>OY282504.1:4505473-6905473 GCA_958295605.1 Ajuga chamaepitys
CAATTTTCTAACATAACAGTTTTTTCTTTGGTCTACTAAAATTACATCATCTATTAAAAGTATTACATTAGTGAGTATGTTTGTGTAGGTATGTAAGGTATGTGATTAAAAATGATGTTCAACTTATAAATTTATTTGAATAAAATCAATCCATTGTATAGACCAATAGCATTTAAATTTACACAATATCACTACCGATGCATTTATAGTTGTTATATCTTCATATATATCTTTTACTGATTTCATATATAAGTTACTTTTACCACTTTTCTCCATTTATATATATATATATTGTATACTTTTTGAATTCAATAAAATTCGCAAATCAATTATTATTTTCTCTTGTTGTAATGTCTATAAATGTTACTTATGAAGTATATCGATTTCATTCTTCTACTAATTTTCTACAAGCATAATAATTCGATTTATATTTACTTAGTAATGCTCATACAAAGAAATTTAGCGTGTAAACATATATATTTCTAGTTTAATCTAAATTTAAACAGTAAGGCTAAATGTATCCCTAGTTTAATCCAAATTTTAAAATATTACATTGTAATAATTAACTTGTATGGACATCTAACTATATATATATATATATATATATATATATAATTTTTTGTTTTTTGTATTCTTCTCTCATAGTATAATATATTTGACTCTATCACATTGGTTTATTCTTTGATTTTTCTATTATATTACCTAGACTCGTCTATTTTAGTTTTCTTTATAATGAAAATTCACTTAGACCCTTTAGTATTTATAATTTTTACGTTAGTTTTTTTATAATTTTTTTCATTATGTTAATAAAGTTATATCTACTAATAATAAAGTTTATTCATAAGTTTGTGTTATCTTTCTTCACAATGCATTTTCTCATTTCTATTCATTTTATCATCATATAGTTCTTATTCAATTGTTTTGACATTATTTTCTATTGTTGGATTTTAATAAAGTGGTATACATAAAAAAACATACAATTTCCTATCATGTCTTTTTCCTCACTCAAAAGTTAATTTTAAAATATAACCTCAGCGATTTCACATGCAAGTCATTTTATTATTGATTTTAGTACTTGTTTCAAGTTTATATTACAATGGAGTTTAAGTTATTATTCGCATTAAGCTCTAACACTTGATCAACTCAATAATTTACACTTTAGTCTAAATATTCTATATTCAATTTTTTTTTTTCATTAGATAACTTATAAAGTCTATTATTGTTTCTCCATGTTGTAATAATGATAGTTCATTAATTTAGAAAATTAGGGAGATTATTGCAAGTAGCAAATTTACAATATTCAAATTTAGACAAATAAATTGTAACTATTAGATAAGTATTATTCTAATTTATATTTATAAGAGACTGTCAAAAAAATATTATATTTATAATAAGAATTGACTATTTTATTTATGACCAAACTCTATGTAAGAATTTGTCAATAATTATACATAGTAATATAAATCATTGTGAATCATTTACATATTATTCTGACATATAATGTGTACATTTTTTTAAATAGAATAAAAGATTTAATTTAATCTCATCTTTTTTTTTTTTTTTCAAAATAATTCTTTATTGGCATTTTCTAAATTTAACTTTCAATTATTTTTATATAATAGAAAAATATAAGTACGATCATACGTCAACAATCTTGTGTCAATTATTCGACTATGAAGTCAAACTTATAACTATTGAAATCATATTAAACCATTACATTTTACATATTTTAAATATTTTATCATGTAAGTATCATTAATTTTGAGTAATTCATATATTATGGTAAATTAAATATTATATAATGTACTATCATTGTTTTGTTGTAGTTATTGGATTGAGTATATAGATGTTATAGCTACGTACCGTACCTAAATTAAAAAAATAAAAAATAAACTAAAAAATTTATCTCCAGAAAATTAAAGATGATAAATTAAATCAAGAAGAGCTTTCACTATTATTCATTGTTCTAATTTTTATGTATATGGTTTTTTCTTCTTGTTGCTAATTCTAAAATCTATAAGTACTTTTTCGCCATGAAAATACAAAAACTTAATATAACATTCAATACCTAAATACCTTTATTGTATACCACTATTGCAAGTTAAGATTCTTATGGTGCGCTAAAATTATTTTTGGTCCCGTAACTCTTCACTTATACAATTTTGGTCCCAAAAAAAGTTAAAAATTCAATTTAGTCCTGTAACTTTGGAATTGGTTCAGATTTAATCCCTTTCTTTCCGATAGTGACCAATTTGACAGGAAAATTGCATGTATCATTCACATGACTCATTTTTTCCAACATAATTTTTAATATGTGGCACCAACAAGCGATGAGAAACGAGAAAAAATAAAAAAAAAAAAAAATAAATCCTCTTTCTTTTAATTTTTTTAATTTTTAATGTTATTTTTACTTCAAAATCACTTACCGATGCCAGGTATTTAAAAATTGGATGGAAAAATGAGTCTAGTGGCCAGTAAATGCAATTTTCCGGCCAAATTGATCACCGACGACGAAAAAATGGACTAAATTTGGACCAATTCCAAAGTTACAGGACTAAATTAAATTTTTAACTTTTTTTGGGACCAAAATTGTACAAGTGAAAAGTTACGGGACCAAAAATGATTTAAGCCCTTCTTATGGTCATTAACCTAATAAAGAAGTCAAAGTTTGGAGCTATTAAACTCCTACTAATTAAAGTATGTTTAATTTTCTCTAATTTTATATATATATATATATATATATATATATATATATATATATAAATATTTTGCGTACATTTCAATTATTTAATATTTTGAGAATTATAAACTAAAGTATTTTAATATTCATAATATCTTATATGCTTATTCCTTTTTAGTAATATATATTATATCATATTTTTTAACTTTTTAGATACTTTCTTCAGTTCTTCATAAATTTTATATAGTTCTTTTAATTGGATTCTTTTACAATTGTAGAGAAAGGAGAAAGTTCGATTCACAAAATTTTAAGAGTAAATAAAAGGAATATGATACACTATAGTTGTCTCGTCAATTTTTTTTTTTTTTTTTTTTTTTTTTGTTATGATTAGTAGAATGAGTATATATATATATATGAAAAATGATAAATAAGAACTTTCATTATTATTTAATTGTTATAATTTTTATGTGTATAGTTTTTCTTTTTTTTGGTTGCTAATCATAAAATCTTTTAGTATTTTTTTCACAATGAAAACACCAAAACTTAATAATTTTGCAAGCATTTAATATCTAAATAACTCTAAAGTACCACTATTTGAAATTAAAAGTCTTGGAATCATTATCCTAGTAAAAAAAATCAAACTTAGGAGTTACTAAAGTCCTATAATATGTTTAAATTTCAATAATTTTCTTAAAAATACATAAATATCTTTGTGTAACTTCAATTATTCAATATCATAAGAATCATATACTAAAATAATTTACTTATTGTAAGTACATTTGTGCTAATTGGTCTTTCTCCTTTCTCTTCAATTATAGAAGAAACCAATTAGAAAAAATATCAGAAATTTATGAAGAATCGAATAAAATATAAACAAATAAGAAAATAATATAATGAATTTTACTACAAAAGAATAATAATATAAGATATTATGAATATTTAAGTTCAACTTATGTCATCAGTTGAACTATATATGATATGAAATGTGATAGAAAATTTGATAAGTTGAGACTTGGGAGATGAATTTCAATTATAAAATGGATCTTACTAAATAAATAAAACTTTAATAAATAAAATTACTAAATTAGTGATAAAAATTTACTAATTAATGGTTTTTTTCTACAATTTTCTTTTTTGACAATTATATAAAAGAATCTCATTATAAAAGAGATAAGAAATTTAAAAAGAAACTTAAAAATAAAAATAAATAAAAATAATGTATATTATTAAAAATAAAGAAAAATATAGAATATGATTAATATGTAGGTTCAACTTATCCCATTAGATGAATTATATCATATCCGTGATTTTTTTTAGGGTATCATATCCATGAATTGATAGATGAACTATATATGGCTCTAACGAAATAAATGAAAATTTGAGAATATAGTTAATAAACTAACCTTAAAAAAGAAAATTCATTAATGATATAATAGGCAAATCAAATTTTGTCTAACCATATAAATAAAAATCCAAAGATATAGTTTATAAATAAAACTTTAAAGATATAGTTACCAAACTAACCTTAAAAATTAAAATTTATTAAGGATATAATAGGCAAATCAAATTTTGTAAGAAACAACTCACACTTTTATAATAGAAGTAGATTTATTATTATGGTTGAATTTTATTGAAGTACAGCCCCTGCATTCAAGAATTCACCCGCATATAGGATCATTTGAATTGTATAACACCAGATAAATCCAGTCCAACAATTAACAATCAATTACGGTAATTGAGTCTCTCTTGTAACCTAAGCCACTAACCTTGCTCAATTTCTCTATACCCTCCTCTCCCAAAATTTCTACGACAAAGAAAATAATAATCAACAATCAAATTGAAAACCCATGAATACAATTATAATTGAAAAGAGATCAGAAAAACAAGACATTTTTCTTTCTTTAAAAGAGAACACCCAGTGTTGGTGGGGTATTAAGGCACGGTCATAACCAGTATTAATCAGATCAAAAGACCATAGAGTCCAACATACAAGGGGATGAGTCGAAAGTGCCGAAACTCCCAAATAGAAGGGGGTTTCTCCCTTCCCGACCACCTGAAAAATCTGGCGGTCGGAAAGAGAGGAAAAACAAGACTATTTCCTGTGGATGGAGGGAGTGTCAGGTTTCTGGACGGTGAATGAAAAACAATGCACACCTACGAAATGGGGAATCATATCAACGGTAATAAAGCAAATGCAGCAACCAACTTGTACATTGGTGATTGATTTTCCTAACAATGCATTTTCCTCAGGCAATTATACTTCCAACTGATGTTACTAAATCAAGTGAACTTATGGCATTTCTGTAAGTAACGATAGTTGAAAACAGAGCTATAAATTAGAAGGTGATCACTATTGCTGTAAGAGCATTTGAGTGAGCTCAGAAGCTTCTTCAAATGTGTTACATATTTTGAATCTACACAAAACAGAACACCTGACTCAAGCAACATGGTATGCTGGATACCATTAATACGTTGCTGCTACAAGTCGAAATTATCTCTAAGCAAAGCGATAAGTTAAAGAAAACATACCACTGAAATCACTACTATAAATAAACTTACAACAACATATGAATGGTTTTCGTGGCACGATCATACATGGAGATAGAGGCGACTTCTTGAGAGGATCTTGGGTAACTAAGTAGTGTTTGAGTTATCTTGGAAAGGCTGCTCGATGGAAATGAGACATTGTCAAATTCAATCACCATTTTTTCCAAGACTATTGCTCTCTTAAGTAAAAGTCCTGCCAATTTTAGCATTGGATCACCACCAAAGTCTATAATACGGACAGTCTTCAAATACAATAAGTTACAATCCAAATCATCCTTTATAGCTGGACCCAAATTGACAGCATCCTAGAAAAAGTAAAGAAAAAGAATTTACACAACGTAAAAATCCAAATGCATGATGATAAATATGAGGTGAACTCTTAGACTAATTTCGAGACGAAAGATTTTATGATGATTCTGAGATGTCTGTTGACTATCTCCACCATGCAAATATGGTATTTATATCTGTTTTGATAGTCTCCCAAGTCATTTTTATGTATTAAGCTCTCATCTCGTTGTTTCAGTTCATGATCCTCAATTACTCATTTGCACAAATGACCTAACAAATCTAAGTTTTGAAATCTACACTCAATATACCAACAAAAAATCGGAAGTACTTCATTCAAGTTCCAATCCAAATTAAAAACCATCCAGTCAAACAATTTTGTTGATAGTGTGTGATATACTAAGTTGTGCATCAAACTCCTCCCTCTCAATCTATGGAAAAAGAAATCCATAAATCTCTTGAAAAACCTAACAATACCATTCTAATTGCTGGCGTAGCTAGCAGGAACTCAATACAATTTCCTGGACATTCACTACAAGAAAAAATCAAATTAGAGACGGAAAAATCCGTTTCTAATCACATAATATCCGTCTCTAACCTAAAGTAGTACGGACTTGAGACGAAATGTTTGGTTTCTATAATGTTTGTCTCTAAAATTTATAGACCAATTTATTCCGTCTCTAAATTTAGTGACGGAATTTCCTTTTATATTATGAAATTAGAGACCAAATTACCTATAGAATAGAGAATAGAGACGGATTATCTCCGTGTCTAATATTTGGTTGTTATTTCGTCACTAATCGGATGCTAATGTTTTTTTTGCCACTTGACTGATATTATCCGTTACTCATTTTCGTCTCTAATTTGAATTTCTTTGTAGTGATTGGTAATAAGAGCATTAGGGTGTGCTCAAATGATTCTTCAAATATATTACAAATTCTGAATCTAGTCAAAATAAAACACCTGAATCAAGCAACATGGCATCCTAATGAAAAAGCAAATCATGAAACACAGAAACAGACAACACGAATATTGCAACATATATTTGAAAAATATTGCAACGTATATTTGTGCAAAGAATCTGAAGAAAAATCCTTACCTCATGATAGTCCAATCCCTCTACGACCAACTTCTCAAGTTTTGGAGAAGATTGTAGCAGGCCTATTATTCCAGCCACATTTTGTTCATCGTAGAAAGCTGAAATACTCAGATACGTTCGCCTAGATTGTGGAAGTTGCCAGCCACTCCCAACCAACATTGATAGAAACTTGTTGCAAAACAGATAAAAAAAAACATATCATGTTGATGCTCAGAAGAAACTAAAGGACTACATTATAGAGCATGAATACACACCTTGGTGCCGTCAAATCCGAGCTCAAGCTCCTTGACATGAAGAATGTTTTCGAAGAGTTGTTTAACACTAATCATAACCAGCTCCTCAGAGAGAGCATTCCAGTCAGTATCATTCACATCAAAACGTGCGCTAACAACAGACGCAGAGTTTATGAGTTGCAACTTTCTACCTTTACGAGACAGCCGAAGATCCAAAGTGTTTGCAAAGGGTGCTGAGATTACCATCAAAGGATCATCTGCATCTCCAATGTCCCTCACCTCAAGTTCATTAAGACCTGGAGATGAGCCGATGATCTTCAAACAATCGAATCCCTGACAGTCTCTTAGAATCAAGCAACGCAAAACAGGACAACCAGATACTATTTGTTCAATGACATTCTGATCCAACATCACATATTCCAGCTTTAATTTAGTCAGAGTCGGCCACTCGATTGTTCTTCGAGGAAGCATTTCGCATCCTCCCAACGACAGCTTCCTTAGAGATGAATCTGAATACAAAGGTTGAGAGAGCCTATGGTAATGGTCGTCAGAGTTTAGCAGCAAACTAACATTTTTTACATTGTTTTTGACAGCAAAGTCAACCCAAGCATTAACATCGCAAGCAAGGCATTCATTGTACTGGAAATCAACTTTGAATTTCGCCAAATTATTTCTGCTACAGCTAAGAAGTGTCCTATTAACTCGAGCCACAAATTTGCGTACCTTCTCAGAATCCTTGCTGCTCTCCCGGAAGAAAAGCCTCGGCAATTCAGTCCAAAGAAATTTCCATCTTTTCGACAGCACAGAAGTACGCGCAGCTCTCTTCATTTCGAGAAAAGAGAGAATGTGAATAATTAGGGAATCCGGCAATGCACTCAGTCGATCAATTGACATCTGAATTCGCTTATCCGGTGCTGACACTATCATCGTTTTTCTACCAAAAATACAGGTTACAATAGAATTCAGGAGAACCAGTGGCCGTACTTCCCCCGGCGGTGGCGGTGGCGCCGTCCCTGCAAAATATTTACCCCTGTCGTCCGTATTTGGTCGCACAAAGCCCAACTGTATTGGGCTAATAACTCAAGAAGCCCTTTGTTTAGCCCACCACCAAGTATTGGGTTAATAACATAAATAGCTTATTGTTGAGCCCACCATATAAATTCTTCTTATCCCTAATAATGTTCATAAGTTCTATCAATAAAATTTGTGTAATGATTTAGAGTAGTACATGAGCATCTCTATTATGCAAATATATACGATTTATATATTCATAATTTCTATTAAAACATTGATATTTATGATTAAGAGTATTGCATGAGCATCTCCCGTCTTTAAAAAAACACAATTAATTAACTAAAATTTAGTTCGTCTGTTTCCAGAAATATCAGATATTTTTACAAATAAGATTAATGGTTTAACCGTTAAAGCTGTAAAGCGTCTCAAGTAAGTAGACATATTTACATCGTTTGAATTTCCGAGACGCTAATGTCTTCGTCTTTAGTTTTTATTATATATATGTTTCAAGTTGTAACTGATAAATATTTATAGTTAATTGATATAGTAATTGATAAAGAGATCCTAAATTGTAATTAGAATAGTGATAAAGACATAAAAGTAATCATTATACATGCATATACATATTTATATATATCGATCGTATATGGGATAATATATCTTAATTACGATATCCCAATCGTGTTCCATATTATATAAGGAGTCAGTAAGAATTTATAAGTTTTTAAAGTTAAATTAATGCGACATAGCTTGTGGGTGGGACATTACGGATCTAGTAGATCTGCATATATCGGAAACGGATCTAAACTATATACGATGCTATATACTCACCCGTTCTACCTTATCTTGTATAGAGAATGTTGACACAAGTATTAAAAAGTTCTTTTTTTTTTAGGATTTTGCATGTTGACTTTTCAAAGGTTGATTGAGGGCGGAGATTTTGAAGATAAAGATTGTATTATAATTTTCCTTTTAAGGGGTGTGCAAGTTCGCCTGAAACATTTGAAAACGGAGAGTGTGCAAGATAATGTGGAGCGGAGGGAGTATCATAGGAGATCCTATTTCTCAAGATACAACAAATCCACGAGGATGTCGTGCGTGAATACAGTTAAGCGACTAACTCAAATTTCGTTGACTCTCATAAATACCGGGTGACACTTAAATAATAATCCTAAAACATAAAATAAAGTCTAACGTAACATAAACTAGAAAGTCCAAACATAATAATCTAATCTAAATAAACTAAAAGCTCAAACATAGTAATCTAAGTAGAACTATGTTCAGCTCCAAGACATGCAAATAATCAAATTTGTCCATGAATGCCAGCGTAGTCTCGTCTCCATCAACGAGAGTTTTTTTTGTTTGACAATATCGTATTCTCTATAGTGATGAAAGCACGTAGAGTTGGGGGATTTTGGCAGTCCGAATTTTCTGTCACAGTAGGTGTTTCATTCTATGTTACATTTAATTCATTAAGTGACACATATTAATTTATGACCTCTTGCCATACACGTATCGGTTGATGAATGTGGTTAAACAAAAGATATAACATCAAATGTAACAGATTATGTCACGGGGGATTTTGGTAAAGGGAGAAACTTGCATGGTACATAGTTCAACTGTTATTAGTTTAAAATGCAAAACTCCTTTCATGAGCTTATTCTAATTTCAGTTCTGAAATACATTCTAATTTGGTTAATATACACACACGCCCGGGGGTTCATCTCATACATAAACTGCAGAGAAGACCTATAAAGAGACTTGAATTGTCATATGCATACTCTTAACACTTTGCTCGTCTGCAGAAGATCCGATGAATATCAGTGAATTCATTGAAAGATATTTGAACTTGAGTCCCGGAAGGAAAAGAAAGCGTGTATTTAACAGGAAGAATCATGAGCAAACAGGAATCACTGTCTGCGCTCTACTACGATCTTCATAGAGAAGGACTTAAATTGCAAATTATTGCTCATGCTTTGCTTGAGGAATGACCACTGTGATCAGTGATCCTTTATGTTGAAAAATCTACTGTTTCTCATCAACTTAAGATTTCAAATACATGGATCATGATGGATGGGTGTACATAGTTTTCATCCACTTTTGTGTAACTTAATTTTGTATGTTTGTATAAATGTTCAGAAATGAATGTGAATGAGTTTGCCCAGTTTCATTCCGGGTGAAACAAGCCGACATTGTTGGTGTATCTGGTTAGTCTTCTTTATATCATCTATCTTTTTTTTCCATAAGTAAAAGTAGTTATTTGTTGCTTATAATAGTAGAAGAGTATTAGTCTTAACGATAGATTGATCGAGATGAGACTGGATCAACTTCCTGGCAAAATCCTCGCTTGAAGTACAAAGTTTATTTCCTTACTCCCCTACTCATCACGACGAGCTAGATGTGCAGTTTTATATGTGTGTTTCGCCGGAGCTTCATCTGAAGAGGCTAGTTATTGGTGGCTACGAGATCGAAAAACAGTATAGGAATGAAGGGATTGATTTAACTCATAACCCCGAATTTACAATGTGTGATTATTACATGCGCTGTGCAGATTATGAGAAACTTATGGGCTTAACTGAGGAATTACTGTCTGGTAACTATTACTATTACTGCTACTGCTACTGTTACTCCTACTCCTACTGTTATTGCTGCTACGTAAAGTTATCTTAAGATTCAATCAAATCAAAAACTTTTATGTGCATGGTTTTGCATGAATGGTAATGAATTTGACAGGAAGTAACAAAATTAAATACCATAGGGATGAAATGGAGAATGATACAATTGAGATTGACTTTACCCCTCCTTTCTGTTAGGATGTATGCGTTGAACCTAGTTGGGTTTGAATCGATGTTCCAGGTGGAGGCTTGGATTTGCGTGTCGTTGGAATTGGGCGAGTTAGAGGACCAATCGCGGCCGCGACCAATTGTGACAAGAAACTGAGTTTGGACGCTGGAGAGTGGGCTGCGCGGCCGCGCCAAGTTGCTGGATCTGAAGCGGGTCTTAGGCCCAATTTGATTCCTTTTCTGTATAGGATTAGGTTTTGGGGCTTATAAATAAGTCCTATTGGAGTCCTTTGAGATAGAGAATAATTAGAATTGTTTGACTTTGGTTTTGGCTTGATTGTTCAAGCGTTGAGAAATTATTTGGGTCGAGTATTAATTGATTAATACTCGCTTTTGGTCTTTATTTGATAGGATACTTAGTCCTATTTTGTTTGAATTCTCTTTTGAATTTGAATTGGGATCCTCCCATTTGGTCGTGGACGTAGCTAACAAGTTGTTAGCGAACCACGTTAATTCTTGGTGTCTTTATATTTGTTTCTTCACACTTATTATTTGCTTTGATCGCTTATTTTTCAACACTTTCAGGTTGGTTAAGTTGAATAATAATAATAATAATAATAATAATAATAATAATAATAATAATAATAATAATAATAATAATAATAATAATAATAATAATAATAATAATAATAATAATAATAATAATAATAATAATAATAATAATAATAATAATAATAATAATAATAATAATAATAATAATAATAATAATAATAATAATAATAATTAATACTTGTTGTAAATCTTACTCAAATAACCACTCAAAACACACTCCTCAATCTCTCAATCTAATGTTCTCTCTTTGAGAAAGAAAAACGAACAACAATGAATCAGAAAAATAGAACACAAGCAATTTACGTGGTTCGGCTTAAAGCCTACATCCACGGGCAAGAACAGAAAGAATTCACTATGAGAAATGAGTTACACAATACAAGAAACACTCAAGATTCAATCACTTTGCATAATGTGATTAATATTCCTCTCAAGCTCTCATTTCTTGGCTTAACTCCTAAGAATTACAATGTGAAGTTATGCTGCTCATCAACGCGTATAGACTCAGCTAAGAATGAGAGAAAACCGCTGAAAAACCGTCACCAAAACAGATTCACAAAACTAATTCCAGAAACTGCCAACCAGAAATAGACAACGGTTTTTGTAACAGAAAACCGTTGTAATCTTCAGTTAACAAAATAACCGTTTTCTTTCCCTTATTCTGATTCTGTTTTTACTTCCTTCTTCAGCTTCTATTCTCCTTTTCTTTTCTCAGCTGAACTAGTCTGCTTCCTAGCTACAACATACAACATTTTTGACACACACAAAATCACATTCTCCACCTTGTCAAACAATGTAGAAACCAACCAAAAAACCTGCAAACTCAACCATATTGAACCACTTCTGTTCTCACCAACCTTTGCTCCTGTCCAGGAGCTAACTCCTTCCCAAACTCGAGATCTGAACCAACTGCAGACAAAGATAAAACTTCTCTGTAGTCAAAACTTTAGTAAGCATGTCAGATGGATTATCCTCAGTTCTGATTTTCTCCAAAATCACAGTTCCCTTTTCAGTAATATCTCTTACAAAGTGAAACTTCACATCAATGTGCTTGCTCCTATCATGGAACATCTGATGCTTAGACAAATGTAAGGCACTTTGTGAGTCACTGAACAACTTGATTGCCTTTTGTCTGAACCCAAACTCTTCCAGAATACCCTTCAACCAGCAAGCTTCTTTAACTGCTTCAGTAATGGCCATAAACTCTGCTTCAGTAGTAGATAAGGCAACTACTGATTGCAACATAGACTTCCAGCTGATTGATGCTCCAAACATAGTGAAAATATAACCAGATTGAGATTTTCTTGAGTCCAAATTAGCAGCAAAATCCGAGTCACAGTATCCACACAACACATTTCCAGATTCTGTCTCAACTTTCTTGAACATGATCCCAAAATCATTAGTTCCTTTCAGATATCTAAGCAACCATTTTAGTGCATTCCAATGAGCTCCACCTGGATCAGACATGTATCTACTGACCACAGATATGGCATGAGCCACATCTGGTCTTGTACAAATCATGGTATACATCACACTTCCCACTGCATTTGCATAGGGTATATTCTTCATCTCATTGACTTCTTCTCTGGTCTTTGGCTTCTGATCTTCACTCAGCTTAAAATGTAACCCAAGAGGTACTGACACTGGTTTTGACTCTTGCATATTAAATCTGGTCAACACCTTATGAATATAATTCTGCTGATTTAGCCAAAGTACTCCACCAGTTCTGTTTCTGATGATGTCCATCCCTAATATCCTCCTGGCATTTCCTAACACCTTCATGTCAAACACAGATTGAAGCTCTCTCTTCAGATTATGAATCTCCTCTTTACTCTTGCTAGCCACTAACATGTCATCCACATACAGTAGTAGAAACACAACAACTTCTCTTCCTTTGAATTTCAGATACACACAGCTGTCATACTTTGACCTTTGGAACCCAATCCTTTGCATATGGCTATTAAACTTTAAATACCACTGCCTAGGACTCTGTTTCAAACCATATAGGGACTTTTGTAGCAAACATACCTTGTTTTCTGTTCCAGGAACACTGAAACCTTCTGGTTGAGCTATATATATCCTTTCATTCAAATCTCCATGCAAGAAAGCTGTCTTAACATCTAACTGTTCCAGTTCCAGATCATATTGAGTCACAATTGCTAGCAAGATTCTTATTGATGAATGTTTTACCACTGGAGAGAATATTTCATTGAAGTCAATACCTTCCTTCTGTGTGAATCCCCTAGCAACCAGCCTAGCTTTGAATCTGATGGATTCTGTCTGAGCTACCTCCAGTTTCTTCTTGAAAATCCACTTGCAACTGACCAATCTTTGATTCTTTGGTCTGTCTACAAGAATCCATGTTTGATTCTTCTCCAAAGAGTCTAACTCTTCCCTCATTGCAAGCATCCACTGAGTCCTTTCATTACTCTCAATAGCTTCCTTATAGCTTCTGGGTTCAAAGCTATCCATCTCTTCAGCTGAGATCAGTGCATAGGCTGTAAGATATTCATCAGTATATCTGGTAGAGGGTCTAGGTATCCTTCTTTCCCTATCCCTTACCAGTTGATAGTCATGTAACCTTGAGTGTTCATCATATTCAGTATCTGATCCTTCTTCAGAGTCTTCTTCTTCATTTTCAGACTCCACCTTAACTGATAACTTCTTATTAGTGTTATCAGCTTGAATCCTGATCTTCTGAGCTTCTTTCAGTGGCATGTCTTCTTCTGAGAATACCACATCTCTACTGATGATAATCTTTCCTGCTCCAGGTTCTGTATTCCACAGTCTGTATCCTTTTGTTCCCTCAGGATATCCCAGCATCAGGCATTTGATTGCCCTGGCTTCTAACTTGTCTTGTTTTGTGTGAGCATAGGCTCTGCATCCAAAAACCTTTAAGTGTTCATATCTGGGAGACTTCCCTGACCATTTTTCTTCAGGAGTTAGGTTTTCAATGGCACTGGAAGGACACCTGTTGATCAAATAAGCAGCTGTGGAAGTTGCTTCTCCCCAGAATCTCTTATCCAACCCTGAGCTTGATAACATGCTTCTAACCCTCTCCAATATGGTTCTGTTCATCCTCTCAATGATACCATTTTGTTGAGGATTTGCAGGGACTGTTTTATGCCGTTTTATCCCCTTTGTAGTGCAGAAACTGTTGAACTCTTCAGACACAAACTCAAGACCATTGTCTGTTCTTAGGCACTTCACACATACATCTTTCTCATTTTCCACCTGCTTGCACCAGGCTTTAAATTTCTCCAAGGCTTCAGACTTCTGTTTCAGAACATATAACCATAGCTTTCTTGAGAAATCATCCATTATGCTCAGAAAGTATCTGCCTCCTCCAAGAGTTGGAGTTCTTGAAGGTCCCCAGAGATCAGCATGAATGTATTCTAATGGGGCATTTGAGCATTTCTTCCCTTCAGGGTAAGGGAGTTTCCTGCTCTTACTTAGAATGCAGTCTTCACAAAGCTTCTTATGACCCTCATCACTTGTCTTGATCAGGTTTTGCTTCATCAATAGTCTTAATCCAGAATCACTTACATGTCCAAGTCTGGCATGCCATATGTCTGCACTACTCCTTTCCACAGCATCAGCTTCTCCAAGGATCACTGATCCCATTAGGTAGTACAGGCTTGATCTTCTTACCCCTCGTAGGACAATTGACTGATTCCTTATGACATCCAGAAAACCATTCTCAGACTTAAACCAGCAACCCTTCTTTTCTAGAGTGCCAAGACTTATCAAGTTCCTTTTCAACTGGGGAATATACCTTACTTCAGTCAAGGTGATGATCTGATTATTGTGAGTTCTCAATTTCAGGTCACCTATACCTTTAACACTACATACTTGATCATTCCCCAATAGGACAGTTCCAGTGTTCTTTTCTTTGAAATTTTCAAGCCAATCCAAGTGAGGTGTCATGTGAAAACTGCAGCCTGAATCTAGAATCCATTCATTCATAGATTTAGTGTCTGTAATGTTCAATACCTGATTCTCATCATTTGATTCTTCAGCTGTTTCTGCAACATTTGAAGTAGAGGCACCCTTTTGGTTCTGCTTCTTCTTCCACTCGAAGCAATTCTTCTTCAAGTGTCCTGGTTTCTTGCAAAAGAAACATTTCCTGGACTCCTTCTGATCAGCCTGTTTTGGCTTTGAATTTTGATTCTTCTGAGAATTGTCTCCAGATTGGGAAGCCTTTTGAAACCTGCCTTTCTTGATGTTCAGGCCTTCAGGGATGCTTTCTTGTTTTACTTGTTTCATCTTCTGGAGTTCCTTTCCTTTTAGAGCTGCTTGAACCTCGGCTAAAGAAATCCTTGAGTCTCTCCCATAGAGCATGGCATCTCTGAGATGATCAAGTGCTTGAGGTAGAGAGTTTAAGAGCAGTACTGCTTTGTCTTCATCCTCCATCTTTACATCTATGGCCTCCAGATCGTCTAGAGTTTTGTTGAACTCATCCAACTGATCCTCCACCCCTTTCTCTGCCATAAACTTGAAGGAGAACAGTTTCTGCTTCAAATACAGTCTATTTGCCATGGATTTGATGAGGTATATCTGGTCCAATCTTTCCATAACTGCTTCTACACTCGTTTCTTTGGCCACTTCGCGCAAAACCTTATCAGAGAGACAAAGTATCACCAGGCTATGAGCCTTTTCTTGAATTTCTAACCTCTGATCAGGGGTCACCGAGGCAGGAAATCCTTTATCTCCCTTGAGTGCAGCTCCCAGGCCCTGTTGAATCAGCAATGCCTTAACCTTCAACTTCCAGAGCCCGTAGTCGTTCTTGCCATTGAACTTTTCTGCTTCAAACTTCGAGATTGACATTCTGAATGGAGATTTAGATCTTCAATGTGATGCTTCCCACAGACGGCGCCACTGTTGTAAATCTTACTCAAATAACCACTCAAAACACACTCCTCAATCTCTCAATCTAATGTTCTCTCTTTGAGAAAGAAAAACGAACAACAATGAATCAGAAAAATAGAACACAAGCAATTTACGTGGTTCGGCTTAAAGCCTACATCCACGGGCAAGAACAGAAAGAATTCACTATGAGAAATGAGTTACACAATACAAGAAACACTCAAGATTCAATCACTTTGCATAATGTGATTAATATTCCTCTCAAGCTCTCATTTCTTGGCTTAACTCCTAAGAATTACAATGTGAAGTTATGCTGCTCATCAACGCGTATAGACTCAGCTAAGAATGAGAGAAAACCGCTGAAAAACCGTCACCAAAACAGATTCACAAAACTAATTCCAGAAACTGCCAACCAGAAATAGACAACGGTTTTTGTAACAGAAAACCGTTGTAATCTTCAGTTAACAAAATAACCGTTTTCTTTCCCTTATTCTGATTCTGTTTTTACTTCCTTCTTCAGCTTCTATTCTCCTTTTCTTTTCTCAGCTGAACTAGTCTGCTTCCTAGCTACAACATACAACATTTTTGACACACACAAAATCACAATACTTATAAAGTATGAATCTGCATATTCATCTCCTTCTATAAATATTGTCAAAGATCTTGTCAAATCCGAACTAATATTCAAATTGATGTATTTTATATTTTCTAGATTCTTCTGTTGTAACAATATATAAACATACGCATTGAATCAATAAAGATTGATTTACTCCACATATTTATGAGTCTCTATATGGTATTAGATAAGCAATTTCTCTACCGAGACTAAAACCTATTATTCGATCCTTCACGTCATATTTTACATGGCTACTAATAGTGCAACCTCTATCATTGTTACTGGTTCTATCACCACCACCCCTACTCCGTCGCTTATCCCTATTTCAGTGTACCACTATCTAGCCATCAAACTCACCACGACCAACTTTCCCGCTTGGCGCCCGCATGTCACTGCGTTGTTTAATGGTCTGGATTTAATCGGCCATATCAACGGCAAGACCCCACAACTAGATGCTACCTCTAATCCCGACGGCGCCGCTCTTTAGTTCAAACAGGACCAACTTCTTCTTGCCGCATCATTGGGCCCGTCTCATCCGATCCCTTACCAATACTATCCACTGCTACCACTGCGGCTTTTGCTTGGACCACTCTCACTCGGGCTCTTGCAAGTACTTCTCGTGCTCATGTTATGCACCTTAAATTTGTCTTAACTAAAGCCACCGTTGGTGCCAAATCTATCTCTGAATATGTTAATTATGTGAAGGCCTTGGTTGAAGAGTTGGGTCTCGTTGACTCTCCCTTGAAGAATGATGACCTTACCCTATATATCATTAAAGGGCATGGTCCCGATTACCGTGATACTGTCAGTGCGGTTCGCACACGTGAAACTCCTTTCACTTTCGAAGAACTTCAGGATCGACTGATCGAGCATGAACTCTATCTCAAGCAACTTGAGATGGCATCGTCATAGCTTGTAGCCACTGCTAATGTGACTCACTCTAGTCCATCCTCACACCAGCCGAAACACAATAAAAAATCTGGGGGGCAGCGGCTGTGGTCACTACGACTCCAGAGCAGCCTTATTGAACCTCTCAATGTAGGCCCTAAGTGTCTCATTAGCCCTCTGCTTGAAGCTAAGCAAGGATAATGTTGTTTTATATTGCTTCCTGACACTCGCAAATTGATACGAGAACTGTGAGCTAAAGTCAGCAAATGTATAGTGTTTGGGGCCAGTTGTCCGAACCATTGTTGCGCGGGCTTTAGGAGCGTAGTGAGGAATACGCGACATTTAACTCCATTACTATATTGGTGTGTAAAGCACCATTTTCAAACCGCAGGAGGTGCTCATATGGGTCCGTCGTTCCATCATATTCATAGGCCAGAGGCCTGAAGTTCCCAGCAAGGGGTCTTACAAGATTTCTTCTGAAAAAGGCGATGCAACTGCTCGGCGAAAGTGCCTTGGCTCCTTACCTCTATGGTAACTCCTCCAGTTCGCGCCTAAGTTCTCCGAACTGCTAAGCCACTGTATTGGCAGCACTCATGGACTAGGCTACTTCTGTATCCGCAACCTCTTCCTGCTTAGTTCTGGCCTGGGTTGCGGTCGAGTTTCCCAGGGAGGGATCTCCTCTGCCTCGACCTCCTCTACAAGAGAAGGTTGTGCATGGCCAGTTCCGCGGGCTGGAGTAGTACATGGTTGAGGTACGAAGCCGGGTGGATGTCCGGACACCCCCCCCTCCCCCCGTTGGCGAGGGCACTTTCTACCGCCATCTTTATTATCCCATTCAGCTTATCTTAGGTTAAAGTAATCCCAACCGCCTCCAGCAGCTTGTGTGGCGCTACTGGATGCCTCAGTCAGAGGTGGGGTTTCGGTGACCCCAGCAGGATGACATCCAGCCTCCTTATCAAATTTGGCATGCAAATCACGTTCCAAGCCATCGCCTCCCATGCTAAAATTGTGTAATACAAAGGAAAACTAAGAAATCAATCCACACCGAATCAAAGATTATAGACAGGGAAAAGATTCTCTCATCATATCTCGAAATAAGAGAAATATTTTCTCACATACGGCACCACTGTAATGCCATTTCAAAACAACTCCGGCACTCACAAGATATTACAAAATCTACCTAAAATTGTACTCGGTGGAAGTGATATCTTGTTCTTCGAGTATGCTTGCTATCCGATTTTGATCCTACAAAAACCAACACCAGAGAGGGTCTCCAGTGAAGAGCCTCTGACGCTCAAGTCAGCAATCAGAGGGTTCGAATTAAAGAGTATGTGAGTTTCTGAGAGAATAGTGAAATATTATGAGTCATACCTTGGCAAGGAAGAAAAGTTAAGCCTTTTATACTTACCAGATTTAGACTTAGGGGTAACAGTGTCATTTTGTTCATATCATGTCAACCCTAATCCTAGTCAGCTCCTCCCGGACTAACGGCTACTGGAGTTTGTGTTAGTAGTCCCCAACTTTTTTACAGGGGAAGAGCAGCTGTCAGTGTACTTACTGTCAGTTCCTCTACTTTTTGGTCGGGACCTCCTCTGCGATGGTCTAAGATATCCTTCTCAGTAAAATAGTTCGTGGTAGGAGAGTGGGCGACGGATCGTGCTTAGTGCTCATGAATCTTGTGCCCGAGAGTGTGAAAGATCCAGTTCGTGCTTCAGGATCCATGCACTCAATAGTGGTCAAAACCCACTTCCGGCTTCATGATCTAGCCACCTTCCTTATGGTAGGACTAGTGACTGAACCCCTCCTTACCTGAGCGCATGCTTCGGGATGAGTGAGTTCCATTATGGCACCACATATTTTAATTTCTAGTTTTATTGTTAATATTTAGAATTGTACCAACAAACAAACATTAGATTTAGAATTCATGCAATCAAAAAATTCACGTCTATATTTTCTTTGCTCCACTCAATCTATAAATAAACATACCCTAAAAAGTAATATTTACATTAGAGAAGTTATTTGTCCATTTTAACTAAAGATGTTAAAGCAAGCTCATCCTTAAATATATAATTATGTAAGGGCTAGATTTTAGTTACACTTACACACTTATAGCTTAAGGACATTTAGCCTAGCCTTTCTTTGTCATCGAGGCATACTAGGACGTGGGAAATGCTAGGATAGAGCTGGCCTCAGAGCCCTTATTTCTTTTATATAGATTATATAATATATAAATATAAATTACATAAAATATAATCAGAAATAAATCCAGAGTTTTATTCAATGAATTGTTTTTCACGTCAATGAATGGTTTTTCACATTTCTTTATTCTTTTGGTTCCAATACTCTAAACTTTACTTCTACAATATATTATATTCACTTTCTCTACTGGTGATGCTAACCTTTAATTTTTGTTGCATAAAGGAAGTTATTTTTTATATCTTTTAATGTGTGTATATCATATATGAATAGAGAACGGTATTGGGGTGCCTGTATTTTGGAATTGGTTTTATTAACTTTTTAGTAAAAAAATTGAACATATTGATTATGAAGTTTGGGGACAATAAAAAGAAATGTAAACTTATAGAACCGGATCTTGGCCTGACCGTGACCCTTAAGAGTTATTGTTGAGCCTGCATCATCAAGGATCTTATAGCACCCGGGCTTGAGTAAGATAGGATTGACCGACTCTTATTGAAATATCTAATCCCAACGTATGAAACATTTATACGTAAGATGTTCTTTTTCTTAAAATAAGAAAAAGAATTCTAAAAGAATCTAATAATACAGCTCAATATTGAGTTTATAATATTTATTTTCATTTTTGATTGGATTGAATTGATGTATGTTGGACTAGACATTTTACGTTGGATTTGGGTATTTATATAGGTTTCGATAGGTTTCGACTATATGCAGTGGGGCATGAGATACAAATAAAAACAATAACCAAAAATATTTTATAGGAAACAAAAATTTTGATTAATTTAAAATCTTTTTATTTTTTAAATATAATTATTAATTTATTTTATCTTAGTATTTCGGTTGAGGTATTTGTGTTGGATTAGATATATGCATTGGATTTGAGTAGTTAGGTTTTGAGTTACAACTATAAAATTCAGTAACACTATATCTTCGGTAAAAACTTCAAAAATCATTTTTTTTTCTTTTTGTTTAGAAAACTTATTATTCGAGAATAGAATGTCAATTTATTTTTATTTTATATTATTTTCTCACGGGATAGTTACTCATAATCTCTGCTTGAAAAAATTCCTCCAAATTCTGATTAGGCTCCGTATAAGTGTTAGATTGTCATTGTACACCTCTGCTTTTCTCTCTCCTCCTAGCCTATTCATGCGTTGACCCTTTTAACTACGTTTAAGTCATGACTAGAAGGTTTACTATAATCTACTGTGCAACTAACGCTTCACAATATATATACATATATATGTGTGTGTATAATACTCTCTCCGTGTATTGTACGAGGAATGAGGCGAAGTGCTAGAGGGGGAAAAGGGCTAAAATATATATATATGGCAAACTTGAGTTTCATTTTTCCTTTTAATTTTATATATTTATTTAATTTAGAAGAGATTGTAGGGCATTAGTGTTCATATTGTCGTAAAGGCATAGTGAAGCTTTAAAGACAAATGAGCAAAAGGGGGAAAACTTATAGAATTGAACTACTATTATTTTTGACAAGTCAAAAAAGATGGAAATGTAGTAGATAAATATTGTCGTGTTTGTAGAGTATTCGTTATATATTTTGGTATATTGAACACAATCGATCTGTATGATATATAGTTTGTTACAAACGTGATGATTGTTGTGTACGAACTTGTTACCTAATTAGATCGGCCAATTAGTAGTATAAAGTAGGCATGTACATGTAAAGGAAAATGTATTCATCCCATGAGATCACCTGTTCCATTTGATGTTACATCTTGTGTTTTACCACAATCACCAATCGATACGTGTATAGTATGAGGTCATAAATTAATATGTGTCACGTAGTGAATTAAGTGTACCAGAGGATGAAACACCAAATGTAATAGAGAATCTGAATTGTGTATTTAAAGGGTGATTTTCTTCTTCTTTCTTTTTATTGTAATTTATTAGCAGTCTCAAAATCAGTTTTCTATATATTCGAATGTTCAAGTTTAGTTATTTATCTTGTACTTGTTTACATTTGATTGTTTTTTAAATTAAAATTTAAAATTCACCAAATAAGTGTACTTGGACTATATGACTGCGTCAAATATGGTGTTGCACATAATGTAGATTTGCCACCCTCATGAACAACATGACACCAAAAAAAAACATACCAAAATTGAACCTGGGGACCACAAATTCATTGGGAAAATGAAAATCTCCACTTTGATGAGGTCATGTGTTGTGCACGTTTCAAGAATAATTAGAAGTATAAATAACATTTTAAAATAATTCACAAATGACTAGATGAAGTTTACAATTTTCCTAGTTAGTTAAAGATCAAACAATAATTTTCGTCCGAAAAACCTAATACAAAGACCCAATCGGCCTTATCAAGAAGCGAACCGGTGTCAACCAAAGTATCAATACAAATATTTTGGTTGATATTATTGGCATTTGGCAGTGACCAAGTATTGGAAGCAACTGCAATTAAAAGAGTGACCACTTTATTAAAAGGAAGAAAAAATCACAAAAACACACATTGTGACGCATTAACGAACTCAATTTGCAACAAACAAATAAATGTAGTTGTCTTTGCGTAAGGTACTGGAGAGCTTCATCAACACAAATCGCCTAAAAAGGGAAAAAAGTATTTTTGTAATTTAACTTCTATTCATTCATATATACGTCCACAAAACGAAACAAAATGAAAAATTAAAGTGATAGATCAGGACTGCTATCAATATTCTATTTCTACAAATGTAAGTTATCCAATTTTATTGGTCAACAATCCAATCATTAAAAATTCACTTTAAAAAAAAAATTAAAGAACGAAAAAATCTGTTGCTAATCACATGATTCCATTTTATTACTAATCGAATACTAATAATTTAAAAAATATTTTAATTTGTCACTTTCTGTCACTATTGTATTTATGTTTGTTTGTATTTAGTGATAAATACTATCCATTATTAATTAAACTCGCTCTCTAATATAAACTTTTTTTGTGTGATTATAATTTTAAAAGAGGCCACCAATTTTACTTCTCCTAATGCATGTTGGACTTGTGATTTTCATATATTCTTAAGTTATACTCCCTCCGTCCCAGCTAACTTTTCATAGTTGACCGGGCACGGATGTTAAAAAGAAAACAGATTTTGCTTTTTCTTTAACTTTTTTAAAGGTGGAGATTGAACGTGGAGATTTTGACGTTGAAAATTGTGAGAGAAATTTCTTCTTTAAGAGTGTGAAAAAAGTTAAGTAGAACGGATCGAAATGAAAAGTAGAAAAAGTTAGCTGGGACGGAGGGAGTATTAATTTGTGTGATAATTTAGAATACTGAATGAGCATTTTGGAATGATTAATAGTGTGATATTTACTGCATGCGCATTTATATTATTAAAGACAGTAGAATAGGAAAATGTTTTATTGTCCTATTAAAAATGCTTATTTACATTAAAGTCCTTTTAAAAATTAAAAGATATGAATTTTATATTTTTTTTGTCATTTTAGAACAAATCTCACCATTTTCAACTACTTCATGATATTTTCAAATAGTTTCAACTTACAAACTGAAATTTTCTTGGTATCTATTCTGTTATAATATTTCCAGATAAAGTAACGTCACATAATTGGGAAAAAAAAAGTGATAAGTTCCAAAAACAGCCAAAATGGCGAAATTCCAAGGACTGAAATGGTGAATGTAAAATTTAACGGGACCAATTTTACTAATATTTCCCTAAAATTGCAGAAACATCATTACACTGTACTTCCTTAATCTTGTAATTAATTTGGATTCTCTGCTACACTATTCTTTCATATTTTCATATTTTTTAACTTTATTTTAAAAGTATTCATCTAAGTTAATTCAACTAGTTCCTACTTAGTCACTCGATCTCTATCCTCGGCCGTTTACATTTTTTCCTGACTTCTTCAGCTTAGTCCCTCTTAACCCCGCTTAGCGCCGTCTAAGTTTCGACTAGGCGTTAGACCCTAGTCCGTTGTCCTACTAGAGTTTAACATCTTTTACAATACTGCTTTTAACGCACTACAACATAAATGACTTTATGTAACATTTCGTTTGTAACACTTTTAAAATTTTGACTTTTATGTAACACTTTTGTAACACTTATGAATATGTAACACTTTTATGTAACACTTTTGTAACATCTGCAAATATGTAACACTTTCGTGCAACACTTTTAGAATATGTAACGCTTTGAACGTAACACTTTTAAATTGTAACACATTTAGGTAACACTTTTAAATAAGTAACACTTTTTACGCAACACTTTTGAATAAGTAACACTTTTATGTAACACTTATAAATAAGTAACACTTGTAAATAATAAAATTATTTATTTTATTTTAAACTAATTAAATATTTGTGGATTATTTTTCTTATGTGACTTTTATTTTTATTTGTCTCATGTGTTATATCTTAATTATTACAACAGAATGCCTGTAACATAAGTAGTGAAAATGATCGACTCAGACCTACAAAAATAACAATTTATTAGAGCACCTAAAGATTTATTTATTCGTTAAGAATAAATTAAATTTTATTTGTGACTTATTTGTGGTTTTACTAAACAATTACAAAATAGACTTGTAGCTTTAAGAATTTGAATACATTTCTTAAGTGTGAGAACCTAGACTTGGGACATTTGGTCATGTATCTTCATGTTTGTAAGTTTATTTTTTTATTTAAAATCTATAAAAAACAATAATTAAGGTGTCTTAATACATAAAATTATGGTAATTAAAATTAATGATAATGTCTTAAGATTTATATACAATAACTAGATGTATAAAATTAATGTGATATAAAATAATTTTTAAATATATATATATATATATATATATATATATATAAGTGGATGAAAATGAAAAAAAAATAATGGAAACATTGTGTCAAATTGATATGAGTAACCTAAATAAAATTAAGTTAGATTATAGTTTGATGAAAACTTAATTTTGAGTGTATTTTATTGATGTTACAATAAAATCTTGTGTATATATTGTTTTTCTTACAAAAAAAAAACTAAAAAAGTTATTGTAGCCTAGTGGTTAAGACTTTGCACTTAAGTTCCTGCAATCTAGCAACCTGGGTTCGAAACCCAGCAATGACAACTTTTTTATTTTTTCTTTCAATTAAAAGTGTTACATAAAGGGGGTTATGTGTAACATTTTTTTAGTGTTACCATAAAGTGTTACAATTTAAAATCTAATGTAACACTTATTAAAAGTGTTACTAAAAATCATCAAAAGTATTACATTAGACTTTAGGCAGCACCGACAAATGTAACACCAATAAAGTGTTACATAAAGTCTATAGTAACATATTTTGGTATATAGATAACACTTTTTGGGTGTTACATTAGCTCATTTATGTTGTAGTGACGATACATGTTATTATACATATAACGTTTAATAAAGACGGTGTAACATAAAATGAAATTCACAAATATTAGAAATCATCTCATTAGCCTAACTAGAAGTATATCAATGGCAAATTGAGCAGAGGAGAAAGCTGTAAAGCCAGGGCTCACTGGATACATGATTGATATAATTAATTAAATAAAAGATAATCAACATTGACATCACATAAATGAATCTTTCACTATAACCTTTTGGAACTTCAATTATTTCCCTTAGCTCAATCAATTGGAACTCTTGATTGTTAGCAAAATTTATTAAATTCCCACTCGTGCATCAAACAACCAAAACATACAAATCTTGGTCCAAAGATCGATGGACATAATTAATTTAATTTTATGTTAAATGTACTCACGAAAATAATACATAAATCACTCAATTTTCTTTTTGTAGTGAACTATACAAAGTATGCGAGTTTGACACCACTTGCCCTGATTCCGGTGTTCTAACTGTATCCCACATATAAAACTGCATTGTTTTGGGAAAACTATAAAAATTATAAGTTTTTAAAATTGGATCAAAACGACATAGTTTTATGAGGAGACATAATTGGGACACCGTAGTAATTGGGGCATATAACCCGAAGTGCCAAAGTCAACATTTTTTGCTTGTTTCGATGGTATTCATGCCAAACTCAGAACACTTTGTATAATTGATTGCAACACATAAAAGTTAGATATTTATGTGACATACCGATAATTTGGTAGCTTACTGCAATTAACTCTTAATTTTGCGTATTCGATTTTATTCGAAATTAAGACAGCAAGTCAAAGAAACGAACCATAATGGTGGATGATACAAAAAAGTGTCCTAAAGAAGAAGAAAAGGAAAGGGCAATAAAATCCAAGGTAGCTTTAAATTTTTGTAGTATCTGCAAATTACAAGCTACGTGAACAGTGAGATAATTAAATAAAGAATGGACATGCCTTGTTGGAATTTTGGGCAAACAAGAAAAATGAGGCCCATTATGAAAAAAGCAATCTTTTCTACATATATAAATCTTGATTAAACTTGACTATAATTATCTTTTATGTAAAAATAAATGTATCAATATAGTAATTAACCAAAATTGAATGAATATGATATCAAGTTCAAGAAAAAGTGAAAAAGTGGCAGCCCACTTGGACCCATATATTGAGAAAACAGTTGGACCTAAATGGCTCACACTGTAACTATAGAGTTTTTTATTTTCTAAAATAGACCAATTTCAAACGGCTAAACAGTACTCCCTCTGTCCCGGCCTAATTGTCCTACTTGCCTTATTTGTTTGTCCCAAACTAATTGTCCTACCCCATAAATGGCAAATTTTCCCACAATCTCCACCATCAAAATATCTACATTCAATCTCCACCTTTGAAAAAGTCAAAGATTCCACAAAATCTGTTTTTTCTTAGTCTCCGTGCCAAGTCAAAGTAGGACAATTAGCTTGGGACGGAGGTAGTACTATTTTAAAACTATACAAAACTATATATAATACTCCCACCGTCCCGAGATAATTTGCACACTCCTTCCGACACGTAAAATAAGAAAGAGCTATTTTTTATTTTTTAGTTGACTTTTCTTAAAGGTGAAGATTGTAAGAGATATTTCATTTTTAAGGATGTGAAAATTATCTCGGGACATCCCGAAAGAAATTTGTGCAAGTTATCTCGAAACGGAAGAAACATACATGTATGTTGTGGAATAAATACATTACTTCTGGTTTTGTGTTTTAGTTTTCCGGCTTTCTTAGGGTAAGAGAAGTTCTCAAAATATTATCTTAAATAATAATAACTACAAGGAAAAGGGTCATTTGAGACCACAAAAAAGTGGTCTCAAATAATAAGTATTTGTCACAACTTAAGCAAAGTGGTCTTAAATAATGAGTATTTGTCACAACTTATGAATATTTGTCACAACTTTATTGTCGTCTCAATAACTCGGTCGCAAATAATATATTTGTGACCACAAAAGTGGTCTCAAATGCGTCTCAAATATTTTTTGCAACAACTAGTTATCTTTAAAAGTAGTCTTAAAGTTATCTCAAATAATTTGTAGAGAGATTTGTGACAACAAGTGGTCACAAATAACTTATTATTAGTGACCACAATTGTGGTGTCAAAAAGTCTTATGCAAAAGACTTCTTCTGTTGCAGTGAATAATAATTAGAAGATGTCACAAATAAATTTTGGAGAATATATATATATATATATGTATGTATGTATGTATGTATCTTCACTAATTAATTTGTTATGAATTTAGTTTAAAATAGCTTTAATAATTTATATAGTATTTTGTGATGAATTGAGTTTATTATTAGAGACTAGAATTGATATAAAAAAAATATG
Organism: Ajuga chamaepitys; assembly: GCA_958295605.1. Lineage (NCBI taxonomy): Eukaryota > Viridiplantae > Streptophyta > Magnoliopsida > Lamiales > Lamiaceae > Ajuga > Ajuga chamaepitys. The sequence goes on from OY282504.1 coordinate 4,533,005, forward strand.
TTACTAAAAATCTTCTTTATTGTATTATGTAAAAACTCGGTTTGGATTTTCTATCATCTTTGGTACAACATCTTGTATAATACTTTGTGTGTGGATTAAAATATGATAGAAGATGTTGTGTTGTATAGAGTAGGAGATCCAAAATGGTGAAAACCGTTGCATCGTTGCTTTCTTTCTTTCTTTACTTTTCTTTTCTTTTTTCTAATTGAAGAGAACAAATGACAATGAACTCCTAGGTAGAATTTAAGGGCTAAAAATCACATTTTGTCTCATAATTTTTCATTTGTTTAATTTTTATATTAAAAATTGTTGTTTTTTTAATTTCATTTCATGGTCAAAGAAATTGCTTGGATTTGTATCATTTTTCGTCTTTTATGAGCAAATCGGCCGAAAGTTACACACGATTGTCACGGGAAACTAACTTGTGGCCATTTTTAATTGGCGCGGCACCGTCAGTGACATTTTTATCTTGGAACGAAAATCGACCAAGCGAATTATAAGACAAGTGATTTCACACAACACTTACACGCGTTTTTCCAATCGTTTAGCTGATGAAATTTGTGCTTATAAAAGGTTGAAAGGTTTGTGGGGCTTAGTTGATGTTGGGCAACATGTACAATTTGCATGAAGGTTGTCGTTACATAAGGTATTTTATGATTAGCATGCAAATGCACATTCTAAATTGGTATATAAACAAACAACTTTGCACCTTTGAGATCAATTTGATTGGAAATTGGATCCAGCTATCACACATTGTATAATTATCAACTACAAACTTTTTTTCCCTTCCAATTCTGGAAAATTTGGACTCTTTATTAACTACTTTAAATTATCAAATTTTAGGTCGAAAAGAGAAAATGCATTTGCAAAAGTTAGACTTGAAAGTTTATAAATATATATATCATTATTTTCCTATATTGTATTTATATTCTCTTAATTTTGGATAACTTTATTGATCTAATTATTTTCTCTAATTGTAAGAGAAATAATTGGGCTTGGAGCAAAACTGAATTTAAAATTATATAAGTTTTGGCTAAATATGAGAAATAGGTTGTGCTGGATTAGGGGTGATAAAATTCAACACGACCTGATAGCATGACACAAACCCGCACGATAATTTAGGGTTTGGACCGAGAGTTACCGGGTTCGGATCGTTATCGGGTCAACTGATTAGACACGATAAAATTCGGGTCAATCCGATAAACCCGATAATGGCCCGATAACTTTTTAGTTATTACTTATTAGTAATAATATTGCATCATCCTTGGAATTCACAATATTTAACAATGATAGGGCTTTAGTGCTCAAACATCTTATTGTGACTTTACTTGGATGAACCTAACATATATAAGTAACACTTCTACAACTTCATTAGGGTACGTAAATTTACAACCCATGATGCTAATAAAATTCTATGAATAACTAGAATTCCCCATCGTGCGATGCACGATTTAAATATATTTATTTGTAAGAAAAAACAAATTTAAATAATCGAACAATATAATTAAACAACTTATTTTTTGTTAAATAAAAGAATATGAAATTATCTAATAACTTTTAATTTCATTAATAAAAATTATTTAATTTATTTTTATTTGCAACTCATATCCAATATAAATAGTTCAACTCACAATAAATATTCAAATTTAAGCACAATAATCAACCAACAAACAATTGTTTATTTTATATTTAATATATTATATCGACATATTCAATATCAGTATTAGATTAAATACTAAGAAAATAGGTTTTCTTTTTATCTATTGCAAATAAAATTAATGGATTCAAAAAAATATTATTAGCACCTTTAGGATATAGAGAAAATGAAAATATTTGTGCATGAGTGAGAGAGAGAGAGAGAGCGCTAAATTAAAATAAAACAGTTTTCTAAATTATTTTCATCCCTAATGTGTTCCTTCCCTATTTCCTTTTTAGTTCTTTAAAAAAAATAAATTAAATATTACTTGTGAATCTAGAAACTACAGTAGTTAGTTTTACTATCCCGGAACAGTTGTAACATGGTTGGAAATATACATATATAGATTTGTTCATAAAATAAAATAGAAAATGTAAAAAAATAATAATTAATATTTTAAAAGGATTAGTTAATAAGTATTTATAAAAAAATATTCTTAGTATTTATTTAATCTTTATTTGTATCTCGGCCAAAAGCAAATAATACAACTCATATTACATAAAACAAATATAATATAAATAATCGATAATCAATTGTATTTTTTAAGATAATTTATTTTAAAATATGAAATTTAGATGTCAAATAGTCATGAAAAAATATTAATTTACTATATTCTACATAAATGTAGAAAAAGAACCATACATTGTTTACTTTTTAATTTATTTTATTTTTATTATTTAATTTTACATTTATTTTATTTTTATTATAAAATGAATCAATTAAAACTTGTCACCCATAATTTTTATATATTGCAAATTGCCAACAACATTTAAGTTTTGAATTTATTTTGGGGAAATTTTACTATATTTATATAAATCTTTACTCTATACTACCTCTCTATTTTTTTAATTGTTCTTTTAGACTTTGATAAGAAAATTAAGAGAGAGCGAAAATGGACAAATAACCTCATCTAATTTTTATCTCTAATTTTAAATCGTTAATTATCTCCCTATTTCCTTTATTATAGGGGTAATATTGGGAGAAATGTGGAAAAGAAAAATTAAATGAACAACTATTTGAAAACTAAACACAAAACCTAAATGAACAATAATAAGAAAAAAAAAAAAAAAAACGGAGGTAGTATATTTAAATCTCTTATTATGTTAGTTGAGATTTAAACCTACTGTTTTTAGAATGTGAAATGGGCGGAAAAACATGTTTAATTTTCACTACAAGAAAACTGTCAAATTCCTCCAACGGAAAAAGTCGGTTGGAATAGCTGTTGAAAAAAAAAATTCCAACAGTAAAAGGCTCCGTTGGAACTACCGTTGGAATCATTTTTTTCATTGGAATTTAATTGTTGGAACAAAAAAATTCCAACAACCATTTTTCCAACGGTATAAAAATCGTTGGAATTGCTTTTGGAATTAAAATTCCAACTATAATTTACAAAAAAAGACCTTTGGAATATGGTAAATCTTTGTTGGAATTTCAATTCCAACGGTTTTTATGCCGTTGGAAAAGTAGCTGTTGGAATTTTTTTGTTCCAACAATTAAATTTCAACGGAAAAATGATTCCAATGGCAATTCCAACGGAGCATCTTATTGTTGGAATTTTTTTTCCAACATTTATTCCAACAGCTATTCCAACGGCCTTTTGCCATTGGATACCCTTGGAATTTTTAAAAATTTCAATGATTTTTATGTCGTTGGAATTTGGCAGTTTTCTTGTAGTGTTCTTTTTATAGAGGAATTCATTTATTATATAGTAAGATATTTTGAATTTAGTAAGATTGGAGTTGATTGATCTAGTGGAAGAAATATATTAGTAGAAGAATTTGAAGACATGAGCCTAGCTGCTTAGACGGGAAAACATTGATTTCAGAATTCGGAAGAATGAAAAATGTTGATTAGAAAATGTGAAATAATTTTATTTAATGACTTATGTTATATTATAACGTTATTTATTTATTTATTTCTATTCATCTATTATGTGAATAGAGATTAATTATAGAATATGTAAACTACCTTATTTGAATGTTTAAATTTATTTTATATTTTTCAAAAAAACCAGTAGGAATAATATATTTAGTTGGGTCAAGTTAGATTATCTGATTGTTATTGGTTTGGATTCGGGATGAGATTTTGAATTCATTAATATTAATAAGCGGGTTCGGATCAACTCTTTGTTGAGCTGATACGATAACGGCTCAACCCGCATGATTTGTCACCCCTAATTAGGATAATTAAGTCTAAATTAATGAAGGAAGCCTGTGAAGAGTTTAAGAGGGTGTTTGGCTAAACTTATTTTAAACATCTTATAAGCTCCAACATCTTATAAGTTGTTTCAAGAGCTTATAAGATGTAATTTGTAAGGAGCTTATAAGTTACCAAAGTGTTTGGATAAAAGAGTTTATAAGCTTGCAACTGAATATAGTGATTTAACTATAAATTTAGGGTCTAATTTAAAAGTTAATATTAAACACACATTTTGATTAGTATGTGAAATGTATGTAGTGTGTGAATTGTGTGTAGTGTGTAAAATGTGTGTAGTTTGTGTAGTATGTGTTGTGTGTAGTGTGTGTGGTATGTGTTGGGTGTATAGTGTGTGTGTGTTGTGTGTGAAGTGTGTGAAGTGTGCATAGTGTGTGAAGTGTGTTAGTGTGTGTAGTGTGTGAAATATGTGTAGTGTGTGAAGTGTGTGTAGTGTGTGTAAGTATGTGAATTGTGTGTAGTGTGTGTAGTGTGTGAATTCTGTGTAGTGTGTGTAAGTGTGTGAAATGTGTGAAATGTGTGTAGTGTGTGTAGTGTGTGAAATGTGTGTGGTGTGTGTACGTGTGTGAATACTTCCGAATGGACCAACAACATATTTTACCGAAGCGAAGAGCAACAACAACAATAAATAACATGACAATCAATTTAATATGTTTGGAAATTTAATACTTCTAGGAAAAATGTTTTGTTTCTTATTTCAGTAATTTGTATTTATTTAAGTTTTTTATTTTTATTTACTTTTCTTATCATTGTAATTTTTTTATCTTGTCGTTGTAATTTTAAAGTGTGTAATTTTATTTGATGTATTGTAATTTTATAACATTTATTTTTCTTTATTGGAATTATATAATAAAAAAATCTTGAATTAATTTTTATTATATAAGTTATTAATAGGAAAGGAGACAAATATATACATCAAAATTAAAATAAATATAAAGATTAAACAAAAAAAACGGGGGGGGGGGGGGGGGGAGCATGCAGTGGCGCAGCGCCACTAATACAACAAATTGGGGACATCTTTATTATAGTGCAGCCTTTGAAGATGACCATGTTGATACGTGAATTTCGTATCCAATTAAAATGCGCCACATAATAAAATATATGTTAAATATCAATTTTATATTGATTATTTTTATGTTATGAATTAATTAAATATAATTTCTAAGTTAAATAATCAATTTAATTGGTGATTTACTATATATTTTATTGACAAATTGAAAGCCGCCACATGTCAATATGATGCAGATATTACTAAATTAAATTAAATTAATTTAGTAATTATCCAAGAAGATGAGGATAAACATCAAGTCATGCTGGACCAATCAGAATGCTCCATGTGTCAAGTTGTTGCAGTAATTATTAAATTAAATATAATTAATTTAATAATTATCTTATGGATAATGATATTATGAATGACCAATCATATCGCTCCATTCAGACCCAAGCCCATTAGGTTTTCCCATCCTACAACTATAAATAGGGTTTCATTCTCCACCAAAAAAGACAACAACACAAGTCAAGAATCAAGTGAAGAATTCCGGTACAAAGGAATATCAATCGAAGAATTCCGGTACAAAGGAATTTCAACGTTCTTTGGTGCTCTTCGACGTTCTTCGAGAAAATCGACAATAAGACAAGCTCAAGAAATGTGGTACAAAATCAATCTTGAGCTTAAGGCGGTAGAAAGCCAAATCCGGCATTACAAAGCCAATCCGGTATTACAATCCGGCATTACGAAGCCAATCTTGAGATTTTTTCAAGGCGTTACAATGCCAATCTCAAGATTTCCAACGTTTGATCCGAGATCAAGGTGCTAAGCCCCCCAATCGGCGTTTCAAGTCAAAACTTCGAAGGTGTTCTTCGTCGTTCGTCAAGATCTTCGAAGACGTTCTTCGCATATTGAATCAAAAGTACTGTTTAATTCAAAATCAAGCTCACAAGCCTTTGAATTAACGCTACTCAAGTCAAAGTCCAAAATCGGGGAAATCAAGGTTAACTCCGACATCAATCAATTGAAGAGAAGAATCAGAGAAGAACTAGAGATAAGATCCACAAAATTGTAAAGTTTACTCATTTGATCAAAAGAAATCTATTTTGTACATCTTTTCGTGTTTATACATTTTATACACGAAATTTGTTGTTATAGACCATTAGAGGACAAAACACATGCGCCATCTCTATTATAATGGGCTGTTGGAGTTGCTCTAAATCCTCTCACAAATTCAAACAGAGTGTTCCCAAACAATCCTAATGCGTCAGATGTACCCAATGTACCAGATGCGCCTTAAATACCCAAATGACCCAAATGTACGAGTGACTCTTCGTACCCAAATTGTCCCAAACAATGGGACATCAACAGCTTTTAGCAGCATCAGAACCAACCAAAGTTGAACCTTGCATTAAATACAAAGTTCCCTTTTTAACGCCCTTCAAAATCACGTTCAAACTTTTGCAGACGTTCAAAAGTCCACCTTCGCCTTTGAAACTGAAACCCTTAGTATCTAATCGACTTAGCGAAATCAGATTCCTCGTCATTAGCAGAACATGTTTGACATCGTTCAACTTGCACAATCTACCATCATGTGTCCTAACCTTGATTGAGCTTATTATAGCCGTCTTGCATTTGGAACCACTGGCCAAAGAGATATTGCCACTTTCCACCTGCTTATAGGTTGCGAACCACCCCCTACGCGGACATATATTGTAGACGCCCCAGAGTCAAGAACACACGCATCAGATTTATTTGCTTGTTTCTCAGCAAGTAGGATCGAATCTTCATTGGAGTCGGCGTCAACTTCTGCAACAGCATCAACAGTACTTTCCTGCTTCTGCTTCAACTTCGGGCATGCAAACTTCCAATGCTCCTCTCCTTACAGTAGTTGCAAATATCTCTTGGTTTAGGTCCTTTGGGGCCTGAATTCTTCTTGAACTTCTTCTTCCCCAAATGTTTCGAACCCCGATTACCACTAGCTCCTAGAACAGGAGCCTGCACTCCCGTTGGAATAGTTGCCTGATGGCGCAACTCTCTAGAATGCAGCGATGATCTCACCTCTTCCAGAGACACAGAATCTTTTCCAATAACAAATGGCTGCACAAAATTCTCATACGACGGCGGCAGAGAAAACAACAAGATCAAAGCAACATCCTCATCTTCTATTTTAATATCAATGTTACGCAATTCTAATAGGATTGCGTTCAATTGATCGAAGTGTTCACGAAGAGATTAGGCTTCGTGCATACGCAGCGCGAACAAAAGTTGCTTCAAAAGGAACTTATTGGTAAGCGACTTCGTCATGTACAAACTCTAAAAAGTATCGACCATAACCCTTGTGCAGTTTCTTCTTCTGCTACCTTGGTAATGATGTCGTCTTCGAGGCACAACATAATCGTTGAGTGCGCTTTCTCCTCTAGAATGGCCATCTCGGCAGACACCGGGACCTCGGCCTCTTCCTGATCCGCCGCCTTCCCTTTGTACTTCTTTGGCTTTGGCATCAGCGGCGCCCATAACCCTTGTGATTTCAACAGGGCTCTCATCTTGATCTGCCATAGACTAAAGTTATTCCTCCCCATGAATTTTTCGATCTTCACGTTTATTCCAGACATCTTTTCCACCAAATTTGCCGAAACTCGAACTAAGCTCTTGATACCACTTTTTGGGAAGAAAAAAATGATAAATGAGAAAATCGACAAAGCAAAATATATCAAATTCAACGTGGTTCGCTAACAACTTGTTAGCTACGTCCACAGCCAAATGAGAGGTTCTCAATTCAATATCAAAGAGAGTGTTACAATATACGACTACCCTATCCTATCTAACGGAGACAAATTGAGTACCAATTGATTGATACTCGACCAAAATAAACTCTCCACACTTAAATGACTAAGACCAAAATAAAAAAGACTAATAAATTCTAATATAAATTCTTAAAAGACACCAAATGTACTATTTTATAAGCCCCAAATCTGACCTAAACTCAAAATAGACTGAATTGGGCCTAATAACGCGTAAGCCCAACTTTTGGACCGCCTAACGTATCACGGCCGCGACAAAACTAACTCAATATGTCGCGACCGCGACTGGTCCACAACTTCAATTTCAACAATGCAACAGCAATTTGTCGCGACCGCGACAAGTTGCTCCAACGCTTGCAGTATTTATCTCCACCTCGACACGAACACCGAACCAAGTCGAATTAGATTTAAGAAATAATCCCAATAAGTAAGTGACCAACTTGCATTAATTTTCCACTCACCGAAATTCGATTTTGAGAAAATTAACACACTATACCACCTCTTCTAAAATGGTCAAAGTCGGGACTTACCCACTATCTTAAAATGAATTTCCAATACTTTAATAATTTTTTGGACATGATGGTATATTTGTATACAGATTTACCCGTCTGAATGGAGGATGAGCCGATCCAAACTTGCATTTAGCTGGTACTTAAGTTTAGAATCGCTTAGTCAACTTAAATCCAAGTTCCTCCCCTCTCTCTCTCTCTCTCATTGCAGAAGTAGTTTTTTTAATACTTTTTCATTATTTTTTCAGCATAATGATTGCACATTTTACAAATCTCAGAATATTACATCCTAAAACAAGCACAAGTTTCACACCATTATTCAAATCCACACATCCTAAGATTAATCGCATCTGCAAAATTAGAGATCCGAACATTTGGGAGACAATGTGAAACACCTAATAATGCATGTGTGAATTGTGATCCACTGCATGCTATATGCTCCCATTAATGATCCTATAATTTTTAGTAATTCCTATAATTGCTGAAGCCTATATTTTCCATTTGGTCCCTCCCTCCAAGAAAATTGGGTGATTGAAATGTGACAAAAAAATGAATAGACAATGGGTTCATTGGTTGGAAGCAATTGCAATTGTCGATGATTTATTGAGTGTGAATAGATGCCCATTTTCTCCACTTAATTTCCAATGTTTATAATCACACATCTCTCTCTCTCAGGCAAACTATTTTGGCTAGACCCCACTTTCTTTTGTTTTCGTCACCCTTTCTCTTCATGTCGTTACATTAATTATTGAATCTTGAAAATATTGCGGGTTACAAAAAAACAAAATAAGATCAAGGATTGTGCATGATTCCTATAGGATGTATGGTATCATGCCTATAGGGGTTGGTCTAATGTCGACCAGTTACAGTGAAGTGACAATTTTGTTCCGACCCATAGGTCTGCATTTGTCCGACTTTCCTTTGGTGCTGCATCCACGCTTTATATGGTCTTCATGTCTCATGTGCCTCTTGGCTTTATGAGGCCTTTTTTTTTTTTTTTTTCTTTTTTTTTTTTTTTGAGGGTAACACAGAATTATCATTAGCTGGCCAAATCGGCCTCCCTGTGTACAATGTTCTGCAAACAAAGGGGGATATCACCAACGAAAGTCCCCGGAAAATCATGATTGAAACAAAGTTTGGCTAATTTATGGGCTAGCATGTTAGCAGTTCGCCTAACCCACCTGAATTCAAAGACAGTAAAACTAGAACAACAAAAAAGAATATCAGATACGATCGAGCCCAGGTAAGATAGATCAGTTTTTTCCTTTCTCTCTGGGCCGTACATGCATGGTTTATGAGGCCTTTGATCTCAATTTTCTTGTAGATTTCTTAAATTTCTTTTGTTGTTCTAGCCCCCTTAATTTTTTTATGTGGAAGCAAGACCAAAGCAAAGAAGTGCGACAAATGCAGACCTATGGGTTGGAACATCGTCTCCTTTTATTTTTTAAGCGCTGCAAATTTATTATCCGTCCATATAGGCTTATTACATAGATTTATATTCAGTAAATAAACTGTATTATATATTTGTGACATCTAAAAGAATGAACAGTACTTGCCCATATACATGAGACAAATGACGTATATAGTAGCGATAAATATAAGTCACCTCAAACTTCCAATAACTTTGGTGAATGTAAATGATAATGGAATGTGAAAAAACCAGCAATATATTGCTTGCCTATCTAAAATTGGAATTCATTCAATGGTTTTCTGTCCCACAAATCATTTTGTTCTTTATCTTCTCTGAGAAACTAAATAAAGTAATCCTTTCAATGGTTTGATGATTTCAGTATAATTGTTGACAGATAATCAACGTATCATAGGCATGGTATATGCCAATTACTTAATTGCTCCTTTTTATTTTCAGAAAAAAATACGTTCTCTGTCACTGTGATAATCCAAAAAAGCTAGCTTGCCTCCATGAAAGACAACATTGGTTAGTATACACGATTTCTTTGCCACCACTTAGGCAGGCCATGTCTTTTGGACTCTTCGCTGCAGTCAACACTCTTACCTGATAAGGCCATCGAGAAGGGGTGTAAATGAGTTGAGTCGAACTGATCATAGTGTTATTTAAGTTTGGTTGAAATCAGGGGCGGACCTAGACCATGTGGTTAGGGACGGCCGAAAAATAAAGAACCCCAATCAATATTAATATACACATAATAATAAATATTAAATATATTATATTTATTATTTAAATAAAATATCAATAATATTTGCTGTTAAAAATGACGAAATGTAACATTAGTTATCTATATACTAAAACTTTCAGGGTATTTATTATATACTATGAAAATTATTTAAATTGTCATAATATTTCATCATTTGAGAGGGGCCAAAACAGACACATTATTCAAAATAAATACACAATATACATATTATACATATTTTGAGTATAAAACTAGTGGGGCGGGGGTGGGGTTGAGGGGGGCCAGGACCACCCCACCCATGAGTGTAGGTCCTCTCCTGGTTGAAATAATATCGAGCTTCTAATCTTATTTTGGAGCTTGTTAATTTGTCTATTAACTAAGTCGAGTTTAAACGAGCTCAAGTCAAACTTAAAATTTTATCGAACGTAAAACTATCTTCAAACTTGTTTGATAGTTTTAATCGGGTTGTTAACAAATTACGTCGAATCTATCAGACAACTTGCTTTGATTTTGTGGATATGGGGAGGCGTAATTCAAAGTACACCCCCTCCTCCCCCTTCCTTTTTTATTTTTCTCATTAATTTTGTTTTGTATCTGTTATTTATACTCTAATTAATAGATAATGTTCTTGCCATTTGTGTCACAAGAGTTCGCAGTTACAGTAAGCATGAAGGAGAAAAAAGGTTAATTGCATGTAAAAAGATTCGCCAAGTTTATGTGAATTTGTAATTTAATATCAACTTTAGAACATAATGGATAAATATATCAACTATCATGTTATTTTCCAATTATAATATTGATCATATTTTTTAATCTTTAATTTTATCGCCGCCACTATTATGAATTGAAAGTGAAAGTTGTGATAACCATAAATTTAACTCTATTAAAAATAGTAATTGATGACAACATAAGTGATAGCTAGTTACTTTCAAGATATATCTAATTATATTTTCCTGAAGATGCAATTAGATGTTAAAACTTTTTTATTGATGTTGTAAGTGTAGAAATTGAAAATAAGTGAATCTTTTTATTACAATTTTCCATGTTGTAATTGAAATTTCACCAAAAATTGATGTATCATTTTGCAATTAAGCTAATTTTTTCGGACCACATGTGTAATCGCTTGTGTCTTTGTTATTGTTGCTAAAAGCTTTGCATTTTCTTTTACAAGTATATGTAATCGCTAATTTTTAGTTATTTACAACTACATGTAGTTTACTCTAACAATTGTGACATGAAAAAATGTTTCACACTTTTATGCGACTACTTACGGATAAATAATAAGACAAAATATAGTTGCAAATAGCCTCTTTCCTTGCAATGCATTCTAGTTAAAAAAAATCGGTTTCTTAGGACAAAATCCTAAATCCATTACCAAATGCAACCAAGACAGGAATTAGTATAATTCCGTGAAAATTTCCAGTTATGTTAAAAGAAATTGTTGATGATCTTGTACTGTTTGTGGCATGTAATTGCACGATTGCACCTGTCTTGCTAACTGCATGTCTGTAAATGATATCTATGTGTGTGTACATTTATATGTTTTCCTTGGCCTCAAAGGTGAGTTTTCGAGGCTCTGCATGATTCTGGATTGTTTTATTTAAAAAAGTAGCTGTTGGAATTTTATGACATGCATAAGCACAAATATCTAAATCTAGCTACTTGCATAAACTTGATTAGACTATACAACAAATTTTGATATGGGAGAATACAATTCTTAGAATCTATTACGTTGCATGGGTTGAAATTCTCCTCCATCAACATCATTTCAACTTGTGAAATACACATATACATTCGCATCCACAAAATTGCAAAACTAATTATATATCAATACCTTGTTTGCAATTTCAATTATACATAGATTAAAATTTACAAGAATTTCTATTTCGTGAATTTGGTCCTAATTTTTGAGAAATTTGGAATTTGGCTAGAAATGACACGTGTCTCACTTGAGCACTGTTTCTAAATCAATTAATATGACATGAGACTCATAGTCTAACTTTTCTCACATATGAATAACGATTTGTGAATGTCTTTCTTATAATTAAAATTTGTGATTTTTGCAAACTAGAAAAGGAACTGAACTCATGCGATGTGCATGAGCTGAACATATCGATTTCCGAACAAAAATCTGAATTCATTTATTTATATTTTCATGCCTTGGTACATCTACGTATTGGAATCAAATATTTTTGTTGTGTGATCCGTGTTTGATGAGCTCCAATCACCTGGGTGTGACAAAGAATCAAGCATCCTCAGCAGACACGTTTCAAATTAATTTTTTATTTATTAGGATAAGGCTACAGAAATACGTCACACAATAAAAGCCTACATATTCTTCTGTTCAATTCTTGCGAGAATATATTCATGTTTTAATTGTGAATCATATCCACTTTTAATTAATACTATATTTACACAGAACCTTCTGACTATATGATAATATATATTAAAGGAGGTAAAAATTCAAAATTCTTCTCACATGTCGAAGAAACTATTCAAGAATCAATGCATTTTATTTGTTAATAGCAGTGTTATTAATAAAGAAGTTAGGCACTCGTCTACGACAGATTAGAGACTAAAGCCTAGTCGAGACTTAAACTGAACTGAGCGAGGCTAAAGCATGCATGGTTATGTAAGAAAGAATCGAGAAAAAACATAAACGATCAATAAGAATCTGGTAGCTTGACGAGAACTAATAGTCAAGAATTTTATAAAAGAGGTTAATAAAATCAAAGCGTAATTTATAACATAGTACACGCACTAAACATTTTCCTAATAGAAAGAATTAAAATTATTCTATGTGATAAGTGGACAGTGTGCATAAACTAACATTAAAGTTAACAAATAGTGAGCATGCAAAGTGGTGCCTAACTGAGATGAATCAGAGAAACGAAACCGATAATTAGCAAATTAACCAATAGAATCAAAAACTGGGGCATTATTCATCTTCCATTAACTATTTCACTTTTTTATGTTCTGTTTTTAATTATTGCTACCTTGCCTACCAAATGTATGTTTCTTTTTTAAACACGTTTAGTTACTTTGGATCTAATAGCAAATTTTTCAAGCCAGATAATGTTAGAAAGAGAATAAGATGTAATGCATTTCTTTATTTAGTTCATTTGGTGATACACAAAAATAAATAATTTATTGTTGTATCTTTACCTTCAACAAGGAATCTCTTTTTGTACTTAGAAAAACTAGAGTTTTACCTTTCGGGTTAGTTCAAAAAAGAAAATGATCAAATTGTGGGTAAATTTTCAATTACAATATTAGTTTAAAACAAGTAATAAAAAGAAAAGCACCAACTTTATTTTAAAATTCTATGATTACAATATCAACCACATTTTCTGGCATCTAACTAATTAGATCGTCATCATTAGATACACCTTAATGAAACTATCATATATCCACTATCAATTTTGTCATTAATTACTATAATTGTTTTGAGTGATGGTCACAATTTTCACTCTCTATTCATCGTGGTGGTAGTGAAATATTGTAAAATATGTGGTGGAAATATGTGTAACTTCTCTATGTAAAACTAATAGTGGTGATGGCAATATATATAATTTGATGGCAGAAAATATGGTTGATCTTATCATTAAACAATATAATTGAAAATTGTGTAGGTTTTTTGTTACTTTAAAAAATTTATGTTAGTAATTAAAAATCCAAAATTACGTTGGTAAATTCTTTTATAATTAACTTCTAACACCAGACATGTTTCTTATTTGAGATAGAATGAGTATGTTTCATCCATATTTCAACTATATACATCAATATAGTTTCATATGTATAAAATGATATTATGATGACATCACAAATAAGTAAGTAACCTGTATTGTTAGATTAAAATAAGAGATTGAAATATTATTTAAAATAGAAGATCTTGCTTTGTTTGAAGACCGGTGCTTAAATGGCGTTTTAGAATGCTCTCTCCATCTGGACCACCCACAAAGATTTCACAGACTAAAAAATGAAGTTAATATAATTGTAAATTACTATTATGCAATTAGCTTAATATTGTTGATTTTGGATCGAGAGAGTTAAATGGATGGATTCAAAGTTAATGGATTTAAAATTCATTCAAATTTTAAAAAATAGCTCGAACCAAAACTAATGAATTTCCAAATTCATGATAATCTAACTAGCATCAATGAACTTGAGACTGTAAATTTCAAATCTATTCTCAAATTCTTTCTCAAATCCTTCGATTCAAATGTAACATAATATTAATGGTTAGTAATTTAGTATCAATGACTTTAAGCAAATGCATATTAGAAAAAGAATCAAGAGAAAATGCTTTTGTCTGGGGAGATGGAGTATCCTTTTTAGCTATACATCATATAAAAAGTATCTTAAAAGTTAATACACAGTGCACCTTCCACGGCCAGCGCCGCCGCTGCCCCGGCGAAGCAAAGGTGGTAGAGTGCCGTGTCGGGGATGACGATACGGTGGCCCTGCATTCCACCTTTGAGAGGTCCCTTAATTGCATCAGCCAGCACTAAACTCACCTTTGGTTTGGTTGCTCTCAAATCACTAGGCCACTACGATTATGGACCCCACACTTTCAGATTGGCGCCACGTGGAACCACACCACCCGTTAATCTGGATATATGCATAGCAAATCAGAATATTCAATTAGATGCAGACTAGTGTGAAATTCCCAACCAACCCCCCACCATGCAACCCCACTCTCATAGTGCCTATAAATAGCTCATTTCAAGCTTTCATTCCTTAGGACAAACACAGCATCTTCAAGTGTTATCCTCTGTAACACAAGACTACTATATACTTCTCCTTTTCAATTCATTAAAAAAATGGAAGGAAAAGGGCGCTTTGGAAATTTCTTTGAGACGGCCAAACCATACATAGCCATGATCTGTTTGCAATTTGGCTATGCCGGAATGAACATTATCACCAAAGTTTCTCTTAACAGAGGCATGAGCCACTACGTGTTAGTCGTTTATCGACACGCTTTCGCTACTGCTGCCATTGCTCCCTTTGCTCTAGTGCTCGAAAGGTGCATATATAATTAATTAAGCTTAAGAGTTAGCATTTCTTTCACTTGTTAAATTAATTTGGTGGCTTATCTCTTTCTTTTGTATTACAGGAAAGTGAGGCCAAAGATTACATTCACAATATTCTTGCAGCTGTTTGTATTGGGACTTCTTGGGTGAGTTTCTTGCAATTAAGACATTAATGTTACTTCTGGTTCCTTCATAGTACAAAAAATAACCTTCTGTTAATTTTACAGGCCTGTAATTGATCAGAATTTTTACTATGCTGGTCTGAAGTTCACTTCTCCAACCTTTTCGTGCGCGATGAGCAACATGCTCCCTGCAATGACCTTTGTTATGGCCGTCATCTGCAGGTAACTTATACGATCTATTATATAAATAGGAAAATACCATTATGAATAGCACAAACCAAATTATGATAATTAAACAAAAAGTTGGCATGTGGTTCAATCAGTCTGATATCAATCAAATCGAATTGGGGTGTGTAGGATGGAGTTGGTGAACATGAAGAAACTAAGGTGCCAAGCGAAGGTGGTAGGAACAATAGTAACAGTAGCCGGAGCGATGCTGATGACAGTGTACAAGGGCAGCGTGGTAAAAATGATATGGTCGGACTACATTCATCCTAGGGAAACAAATGTTCCTTCATCAACTCAAGATGCTGACAAGGATTGGGTTAAGGGCTCCATTCTCCTCATCATTGCTACCCTTGCCTGGGCCGCTTTTTTCATTCTTCAGGTATGTTTCACAATTCAAATTTACGCCTAAGTTTGTACACTTTCCTTTGTAACTTGTCCAATATAAGAAACTCCACAATTTTGTTTATTCAACTGCTTACGTGACTAGTGAAATTACGAGTGTCATGTCACTAAAATTCGGCCTCAAAATCTTAAGTTACTAGGAATTTTGAAAAATTTTAAACTTAGCAGGCATAAATCGAATAAAATCAAAACTTATATGATACTTTTTTAAAAACATAAACTTAGTGTTCAAGATTTTCTTTTAAATTGCCTACTCAAAAGAAGAAAAAAAGCATCTGACATTTATTTAATTTTTTTTTCAGGCTATCACAATGAGGAAATACACAGCACAACTTTCACTCACAGCTCTTGTTTGCTTCATGGGAACATTGCAATCTATTGTTGTCACTTTAGTGATGGAACACAAACCACATGCTTGGGCCATTGGACTCGACATGAACTTGCTAGCTGCTGCCTATGCTGTAAGATCATTAATTTTCTCAGAAAACATTTTTATTATCGTCGTTGTTGTTATTGTCGAATTAACATCATATATTCGTATACAACGATGCAGGGTATAGTTTCATCAAGTATCGCATACTACGTACAAGGCCTGGTAATGCAGAAAAGAGGGCCTGTTTTTGTGACAGCTTTCAGTCCACTTATGATGATCATTGTGGCAATCATGGGGTCATTTATTTTGGCTGAAAAAATATACCTCGGAGGGTAATTTTCCAACATTAATTTTTTTAATTTCTAATAATCCTTAATTTAATTTTCGGACAACTGATTGTTGTAATAATAATACAGGATTCTTGGAGCAGTTTTGATAGTGATGGGTCTTTACTCAGTGTTGTGGGGCAAATACAAAGAGTACAAGGAGCAACAAGCAGAGGAGATTCTTGAACCAGTTAAAGATGGCAATCACAATATTGCTGTAATTGAAGATATTGAAGCAAATAATTTCGGAATTAATCATAAGATTAATGAAGAAAATAGGATGCCAGTTCCAGCAATTGCCATTAGTGGGCCCATGCCTCAGCCTCCTATGCTTGCCCTAGAGGCCCCGAAAGTGTAAACGAGAAAATCTACGGTGGATATTGTACCTGATTATTAACACTAGAATCGAGAGGTTAAAAATAAACAGAAAGAAAAACAATAGTGGATCATCAAGTATGAAGCAGGGCTATTTTGGTCATTTTAGCTTCAGTAGATTTTTTTTTAGTTTTGTAATGGTTTTGTATTAGTGTTTTTGACAGCGAGTAAATGAGAAGTTTTTCGTGTAAGTTAAGAATCCCGAAGAGAATGTTAATGAGAATTAGTGTTTTATGGGATAGTTGGAGATAGTGTTTTTCCTTATATACCTCCACTTGGAATATTCTGTCGATTTCTTCAAAGATTTTGCTGACGTCTGATTCAGATTCCCACTTGGGAATTTTGTAGTTGACATTCCATCTTTGATACGACCATTCCAAAATAAATCTTCAAGTTTTTTTTTAAAACAGAAAATAAAATATTATTAAATTATTGATAAAAGGACAGCCAAAACAAAATAAATAGATATGAAACAATTGAAGCACAAAATTACTATATATAAATATATACAGATCAAAATCTTGTATATCAAATAATCGCTATTGCGCTGGACAAATTGCATACCAAAATACTTAATTTCGATCTTGAATTTGTCACTAATCTTCTGGTGAAAGCCCCACAAAATGAGCAACTCATTATTGAAAAATTTAATTATGACTGAATCTTTAAAACTGGCACAACAGACACCTGAATAACGGATATCACATTATTTCGGAAATTAACACTCTCACTTATTGAGGGGAGACGAAAGCTCCCATAAGAAGATGAAGAGTGAAATAAAACAAAAATTTAAGGTGAAATCTTCCCTATCCTCTCACGAGGACGATAATGGAGGAAAATGACCGCTAAATTTAGGGTTTAAATTCCAAGATATATGTCTACATGTATTACTATTTTTATTGGTAAAGAGTAACCTAAAATTGGAAAGTTCAATTGCCTGGGGCTTAATAGAACAAGTTCAGGGGATTGATAAAATAAATAAATGCAGAAATGTTAATCTACTACTATTATAAAAGTGTGAATAGTTTTAAATAAATTTTGATTTATTTATTACATCCTTAGTGAATTTTATTATTAAGGTTAATTTAGTAATTTTATTTTTATTTTTATGTTGTATTTTTTTTTTGTACGAGTGCTTTTAGTTTTATATATTTCAATATCATCTAGTATGGAATTTTACTTTTCCATATTTATGATATTTAATTCACCTAATAGCATAAATTCAACTTAGATATTCATACATTATATTTTTCTTTTTTAAAAACACATTACATATCTTTATTATGTTTTACATACTTTTTATGATTGGTCATATATGTCTTATCTCTTTTATAATTGGATTTTTTTTTGGAAAAAAAGAAAGATTAACTAATCAAGACTAAAAACTAAAAAGAAAATATAAAACTTTAAGTAAAAAGACTATAGTTTTATAGTTCAATAACTAAACATTATGAGTTATTTACGTAGTGAATGTTTGAAAACAATTATTTAAGTATTCTGGGGGTGAATAAAAAGCAATGATTTGTCTTATGATTTGCAAAGTAAAACATATAATTAAAATTCGGGAACAATGTACATTGGTATTCAAAGTCCTTTTTATTGTATTTCTCATCTCATTTTTTTAGAAAAAAAAAATTGTTTTTTATGTTAGTACTTTTAATCTTTTTTTTTTTTTTTCATTTGCAATCTGATCTATACCCGTTTTTTTACTTGCAGCCTAATGTAAAAAAGCATCTCCGATTGCAACCTGTGTTAATCGCGTTTTCGCGATTGCAACCTACTCCTCTCTTTTTTATTTTTTCCAGCAATAAATTGGAACACGTGACTTGCACATCGTTTTTAAGGTTATAATCGTAACTTTCTCTCTCACACACATTTCTAGGCATTGCTTCATAACGGTAACATTCAACAAATTGAGATTTGGGCAAAATTTGTCTTCATAATATTGAGAAGTGAAAATTTTGAAGAAGACAATTAGATGAACTTGTAGTCACTGCCACTGTGGTAGAATCGCAATAGAGATACCATCATGGACTGACAACAACCCTAGGAAGAGAAACATCGGTTGCAACATAGAAACAATATATAAGTCATTGTAGGAAGTAATATTAAAATTTTCTGTAACAAATATTTTTTTTAGCGCCGAAAAAGAATAATAAAGAAAAAGTCGATGAAAAAATCAAGAATAATAATTATCGATATTTATTCCCTTAAAAGATAAGCATGAAAATTAACCTTCATCAACTATAATTCTGTTAAGTTTCAAATTTGATAATACAAGTCAAATATATTTAAGATTTCCGACAATTTGAAACTTTATATCTATCTAAATACAATGATATTGATTTGTATATATCTATCAAGTCAAGTCTTATTATTCTTCTTCTGATATATATATATATATATATATATATATATATATATATATATATATATATATATATATTGCACCCTTATTGCAGTTTCAAGTAATATCAAAATACAAAAACAAGCCTAAAACTATCTATCAAAATTGAAATAGTTATATGTACCGTGAAAAAATATATAATTCGAAAGCTTATAATTAATCAACATGCTCCACTACCAAATAAAAAAATATATTCTATGCATATTATCTTTCAAATCTTGAATCAGAAAATATTATCCGTTTCTATGCATATCCATTATATTTACTAGTTGATAACATAAGAGGAACATTTTTTAAATTAGAGATCTATCTGATAATTGCTTATCATGCTTATCAATTATCATATATTTCATTTGATATACTACATATGTTTTAAATTGAGGTTATATTTTCAAACAAATAAAAATTATGTCTTAAATGATAATCATGCTTCACAGTATCTCCTTTTATCAATTAATGTAAAAATAGAAAATAATTAGTTTTATGAATAAGTAACATATGATAAACAAAGAAACATAGTATATTATTTTTGAAAGGTTTTACTTTAATCTTTTTGATAAATAAAATGTATATTTGCTACAAGTCTTTTTTCAGGTGGAAGGAGCATAATATGTGCATTGGGATTTTTTGTATTTAATTTAGAACGCTAACATCATGAAATTAATGTGATTGTTTTTTTTTTTTTCTTATTGAAAAGATCATGAAATGTGATCTTAATTATTATTTACTCCCCGTTTGAATATTAATTGACATTTTAGAAATAAATGAAAAAATAAAAAATGAAATATATTGATAAATATATTCCTTAGCTAATACATTTCTCTCTCTTATTAATTCCTAAACGCTGACTACGCTTCTTTCTCTCAATAATTATCTTTCGGTATTCTCTCTCTCTCTGTAGAAGCACACGCGGCTCTCTCTGTAGGAAGGGGCGGAGTTACGTTAGTAATGAGGGTGGCCCTGGCCCCCCATCCCACATCCGACCTCACTATATGTATCGCCCCCAACGGTACCTAGGTCCGCCCCTATCTATAGCAGTGTACGTAGCCTCTCAGTTCTCTTCCTCTCACCACAATTTCTTTCCTCTCTCATGTAATTTTAATCTCTCTCTCGAAATTCAAAGTCGATTTTCACAATTATATCCACACACGTCTTTGATGTCTATCTTCTATCGTTGTATCTGCATTTATGGTGCTTTGAAGTATCATAATTTATTATGATCCTCTATATATAATCTAGAAATCATTGATATTTAAGGAAAAATAGGGAAATATTTCAAGAAAAGAGAGGGAGAACATGTATTTCAACTTAAATTGTGGAATTAAGGAGGAAGAAAGTAGTATACGGTAATTTAGTGAAAGGCCTGAAAGATTTTAGGACGATAAAGATTTGACCAAATCAAAATATTAGTGATAGGTTGTAAAGTAAGAGGTATTTTAGGACTTAGTCAGAGTGAAAATTAGTAGAAATTGTGAAAAATATTTAAAACGTCAATTAAATGTAAAAATGATTAACAAGTTAAAACGTCAATTAATATTCGCAAAGTATTAATTAACAACTAATTAATTATTAGTGGACTAACTTTTGTTTTGTTTTAAAAAACATAAGTTGGCAAGAACATATTCTTGTCGATCCACTGTGTCCTGATAAGTCATATCATATGTCCTCGTATTAGATTTGGTATATATGTATACACATTTTTATATATATGAGTATATTGATCTTTGAGCATAAATTCGATTGCCTCGAATTTCAGATATATATCATGAGATCATCAAGGGGAAATTTTATCATAAATATAATGATTACATCATCATGATATGCCAACATCTCTAGATTTGATACATAAACAGGGAATGGTGGCTGCAATCAAGTGAACAAAGCACCACAAATTATATATTTAACTTGAACCATTTAGGCCAACATTCCTATTTTTTCCACCCAACATATTCAGATTCTTTCTTCCATTCAGAAAAAGGCTGCCAAATTGTGCATATTGTGTTACTTGTTGGGGGAAATAAAATTAATATTCATTTCTTTTTTAAACATTCCCATTACAAAATTAATGTCTTGTTTAGTCTGAAAGAATTATATCTTGTTTGAGTTTGTTGGCCCTGATGGATCCCAATTTCCACGAGTTATGAGTGATGATAAGTGACGATTCGGCGGAAAATTGGGAATTCCGAATGACAGTAAGTGTCAACTTGATGGAGATTGTGGTTGGAGGAGAGACTTGCTGATATATAGTGAGTGTTGGCTCGATGAGTTTGTCTTTTGAGGGAAGGCTTTTGTTCGAAGTGAAGAAGATTGCTGGGATAGTCAAACAAATTTCACATTGAATATACAAGAGAATAATCATAGGCACATAAAGAGAAGATGGATCTTCATTAGAGTAAGACCGTTCATGAGAAACTTCAAACTTAAAATCATACAAATTCGACTCAAAATGAACAATATCTTGTCCAAATGGATCCCATGAGAAGCAACAAGTTTGAACGGATTCCTTGTTATTTTGTATGCATTGATCATGATTGGATTCCCACAAATTTTGCACCTCTTATTTTGTGAAGTGTGATGGGAAATCATGATATATGGCTTAGAATAGATATTTGGATTCAGAGGGCGTTTGACTAAGCTTATAATTCTTTAAAAAAAATTATAAGATATTTGAGGACTTACTATAAGTACTTGAAATGTGTTTAATAAAATAAGATGTTAAATAACTTAAGAATAAGCTCTTAGAGCTTATAAACTCCCCAAAAAAAGTTTTGGTGTTCTATCTTATTTTTTAAGATCTTATAAGTTACACTCAAATTTCACATAACACACACATACATTTTCACACACACACTGCGCACATTTTACGCACACTACACGCGTTTCACACATACTACACATATTTCACACACACTACACACCACACACACTGCATATTTCACACAATAAAAATGTATTTTTGATCGTGATTTTTCAAATTAGTCACCAAAATCATGGCTAAATGACTTCATCAAATTTTAACTTTAAAACTCTTTTATTCAAATAATTTATTAATTTATAAGCTCTTAAGAATTACATCTTACAAATTATTTTTTTTATCAAACATTTTATAAATCCTTAAAACAACTTACAAGATACACTACAAGAAAAAAAGGTATTTGTCGCTAGTCTTTTGTAACTACAAGAGTGGTTACTAAAAGTAACTCATTTTGTAACTATTAGTAGTTACATAAAATATTTCATACAATTTTAACCAAATTTGCTACAATATGCCAAACTCTTTTGCAACTACTTGTAGTTACAAATACATTAGTAACTACAAAGTAGTTGCAAAAAATAGTTACAAATACATTAGTAACTAAAAAGTAGTTACAAAAAATTTTTTTTCATCTTATTATAAGTGACTACCCTATAATAACTACTTTTAGATTTGTAGTTACTAAAAATATTTTTGTGACTACTCTCTCTTTTTTGTAACTATATATATTTTATAGTGACAAAAAATCTTATTTCTAGTAATGATAGGGATAATAAACTATTTAAAATAAGTTTAACCGAATACCGTGTCAGTGTTTGCATTGATTGGGCCTCGAACCATGTACATAAATCCAAGTCCGTAGTTTGGAATTTGTAAAGTGTCCCAAGTATTTGGTTGTCGGGAGAATCACAACTCACAACCAAGACCCGCATTAGACCTTAGTATTTTCATCGTTTAACTTGAGTTTAAGAAAATGTCCAGGTTGATACTTGGTTATAAAATAATGCTTTCTCTATCTATTTGACCAAATAAGTCAAGCTCGCTTCAAATGCTATTTTAATAATATATTATAATTTGTTTTATTATTAATTAAATTAAGTTTGAACGAATTCTAATCAAGTCGGACATGAGTTTGGTCTTGATAATTTTTACTAGAATTCTAAATAAGTTAGAACTTTTTTTTTCCGTTAGAAAGAATCAAAACACATGCCTATCACCACCTGGTCTAATTTCGTGTTTAGATAGTTTAATAATTTCATCGCATTCAACTAGATGTAGTAATTTGAGCCGTTAAAAAATTAATTAAGAAAAAATATTTTTTAAAAATATATATACATATTTTTTTTTTCCGTAAAAAAATTATTTAAGAAAAAATATTTTTTATAAATACATATACATATCGTCGCTAATAATTTCCTCAACAACTTCGCCCAAAATAAAATACCGAGACGAAACACTGAGATGATATGAGTTGTTTCAAATGTGTCTCAATTTTTATTTATTTATTTAATTATTATTATTATTGTTGTTATTATTATTATTATTGTTATTTTCTTTTGAAACAGCTAATTACAACTGAGAATAGCATAAAAATGACTTCAGCTAATTTGTAAGAATTTTTATGACTATAAATTATCATGTTAACTTATTATTTGAGATCATAGCTATCATCTCAAAAACATGTCACTAAATTTTGTTGATTAGGCTCCTCGTTGTTGAGCTACATTACAAACTCTTTAGCGGTGTTTAATTAGAAAAAAGATATATGAGAAATTATACACGTAGTAGTTGCGATAAAGAAGAAAAAAAATAATTAATGTTATAGGTGGTAACTTATTCCAATGTTATAGTGGTCACATAAAACTTGGGTTAGTATCATTTTATAATCTATAATATGCACGTTTTTCCAGTTTTTTTACCTAAACGTTATTTTATTTTTTCGATCACAATTTGAATTATGTGTTTTTCACTTTTACAATATCCGACAACAATTTTCCAGTGAGAAAATTAGAAAATTATAAAAAAAAAAAAATTAAAATCATTGAATTGTTTTAAAAATCTAAAAATTATTGTTTAAATTCTACAATTAATTTAAAATCTCATAAAAATTAACTGATTTTTTAAGAATTATTTAAATATATTATTTTCGTAAAAAAATTAAATCAAATAATTTATGGTGAGGAAAATAACTTTAATAAAAAAATATAAATTTCACAAAATTATTAAAAATATCTAACTTTTTTTCTAGTTTTCAAAAAAAAAAAAAAAATTATAAAAAATAATTATTCAAATAAAAATAATTATTTAAATTGCACAACACGCATTATATTAAACTTTTTAAAGAAGATTTCAAAATATTATAAATAAGTATTAGAATAAAACTTTAAACTATTTAAGGTTTTAAAATTGTACTCCCTCCGTCCCACCTTATCTTGCACACTTTCCTTAAATGGCCGTCCCACCTTATCTTGCACACCCCAAAAAAGGAAAGTTTTTAATCCGATTATACCCACTAAACTTACGAAAATAACTAAAATGCCATTACTAAAATTATTTACAAAAATTAATTAAACACTCTAAATTTATTAAAACCAGCCCAAATGAGATTAAATCATCTTTTCTATTCCTAAACTAAACCCACCAACCTAAAACCAATACCAGCCCAAGCCACACCATATCAAGTCTGTCTCTCTCTCTCACTACCCCGATTCTCTCTCTAACTCTTGGTGTTCTTCCCTCTCCCTCAGAAAACCCTAGCCACGTCCTTTCCCCATCTTCGATTTTGCTCTCACAACCCCTCGATTCACCATCCTTTCGTCGGTGCTCTGGTCTTCCCTTAGATCGGAGTACTATTTTGTGCTCTTTTCAAACCCTTACTACGATATTTGGGGTTTTTTTGCTTCGGCTTGATTTTCATGGAGTATTCCCCAGAATTAGAGGAGATTTGTTATGACTCCTACGAAACCGTCGTGGAGGAGTCTCAGTTTCCGGTTGATAGTGTCCGTGAAGAAGACTCGAAGAATCCCGATCTGGTTGCAGATCTGGGATTCTCGTCTGAAATCAAAGACGACGTTGTTGAGGTTATCTCCGATGTCCCTTCTCCGGCAGTTTGTACGAGTCCGTCTCTGGATTCGAGGGAGAAACGCCAAAATTTTCAGGCATTGTTGACCTTATGGTTCCCGATTCTCGGAAAGGTTATGTATTTCTGCCCTATTACGCTTGGTTTGGTGAATCTGTTTGGGGTTGTTGGTTGCATGTTGATGTTAGACTGCTTGGCTAGGGTTTTCTGTTGCGTTTGTTTGTTTGTGCTTCTGTTGGGTTACAGTTGCTACTGTAATTTGTGCCTAGATGATGCCTTCAATGTGTTTTTGCTGATACATCATGTGTCATTGCTAATTATGCATTTAATTTGGCTATTGGCCAAATTAATGTGGCTAATTAGTGTCTGATGCTTGTGCTTCTGTTGGGGTTAAGATTCTGCTGTGATATGTGCCTAAATGATGATTTCATTTTTTTTTTTTTTTGGCAAAAAAGTTTTGATAGGCCTAATTCAGTGATAAGAATCTCAATTAATTTGGTTATTAACCAAGTTATTTCTGCTGATTTGTACATGATGCTTGTGCTTCTGATGGGTTACAGTTGTTGCTGTGATTTGTGCCTAGATGATGCTTTCAATTTGTTGTATGCTGATAGGCCATGTGTCATTGCTAATTATGCATTTAATTTGGCTATTAGCCAAATTAATGTGGCTAATTAGTGTTTGATGCTTGTGCTTGTGTTGGGGTTAAGATTCTGCTGTTATCTGTGCCTAAATGATGATTTCATTTTTTTTTTTTTTGGCAAAAAAAGTTCTGATAGGCCTAATTCAGTGATAAGAATCTCAATTAATTTGGTTATTAACCAAGTTATTTCTGCTGATTTGTACATGTTGATTGTGCTTCTGTTGGCTTGCAGTTGCTGCTGTGATTTGTGCCTAAATGATGCTTTCAATTTGTTGTATGCTGATAGGCCATGTGTCATTGCTAATTATGCATTTAATTTGGCTATTAGCCAAATTAATGTGGCTAATTAGTGTTTGATGCTTGATGCTTGTGCTAATTGTGCAGTTAAGTTGCTGCTTTGATTTGTGCCTAAATGATGATTTCATTTTTGTAGATGCTTGCCTCCTAGGTCACTGTTTAGCTTATTCACTGCTTTTCTTAGATTGAGTGAACTTGGTTTTCTGTTGCTCTCTAAGAAAGTGGCAGATTAACATAACATAGTGATTTGATACCCCTATAATGACATTTATCTGAGGGGTTTTGCTTGAAAACATCAAATCACATGACAAAATAATTGCTCCTATTACAGTGTTTATGGCTTAAGCAAAACGTACACACAATAGTGTTTACGCCATAAACACTATACCAAATGAAGCTTTCCCACAAATTTCAGTCTACATAAACTATATGTAACCTAAAGCAGCCTTAAGCTCACCAATTTGGGCTGTCCCTTGTGTTTCTTCAATCTCTATTAGGCATTCTATCCCTTTCCTGACAGCAGCCTCATCAGCTTCCAAACTTTGAGGCAAAATACCAGCCCTTTCTAATGAAGCCTTGCCCAAATGAGGCAATTTGTAGCAGTTGTGGCCCTTACACTTTATGATCTCATTCATGCAGCCCTGCAAACTTAAGAAAACATGGTCTAGTTTTCTTACCTCTAGTTCATTATATGATTGAATTACATTCTGAACCAGTTGCTCAACAGTCTTCGACGGTCTTTCTTGTTGTAGCGACTGAATTGCTCTGAAATACCCAAGATCCAGCACATTGGTGTCTGGTGAATTGGGTGGTTGACAAATCATTTTAATCTCAAAACCATCTGAAGTGGCAGCCTCT
Organism: Ajuga chamaepitys; assembly: GCA_958295605.1. Classification (NCBI taxonomy): domain Eukaryota; kingdom Viridiplantae; phylum Streptophyta; class Magnoliopsida; order Lamiales; family Lamiaceae; genus Ajuga; species Ajuga chamaepitys. The sequence continues at coordinate 4,560,267 of OY282504.1, forward strand.
CTGAATTCTGTATCATTGTCTTTAATGTGTGGTTTGGCATTGTCTTGTTGTATTATGATATGCTTGCTTGCATTTTCTGGCCACTTGGATTTAATTGCTGGTATAATCTGAAGTTTAATGTCAATTAGTTGTTGTGATGTCATCAAATGATTCTTAACAGCTTATTCAAAGCTGTTAAGAATCATTTTTGGAGACTCACTAAGTGACATGGCTAGATGATGAAAATATAATCTGATAGCAATCAATTACCTGCTGCAATATGCACCTCTTGATCACTTCCTTTGTGATTGAGTCTATTGGTTTTGTGACAAGTGTGCCTCTTTGTCTGTTAACACTGTTTCTCTTAGCCGGCTCTTGAATTGTAAACGGGAAACACCCAATTTTCCCATCAAATTCAATTAAGCCTTGGCTTGAGTACCTAGGCCTTGCAACAGCACACATAAACATCACTTTCGTGATGTAGCGTTTGCTTTTGCAGCATCTATATGGGTCCGTTTCTTCTTGCAGCTTGTATGTTCTTTCACTGTCCCTTTGCATATAAAACCATTTCTCGTCGATGTGGACCACATTGTGCATCGTTTCATACTTAATCTTGTTTGTTAGACTATCAAAATGTAGAGAAGAGAGGCTGAATTTAAGCCTTTGTACCTGATTGGCTTGTGTCAGTGTTGGTTTAATTGCATTTGTATGGGGGTTAATTTTTTCAGCTTTTACCCATCTCCCAACTACACTTTTGCTCACTTCCATTTCTGATGCAAGTCGCCTTATTGTCCCCCTGTTGTTGAACGGAATGCCCTTAAGCCGGCTTATGTCGAGCTCTTTACTTACGACTACTTTATTCTGTCTTTTGGTATTGAAACTGATAAGAACATTTGCTGCCATTTGTTGCCTTGTAGCCGCCCAAATGTTATGAATGGTTCGACGACTAACCCCGAATGTTGCTGCCGCCTCTCCGATTTTGCCATGATGAACCACCCTTTTTGTGCTGTTATCAATCAGAAACTGAGCGATCAAGGAGCGGTCTGACGGGGACAAATTCTTCCAACCTTTCTTGTTGCAAACCATATTAATCTTGTGTAGTTATCTTGCTGTTGTAATCTGAAGTTTGAAATTTGTTGTTGTTGTAATCTGAAGTTTGAAATTTGCTGCTGTAATTTGAGCATTGAATGTGGTTGTTTCACATTCAATGCTCAATAAATAGGCTGTTGGGTTTAGTTTAAATTAAGGAGGGAATTGGAAATTTTTTAAATTTTGGATGTAATCTTCCTTTCTGAAATTAATTGGAGGGAAATTTCCCAACATTTCAGTTTTCCAATTTGGGGTTCAGATTTGGGCTCATTTCCCAGTAATTTCACATTTTCAGATTGTGTACAATTTTAGGTTGTTTGCTACAGTAGCAGGTATTGTTTAGGGTTGTATGCAGAAAATTTGATTTGAAATTAGCAAAAGTAATCTTCTCCTTAATTTTCAGCAAATAAAGCATAAAGCAACTTTGAAAAACACACACTCAAAAAGCAACTTTTCTTAATATCCACGCAGACCCCCCCCCCCCCCCCGGTGCAAGGTAAGCCGGGACGGAGGGAGTAATTCTCTAAAAAAACATTTTCTAAGTTTCAAATTATTTTTGACATTTTCAAGAAAATTCCAAATTATTTTGATTGTCATTTAATAATTTTCATTTTTAGAAAATTTTGTAATTATTTTATAAGATCTAAAATTATTTTGAAATGTCAAAATATTTATTTTAGATATGTGAATATGAATTGTAGGAAGTATTTAAAAAATTTATTTTTAAAGGAGATGAATATCTTTTTACATTTCACCATGGTTACTGAAGTCGAAAATCATCCGAAAATTGATAGTTGAATGTTTTATGATTGGTTGACACCTAGTCCATGTAGGAGTCAACTAGTTGCTAACTAGGTGACTACCTAGGGTCTTTTTTTTCCTAATAATTTATTCATGTTTTATTGCTTGTATCCTTACATCCAATATTTTAAAAAATATGATACCATTTAGTATAAAATAAAACCTATCACAATATATAAATATTAAATTGACAAAAATAATTAAAAAAATATAAAAAGTTACAGAAAATGAAAAAGTATTTGGCCTGTCAAGACCGGTTAATTGTCCGACTAACTCACCTAAATCTAGGAAGCGCTTAAAACTGTAGTATTAATTATGATCAAGAGAGTGGATCGACAAGACACCATCTAACGTTAGTCGGTAACTAAGCGGCTGCCTAGCCGGATTTCTATGTCCATGCGTTTTACTCCTGTACCTATGCAACACATCATTTCTTTCCTGACGAATTCTTTTGCGTTCTTTAATCTCAGTAGATATTAATTAAGGTAATTAATCTTAATTAATTTGTAATTTAGGTTTTTGGAAGTTGAATAAAATTGTGAGTGGTGGAATATGATGATGTAATCCTCCTCCTACATAAGTTTCGCAATATCTGATGTTTAATGATTGCCACTTTCTGCCAGCCTCATATTTAATAATCTAAAGGGACAATTCACCATAGAAATTAAATAAATAAATAAAATCAAAATCTTGGTTGTGGTGGAAGTGGGAAACACCCAATAATTCTAATGCAAATCTTGCTCACCCAACATTACCATACTCAATTGAAACAAGTAATCATTCAAATAACATTCCTCTTCCCAAATGATTGTGTAAACTAAAATATGATCTCAAACACTGTAATAAAAGAGATCTTTGTGATACTTTCTGAAACGATAATTGTTGTCATTAATAATAAGTTTTTTTGTTATCAACTGTTATCACAAAATGCTCTATAATTTTTTAAGGTCATTTTAGACTACTTTTAAAAGCAACTAGTCGTGACAAAATTTATTATTTGGAACAACTTTTTATTGTCTCATAAGATCATTTTTCTTGTAGTGAAATAAGAGTATGTTTGGAGTTTGTATAAAATAGGCAAAAATAATTTCTGTCCCATAAGTTTTCCTTCCTCTTCAACAAATGATCTCATAATTTTTTATTTTTTTAACTTTCCTCAGTAACCCAAACTCATAATTCTAGCCTCAATTCACTACAATAAAAAAAAAAAAAAAAAAAAATCTTTGTGCTCTACACATTTATTGAGGTCACAATTGTGGTCACTAATAATAAGTTATTTATTGTCACAAAACTATCTACACTTTATCTGAGATAATTTTTAGACATGACTAATTGTTGCAAAAAATATTTGAAAGACATTTCAGATAACTAATTAGTGATGATATGTTGTTCCTAATAATAAAATTGTGATGAATACTCATTATTTAAAATCAATTTTTTTTTTTTTTTTTTTTTGGCGCAAAAATCTATTTTTCTTCCTGTGGTGATTGTCGGAATTTGGAAAATGGCTGGGACAATATTTCAGGAAAACCCAAAAAAAAAAAAAAAACTATGAGCCTACCTTTAATTTCGTAAAATTTTCTATTAATTATTTAACTTTCTCTTTTCCCTATTTATTTTTTACAGTTCTCTTTAAATTATTTGTATTCTGTATGAATTATTATTATTTATTTTGTAATGTTCAGGTGATATGACATTCATATCTGCGCTATGAGATTCAGGTGACACATCATTGAAACTTGTCGGAAGTCCCCAAATATGTGTATCTTGTAAGACATACATGTAATTTTCTGGTAAAAGTTTTGATTCCTTGAAAACTGTAAGTCCAAAATCAGCTGATTTTCTAAAAAAAGAAACAAAAAAGTTATAGAATTATTTACGGAAGAGAAAATGTTATGAGAAAAAAAAATATTTTTTCCCCCATATGAAATATAATTAGATGGAGGAATTAAGTATTTATAAGTTGGCATGAAACACAAGTTAAAAAGAAAATGAAGATCTGTTTTTTAATTAGGGTAAAAGAAAAAGAAAATCTTGTTCTTATTTATTTATTTATTTATTATTGTTTGAAGGAAGAAGTGGGTAAAATTTGAGAGTTCAACTTCGGTACCACTGTGGTACGGGTACCGATATCACTATGAAAGAAGAATACATATATATTTAAATATTAGGAACCCACTAAATTATATAATTTTATTTTTGTCTCATAGTAATATCAATACCACTGTAATATCATAGAATCACCCATAATTTAAAGAAAGAGAATAAGAAATTGAATTTGAAGTGTGGATATGATGATGGGTAGAGATGGAAGTCACTAAACCCCACCATTAGTTATGCGGCATCGATTCTCCACATATCTTTCTTATACAAATACATATTGTTGCCAAACAATCTGCTTTTAATTAATTAAACACCATTTTGTCATCATGCCACTAATCAATAACATCAAAATCAACACTTGGATCTTTTTTCCATTAACTTATTAATTCGTCACCCCCGATCATTATCTTCATTTTAGTACGTGTATAACTTCTTCAGGTGCCTTCATTTTCATATTTACTATAATTATTTATATTTATAATTTCGTCTCAACAGTATAGCTTTTATAATTATGCAATATCTCAAGTCTATCCAAGTTAATCAAAAAAAGTTCAATAATTTGATATAGAAGCGGATATATATGGTGCACACACGTAAAGAATATGTTTGTGCATGATGGCTCACACGAGATCACTTGTTACATTATATGATATTACTTCCTTCGTCTCAATTATATATGCTTGTATTTTTTTTCTCTTTGGTGTCCCAAATATATAGGGCAGTTATTATATATATGGTAAAATTTATTTAAGTCATTTATTAGTATACTACTACTAATGAATCTTGAAAAGATAAATTATTCAACTTTTCTCATATTAACTTTTAAAAAACTACATATTCATCATGGAATATTGTCAATTCTAGGGATACATAACGTACTCCATTAATTATCGCACATAAAAAAAAAAAAAAAAAAAAAAAAAAAAAAAAAAAAACTAGACTCATTAAATGTAGGTTAAGGGAGTAATTTACTTTTTCAATCATTTTCTTAATTTCCGTGAATTAGCCTATATAATTAGGACGGAGGGAGTACTATTTCATCTTGTGTTTCACAATATTTATCAAACGACACATATTGAATGATGTCACAAATTGATACATATTACGCATTAAATTGAGTATAATAAAAGATGAAATAGCTGGTGCAATAAGTATCCGGACTAATGATAGCTAGGTTGCTTTTATAATGAATCCCTGAAATTGTTGAGTAATTCAAATTATGTTTCATTCTAGTCTATTCTACTGAAAATAAATTATTATTTCCAAATTCAATTTTTATATAATAAGCAGATTCAAGGCTTTATAATTAGCATATATTTTATTTTACAATTTATGAATTTACGATTCACAGTTCACGATTCACAAATTTAAAATTAATGGATTTCGGATTCTCAATTCATGGTCTAAACTTTTAATTTTGATGTAGATGACCGAGAATAAAATAGATCGGGCCAATAAAAAAAAAAAAAAAAATTACACACACATGCACAGTCATGCAAAATTGATATCTTAAACCAAATACACGTCAGTTGACATTATTGGAGATATCAAATAGCTTTTTGTGACAAACTAACAAATGTCACCAAAATTTGGTATTAAAAAAATGAAGATACGCTCTCTTTTCGTGCCATTAATTAATGTTGAGCATTAAGGCGAAGGGCCAGATGGAATAGGATAAATAAATCAAAGAGTCTTCCAATATTAAAGTTTATGAATAAATTATTATGACGTAGTCCATATAATAAATGGATAAAGCAAGATGATGCAATCTTGAAAAAGACAGCATTGCACATGATTATGAGAGTCGTAATCTTAACAGTTCCAAACACTTATTGATGTTTGTCAATGTTATAATAATCATTGCCATTTTTTCCAATTCACCTGATTCACACAGTGATACAACTGAATTACGTCATCTGGGTTATTATGTTTTTAAGTAATTTCCAGAGTTGAATATTTTCCTGACTAGTTTTAAATTTCTCTCTGCGTGAGGTTCGGGACCGATAAGGATTAATAAGTGATCGCGGGGGTAAGAAGGTATGATCAATGAGTGATTCCTTACAAATTTCTGGATGAACGGAAAAATAAATGATTTAATTCTACACTAGAAAAAAAACGTATATTCTATCCCGAGGTTGTGCGAGTAGGGACTGTATAGTCGAGCTTGTGAGGAATTTTAAGAATGTGTAAATATGAAAAATTATAGTTAAAAGTGCCTAAAATAATTTATTAATGCTACTAAGATCAGGGTGCATCTTCTTTTCCTACCCTTATTGTAAGAAAACTCCAAAATTTACGCGTCCTTGACCTAGGCCAATTTCATAACAAATGACACTAGGAAGCAAGGAGTTGCAAGGAGTTCACCTGAAAATCTAAGGTCGAGCATTTTTTTATCTAGATAAATTTTACAAGTGACCCTTTAATGACTCTTGGGCCATGGAAACTCAAAGGTTACACATTTTTATGTTTCTCGGAGATGCATACGAAAATTATGAGGTTAAGTTTGGATGAAATCAAAGGATTTGATTTCTAATTCTTTGTGTGTAAAATTCGCCCATTTCAACTTCCTTGTTTGAATGTTCAAATTCAAATGAGTGTTTCCTTTGTCAATTGTTCCTAACATATTTTAAAGGATGATGATAATAAAAGTGTGTGTAGTATGTGTGTGAAGTGCGTGTGATATGTGTTTGTAGTGGGTGTAGTGTGTGCGTGTAGTATGTGTGTGTAGTGTGTGAAGTGAGCGTAGTATAGGTGACCCTTAATTGCGCGTGAAACTATAAGATTAAGCTTTTTTTTTTTGTTGGGAGTAATCTCATGATGAATGACTCGTCGATTTTTTTTCTAATGTGTGTGAGTGAGAATATAAGACGCGCGCTAAAAAAGGTGTATATGAGTGAAAGTGGAGTGCGCCCGAAAAAACTTGTACTAGTTTGCACAGGCATACACACCCTCGGGTGCATGTGTGAGATGTGTCGAAGAATACAATTTGCATCAGCTAAGAACTGACGGAACAGCTTCCCAATAGTAACATCAAGATTATAACACAGCGCGCTAGTACATTAACATAGAAAAATGTATATTAATTTATTATGAAATTAAAATTCTAGGGCAAATCTGATTACTTTCCGTTTGCAATTTCGTCTTGTTATCGTCTTTCTTTTTTTACTTTGAAATATGCTTACGATTTCATGTAATTACTTGAGTTTAAAGGATGACTGAGGAACTTGAAATTCCATCCAAATCTGGGTCAATATTGAGTTCTTTTCGGGTATTGGAACGACGCCGTTGTTTCATTTTAGTAAGGAGTAACAAAAGAGAAAAGAATCCTTGGATTTCACATTATGTTCTGCCCTGGACGAACTGTGCATTGATCACCAACTTAAAAGGACTTCCAATTGTAAGCCCATCCATTGTTCGAAGTGGTAAGATACAAGCATCAAATAGCTTCATGTTGTTTGAGGTCATGGACATGGATTCTAGTTTTTATGAACACATCTCAGATGGTGGAAACATTAACATGGCAACAAACTACAAAAAGACTGGATGGAAATTCAAATCTGACAACCTGTCAGCACAGTACTTAAAGAGCAGGATCCAAAGCTGCAAGGTGGGAGTCCTAATCTAGCAACATGCTAGGGAAGGTCCCGAGGGACAGGGTGGGTTCGTCACGGGTGTGGAGCTAAGCAAATTTAGTGCCTCGCCAACTACAACCACGCTCGACTTGATATTCAAATTATTTTTCAAACTGATCCCAGATAACTGGTGAGCTAACTCACTATTCAATGGCATGCAATTGAAACTACAACAACTAGCAACAAAATTTCATATAGAAACATCTACATTAAAATATGCACATATATATTGAGATCAGTAGGCATAAGTGACCACACCGTCATTCAGACTCAAACAAAAGCAATTCCCCCAAACACGCATAACGTAAATAAGTTGGATATATACATCCAAGTTTTATGTCATATGTTGCTAGATATCCATATATTGCTCTTCTTCACGTAACTGTATATCAAAGACCTGCATCCAGGGGAGTGGGTCAGTCAATAAATGATACTATTTCAGCTAAGAATTGATGGAAGCACCAATCATGTATATGTCAAACAAGCAGGTTCCGGTTTTCTAAGTGCCTTAGGTTGGTTCATTGTCGGTACTAAAATGCAAAGATTTCTTCTTCATAATAAAGAAGACGTTATAGTATTAACATCTACAGTCCTTACCATTATTGACACTGGTCTTAAGAAGCGAAGGAAGGACTAATCTTGAAGTTGCTTAAATTCTTGGAGCTGCTTAAAGTTCATCCATGGCTTCACCCACACTTTGGCTTCGTACATCTTCTTCTTACCCCCATCAATTGCCTCCAGTGTGAGATGGTACATCTTACCAGCCACTACCTGTTCTTGGGCCTTCACTATTCTCCCAAACTCGAGTAAAGTATTCTGCAATTCACAAACATAACTTTAGATCCTATATAACCAGAAAGATTCTGCTATAATTCCAGTCATGAGAGAGCCCCATATGCATTCAACTATCAATATCACTATCAGTTGTCAAGTTTTAATCATCGCAAACAATAAAAATTTGGCAATCAAAGTAGTACCAAATATGCATAAGGTGAAATGTTTTATGCCCACACTTCAAGAAACATGTTTTTGCCTAGTTCTAAGAGATCACAATTCACACGTCTCGAAGGTCAGCAACATACCGGAAGCATATGTGCTTTGAGTATCAAAACTCTCACACGGTCAACAATCACACGATCAGCTTCGTGATATCACCAACATACTCTCAAGCTCATCGGCAAGTATAGAGATGTGCCATCCACACAAGTTCTTTTATGGAGTAGGTATAAAACTTTTCATGTAATCCAAAATGAATAGGTGCAAAAGTTGTTGCTTCGGCAAGAATCTCATGTCTAAGACATGATCTTTGGTCAAATCAACCCATCATGTTCGGAAAATCCAAAAATAAATAAACAAATAAATAAAACCCACAGGACAATATATGCCAACGGTCATTTGAAAAAATTCAACCTAATTCTAACTTTAAATCCCGCAAACGTAAAAAATTCAGCTTTTAATTAAGACCGAATGCAACAAAAAATTGTCTTTCATCCTCGATTGAGAAAAGGGGGAAACACAAACACGCACACAGAGAAACAGGGATTTCAATTTCAAACCTCAAATAAAAACAAAAAATTACAATCAGTATAATCAACACCAAACACCAGCGCGAATACGTGAAAGAAGAACGCCATATACTGTACTCGGCGAATCAATCGAAGAAATAAAATAAAATTGGAGACAAAATTAAAGGAAGAGAAGAATAAAACCTGATTGTTGTTATGTTGTTGAACGGCGAATCGGCCGATGCTCTCAATCTCACCGCTGTTTTGGGCTGTACTGCGCAGGCCGCCAAGCTTCATCTTTAACCCCTCGGATGAATCAGAGCAAAATCCAGTATCAGAAATCACAGCAACCACCGCCAAAAGCAAAATGAGGTGAAGGAAATTGTAATTATAGTTATTCTTCTTTAGTTTCATTGCTATCGTGATTTATCTTTGTGTCACTATCTCAATTTATTCGCTGATTCTATTGTTCTTGGAATTTCAATGTTTATCCTTTCCTTTTATTGAGATTCTGCCTTCCCTTAGCCGTTAAGGTATTTACCGGTTAGTTGGAGAGTTATTTCCCCTGTGTATTTCCTCTCCGGCAGTTGGAGAATTATTTCGAATTTTCCGGAATTGGGGCTGTTTGATTGGGTTTTTTTTTATTGGGCTTAGATATTTTGTCATCTAAATTGGACCGTTTGTTGGACCTAGCATCTTTCGATTAAGATTAACAACTTCGTGGACGGTTATTTATGGTGAAAAATGATGTAAATAGTGTTTTCCCAAGTTAAATTAAATTTTTCATTTTAGTATATTTTTAATTTTTTTGTCTCTTGGAACTATTAGCATTAATTGTGTCCCAATACACACTTACGACAAATCATGACACATGTGTCACAATACACATTTACCACGAATGGTGGCAATAGTGTCCCAAGATTGCGGCGACAATAAAAAAATACAAAATTAAACGGGTCATGATAAGTGCATATGTCAAGATTCGTGTCAAGTGTGCCTCGTGCCACGATTGGTGGTGATAATGTCACGACAATAAGAGCAACTAAAATTATACATATCGGCAGTGGGAACCATAGCACATGTGCCACGACAGTAAGGAAATATAAAATTATACGGATTCACAGCAAGCGTGCATCGTGCTCACTCGTGGCAAGTGGGTATGTGCCACGACAGTAAGAAATACTAAAATTATACATATTTGTGACAATAGACTATAGTAAGAAAATGCTAAAATTATAAAGATTCGTGACAAATGCATATTTGTGGAAATTTAGTAAGAAAAGTTAAAATTCATACATTTGTACACGTCAATAATGCTAGATTTATAGTAGAAGTTCTAAACAATACTATTTTTTTGACCGCCTGTTAGTCTTCAAGGACATTTTAATGAATTCCGAGTTTATATGCAGGGCCATCTCTGAGTTTTTGGGTGATGTTGGGCAGATAAAAAAATGAGATCCTAAAAAAGATTTTTATTTATTTAAAGAAAATAACTAAGATTTTTTTTTTCATACGAAAATATGATTAGAAAAAAAAAGTCAATTTATAAAAAAATCTTATATTTTTTTTAGAAAATCACTATTTTTACCTTTTAATTAAGTTAAAAATATTATCTTCTAGATGGGCTGTATGTAGATTAAGCTTCAAATTTTAGTATACTAATATAGAATCAAATATGATAAACTAGCAAAAAAGTGTTGTTGCATATATATATATATATATATATATATATATATATATATATATATTTCTTAAGAGTAAACAAGATGCCATCAAGAGCCCAAAAAGAAAAAATGCATATAAAGTGTAAGGCAACAAGAAACAGAACTCATAAGTTCAAAGGGATAAATAAAGTATAAGAAGGTAGATCGAAAAATAAAAGATGCATAAAAGTAAGAAAAAATTAAAAAATTCAATGGAAAAAAATGTAAAAAATTCAATGGTTAAATAAAGTAAAAGAACGTAGGACAAAAGTAAAAGATGCATAAAAGTAAGAAAAAACGTAAAGGGTGAGCATGGAACCCACGACAGATACAATCCAATCTAAGAACATATACACCAAGTTACAACTATTATCTAAATAAAACAACTGCGCCTATTATATATAAAATAAAAACATTTATTTTGGCCCTACAAAATCGACGTTTTTGGGGCTCTAGTAGACGGTGGCCCTAGCTTCTTACCCATGCTCAGAGTTGCCCCTTATATCCACTTAACATGAATATGTGTGACTCTAAATAAACTACTCACTCCGTTCCAACTAACTTTTCCTACTTTCCTTTTCGGTCCGTCTCATCTAACTTTTCGCACCACAAAATGGAAAGTAAAGTCAATAAATTACATCCCAAAAAATGTGTCCATATTACAAAAATACCATTAATTAATTTTTTTTTTTAAACCAGAAGAAGTCTAATTAAATGATTAAACACACAAACTTAAACGCTAACAACCCCCACCATTTCATTAACCCTCCCCAACCTTTCATTAACCCTCTCCACCTTTTCTGTTCCCATATCACCTCTCTATCTCTCTTTAACAAACCCTAATTTTCCCCTCTTTCTCTAAGAACTCGTATCTTCCTGTTCTTGCGCAGCCACTCCAGCTCCGATGAAATTTCTTCCGATTTTCACTAAAATACACTTGTAAATCGAATTTTTCTCAGATATAGTCTCTTCTCGCGTGTTTGTAACTCGAATCTTCACCATGGAAGACTAACCGAGTTCTAACGAGAGAGTTGTTTTTTTATTCCGAAGATTCGTATGTGGTTGAGATGGTCTTGACGACGACGAGATAATCGATACCGGGGATTTGGAGACCAGCTCTGCTCCGGTGACTCGCGTTTTTGCCTCGAAAAGTGAAGGGTCTCAACCTGTTGAATGGTTTAAATCGGAGAAACTCCGAAGGCATTTTTATGCTTGCTTGGCGATTTGGTGCATGCCCCTCCGTCATGAAGGTTTATAAGAAAACCCTAATTTCGGTATGTTACCCTAACTCGATTTTACGTCTATGATGAGTATTGTGTTTCTGGGCATTTGTACTGAACCCAGTGACGAATTTTTTACTGAGGGTTTAGACCCCCCAAAAATTAGGGTCCGTTATGTTTGCTGCTCAGATTTGTGCTTGCATGTGTGCCAACAACCTTATTTTTTTGGGTCATATTGTAACTGTTGTGCTTGCTGGGTATTGTTGGGAACCCTATGATGATTTTTTTCTGAGGGTAGTGTGGGAAAAAAATGACTAATTCTGTAAATTGAGGCATGAATTCTGCCAAATCTGTTTTTTTTTTTTTTTTTTTTTTTTTTTTTTTTTTTTATGATTGATGGTGTTTTGTGCTTTCCAAGGACGAAATGTCGGTATTTACGGAGATATCGGTCTTTCAAATGAGGTATCGATTAATATCGGAATATCGGTGAAATTTTTTTAAAAACACCGGAAAATGTATTAAAACACTTAATTTATCACGATATTTGTTAGATTGTCATAAACCTAGTTAAATTCAAATATTTAATCTAAAAATTGAGTCACATATACAACTAGTTGGTAAATAAGAAACGATACAATTAATTGTTCATTATGCACTAATTAAAGTTACTATTTTAAAATTAAAGTGAGAGTTTAAATAGGCTAAAAATATAAAAGAAAATTAAAGTTTTTATTAAAATTATTTCGAAGTTATGTTAGTTAAAGTATTGAGAATATTTATAATACATAAAACAAAACAAATGATTTACAAAATGCCCAATTATTATTTTATACTTAATTTTTATATTTTTCATTTTCATTTTGATAACTAATTATAAACCAAAAATGTTTAACTATTTCTAATTTTCATTTTCATAATTTATGGTATGTATTATTGTAAGTAGAATTTTAATAAATAGGTTATATAAATGCTATGTAGATGTAATAACATGTTGTTTATTTGGTCTGGTGGTTAAAGCTTGGAGCCTCATTCAAGAGGTCTTAGGTTCGAATCCAAGGTTGGGCAAAATTTTAAAACTTTTGCAGAAATCAGCGAAAAAAAAAAAAACGAAATGGGACGATAAATTGGCGAGAAATCGTTGGTTTCTCGCGAGAAAATGACAGCCCAAGGCCACCGTGATTCAGCCCCTTATCTCGGCCAAGTTCTCGCGATATCTCGGCCGAGATCTCGCGAAAACATGACAAAACGTGATAACATGTTGTTATCGTCTCGCCTTCTTGATTTTAGCGAGAAATCGGCGAGATTTCGCCGATTTCTCGCGATATTTTGATCATTGGTGCTTTCTGATGGCTTGTTGGTGACCCATATGATGAATTATGTTGTATTGTTTGGAAAAAACCAATTTATGCCCATATTTGATGTTGCATGTGTGCTGCTGAGCTTGATTTTTTGGGTTATGTTGTTCATGCTGTGCTTGTTGGGAAATTTTGGGAACCCTATGGTGATTTTTTTCTGAGGGTAGTGTGGGAAAAAAATGACTAATTCTGTAAATTGAGGCATGAATTCTGCCCAATCTATTTTTTTCATGATTGATGGTGGTTTTGTGCTTTCTGCTGTAATTAAAGTGTCGCTGTAATTTTTCAGATTGTAATTTTTCTAGGAAGAATTATGCTGTAATTTTTGGGCTGGAATAAATGTTGTAACAGGTTTATATAGAAACTTTTTTATTTGCTTGAATTTTCAATTAGGAGGGAATTTGAATTGGAATTTTGTGTTTTGCATGTTGTAATCCAGAAAAAGTTTTTTATTTGGGTGGGAATTTCCCCCCAAATTTTTTTGATCCTAAATTTTTGAATTTTCTAAGTTTTGTAGTGTAAATTAGTTTTTGGTACTGTAGCTACAGTACTCAGTACTGTTCACTCCGAAAATTAATTAGGATTAAGTCCCTGATTAATTCCTTAAGAAAAACCAGAAAAAGTACTATTTTGAAAGTCAATAAGGCATCTTCTGTTTTTTCTTAATCTCCGTGTCCGGTCAACTGTGAAAAGTTAGCCGGAACGGAGAGAGTATATTATTACTGTATATGTATCACTTTATTTGTATCACTTTTAAAATTTGGAGTTTTGTGTAACACTTTTGTAACACTTATGAATATGTAACACTTTCATGTAACACTATTGTAACATCTGTGAATATGTAACACTTTTATAATATGTAACACCTTGGATGTAACACTTTTTAAATTGTAACACTTTTAGGTAACACTTTCAGATAAGTAACACTTTTTAGATAATACATTTTTATAAGTATTACTTTTATGTAACACTTATAAACAAGTAACAATTTTTAGGTTGTATCTTAAGTAAATTTATATATTTCTTTTATTCTAAACTAATAATCATATTTAGATTTTATTTTCTTACGCGCATTTTGCAGAATTAAAATCTTTCGGTTATTTATATTTTGTAAAATGACTTTTTGAGGCAAAGATTTAGTTTAGTTTAGATGTGTTACATCTTAATTATCATAATAAAACATTTGTAACATGAGATGGTAGACATAATCGACTTAGGCCTAAAAAAATAGAAATTTATTAAAGCACCTAAGGATTTACTTATTAGTTATCTAAAATAAATTTTATTAGTGTTTTTTTTTTTTTTTTGGTGTATATAGATATACACACATTATATTTCACTAAACAACGACAACGGAGTTTTGTAACTTAACAGTTTTTAAGTGTAGAAACATGGGCTTGAAGCATTTTGTCATGTCTTTCATGTTCCTAAGTTTATCTTTTGTTTAATTCTTTTTTCCTATAAAAAACAACAGAGGTAATTCATTATTTAATTTTAAAGGCGACTTTAAGATGTTAAAGTTATGTACAATAAGTAGATATATAAATTATTGTAATTGATTTAAATGATTATGCCTTAAAATATATATGCAATAATTAGATGTAACAAATTAATGTGGTATAAAATAAGTAATATATATATGAGAGAACGAAATTGGAAAAAAGAAAAAGAAAATTAAAATTTTATATGAAATTAGATAGTAAAATAAACTAAATAAAATCAAGTTAGGTTGTAGTTTGATGAAATTTAATCTTGAGAATATTTTTTTTATGTTACGGCAAAAAAATTGGCTATATATAGTGTTTCTTACAAAGTAAGACAAAATAGTTATTATAGTCTAGTGGTTTAACATTTACAATTAAAGATCTTGCAGGCTTGCAACGTGGGTTCGAAACCCAGCTATGACAATGTTGAACAATTTTTATATTTTAAAAAATGTATTATATAAAGGGTTATATATAACATTTTTTAGTGTTACCCTAAAGTATTACAATTTAACATCTAATGTAACACTTATGAAAAGTGTTACTAAAGATCATTCAAATAAAGGGTTATATGTAACATTTTTTAGTGTTACCCTAAAGTGTTACAATTTAACATCTAATGTAACACTTATGAAAAGTGTTACTAAAGATCATTCAAAGTGCTACCTTAGACTTTAGGTAGCACCGACAAATGTAACATCAATAGAGTGTTACCAAAAATCTATTGTAACACCTTTTGGTATATACATGTAACACTTTTTGGATGTTACATTAGCTCATTTATGCTGTAGTGCGCCATATTCAATGGAAATAGGAAAACCATCCGGATGTTCTCTTTCATCCTCGTGAATCGGCCACCCTAATAAAACCCCATACAAACGTTGTAAGTCCAACAACATATGGTATGACCCCAACAAAAAAATTTGGATTTGGAATTACCCTATAAATATTTGATGGTGACAACTATTTTGCAGCACACAATCTTAACGTAGCTCATTTCTTATTGCAATCCACTTTTATTTAAAAATTAATATATAATTCGTAATACAATTCTCATAATATTAGTTATATCATTTTTATTAACTTAATTTATTTAAATTAAACTGAGATAAATAAAATAATAAAACATAAAAAGAAACAAGAAAAAAGAAAAAGAGAAACGGAGGCAATAACGGTTTAAGAAGAGAGAAGAAGAATTACTAGAACAAAGAAGAAAGAAAATAGAGAAAAGAGGAGGAAGAAGAGAAGAAAAGGAAAATATTTTATGTAGATCTGATTGACCTTTATATTCCAACGTTAGTATGAAAGAATCATTTAGCTTTGTTAACCTTATCCATTTCAATCATATAGCCTTGTCAAATTCAGTTTTTAGAAAAACTGTCGCAGCCCCTTTGAAAGAGGGGATAGAGGAATCAAATCATAGTTATTGTGTTCGTTTCGTTTCAGTCGAAATGACTGAAATGTTTTATTTCGGCTATGAAAACGGAATATTTTAATAGTCATTTCATTTCGACCAATTTCTCGATTGTTTGGATCCGAAATGGCCGAAATTTCCGAGATGGCCAAGATAGCGGAATTGGTGTGAAAAAAACTGTGCTTTTTTCTTTTTTTTGGCAATTTATTTATATACATATGTTATTTAAATGAAAGATTGAAGTATCTTAATAAAGTACAAATAACTGATCTTTTGAGTGATTTGTCTTATTTTTCTTTCTTTCGAATTTAGCATAGTCTAAATTTAAAGGCCAAAATCGTCAATGGTAATTGAACGAACCCTACAAATTACCATATGATGTACAAAGAAATATATATATATATATATATATATATATATATATATATATATATATATATATATTGTCCGGAACGTTACACAGAAATACTCCGATATCGAAATATCTCATTTCAGTTGGAAATCCGAAATGACCATCAGAATGGTATTGATAACTTTGATTCATATTGATGAAATATTTGTGCAAAATTCAGAAATACAGAAAGCAAAAGAAGACATTTTTTTTTTATTCGAACAGACATCAAGTCGTCCGACTATATACGTCTAATAATTATTTAGTGCTCAATTGATGAAATCTTTAAGAAATTAGGGTCCGTGCTCCATGAACGAAACCTTTAAAAAATTAGGGTTTATAGAGTTTTGAAAAAAAGAGGTACAATGTGATTGAAGATGATGCATTATTTTGTTGTGTTTCTTATATTATTTTTAATTGATTATGTTAATAAAAACTTTAAATTTTATTATGTTTCTATATTATTTTCAATTGATTATGCTAATCTTTCATTAAAGGTGGTGTAGTCTCTTACTAATAACATTTTAATTTATTAAATTAGTGGGTTGCATTGAGAAATTTTGTGGGATGCAAATAGTCGTCGTCTTTTTTTATTTTGTGCCCAGTTCGAATTCAAATATTCTAATTCGGATTTAGATTAAAATTCAAATTCAATATGAATCAATTTTATTATTTCTATATATTTTGAATACAAATACAATTCGACTTGAATTATGTGTGTATATATATATATATATGTATATATATATATATAATTGTACACATACACACTTTGAAAGTTAATTTAGATGTATAATTTTACATGTGGTTGTGGCAAGATATTTTGAGAACTTACCATACAAATACTCAAATTAATTAGAAGAGTGACACTCATGTGCATAAGATGCATATTAGTGTTATTGTACACCTTGTGGGGCCCACTTATGATTTTTGCGCTCGTGATATATATATATATATATATATATATATATATATATATATTAAGGTGTGTTTGGAATCACAAAATAGGCGCTGACTTAGTTGGTAAAAGACGCGGCATTGTACCCTTCAGTGTGCGGGTTCGAATCTTAACAACACCTTTTTATTTTTCACCAACAGTATATTCAAATTCCGAGCATAGTATATGTTATAAAGCCTGAGAGTATATGAACACCACCTTTTTATTTTTCACCAGCAGTATATTCAAATTTCGAGCATAGTATATGTTATGATGCCTAACAGTATATTTAATATTTCGATGTAGTATACGTTATGTTGCATGACAGTATACGTTGTTTTAGTTAAGTTTTGTTTTATACTGCGAAATATTTATTTTTTCCAACTTACAATACTCACAGTATATTTAATATTTCGATACAGTATACGTTATGATGCCTAACAGTATACGTTGTTTTAGTTAATTTTTGTTTTATACTGCGAATTTCTTTTTTCCAACTTACAATACTCACAGTATATTTAATATTCCGATACAGTATACGTTGTGATGCCAGACAGTATATGTTGTTTTAGTTAATTTTTGTTTCATACTGCGAAATATTTATTTTTTCCAACTTACAATACTCACAGTATATTTAATATTTCGATACGGTGTATATTATGATGTATGACAGTATAGGTTTGGTTAGATTAATTTTTCTTGTATATTGTACAATATTTATGTTTCGAACTTACAATAAAATTATTGTTGCATTATAAAAAAAAAAACTTAATAATTCAATTTATAATTTTTTCCAGACTCACAGGCTAAAAGATAAAAAAAATTAAAGGGCAAAAAGAAAAGAAAGAAGAAGGAAAAGGAAAAAAAATGAAGGAAGAAGGAAAAAAGATGCAAACAGAATTGAACCCTTAACCTCAAGGTTGAGATATTTAAGACTGCATTAAATACCACCAGACCACTTGCTTTTAGTATTCAACGAACAGGCCATTAAGTATATAACATGCGCGCGCAAAAAAATATTAATATAATAATAATTGGCAGACCGGTCTTAACCGCGCGAGTTTTTTGGGCTGAACCAGTGGGCCCCACAAGGTGTACAATAACACTATGGTGCATCTTATGCACCCAAGTTTTTGCCTAATTATAATATTTTTTTAGTAGTCTTCCTTATTTAGATTTGACTTAAAACTTATACTTATTTTTCAGAATTTAAAGAAAAAAGACGCTTATTATATATTTGAAAATGAATATTCCAATTATTTCAAATTATTTGAATATTTTGAGCGAAGCGAATATGAACATAGATAAAATTTGAATACAATTTGAATTAGAGTGTGCTTACTCTTTAAAATTTGTGAATACAAATCGAATATATTGGTTGTTGATTCAATTTGCTTCGTGTACATTCCTAATCGCTAATAACCAACTCTTCTAATTTGCTGATAGATTAACACGGCCACTATCCCTTTCCATTTTCCTTTTTTCTTTTCAAGGCCAACTACTTTTCTCAAAAGAAATAAGGAAATAGTAGAGTAGGACACTTTGTTGATGTATAAAAGAAAAATAAATAAACAAAAGCCACCTCACAAATGCAGTACGTGACCTTTTCCAGTTAGTTGGTCAAAATTAAATTAAAAAATAATTAAATATGAGATCAAATAAAAAAAATTAGAAAATAAAGATACCAAAATCAACTTTTGTTTCCCTCTTATTTTAATCATTTCCTTTCCTTGGTGACTCACATACTATCTGTTGTAAGATGTAGTCTAAGGATATGTGTATAATTAACATCACGTGTGTAGGACAGTGGAAAAACAAATACATCACGTGCGTAGTTGGTAGTAGTTTCTAGAAACAGTTATACAGAAAAGAGGTGGGAAATATTGCAACTGAAAACTGCTCTCACACCATCAGCTGCTTATAAATGCATCTCTCGCTCTCCATTTTATCCTCTCACTCTCTCTCTCTCTACGCTCCAATACAGAAACTGTATCAACAATGGCAGGCATAAACGGTTTTTCAATTCAACAGCGGAGAGAGGTCGGCGAATACGACGTTACTATCCACGGCGTGGGAATCCGCACCACTGTCACTCGGAACAGAGACGCCGTGGGTACGTGGATCAGGGAAACATATGTTCAACACAACAATCGCGGCATGCTTACTGTGGGGTTCGACACCAAGCGGCGGTCCCGTAACCGTCTTGGACCCTACGGCATAATCCAGTTGCACGTAGGAATGAGATGCCTGGTGTACCAGATGAGTTTGGTACAACCCAACGACATCCCCGGCGTCCTACTAGATTTCTTCCGAGATCCCAACAATGTTTTCGTTGGCGTCAAGGCATCAATTAAAATGAGAAGGCTGCGGCGTCATTACCACATTCAAGGGACGCGGACTCAGTGCTGCGATTTGGGAGATCTGGCGGCGTTTACCTATAATGAGGAGGAGCTCAGGGACGCTGGGCTGGAAGAACTTTCGTGGCGTCTGCAGCGGATAAACTTCAACCCGGCTGACTGGGAAGGGGTCACTAATAGGTGGGATTGGGAAGCCGACCACCTCTCGCTTACGCAAGTATTGTATGCCACTTCTCGTGCCTACCTGTCTTTTCGAATTGCACGCACTCTCAGATTAATGGCTAATTTCGTCATAGTAATTTGGTACGTTGTTTTCCTTACAGCTTTACGCAATCCTCTTGCGAATTAGCCTAGGATATTATGCATACAAGATATTGGATCTTGTCCAATCTTGATGTTCTTCAAAGAGACAGTTGACGTTAGTTAGTTTAGGGTCTTATTCTGAAGAAATTAATTGTGGATGGAGGATATTGGATCTTGTGTTAGAAAAGTAGTCGAAGAAATGTTGGTGTTCTTGAAAGAAACAGTTGACGATACTTAGCGTGGTGTTCTGCAGATATTATGCATGAAGGCTCTTTGATCTTGTGTTGATAAGCATCAATCTTGGTTTTCAACTGTTAATTTCTGTTTCTTAATTCTGTTCATGCTCTTGTGTCATAAATATCCATATTCACTTTTTTCTTTCATCTGTTTATTCTTTTAGACTTTTCTTTTATATGTTAGACAATTAAATGAGGTTTTATTTACTTTAATGTACTTAGAGGCCGCTAATTGTCATGATTTGTAGTTTCGCTGAATATATATAGCATTTTTTTTTTAAGTATATAATTTTTTAGTCAATAAATTTTACCAATTTCAATTTAAGGACATTATAATTTTTTATTTTTTTTCGATTTTGGACTTTAAATTTTTTAAATTCAATAAACTAGTCCTTTATCTTAGAAGTTCAATAAATTTGACAAATTGGAAAGTTAAAAGATCAATTTATCGAATTTATCAAAGTTAAATGATTAATTTATCGAATTTTAAAAGTTAAATGATCAAAATAGAAATGACCAAATGTGATCTTCTTAAATAAAAATTGTGCATGGAAGATATTGGATCTTGTGTTGACACGTAGTCACATCTTGGTGTTCTTGACAATGCTTAGCCTGGTGTTCTGTAGAAATTATGCATGAAGGCTCTTTAATTTGATCTTGTATTGATAAGCATCAATCTTGGTTTGATGTGTTAATTTCTGTTACTTCTGTTCATGCTCTTGTGTCCATATTCACATTTTTTCTAGTGTTGGTCTACAGTTTAACTATTTTCTAGTTTCACTGAATATATATAGCATTATGATTTTTATTTTGTTTTTTGTGTTTTTTAGCCGTATACGATTTTGTGATCAATCTTGCCTGACATATTTAATAGTTTAGGGTATATAATTTGTTAGTTCATTTATTTTCAGTTATATATTTTTTTTTTCGATTTTGGACTTTAATTTTTAAAATTCCATATACTAGTCCTTTAACTTGTGAAATTTAACGGATTATAAAAATTATTTAACAAATTTTAGTGGTATGCGAGATCTTATATTTAACTTGAAAGATGGTTTTAAATCATTGTTCTTTTAATAGAAACTTCAATTCACTACACGATTTTTCCTAAGAATTCGGGAGTGAAACATAATATTTTCTATCAACAATAAAAACTATTGTGAAAGAAAAAACAGATACATATATAATTTTTTCTGGAGAACCTCAAACAAACACATCTATGAGCTTAAAAATTATTTGCGTTGTCCTAAGCCGTTAATTTTTTTAACAAGTGAATGCCTACTAGATGGTGTGTTTTCAATTTTCCTTTTGGGTTAATTACCAAACAAATCACGACCTTTAGATCAATTTTCAATTGCAACACGACCTTTAAAACGTGACAATTTCTGTCACATACTTTTAATTTGTTTCAATTACAACATCGCCGCCCAACTCCGATCCCCAAATGCTAATATGGACGGCGGTGCTTCCAAAACGACGTCGTTTCGGCGAAAACCAGACTAGACGAAACGACGTCGTTTTGGGAGCACCGCCGTCCACGTCAGCAATCGTGGATCGGATTTGGGCGGCGATGTTGTAATTGAAACAAATTAAAAGTATGTGACAG
Source organism: Ajuga chamaepitys (assembly GCA_958295605.1). NCBI lineage: Eukaryota > Viridiplantae > Streptophyta > Magnoliopsida > Lamiales > Lamiaceae > Ajuga > Ajuga chamaepitys. Next base: position 4,582,382 of record OY282504.1, read on the forward strand.
AAATTGTCACGTTTTAAAGGTCGTGTTGCAATTGAAAATTAGTCTAAAGGTCGTGATTTGTTTGGTAATTACCCCTTTCCTTTTTTGTTTCTTTTACTTTTATTTTTTTAGTTTATATATATTTTCAGCTTTCTTCTTCTTCTTTTTTCTTTTTGTTTTAGGGTCAGCTTTCTTTTAATTGCTATTACCGCCATCGATTCACTCTTGTCTAATTAAGTTTTTTTAGTCTTTTAATTGTAAATGATTAAAAAAATTAAGAAAACGTATCATTGAAATTGTAAGCTACTAAAATCTTAAGCATCAATGAGTATCAATACAACTATACAAGCATATTGTACACATAGTAACAAAAAAAGTATTCGGGAATTATTCGGCATGCTAAAACATTCGGGATTCGGGTTTTAATCGGGTTAAATACAGAAAAAAGGGAAAAATCTCGTTCAATGACAAAAATTCAGAGATTTATTCGAGAATAAAACGGGTTTAATTCGTCGAAATATCTTATTACCAAATTTAATACTAGTTTTTTTGCAAAAAATAAAATAAAATTTAATGAACCTACTAATAAATAAATAAATAATGTCAATATTTACTAATTTTCAAGTTTATAAACCACTAAATGATAGTTTTCCACTATAATAGGTAAAATTGAGCAATATAATTATATTAGAAATCTCACATGTACTTCTCATTATTGTTTATTAACTTCAACAAGAAGAAAAGGTACTAAAGTTGCATTCACACGTATCCAAATTCAAAATCACTTCATAATATAAAAGTTGCTGTCCAACCTGGAATAATAAACATTCTTGCATTCTTCATTAAAGAGTTGAAATCATTCTGATTTGGCTCTATGTCTTCACTTGAAGAAGATGTGGATGCACCACTATCTTTTGTTTCTCCTTCATTTTTGTAGAACTCGTTTATCTCAAATGCACATATGTTCTCAAGGGATATTGGCTTCGCATCATTGATTTTCTTATTCTTTGAAGTCTTCTTCATGTGCATTCATCGTGCATATACCAAATTATGAAGGTTTCTTTGACTCCGGACGATTTCTTTTCTTTGTGTGAGCAACCTCAAACGCACTCCAATTTGTCTCACAAGCCGATGGATTGCATGGTTGACTAAGTATTTTGGTAGCAAGCTTTTGCAGCGTTGGGATTTCTGTTCCAAATAACTCCCACCATATTCCTAATGAATTATCAATAATGATTTATAAGAAGCTAAAGAATAACACTATTATGAAATAAATAATTGCATGTGAAGTAAAGGGAATATATCAACTTACTTGGGTGTGCATCATTCAAACCATTTATTGCAAATTCCGTGAATATGCTAAGCGTTCTTCCTTCTTCTCTAGATTATTCTGTTGGCTCAATTATGGGCTATTCAGTCTTAGTAGCCAATAGAGATCTTGGCCCACATGAATTAGTTGTCAAATAAGAAAATTCACTAGTCGCACAGTTTGAGGTTTGTCCGACGATGGACGACCTAAGAAATGGTGAGACTCGACGCTGGAGCAACCAAAATAAAGTAGTGAAGGGTAATTTTTGCAGCAGAGAGCGCCGCCGCCGCTGCTTGTTCTCCTTGATTCTGTTAATCGAGGCTATAACTAATACTGGCATATAAAGGAATTATGGCAGTTTTACCATTAAATAAGCGAATTAGGGAGATGTCGATTGATCGGTTGAGTGCATTACTGGATTCCCTAATTATTCAAATTCTCTCATTTCTCGAAGTGAAGGAAGCTATGGTTACTGCTTTATTGTCCAAAATATGGCAATTTCTATGGACTGAATTGCCTAGGATTCTCTTCCAGGAGAGCAGTACGGATCCTCAGGAGGTACAAACTTAAGGTTGATTTCTAGTATAGTAAATGCCTTGCTAGCATTGTTAATGCTTGGGTTCAATTTATTGTAAAAAACAAGGTCAAAAAGTCAGTTTGATGCTACACTCTAACGAAAAATTGCATAGGCTCCCTCACATGATGTTTTCCAGCTCAGCTCTGACGGAGCTACAGGTGCGAGGATGCAAAATGAGGGATCCTTATCCCCTACTGTGGGGGGAAATCACAGTAGGAGGCTGTGGGTTGAGAACGGTGACGTTTCACCATTTGCTTATTAGCTTTTAACTTTTAACTTTTTTTTTTTTGGCCTTATCTTTACCAACACTTCTTTTTGCTGTTATGCCAAAATTGTCGGCGGCCCGGCTCGATCGGTAGGGCCCGTCAGATCAACGCCATATTTCCAGTCCAAAATTTAGTCGGGCTTAAAATTAATCGGTCCGGCTTGAGGTATTCCCCTATAATATACTAAGATTACCGAACTGGTCTGGAATCCATCGGGCTTTTAGCCCATCGAGCCTGCTCAGAACCCGTTGGGTTTCTGGGCCATCAGCCTGGCCTAATTGGGCCAAATAGTACTTCGAGACAATATTTTTGTGACCCAACCTATCTAAAATATTGATCGAACTAATTTTATCCTCTAGTTATGCCACAACTCAGTTTCTTCTTTTTCTTTTGTTCATATATATATATATATATATATATATATATATATATATATATATATATTGTTAATTCAATTGAGCAATGCAACCAGAAACCACTCAAGAAACTCACTCAGACAATTTTACAAACACCTTAAGCACAAAACGAACTATGAACCTAAAACTAAAATCAACACATGCACGAACGATTTTACGTGGTTCGGTTTCGAGAACCTACATCCACGGGTAGCTATGCCTCTACCAATTCACTATAGATCAAATGTTATAAGAGAATCGAGCTTACAAGTCACAACCAAGAGAAAGAACAAGAACTCTCTAACTTTCTATCTCTCTCTCTAACTTCTCCCTCTGCCTCTCTATAATTGAATCTAACTGAATGTGTTACTTGCATGCTGATAACATAAATTGACTAATAATGACTAAACTTCTATTTGAAGAATGTGCATCAACGGTTGAAACAAATTCACACAAGTTGAAGAATGCAGCTCGCAACGGTTTTTTGCCACCTATAACATCGGTTTTTCCATTGTAACAGTAATTCTCTTTGAACTTCTATTTTCCCTCCAAACTTGTTCCAGCCTTTTTTAAGCTGATTTCTCCAGCTTTCTGCTTCTCCATAAGTGCTTGTCCAATCCAGTCAAGTTAGTTGTGAAGCCACATCACACTATTAGTTCGCAATCTCCACCTTGGCTTCTCAACTAAGCCAAAACATCAAACACAATACACACTTCAAACCATGAATCGAACTAAAGACACCTCCACCTGCCCTTGTCACCCAAGGGCTCTTCCACAACAGATTTAAATAGTTTGAATTCCCACTAACTGGAGACAATATTGAAATTTGTCTCTAAGTAGTGTCTTGGTTAACATATCAGCAGCATTCTCCTATGTTCTCACTTTTACTAAGCTTACAGATCCTTTTTCAACAATGTCTCTTACAAAATGTAGCTTGGCATCGATGTGTTTACATCTCTCATGGAACACATGATGCTTAGCTAAGTGCAAAGCACTTTGTGAATCACAATGTACTTTCACAGAATCTTGTTTTATCCCAAACTCTACAAGAATTCCTTTGATCCAAACAACTTCTTTCACCTTCTGTTAGAGCCTTAAACTCAGCTTCAGTTGTTGATAAAGCTACTACAGACTGAAGCATTAATTTCTCCAGCTGACTGATGACCCATATAAAGTAAATATGTACCCAATCTGTGACTTCCTCGAGTCCATATTAGCTGCAAAATCAGAATCCCCAAACCCTTGTACAACATCTTTCCCACTGTCATCCAGTTTCTGAAACACAATTCCATAACTTCATGCTCCTTTAAGATACCTCATTACCCATTTCAAAGCTTCCCAGTGAGTTTTCTCAGGATTAGACATATACCTACTCACTACACTAATGGCATGAGACACATCTGGTCTTGTACATAGCATGATATACATGATACTATCCACAACATTAGAGTATGGAATTCTGCTCATCTCTTTGATTTCTTCTTTATTTTTGGGTTTTTGTTGCTCAGATAACTTGAATTGCTGACCAAGAGGAACTTTTACAGCTCTGCACTCAAGCATATTAAACTTTTTCAGTACTTTATTCACATAGTCTGGTATTTAATTTGTTGGGGCCCCTTTTACTGGACATATAACATTTACTCGATAAATTTGTTTGTTCGGGCCCTTGCTGAAATTGAATGTACTATAACTAATCCTAATGAAAATAAAAATAATATGTGTGTGTATATATATATATATATTTATTTATTCGGGTTTATGATAAAATTCGAATAAAAATGTGAGGTTCGAATCCGATCCATTTAAGAATTCGGGTGAACGCATTTATTCAATCCGAATAAAAAATATTTGAATTAGTGATCCATAATTAAATAGTCCGAATGAATTTTCGGATAATTTAGATAAATCCAAATAATGAACACTCAGGCTGTAAGTGGACTTTAGAGATTCTTAAACTTTGGGCTTGATCAAAGTCATCTTTGAACTGATATTGCTTGATGTCCTCAACTTTAAAAGACTGAAGCTGAAGGATTAATGCAAAATTAAAAATGAGAAAGAGAATCCCCAAGTGAAAAGAAGAATTTGGTGATGAGTTATAGGAACTTGTAGTTTTTAATTTGATGGTACACTGACGATGCATCCATGAGTATACTCAAACTTTAAATGCTCGTGATTTTGGAGGAAATTAGGGAAGTTTAAGGATGTACTCCCTCCGTCCCAGTTAACTTGTCCTATTTTTTATTTCGATCCATCTCACTTAACTTGTCACACCCGTAAATGGCAATTAAAGGCAACAATCTTCACCTTTAAAAAAGTCAAAGATTCCACAAAATCTGTTTTTTCTTAACATCCGTACCCGATCTACTATGACAAGTTAACCGGGACGGAGGAAGTACATTACTTTGGATTTTACGGCACAAGTTGGGGCATTTTTCAAGAATGCTGCGGCTACTTCAAAATACCTAATTAAATCACCCACGATAAAACTGTCTCCAGACCGGAGATGCATCAATATTCAAGACATAATAATATTCTACCTCATCACAACAACCATAACTAAGAGGAATAGTAAAAAAGAAAAAAAGGGGAAAGAATCTTTTTATCGGTTGCTAACAGGTAAGTATACCAAATGATTTTTTGGGGGCGACTATTCGCAGTTCACTTTTATCTGAAAATTAGTGTAAAATTCTTAATACAACCTACATAATACTAATTATATATTTTTTATTAAATTAATTTATTTAAATTAAATTGTTATATATGTAGATCTGATTGACTTTTATATTCCAACATTATATATTTTTTTAAAGGGTTAATTATAAAAAAAAAAATCACGGCCTTTTGTCCAATTTTCAATTGCAACATGACTTTTAAAACATATCAATGTCGGTTACCAACTATAATTTTTTTCCAATTACAACAACGACTAATTTTTTTGAAACCTGATTGTGTTGACATCACCACCATTAGATGCACCTGGACAGGACTGTCATTTACCCTCGATCAATTTCACAATCCGTCATTTTCATTGTCGTTAATCGGTGATTGAAGTTATTATGTCACTTCTTCGACTCTCAATTGACGACAGAAGAATTGACAGATTGTGAAATTGATCGAGGGAAAATGAAGATCGTGTCCTGACGTATCTAATGGTGGTGATGGAGACACAATCAAGTGTAAAAAAATTTAGAGATGTTATAATTGAAAAAGAATTATAATTGATGACCAGCATTGATAATTTTTAAAAGTCATGTTGCAATTAAAAATTGAATCAAATGTCGTTATTTTTTTGATAATTTTTTTTTTTTAACCTGCCGCAACCCATTTGAAAGAGGGGGATAGAGGAATCTGATTGGATGTTAATCCTTCCTTCAACTCTTGGTAATCCCTCTGTGCTCTTTTGTGAACATACAATAGAATTAACATTTGTCCAGAATTCAAACATATAAAAAACAAAAGAATATATTTTCTGTTCGAAAAGACATCAAGCCGTTCGATTATATACGTCTAACAATTATTTAGTGCTCCATTGATGAAATCTTTGGGAAATTAGGGTTTGTGAAGTTCTGAAAAAAGAAAAGATGACGCAAGAAGAAATAATATTTTACTCTTTCCGTCCCCAATGAACTTGCACTGACAAGTGGACACACATATTAAGAATTTTTTTTTTTTTTTTTGAACGAAGTTGGATAGCTCAAGTGGCAAAATATTTACTACCGAGGCCTTTAATCCTGAGTTCGGGTCACCGTAGGAGGAGGGGAGAGTTTTTTCTTTGTTCTTAGATTAGGAGAATTTTTTTTAAGAAAATTTGTTTTTTGGGTTATGTTGACTTTTCAAACCATTTTTTTATTTTATTTTATTTGGTAAATAAAGGCGTATTGTGGGGTAGAATTTGTGAGATTTGTTTTATTTTTAAGAAAATGTGCAAATTACTTGGGACGGACCGAATTGAAAGTGTGCAAGTTCATTTGAGACAGAGGGAGTATTTTTTTGTATGTTACTTATTTTTTTGAAATTCATATATATATATATATATTTCTTTTTTCTTTTAATTTATTAAATTAATGGACTGTATTAATAAATTTCGTGAATTACGAATAGCCGCTTGATCTCTTTCCAAGACAGTTAGTTAATTTTAAAACTCACCAGCACAAACCTCAAATGTGGTGCTTGAACCAGTTTGGGCTCCAGACCAACCCAAACCCTAGCCCTTAGCCCAGTTAATATGGGCCGAGATGATCTCCCAGATTGCCCCTTGAGCCCAATTAATCTGGGCCGATCTCCTGGATTCGCACTCCTAGATGGCTGCAAGTAGTGTTGGCAATTCCAACGGCCCGACTCGATCGAATCGGGATCGTCGGACCAATGTCATATTTCGGGTCGGATTAGACTATTCGAGTATTTTCTTATAATATACTTAGATTTTCGGGTCGGTTCGGGGTTCGTCGAACTTTTGGCCCATTGAACCGGGTCGATCGGACTAAATAGTACTTCGAATTTATATTTTTATGATCTGACTCATCTAAAAGGACCTACTGAACTGGTTCGTCGGGTTGGACCGATTTTGCTACCTCAACGCTGCAAATTGTAAGATAGAAGAAAAGAAAGAAATGAGAAAAAAATATCTGAGAATCTGTAATGATAGTCCAACAAACATCAACAAACATTCCCTCACATATGGAACCAACAAACGACGCAAATCCGCCAATCTACCCATTTCATCATCTACCAGCCAATAAGAACGAAGAATTTGCAAGGTCTGTTTGACCATAAAAGAAAGAAAAGGAAAAAATGGTTTTGGAAATTATGGAACCAAATACTTGTATCAGGGGTTGTTGCCATAGCCTAACACTCCCATTGAATCTTCACCCTTCTTCTTACTCCATTTTGTCCCCAATTGCTAGAGGTATATGTACTAATTTAGCTGAAATTGACGTTTCCATAATTACTATTTTTGTTCTTATTTTTAATTTTAACTGTTTGTGAATGATGCAGGCGCAGAAAGCGTGGTGTTGGAAGCTGTACTTGACGGAAAAAAAGTGGCTGTTAAGAAGCCAATTCTATCTACTTCAGATGACCTCGATCGGTTTCATAAAGAATTGCAGTTGCTTAGGTTCATATCTTTTTTTTCCCTCTTAAAATGTTCTCTAATTTTGATTTTTCTTGGGAAGAATAGCAAATGTTTACTCTTTCTCAAACTGATTGCTAATTTTTGTTTTAGATGGGAAAAATAGCAAAGCTTTACTCCTTTTCAAACTGACTGCTAAAGAATTTTGCTAATTTGAATTTTTATGGGAAATATAGCAAATATTTGCTCCTTTTCGAACTGATTGCTAAAGAAATTTGACTTATGGTTCGACGAGTGTTGTGCTTCTTGATCATTTGCTATTCCCTATGTTAATAATTTGGGATTACTTTATTGGCTGTAATACAGAATAAATTTCATATTGAATCAATTGTTTTTATTAAGTAAGTTTTATTTAAAACAACCATATTCTTCCTAAAGGATCTTTTGAAAGTCTATTCCTTACTGTGTGGCATGTGGTTGCTGAAGCAAGTTGGATCACCCAGGAATAGCGAAGCTGGTGGCAGCACATGCTAGGCCGCCAAATTACATGTTTTTCTTTGAACTCTATGAGGCTGGAACGCTCGCTCAGAAACTACATGTGGAAGAATATAATCCAACCATCAACCAAGTAATCGAGATCTCTGCTCAATTAGGTTTGTGTATAGGGCACTTATAAGAGTCTACATATGTTTCAAGTTTCATGTGCTTAAATTTTGTGGAACCTAAACTAGCAAAGATTATTTTATCCTTGAATATGGTGGCATTTGTTCATTGCTGTGAATGAATTCCATGTTTCTGCTGTGATTATAAATCCGTCTTTTCGTTCTAAAAACCCACACAATATAGTCAGCATTAAGTTTTTATGTAGCTTAATGTATCAAAAAGGAATTAGGAACCACTTCTGTTCCATAATCTAAATGTTTGTAACTGTGACCTAACAAGGCAAAGGAGCATAAATCAACACATGAACACAATACTAAGTAATTCAGAGATTAAATATATGCTCATTTATGGTTTTCATTGTCGTTGGTGACATAGCAAAGAGAACTACACTACATATAAACCATTGAAACAATAAGTTATTAAAGCCGAATAGTTTACACAGCTGTTTGAATTGAAAACATTTCCTTTCATATTTCTGACCATAACGAGAATACCGGTAAAATTTACTCCCTTGTCAAGGCCATCTTTTGGTCCACGCAATTTTTGTTGCTGCTCAAATAGTATTGCATGGTGGTGATTTTAGATAATAAGAAAAAGCAACATTAGAAACTTCAGCATAAAAAGTAATGGAAGTGCAAAAATCCGATGTATAAAGAATTTCAAGGTGTGAATCAGATGTATCTTATATTTTCAATTGACATATGCCACTATAAACTAGAGGCTCTCTTGTGCTAAGAACTATTATTTTAATGCTTCTCCCAATGCATGAAATCAAGGACATGATGTGTAAAAAAGACACAAAACAATGAGATGTCACATAAGAATGGGCTTTCAAAGATCACATACTTGCATGGATCTTTATGAACGTTACAGCTATGAGATGAACCTACGTTGTATTGTGCCTGAAATGTGAAATTTGACTGATCTGTTATTATTCCCAAATCCTTCAGATCAACTCCTATTATTAGTTTGAATGGTTGGTGCTGGAAGAATATTTTCCTTACAGTTTTGTCTTCTAATCTTACTGTTCCATATGAGTTATGAGTTTGAATTTGGATTTCGTATTTACACTTTTCATGTTTTCTGTTTGCAGCAAAAGCTCTGCTATATCTGCATAGCATTGGGATTGTACATAGGGATGTGAAACCAGCAAATATACTTGTAACGTCTTCAATAAATTCTTAATCCTGACATATACATACATACATATATATGTATCCAAGATACCCTGAAATATGTAGTTTTTCCCTTCTTGTTGTACTTAAAAGCCTTATTTTGATTGGTCTGATAGTAAGTCACGAATTTGATGCAGCTTAATGAGAATCTTCAACCATATCTGGCAGACTTTGGTTTGGCAGAATACAAGAAAGATCTTAAACAAGTTTCTACCAAGAACTGGAAATCCTCTGGCAAACCAACTGGTGGTTTCCATAAAAAAAATATGGTCGGCACAATTATTTACATGGCACCTGAAGTATTAAGGAAAGAGATTCATACCGAAAAATCAGATGTCTATAGTTTCGGAGTGACTGTTAAGTAAGGACAAGCTATAACTGGTTCATATATTCCATTGACATAGAACAGTGAAAAACCATGATTGTAATTCTAATGAACATCCCAAAGACGTGTTTCCGTTATCTTGATCAATAATTTGGAATGAAGTTCAAAAAAATGGTTTCAGTTATCTAACCACTGTTTGGTGCCCGCTTTTTTATTGTTGGAGATAGATACTAGTAAGTGTGCCTATCCAACTAGAACTATTCATTTTTCTTTATCAATTGGAAACAAAACTTGAATAAGTTATGCAAACAGCTTTTTCTTTGTGTCTAGTTTTTATGGACAGAATCTCATTAAATTTCAAGTTGAATGGACTTCTTTTGAACTTTTTCATTTTCAAATTTAATGAAGAATGACTCCACTTATGATTGTGTTGACAGTTACGTTTTTGTTTTTTTGTTTTTTTTGCAGTGAGCTTCTTACTGGTGTGGTTCCATATACTGATCTTCGAGCAGAGGCACAGGTTCTTTCTCTTTATTTTCTCATGTCCTTTCCTCTGGTGCTTCATATTATGTTGGATTATAGTATAACAGAACGGAGAAATGTGGATAAAACGTGGAGGAGTTTTTATCAATGTTCTTGCCTTTTCTAGATTTTCTTTTCCAGAGAGAGCTTTACTTAACTAATTTATGCATTGCATGCTGGGGTCAATTTTCTTTCTGGTTGTGTCAAATACTTGTAGCATCAAGTCAGGTCCTTTGGTTCTTTTAAATAATGTCTAATCAGTTCTAAATGTTGCTGTTGTAATATTTACCTGCAAACTGTGACCAATGTCAGATATAGTTTCTTATTCCTTTAACTGGTGATATGTCATTCGCATCAATGGAGTATCTAGTGGAACATATGCCAACTACAGACTCTGAATAGCTCAGTTGTAATTGCCACAAAAACTGTTTTTTTTTTTTTTTTTTGGTCCTGAAGGGCCAGCGCCCTGCATGGCATACACGCACACATGCTAATCTTTATATCGTTCATCTCACGCTTGCTTCCTTGTCTTTTGAGGCAAAGATCTGCCTTACTAGTGGATGTCTGTTTTTAGTTTCTTTTGCTGAGTTATTGTTCTGATTCTGTATTAATTTATTTACAAGTTCATTGTCAGCCGCATTGACTTTCCATAACAAATCCTGATGTTAGGCACATACGGTCCTTGAAATGAACTACACAGAGCAGCAACTTACAGCAGCTGTGGTGTCTGAAGAATTGCGGCCTGTTCTTGCTGGTCCCGAGTCTGGGGCGCCAACCAGTTTGCTCTCTCTAATAACAAGATGTTGGGATGCAAATCCTCAAAATAGACCTGCTTTCAGTGATATAGTTTTGGAACTCGATGTCATGTCTGGATGTAGAGAAGGGGCAGATGGCAACAGAGATACCTCTGCTGACTCTGTGACGTACCATGTGGATACAACTAATATTCCAAGCTATCAAGAGGCTGTAAATTGGTTTAGCCATGGCCAAGATTTTCAAAAGAGCAGTTATATTTCCTCTGAGAATGTCCCACCCACCTGGCTCTCTTCGGATGAGGTTACGGCTTATCTTCCAGTGTTGTCTTGGGGTTCCTTCTCGACTTGTGGCAGAAGGGAGACTATGGAGGACACACACTTTATGATACCCCAATTTTGCAACAAAAATGATATCCATTTATTTGGAATTTTTGATGGGCATCGAGGTATGTGGACTTATATGGTCTGCTTGCTGTTTTTTTTTGGGGTTGTACACTTGGAAATCATAATGAGAATGATAATGAATATAGAGAATTTCTCTTCAATAGAACACACTATGTTTCTACTTTTTTGTAGGGTTGAATAATAAGGGAAGGAAAAAGGGAAGCTCTATTGTTGAAAGATTTTGGTTGTATTCCAATCATATTATTGCATGCCAGGATTTTATGAGTTTTACTATGATAAGCTATTATGGCATTAATAGTGGTTTTACCAGTATAAACTCTCGTGATTGGTGCAGGTGCTGCAGCTGCTGAGTTTTCCGCTGGGGCTCTACCTGGATATTTACGAACTCTGGTTTCCATGAGCAGGTGGAACACTACCAGTAATTGCATAATTTTGGCTCACTTAATTGAACAATTATATATTGATGAATATTTATCGTTTGCCTGTGTGCAGTCCATCTGAAGCACTAGTAGGAGCATTTGTAAAGACTGATTATGCCTTTAGGAATGAACTAGATTCTCGTAGGAAATACAAGGGACTCATTCAGAAAGACTGGCACCCTGGCTGTACTGCAATCACTGCTCTAATAGTTAAAAACAAGCTATTTGTTGCTAATGCTGGTGATTGCAGAACGATTTTATGTCGCGGAGGAAGTCCTTATGCTTTAAGCAGGGTGAGATGAAAATTGCATTATTTTTTATGTTCTGCTGCACAGAGAGAGAGAGAGAAGGAATCTTTCTAGGACAATGTTGTCAAAGCTGTGTAGATTGTTTGAGGGGATATAGACATAATAGGTCTGAAAACCTGTAGAACAGACGGAAAGAGAAAAAATTACTATTACACCTTGAACTCCAAGGTTTTAGTGGAAGGTTTTGGAGTAGTATCACGCAGTCCAAGAAGAACCTGATAACTCATCAAAACCCAGTTAGTTATAGTCATTGTTCAACCCTCTTGAACAGAAGTGTCTGTAAAACTAACTTTTGCCCTTCTAGGTAAACTATCAGGAGTTCGACTCAGAAACTATTTGTTCATTTTACTCTTAAAGTCTAAGTGGGTATCAACAGTTAGATCCTAACGCAGGCTCATGATGAAACATGGTACCTTTGCTTAAAGTACTTTTAGAAATATAAGAATTATATTAGTGAGTACTGTGAGCAAATTAAATTTATATACAGAGATGCTTTCCTTTTAACTCTATATCCTTTTCATCACTTCCTCTTACATCCTTTGTTGTCTTTGTAGTTTTGTATTTTTGTCTCTGATTCGTGTTGTATGCACCTTTTACCAACTGTATGACCTTAATGTAGTAGGATCACGTGGCAAGTTGTCTTGAGGAGAGAGAGCGTGTCATAAGTTCAGGAGGCCAAGTCAAATGGCAAGTTGATACGTGGCGGATTGGTCCTGCTGCTCTGCAGGTTATTCTCTCATTAACTCTCAGTTCTAACTTTTTGAACTCGAGTTTCAGTTCACCAAATTTAATGAAAAACAGGGCAACTGCAGTGTTATAAATACCATGAGACCATGTAGAGATTAATTTGCTTTTGAAATGCTGATATATGCACAGTTAAAAGCATACTCCAAGGCTGTTGGGTGTGGAAAAACATCAATATATTATTCAACTGCTTAAAGCATTTTTCTGATGTCCGTTGCGTCTTCTATTGGTTAATTATGTTAGTCAAACTTTATTGCTGCATGTGAGGGTGATGGCAAGCGCACTCCTTCCCTGCCACATGCATCTTGAATTTCAAATGTTTACAATCATCATCGTTATACATTTTGATCTTTATATTCTCTCCACAGGTTACGCGGTCCATTGGTGATGATGATCTAAAGCCTTTTGTAACTGCAGAGCCTGAGATAACTGAAACTTTTTTATCAGCTGAAGATGAATATATAGTAAGTTCTCACCAATCCATTTGCAATATAGGCGTAGCATCTCCATAGCTACCCAACTTTAATTATTTTTAGTTTTCTTATTTTTATTTGGGCTCATCCACCGTGATAATAATGTTATGGAGATTCCATTAGCATGTGATTCTTTCTGATTTTAGTTGTTATGTGCACTTCGCAAATGGAGATAAACTCCCCCTAAATAGTGTAGGGGGCGCTTGGTTCAAAATCAGAAATGGTAATGATAATGGGTATGAATGAGAGGTCAATCATACTATGAAATGATGTGGGCAGAGTCGTTAATAAAATAGGGGGTAATGATTAACTTACTTTGATTCCATTCATGTGTACCAAGCATAAGAAATAGGAACGGAGCCTCTTTTACTCCCATTAACCACCCCCATTTTACCGTACCAAGCGGCCCCTAACTTCATTACTGTTGACTTATTATCATTTTCGTTATCGAGGAACTTTCTTCTTTGGCTGCTATTGCCAACGTAAATTTGCATACTTTGCCCCCCTTCACTTTCATTTTGGTTTTTCTCCACTTTTATCCCTTGTACTTTTTTTTCTATATTTATTCCCTGCACTTTTAGTTCTATTAACTTTTCCTCTTCATTGGAAAAGAATGAAGGAAAATGAAAGCGGTCAAAAGTTAGTAAAAATTGCACGGGGCAAAAGTTTATAGAAATAAAATTGGAGGGGCCAAAAATGAGAATAATTGAAGGGGTCAAAAAGTTATTCCCTCCGTTCGGAATGAATTTGCACACTTTTTAATTTGGTCTGTCCCAAGTAATTTGCACACTTTAAGGAAAGTTATAACACAATCTCCACCCTCAATCTACCTTTAAAAAGTCAACATAAAAGCAAAAGACCGATTTTCTTAATATGTGTGCATCTTTAAGTGTGCAAGTTCATTCGGAACGGAGGGAGTATATTATAGATATAAACAATGGAAGTGAAAGGTTTGCAAGAAAACGTCAAGATACGTCCAACCACTTGGCAGCAAGTTGATAAATTGTGTCATGCTTAATTGTCACTGAATTGAGAAAGCAAAAATATGAAACTCTTGTTGCTTTCTCAATTGTGTCATGCTTAATTTCAGGTAATGGCTAGCGACGGAATGTGGGATGTTATGAGCAATGCAGATGTTGTAAGCATAATAAAAGATACAGTAAAAGAGCCTGGAATGTGCTCTAAGAGGCTGGCCACTGAAGCTGCTGAAAGAGGTAGCAAAGATAACATCACTGTCATTGTCGTCTTTCTACGTCCGGTTTCTACCGCAGAGAGGATTTACTAGCTTCAACATCTATCCACAAATTTATATTTACTGAAAGGAAGAGGATTTTCTTTCTTTTCCCGTTACAATATGTTCTGTGTTTGTGGTGATATACTGGGTGCATAGAAAGAAGGATCAGAATGAAGGGCAGTGGTAAATAGAATGAAACCTAAGCATAAATTGCTAATTTTACTTGCTCAACAGAATGAGGTGTTTCGCAAACCAAATTACTATGTTCAAAATTACTTTTATGAGTATTTGTAAGCTCATATTTTCTGCTTCCCAAAGCAATTATATTCTGATTTTGAGAACTTGAGAATCCCCAACATCTAGAAGATTATTGTTGTCTCCTTTTTTTTTTTTTTTTTTTTTTTTTTTTTTTTTTTTTCTTTTCTGTGTATAAATATATAGACTTTCTTTTGACCTGTTTTCCAAATACTATTTTTTTTCAAGCTTTGGAATGGGGCATTTTCTTTTTGGTTGCTACTTTTCATTTTTTCTGTTCTTGCTAGGTTTTCTTTTCTCTAGATTTGTTCGGCTTTTTCCTTAATTTTTTTTGATAAAGATGGCATCAAGAAAAAACAGTGTTTGGCGGTAGGTTGCTTAGCATCAATTCCGGCTAGATAGGTTTTGTATTGTATTGTATTGTATGTCGTTGTCGTTGTCTTTGATTTTGAGACTGTAGTTTTCCTTTGGGAATGTTTTGTCTCCCCCAATGGAGTGTATTCTCTCTTTTTTTAGGAGAATTTTGGATCCAACATTCTTTTGGGATTGTCATCTGGGGCTCCCTGGTTTCTGTTGGATTACTTCGGTAATTCAATCGAATTATTTGACCAGTTGGTCAGCTGAATGAAAATCTCTATCGTTTGACAAAAAAAATCGAATTTGATGAGTGCCTAACTTCCTAAAAATATCAAGGGAAAATTGATAAAAAAATACCCCTTAAGCTTGCCATAATTAAGAAAATGCCCTTTAAGGTGACACTTTTTAAAAATTACCTTATCAACTGGTAACGCGCTTAGATCGATTGTTCTGTGTGATGTGGCAGCTTCCTTGACACGATTTTTTCTCCAAAAAATATTTTTATTACCTTAGGTTCAAATCAACAGTTGAACAATCTTTTTATTCATAATGCACTTAAACTTTTAAATTATGACAAACAAACACCTTAACTCTTAAATCTAAAATAAATCAATACTCCCATCTAAATTAGAGTTAACGGTGTTTGTTATATCTGAGCAGAATTCTCTCTCAAATTTCTGCTGAAGACTAGTTTTCCAATCCGTTGACCACCAATGTTCCACCGGTCGGAGTATTCCATTCAGATAGGAAATGCAGTCTGGAACAATGAAACACACACCGGAAATGAACTCATCCCACCTCTCAGCCCTCCACCGACGGTGCAAAGCTTGTATGTGCCGCCGCCTAGACTGCACATTGTTGGTGTAATAGAAACAAGAAGATGAGTAACTTCGGTGAAGACCTGGAAGCTTCTTTTCAAAATCCGGTTGTATTCCATTGCCTGCTTCATTGTCGAAAGGTGATTGGAGAGTGTCGAAAATCAGGAGGAATTTGCAGGGGAGCAATTCGAATTGTGGTTCTTGAAGTAAAAAGGTCATTCTGGTTTTGCTAGAAGAAACTTGAAATCATTTACATCTTAGAAAGCATTTACAGTGATTTTCATTGTCCTCGCTACGAGTTGTGTAGTATAATATGCGTAAAATGTGATTTTAATGGTTAAATCTGTCTAGAGTTGAAATTGTATGAAATTCAACTTTTCTTTTAATTATTAGAGTATTATTAACAAACACTGTTAATCCTAATTTTGACGGAAGTGTTGATTTTTCTTAAGATTTTAAAGTTAAGGTGTCTATTTGTCCCAAATTAAAAGTTAAAGTGTTTTATTGGACAAAAATATTGTTCAGGTGTTAATTTGAACCTAGGTATAAATTGAAGTGTTTATTTGCCCCTTTTCCCTAAATAAAATCATCGTTTTGGCAAATCAGCACGAAAAAGAAGGGAAAATGTCATATATCCCCCCAATTCTCATTTTCCCTCAACCCTAGACATTAATTTCAGTAGAAATTGGGAGCTTCCTCCATTCTCAGCCATTTCGTGAAAAAGACGTGTGCTGGTGCTCACTCGAGTTCCCAAATCCCAGTCCACATGGCGAGCGAAATGCCGACCTTGGTATCAAGATTGATGACGTTTCCACTACCAGAAGCAACAATGAAGAAGGTGGTGATGTGAAAGAAGCTGCCCGTTGGTATCGTCAAGAAGATTCAATTCTTACTGTCAATAATAGCAATGGAGAAGAAGGGAGAGAAACACTTATAGATGCTTACAGGGAAATCAAGGGGCAACTATAGATGCATCGGTCCTGGATTTCTAATTCGAATCGTGCAACATCATGTGAAGGGAGAGGAGTATATTATTGAAGAATTAATTTGTAATTCATGTATGACCTCTCATCTTCATTGGTCAATGAATCTATCCATAGGAAAGTGTAAATGTGTTCAATTAACCTTGACCACATTAGTTATCCATTAATGATGTTTAGCCTATAAATATGTGTAATTTGGAATCAAATGGGTGTAACATTACACAAAATAGTGTAAAAGAAAAAGCTTTACTGCACAAGCTTTTATTCAATATCATATCCATATTAAACTCACAAATTATTTTTCTTTCCTCACTTTATATCCAATACCCAACAGATTTGTGGTATCAGAGCCACCCTTGGCCTGATCACCCCTCAATTATCAGATGGCTTCCTCAAGCAACAACGAATTAGCATTCATATATTCTCAACAAGGCGTTCCTATTTTTGTTGGGCAAGATTATGAGCAATGGAGTGTTCTAATGCAAACCATATTTATCTCTCATGAACTCTGGGATATTGTTGAAGAGGGGTTCACTTCATACACTCCGGAAGAGGAGACGGCGTTGACGGCAGCCGAGAAGAGAGAGCATAAAGGCAACAAGACGAAAGATGCAAAAGCCTTGTCCTTTATGCACCAAGGGGTAAGTCGGTCCATTCTTCCGCGCATCACAGGTGCTAAAACATCAAAGGATGCATGGCAGATTCTGAAAAATCAATTTGGGGGCCATGAAAAAGTTATTTCCATCAAGCTACAAAATTTATGGCGTGACTTTGATAGTCTCGTTATGAAGGAAAATGAAAATATTCAAGAATTCTTTTCTAGAGTATCCATAATCATCAATCAAGTAAGAGGTTATGGAGATACTTTAGAAGAAAGGAAGGTTGTTGAGAAAGTTTTACGATGCTTACCAGCAAGATTCGAACATATTGTTGCTGCCATTGAAGAGTCAAAAGATTTGTCTAAATTATCTTTTGACGAACTCATGGGATCTCTTGAAGCACATGAGAAAAGGATGAGCAGGTTTTCAAATCAAAATCTGGAGCAAGCATTTCAAGGGAAAGTTAATATCACATCGCATCAACGTCAAAATGAACACCCACGGGAGAACAAAAATAAATCATCACAGCAAGGTACACGAGGAAGAGGCCATGGAAAGGTCAATAATTCTCGAGGCCGAGGACGAGGAAACTTCAGTAGCTCATCCAATCAAAGTTCAGATTCTTATTGTCGTATTTGCAGAAAAGATACTCATGACACTAATAGTTGCTGGAGCAAATGCAAGAGATGCAAAAACGCAAATCATTCGCAAAAAAATTGTTGGTACCGAGATGAAGGAGGATCAAAGGAGGCCAATTTTAGTGAAAAAGATGACACCGAACAGGTATTCTATTCATGCTTAAATTCTCAACAACCACTTGAAAATGTTTGGTATGTTGATAACGGGTGCATCAATCATATGTTTGGGAACAAGGAAATGTTCGTGGATCTAGATTCATCTTTTTCATCAGAAGTGAGGCTTGGAGATGGCAAAGCTCACAAAATTACTGGAAAAGGATCCATTTCTGTCCAGACGAAAGAAGGCAAAACTAGCATCATCAAGGATGTCTTTTTTGTGCCAAAATTGACTCAAAATTTGTTGAGTGTCGGCCAGCTGATGCAGAAAGGGTACCAAGTGATATTCAACAATGATCACTGTATCATTGTGGATAAGATGAAGAATCTCACAATGGCGAAAATCAAGATGAGCCCGAACAAAATCTTTCCTCTAAATCTGCCGGTTTCACAAAAACTTGCTCTCCAAAGTACGACTCTCGAAGAACATCAGATTTGGCACTTGAGGTACGGACATTTAAACTACAAAGGGTTGAGTTTGCTGCAAAAGAAAAATATGGTGTTTGGTCTTCCCAACATTCCAGAGAAAGATGATCCGTGCGAAGGATGCATCTATGGCAAAATGCATCGGTTACCATTTCCTAAAACTGCTTACAGAGCCAAAGCTCCTCTCGAGATAGTGCACGCTGATATATGTGGTCCAACTCAAACACCGTCTCTTAATAAGAACAGGTACTTCTTATTGTTCGTTGATGATTATACTCGAATGATGTGGGTATACATTTTGCAGCAAAAGTCAGATGCATTTGCAAAAGTTTTGGAATTTAAGTCCTTGGTGGAGAATCAAAGTGATCGGAAAATAAAGACGTTGCGCACAGATCGAGGAGGAGAGTTCATTGGGAATTCCTTTCTGGAATACTGCAAAAAGAATGGAATTCACAGGCAATTAACGGTTCGTTATAGCCCATAACAAAACGGAGTCGCAGAATGGAAAAATCGTACAATCGTTGAAATGGCACGAAGCATGATGACCGGAAAAAATCTCCCAAAAAGTTTCTGGGCAGAAGCCGTTCTTGTTGCAGTCTATATTTTGAATCGATCACCAACAAAAGCAGTTCCCAATAAGACTCCATACGAAGCTTGGTACAGGAGAAAACCTCAGGTACAACATTTTAAAGTGTTTGGTTGCATTGCGTATTCTCATATTCCATCCCAAAAGAGAGAAATATTAATTTGATGGGAAAGGTGAAAAACTTATATTTGTGGGGTACAGTGACGAGTCTAAGGGATTTCGTTTACTAGATCCAAAGACAAATAAACTCACAATTTCTCGTGATGTCATTTTTTATGAGAAAGAAGCTTGGAATTGGGAGGATGATCTTCAAATGGGAGCACCAATCATTTCTACTCCTACACCATCAGGTTCAATCGACCAACCAAGCACAAGTTCAAACTTCAATCCTGCACCACAGCTTGATCATTCCTCTTTCGATGAAGAAAGTCCTATCCCAAAAACGCAAAGTTTGAGGGAAATTTATGAATCGTGTGATGTAGCCTTTTTTGCAGGAGAACCACAATTTTATGAAGAAGCTGCAAAAGAAGAAACTTGGCGAAAAGCGATGGATGAGGAGATAAGGAGTATCAACAAAAATAACACATGGGAGCTTGTTGATCTACCTAAAGGAAAAAATGTAATCGGGGTAAAATGGGTGTACAAGACAAAGCTGAATGAAGACGGTTCAATCCAAAAACATAAAGCCCGATTAGTTGCGAAGGGGTACTCACAACAACCTGGTGTTGATTTCAACGAGACCTTTGCACCCGTTGTTCGTATGGAAACAATTCGGATTGTTCTAGCTCTTGCAGCACAGTTGGAGTTGCCAATTTATCAATTGGATGTCAAGTCAGCATTTCTTAATGGCGACTTGAAGGAGGAGGTTTATGTCCAACAACTAGATGGATATGTCATCGAAGGGAAGGAAGACAAAGTTTATCATCTGAGGAAAGCATTGTATGGACTGAAGTAGGCTCCCTACGCTTGGAATAAAAAGATCGATGGCTATTTTCGAAAGATTGGTCTTCAACAAAGTCCAAGTGAAGCTTCATTATACATCAAGAAAGGCGCACATGATTTTTTCATTGTTTGTCTTTATGTAGATGATCTAATCTACATGGGAACTGATCCATCCATGGTGCGAGAATTCAAAGAAGACATGATGAGAGAATTTGAAATGACAGATATGGGATTAATGAAATTCTTTCTTGGAATTCAAGTTCGGCAATCGAATGGAGAAATTTTTATTTCTCAAGAGAAATATCTTGGTGAATTATTGAAGAAATTCCAGATGAACAATTGCAAGCCGATCTCTACTCCCCTTGCAGTTAATGAAAAGTTGAGGTTGGATGATGGCGCCGATAAGGTTGATACAAGGATGTATAGAAGCTTAGTTGGATCCTTGATTTACTTATCAAACACGAGACCTGATATTGTTTATCCAGTAAGCTTGGTTTCAAGGTTTATGCATAATCCCAGCAAATTTCATCTTGCAGCAGCAAAAAGAATTTTGCGGTATCTTAAAGGTACACAAAATTACGGCATCAAGTATGTCAAGGGAAGTAATAATAAGCTCAGTGGTTTTACCGATAGTGATTGGGCTGGATCACTTGACGATCGCAAAAAAACTTCTGGATATGTCTTTTGTTTGGGATCAAAAATTATTTCTTGGTCATCTAAGAAACAGTCAACAATTTCGCATTCATCATCCGAGGCGGAATACATTGCTGCAAATGAAGCCGCTTGTGAAGCAGTTTGGCTAAGGAAGATTCTAGACGATGTGCAGCAGAAGCAGGGTAATGCCACAACAATCTTTTGCGACAACATGTCTGCAATAGCAATGACAAAGAATCCTGTTTTTCATGCTAGATCGAAGCATATAGAAATTCGTCATCACTATATCAGAGAGCTTGTGAATAAGCAAGAAATTCAGTTGGAGTTTGTCAACACCAAAGAGCAACTTGCAGATAGTTTTACCAAGGCAGTAAGTTCTGAAACTCTTGCACGGTTCAGAAATCAATTCCGGATTACAAATTAAGAAGGGGTATTGAAGAATTAATTTGTAATTCATGTATGACCTCTCATCTTCATTGGTCAATGAATCTATCCATAAGAAAGTGTAAATGTGTTCAATTAACCTTGACCACATTAGTTATCCATTAATGATGTTTAGCCTATAAATATGTGTAATTTGGAATCAAATGGGTGTAACCAAAAATTACACAAAATAGTGTAAAAGAAAAAGCTTTACTGCACAAGCTTTTATTCAATATCATATCCATATTAAACTCACAAATTATTTTTCTTTCCTCACTTTATATCCAATACCCAACATATATGTGTATGAGCTACCATCAAGGTGCAACACAAACTTGCTTCCACCGTGTGGTCACATGATTCCATGGGTGAACTTTTGTGAGTATTTAACCAAAGACGAATTAGAAGAGCTGATAGAGAAGATTGGGAAAGGCTGGTACGACACTCACCAGTACTACTGGAGCCCATTTCTCATGCGTGTGTTCCAAAACATCCATGCAGAGTGTACACACGTCTTCTTTGTGAAATGACTGAGAATGGAGAAACTTCCCAATTTCTACTGAAATTAATACCTACCGCTTGAGGAGGCTTGAGGGGAAAGTGATAATTGAGGGGTGGGAGAAGATGACATTTCTTCCCTCCTTTTTGTGCTGATTTGACGATGTGGTAAACTGGAGAAAAAAAAGAATGTCAAGAGAGTTGCCATATCAAACAAAACAATCGACTTAAGCCCGTTACCAGTTCAGTTACATGTAATAATCGGTGATAGAGCATTTTTCTCAAATTTCTATAAGTTACCGGACATTTTAAAAAAGTACCAAATTTAAAGAGCATTTTTTTAACTATGGCAAACTAAGAGACATTTTTACCAATTTTTTCGAACTATTGATTTTCACTAATACAACTTATTTTATTTTTTTCATGTGACTTATTCAATTATAGGTTACATTTTCATAAAATAAAAGATTTCAATTATTTGATCAGAGTAGAATGATATTGACTTTTGAAACAATTCTAATTTTAGAAGAAAATGAGGTTTTTGAAATAAGACTCGAAATAAAACTATAGTAGGAGTATTAAAATTGGGATAAAGTTTTTAGATTTCATCAGATTTTGTGTTTGAGTTGAATGAAATTATTAATATAAAACCAATAATATTATAAACATAAACGATTGCACCTCTGCAATGAAGCCCCTTAATTATTATTATTTTATTATTATTATTATTATTATTATTATTATTATTATTATTATTATTATTATTATTATTATTATTATTATTATTATTATTATTATTATTATTATTATTATTATTATTATTATTATTTTATTTTTTATTTTTTATTTTTATTTTTTTTAATTTTTTTTTTATGTTTCAAAATATATAGAGTTTACTATGAACAATTTGTCCTTATAATTCCATAAAAAAAAAAAAAAAACTGTTCACTCTATTAATTTGCAAAATCCAGATAATTAGCTCATTATCTACAAATAAGGGTGAATTGTTAACTGGTTCAGTAATTTATGGGTGGTTTTAAAATCAACTATTTATTTCTTTACTTTATAAATTTGTCTTTGACATTTTAATTACTTAAATTTGATAATTTGCGAGCCGGAATTTGAAATTATTATCGAATATTTGCCCCTAGATCTCATAAAACTGTTGTAAATTGAGATTCATTAATTTCCTAGTATTGTACATGACATAAACAAGCTACACTGATAAATAAAATGACATCACACACATACACAATTAACCATGGAATCACAAATTCACCCAGAAAATATAAATTTCTGATTAGATGTTGTCATATACGATACACATACAATATCCAACAAGAATTTCAAATTCTGGCAAAAAAAGGACCAAAATCAATCACTTAAAAGAATTTTGAACCCACCACAAAGATAGTCTTGTTTCCTCGGCCCCTCCTCCCTCTCTCAATTTTCCATATTAAGGGTGTATTAAATGCAATTTCTCTAATATACACATATTGGGATTAACATTTAATTACACTTAATACCTTTTAATTTACCATATTAAATATGGGTGTAATAGGAATCGCCACGTGCATTAAATAAATTTCTTATTCTGTTTGACATTTTGTAGTCACTACAAGGAAAATAGTCTTTTGAGATCACAAGAAGTGGTCCAAATAATGAGTATTTGTCACAACTTAACTGAAGTGGTCTCAAATAATGAGTATTTATTATAACTTTATTGTCGTCTCAAATACTCGGACGCAAATAATATATTTGTGACCACAAAAGTGGTCTCAAATGCGTCTCAAATAGTTTTTGCAACAACTAGTTATCTCTAAAAGTAGTGTTAAAATTGTCTCAAATAATTTGTAGAGAGATTTGTGATGACAACAAGTGATCACAAGTAACTTATTATTAATGACCATAATTGTGGTGTCAAAAAGTCTTATACAAAAATCCTCTTTTGTTATAGTGAGTAGAATATCAATATGAGAAGGTGGTAGTAATAATACTTTTCCCGAAAAATTATATTACATTTTCTGAACGTAATACTTTAACTAAATAATGTTTGAATACGATACTTTATTGAAAACTTATATAAACTTAATAAGATAACATAAATTATTAAAAACACATGAATTATGAAGGTCGTTTATTGTGGATGTAATTTCTTTTAATTGAGTGAAATTTTGAAGTTTGATTGGATCAGGTGGACTTGTTATATAAATTTAAATCTACTTATGACATAAATATTATTCTCAATCCAATTATACTGTGTTTCAACTTCATCAACCCAAATAAAGTCTAAACTGCAAAGTTTGCTTCACTTATATAATAAATGAGTACAATATAGCCATTAGTGCAAATATTGGAGCATCCCGCCAGTTTTATATACGCTATCAAGTCACCAAATTTCATATACAGCAAAAAAAAGCATGATTTTTTTTTTATTGAAAGTATCATCGATCATAACAATTTTACTACAAGAAAAAATGGTATTTTGAAACAATAGAGGTATCTAAAACAATAAAGTATTCGTCACGACTACACAATCTCATTTCCCTATACATCATGGGTACATATTTATGCGTCTATTAGCTGATGTGTCAATAATAAAGGAGTAAATTTTCTTACCTTAAATTTTTGAATGAGATTATATATCACTGGTGGGTACATCCCTAAAGTGGATAGGAGAGCATTTTCACTCAACTACATTATTAGAGATAACATGTCACTAATTAGTCGTACTCAATAACTCCGTCTCTAAATAATATTACTGGAGACGATAAAAATCACCTCAAATATGTATTGAATATTCTTTGGAATTATCTTTAAAAGATGTCTATACATGATTTTAAATAATTTGTAGAGCATCTTATGATGACCTAGAGACAATAATTATCATATTAAAACATGTCACTAAGAACCTCTTTTCTTATAATGTTTGTTTTGTTATCAGTTATAAGTGAATATACACTCTTAATCTAAAAATAATCCATTCTCGCTTATATAACTTGATTTAATTAATTTATTTATTAATTTATTATGACTTATCAATCATATGTTGCAACTTGTTTTGTTTGTGAAAACAAAATTTTGAGTTTTCACAAGTGACTATTGAAATAATGTATTACTTTTAAAAAAAATGCTCAAGTTTTAGGACATAATATTGAAAACAATATATACATGTAAATTCGAAGAACATCTAAAAACTAAATGAAGAAAGTCAATTTGTAATCATATTTCTGTGATCCAAAGACATATCACTACAAGAAAAAAGGGCATTTGCCACTAGTTTTTTGCAACTACAAAATAGTTACTAAAAATAACCTATTTTGTAACTACTAGTAGTTACATAAAATATTTCATACAATTTTAATAAAATTTGTTACAATATGACAAACTCTTTTGCAACTACTTGTAGTTACAAATATATTAGTAACTACAAAGTAGTTGCAAAAAATAGTTACAAATACATTAGTAACTGCAAAGTAGTTACAAACAAACTTTTTGCAACTTATTATAAGTGACTACCCATTAGTAACTGTTGGGAAAACAATGAATCACAAAAAAATGATTTCAAAAGAAACAGAAACAGAAAATCAAATTGGACACAAACGATTTACGTGGTTCGACTTAGAAAGTCTACGTCCGCGGAGCAGAGAAGATCACCACTATAATCACGATCAAGAACAGTACAAAGTTTACAAGATCATCCAATGAAACAGGATTGAGCCAAAAACAGAACACAAGAAACGAACTCAATCCCCAAGCTCTCCCTCTCGTGTTTCTCTCTCTACAACCCTCACAATCCTCTCTCTAGGTAGACAAAGAATCCTCTGGAATGATCTCACTTGTCTTCGCTTGAAAAACCGGGAAAGAACCCCTTATATCAGCTCCAGAAATGTAACAAGAAAAAGCTGCAATTTTGGAAGCAAAACTGAAAGACAACGGTTTTAGCTAAAACCGTTGTCAAAATCTGTTATAACCGTTTCTTAACAGAATTTCCAACTTTCTGGTTTTGAGCTTCAAGAACTGTATTATGTGCTCCGATTCTTCACGCGATTAAGTCTCTGAATGTGTACGAGTCAATATTCATTACAAATCTTCACCTGACTCAACACATGAAGATATCATACTATTTCCAATCAAAACTTTCAAATGATCATCCTCCCCACTCTTTCTCATGTCCAAACTCTGGACATGTCTCAAACTTTGACAAATCATCAGATACACCGCACTACTTGGATTAAATCCAAGCAGTACCTAAACTTTTCTCAGGGCAATGCTTTTGTGAGCATATCTGCAGCATTCTCCTTTGTGCAAACCTTGTGAACTTCCACATCCCCTTTTTCAATTACATCTCTTACATAATGCAACTTCACATCTATGTGTTTAGACTTGTCATGAAAAACTTGATGCTAGACTAAGTGTAATGCACCTTGAGAATCACACAATACTTTAACTGATTTCTGTTTAATCCCAAATTCAGATAGAATGCCCCTCAACCAGATTGCTTCTTTCACTGCCTCTGTCATCTGTCATAGCCATGAACTCAGCTTCTGTTGTTGACAATGCTACTACGGGTTGTAACATTGATCTCCAGCTAACTGCAACACCAAACAGAGTAAAGACATAACCTGATTGTGATCTCATATTATCCAAATTTGCTGCATAATCTGAATCTACATAACCCTTCAAAGCCTTTGATGAATCATCACATCTTCTGAACATTATTCCATAATCTGCTGCCCCTCTTAAGTACCTCATTATCCACTTTAGAGCCTCCCAGTGTTGCCTTCCTGGATTTGACATATACCTACTGACAACACTCACAGCATGTGATATGTCTGGCCTTGTGCACACCATCACATACATGATACTTCCAACAACATTAGAATATGGGATGCTGTTCATCTCTTGAATCTCTTGCTCATTCCTTGGTTTCTGTTGTTCAGATAGTTTAAAATGTTGAGCCAAAGGTGTTAACACCTGTCTTGATTCATCCATGTTAAACTTCTTCAACACTTTGCATATATAGCTTCTCTGTTGTAACCACAGTAATCCTGTCTCTTGATTTCTGACAATATCCATGCCAAGTATTCTTCTAGCCTCTCCCAACTGTTTCATTTCAAACTCACTTTGCAAATCTTCCTTCAGCTTATCTATTTCTGCTTGATCTTGGCTTGCTACAAGCATGTCATCCACATATAGCAACAAGAAACTAACAATTTTTTGTCCAGCCCTTTTCATGAATACACAGTTGTCATACTTGGATTTGGTGTAACCAATCTTCTTCATACATCTGTCGAATCTGATGTACCATTGTCTTGAGCTTTGCTTGAGACCATACAAAGACTTCTTTAGTAAGCAAGCCTTATTTTCATCTCCAGGAAGTATGAACCCTTCTGGCTGTGTCATGAAAATAGTCTCTTTAAGCTCTCCATGTAGAAAAGCTGTCTTAACATCCAATTGCTCCAGCTTTAAATCCATTTGAGCAACTAAAGCAAGCAATATTCTTATGGAGCAGTGTTTGACTACAGGGGAGAAAATTTCATTATAGTCTATCCCTTCTTTCTGAGTGAAACCTCGAGCCACTAACCTGGCTTTGTATCTGATTTTCTCCACCCCAACAAACTCCACCTTTTTCTTGTAAATCCATTTGCAGCTGACCAACTTTTGGTTTGTTGGTCTTTTTACCAGAACCCAAGTTCCATTCTTCTCAAGTGAATCCATCTCTTCCTTCATAGCAACCATCCAACTTTCTTTATCCTTGCTCTCTATGGCTTCTCTGTAGGTTTTGGGCTCAGAATATTCAGTTTCTTCTGCTACTGTCAAAGCATATGCAGTGAGATAGTCATTTCCATATTTGGTGGATGGTTTGACTATTCTTCTTTGCCTATCTCTTACCAGTTGATATTGGCTGATGTCTTCTTCATCATTATACCCTTCATCTTGATCTTCTTCATTATAATCATCTTGACTATGGGTTTCCATTTGGTCATCATGCCTTGTCTCAGCATGCAATCTGTTCTCATCATGATTGAGCTCAATCTGTTGCTCCTTTTTCATTGGCATTTTGTATTCATCAAAGGTCACATCTCTGCTAATAACGATTTTGTTCATTCCATTCTCAATGCACCAGAGCCTGTAACCTTTAACTCCTTTGGGGTATCCAAGCATTATACACTTTAGAGCTCTTGCTTCCAGCTTGTCCAGCTTTATATGTGCATATGCCATACATCCAAACACCTTTAGGTGTGAATACTTAGGTGGATTTGCATTCCATCTTTCCTCTGGTGTGATGAAACCATTTGCTGTTGATGGACTCCTGTTTATCAGATACACTGCTGTTGTTGCAGCTTCTCCCCAGAATTTCTTTTGTAGTCCTGAGCTCAAGAGCAGACATCTAATTCTCTCTGTGATTGTCCTATTCATCCTCTCAGCAACCCCATTTTGCTGAGGATGACCAGGGACAGTCCTATGTCTTTTCATGCCCTTCTCTTTACAAAAGTCTTGAAATTCTTCTGAGAGGAACTCAAGGCCATTATCTGTTCTTAGACACTTCAGAGAAGACCCCTTCTCAGTCTCTACTTCAGCACACCATTCCTGGAATTTTGTGAATGCATCTGATTTATTCTTGAGTATGTATATCCAGACCTTTCTTGAATAATCATCAATTATGCTCAAGAAATACCTTCCTCCTCCCATTGTTTCATTCTTTGATGGTCCCCATAAGTCAGAGTGTGCGTAGTCTAGAGGTTTCTTGGAGGTGTGTTTGCCCACAGGAAAAGGTTTCTTCACACTTTTACTCATAATGCACACTTCACATGGATCAATTTTGAAGCTAGTCTTGTTGTGTAAGAGGTTCTGTTTCAGCAGTTCATTCATGCCTTTTTCACTTATATGGCCTAACCTCTTATGCCATATATCTGAATCATTCTTTTCAACACTGTTAGTATCTCCTAACACAGTTTCTGCCAACAGATAATACAGACTAGACTTCTTAACCCCTTTCATGACTAATTTTGAGTTTTTGTACACATGCAGAAATCCCTTTTCTGACTTGAATTCACAACCTTTGTTTTCTAGAGTACCTAGACTTATGAGGTTTCTTTTTAGGAGTGGAATGTACCTTACTTCTGTCAAGGTTTTTTCTGATCCATCATGCATCCTCAGCTTGATGCTGCCAATTCCTTCCACAGGGCATGCTTGGTCATTTCCTAACATGACAGTTCCAGATCTTGATTGCTTGAAATCTTGAAACCATCCAATGTTTGGGCACATATGGAAGCTACATCCAGAGTCAAGAATCCATTTATCATCTGTCCTGACATCTGTTATATTCAAGACATCAGAAGTTTCTTCTGCTTGGGCCAAATCAGCAGTACTTGTGTTTTGGTTTTTCTGTGCTTGCTTTCTTTTGTATTCAAAGCAATTTTTCTTCAAATGCCCTGGTTTCTTGCAGTGGAAACATTTCCTTGTTTCCTTTCCATCTGGTACTTTGGCTTTCAACTGCTGATTTCCTGAGAATTGCTTCTTCTTGGGTTGATTTCCTGGCCTTATACTCAACCCTTCAGCCTGCAGATCCCCTTTATGACCATTGGATTGTTGCATCTCCTTTGCTCTTAATGCGGTTTGAACTTCAGCAAGGCTTATCTTTGTTTCCCTGCCATATAACATGGCATCTTTGAGGTGTTCATAGTATTTTGGCAAAGCATTCAACAGGATGATAGCTTTGTCTTCATCCTCTACTTTTGCCTCAATTCCCTCCAAGTCATCTAGATGTTTGCTGAACTCCTCTAGCTGATCATCCATGGATTTCCCTTCTTGAATCTTGAAGGAATACAATTTTTGTTTAATATACAAACGGTTAACCATAGTTTTCTTCTTGTATAACTCCTCCAGTTTGTTCCAAACTCCCTCAGCAGTTTGTTCCTTAGCTAATTCTCTTAGAACTTTATCTGCCAAGGACAAAATGATTGTGGAGTGAGCCTTCTCCATGCGCTCAGCCCTTTGTTCCGCATCCATGGATTCTGGGAAACCTTTAATCCCTTTCAGAGCCCCAGTTAACCCCTGCTGTACCATTAATGCGCGCATTTTGACCTGCCAGAGTCCAAAATCGTTTCTGCCATCAAATTTCTCCACATCAAACCTCATGGCTGCCATAGTTTATCCTGGAAACTAATTCCGCAGCTATCAACGTGATTCACTTCCCACAGACGGCGCCAATTTGTTGGGAAAACAATGAATCACAAAAAATTAATTTCAAAAGAAACAGAAACAGAAAATCAAATTGGACACAAACGATTTACGTGGTTCGACTTAGAAAGTCTACGTCCACGGAGCAGAGAAGATCACCACTATAATCACGATCAAGAACAGTACAAAGTTTACAAGATCATCCAATGAAACAGGATTGAGCCAAAAACAGAACATAAGAAACGAACTCAATCCCCAAGCTCTCCCTCTCGTGTTTCTCTCTCTACAACCCTCACAATCCTCTCTCTAGGTAGACAAAGAATCCTCTGGAATGATCTCACTTGTCTTCGCTTGAAAAACCGGGAAAGAACCCCTTATATCAGCTCCAGAAATGTAACAAGAAAAAACTGCAATTTTGGAAGCAAAACTGAAAGACAACAGTTTTAGCTAAAACCGTTGTCAAAATCTGTTATAACCGTTTCTTAACAGAATTTCCAACTTTCTGGTTTTGAGCTTCAAGAACTGTATTATGTGCTCCGATTCTTCACGCGATTAAGTCTCTGAATGTGTACGAGTCAATATTCATTACAGTAACTATTTTAAGATATTTAGTTACTAAAAGTATTTTTGTAACTACTCTACATCTTTTGTAACTACATTTTGTAGTGGCAAAAAGCCTTGTTTTTAGTAGTGCATGAAGGCAACCGCACTCAAGTGCAATGAGATTGGCTATTACTTTCTCTGTCCTGTGATTTCTATAATACAATATGTTTTAGATTATTTAGAAATCTATTATGTCCCATTAACATATTATTAAAAGGAAGTTGTATTTCAAATTCAACAATTTATTTTTGGTTATTTGAATAAATATATAGCTTTTTATAAACCAACAAGCCTCACTTATATCACTCTCTATATTTGTTGGTTCGACTTATTCAATCACATTTAACTTGTTTAATCTGTGAATACTAAATTGATTATCCTCCTTTAATAAGGACATGTTTTTTTTTTTCCAAAAAATAAATAGTTATAGAAACCTAATTCTTTTTGGGGATGAGGGAGCATCCATTTTACTTTTCCCGCATTAAACAATCAAAATAAGTATTTTCTTTATTTTTCAGTGAAGCGCATTGAGTCCGGAATCATAGATATTAGATATTGTCCCCAATATAATGAAACAATGCAACAAAGTCATCTTTGTGTACATTATGAATGATCCAGTAAATCTTTGAAATCAAAATATAGAACATTACGATTATAACATTGTATAAACCGGTATGGATATAACTGTAACCGTACATAATACGGACATATGTAGTTTATGTATCGACGCGTGCTGCCTCGAATAATAATAAGGAAAAAAAACTTAAATATGTATTGCTAAGTGGCTAATTTCAAATTCAATGCTCTACAAACAACCAAAATCTCTTTAGGTGTTGTTACTATCTCATTGGACTACCTCCCAAAAATTACTCATTCATTTTAATTTATGGTTAGTGCACTCTACATCCAAAGGAAAAATTAATATAATTATGCAAATGGGATAAGAATTATATCATTTATTACATGCATGACTTGGATGAAAAAAAGCAACTAAATTTCAGCTGTCAATCTCTAAGTGTTGTTCTGTCCTTTTTCCCCGTACATTATTGTCAATCTTGAAAACCCTAAAAAATTCAAGAAAGGGATGAGGAAGACTCGTAAGCATAGTTGTAAACTAGCATTTTAGCCATAATACTATAACTTAGAACAAATTTACTTTTTCTCCTTGCGGGCACCCCATGCAATCTGATTTGTGTTCATACATGAAAAACATAATTATAACAACCCTCATTCCCTCTATAAAATACCTTCTTCATCTCCTTCTCAAACCCCCTCATTTCTCTCAAACAATTAAACTATTGTAATAACCTCTCTTAATTAATTTTCTCTCTTCCTCGCTCTCCCTCTCTCTCATGGATTCCCCAAGCTCCAACCTCAACCCCCAACCTGTTGTTTCTGATGTTTCAATAAGGAACGATGAAGAAACAAGAAGCCCTTCAGTTGATCAAAGCCAATCCAGTGAAGAAACTATCCCCATTGAGTACCCAGTAGTACCTCAACAACCAACTCATGTCGTTCCCATGGAGATGGACGATGAGGATCGTGATTATGGTTGCAAATACTGCAGCAAAAGATTTAGTAATAAACAAGCATTGGGAGGGCACCAAAATGCTCACAAAATTGAGCGCACACTAGAAAAAACTGCGCGCGAAGCGTATAAGAATGGCTTGGGCTACTTTGGTGGTCCTTCCAGATCTCATGATCTTATGAGCAGGTCCTATTTCAGCTGGCCTTATCCTTCGCTACTGGGTACAGTTCAAGACCCATGGTACCAATGCCTCTTGACCCTTACAGGCCTCGGTCCGTACCAGGATTGGGGCATGTATATGGAGGATGGTCTGCTCATTTGGCTAGATATCCTCAGTTTCCAAGGTACCCGCACCTTTATTTGCGCAATCATGTCCCAAGTTATAGATTTCTAGACGCTGGAGAAGGTAGTTCTAGTTCCGTCAGGCCTATTTCTGAAGATCGTCAAGACTTATTGGCTTTAACATTAAGACTCGGGCCTGGCGAAAACCCTGGAGATGGGAACAATGCAATTCGGATGAATGAGCCTATAGACCAAGAAGTTGATGAATCGGGCCTGGATTTGACGCTCAGACTATAAGCTTGTTCATGTTAATTTTAATAGATCTTTGCATTTGTTTTTAGATTTCTTATTTTTGTAGACTTTTTAATTTAGTTTTGGTAAATGACTTACGATTTGTCGGATTCATTTTAATTCACTAACAAAATAAACTACATGTTGTATTTCATCTTCAATCCCCTATATATCTTGTTAATTAATTATTCTCATTTTTATTTTTCCAATAACCTATCCATCACACAAAATGTAGAAACACAACTCCAGTTAATAACTACAAACTTAGGGCGAATTAACTACAAACACAACTCCAGTTAATAACTACAAACTTGGGTTTGACTTTGTGAGATTTCTCCGCGCCTTTGTGTGTCTTTCCACGCCTGTGTGGCCTCCGATCTCCGGTATCCTATGAACCTTTCGACTTTGAAGGCCGTTGCGATTGACAGCGTTATGAGACGAAGTTTGATGGAGATTGATGATCTTGATTTAGAGTCGAAGGTAGTTGTTCGTAATTTTTTTCCAATTCATTGCTTGTTGTGCATGCAGACACAAGGCACATATCATGTCTTATTTCTATTGGCTTCTTGTAAATGATATTTAGCGTATGCTTTTGACGGATTATTTAATGTAATTGTTTATAGGCTTACGTGTTTTTTCTTTTCTTCACCCGATCTGATTATGGAATAGGTCTTGATTTTCTTTATTATTAAGATTGATTAATGAGATTCTCGATTTTAAGAAAAAAACTAATGTACACAACACTAACTACTTTTAGTGTCAAAAAGTAAAAACAAATAACCGCTATAAATCTGAAGTGAAAAATGGAAAAGAATGAAAGAACAAACTGATAAATGTATAAGAATCGTGATGAAAATAATGCCTACTTTTAGAGAAAATATGAGTGATTTTTTTTTTTTTTTTTTTGGGGTTTATGATAGAAATATTCAGTTAGAAATAACATATGAAACTTGAAACCAATGATTAGGATTCATGAAGTCTTAGTTAATGAAATAGAAAAGAAATTATAAACATTGAGGCAATAGTGATATATATATATATATATATATATATATATAACATATGTACTACTTTTTTTTTTTTAAAATTCTATATATACTAATCTCCATAATATTTACATCATTTGCATAGTAATATTTACATCATCCCCATAAGTAACGATGTTCTGAATTAACCCGACCAAATTTCCTAATTATAAGTTTGAAATTGCCCTTATTTGTCGCATTTACCATCTACTGTTATGTAATGCAATCATTGGGAGACTGAGGTCTGAGGGTATTAATTTTTTTCTGGAAAGTTATAAGCTGCTCACTTTTACATCTTTTTTGTTTTTCTTTTTTTCTCTAATATAGCGGCAAGACAATTTATAGGTAGATCGCAGTCCTGTTACATTTAACCTATTAATCAAAGCTAATTATCTCAAACTAGAATTCTCCAATCGTGTGATGCACAAATTGAAGTGTATAAATTTATTATTTATTTAAATTACTTAATAAATCTTTTTTTATTAAAAATTATCCAATTTGTTTTTATTTGCAAATCAATTACAATAAAAATATAGTCCAACCTACAATATTTTTTTAAACCTAAACCTAATAATCAACAAACAAATAATTATTTATTTTAAATTTAATATTTTATATCAAAATGAGTTTCATTAGATACTGAGAAATGAGGATCAAATTCTTATATATATATATATATATATATATATATATATATATATTGTAAGTAAAAATAGTTAAAAAGAGAAAGTTATTTGTGCATTTAGGATGTTGGAGAAATACTTCAAAAACTTGATGGGAGAGAGCTACAAAAAGAGGAAACATATCTCTAGATTTTCTCATCTCTTATGCGGATGCGTTGTTCATCTCTTTTTTTCTTTATGAGAAAATATAAACATTATCTTTAAATTTGGAAACTGAAATTAGTCCTTTTTTTTTTTTTTTGAACTATTTGTAAATCTTATTATATAATAAAAGAAATCTTTCTATAAAAGAAAATCAGATATATTTTTCCACCCATTTCACCTTCTAAAAATTGTAGGTTTAAATTATAACTAACATGAAAAATATATATATCTGGTAAATCTTTGTCTATATATGGTAAAATATTCTCAAAATTAGTTTCAAAGTTAAATTTTGTTGGAAATTTGCTATATAAAAAATTACAGGTGACAACACTTGATAGATTCTTATAATAAAAATAAAATGAATTCAAAAGGAAATAAAAAAAATAAATTAAAAAGAAAATAATTTTCGGTTCTTTTTCAATGTAAAATATAGAAAATTAATATTTATTTCGTAACCTTTAATTTGATATGTACATTAAATTTTAAAATAATTTATATTAAAAAAATGTAATTGTTTGTCGATTATTTAGGTTAGAGTTTTTATGTAATATGAGTTGAATTATTTGATTGGGTATGAGATACTAATAAAAATTAAATAAATATTAAGAATGCCTTTTTAGAAATACTTAGTAACTAGTCTTTTTAAAATATGTGTTATTTTTTTTATTTTTTATTTTTATGCTATGAACAAATCAATATATGTACCTTGCCTATAATATTACAAGTGTTAAAAAATAGTAAAACTAACTATTTTTCAGTTTCTATATTCATAGACAATATTTTATGTTTTTATAAAGAACAAAAAAAAAAAAAAAAAATGCGAAGGGATATATGTGCCCACATTAGGGATGGAAAGAATTTAGAGACTTGCTTTGTTTATTGTAGCTCTGTCTCTGTCTCTGTCTCTCTCTCTCAAATGTTTTGATCTTCCCAACATCTTAAAGACACTAATAACTGTGTTTTTAATCCATTTCTTTCATTTGCAATAGATAAAATAAACAATTATCTGTTGGTTAATTTTTGTGCTTAGATTTTAATATTTATTGTGGGTTAAACTATTTATATTGAAGGAAAATTTGGTTATGGCCAAATAGCAAGTGGCTACATGTTTTCTAGCCACATTTTGCGGTTACATGTTTTTTAGCCAGATTTGGACTAACCCCCCTTTAATTAAGATTTTTTTTCAATTAAGAGCCTAAACCCCCCACCACCCTCCGCTCCCACCACCCCATTATCGCAACAGTTGAACTCCTCCCATTTCCCCCCACTACCACCACCACCACCACCACCACATTCAACAGATTTCTGCACTCCATAAAATCCACACAAACCCTCATTCAAATAGAGAGTATTATTTCTAGTGAAATTAAAAAAATGATTTCTGGAGGCAAGTTTCTTGGTGAAAATGTTAGACTAATCGAAGGCGATGGCGGCGGCGATGTTAGCGGCTCATCTGGAGAAGTTAGTAGGTCCTTGGCCGAGTACTCCAGCTCCGTCAATCATAGCGATCAGTTCATCCATGTATTACAAACCTTTTTATATGGGTTATGTTTCTCAGTTGCATTGCCATGATAGTGATATATCGCTTTATGGCCTGGTTGTTCTGTTACCGTTAATTCAAAGATGCATAATTAGGGATTTGAATTGGGGGGTTTTGCTTGTTTAAAATGTGTTCATTTTTTTGTGGTACAAAAATATTTATTAAATGTTCTTGCTACTGTTGTCTAGTTTGTTTAGAAACAATGCCTTTTGAAAATTTCTGGAATTTTGCTGAACGCCTGCTTTATCGATGCTAAACAACGAAGATGCAATGTTTGTCGATGCAACTATGCATCGATGTACTCTTCGACATTGATATGCCATGCATCGATAAATCATGCTACTTTTTTTTAAAAAAATTTAAAGTTTACTGTTTATCGATGCTCAGTTTCACATCGATGATGTTTAGAACGTTCATAGAAAAGCTAATCTTTCATGTACGAGACACTAATTAGCGTGGATATATATTAACGTATTTTTTTTTTTTTTTTTGTAATTTGTTAATGTGTGGAGGTATACCGATTGTCAGTTTTACATCAATGAGGTTTAGAATATTCATAAAAAAGCTAATTATTGATGTACATCGATGTATCATAACATATTGATGCAATATATATCAACGCACTATTTAGCGTCGATATATATTAACGTATTTTAGAAAAAAAATTATAATTAATTAATGTGTGGAGGTATATCACTGGTGGGGTATATATCAATGTTGATACACAACGATATTTACATACTTATTGATATACTTTGGATATTTCCATGCATAACCGTGTCGACATACTTTTTGTATTATTGAGGTACCTATGCACCAATAAACCAACAAGTTACATCAATATGCTTAAAATTTATGTTCTTTCATATTTCTCCCCAAAAAATCGTAGGTTCTTTTCTAAAATTTGGTGTGCTATACAAATTAGTTTAATTTACTAATAATCTTAGTTACTTCATTTATCAAAGGCTGGGGCTGGTATATAGGTGGCGTGGAGCAAACAAAATTGATCTTAGAGGCACTGATATCACATACCATGATAAGAAAATCCTCAGGATAGTGCACGAACAACTGACGACTTGCGGGACGCTAGATGCTTTAAGAAATACGTGTTTTGGGCCCCTACTATCCTTCACCCACAATACACATTTTTCTTGGGAAGGTGTCACATAACATAGTCATAGAGGAAAATGAGGGGAGTTCAGCGACGTACTTTTTGTTCGGAAAAAGAGTAGTATGTTATTGTTCGAAGGAATTCTGTCAGATAATGGGCTGCAATTCGGGAGCATATGTTTTGATATACAAGCTACCTCCTATGCTTGCCCACCTACATCTGGTGTTTAGTTTATAAGACTTAGGAAGTACAAGAGTTTAAGTGCTAATGTGTTGGAAGATAAATTTGTGAGGGGGAAATTTGCACGACACCGTGAGGACAACTTCAAGATTACACTCGTGGATTGCCTGCTGGCTGCCGATTTCTATTTGGTAACCAAATTCGTGCCTCAATCAATCATTGGTTGTGGACATTTGTAGAGGATTTGCAGGCTTTCAATGCTTTCGCATGGGGTGCATGGGTATACTAGAGGACGACTCATTTCCTGCGAACTACTTTTCATGGGGAAGAGAGGGAAGTGACATCTAAAGTTCAGTACCATGTGTATGGTTTTTCGTTAGCTCCCTAGGTAATTGTGCTAAACTGTAAAGTGGATGATCAATTTTGATAGTATTTTGATTTACTGATTTTTCTTTTTTCCCTATTTTATTGGCCAGTCTTGTTATTCATGTCTTTCCCCAGATCGCTAGGGAATATGCTTATCCACACATTGTAAGCGGGTATCCTAGTGGTATAAGATGGCAGTGTACAACCAGGAAGGGGGTTACAAAGACATTCGCTAAACTTGATACGGTGAGTGTCACCTTTTAATTTTAATTTTTAAATATGTATTTATTTTCCACTTTTCACGGGTTTACACATTTGAAATCACTATTGGAAGTTTAGATCACATTGATGACTCCAATAGAAAAAGAGGAAAACCAACCCTATATGAGTGGCATTGACTTGGCCCCTTCGACATGGGTACTTTATCTTCATCCCGATAAGGCCATAGACAATAAGGCTAAGAAGCTCCCTATGCCTTGGACATAGGATGCTGTTGATGAAGATGAAATAATGAT
The DNA here is from genome assembly GCA_958295605.1 of Ajuga chamaepitys. NCBI lineage: Eukaryota > Viridiplantae > Streptophyta > Magnoliopsida > Lamiales > Lamiaceae > Ajuga > Ajuga chamaepitys. The sequence goes on from OY282504.1 coordinate 4,620,789, forward strand.
GGAGAGTATGGATGAGTTCGAGAAAGAAGTCCTTTGTTCGGCATCCTAAAAAACAACGAATACCAGATGTGGATGAGGCGAACCAGTCTTCTAGGCTGCATGGGGATCCTGCTACTCCTATCCATGATTTCGGTGGTTCGTCAAGAGCTACATTTTCTAGGCCTATCCCTACTCATGTTAGGCTGCCAACAACACCTACATAGCCACAACATATGCATCCACCAGTTCCTCCTCGGACCTTCCATCAACCTGATCCAGGTACCTCGGAACATACTTCCAAACCTGATTTGTTTGGCCCCGCAGCAAGACCCTAGGATCCTCCACCTGGATTTATTCCTACTCTAGATAGATCCACTGCCAGTCAGCAAGAGATAAGTTAGTAAGAGGATCTGCAAATCAATTATAGAGGTTAGTATTTAATTCAAAAATACGTAGAAATGCTAATTCTCTCTATATGAAAGATTATCTTGACTAGTACCTTGCCGTTTCAAAAATGGAAATTTAAACGATGTGCATATACAGTACGTTTTGAAGTCACGTGTGCTAAATATCCCTAAGGTGATACAGGATTCACTGAGAGCTGAAGCCAAAGATTTACTTCCTGGGATACTAGATGCAAGCACTCCTAAGATTATGGAGAAGATCATACCTTTAATAAGGGAAGTTGAGCATAAGAGAGCAAGCCAACCATCTGAGGGGCCTACTCTGCCGATCAATGCTCAGACAAGTAATCGACCATCTGACGTGGCCACTTCGACGCCTGATCCCCAAGGATTTATCCGACCACTCGACGTGAACACGGTGCCGCCCGATGCTCAGACAGGTACCCGACCATCCGACGTGGCCACTGCGACGCATGATCCCCATGAATTTGGCCTACCACTCGATGTGAACACGGCGCCGCCCGATGCTAAGACAAGTACTCGACCATCTGAAGTGGCCACTCTAACGCTTGGTCCCCAAGCATTTAGCCAACCACCCGCTATGAACATGATGCCATCTAATGCTCGGGGAGATATCGAGCTCAACAATTTGTACGACAGGACACCACTTGCTTTTATGCGCGAGGCAGAGCTGTCAATAATTCATGAGGTTAGTTTCTTAACCCAACTATTCAATACTTAGTTAATTTTGTCTGTTGTTCATTACGTCAGCTGTACCCTTTTTTCGTCTCCCGTGCTAGATACATTAACATAGTTTTGAATATTATAGCTGAGCGAGACAGATGATATTGACGGTACACAAATAAATCCCGAGCCCATTATTCTATATGTAACTCCCTGACGATAAGGTGAACACCCCTGGAATGGAAAGTACAACAATTATTGAAGGAAAACTCCACTAGCACTTTCGGCTCCGCCACGTCCTCAGTGAGCAAAGAGGCCTTCGGCTTCCTGCATCTCCCCGTATCAACGGTCTGACTTGGAGAAGGAGTTCTGGAAGTTCATGGAAACTAAATGGGGCAAAACTAAATGGGGCACGCATGATGTATTTGGTTTCCCACTTCCTACGACTAGGGATTTTTCGGGAGATTTATGATATAGATGAGGAATTTAATTCCCCTGTAAATATCATTGAGAATGGTTCATCATTACAGCATGATTGACACTAGTTACAAAATCCACTATCTGACCCTTATAATATGTGCAGACTATTAGTCTTTATGCATGCCGTCTTGTATGATCCCTCACTCTCAACATCAATATCAAACCGGGAATTACTGCACAGTCATTCACAATGTGGATGTAGAGTTCTTTGTAAGTAATTTTTTTGACCTTTGGCCTATGTGTATTCTAATTTTGTTTCCTATGCATTACTATTCATTATTGAATGATCTTACCATAACTCTTAGTCTTTGCAAATGAATAAGACTTCTCCGCGCTATGAATGGAGCAACCTAATAAGCAAGGCACCTTACCTTATTGCCAAGGTTCCGAAGGAGAGCAAGGTAATCAAGGCTTGGAAACTAGACCAAAGCTTGCTCGACTATGTGAAAGGTCTCACACCGTCTTTTGTATGGCCATGACATCAGGTCCCTGATGTAAGTATCTCTCCCAATTTGATTCACATGTATATGTATTTATTTTGAAATTCTCACCCATTATTTATTGTTATTGGTAGCTTTTTTCTCCCCTGCTTCATTAGTCCACTTAAAGGGGGACACATTTTTATCCTTTTGGGGTCCATCTCATCAGACGGGAGATACACCTCTATGATTATCTAGCGTGGCAATTTACTAACACAAGAGCCCATCAAATAGATGAGCAACACCTTATGCATTATCTACTCTCTAGAATTTTGGAGGTTACCGGTTTTTTTTAGGATATCCCATCCCAACTTGATGTAGAGCCATTTACAGTCCACATCCTTAGGATTGATGACCAGTTCCGACAAAATGAGGGCCACAACTATGGTGCATATTCCATTCTATACATAAAGAGAGAGATGTCATCGTTGTGGGACTCTAGGCAGGTGATGAATGATGTATTCATGAGTACATGATGGATATGGCCAACAGGATTTTCTTTGGCAGTAGGCACAATTAGAGTTGATTGTATTGGAGTACTTTTCTTTGATGTCATATCCAATGTTTGTCGAGCTTTTGTAAATTTGACGTGCCAACACATGTGATTAGCGTAAAACCTTTTTCTAGGTTTATCTCGCATAACCATGATTTCTTTCATTTTTCTTTTCACGGACCAATGGGTGTGTCAAGAAATTTAAAAAAGCAATATGAACTTCAAACGTCCAAACAGTTTTCCTCGTTTAACTAACAAATATTATCGAGCTTCCATGTCAAAATAACACAAACAATTCGACTAGATAACCTAAGTTAGTAAATTGGGTGGATTAGATCATTGATGGGCTAGGGTGGCTTCTTGCTGGACTTGGCCTCTGTTAGGGCATATTCGCCTAGTGTTGGTCAACTCTCGGTGGATGGTGCACTTTCTAACTGTAGGAATGTTGGTCGTGGGGTGAACGGGTGCTACGTTGTCGGTGACAAAGCTCTTCTATGTCAGGTATTGTAGACGGAAGGGGTGGTACGAGAATTTTTGGTAACAGAATGTAAATAGTACACCGAACTTGTGTGTGACTGCTTTGGTTGCACCGATGACACTTTTGGAACTACTTCACATACGGACCTCTCTTGCAGAGGTGCCTCCACCCCTTTGGTCTTCTCGCCTGCCTAATGTCATCAGGAGGCTCAATGCAATTTGGACCAGCTCCATCGGTGTGATCTAATCTGATGGGTGGGCAAGGGCATGATCAAATTAGAATACATCTTATGCATTGTCTCTTTCTTATATGCGTCGCTTATGAAGAGCAAAACATCGTAGCATATCGTACTGTAGTTGATTGTATATACGAATTTAAATTTTATTATAATATATTGTTAAACTTTGTATCGTTGATAAGTGCATTGGAAAAAGTAGACTGAACCATACCTTAACGCTTTCAATTATGGCCATACGGTATCAGACTAGCTAGTCTAAAAAATGAGGCACGTGCAACTTCTTTTTGCTAGCTTGGCCACGTGGTTGTGAAGATTTGTCTTCACATTATACACAGTCCCACTAGTAGTTTCAATGTTCATTTGTTGAGCATGGTCCTGAGCAAGGCGTATCCTATCGGCAACCTTTAGAGCCACTGGGTTATCATATCCTTCCTAGAATGTCCGTCGCTCCCCAAACCATTTTTGGAACATGCAACGAACATATGGGTAGCCCTCGAGCCTAGACTAGTCTTGCATTAATCAATTCAACAGTGTTTAACGTCATAAACTCATACCGCTGGACAGAGTAGCATGCTCCAACCCATCCCTCCTAACTAGTTTTTCACAAGGTAATCGTGAGTGGTAACTCTAATCTGCTTTAACTCATGCATGTACGTAAGATACATAACATGACTGTACGTGTACACCGCCTTCCTGTATTGACTAACCGACCGGCTAGCGTATCTCCCAAGTCTTAATCTCAAGTGGAACGAGCACAAACCTTGCTTAGTCCTACGGATCAGACCTCTTTGATTACCTGCTTTATGCTAGGAACACTGATAGGCTCTAATTCTAACACTTAATTACCGCAAGTGTACGGATGTAGATGTATATAGTGGAAGTCAAGGTCGATCCACAGGGAATGAGTTAACGTAGTTTGATACCCTAATTATCTAGGACTATTCTAACTAGACACTGGAAATTGTGAATTACTGAAAACTATATTGCATATCAACTATTAAACGAACTAATTAACAAAAAGTGATTCCAATCAAAGAGAATGTATCCTAGGATTTCAATTTCAGGAATTACGCTAGTGATGATTAATCTCTAACTTATAAAATTTTAAACTAGTTTTAATATCTATTAGACGACACTTAACTAACTTAACCCTTCTCTCGGAGCGACTAAGTTGTAGATTGATTAGAATAATTACTCTCTTGAGTCAATTGATCCTAGCAACTCCTAACAGCCCCTTAACCTTTGCCTACATGATCATAGACAATCGCACTATATGTTACTGTCTATTAATAATTGCCTTCTCTCGAAGCAGAATCGTTAAACAAGTAAATTAAACCTGATTGGCCAGATTAAGTTCAATTATAAGTATGAAATGAAACACATAGATAGATAACAAAAACTGGAGTCTATAAATTAAAAGATTAAATCAACATTATTGTAAAACCCTACTCTCTAACCCTAGGACACGAGTAGTTCAGCTACTCATGCCTACTAACAAATCAAAACAAGAATTCAATTAACACATTGTCAAGAAATTGAAAGTAAACAAGGAATAGTTAAACCTGAGTAGTCGGCTCTTCGATCTTCGTCTCGTCTTGCTCGTCAATCCTCGCTCCCAAGCCTCGAACTTGAGAGTATGTAAATTTGTGAGTTGATATGATCTTCTTTTTCTAAAACTCAAGCTTGGGGTCCTTTTTATAGAGTTGGGGACGAATCTTGGGAAGATAGGGTCAAAATCCTAGTAAAATTAGGAAATCTTCGTAAGTCTAACCTTCTGTCGCGGCTGCATGCAAGCTATGTCGCGATCGAAACAAGTTTTACCCAAAAATACATTTGAACGATCAATTTTTTCACAGCCTTGAAGGCTCTGTCGCGACCGCGCACTGGATGTGCAGGTGAGTTTTCAGGTCTGACTTCCAAGCCATTTTTGACGGTCTTCCGATCATTTTTGGGTATTTTATGTTTCAGACAAAGTTGTAGCCCTATGAATCATCTTTCCAATGCCTTCAATTTCACCTCAATCGAAGTTGTAGATATCAAGATATGGTCAAAATACTAGAGGTGTGTCAAGCTGACAGAAAACTTCACTTTCAAGACACTTTTCGTCGTGACCGCGACCTATATTATCGCGACCGTGATGGTTGGCCAGCGTATTTTCATGTTTGTAAGCCACTTTTGTCATGGCCGCGACCATAGAAGCGGCCGTGGTTGACCGTTTTGATCTTTTAACTCCCTTTTCGTCCGTTTTTACCCTATTTGACTTGTTTCTATTCCGAACTTTGTCCAAAAGGAATGAAATCACACAATTAACTTTAAACAAGTCACCACATGTCAAGTGGTCCAATATAACAAATATAAACAATTCTTGGCCTAATATGCATGTAAATGTCATGAAATATGTTCCTAAATTGACCTAAATACATGCATAATTAACGTGTATCAATCACAAAAATATTAGATGAATTAATCATTTGTAATGATTGTAGCTTAAATTTACCAACAAATAAAATAGGCAAGTGAATACCTGATACAATAATGAGGTTATCGGGTTGTCCATACTCCTCTTTAGTTTGCTCATGAACCATATCCATGATTCTCCTTCCTCCTTGACGCCAACACCATAAGCCAAAGGGTAAATATGTTTGTTTCCGTCCATGGTGGTTGCAATGAACAAAAAGCCTTTGTACGAGCTCTTCAGGTGAACACCATCGACAATAATTAATGGCCTGCAACAATCGGTGTATGCTCTCAGACAAGGACCAGGGTTTACAAAAACGTACTTGAACTTATTGTCTACGATTTGCTCGTGCACTATTAAAATACCGGAATTAGCCATCCTTAGATAGTATAAGATGTTGAGAGCACATACAAAGATTGCTAATAGTCTTCGTAAATTATTTTCCTCGCCTGGTGTTGTGCTATAAGTGCTTTCTCGCATTCGATCTCGTGACCGGTAATACAAAAAAAAATCGTCTATTATGTCTCTTGTCTACATGATATGACCCTCTCCAAGGAGTCCAGGTGCAATTATCACCGCCACCACTTTTGAATAAAGTTGTCTAGGACGATGATTCTCTAAATTTAGCTCGCATGTACGATCGGGCAGAAACTTCTTCAGTTGCCATATGTCACTTGTTTCCGTTTGCCTTGAACTTGAAATTACACATGGGAATGATGCAAAATCCAGTGTACCAGGTCTTAGATGAACGCGACGTTTTATATTCAACCTTAGGTCGTGCATTGTAAAACCCTACAACACACTGCATACTGTACTTGCTGTCAAACATGGCTCCAACCTGAATCACTTCCCTGCCTTCGACGAGTTCATTAAGACTAAATTCAACCTGACCAGCATTTTCAGCTGCCCCTGGGATATCCTACGAAACCAGTGGGGGCCTAGATGGCATCTTGAAGTCGTCGTCTCTATCATCCATGTCAATGTTTGGTTGTGCATTAGAAGGGCCCTGATGGTATTCAGGTATGCGCCTACCACCTATGGAACGGTCTTTCTGCTGACTTCTAAAATTATATAACACATCTGGTTTGCATTACATCATAAGTCTGTGTGCCCTACGAGCCAGTATTGACTTTCCACCTCTAAGAACTATCTGATCTGCACAACCAATAATATCATCTTGTTCCTACCTAGCCCATGTGAGGCTCTCGCCCATAAAGTACTCATTCATATCCCATTCATCTATACACTAATATAAAAGTGCCTTAAGTTTCAGCTAATTTTCGTTTTGCCTATTTTATCCCTTTTAGATTAATTAGTATAGGGTTAGTGATGTAATTTCCTTCATAATATCTTGATTTTATTATGTCTTATATATTAACATTCAAATCTCTTCCATATACAAATATATACTACAAAAACAAATCATATCCCTTAAAAACACACACAATCGGATATTTTATGTTTGAATCATACATTAGTTAGTATATATTGTTTGGTTTTAAAATTGGCTTACTAGACCAATATGTCTTTAAAAAAAAAAAACAAACCAAGAGATGCGACTATTAAATTAGACAACTGGTTTCCAACCGAACAGATGTGTCTTTTCTACGAGGTTAGTCGTGTCTGTTTGAGGATCCTTTTAAGTCTCTATAAATTAGAGAGTATAGAGTGGCCAAAAAGGATTATGAAAATGAATCGGAGATACACCGCATCAGAGAGACACATAAAGTACAAAGTTCTGACTTCTTAAATTTTAGAGTGCGAAATTTGAAGAAGAATACACAGTTGAATCCTGAGGATAGAGCACCCGTAGTCTTCAACACATCAGAGAATGGTTGAATATTATGTTTTAGGACATTGCCAAATGCAAGCCTTTATACCAATTTATTTATATTATTTTATTTTATATATATGCTATAATTTGTTCCAACACACACGTCTCACACAGGCCTATATACATATATGTTATACTCCCTACGTCTCGGTTAACTTGTCACAGTTGACCGGACACGGATGTTAAGAAAAAGTAGATTTTGTGGAATCTTTGACTTTTTCAAAAGTGGAGATTGAATGTGGATATTTTGAAGGTGGAGATTGTTGCCTTTAATTGCCATTTATGGATGTGACAAGTTAAGTGGGACAGACCGAAATGGAAAGTAGGACAAGTTAACTGGGACGGAGGGAATATGTATCAATCCATATTCTTTTAATTTTTTTAGACTTATATATAATATGGTTAATATGTAGGTCCCAGCATATAAAGAAGAGACTCTTGATTGTTTTAATTATTCCACGTTGCATAAATCTCATACGATACCCATGTACTATTTTTTAATTTATAATCTCAACTTATCGTACTTTTATTACATGTATCCTATAGAATAAGTGTATCATTTATTTGTCAGATATTATCCCCTTCAACCTAATTAGTTTTTAGTTAGCAATGTTTCAAGTAGAAAAAGTGATTTGTTTGGAGAAAAGGAACAGTTTGGATGGGGTAAACAATTTAAGGAATAGATACAATTGTCAAAGTCTTCGTCTTTTGAGCCGATACCAGTAGTATCATCAGAAGAAGAGTAGTAGAGTTCATCACTCTCATCTTGATCAAAGGTGAGAAGCCATTTGTAGAGGGTGAAACAGGGAGAAGGGCCCACAAAGAAGTAGGAGATGGTGTATAACTTATGGGTCTATGAGGAAGAGCACGAAGGAGGAAAGAGGAGAGAAGGCGGTGACCGAGCTGAAGAAGTCGGAGAAATCCAACTTAATAGGTGGGCTAATTTTGTAAACGGAATTGGGTCCACAACACTAAATAATAGAAACTGATGATGTTAACTTAAAATGTTGACGAATGTGTCAATTTGTTAGAAAAAAAGTTAAAGTGTTTGTTGGTCCAAAATGAAAAAGTTTAGGTGTTTATTGGACAAAATGATGGTTTTAGGTATTGATTTGAGTTAGAATTAAAATTTGGAAGACCTATTTGTCCATTTTCTTGAGAAAAAAAAAAAAATAGAGTGAACATGAGAATAAAAAAATAAAATTTTAGATTTTTATGTATTCCTCGAATATAACTAAAATTACATATAATATATCGAGATGTCAATATTATTTGTATAAGGATCTATTTTATTTTAATAAGTTTTTTTAAGTATTATAGTTTTATTTTATGATATTTTTACTTTCCAATTATAGAATATTAGGAATATGTTATGAATTTTTCTATCAAATCATGAAAATCATAGATTGATCACATAAATATTTAGCGCTTAAAAGATTTTATTGAATCTTTTCATTATGTTGTTTTTACAATATATATGAAAATTATAATATCTAAAATAATTTTAAAAATTATAATTAAATAACAATGATATAAATCAATTGTAGAAAATATATTATTTGAAAATAATATTTATCAAAACTACATAATAATATAATATTTCAATAAAATATTGGAATCACGTGCGTTGCACGTGATAAATTGCTAGTTATTGAAAAGGTGATGATTAATTATATCCAAATAGTCAATGTCTTCCACGTTGAAATTGTCTAACTCTTGATCCTCCCCGCTTAATAACTTACATACCTCCTCTTCGATGTTATTGTCATCTTCTAGGGTAGAGTCTTGTTGGAAAGTTTCATTTCCAACACCGTCCACTTCAACTTCTTCTTTTAATGCGGCATTGACATCACCCTTATTCATTCGTCTCCATCAAAATCATAACTAAGACCAAAACCTGCCCAAACATCGTAGTCTGTGTCTGGTTCATCTTCATTGTAAGTATCACATGGATCGTGGAGCATTTGGATGTCATACTCATCATCCAAACCTAAAGCTGAAAAAAAACACCGTAGTCTAAAAATTATTATCTGTACACTATATCAAATAAAAGGGAGACAACCATCCATCATCATGCATCAATACCAAATATCCACTTTTGTGGTGATTGGGTTGTGAGCTATGAAAGCATAATATGAGTATCCAAGATGTCAGTTTGAATGGTTTGGTGTGTTTGTCGTAAATCATTAGCCTCGAAGGGGGAATTTTGCATGCCGTTGGTTTGAAGGGTCGAACGGGAGCACCACCTTTGTTTTGGTCATCGCTGATAGTTGGAATCAAGTTAGCCGCAGAGTATTGGAGGTTTAAAAGTTGTTCATAATTTCAAAGCAATTAACTACTCTAAGGTTTCTTGCAGATTGCTGTCTCGGCCACTAAATTGTTAACTGCCGTGCATAGACACAACTTCGTCAAAGTGGGGTTTCGGATTAAGGGAGATGGAATTTTGGGATTTACATATACCAGGCTGCACGTTGCAAATTATGTTCCAATCCAATCACATACTACCTCCATCCCAACCTAATTTGCCTACCTTCGGCGGGCACGGAGGTTAAGAAAAAGCAAAGTTTGTGGAATCTTTGACTTTTTCAAAGGTGGAGATTGAGGGTGGACATTTTGAGAGAAATTTGTCATTTATGGGCTAGCATGGCAAATTAGGTTGGGACAAATCGAAAAGAAAAGTAGGCATTTTAGAGCGGGATGGAGGTAGTATCTCTTATTGCCCCCGTATTTACTTGGTAATAAACACCGGACAACATATTTGGAAAATCGTTGGTCTCCTCAAACCACTTTATGGACCTCCTCTATGAATTTCGGAAAAAATAACTTCTCGAGATTACAGAGTGACATATCTTCTATGTCTGTCTCATAAACGTCCCCATTCCAAAATCCGAAATATACAAGTGTAATTTCATCTTTGTCCTCCATCTGGAAAATAAATGTTTTCAATTATAAGAGAGGATGTATTCTTGTCATTCTTAAGTAAATAAGAATATTGTGCAATTCACCAAAAAAATTCTCAGGGTTAGAATTTTTCCCCAAATGAACCCCTTTATCGATGCACAATGTTTACATTGATAATAATGAATTGTATCAGCATATACAATGCATCGATAATGGGACTAGGTCTGGAGAAAACCTTAAAGCTAATTAAGTACTTCGATGCAAGAAGAATATCGACATAGACATTTCCATCACTAACATGTGATCATCATATATAATACCACATAGTATTTTTTGAAATGAAGCAGTTTATCAACCCTATGTACCACATACATCGAAAAATCAGTTTATCGATGTATTGAACATATCGAAAAATCAGTTTATCGATGCAAAATAACATCGGTATACTTTGTATAAACCATTATGTATATCAATTCAGGAGCATCGATACACAAAGTATATCGGTGTACTTTATGCATCGATATATTGTCAAACTCTGCGTTTTCTGGGCCCAAATTCCGGTGAGTATGAAAGTGGGTATTTCGTTATTAAAATCAATGTCCACAAAAAGAAGTAAATACTTCTTAAGTTATAATTGCAATTTACCTGTAGAAATTATCTATGGGGCCGTTTGCAAGTGTTTTTTCCAAATTCTGGCGACTATAACAGTTGAATGGGGTGGCTGTGATTGTAAAATTTTCCGGCGACAAACAACAACGAATTAAAAGGCACCGGGCGACAACAGTGGCAATGCCAAATGTGGGTGGTGACCGCACTGTCGTGGTGCAGTAAATTAGTAAACCTAGCTACCCTTCTAACTTGTAGAAGTGATAAGTAGGGTCAATTCCACAGGGAGTAGGAAGATTTATAATGTTGATATAGATCCTAATACTATCAATTTATGAATATATATTTATATATAAAGATGGGGGTTTGTATTTGATTTTCAATTAACTAATGAACTAAAACATAAATTAACTAATTACTTATGAAAATATTCTACTTATGAAATGACGAATCCCATCCCTTAATCTTATCTCCCCCTAGATTAGCAACAAGCTTTGCTAACCTCGTTATCCCTTATGTTTAACTAACAAAAAAAAGCTCTTTGGTTAGTCTATCTAGTTGAGTGATCTCAGAACAAGCTCTCTGGATCTCATAAATCGGACGCCTAGAGTACTAGGATAACGGGATAAACACGGTGTGGGCCTCGCAAGCTCGGACCCATTCAGATTGAGCTTTATACTACCCTAGTGATATCACTCACTATTTGCTACTAATTAGCTATATGTTCGTAACAATTACGGATTACAATTATAACCTGGCGTTGCTTATGTAATTAATATCCTAGGTGATCAATCTAGCATATAAACACATAAGCATTGAAAGCCAAACAAATAGTATAACAACGTTTAAAGGTAATCAATCGATTAACAATTACTGTAAATATCACAAGATAATAAAACTAGGGTTCGACTCGACTAAGGACTGAAATAACCTACTAGCCGCTCATGGTGGTGACAAAAGAATGAAAAACCCGAAGACTGTCGATCTTGATTGCTTATCTCCTTTGGAATCCTCTCAACATTGCTCTCTCGTAAGGTAAAAGTATATGATTTCTGAACATAAGGATCCCTTTTTATAGAGGAGGCCAAATTGGGGTGGTTTTGGGCTCCAAATCGGAAGTTTTTTGGCCCAAGTATTAAGTGGCCATCTAAACAGGCCGCGACCCCATAGCTGAGCTGCGACCGCGCCCGTTTTTGGTCTTCCAACACGCCGCGGCCGCGCCACATGCTACAACATTTTGACTCGTTTTTCTTCAATTTGGCCGCGACCACACATTTAGGTCGCGGTCGCCGTGGTTCTTTCCTTATTTCCATGAATTTTTCCTTCATTTGACTTTCCAAACTTCATTCCTTCATTGTACATCCGACAGAGTACAAATACTTGGCCTTAAATTGCCTATTTAGCTCAAAATGAAACCACAAGCATCAAACGATTCAAGGATATAAAAACAAGCTAAACATGATCAATTATACACGCAAACATTGTAATTCAACGCTTAAACGGACGTAAAGTGCAAAATAAATGCGTGTACCAGGTGGCGGCAGTTGGCGAAAAACTGGTGGTGAGGACACGTCAATGTATTGAGCTGGAGGGGGGGAGGGGGATTGAGGCTATAGGTAAGAGTTGGAGTTGGAGTTAGTTGAGAGGTTCGGGGTGGGTATGTAGTTTAAATTTGAAGTCTTTAAAATTAGTTATCATGGAAACTCGTAGGCTACACCCTCAAGCACCGATGCTCCCGAGGGTTTCCAGGGAGGAACACGAGATTAATAGATACACCATACCTGCTACTGGTCAACATGTGGGCAATGCATAGAGATACCAAGTAGTGGACCAATCCTGAGAGCTTTGAACCCGAGCAGTTTGAGAATCTGGACGTGGATTTCACGGTTGGAGATTTCAAGTACCTGCCCTTTGGGAGTGGGAAAAGAATGTGCCCTGGGATGACATTTTATTTGGCTAATCTAGAGCTCCCTTTGGCTCACCTTCTATACATCTTCAACCGGAATCTTCCACATGGCGTTAAGCCACAAGATTTGGATATGATTGAAGGCATCGTGATTACAACACTAAGGAATTTTTATTTTTTTTGTTGTTGTTGCAACTCCCTATCAATAGATAAATTCCAACCAATTCCCCCATTTTGTTGTTTAATTCATACATAAGACACAATAAATTGGACCGCTCCTTGTAGGATCGACCCTGACGTTCCACTACTACTAAGCAGCACCAATAAATCCATGAGAGATTATTTGTAAAAGGGCTTCATTTAGTTCCATATCCGTGATAAAACCAATTCCTATAATTATGAAACCCATATGAGATACAGAGGAATAGGCTATTCTTTTCTAAAAAAATTGTTGACCAAGAGATGTTAGTAAATGTAATTTAAGGAATTTAATTTAGCATGCCTCGACAGCATGGTCAGCTTCAATTTCAGGTTGGGGATCTTGTGTGGGCTATTTTGACTAAGGAACGGTTTCTCGCCCATGAATATTTGAAGCTAGTGCCATGCAAGATATGACCGTTAAAGATCCCTGAGAAGATAAATTCTAATGCTTATCATATTCGTTTTGCGCAGTATACTCGGGCGTCCAACGTATTCAATATCAAACACTGTGCTTTATTATGGGGATGAAGTTGTTGGAGATTCGAGGACGATCTTTTCAAACTAGGAGAGGATGATGGGGATGATACCGATGCATGAAAAAAGAATTGGATCGGGTCATTTATATTTATCGTATTATTTCAGATTGTGTTAGAGTTCTTTTAATTATTTAGGGTTTATTACCAAAAGCAACTGAGGTATACCCGTTTTTACCACTTACAACTTCTTTTCAAATTCGTCCCCTATTGCAATCCGACTTACTCGCGTTTTATCGATTACAACCTAAGTGTGTTTTTTTAATAAATTCTAGCCAAAATCAAGAGCGTGCCACACACACACAATTTTGGTTGCAAGTGGTAAAAACGGCTATACCTCAGGTTGCTTTGGGTAATGAACCATTTTCTTTTTTATTTTTTCTTTTCTTCCCTCCATCATTTTCTCTCTCCTCCTCCTTTTTTTCCCTCCCTAGGGATATACACGAACCGAGCAATATCTAAGAGTTTGAATTTGGTTCATTAATTATTGAGCCGAACTCGAGCTTAATTTATCAAATATATGGACGGTTCACAAGCTTACTCGAGCATCTCACAAGTCTAATCGAGCCAAAAGAAATTCAATAAATATAAATTACAAATATGTTACTAATCATTATTTAATTAAAAATAAGCTATAAATTCTTAAAATTATAATATACCTACTAAGATTAATTAATTACATATATACAAATGCATGATTTTAATTATATAATTCTATATTTTATTATAAGTATAACTATAAAATTAGAAATTAATTATAAGTACATTAACATAATTTTTACGAACTAGCTCTCAAGTCCACAAACGAACTTGCTCACGAGCTAACGACCAAATATCATCAATCTTTAGTTTGGTTCGTTTATTTTAACGAGCAACATTAGACTAGCCCGATCGAGTTTTTCACGAACCGAGATCCGAATAGTTCCCGAGCAAATTGATTCGTGTACATCCCTATCCCTTCCTTCTCTCTCTGATATAATTCTCCCTCATCCAAACAACAGTTGGTCTCCTCTATCCACTAATCTCCATAAGTTTCTTCAACACAAATCCTCTTCTTCATTACTAATTTACAGATCCAGAAGAAACTAACTCCGAATCATCAGGAAATTCGATCATTATCGATGACGTCGGCGAACATAGCAGGACAATTCGGCGACACGATGTACACGAAGGTGTTCGTCGAAGGACTGACATGGGAGACGCAGAAGGACACCATGAAGAAGTACTTCGAATAGTTCAGTGAAATTTTTGAAGTTGTGGTTATCACCGATAAAGCTATTGGAAGATTCTATGCTACTGTTGGATAATAGTTCAATTCTCTTCGGTTTATTTCTTAGAAGAAGATCTAGCTAGGATTTGTTCTAATTTGTATGCATATGTATCTATACTCGCTCATTTCTTCAAATTCTCCTGTTAAGGATAGTTCAATTTTCTTCGGTTTATTTCTCAGACGAAGATCTAGCTAGGAGTTGTTCTAATTTGTATGTATCTGTATCTATACTCGTTGATTCCTTCAAATTCTCCTGTTGAAAGTGATGGAGGGAAGAAAAGGGTTTATTACCAAAAGCAACTTGAGGTAGACCCGTTTTTACCATTTACAACCAAAATTGTGCGTGTGTGGCACACTCTTAATTTTGGCCAGAATTTATTAAAAAAACCCATTTAGGTTGTAACCGGTAAAACGCAAGTAAGTCGGGTTGCAATCGACGATGAATTTTAAAATAAGTTGCAACTGGTAAAAAGGGGTACATCTCAGGTTATTTTTGGTAATAAACTCAATTGTTTAAGTTTTTTAGTTATGTATGGGCTTGGCCCATTGTTATCGCCTTTATGTTTTGAAACTTTGTTTTATGTTGGAGTTGAATATTATTAAGAGAAAACTAGGGTTTTCCCTATCTTGTATGTTCACTGGTATTTCTTACGCATAAATCAACGGAGTTCGCTCTACTTTGGACGTTCTTCTGCATCAGTACAATTATTTGCAAACACTCAATACGGCTATCCCTTCCACCTCTTTAATCACTCTTCATTCCTAGCCCTCTTACTCCTAAACTCAAAGTAGTTGAGGCCTAAGAGTATATAAGGTGGGATTTAGTTTCTAGATTTCATCAGATTTTGCCTTTGAGTTGAATGAAATTGTTAATATAAACCAATAATTTTATAAACTTAAAATATTGCATTAACATTGCTGCGGCTATAATACATAAATTGACCATAGGACCACAAATTT
Source organism: Ajuga chamaepitys (assembly GCA_958295605.1). Taxonomy (NCBI): domain Eukaryota; kingdom Viridiplantae; phylum Streptophyta; class Magnoliopsida; order Lamiales; family Lamiaceae; genus Ajuga; species Ajuga chamaepitys. Next base: position 4,636,693 of record OY282504.1, read on the forward strand.
ACCGAAAAAAATATATATCCATGATTTGGTACGGTTATACACGGTGCACATACAATTATCTATTGAAAATTTTGAATTCAAAATAAAAAGAACCAAAATCGAGCAATTAAACAAAAAATAAGTTTGGAACCGCCCATAAAGATAGTATTGTTTGCTTTTCTTTTTTGTGTTTAGAAAAAGATAGACCATTTTCCTTATTAAGAGTATATTAAATGTTATTTTCCTAATATACACATATTGGAATTAACTTTTAATTACACTTAATATCCTTTAAATCACTATATTTAGGGTCCGCTCGGTTGCAAATCATCAATGACAATGGCAATTGGGTATATGAGGGGTCAATCATACTACGGAATGAAATGGGGAGAATTGTTAATAAAAAGGGGTAATGATTAACTTATTTATTATGTACCAAGCACCATAAATGAGAATGAGTCATCATTCATTCCCATTCCCTATCCCTAAACCCTCCAACCAAGTGGGCCCTTAATATGGGTGTAAAAGGAATTGTCACATGCATTAAATAAATTTCTTAATTTGTACGAATATTTGTAGCAGACTATCATTATGAGATGGTGGGAGTAATAGTACTTTTCCAGAAAAACCATATTACATTTTTCGAACGTAATACTTCAACTAAATAATATTTGAATTCGTTTTGTGGATTATAAATGAAGAAATTTTATATATATATATATATATATATATATATATTATTGAAAATTTATATAGACTTGATAAGAAAACAAAATTTATTAAAAAGAAACTACACATGAATTATAAAGTTCGTTTATTATGGATTCATTTTCTTTGACTGACTGAAACTTGAAGTTTGATTAGGCTAGGTCAATCCATACTATGAACTTAAATTCATGCACTTGTGACACATAAATAAACCCAAACAAAGTCTAAACTTTGAAGCTTGCTTAAATTATAAAATAATCGAGGACCATATAGTCGTTAGCGCAATATTGGAGGATCTCGCCAGGTTGCACATGGGTTTTGAGTAGGGGTGTGTGCAGTACATTATGGATCGAAGATTTAAAAATCTCCAGATTCATACCAAATTTTAGTTGTTCTAAAATGAATATTCAGAACCAATCCAAAAACTCAGGACGTAGTGTCATCAAACCACCAAATATAAAATTCTTTCTTAATAAATTATGAGTTAAGCAGCAAGTAGGATCGATTCCTCAGGGTACAGTGATTAAATTCTTTTGAATGTAATATCAAATAAAATGGGATTTGGATTGAGTTACATTGTTCTAATTCCTAGAATTAACTAATTAAGCAGTTAAGAAATTAAAGATTGATTTAATAACCAAAGACATAATTACAATTGAGGAAATTAACAATATGAGAAATGCTCTGATACAAGGGTCTGACATTCAATTATATTATTGATCGTAGGCTCACAAATGAATTTATTGAAATCCAAGATTTTACCAAAGATTTATTAGGATAACAATAATAAATCTTGCATTTTCCTAAAGTAATTGACCAATCCCAGCAATCAGACAATACTTATCATTAATGAGTTGAACATGATAGCGTTTTATACCTCGTTAATGACCATATAGGGATTTATGAAAATTGTTAAACCTAATTACTCATAGCTGAGATAGCTGTAGGTATAAATAATTAGCTTGTAGATTCAATTATGTTAAACTAATTACGATAGCACGATTAATTTAACCTATTGCTACCATGGTTCATTCGTTCACGATAATTATGGATGAAGAATTCATGAATAACAGTTAGAAATTAAATAATCAATCGAGTTGTTAAATCAATATCATACAAATTTTCTAAAAAAATAATATTGAATCTAGAAATACTCGAATTAACATGAACAATAAAAACACACAGCCTCACAATAACATAATTAAAATTATAGCCCTTGAATCTGAAATAACCTTAGCCACACATACTATAATTGATAATATCTATAAAATTTAGTCTAACAATTGTTGTTGAAGGAAGAAGAAAAGAAAAAGGAAAAATAGTGATAAAAATAGCGAGATTGTCTAGTGGAGAGAGAGAGAGAGTTGTGAAATATTGTACTGGATTGTTATGCGCGTCTCCGTGTTAGGTATCACGATCTAAAATAATTAGAAAAATGAATAAGAGTTTTTATTAAATAAAACCCTTAACATACCCACTTGAATTAAATCTTGGGCAAAGTCTCATGTGCACCAGTTGCATGGTGCAATCTGGGTTAGGTATCACGATTTATACTTAAAGATATTATATGTTCTGGATAAAGGTATTACAATAACTTTACCCAGAAAACAAAATACCTTTAAGTATAAATCGTAATACTTTTTCATAGTGATACATTCACTCATTACATGTATACCTTTAGACATAAATAGTAATGCCTCTTGACCCGAATTGCACGGATTTTAGGTGCACAAGAGACCTCTCCTAAATCTTGATATCCTGGCTTGTCATCTCCATCTCAGCCCAATTCTTCATATATGAGCTCAAAAATCACCTTTTAAGCCCAATTTCAACCCCATGCCCAAATTAGATCTTTCTACAACTAGAGTTAATCATTCAAATTAAAGTATAGAAGTAGACTAATAATAGGGGAATATGCATATGAAATATGGAATAATAAAGATTCATCGGGATAGTGCAATACTATTATTTTTTGCAACTACAAAGGGTACATTAACATGTGTCCAAGGGGGGTAGGGGAACATTTTTGCATAACTACATTATTAGAGATAACATGTTACTAATTAGTCGCTCAATAACCCCGTCGCTAATAATGTTATTAGAGACGATAAAAACCACCTCAACTATGTATGAAATATTTTTGCCAACTACTAATTGTCTTCAAATGATGTTTAAATATGACCTTAAATAAGTTGTAGAGTATCTTGTGGCGACAAGTCGTCACATACACTAGAGACAACAATTATTGTACCAAAATATATCACAAGGACTTGTTTTGTTGTATTGTTTGTTATTTATCGATTATAAGTGAATATACAACCTTCTAAAAATCATATAGCTCACTTATACAACTTGATTTTTTTTTTTTTTTTGTTGTTATGACTTACTCAATTATATGTTTCAACTTCTATGTGAAAATAGAATTTTGATTTGTACATGTGACTCATAAAATAATATACTGACTTTACAAAAATAAAGCTCTGATTTTAGGACATAGAGAACCATTTTTAATATAAAAAGAACACATGTACATTCTATGAACATCTAAAATATAAAATTAACAAAATTATATTCTAATCATATTTTTAGGATCCAAAATAATAAAGGTAACCACACTCAAGTGCATTGTGTCATCTAATTCATTTTACATGAGATTTGCTATTATTTTTATGTGATTTCTATAATAAATTTTACATTATTTAGAAATCTATTGAGTCTCATCAATAATCTATACTAAATCAACAATATTAAAAAAAGGAAGTTGTATTTCAAATTCAACTTTTTATTTTTGGGTATTTGAATAATATATAACTTTTATAAACCAACAAGTCTCACTTATGTCACTCCCTATATTTGTTAGTTTTACTTATTCAATCACATTTTTACTTATTTAATTGGTGAGTACCTAATTGTTATTCATCCTTTAATAAGGGCACATTCTTTTTTTTTTTAACATAAAAAACAAAATAAATATTTTTAAAAATCTAGTTATTTTTGGGGACGAGGGAGCATCTATATTTCTTTTTCCCTTTATTGAACAACTAAAACAAATATTTTCTTTATTTTTCAAATGAAGCACGGAGAAAATTGAGTACAGAGGATATTAGACATATAAATAGAATAGTAACCATACCATTTACTACATGCATGACTTGGATGAAAAACAATACAAGTAAATTTCAACAAATTTTAAGATTCTAGATAATTAAGCTATCAATCTCTAAGTATATTGTTATGTACTTCTTTTTTCCCTTCTTATTCCCATATTATGGTCAATTTTGAAAACCCTAAAAAATTCAAGAAAAGGAATAAGGAAGACACATAAACACATTTGTAAATTGGCTTTTTAGCCATAATACTATGGCGTAAAATAAATTTACTTTTTTTCCTTGTTAGCGGCCCATGCAATCTGATTTGAATTCATACCGGAAATGCATCATTATTACATGGCTCATTCTCTCTATAAATTACCTTCTTAATCTCCTTCTCAAACCATCTAATTTCTCTCCAAACAATTAAACTCTGTAATAACCTCTCTTAATTAGTTCTCTCTCCTTCGCGCTATGCCTTTCTCTCTTGGATTCCCTAAGTTCCAGTAAGAACCCCCAACTTGTTATTTCTGATGTTTCAATGAGGAATGATGAAGGATCGAAGCCAATCCAGTGAAGAAACCATCCTCATTGAGTACCCAGTAGTACCTCGGCCATCAGATCATGTTGCTCCGATGGCGATGGACAATGATGATCGTGGGTATGGCTGCAAATATTGTAACAAGAGATTTAGCAATAAGCAGGCATTGGGAGGGGACCAAAATGCTCACAAAATCGAGCGTACGCTAGAGAAAACTATGTGCGAAGTGCAGGAGAATAGCCTGGGCTACTTTGGTGGTGCTTCAGGTCCTCATTTTCTGCCTTCTTACGTTATATCTCATGATCTTGTGAGCAGGTCCTATCTCAGTTGGCCTTATCCTTCTCCACGTCATAGGATTCCTAATGGGTACAAGGCTTGTATATGGAGGATGGTCTGCTCCTTTGCCTAGACATCCTCAGTTTCCAAGGTACCCACACCCTTATGGCCCGAGTTATAAGTTTCCAAATGCTGGAGAAGGCAGTTCCAGTCCCGTCATGTCTATTTGTGAACATCGTCAAGGCTTGTCAGCTTTAACATTAAGACTCGGGCCTAGCAAAACCCCCGGAGATGGGAACAACACGAGTCAGATGAACGGGCCTGTAGACCAAGAAGTTAATGATTCGGGCCTAGATTTGACGCTCAGGCTATAAGCTTGTTCATGTTAATTTTAATCGATCTTTGTCTTTGTTTTTAGATTTCTTATTTTTTTTTTTACCTTTTTGTTTTGGTGAATGAGTTAGGATTAGTTGGATCCAGTGACGGATCGATGTTGGTTCATAATGTGTTATTATATATGTGTGTGCCCGTTGGTGGGCTTAAATCATTTTTGGTCCCGTAACTTTCCACTTGTACAATTTTGGTCCCAAAAAAAGTTAAAAATTCAATTTAGTCCTGTAACTTTGGAATTGGTCCAAATTCAGTCCCTTTTTTCGCCGTTCGGTGATCAATTTGACCAAAAAATTACATGTGTTGGCCACCAGACTCATTTTTCCATCCAATTTTTAAATATCTGGCATCGGTAAGTGATTTTGAAGTAAAAATAACATTAAAAATTAAAAAAATAAAAAGGAAGAGGATTTTTTTTTATTTTTTTTATTTTTTCTCATTTCTCATCACTTGTTGGTGCCACATATTAAAAATTATGTTGGAAAAATGAGTCATATGAGTGATACATGCAATTTTTCAGTCAAATTGGTCACTATCGGAAAGAAAAGGGACTAAATCTGAACCAATTCCAAAGTTACAGGACTAAATTGAATTTTTAACTTTTTTTGGGACCAAAATTGTACAAGTGAAGAGTTACGGGACCAAAAAAGATTTTAGCCCCCCGTTGGTCCTGTCATTAATTTGCTATTATATATGTGTATTTTAGTGAATTTTAATTTAATTTAATTAAATAAAATAAATAATTCTATTGTTTAGCTTGAAGTAGATGAATGTATTGTTATGTATAAGCAATAGAGATAAAAATGCTCGAAAATTTAATGAATATATGAATATTATATATTAATTTCTTTTTTATTTTTGTGATTAAATCAATTTATTGATCTTATATAAATATTTAGTACTTTTCTAGTTTTATTTATACAATTTATTATATTTAGGGGGCGCACAATGGTAGTCCTCCTTTAATTTTCTAGGATATTATTTTTTATTATAATTTATCCAATATTTTAAGTTTATGGCCTAATTATATAAAAAATATTGATTTCTAGCCTACTCAGAATCTGCCCCTAATTGGTGAAAAATTGTCACATGAGCATAGTTAAAAAAAGGTGGCGACTATTTGCAGCACACAAAATTTCTCAACGCAACCCACTACGTTAATTAATTAAAATGCAAATTAGTAAAGTGGAATATATATATATATATATATATATATAATTGAATAGTGTAAAAAAATGTAAATTTTCTTTCTTTTATTGTAAAAGAAGAAACGTAAAAAAATATAAATTTTCTTTGTTCTGTTTCATCCATCAGACGTCTCTTTTTTCAAACCTTCATAAATCTTAGTTTCTTCAAGGATTATCAATGGAGGAAGATCCATGCCCTAGTTTTTCCAAGGTTCATCAATGAAGGAGGTTCCATCAATGGAGGTCATCATTAACAACGACGAATTACTTAATATCAACATTCTTTTCTTGATTCCGTCAGTTAACTACCACTTGCGGATCACACAAAATTCGAATTAATTCAACATTCAAAACTCTTTCCTTTTTTCTCTCCTCCAATGAACTCATCAGAAAGTTCATCAACTCTTTCTCGCAAAACCAAATTTAGTTTTACTCATAAAACAAATCCTTCTAAGAAAGAAGTGCACCATATATAACATAATCCTGCACCCTTAGTATTCAAGTAGGGCAATTTAAAAACTAGGCTCCATAGGCCTAGAGCCTTTCAAGAAAATCGATTCCATATATGGTCAAACACCCAAGTAAAACCAATAGCAAATAAACTCCATAGGAGGCGGCAACAACCTCTTCTTCTTCTCGACCCATTAATTTTTTTCCTTTTTTTTTTGTTTAATTGTTTTTAATTTTTTAATATTTTGTTATTGTATTTGTAATAATTTAATTTAACTAATATAATTCAGTAAAGAAAGGATATAATTGGTATGTAATGGGATATATTAAGAATTTTATATTAAATTATAGATAAAAGTGGACTGCGTTGAGAATTTTGTGGACTGCGGATAGTCGTCGCCTTAAAAATATATATATATATTTCGGGAGACGAAGTCTGAGATTCGTCTATGAATTTGGGGCCCCCTCACCTAAATTCTGGATCCGTCACTGGTTGGATCCATTATAATTCACTAATGAAAAAAACTGCATGTTGTATTTCATCTTCAATCCCCTATCATGTTATTTATTCTTTTCAGTTTTTATTTTTCCAGTAATCTATGTCGAGAATAAGCCAAAAAGATATTATATTCATTTAACGGATAATAATAAATACAAGTGAGAATACATAAATAATCTACAGGAACCCAATGTGGGATACAACAATGTAATACACATGTAAAATAATCTTAATACGCCCTCTCAAGATGATGGTTGATTCGTTTCGCCAATCTTGTCCATAAGCAAAGAAAGCCGATTGTGATGTAGAGGTTTAGTGAGCACATCAGCAAGTTGATCAACAGAAGAAACATGTAAGACACGAAGTTCAGAAGTTTTGACCAAGTTCCAAACAAAGTGGTAGTCATTGATAGTATGCTTCATGCGATAGTGAAAGACCGAATTGGAGCATTGATATGTAGCACCAATGTTGTCACAGTATAACACAAGAGCAGACTTAGGTAATGGAACACAAAGTTCAGAGAGAATGGAATGAGTCCTTTGTAGTTTAGCGGCAGCAGCCGTAATGGCTCGGTACTCAGCCTCAATCGCAGAATGTGCAACACCACACCGTTTGCGAGAACGGATTGCAACCAAGGAAAATAATAAATGCACCAATGGATGTACGATCACCAGAGTTACCGCCCTAGTCAACATCAGTGAAGCTATGAAGTATAAGAGGAGAATTTCGTCGGAGATGAAGAGCAAGAGCCGAGTGCCACTCAAATAATGAAGGAGACACTGGCTCTTCCATCCTTGGTCGAGCTCCTGCCTCTTCTAGTTTCAGACCTGCTGGCTATGATCTCGCCTCTATTGCTGCTGCCCTACATGGTTCTTCCAGCTGGTCTTTTCATCTGCCTACGGGTCAGCAATCCTTCCGCTCTACTTCTCGCAGCCCGTACAATCGCAACTATACTCCTAAGTGTCATATAAGCCAGGGTCCTCACTTTGCCAACCTCTGTCTCGATCATTATGTTGGGATGCCCGCCTTCCCTTCTGTAAATTTTTCACAGGCCCTTGCAACTGACTCTGCTGCCACCTCGTCTTATTCCGACTGGTTTGTTGATACCGGCGCCTCTGCCCACATAACCTCAACTTCGTCTCTCTTGGACTTTCTACACCTTATACTGGTACTAGTAAAGTTATAGTCGGGAATGGTGAATCTCTTCTTATTTGTCATTCTGGTTCCAAATTTATTTCTAATCACATTCACTTACATGATGTTCTAGTTATTCTTTCAATTACAAAAAAATCTTCTCTCTATTAGTAAATTAAACATGGATTTCCCTATTGATGTTTTATTTTATGATCGCTATATTCTGTTACAGAATCGTCTGACAAAGCATACTCTGGCTCGGGGAATATGTAAAGATGGACTTTATGTTTTGCGTTCTGGCTCACCAGCTCTTGTTGTTGCTCTTAGTCACTCGGTTACCAAGTCGTCTTTTGAACTATGACACTCTCGTTTGGGACATGCCTCTTCTTCTATTATTAATTTATTACATAAGTTGGGTCTTTTATCTGTTTTGTCTACTTTATCTAAACCTTTCGTTTGTTATTCGTGTGAATTAGCTAAAAGCAAAAAATCTTCATTTTCTTTTAATGACAAACGTGAGTCTAAAGTTTTGGATTTAATTCATTGTGACTTGTGGGGGCCTACTCCCGTTGAATCGTGTGATGGTTTTCATTATTATGCAGTATTTATTGATGATTTTTCTCATTTTTCGTGGCTTTATCCTATGCATGCTAAATCTCAATTTTTCGATGTACTTACTCGATTTTCTCATCTTGTTACCAATATTTTTTGCACTAAAATTAAAACCTTTCAAAGTGATGGTGGAACTGAATTTACTAATGATCGTGTTCAATTTTTTTTTTTTTTTTTTTTTTTTTTTTTTTTTTTTGCTTCAAATGGTATTCAGCATCGCATGTCTTGTCCCTACACCCCCGCAATAGAATGGTCATGCTAAGCGTAAACATAGGCATATTACTGAAACTGGCCTTTCTCTTTTATTTCATGCCCACATGACAACCTAATTTCTAACCCTAAAATACCGCAAGTGTACGGGTGTAGATGTGTATAGGGAAAGTCAAGGTCGATCCACAGAGAATGAGTTAACGTAGTTCAGTATCTAGGATTATCCTAACTAGATACTCAAAGTGGTGAATGAATTGATTAAACTAAATTTCATATACTAATAAACCAAATTAATTAATAAACGGGAAGTTCCAATCAACAAGAATGTATCCTAGGATTTCGATTTTAGGAATTACACTAATGATGATTAATCTCTAATTTATAAACTTTTAAACTAGTTTTATTATCTATTAGGTGGCACTTAATTAACCTAATCCTTATCTCGAAGCGACTAAGTCTTATATTTATTAAGATAATTACTCTCTCGAGTAGGGATGCAAGTCAAATCAAATTATACTCATTCGATTCGTAATTCGAATTCGTTTAGGATGATTCGATTCGGTAAAATTTGAATTCGAATTCGAATTCAAATCATATTTTATATTCGTTTATATTTCGAATCGAATTCGAATATATATGTATTCGATTCGTGAAATTCGATGATTCGATTCGATATATATATATATATATATATATAATATTAAATATTAAATATAATTATAATAAATAAAAATATATTTAATAGTAAATATATACAAATTCCCTTAGTAAAACATATGGTTTCTAATTTTCGAATCTAGACAAATTTGTTTTCGAATCGAATTCGAATCGAATATTTTCTAATTTTTTTTTTTTTTGTTGAAAATTTTAAATTTACGAATCACAAATCGAATTGAATATATTCGGAAATAATATTCGAATCGAATTCGAATCAGATTTAAAATTCGATTTACGAATCGAATCGAATTCGAATCGAAGCCAAATTTCACGAATTCGAATCGAATCTCTTAATATTCGCTTCGATTCGGTTCGTTTGCATCCCTACTCTCGAGTTACTCCTAACAACTCCTATAGGTGTTTTTGAGCCTAGGCGGGCCTAAGCGCCTCCTAGGTGGGGCTAGGCGGGCCTGGGCGCCTCCTAGGCGGGGCTAGATGGTCTTATTTTTTTTTTAATATCATTTTTTATTGAAAATGCTGTTATTTTTTTTAACTTGAAGCAATTTATTAAATTAAAAAGATAAACTTAAAAGTTAAAATGCTCACTTTCCTCATTCCATTAGCAAAAAAAAAAAAATGAAACAAAAGTTAAAAACCCCTCCCCACAATTTCGAGTTCCTCAGCCACCTCTCTTTTCATTCCATCTCGTATAATTAATTGACTATATGAACATTTGTATTAAAATTTGGTCTAATTTAAGTATAAATATTTAAATTAGATATGTAAAAATCAAATTTAAAAAAGAAAAAAAAAAAAAAGAATTCTCTAGGCGCCAGTTTGAAGGCGCCTAGGCGGCCCCAAACTGCTCCGCCTCCCCCTTCCGCCTTCTGCAACTATGGGGAAAATATACACCCCTTTATTTCATATTCAGGGATCAAATTAGCACTTCAATTATTTAATAATTGAATTGAACACTTTTACTTTTGGATTACATCAAATAGGCCCTTTATCTTATTAAAGGTTACACAAATCAACTCTTCCGACTTCCGGCGTTTGATTTGCCTTCTGGAGTCATGGACCCACGGCCGTGGTGGTGGTTTTGCCCATTGACCATTAATTGTAATCACCGGCAAGAAACTTTCAGCTGGTAAAAGCATCTCCGGTTCTTTGGGCTTATACCAACGTTAAATTACTCTACTCTAACGCGAAATGCGCAAAATAAATTTCATCCCGAATCTTTCCCGCTACATGGATGTGTATTTTATTTTTTCTGTGTTTCTATCGCTAATATAATATTATTTTGTATTTATTCCTTGATTTCAAAATAATATTTTTTATAATATAAAGAAAAGAAAAAATTACATAAAAAGGTGAAAATGCAAAATAAATAAAAAGTACACATAGGAAATGATAAAAATAATAATACAAACACTTGTAATTAGTAATCAAAATTAATTCACTAGGATTTATTTAATGAATGAGTCTTTTGTGTGACGGTTACAAGTGTGATGAAATACACACTACAAGAAATTTGTCGAATAACGACAATCAATTCCGTCGCTAGTCTGTCGTTAAGAGGTGATAGCGACCAATTAGCGACAGAAAAAGTTGGTAGTAATATGGCTAGTCGCTATGAATACCGACGGACTGTTAGGTCCGTCGGTAAAAATTACGACGAATTCGTGACAAAATACCGACAGAAATTTCCTAAAAAGAGTTTACTCAATTGCGACGATCTACCGACAGAAATATTGTTGGTACCCTAATCCGTCGGCATTTCACGACTACATTCTGTCGCTAATCTGTCGGGAATTACCGACAATATTATCTGTCGATAATCTATTCCGTCGTTATCTTGTCGCTAATTATTAAAAAAAATTAGTCGTTATTCTGTCACTAATTATTAAAAGCTTTAGTCGCTAATTATTGTTGTCGTTATGTGGTCGGCAATTACCGACATAATTTTGTATTCATTTTGACACTAGAAGAAGCCAAATTTAGCTCAGCAATTTGCACCAGTCAAAATTTCTGCAAAAGAAATTGAATGATCGTTCTAATTCTTACAATATTTACTGAGAAGATGTATAGTTAATCAAGTACCTAAACAGAAAGAGTAGCCTAAAATATGGAGACATCGTCATAAAAAACAATAAAACAACAATGATATTGTACATCTTTCTAATGCACAAAAGCAACTTGGATTTCACAATTTCAAACCAACATGTCAGAAGAATGAGTAGGACTCGGTAAAAATAGAAAAACAAATAAACAAACAAAAACTATTTCACAACTTTCAAATTCCCCAATGAAGGAGAGGACTCGTGATTCTCAGGATGATCGCCAAGATCAGATTCGTGTAAATGTTGATCACCTTGTAGAACAAATCCATAAATAAGCTCCTACACAAGATTGCAAAAGAGTTGTAGATAAGTGGTATATGTCAATACGAATTCGTTTAACAAGAGCATTATGCAATACAATGAAAACAAAACATAGGAAAGGATTATAAATGTACCTCTCAGAACACATTCTTCTGCAAATCATCTAGTCCAGCCTTTAACTGGAAGTGGCTCGGTTCATTGCAAGGCGTAGTGCTAGTCTCAGCAACTCATTGATATGATCCGCCTGCACTCTCTCTGGGTCACCTCCATTATCGGACCATGATTTCAACTTAGAAAGGCATTTTCTTACAGCTTTTGGCCACCTTTTTGCTTGAATCAAGTTACTTTGAATATCGCGCACCTACAGACGAGATCATTAATAGATCAATTGCATAAACTAAAATCTCGATGAAACCAAATAACACCCAAAAGTACAAAGACTTACAACATCCATCTCAGGACCAGCCCAAAGAAATTGCTTAGCTTCCTCTAGTGCACTGGAATAAGCATGCCTAGAGTATGGATACTCAAGAATCTGACATGACCTTACGATCCACTCTTCAGCAAGTTGCAAATGTGTAACATGACCACCCTTAACCTATAGATGGATAAATGGACTATGTAAGTCACTAATATTATATTTTCACTGTCATGTGTAAGTATGATAAAAGAAATTCAAGAATTTAAAGTAAGAAATTCTTGCTGGAGCTATGTATTCTTCAGTACCACAAAAGAGTTTGATGCTCTCATTGGTTCGGCCATGAAGATCCGAGCATGTTGGTTTTTCTGATGACTTTTCTTTTCACTCATCTCCGGAATCAAAAGCTGCAAATTTCACATTATACTTAGTGTCAATTGATCATGGGTCATATTTACACAAGGTAGATAACAGTAGTGGATGAAGACAAACCTGTGGCTTGCAAGATGTCAAACAGGACAAATCAAAATCCGTAAGAGCAACATGTCCATTGTTTTGAAATAACACATTTTCTGGCTTTAAATCCCTGTAGATTATACTTGCAGCAAGAATGGAACGATTGCAATCTACACAAACACACCCCTCTCCCCACCACCCCGCACCCCCAACCCCCTCCATAAATTGCTTACTTTGACGCAGGGTCTTATTTTCCAATACCTTATATATAAAATTGTAAATATCAACCTTGACAGTGTAGATACTCCAGGGCCACTATTACTTCAGCAGCATAGAATCTACAACAATTAAAAGACCCAACATTAAGTATTGCCTTGGGGTATAAAATCCAAAAACATATTGATATTAAAAGGTTTAACGATGCATATGCCAATAATCGAAATAATACTTGAAGAGAATTTGAATTACAAAAACTAAGAGAAGATATGAGCACGGTAGAAAGATTTCACAGAATGATCATTGGATTTGTTCCGGACCACTGACATTCCTTAAATTAGTATAGACATGTATGAAAGTGAAGAAATTTACTCTTTTTCTAACTTGAAATGAAGCATATAGTGCAGGAAGAAAAGGGTGATCTAACATGTCCAGGATTTCTCTTTCTGCACAAGCTCTATGCACCTGCAGGATTAGAAGAAGGTTACTGATTGTTATATGACCAGCTGACGTAAAAGCTTAATCTAAAGAGAGGAGTATCATTTCACCATTTATTTATAAAGAAAAATAGATAGGAGATATCAATGAGTACAAAATCTTAAAAATGCAGGCGAAGAAATGAACAACATGACAATCTGAGCCGCACTAGTCATAATGCATTGTACCCATACCAAATGCACCCCCAAGATAGAAATCATTAGTAATCTAGGCTACCAAGAAAATATATTATGACTATGGATACAAGTTTATCTAAATTCTAATCTTATATATTCCCATGAAATTTTCAGTCTATTTTGATCCAAGGGAGAGGAAGATTCAATTGCAACACACCAAGAATTGAAGTTGGGCTTTGCAATGCAACAAAGCCCGAGTGTGCACCTTATGCATTAACGATTGTACCACACAAGACACAACACTGTATGTTACCATAACAACAGAGACAAAACCTATTCCAACAGCAAACATGTGGTACAATGTACTAAAATTCATAAAATGAAATGATCATGATATATCTATATCTATATCTTTGGTATTCAATAAGATGATAAGACGGCAAGATACTCTCTCTTGGAGAACAAGAATGAAAATAAAGCAGCCATATATCCTAGTAGATGAGATATTCTAAGAACTGCTGAAAAGAAAAAGAAAAATGACATGTGCTTCTTGTTAATGGCTCTATTTCTTATGGATAGCAACATATTGCAGTTGCCTAGAAAAACTATTTTTCACATTATAGAATAGTGTTCAACTAGGTTTGTCTTAAGTGTGGTCGTATTACTTTTTGATCTGGTGGATTATGACTTATTTGGATCTAACCCCACCACATGAAATAAGTGAAATAAGAAATATGGTTCAATCAAATAACTATCTTCTTTTTTCTGTTGTATTTCCTGGTAAATAGGTACTTTGAAATAGCAGGCCTAATACTAATAGCCATATAACACCAAGCAAGTAGTATTAATAGGAAAGAGGCTGCTAGCACTAGTATATAATCTTTACAAAACAAAATTACTAGCAACCAAAAAGTTAGTTATTAGCCATGGTCGTCCTTAATTTCAAGTTTCGTAGACAACATTGCTCCTGACGCTAGCAAACAAACAAGGTGTATCCACAAGCGGGCAAACCACTTTTCTGCTCAATTCCTTCAACCCAAACCCAAATGCCCTAACCTAGATCATGATGTCTGAAAGCAAGGGTAAGGATTCCTAAGTGGACAGCGTACACCAGTGCAAACAAAACATAAATTACTCCAGCAAATTTTGGAGTTTATCCCCAATGTTTCCGTAACCTTTGCCCCGTAGAAATCAAGATATATAACAACAATTCCAAAAGAAAAGAAAAATCAGCACAGGAAAAAACACAATTTATAGAATGATATAGCAACTCAACCCTTTCACAGGAAAACAGATCAGCTCTTAGCGAAGAAATTGGGGAAAATGATTTTGTTGAAACATCACCAGAAAATAGTAAATGAAATACCTACGAATTTCGCGTGAATGTGTGCGCCTTCTTCAGATGGAGGAGAGAGATAGAGCTGCGAGAGAGACAGAGAGCTGCGAGGACAGAGAGAGAGAAATTCTGTTGGTATTTAGCGACTACTATATCTGTCGATATTTTTCACAAAAAAAAAAAAATTACGACAAAATTATATTGGTCGGTATGATTTTGAAATTAGTCGGCACTTTTAAAATATAAAATTTACCGACTGGATTTTTTCCGTGGGTATATTTCTGTCACTAATTGGTCGACATGTTTCAAATAAAAAAAATTTACCGACTGAATTATATTCGTCGGTAGAATTCCGTCACTAAATTGGTCGCTATTTTGTCGCACAGAAAATTAGTATATTGGCCTTAAATAGCGTCGTTAGTCTGTCGTTAATTCGTCGACGAATTTTATTTTTGAAAGATTTTTTATTTTTGTCAATATATAGTCGCAATTTTGTCGGTACGTAACGACAAAAAATCTCTGTCGCTAAAATCAGTCGCTATTTTCAGAATTTTTTGTAGTGACATTTTTACAGAAAAAAGTGATACTTTTATAAGAAATAGTGATACTTTTACAGATAAAAGTGATACTTTTACTACATTGATACTTTTACAGATAAATGTGATATTTTTACTACAAAAAATGATACTGTTTTTTGTTAAAAAAAAGTGATACTTTTACAGATAAACGTGATATTTTTATCATAAAAAGTGATATTTTTTTCCTGTCACACCGTGTGACAAGTGTGGCGGTCACATGAGTTTTTGCCTTATTTAATATCATACCAAACTAAGCACACACACACAAACACACATGAACACAAATACTAGAATCTATATGCACAGATCTACTGTAATCGCTCTCAGTATTTTTATACCCATTAAGAGAAATCCGGGTTTTAATAATTCTTCACCAACTAGGTCTAACTTAGAACACATTTTCACTTGGTAAGTATTTTTCTTGTAAAATTCATCATTAAGCTTCTAAAATATTATGTCTTCTTCACCAACTAAATTATGTCTTGATTTCCATAAATATAGACTATAAAGATATCTAATATAAATATAACTATTCTAATACTCAATTGTAGCTCATTAGTTCAACTGAAGATGAGAACAATTGCATCGAGAATAAATGAGATGGTAATTCTTTTGGACATTTTTTTTTTAATATCATTATTAGTGTTTTTAGATTCTTAATACTTTTTTCAAAAAGTATTCATTTACTTAAAAAAAAAATACATAGATAGAAAAAAAAATTGAATTAATTAAGGAGCTCAATGTGATTAAATGAACGTACAGAGAGTTAATAAAACAAAGAATAATACTTGGGATAATGCATGTGTAGGTCCTATATATTACTATTAACTATTTGTATGTGTGATAAAAAAATGTTCATGTCCTTTAACTAAAAATATAGATCTTTTAGTTATTGTTTGTTCAGATTCTTGAACCATCAAAGTATGAGTAAACACTGTGCTAGATGTATCATTTTCTGTAGAAATAACTTTGCTAAGTTTCTAATTGGAAAGTCTACTCTAATCTAACTACATTTGGCATCGTTGATTGAACTGTTGTAATTTGTTTTAGCGTTCCTTGAGTACTATGCTATCTATGTTCCTGCACTACAACAAAAATGATATTTTGAGATAATAAAAAATAATTTTAAATATGTGTAATTATCAGAATTTTATTATTCGAAATAATATGTCGTCATTTATTCGTCGTCTCAATAATCGGTCGTAAATAATGTATTTAAGACGGAAAAAGTCGTCCCAAATGCCACTCAATTCTATTTGACAACAACTAGCACTATAAAAAATGGTCTTATAAGACAATAAAAAGTGTTCTTAAACAATGAGTATTTGTCACAATCTATAAGTATTTATCACAACTTTATTATTCGAGACAACATGTCGTCACTAATTAGTCGTTTTAATAACTCTGACGCGAACAATATATTTGTGACGACAAAAGTGGTCTCAAATGCGTCTCAAATATTTTTTGTAATAACTATTTGCTCTAAAATAGTTTTAAAATTGTCTCAAATAATTTGTATAGAGATTTGTGACAATAAGTGGTCACAAATAACATATTATTAGTGACCACAACTGTGGTTTCAGAAAATATTATACAAAAAACTTCTTTTGTTGTAGTATAGTTGTCAATAAACATGCTCAGAAAATGGTCTCAAATACTTTGTAGAAAGTTTTGTGACAACAAGTGATCACAACTAACTTATTATTAGTGATCACAACTTTCATCTCAAAAATGTATCACAAAAGATCCTTTTTATTTGTTGTAGTGAGGGTAGTTTTCTTTATATATATATATATATATGATTGTGCCATACCTATTTAAGGACATCTTGGACTCTGTTTTATAATCCATCCACCCCGAATAAATTTGCACACATTTCTTTTTCGTTCGTTCAAATTAAATTTGTACATTCTTTAAGAAAGAAAGTAATAACATAATCTCCACCATCAAAATCTCCACTCTCAACTCACCTTTGAAAAGTCAACATATATAGAACAAAAACAAAATTACTTAATATGTGTGCACCCTTAGGGGTGCAAGTTCATTTGGGACGGAGGGAGTAGTAATTTGTGGAAAAAGATACCGAAAATAGCTAAAGTTATAAATTTTTTATTTTTAATTAATTAGATAAATGCACAACATACTAAAAGCAAGAAATGTTGATTAATTACTTGGCTTTGTTTTGTTTATGAATTGACTTATTTAATCATATTAAAGTATTTGTAAAGTTAATTTTTTTTAGTTATTTACTTTGGCAGATAAAAAGAGGTATATATATTGCATTGAAACAAAACCCTTATTTCTAGAAAAATATATATTTGAAAATGACTTTTTTTTGGAATGAAAGAAGATATATGACCTAGCTACAACATTTTTGTTTACGTTTGTGCTCTATCTAGAGCTGGAGCTAGCCTAGTAAATGTGTGTGTAATTGTGAGTGTTTTCTCCCATCTTCAATACGATATCCCAGCCTTCAGCTTAGGATATACAATATATGTAATTATGTGGTATATATATATATATACACACACACGTACGTACAGGAGAGTGCTGATAAATATCAAATAAGTAGGATGAAGGAAAGGTTTTAAATTCATTGATTCGACTTTTTAGACAAACATGTTCAATAAATTTTGATGTGGATTTCAAATTGCCAAATTAATCCTATATCTAAATACAACCTAAAGCTAAACAATTATCAAAGGACGCTCGAATTTTAAACTATCTGCATAAAATTATGGTGACAATCATGTCCGTTACATAATCCTACGTTGTTTTAAAAGTCCATTTTATGTTTAAAAGATTATATCAAAATAATATAATATTGAGAACAGAATGTTGTTGGGAGATTATAGTTGTGTCAGATAATCTAATTTGCAATAAATTGAAATAGGTAGAGAGAGAAAAAAAAATTAAATCGACATGATCAAAAACGTTTTTTTTTTTTTTAACAAAATCATCAGTGTGATGGAGAAATTAGGCAGATCCCAAAACCCGTATATTAACAATTTCTGGAAATTTACAACTGTAGGAGGAGTTCTTATACACCATAAGGAAATCTAAAGTTAGGCAAGTTTAAAACATCTAATCAAATATAACTTTTGAGACTATTACATCTGTCAATTTCTTAAAACTCAAAGATGCTTTCTTCTGGGACTGCTTTATTTGCCAAGTGATCGGCTACTTTGTTTCCTTCTCTGTTGATGTGGGAGACTCTTATGTCTACCCTCCTTGTGCTTCTCAAGAATTCAGTGTACATTCCCTGATGCTTCCACCCCCAACGCCTTCGTTTTTTAGCATCCTCATTATGGTCATGGCAACCATTTATGGAATATTTTGGTTATGCCCAACTTTCGACATAGATGGATCCCCTCCACAATTGCAATAACCTCAGCTGTGAAGTTATCTGTGATGTTCAAGAATTTACAGCAACCTGCAACTAAGTTGATGTTTTTATCACGAATCAAACCACCAACCCCGCCCAGGGTGGGGTTGCCTTTACTCACCCAATTAATATTTAACTTGAAAAAATCATCATTTGAGGGATACTAGCGGACAAAAATCAATTTTTTTTTTCTTTTGGATTCACAAAGGAATCTGCCGGGTAGCAGTCAAGTACTAGCTGCCCTTCCAAAATCCAACAGGCATTAGGGTTGTTAGCGAACCGATCCGAGCTGAGCTTTGAGGTGTTTGACAAATGTTTGATAATTTTTTGTATTGAGCTCGAGCTCATTAATTTTTTCATGTGTTTGTTCGAGCTCGGCTCGATAAAGATAATTTGTGTTCGATTACGTTCGTGAACATGTTCACGAACGTTTATTGTTCACGAACATGAGTATTCTATAAATGCAAATAAATAAGAAATATTAAACCTACAAAATCACCGAATCCAAACATTTGAAGCCAACAAAAGTACATAATTCATGGTGGTGCATCATTAATTTCCTCCAAAAGCCAAATTACAAACATCTTCTAAATAGCACTGGTGAAGAAATTACTAGTCTTCTAAATTATCAACAAAAGCAAGTGAGATAAAATAACAGGTTCCTCACCTTTTAATGCTCCTGCTCCACCTTCAACGATAAAACATTAGGATTAAGAAGAAAACAAACTGAAAATTAAATATGAAAGGCATTTTCAAAAAGTAAATATTAAAGACTTTTACCTAAATTCATGCTAATGAAATCTCCTTCACATCCTCATTAAATTGCACATATATACAACACACATGTACATATATATTAGATTAGGAATTGCAAAGTTAAAATATATAAACTAACAAATTAGAGATACTTACTTTTGTCTTTCTTTTGAGACAATACAAGTTTCGTAACCAATCGCTGCCACATATTAGCATTTGAACGGTATAGGTCCCCAATGACGTCCGATATGTATCGATGACCCTACCACCAGCACTAAATATCGATTCCGAAGCCACCGGGGTAATAGGAATCGCTAAGATTTCACAAGCCATCTTGGATAAAACTCTAAACTTCAAGTTATTTGACTTCCACCATTCCAAGGCATTGAAGTCACTAGAGTTTTCTATGCATATGTACACCCCTTCTTCTAAATAGGTATCTAATTCAGATTTCAAATGTTGGACTGAGTCAACACATCTAACATACTTCTCAAATTTTGACCTCCTTATTTCAAGAGCTTTTCCCTTCCCAATATCTCTTGAACGTTTCTTGGTAGCATTGCTTGACTGCAAATCAGGTTGCAGTGATTGGATATCCTTCTTTGCTGTATGTTCTTTCACATACACCTCATATATCTCTTTTAAGCTATCACGAACAGTAGTTATTTGTTCAGTAGCTTCACCACCTCGATAGATAAGAGGGGAAACAAACTCAATTAAAGTCATCTTATTCCTAGGATCTAAGACAGCAGCAATAGACAACAATAGATTGATATTACCCCAATATTTGTCAAACTTTGCTTGCATCTTCTTAGACATAGCTCTCAACCAAGGTTCCTCACTTAAAGATTTATGATCTAGCAGCTCTTTGATACTCCAAAGCTCATGAAGAAATAAGTTTGGTGTTGGATATTCGAAACCTAATTGATGAAATAAATGAGTATTTAGGATAATCATAATCATATAGCATATACCATCAACTGTAGAAAATAATGAAAATAATTTAAATTACCTGATATGATTCTGGTGATTTCATTGAAATGTACCAAGAGAGAACAAATTTCTTCAACTCTGTACCAATCATCATCACTAGGTAAATGCTTGTAATTTGTATCCCTTAGAGAATATCGAGGGAATACTTCCTTGAACTCCATAGCACATGACAACATAGCATATGCTGCATTACACCTAGTGCAACAATCTAAGATCAACTTCTTATTAGGCTTCTGAAGTTGTTTGCAAATTTCACTGAAAATTTGCACACGATGAGTTGAGGCACTGATGTACTTTACGCTTTCCCTCACACGCTCAATGATGCCCTTAATTTCAGAAAGACCATCTTGCACAAGTAGGTTTAATATGTGTGCACAACATCTAACGTGAAACAAACGACCCTTTAATGGTAATGTTCTATGGAATGATATGCTATCTTGTAACACCTTCACAGCTGAATCATTGTTCGAAGCATTGTCCACTGTAATTGTCCAAACTTTCCCTTCGATAGACCATTCTTGCAAGCATTTGTAAATGGCATCACAAATGACCATGCCGGTATGAGGAGAAGGCACATCAACAAAGTTCAACACTCTTTTTTGCAGCTTCCAGTCTGAGTCTACAAAATGACCAGTTATCACCATGTACTGAATATTCTGATTGGATGTCCACATATCAGTAGTGATGCTAGTTTTGTCTACTGATTTCAATAGCCCAGAAACCTTTTTCTTTTCTAACTCATAACTTGTCCAACAATCAGCTGTGGCCATTGATCGAGATATTCGTTCATAGTGGGGAGATGCACTTCGCATTAGTAAGTTGAAGATCTCATACTCAACAAATGAAAATGGCAGCTCATGAACCATAATCATATAAGATACCGTCTCTCTTATTTTTGCTTGGTCATACTTCCAATTTTGAATACTAGCTGAGCTCTCACCACTTGGATGAGTAACAAAGATATTATGTTGACCTTTCACACATATTCTACGTTTGATGCATTTCTTTAAGTGTCTCGTATATTTGGTAGTTGTACCACATGGTTGCTTGCAGTGAGTACACTCCATCACTTCCTCCCCATTCTCAAGTGTGACCAATTCAAATTCTTCCCATATGGCTGATTTTTTTTGCCTTGTCCTCCTCTGATAATTTTCGGCTGCATTTTGACGTGCACCTTTTCGAGTGGCTGCAGTAGGAACCTAGTCTTCCATGATAGCATCTTTATTTCCTCTTGCGTCCATAGTGACTACAAACAAATAAAATTTGTTTAATAACTTGTTTGCATCTTGCTACATAACATTAACCAATTTTTTTTTTTTTTATTAATAAATAAGAACAAAGAGAAAAAGAAATCCAAAACAGGTGGCTACATATAGCAACACTGCATTTGCTACCAACTATTTGGAGAAACAAATCAAAGTAACACTACAATAACTGTGAAACAATCATATATTGATTAAAAGCAGTGCCAATATTCTGAGAGAAATCAAACACATTATTTAGAAGGAAGCATACTTTTCAAGTATTTATTTCAAATAGGTAATCATATATTTTGAGAGAACAGTACATTAAACAATTTTCTGCCTAACCAAGACTGAGTTACAAGTCTCGTCTCTCCCTCTCCCTCCATATCTCTCTGTCTTAAGGTCTAGATATGAGCACAAATACATTTGATTTACAGATAAAAATTGAAATAAAACCAAAACACCAAAATAAGAATGCAGGATTTAACTCTGAATTGGGGCAAGAACTGACAGAGGAAACCACATATGAGAAACGGAGGTTCAAAGGAGGCTAATGGATACTCACATGTATAGACTGTATAACTCCGGCTAACGGTGGTGGAGGAACGTCGGATAGTGTAGGGGCAACGGACTGTGAAAATAAACGGAGCGGCGCATACAAGAGGTTGGAACTTTGAAGTGATTATGCCCTAATTTGCTTTGTAAGTTAAAAAGATGAAAAATGACGCACTGCATACTGATGCTCTAATTGGATTATGAATTAGGAATTCATTATGGGCTTTTAAAAGGCTTGTTAAAATAATAAGTTGTTGGCCTTTTTTAAATAAACCTGTTTGGGCCACTTTTAAAATATTAAGCTATTATATTATTATTATTATTATTATTATTATTATTATTATTATTATTATTATTATTATTATTATTATTATTATTATTATTATTATTATTATTATTATTATTATTATTATTATTATTATTATTATTATTATTATTATTATTATTATTATTATTAATAGTAGTAGTAGTATAATACTACTACTACTACGAGCCCTTATCAAACATGTTTGTGAACATTCTTAAACGAGCTTGTTCACGAGCTATACCGATCTGAGCCATGTAGTGTTCATGCTCTGTTCATTTATTTACCGAGCTAAAAAAAAGTGTTCAAGCTCTGTTCGTTAACTAAACAAACGATCTTGAACGAACGCTAACCGAGCTCGAACACGAGCTTTTTAGCGAACGCTCTGTTCGCTAACAGCCCTAACAGGCATCAAACAAGCCATAGAGGCAAGTCTAAGCTTGTCCACCACCAGACGTTGGACTTGTGTTGCTGGCAGCACTTGGTTCTGGAACCTAGCTATGTTCCGAGCATACCAGATAAATCAGAAAATAAGAAAAGGCAAGGATATTCTGATATGCTCTTAACTATGATTTCTCACAAACCAGATTTCAAGCATGCGACAGATAGAGCAATTATATGGGATCTCAATCTAAATTTTTTTTGCAAAGTGCTGCCAGATTGAAATAGCGGTAGAGGCAGTTTATCAGGTTATGTGCAACCTCTTCACAAGCATTATAGAAAAAGGGATACACAGAAACAAACACAAATTCACATTTTTTCAGGTTATCATCAAAGGGAACAAAAGCATTGATTAACCTCTAAACAAAAATAGCATGGGAATTCAAAATGAATTTGGGCCACATCATTGAGTGCCAAGCCTCTAAGGGCTTGTGCACTCTCAGGGCATTCCAGGCCGAAGAAAATGTGAAGAGGCCATTGGGAGTTAGCTCCCAAAAAGGATTATCAGGGTAGTTAGTATCAATAGCTAAGGAAGCAATTTTTTTTTAACCACATGAGCAGGTAGAATATTAGAAAGCTCAGAAATTTGTTACCCATCAGCATCCCAAAATTCCTTGACAAGATCATTGAAATTAAAGACACCAAAGAAGTTAAACAAAGGAGATTCACTCATCTACTTATCAAATGAAAGTGATATTGTTGGATATGAGAATAAGCTAATTACTAATTCAGACATATTATGGAAGAGCACTTATGCAAGTTGAAATGGAAGTGTGACATGCACGTGATCAATGCAACATGAGAAGTTGTTAGACTCATTAAATGCAAGTCCGTTATTTTTCAGTTATGCATGAGAGAAGAAACTGTCAAGCAAAGTTGGTTACGGGGCAGTTTTTCAAGCAGTCTTCATCTGAGTATATTTTTCTTCTTCTTTCATTAGTTAGACAGATAACATAGAGATAGAGGAGAGAGCAATATAGAGCGCATTATTGATGCAAGATATCAAGAGTGAACTTATATGGAGAGTTGAGAGTATGTGCTTTGTGTTTGTTCCTGTAGTGATATTCTGGTGATAGATCATTGCCTTGTTCTTGTGAGAGCTGTAAAGATCATAGTGAAGACTTCTTTCTCATGGACGTAGGCTTCGTTAACAGCCGAACCACGTAATCCTGTTCTTGTGTGTGTGTTCTCTCAAAGTGTTTGATACTTTGTCTGTTAGATTATGTTAGGATTATTCTGCAAATCGTTGATCTTGCGCAACAAGTGGCGCCGTCTGTGGGAAGAAGAGACCCACGATTATCATGTCTGCAGCAAGATTCAATATGAAGAAGTTATTTGGGAAAAATGTCTACAACCTATGAAAGAAAAAGATGAAAGCCATCCTAACTCTACAAGAATTGTCTAGCGTGCTGAATGGAGATGATAGGTTTCCTGAGAAGTTAACGGCTGTGCAGAAGGAGGAGATCCTTGAAAAGGCCCACAATATGACTATACTTTGTTTAACAGATAACGTATTGCGTGAAGTTGCAAAAGAAAAATCAGCAGCTACAGTTGGGCCAAACTGGACAACTTATACATGACAAATTCAATGTCCAATCACCTGTATACAAAGCAAACGTTATACTCTTTCTGTTTTTCAAAAGATAAAAGCGTAAAGGATCAGCTTGATGGATTTAACAAGCTTCATGACGACTTAGAGAGCATTGATATGAAGCTTCAAGACGAAGATAAGGCAATCATGCTGCTAAATGCATTGCCAAGATCCTTTGAACATTTGAAAGATCCTTTGAACATTTGAAGGATGCTCTCCATGCCCAGCCAAGGTAGGAAAATTAGGCCGAGACGGAGGTAGTATATGATTTGGCATGAAAGACTAGCTCATCTTAGTGAAAAAGGGATGAATGAGCTTTTGAAAAGAAAGCTCATAACAGGAAATACAAAATTAAGTTTGAGCAAATGTGAGAAGTGCATCGTAGGGAAAAGCAAGAAAGCATCATTCCCTATTGGAAAGAAAAGTTCAAGATTACCACTGGATTATGCACATTCTGACCTATGGGGTTCATCTACAGAACTCACTAAGTGGATGAAAATACTTCATGAGTATCATTGATGATTACTCAAGAATATTGTAGATATACATACTCAAAAGCAAATCAGAAGCATTTAGGAAATCTAAAGAATGGTTTGCAGAGGTTAAGTTGGAGAAAGGGGTAGGATTGAAATCTTTGAGGTCTGACAATATATTAGAATTTCTATTAGAGGAGTTCATGAATTTATTGTAAGTCAAAGGGAATTAAACGTCATAGAATAGTTCCTGGTACACCACAACAAAATGGTATTGCTGAAAGAATGAACAAGACGGTTCTAGAGAGAGTTAGATGCATGCTCATAGAATCTGGATTGCCAAAAAAGGTTTGGGCAGAAGCTGTGTCTACAAAAGCTTTTCTGATCAACAAATCTCCCTCTCATGCTCTTAACTTACACACACTTGATGAGATGTGGAATGGCAAGGCAGCTGATTATTCAACTCTTAGAGTGTTTGGTTGTTTGGCTTATGTTTCTATAAGCAAGACAAATTAGAACCAACGGCCCTAAAATGTGTCATGTTGGGTTATGAACAAGGGGTAAAAGGGTACAGTATATGGTGTATAGAACCTGGATTAAATAATAGTAAGCACGAATGTGGTGTTCAATGAATCAAAAATGCTATTTTTGGATTAAAATCATGGTGGATATGAACTTCAAAAAGCTCTCACACTTGATGGATCACCTTTTAAGGTGGAGTATGTTGAAGCTGATGAAGAGGGTATGACAGAAGAAAATCAACCAGAAATTGAGGAAGATGAAGCTGAGGAACATGAAACTGGTTTAGGGGAGTATCAATTGATTAGAGATAGGGCTAGAAGGGTTCCAAAGGCATCAACAAAGTATGGAGATGAATACCTACTAGCATATGCCCTTTCTGTGGTAGAAGAAGAGCTGTTTCATGAACCAATTAAGGAATTTTCAGGAAGCTGTCAATAGCAGGGATAAAGATAAGTGGATATCAGCTATGCAAGAAGAGCTTGAATCTTTAGAATTGAACAATACATGGATATTGGTTGATAACCAATGAGTCAGAAACTTATCAGTTGTAAATAGATCTTTAAGAGGAAGATTGAGATAGTTTCTGATGTAGAAAGGGTTAGATTGGAGGCCAGGCTAATAGCAAGATGCTTTACACAGAAGGAGGGCCCATAGATTATAGTGAAGTGTTTTCACCAGTTGTGAAGCACTGTTCCATTAGAATTCTATTGGCTTTAGTGAATCAATGGGACCTTGAACTTGAACAATTGGATGTAAAGACAACCTTCTTGCATGGGAGTTTGAAGGAGACAATATATATGACCCAACCTGAGGGGTTTGTGCTTCCTGAGAATTCTAGAAAAACATGTATGCTGAAGGAGTCCCTGTATGGATTAAAACAGAGTTCCAGACAATGGTACGTGAAATTTGATCAACACGTGAAGAAGATAGGTATTGTGAAATCTCAACATGATAGCTGTGTTTTTATGAAGAAGCATGGATCAGCAGTGGTGGTTTATCTTCTCTTGTATGTTGTTGAAATGTTAATAGGCAGTAAATATCATAATGAGATTCAAAAGGTGAAAGATGAGTTAAGCTCCGTATTTGAATTCAAGGTACTTGGAGAAGCAAGGAGAATTTTGTGGATGGACATAACCAGAGATACAAGCAGAGGTGTATTGTGGCTTCACCAAAAGGACTATATCAGTAAGATACTTAAAAGGGTCAATACGCATGAGGCAAGTGGCGTCCTATGTGCCTAGAATTATATGATGTGCTAAATAAAGTTATAGATGTTATATTTGAATTTAACATCATAAAGCACTATTTAAATAATCTTCACTGTTGTAAGTATTAATTTTCACTCAAGAACTTCACAAAATAAACGGAAAGGTTGCTTAGCCCTTTGCAGTCTTCATTTCAATGCAGTCTTTTCAAATGTTACATTTTTCTTTTTTTGAAATAAAAACATTTTGCTTGCTTTAGCTTAGTCACTTAGGTGATAGACTAAGATTTATTTCTAAGAGAGTTTCACCTTATGCACTTCAGACTGTACGTCTTATATGATATTGGCTCAAGAGTAAAAATATCCGAAGTTTCTGAAAATTTGTTATCTTAGCCAACTCTCCTAGAACTGCAAATTTAGCTACCACTAGACTAACGAGGATGGAATTTTAATCAATCTGATTGTCAAACTTAACTGGCATGGAAGACTCTTTGATCCGATTTTGAGGAGTCGAAGTAGATATATTCTAAAACCACCCAATTTAGGGAAATGCTACACTTGGTAATAAAATAATTGAAACATAATCCAATTTCATATTAATTTCAGGTAATGGCGAGCGACGGATTGTGGGATGTTATGAGCAATGCAGATGTTGTAAGCATAATAAAAGACACAGTAAAAGAGCCTGGAATGTGCTCTAAGAGGCTGGCCACTGAAGCTGCTGAAAGAGGTAGCAAAGATAACATCATTGTCATCGTCATCTTTCTACGTCCGGTTTCTACCGCAGAGAGGATTTCTAGCTTCAACATCTATCCTCAAATTTATATTTACTGAAAGGAAGCGAGTTTTCTTTCTTTTCCCGTTACAATATGTTCTGTGTTTGTGGTGATATATTGGGTGCATAGAAAGAAGGGGATTAGAATGAAGGGCAGTGGTAAATAGAATGAAATCTACGCATAAATTTCTACGCTTTTACTTGCTCAAGGTGTTTCGCAAACCAAATTACTATGTTCAAAATCACTTTTATGAGTATTTGTAAGCTCACATTTTCTGCTTAATTCCGAAAGCAATTATATTCTGATCTTGAGAAGTTGAGAATCCCCAACATCTAGCAGATGATTGTTGTCTTTTTTTTTTTCTTTTTTTTCTGTGTAATTATATAGAACTTCTTTTGACCAGTTCTCCAAATACTATTTTTTTTCAAGCTTTGGAATGGGGATATTTTCTTTTTCGTTGCTGCTTTTCATTTTCTCTGTTCATGGTAGGTTTTTTTATTTAGATTCGTTCAGCTCTTTCCTTCATTTTCTATGAAATCAAGAAAAAAATAGTGTTTGGCGGTAAGTTGCTTAGAAAAGTTCTGACTACATAGGTTTTGTATCGTATCGTATATGTTGTCTTTAAGAGAGCGTAGTTTCCCTTGTGGGAATGTTTTGTCTCCCCTATTGGAGTGTTTTTTCTTCTTTTTAGGAAGAATTTAGACCCCAGCACCCTTTCAGCATTGTCATCAAGGTCTTCCTAGTTTCGAATTACTTCAGTACTTTAACCGAACTATTTGACCCGTTTGTCAGTTGAATGAAAACCTCTATTGTTTGGATAAAAAAAGAATTAGATGAATGTCTAACTTCCTAAAACTATCAAGGAAAAATTGGTAAAAATACCTCTTAAATTTGTCATATTTAAGAAAATGCCCTTTAAGTTGACACTTTTTAAATATGTCCGCTAATTTATAAAAAATTGATAAAAATGACCCGTTACCTGACTATTATCTGTAACTCAGACTGTAACGGGCTTATGTGAACTGTTTTATGTGATATGACAACTCCCTTAAAAGGATTTTTTCTCCAGAACATTATTTTTATTAAATAAAATCATGCATTACCAAATCAGCACAAAATAGGAGGAAAAATGTCATCTTTCCTCCGATTCTCATTTCCCCTCAAGCTTTAGGCATTAGTTTCAGTATAAATTGGGAGCTTCTCCATTCGTGGCCATTTCGTAGAAAAGACGTGTGCTTGTGCTCAGTGGAGTCCCAAAATCTGAGTCTCACTTGCCAATGGCGAACAAAATGCCGATCTTGGTGTCAAGATTGATGACGTTTCCACTACTAGAAGCAACAGAAGGTGGTGATGTGAAAGAAGCTGCCGTTGGTATCGTCAAGAAGATTTAATTCTTACTGTAAATAATAGCAATGGAGAAGGAGGGAGAGAAACACTTGTAGATGCGCTTATAGGGAAATCGAGGGGCAGATACAGATGGATCGGTCCTGGATTTCTAATTTGAATCGTGCACATCATATGAAGGGAGAGGGGTATAATGTGTATGAGCTACTATCAAGGTTCAACACAAACTTGCTTGCACAGTGTGGTCACATGGTTCCATGGCTAAACTTCTGTAAGTATTTAACCATCAACTAATTGGGAGAGCCGATAGAGAAGATTGGGAAAGGCTGGTCCGACACTCACCAGTACGTGCTGGAGCCCATTTTTAATGCGCGTCTTCTAAAACATCCGTGCAGAGTGTACAACTGTCTTCTTTTCGAAATGGCGGAGAGAATAGAGAAACTCCCCAATTTCTGCTGAAATTAATACCTACGGCTTGAGGGGGATTGAGAATTTGGTTGGGTGATGACATTTTTCACCTCATTTTTGTGATGATTTGGCAATGTGGTGATTATATTTAATAAAAATGATTTTCTGGAGTAAAAAACATGTTAAGATAGCTGTCACATCACACAGACAGTCCACCTAAGCCCATCACTAGTTGAATTACATGAAATAGACGGTGATAGGGCATTTTTCTCAATTTTCTGAAAGTTAGCCGACATTTTTAAAAAGTCCCAAATTTAAAGAGCATTTTCTTTTTAATTATGACAAATTTAAAAAGCATTTCTACCAAGTTTCTCAAACTATTAATTATTACTAATACAACTTATTTTATTTTGTCATGTGACTTATTCAGTTATATGTTACATTTTCGTAAAGTAAAAGATTTTAGTTATTTACTTAGAGTAGAATGATATTGACTTTTGAAAAAAATTATAATTTTAGAAGAAAATGTAGTTTTTGAAATAAGACTCTCGAAAGAAAACTAAAGTAAGAGTATTAAAGTTGGAATACAGTTTCTAGATTTCATCAGATTTTGTGTCTGAGTTGAATGAAATTATTAATATAAAACTAATAATATTATAAACATAAACGAGTGCACCTCTGTATTGGAGCCTCAATTTTCTTTTTTTTTTTAATATTTCAAAAGATGCACAGTTTACTATGAACAATTTGTCCTTATAATTCCATCAAAAAAGAAAAAAAAGTCCACTCTACTAATTTGCAATATCCAGATAATTAGCGCATTACCCACAAAGAAAGGTGAATTGCGAAACTGGTTCAGTAACTTATGGATGGTTTATTTATTTTTTTACTTTATAATTTTTTCTTTATCATTTTAATTACTTAAATTTTAATTATTCTCAGCCGAAATTTGAAATTATTATCGAATATCTGCCCCTAAACCTTAAAAAACTGCAGTAAATTGAGATTCACTAATTGCCTAGTATTGTACATGACGTAAAGAAGCTACACTAATAAACAAAATGACATCAAACACATACACAATTAACCATGGGACCACAAATTCACTCAAAAACTGCAGATTCTTGATTTGACGCTGTCATATACGGTACACATACAATATTCAAAAAGAATTTCAAATTCAGGCAACACAAATAAAGTCTAAAGTGCAAAGTTTGCTTCACTTATGTGATAACTGAGGACGATATAGCCATTAGTGCAATATTGGAGCACCCAGCCGGTTGCATATACGCTATCAAGTCACCAAATTTCAAATATAGCCAAAAAAAAGAGCATGAATTTTTTTTCAAGTATCGTCGATTATACCACTTTAATTGTAAGAAAAATGGTATTTTGAAACAATAGAAATATCTAAAACAATAAAATATTTGTCACAACTACACAGTTTCATTTCCCTACTCATCATGGGTACATATTTTTGTGCCTATTAGCTGATGTGCCAATAATAAAGAAGTAAATTTTCTTACCTTAATTTTTTGGATGAGATTATTATACATCACCGGTGGGTACATCCCCAAGGTGGGTAGGAGAACATTTTCACTCAACTACATTATTAGAGATAGCATGTCACCAATTAGTCACTCAATAATTAACCCGTCACTAAATAATGTTACTGGAGAGGATAAAAATCACCTCAAATATGTATTGAATATTCTTTGGAACAACTAGTTATCTTTAAAACATGTCTATACATAATTATAAATAATTTGTAGAGCATCTTATGATTACCTTGGGACAATAATTATCATATTAAAACATGTCACTAAAAGCCTCTTTTCTTATAATGTTTGTTTTGTTATCAGTTATAAGTGAATACACTCTCTTGATCTAAAATAATCTATTCTTATGTATATAAATTGGTTTAATTTATTTATTTATTATGACTTATCAATCATATGTTGCCACTTGTTTTGTTTGTGAAAATAGAATTTTGAGTTTTCACAAGTGACTAATGAAATAAGATATTACTTTTCAAAAAATGCTCAAGTTTTAGGATAGAAAGTACCATTTTTAATATTAAAAACTAAAATGAAGAAAGTTAATTTGTAATCATATTTTTGTGATCCAAAGAGATGAAGGCAACCACACTCAAGTGCAATGAGATTGGCTATTACTTTCTATGTCCTGTGATTTTTATAATACAATATATTTTAGATTATTTAGAAATCTATTATGTCTCATTAAAACAATCTATACTAAAGCCACGATATTATTAAAAGGAAGTTGTATTTCAAATTCAACACTTTATTTTTGGTTATTTGAATAAATATACAACTTTTTATAAACCAACAAGTCTCACTTATATCACTTTTTATATTTGTTGATTTGACTTATTCAATTACATTTAACTTGTTTAATCGGTGAATACTAAATTGGTCCTCCTCCTTTAATAAGGACATGTTTTTTTCCCAAAAAATAAATAGTTTTGGAAACCTGATTCTTATGGGGACGAGGGAGCATTCATTTTTCTTTTCCCGCGTTAAACAATCAAAATAATTTTTTTTTTTTTTTGTTTTTCAGTGAAGCGCGTTGAGTACGAAATCATGGATACTAGATATTGTCCGCAATATAATGAAACAACGCAATAAAGTCATCTTTATGTACATTATGAATGATCTAGTAAATCTTTGGAATCAAAATATAGAACATTACGACAATAAAGTTGTATAAACCGGCACGGATATAACTGTAACTGTACATAATACGGACATATGTAGTTCATGTATCGACGCGTGCTGCCTCGAATAATAAAAAGGAAAAAAAACTTAAATATGTTTTGCTAAGTGGCTAATTTTAAATTCAATGCTCTACAAATAACCAAAATCTCTTTGTTTGTTGTTACTATCTCATTGTACTACCACCCAAAAATTACTCATTCATTTTTATTTATGGTTAGTGCACTCAACATCCAAAGGAAATTAATGTAATTATGCAATTGGGATAAAAATCATATCATTTATTACATGCATGACTTGGATGAAAAAAAGCAACTAAATTTCAGCTGTCAATCTCTAAGTGTTGCTCGGTCTTTTTTTCCCCCTACATTATGGTCAATCTTGAAAACCCTAAAAATTTGAAGAAAGGGATGAGAAAGACTCATAAGCATAGTTGTTAACTGGCATTTTAGCCATAATATCATAGCTTAAAACAAATTTACTTTTTTTCCTTGCAGGCACGCTCATGCAATCTGATTTGTGTATCATACATGCAAATCATAATTATAACAACCCTCATTCCCTCTATAAAATACCTTCTTCATCTCCTTCTCAAACCATCTCATTTCTCTCAAACAATTAAACTATTGAAATAACCTCTCTTAGTTAATTCTCTCTCCTCCTCGCTCTCCCACTCTCTCATGGATTCCCCAAGCTCCAACCCTAACGCCCAACCTGCTGTTTACGATGTTTCAATAAGGAACGATGAAGAAATAAGAAGTCCTTCAGTTGATCAAAGCCAATCCAGTGAAGAAACCATCCCCATTGAGTACCCAGTAGTACCTCAACAACCAATTCATGTCGCTCCAATGGCGATGGACGATGAGGATCGTGAGTATGGTTGCAAATACTGCAATAAAAGATTTAGTAATAAACAAGCATTGGGAGGGCACCAAAATGCTCACAAATTTGAGCGTACACTAGAAAAAACTGCGCGCGAAGCGCAGGAGAATGGTCTG
The DNA here is from genome assembly GCA_958295605.1 of Ajuga chamaepitys. Classification (NCBI taxonomy): domain Eukaryota; kingdom Viridiplantae; phylum Streptophyta; class Magnoliopsida; order Lamiales; family Lamiaceae; genus Ajuga; species Ajuga chamaepitys. Next base: position 4,670,153 of record OY282504.1, read on the forward strand.
GGCTACTTTGGTGGTCCTTCAGGTCCACTTCTTGCTTCTTACCCGACATCTCATGATCTTATGAGTAGGTCCTATCTAAACTTGCCTTATCCTTCTCCCCATCATGGGCTTCCTATTGGGTACAGTTCAAGGCCCTCGGTACCAATGCCCCTTGACCCTTTCAGGCCTCGGTCCGTACCTGGATTGGGGCATGTATATGGAGGATGGTCTGCTTCTTTGGCTAGACATCCTCAGTTTCCAAGGTACACGTACCCTTATGTGACCAATCATGGCCCAATTTATAGGCTTCCAAATGCCGGAGAAGGTAGTTCTAGTTCCGTTAGGCCTATTTCTGATCATTATCAAGATTTGTCGGCTTTAACATTAAGACTCAGGCCTAGCAAAAACCCCGGAGATGGGAACAACGCGAGCCGGACGAATAGGCCTATAGAGCAAGAAGTTGATGAATCAGGCCTGGATTTGACGCTCAGGCTATAAGCTTGTTGGTGTTAATTTTCGTTGATCTTTGTCTTTGTTTTTAGATTTCTTATTTTTGTAGACTTTTTAATTTAGCTTTGGTAAATGCTTACCATTTGTTGGATCCATTTTAATTCAATAATGAAATAAACTACATGGTGCATTTCATCTTCAATCCCCTATATATATCTTGTAATTAATTATTCTTAGTTTTATTTTTCCAATAACCTATCCATCACACAAAATGTAGAAACACAACTCCAGTTAATTACTACAAACTTATCACGAATTAACTAATGTACAAAAAAACAATCAAAAAAACTTTACCCTCCTTCTTCCTCCATCTCCTGAAAGTTTAGATCTCCTCCTCCTTCGCTTATCCTTCAATTATAGGATGAAGAAATACTTCTAACATGTTATTGATTTCTGTTTTGATTTGTTTTGTTTCATCTTGTTTTTTTGTTTATATTTTCCTCTCCTCAGGTTTGGCTTTGTGAGATTTCTCCATGCCTTTATGTGTCTTTCCAAGTCTGTGTGGACTCCGATCTCCACTCTCCTATGAATCTTTTGACTATGAAGGTTGTTGCGATTGGCAAGCGTATGAGATGAAGTTTGATGGAGATTGATGATCTTGATAAAGAGTCGAAGGTATTTGTTTGTACTTTTTTCCGATTCGTTCCTTGCTGTGAATGCAGACACGAGGCACGAATAATGTCTTATTGCTATTGGGCTTCTTGTTGATGATATTTAGCGTATGATTTTGACGAATTATTTAATGTAATTGCTCATAGGCTTGCGCATTTTTTCTTTTCTTCAGCCGATCCGATTATGGGATAGATCTTATTTTCCTTATTAGGTTGAAGTCTTGTAATTGAGATTGATTAATGAGATTCTCGATTAAAAAAAAAAACTAATGTACACAAAACTAACTACTTTTAGTGTAAAAAAGAAAAGCAAATAACCGCTATAAATCTGAAGTGAAAAAAGGGAAAGAATGAAATAACAAACTGATAAATGTATAGGAATCATGTGGAAAACCATGCATACTTTTAGAGAAAATACGAGCGATTCTTTTTTTTTTTTTTTTTTTTGTGTGTTTATGATAGAAATATTAAGTTAGAAATAACATATGAAATTTAAAATCAAAGATTAGGATTCATGAAGTCTTAGTTAATGAAATACAAAAGAAATTATAAATATTGAGGCAATAGTGTATATATAGTCACTAACATATATACTACTACCTTCATCCCAGTTAAATTTGTCTACTTGCCTTATCGGTCCGTCCAAGTTGACTTTACAACCTCATAAATGGAAATTAATTCCCACAATCCTCACCCTCAAAATCTCAACCATCAATCTTCACCTTTAAAAAAGTCAAAGGAAAAGTAAAATCTGTTTTTTCTTAACATTGGTGCCCGATAAGGATTGTAAATTTAACCGAGACGGAGGAAGTACTATTTTTTTTTTAAATTTCTATATATACTAATCTTCGTAATATTTACATCATTTGCATAGTAATACTTACATCATTCCCATAAGTAACGATGTTCTGAATTAACCTGACCAAAGTTTCTAGAAAGTAATAAGTTGCTATTTTACATCTTTTTTTGTTTTTCTTTAATATAATGGCAAGACAATTTATAGGTATATCGCATTCCTATTACATTTAACCTATTTTTCTATTTTTTTTTTGTTTTTTTTTTTTGTTTTAGAATTATTACATTTAACCTATTAATCAAAGGTAATTATCTCAAACTAGAAATCTCCAATTGTGTGATGCACAAATTGAAGTGTATAAATTTATTATTTATTTAAATTATTTAATAATTTTTTTATTAAAAATTATCCAATTTATTTTTATTTGCAGATCTAATACAATACAAAAGTAATCCAACCTACAATAAATTTTAAATCTAAGCCTAATAATCAACAAACAAATAATTATTTATTTAAAAATTTAATATTTTATATCAAAATAAGTTTCATTAGATACTTAGAAATGAGGATCAAATTCATATATATATTTTGTAAGTAAAAATGGTGAAAAAAAGAAAGTTATTTGTGCATTTTGGATATGGGAGAAATACTTCAAAAAAATTATGGGAGAGCGCTACAAAAAGAGGAAACATATCTCTAGATTCTCTCATCTCTTATGCGTATGCGTTGTTCATCTCCTTTTTTCTTTTTAAGAAAATACAAATACTATTTTTATATTTGGAAACTGAAATTGGTTTGTCTTTTACTATTTGTAAATCTTACTATATAACAAAAAAAAAAATTCTATAAAAGAAAAGCAGTTATATTTTCCCGCTCATTTCACCTTCTAAACATTGTAGCTTTAAATCAGAAGTAATATTAAAAGAAATGTATATATATGGGGTAAATATTTGTCTATATATGGTAAAATATTCCCAAAATTAGTTTCAAAAGTAAATTTTATTGGCAATTTGCTATATAAAGAAATTATAGGTGATAACACTTAATAGATTCTTAGAATAAAAATAAAATAAATTCAAAAGGAACTAATTTAATATTAAATAAAAAAGAAATATTTTTTTGTTCTTTTTCATTGTAAAATATAGAATTAATCTTTATTTCATGACCTTTAATTTCATATTTACGTTGAATATTTTAAAATAAGTTATATTAGAAAAATGTAATTGTTTGTCAATTATTTAGGTTACACTTTTTATGTAATATGAGTTGAATTATTTGATTGGGTCTAGATACTAATAAAAATGAAATAAATATTAAGAATACCTTGTTTTTAAATACTTAGTAACTAATCTTTTTAAAATATGAGTTAATCTTTTTTTTTTTTTAAATAGTTTTTAAAACTTTTTTTATTCTTTGAACAAATCCATATATGTATCTTACCTACAATATTACAAGTGTTCAAAAATAGTAAAACTAACTATTTTTCAGATTCATAGATAATATTTGATGTTTTTATAAAAAATAAAAAAAGCGGAGGGATATATGTGTCCACATTAGGGATGGAAAGAGTTTAGAGACTTATTTTGTTTATTGTAGCTCTCTTTCTCTCTCAAATGTTTCGATCTTTCCAACATCCTAAAGATACTAATACATGTTTTTTTAATCCATTTCTTTCATTTGCAATAGATAAAATAAACAATTGTCTGGTGGTTAATTTTTGTGCTCAGAGTTTAATATTTATTGTAGGTTGAACTATTTACATTGAAGGGAAATTTGGTTATATGGCCAAATAGCAAGTGGCTACATGTTTTCTAGCCACATTTTGTGCGTACATGTTTTTTAGCTAGATTTGGGCTAACCTCCCTTAAATTAAGAATTTTTTTTCAATTAAGAGCTTAATCCCCCACACCACTCTCTGCCCCCTCCACCCTATTACTGCAACAGTTGAACTCCTTCCATTTCCTCCCACTATCACCACCACAACCACATTCAACTATATTCTGCACTCCATAAAATCCATCAAAACCCTCATTCAAATAGAGAGTAGTCTTTCCAGCGAAATTAGAAAAATGAATTATGGTGGCTAGTTTCTCGGTGAAGATGTTAGACTAATCGACGGCGGCGGCGAGGTTAGCGGCTCATCTGGCGAAGTTAGTGGGTCCTCCGGCGAGTACTCCAGCTGCGGCGCAATCGTAGCGATCAGTTCATCTATGTATTACATACCTTTTTATATGGGTTATGTTTCTTAGTTGCATTGCCATGATACTGATATATCGCTTTATGACCTGGTTATTCTGTTACCGTTAATTCATAGATGCATAACTGAGTATTTGGGGGGGTTTTCTTGTTTAAAATGTGTTCATTTTTTGTGGTAGAAAAACATTTGTTAAATATTCTTGCTACTGTTGTCTAGTTTTTTTAGGAACAATGCCTTTTGAAAATTTCTGGAATTTTTTTGAGTGTTTGCTTTATCGATGCTAAACAAAGAAGTTGAAGCATGTAGATGCAACTATGCATCGATATACTCTTCGATATCGACATGCCATGCATAATAAAGCATGCTATTTTTTTTTTTAAATTTAAAGTTTACTGTTGACCGATGCTCAATTTTACATCGATGATGTTTAGAATATTCATCGAAAAGCTAATTGTTCATGTACATCGATGTATCATTATACATCGATTCCATATATATCAAGACACTAATTAGCATGGATATATATTAAAGTATTATAATTTACTTTTGTAATTTGTTAATGTGTGGAGGTATATCGATTGTCAGTTTAACATCGATGAGGTTTAGAATATTCATCAAAAAGCTAATTATGATGTACATCGTTGTATAGTAAATTTAGAGTTAATGCACACAAGAGGGAAGGCGAGTCCTTTTGGTTTGTAACCACCTGCATTCCCGACCATACATGTGCGGAAGCATTTTTGGTCAAGAATATGAAGTCTAGGTGGTTGAGCGAGAGGTTTGGGTACGCGTTTCAGTCCGACAAGAAGCGAAGTATCAAGGCTTTTAGAGCTGATCTGATGAAGGAGGTTAGGGTTGAAATTACACCTTGGCAGGCATACTTGTGTAAGCAGCGGTCTGTTAGGAAGCTAGAGGGTCGAGCGGACGATCAGTATGCGCTTCTGTGGGAGTATCATGAGATTCGAAGGACTAATCTAGGTAGCACAGTTGTTTTAGGTGTGGATCAAACACCTGGAGGACCTAAATTTGGCAAATTATATGTTGTCGTCTGGTTTTGGAGTTAGACGACACTCATTTAAAAGGCCCGCACTGTGGTGTAGTTCTATCGGCTGTCGGAGTTGATCCAAATAATAAATCCTTTCTGTTTGCTTACGCAGTTGTGAGTATAGAAAATGGGGAAAATTGGAAGTGGTTTATGGAATTGCCGAAAACAGACTTGCTGATTGAAAATTGCTTCGAGTGGACAATCATTTCTGACAAGCAGAAGGGCTTGACAAAGGCTGTGGCAGATGTTTTACCGGGTACAACATATCGATTTTGCGTGAGGCACATGCACATCAACTTCCGGAACGCTGGATTTAGAGGTCATGCGTATAAAGTAGTTGTGAGGAGAGCAGCCAAGGCCACCACAGTTCCCGAGTTTGAGCGGAGAATGGAGGATATCCGAAAGATGGATCAGGTTTCCTTTGACTGGTTTTTCGGCGAAGATAAACATCCTTCACACTAGAGTCGATCCCATTTCAATACCTACCCAAGATGAGACTTGGTTCAGAATAACATGTGCGACAGTTTCAACTCAAAGATCTTAGAAGCACGCGAACTCCCAATATTGTCTATGCTTGAGGCTGTTATGGAAGCATTGATGAAAAGACTCCAAGAGAACCGGGATATAGCAAAGAGATGGAAAGGTATGTGTATTTTCAATTTTCAGTTTTGCAATCTACTGTAGATTAGATAATTGGCCATTTATCTCAATAATTTTATTTGATTATTTGAAGGACCTTTCTGCCCAAGAATCAAGTGTATATTGGAGTACAACTTAACGAAGGTGGCTGACTGTATGCCTATCAAAGCGGACGAAACTCATTATCAAATTTCATGCTTTGATGGGACTCAGTTCTCGGTTGACTTAGACAGAGGCACATGCGGTTGCAGGAAATGGGACCTAACTGGGATCCCATGTAAGCATGCCCTTTGTGCAATTAATGACCAAAGAATGGCGCCAAATGGTTTTGTACAGAAGTGTTATAGAGTGGAGACATATCACGCTGCACATGGCCATACAATTTTCTCAATTAACGGTAGAGAGGAATGGGCGAAGGTCGAAGCTATTCCCCCTCTTCCTCCAAAAGTTGTGAGAAAAGTCGGTAAGAGAGCTGGATGAGGTACAAGACAAGCATGTACCGAGGAGGATGGGGAGACCTGCCAACCGGGATGCTCGCCATAAAAAAAAAGAAATCAGACAACCCTAATGTGTGGAATATGTAGTGTCCCGGGTCACAATAGACGAGTTTGTCCTTTTGTAAGTGAATCAATTAATCTCAATTTTCAGTTTTTATGTAATGCATGTACCTCGTAATTGACCAATTAATAGCTGATCCAATTTTTTTGTTTTTTGGTATGTAGGCCGAACCGGAACCCGATGAGGCAGAGCAGATTGCTAGACGAAAAATTCTGCAAGAATGTGGTCTCGAATATTTGGAAGACGAGGGAATGTTGGAAGAAATATTCAATGATGCTGATGTACAAGAGTTAATTTGATTTTTTTTTAGTTCGAATCTGAGTATTAAAAGTTGTTGCGGTTAGTCTCATTATCAGCTGGTGTTATAATATGAGTCTCATAAGATTTAGGTAGATTACGATGATTTGGAATGTGTTGGTGATTTTCAGAAATTGCGTAATTTTATAGTTTTATGATTCCGATGATGTGGCTATTGAAGTTAGTGCTAGGATTTGTTGGTGAATATGGTGTGATTTAGTTTCTCGTTATTTTTTCTGAATTTATTCTTTTTGGTGATGTTTCGTACCTGAATTACATGCTGTCAAGTTTGGGCACAGAAAGCGAATCAATATTACTGATTCATTTTTACTGAATCACTGCTGTAAAAATCTGATATTTTTACTGAGTTTGTGTTTCTGTGTTTCTCCAGCTTTGAAAATTAGCAGTTGTATATTGGCCAATCTGCATCAGATTTAGTATCATGTTATGGTCAAGTTTTCGAAATCTGGTCTTAGATTGGTTGAATTTGAATAGCAGTTTTCAAATTTGCATCAGATTTGTTCCAGTTTGTTGAGTAGTTTTGAAATCTGTTTTGATATCAATTAGAATTCTGTTGAAATATGTTAAAATTAGGATTTGTGCTATAACCAAACTCAGGACCCGTTGAGCCAGTTGACACAAGTTAACGAGACGATGGAGAAAATGGTACAATAGTTTTACTTTAAATTAGGTTTGTGTAAATCTATTGTAACATTTTGTTTGAATACTGTTTAAATCTCCCCTTAGGTTGTTGGTGATGCAAATCCTGTTGAATTTTCAAACAGATGAGGTTGATGTTCCAACCCCACTAGAAAAGCTTCCAGTAAGGGGAAAGGTATGGTTCTAAAAAGGATATAAAATGGGTATCATTTGTTTACACATTCCATGATGAATTCGTAATTTATATGAAGGAAAAAGGTACAAAATTTTTAGCTCTTTCCATAAAATTTTGGAAGTATTTCTCCAATATCTTAAATGAACAAATAACTTTCTTGTTTTAATCCATTTTACTTAAAATATATAGATTAAGAATTGATCCTCATTTGTCAGTATCTAATCTAAAACTTATTTTGTATATTTTGCTATAAAATATTAAATTTAAAATAAATAATTATTATTTTGTTGATTATTAGGTTTAGATTTGAAAAATTATTGTGAATTGGAGTATTATTCTATTGTATTTGGGGCAAATAAATATCCATTGAATATTTTTTAATAAAAAAAATTATTAAGTTATTTAAAAATATAATAAATCTATAAACTTCAACTCATGCATCACACAATTTGGAAATTCTAGTTTGAGACAATTACCTTTGATTAATAGGTTAAATGTAATAGGAGGGCGATCTACCTATAAATTGTCTTGCCAATATATTACCGAAGAAAAAAAAAAACAAAACAAAAAAGATGTAAAAGTAAGCAGCTTATTGCTTTCTAGAAAAAAATTAATACCCTTAGGCCTCAGTCTCCCAAAGATTACATTACATATATAAGAACATGAGATGGTAAAGGCGACCAATAACTGTAATTTCAAACTAGATGTACACGAAACAAGTCGCTCGTGAACTAGTCGGATCTTGGTTCATAAAAAGTTTTATTGGACTCGTCTAATATGGCTCGTTAAAATAAACGAACCAAACTCAAGATCGATGATATTCGGCTCATTTGCTTGCAAGCGAACCGTTTGTAGGCTCGAGAGCTAGTTCGTAAAAATTACGCTAAGTACTTATAATTAATTCCTAGTTTTATAGTTATACTTATAAAAGATATATAATTACATAATTAAAGTCATGCATTTATATAAATTTATTAATTTTTAGGTATATTATAATTTTAAGAATTTATAGCTTATTTTTAATTAAATAATGATTAGTAACATTTGTAAGTTATACTTATTAAATTTCTTTGGGCTCGATTAGGCTCAAGTAAGTTCGCAAGCCATTTATATACTTGATAAATTAAGCTGGAGTTCGACTTGATAGTTAATGAACCAAACTCAAACTTTTAAATATTCGGTTCAACTCGGTTTATGTACATCCCTAATAATTAGCAAATTAGGTCAGGTTAATTCAGAACATCGTTACTTATGGGAACGATGTAAATATTACTATGCAAATGATGTAAATATCACGGAGATTAGTATGTACATAAATTTAAAAAAATCGATTAGTAGTATATGTGTCAGTTACTATATCACTATTGCCTAAATATTTATAATTTCTTTCTGTTTCATTGATTAACTAAGACTTCATGAATCCTAATATTGACTTAAAGTTTCATATGTTATTTCTAACTTAATATTTCTATCATTAACCGAAAAATAAGAAAGGAAAAAAAAAAAAAACACTGTATTTTTCTCTAAAAGCATGCATGGTTTTCATCATGATTCCACTTCTTTTTCCACTTTAGATTTATCGCAGTTATTTGCTTTTACTTTTTGACACTAAAAGAAGTTAGTGTTGTGTACCTTAGGAAGAAAAAATAAGTTCGTATATATATATATATATATATATATATGTATATATATAATTACCTGGAGTTGTTTTTTCTACATTTCTTTGATAGATAGGTTATTGAAAAAATAAAAATGAGAAAAATTAATAAACAAGATATATAGGGGATTGAAGATGAAATACAACATGTATTTTATTTCATTAGTGAAGTAAAATGGATCCAAGAAATCATAAGTCATTTACCAAAACAAAATTAAAAAGTCTAAAAAAAAAAACGAATCTAAAATCAAAGACAAAGATCGATAAAATTAAGACAAACAAGCTTATAGCCTAAGCGTCAAATCTAAACCCGATTCATCAACTTCTTGGTCTATAGGCCCGTTCATTTGACTCAGGTTGTTCCCATCTCCGAGGTTTTCGCTAGGCTCGGGTCTTAATGTTAACGCCGACAAGCCTTGACGATGTTCAGAAATAGGCCTGACGGAACTAGAACTGCCTTCTCCAGCGTTTGGATACCTATAACTCGGGCCATGATTGGCCACATAAGGTTGCGGGTACCTTAGAAACTGATGATGTCCAGGCAAAGGAGCAGACCATTCTAATACAGACCGAGGCCTGTAAGGCTCAACGGGCATTGGTACAGTGGGCCTTGAACTGTACCCGGTAGGAATCGCATGTTGTGGAGCAGGATAAGGCCAGCTGAGATAGGATCCGCTCATAAGATCATGAGATGTGGGGTAAGAAGCAAGAAAATGAGGACTTGAAGGACCACCAAAGTAGCCCAGGCCATTCTTTTGCGCTTCGCGAGCAGTTTTTTCTAGAGTACGCTCGATTTTATGAGCATTTTGGTGCCCTCCTAGTGCCTGTCTATTACTAAATCTTTTGCTGCAATATTTGCAGCCAAACTCACGATCCTCATTGTCTATCGCCATCGGAGCGACATGAGTTGACAATTGAGGTACTACTGGGGACTCAGTGGGGATGGTTTCTTCACTGGATTGGTTTTGATCGACTGAATGGCTTCTTGTTTCTTCATCATTCCTTATTGAAACACTAGAATCAACAAGTTGGGGGTTAGGGTTGGAACTTGGGGAATCCATGAGAGAGAGGGAGAGCGAGGAGGAGATAGAATTGATTAAGAGAGGCTATGACAATAGTTTAATTGTTTGAAGGAAATGAGGTGGTTTGAGAAGGAGATGAAGAATGTATTTTATAGAGGGGGTGAGGGTTGTAATAATTATGCTTTTCATGTATGAATACAAATCAGATTGCATGGGGGTGCCTGCAAGGAAAAAAAGTAAATTTGTTCTAAGCCATAATATTATGGCTAAAAAGCCAGTTTACAACTATGCTTATGAGTCTTCCTTATCCCTTTCTTGAATTTTTTAGGGTTTTCGAAATCGACCATAATGTAGGGGAAAAAAGGCACAGAACAATACTTAGAGACTGACAGCTGAAATTTAGTTAATTTGTTTTTCATCCAAGTCATGCACGTAATAAATGATATGATTCTTATCCCATTGGCATAATTACATTAATTTCCTTTGAATATTATGTGCACTAACCATAAATTAAAATGAATGAGTGATTTTTGGGTGGTGGTAGAATGAGATAGTAACAACAGCTAAAGAGATTTTGGTTGTTTGTAGAGCATTGAATTTAAAATTAGCCACTTAGCAATACATATTTAAGGCTTATTTAGTTTTTTTTTTCCTTTTTATTATTCGAGGCAGCATGCGGCATTACATAAACTACATATGTATGTATTATGTACGGTTACAATTAAATTTGTGCCGGTTTGTACAACATTATAGTCGTAATGTTCTATATTTTGATTTCAAAGATTTACTAGATCGTTCATACGTACACAAAGATGGCTTTATTACGCTTTGTTTTATTATGTCGTGGACAATATCTAATATCCATGATTCCGTACTCAATGCGCTTCATTGAGAAAATAAAGAAAATATTTATTTTGATTGTTTAATGCGGGAAAGGAAAAATGGATGCTCCCTCGTCCCAAAAAAGAATCAGGTTTCTCTAACTATTTATGTCTTGGTAAAAAAACATAAGTCCTTATTAAAGGAGGAAGACCAATTCATTATTCGAACCAACAAATATAGGGAGTGGTATAAGTGAGACTTGTTGGTTTATAAAAAGTTGTATATTTATTCAAATAACAAAAAATAAAATGTTGAATTTGAAATACAACTTCCTTTTAATAATATTAATTGTTGCTTTAGTCTAGATTGTTTTAGTGAGACAAAATATATTTGTAAGTAATCTAAAATATACTGTATTATACAAATCACAGGACAGAGAAAGTAATAGCCAATCTCATTGCACTTGAGTATGGAGTGCCTTCATTTTTTGGATCCTAAAAATATGATTATGATATTAACTTTCTTCATTTTGGTTTTTAGATGTTCTTCGAATGTACATGTATATATCGTTTTTAATATTAAAAATGGTACTCTTTGTCCTAAAACTTGAGCAATTTTTGAAAAGTGAACCTTATTTCGTTAGTCACTTGTGAATACTCAAAATTCTATTTTCACAGACAAAACAAGTTATAACATATGATTGATAAGTCATAATCAATAAATAAATCAAGTTGTATAAGTGAGAATAGATTATTTTTAGATTAAGGGTGTATATTCACTTATAATTTATAATAAAACAAACATTATAAAAGATTTTTAGTGACATGTTTTAATATGACAACTGTTGTCTCTATGTCGTCATAAGAAGATCATGTATGAATATCTTCTGAAGATAACTAAAAGTTTCAAAAAATATTGAATACATATTTGAGGCGATTTTTATCATCTTCAATAATATTATTTAGCGGCGGGGTTATTGAGCTACTAATTAGTGACATGTTGTCTCTAATAATGTAGTTGGCTGAAAATGTTCTCCTACGCCCACCTTGGGCACATGTTTGATGTACCCACCGGTGATGTATAATGATGTCATCCAAAAATTAAAGATAAGAAAACTTACTTCTTTAATATTGACACATCAACTAATAGACACATGAATATGTAGGGAAACGAGACTGTGTAGTTGTGACAAATACTTTATTATTTTAGATACCTCCTTGTTGTTTAAAAAATACCATTTTTCTTATAGTAAAAATAGTGTGATCGATAATACTTAAAAAAATATTTCATGCTCTTTTTGTGGTTGTATTTGGAAATTTGGTGACTTAAAAGCATATGAAACTGGCGGGATCCTGCAATATTGCACTAATGGCTATATTGTGCTCAGTTATTATATAAGTGAAGCAAACTTCGAATTTTAGACTTTATTTGGGACGATGAATTTGAAACACATTATAGTTGGATAAGAATAATAATTATGTCACAAGTAGATTTAAGTTTATATACCGGGTCAACATAATCCAGTCAAACTTCAGAATTTTACTCAATAAAGGAATTTCATAATTCATGTATGTGTGCGTGCGTGCGTTTTTTTTTTTTTTTTGGGGGTTTAATAAATTATGTTATCTTATCAAGTTTATATAAGTTTTCAATAAAAAATACTTATATAAGCTCGCCATTTATAACTCACAAACATATTCAAATATTATTAAGTTCAGAAAATATAATATGGGAAAAGTACTATTACTCTCACTGTCTCACATTGATAGCACGCTTCAAAGTTTCCCATAAATTAAGAAATTTATTTAATGCATGTGAAAATTCCTATTACGTTGATATTTAATATACTGAGTTAAAGGATATTAAGTGCAATTAAAAATTAATTCCATTATATGTATATTGGGGAAATTGAATTTAATGTACCCCTAATAAGGAAATTAAATGGGCTATCTTTATCACAACATTAAGAGGGGGGGGGGGGGGGGGGGGCGGCGTTCCTAAACTTAGTTTTTTAAGTGCTCAATTTTGGTCCCTTTTTTCTTAAATTTAAAATTCTCGCTGGATAATTGTATGTACACCGTACCCGACAACGTCAAATCGGGAATTTACATTTTTTTTGTGAATTTATGATCATATGGTCAACTGTTTATGTGTTTGATGTCATTTTGTTTATTAGTGTAACCCATCTACATCATATACAATACTAGAAAATTGATGAATCTCAATTTACTTGAGTTTTATGAGGTCTACAGGTAAATATTCGACAATAATTTTAAATTTAGACTACCAAATTATCAAATTTAAGTAATTAAAATGATAAAGACAAAATTATAAAGTAAATAAATAAATACACGATTTAGAACCACGCACCCGTAAATTACTGGACAAGTTTCACAAATTGATCTAAGTATTTAAGAGTTTGTCTAATTCATTAAAAAATATAGTACACTAGACCACATTACAACGGGAGGAAAAACACATAAATTGGATTCAAGCCATGTACTCAATATAATGATAACAATAAAATTATGGGGTGTTTACAAATGATTATAGTTATAAAAGAATTGATTTAAATTAACTTTTTTTGTGTGCAAATTCAGTAAATCCTCTCGGGACGCAGAAAGACAACAATGACAGTGATGTTATCTTTGCCGCCTCTCTCAGCAGCTTCAGTGGCCAGCCTCTTAGTGCACATTCCAGCCCTTTCCGTGTCAGTTAAGTTTGCCAATCAAGTTGATTAAAACTGCACCCTTGTTAGTTGAATGGTAGCTAAATTTTCCAAAACTACGGATATTTTTACGCTTGAGCCAATATCATATACGAGATACAATCTGAGGTGCAGAGGTGCAACTCTCTTCGCAATGTCTTAATCTATCACCTAAGTGACTAAGCTGCAGGAAGCAAAATATATTTCTTTTAAGAAAAAAATGTAACATTTGAGAAGTCTGTATTCAAATGAAGACTGCAAAGGGCTAAGCAACCTTTCCGTTTATTTTGTGAATTTCTTGAGTGAAAATTAATACTTACAACAGTCAAAATTACTTAAATAGTGCTTTATGATGTTAAATTCAAATATGCATGAGGCAAGTAAAGTTATAAATGTTATAACTCCTTTTTGGTGAAGCCATAATACACCTCTGCTTCTAACTCTGGTTATGTCCATCCCCTAAATTCTCCTTGCTTCTCCAAGTACCTTCATTTCAAATACAGAGCTTAACTCATCTTTCACCTTTTGAATCTCATTATGATATTTACTGGCTATTAACATGTCAGCCACATAAAAGAGAAGATAAACCACCACTGCTGATCCATGTTTCTTCATAAAAACGCAGCTGTCATGTTGAGATTTCACAATACCTATCTTCTTCATGCGTTGATCAAATTTCACGTACCATTGTCTGGAACTCTGTTTTAATCCATACAGGGACTTCGTCAGCAAACATTACTCCTGCCATTATTCCTTTTATTACATCTGCTACCTCTTCTCATATGCCATGCACCACACTTGCCTCCATATATGGCAAATCTTCCAAGGGCCAAATCCTTGCTCTCAAAAATTGCATTCACAGCCCCATCAAGGGCCAAATCCTTGCTCTCAAATCTTCCATCACTGAGTTCATGCTCTAAATTAAAGGAGTAGTGGACGAACTATCCCTTCTTGGTGTATCTATTAACTCAGAAGACTTAGTCTTTAAGGTTCTTGAAATATTAGATTTTGTGCATGTGTGCAATGTGCTAAATCAGATTGGTTTTCAATAGAATAAGTCGTGATTGAAAGCAGTGAATTTTTAGAATGTAAGAACGTAAGTAAACAAAAATAACAATTGTATAAAAATTTGGAGGAAAAATCCCTCTTTCGCTTAGGCTTTTTAATAGTGCAGTATTGTGTACAAGTATATTTTAGACTTAAAGAGCTTTTAGGACTCCCTCTTAAACTGTCAATCCTATACAAACTCCTCCTAACTATATGACAGGCCTCCTGGTCCCCAGTCGGAATTAAGTGCAGAGAATCCATCTTACTTCACGCCAAAGCTCTCCCGAACTATCTAGGCACAGATCTCTTGAATTACGTCCTAATAACTATTAGATGTTCCTAAACAGAATGAACATCAATAGTGCAACCTGTAGCTTTTTGAGTGGCTAAATACCAGAGTTACACTTAACTCGATCATGAGCACAATTCTTCAGCATCACTAAATAGTGAGTGAATTTCTTCATGTCCAATCTTGATTGGTGTCAATATTCCATTTGCCTTGGATGGTCATGAGTCAAGATGGAAAGTTTGACTTGTTACTCCTTGGTTTAGGGGATATGCTTTCTCTTTAAGATGGTATGATTTCCTTGCTGATTGTTTATCTTAACCTTTCCTTAGTTGTTTCAATCATTCACCCTCCCAACCAAAACAATCTCCAGAAAAGGTATTTTTCAATGAATGCCATAATGCTAGAAAGTTTAACAGTTCTCAATGGCCTTGATGACTCATACAAGGGAATCGGGAATGCAATTCAGGCTCACAAACATGACGTCTCCTTTGACGAATTGCACGAAAAGTGATTGAGTACCGAATCTCAGCTTTCTACCCGCACGTCTGCCTCGCTATCTCAGCTGCACATGGCCTTTTTGGCCCAATTTCAGCATAAGCGACCTCCGAATGGTCCCTACCATCTGTCCGCTGCCTCCATCAAGCAGTCTCATCAACGTCCTCAACCTGCCTCGTCTCCACATGTGCAACCGATAGGTTATCAAGGCAAATGTCAACTTTGCTGCATTCATGGCCACTCAGCTCGCCGTTGTCCTAACATTCCGTTGTACACGACCATGTCGCAACCCTCGTGCTCATCTCCTGCATCCGCATATGCCTCTCCATCAATGCATGTGGCGCCGTCGGCACCACCACCCCAGGGCTGGACTCTTGACTCTAGTGCCTCCCATCACATTACCACTGACTTGGCCAACATGTCTCTCCACTCTCCTTATGATGGCAATGACGATGTGATCGTCAGTGATGGTACACATTTGTCAATTACTCATACTGGCAGTCTGACTTTCCACGATTTACCCTCCCTTGTATTTTCGGGCACTTGACTTGTTCCATGTATATCCAAAAATCTTATATCACTCCGCCAAAATAACATTCGTGTGGATTTTTTGTTTCTATTTTTCAGGTGAAGGACTATCGTATGGGAGGTATCCTTCTTCGAGGGCAGCGCATTAATGGTCTCTATGAATGGCCGACTAGTGTTCATATTTTGTCTGCTCCGATGGTTTTTACCTCTATCAAACCTACGTCATCTCTCTGGCATGCCAGGCTAGGCCATCCCTCCCCATAAAATCCTTAATCATTTTTTGTTTAAAAGTTCTTTATATACTACTTAACTATGGATTTTAGTTGTGAGCCTTGCAAATGTATTGAGAATCACAAATTGCCTTTTGTTGAGACATCTTTAACTTCTGTTATGCAACTTCAATTGCTTTTTTCTGATGTGTGGACATCGCACGTTTTATCTCGTGATAATAATAAATATTATGCCATTATCATTGACCATTTTACGAAATATATATGGTTTTATCTGTTAAAATGAAAATCTGATGTTCTCCCAACATTCATTGCCTTTAAAGCTCTAGTTGAAAACTACTTCAAACTCAAAATTACAACACTTTACTCGGATAATGGGGGTGAGTATTTAGCTCTTCTTTCTTTCCTTGCCACTTATGGCATTACTCATCTTGATACTCCACCTCATACTCCTGAACACAGTGGTGCCTTTGAGTGCCATCATCGCCACATTATTGACACTAGCCTCTCTCTTCTCCATCTAGCCTCTATGCCACTTCAATTTCAGCCTTACGCCATCTCCACTACTACCTATCTCATCAACCATCTTCCCTAAGTGGGCCTAAATATGTTATCCTCATATGAAAATTATTTCACCGTTCTCCTAACTTATCCAAACTCCACGTCTTTGGGTGTCAATGCTTCCCTTGGCTGCGTCCTTATCAGCCTTACAAACTAGCCCCTAAGTCCCAATCGTGTGTATTTTTTGGCTATTCTCTGACCAAAGTGCCCATGTTTGCCTTGACAAAAACTCCAACACACTATTCACATCTCGCCTTGTTTAGTTTATTGAAATAATATTTCCCTTCTTCTCCCCTCCCCCACTGCTCACCCTTCTTTCCTCCACTGATACAACGTCGGCATCATTTCCCCAACCACCACCGGTGCTCATCTTGGCACCCTCCACTGCTACCACGCCGACATTTTCGCTGCTCGAACTGCCTTCATCCCCTTGTAGGCCTTCTTCGCCTCCACCTTTGGCCCTCTTGGCATGGCATCTAATGGTTACCCGATCTCGGAACAACATCACTAAACCTGATCCACGATATTGTCTTTTTCTACTATTTATGTTAATGTTGAGCCTTGTACTATGTCTCAGGCTCTTGCAGATCCTAAATGGCATGAGGCCATGTCTGGTGAATTCACGGCTCTACTAGATAATGGTACATGGGATTTTCTCCCTCCTTCTGTCTCTCAAAATATTGTTAGGTGTAAATGGGGTTTCCATATAAAACAGAAACCTGGTGGCTCTATTGATAAATACAAGGCCTGTCTTATTGCCAAGGGCTCCCATCAGTGCCTTGGTATTGACTTATTTGTGACCTTCAACCCGGTTGTTAAGCCTGCTACCATTTGTATTGTTCTCAGCATTGTTGTATCTCGCCATTGGCCTCTGCCAATTTAATGTAAAGAGCGTCTTTGTTCATGGTTCTCTGTCTGATAAAGTTTATATGGCTCAGCCTCCCGGATTCTCTGATTCTAATCATCCTTCTTTTGTGTGTAAGCCTCACAAGTCTTTTATGGTTTAAACAGGCTTCTCACACTTCGTATAATGTTCTTCATACCTTTCTGGCATCTGCTTGTTTTGTGTTCAGATTAGTTTAGTTTAGTCGGATGAATCTCTCTTTGTCTACAACCGAAGGGGTATCATGGCTTATTTTCTGGTTTATGAAGATGATCTAGTTCTAACTGGTAATGAAGACCATTTTTTATCTACCATTGTCACCGATTTGGCGGCCAGATTCTCGGTAAAAGATCTTAGCTCTCTTTCTTACTTTCTCGGAATTGAGGTTCTCAATACTTCGCCCTCGTGTTTTTTAGTTCAACGGAAGTATGTTAATGATCTCCTATCTCAACATAACATGCTTATCGCCAAACTTATTTCCACTCCACTTGTTTCCAATGTCTTTCTCTCATTGAAAGATGGCAGTGGTCCTTCAGATGCTACTCAATATCGTAGTGTACTTGGCAATCTGCAGTATCTCCTTCTCACTCGCCCTGACCTTGCCTATGATGTTAATAAGCTCTCTCAGTTTGTACATGCTCCTACTCAGGTTCATTGGGGTGTTGTCAAGCGCCTCCCTCATTATTTAAATGGCACTCGGCATCTTGCTTTTCATCTCTAACGAAATTCTCCTCTTATACTTCATAGCTTCACTGATGCTGACTGGGCCAGTAACTCTGATGATCGTACATCCACTGGTGCGTTTATTTATTTTCCTTGGTTCCAATCCGATTACCTGGAGTTCTCACGAATGTGTTGCACATTTTACAACTGAGGCTGAGTACCAAGCCATTGCGGTTGTTGCTACTGAACTATAAAGGACTCGTTCCATTCTCTCTGAACTTCGTGTTCCCTTACCTAAGTCTGCTCCTGTGTTATGTTCTGACAATATAGGTGCTATGTACCTCTGCTCCAATTCGGTCTTTCACTCTCGCATGAGCACATTGTCATTGACTACCACTTTGTTCGGGAACTTATCAACTTCGTGTCTCACATGTTTCTTCTGCTGATCAACTTGCTGATGCGCTCACTAAACCTCTACCTCGCAATCGGCTTTCTTTGCTTATGTACAAGATTGGCGTCATGAATCGACCATCATCTTGAGGGGGCGTATTAGATTATTGTAAATGTGTATTACTTTGTTGTCTCCCACATTGGGTTCCTGTAGATTATTTATGTATTCTCACTTGTATTTACTAATCTCTGTTAATTGAATATAATATCTTTTTGGCTTATTCTCAACATAGATTACTGGGAAAATAAAAACTGAAAAGAATAAATAACAAGATATAGAAGATTGAAGATGAAATACAACATGCAATTTTTTCATTAGTGAATTATAATGGATCCAACCTATGACGGACCCAGAAATTTAGGTGAGGGGGCCCAAATTCATAGACGGATCTCGAAGTTCATCTTCTGGAATATATATATATATATATATATATATATATATATATATATATATATATATATATATACATTTTTAAGGCGGTGCTATTTGCAGTCCACAAAATTCTCAACGCAGCCCACTTCTCAGTGCAACCCACTTTTATCTAAAATTTAATATAAAATTCTTAATACAGCCCATTACATACCAATTATACCCTTTCTTTACTAAAATATACTCCCTCTGTTCCATATTAATTGACGTTTTAGAATGAAAAGGGAGAATTAAGAATGAAACATCTTGACAGATATACCCTCGGCTAAAAATTTGACCAAATCAAAATATCTCCGATAGAATTGAAAAGTAGAGATATTTTAGTATTCAGCTAGGGAGAAAATTGGTAGAATTGATGAAAAATATGTAAAACGTCAATTAATTGGAAAATAAAGAACATCCTAAAACGTCAATTAATATGGAACGGAGGGAGTATTATTTAAATTGAATGATTACAAATAAATATAAATAAATTAACAAAACATAAAAAAAACAATCAAACAAAAAAAAAAAGAAAAAATGAATGGGTCGAGAAGAAGAGGAGGTTGTCGCCGCCTCATATGGAGTTTATTTGCTATTGGTTTAACTTGGATGTTTGACCATATATAGAATCGATTTTCTTGAATGGCTCTAGGGCTATCGAGCCTAGTTTTTAAATTGCCCAACTTGAATGCTAGGGGTGCAGGATTATGTTATGGTGCACTTCTTTCTTAAAATATTTTTTTTTTTGATGAGTACAACTAAATTTGGTTTTACGGGAAAGAGTTGATGACCTTTATGATGAGTTCATTGGAGGAGAGGAAAAAGGAAAGAGTTTTGAATGTTGAATTAATTCGAATTTTGTGCGATCCTCAAGTGGTAGTTAACTGATGGAATCAAGCAAAGAATGTTGATATTAAGTGATTTGTCATTGTTAATTATGAACTCCATTTATGAAAATTCCTCCATTGATGAACCTTGAAAAAACTAGGGTATGAAGCTTCCTCCATTGATAAACCTTGAAGAAACTAGGGTTTATGAAGTTATGAAAAAAGAGACGTCTGATGAAGATGAAATAGAACAAAGAAAAATTATATTTTTTTAGGTTTCTTCTTTTACAATAGAATAAGAAACTTTAAATTATATATATATATATACATATATATATATACATATACATATATATATATTTCTTTACTAATTGCATTTTAATTAATTAATGTAGTGGGTTGCGATGAGAAATTATTTGTACTGCGAATAGCGCCGCCTTTTTTAATCTATGCTCATGAGATAATTTTTTACCAAATTGGGGATAATTCTGAGTATGCTAGAAATCAAATCCTTCTATATAATTAGGTCATAAACTTAAAATATTGGATAAATTATATTAAAAAATAATATCCTAGAAAATTGAAGGAGGACTACTATTGTGCGCCCCCTAAATATAATCAACTGTATAAATAAAACTAGAAAAGTACTAACAATTTAGATAAGATCAATAAATTGATTTAATCATAAAAACAAAAAAATCAAGATATAATGTTTCTATGTTCATTAAATATTCTAATATTTTTATCTCTATTGCTTGTACATAACAATACATTTATCTACTTCAAGTTTAACAATAGAATTATTTATTTTATTTAATTAAGTTATATTAAAATCGACTAAATTACACACATATAATAGCACATTAATGACAGGACCAAGGTGAACACACATATATAATAGCACATTATAACCCAACATCAGTCCGTCACTGGATCCAACTAATCCTAATTCATTCACCAAAATTAAAAGGTCAAAAAAATAAGAAATCTATAAACAAAGACAAAGATCGATTAAAATTAACACGAACAAGCTTATAGCCTGAGCGTCAAATCCAGGCCCGATTCATTAACTTCTTGGTCTACATGCCCATTTATCCGACTCGCGTTGTTCCAATCTTTGGGGTTTTTGCTAGGCCCGAGTCTTAATGTTAAAGTTGATAAGCCTTGACGATGTTCACAAATAGGCATGACGGGACTGGAACTGCCTTCTCCAACATTTGGAAACCTATAACTCGGGCCATGATTGGCCTCGTAAGGGTGTGGGTACCTTGGAAACTGAGGATGTCTAGGCAAAGAAGCAGACCATCCTCCGCATACATGCCTAAATCCTAGTACGGATCGAGGCATGTAAGGCTCAACGGGTATTATTGGCGTGGGCCTTGAACTGTACCCATTAGGAATCCCACAATGTGGAGAAGGATAAGGCCACCTGAGATAGGACCTGCTCATAAGATCATGAGATGTGGGGTAAGATGCAAGAAATTGAGGACCTAAAGCACCACCAAAGTAGCCCAGGCTATTATCTTGCGCTTCGCATGTAGTTTTCTCTAGAATACGCTCGATTTTGTGAGCATTTTGGTGCCCTATGCCTCCTTATTGTTAAATCTCTTGTTACAATATTTGCAGTCATACTCAAGATCCTCATCGTCCATCGCTATCGAAGCAACATGATTTGATGGCTGAGGTACTATTGGGTACTCAATGAAGATGGTTTCTTCAATGGATTGGCTTCGATCAATTGAAGGGTTTCTTGATTCTTCAACGTTCCTCATTGAAACGTCAGAAATAACAGGCTGGGGGTTCTTACTGGAACTTGAAGAATCCATGAGAGAGAGGGAGAGCGAAAAGGAGAGAGAATTAATTGAGAGAGGTTATTACCAGAGTTTTTAATTGTTTGGAGAGAAATTAGATGGTCTGAGAAGGAGATTAAGAATGTAATTTATAGAGAGAATGAGGATTGTAATAATGATGCATTTCCTGTATGAATTAAAATCAAATTGCATGGTCCGTTAACAAGGAAAAGAAGTAAATTAAATTTACGCCATAGTATTATGGCTAAAAACCCAATTTATAGTTGTGCTTATCGTCTTCCTTATTCCTTTTCTTGAAATTTTTAGGGTTTTCAAAATTGACCATGATGTGGGAATAAGAAGGGAAAAAAGAAGTACATAACATTACTTAGAGATTGACAGCTTAATTATCTAGAATCTTAAACATTTATTGAAATTTACTTGTATTCTTTTTCATCCAAGTCATGCATGTAGTAAATGGTATGGTTACTATTCTATTTGCATATCTAATTTCTGTGATTTCGTACTCAATTTCTTTCGTGCTTCATTTAAAAAATAAAGAAAATATTTATTTTGGTTGTTCAATACAGGAAAAAGAAATGTAGATGCTCCCTCGTCCCCAAAAAGAATCAGATTTCTAAAAATATTTATTTTTTATTTTTATTTATAAAAAAAGAAAAAAAGCATAAGGATGAATACCAATTACATACTCACCGATTAAATAAGTTAAAATGTTATTAAATAAGTAAAACCAACAAATATAGGGAGTGACATAAGTGAGACTTATTGGTTTATAAAAGTTGTATATTTATTCAAATACCCAAAAATAAAAAGTTGAATTTGAAATACAACTTCCTTTTTTGAATATTGTTGCTTCAATATAGATTGTTTTGATGAGACAATAGATTTCTAAATAATGCAAAATGTATTATAGGAATCACATAAAAATAATAGCCAATCTCATGTAAAATGAATTAGATGACACAATATCTCATGTAAAATAAATTAGATGACAAAATGTACTTGAGTGTGGTTGCCTTTATTATTTTTGGATCCTAAAAATATGATTACAATATAACTTTCTTAGTTTTTAGTTTTCAGATATTCATGGAATGTACAAGTAATCCTTGTATATTAGAAATGGTTCTCTCTGTCCGAAAATCAGAGCTTTATTTTGTCAAGTCAATATCTTATTTTATGAGTCACATGTAAAAACTCAAAATTCTATTTTCCCAAACAAATTTAAACATATAATTGAATAAGTCATAATCAACAAATAAATCAAGTTGTATAGGTGAGCTATATGATTTTTAGAAGGTTGTATATTCACTTATAATTGATAACAAACAAACACTACAACAAAAGAAGTCCTTGTAATATGTTTTGATACAATAATTGTTGTCTCTAATGTATGTGATGACTTGTCGCCACAAGATGCTCTACAACTTATTTAAGGTCATATTTAGACATCATTTGAAGACAATTAGTTGTTGCAAAAAATATTTAATACATATTTGAGGTGATTTTTATCGTCTCTAATAATATTATTAGCGACGGGGTTATTGAGCGACTTATTAGTAACATGTTGTCTCTAATAATGTAGCTATGGAAAAATATTTCCTCTACCCATCTTGGATACATGTTAATGTACCTCCGTCGATGTATAATGATTTCATCCCAAAATTTAGGACAATAAATCTTTTTAGGAGATATTGACACATTAGTTAATGGATACATAAACATATGTCTATGGTAGGTAGGGGAACGAGACTGTGTAGTTGTGACAAATACTTATTATTTTAGATAACTCTTAATTTATTATTTCAAACTACTATGTTTCTTATAGTAAAAGTGGAATAATATACTACCTTTGCGTTTTTTAGTTGTTCTTTAGGCTTTTCGAGATGTTTATTGTACCTTTTAGGTTTTTTCATGTTTCTTCCAATACCGCCCCTAGTAATTGGAATGAGATATATTATAAAGGAAATAGTGGTGTAATTTAAGAAATTTTAGGAAATACAAGAAAATTAATTGAGAACTTGGTCGTCTTTTCACTTACTTCTTTAATTTTTCTAATTCAAAACTAAAACAACGACTAAAACACTGTGCTAGTATTCATTTTGATGATACTTTCAAACATTTCATGATGTTTCTTTTGATGCATATGGAAATTTGGTGACTCAATAGTAGGGTTGTACACAGAGCTTGAAGATTTTTGAAATTGAACTGAAACCTAGACCGGAAAAATTTCGAATAAAAAAAGTTCATTGGCCATTTAACTTTTCTTTACCTAACTAAACATATTATTTTTTCTATGGATTTGGATATATCTCTATTTTCCGTACTGAAAACCATATTGAAATGTACTGAGTTGTACCAAACTGTATTGTACCGAATAACCGAATAAAATAACAAATCTCTTTTCATTAGCCTTCGAACCTAAATGGACTAATTGAGTATGAGGAAGGTGGTTGGAAGGTAGTTGGTTTAGGAATTGGGATCAAATTGGGTAGAATAGAGGAATCATTGAAGGGTGAAGAAAAATTACACAAAATAGGTAAGAGTCGAGAACATTAGCCTCTCCAATGTTTGTAAATATTTATTAGGAAAAAAAAAGAAAATTGAAAAAAGTTGAAAAACATTAGAAAAAAGAGAAAGAGTTGTTTGTATATGTCTTACTAGTGTTTAGGTTTGGAGAGGCTATTTACGAGTACAATGATCTTTGATCAACATTCTCAAAGTTTTAAAAGTTATAAAAAGCACACTCCAAGTGAGAATTGAGAACAAGGGAGTTGTAGGCTGGGTTGAGGTAAATAATTCAAACCTAAGGATCGATGTGATTGAGAAGTGAGAGAGTGAGGTAGAGTGATTATTGTTTGAGGGGTAGATGAGAGTAGCTAACTCATTTAGTCCGTTTTTATAGTCACTTTTGCCTAAAAAATTATCCCACCTTACCCCAAGCCAACATTACAACCCTTGTAAAGACCTTTTTTATTCATTGTCACACATGTCGAGTACACGTTCTAATTTAGATGATTGGCAAGCCTATGGTAAGCGATTCATGCATTTCAATGTGAGCGCATACACATTCCACTTGATACACTCGAGAGTTGAGAGATACACTCACCTGGTGAGGATCTTAAGTCGAGAATGCCAAGTCTTGAAATTAGTCGAATTAGTCTATCATATGTGCTCATTATCACCATGATTGCCTAACTTTTGAGAAAATCTTCTGAAACCAATGTGCCACTTAAATCTGCCCTAACACGTGTCCTTTCTTCTTCTTCTTCATTTGTTCGGGACAAACAAAAGTTCAAGTTTGGGGGGATTTGGTACACGTGATCGTGCACGCACTTTAGGTTGATTAAGTGCCATCTTTGTAATAATTGTGTGCATATTCACGTGTATTTTAAGCATTTATTTCTTATTGAGCAAATTAACGCGTTTAGTTTGTTTCTATGCCAAAACAGGTACAATTAGAAAAAAAAAACGAGCATTAGATATCGCAAATTTGACGGATCAAACGAAGTAAAGGACAAGGGCTGAAGGAGCACCTCGGCCAAGACAAACCCAGATCTCGGCCGAGGCATTCATCCAAGGGATTTTGTAAAGAAAAGCATATTTCAAGGCCTCGGCCGGGACATGTATTCACCTTGGCCGAGGCAACCTTCCAGGGGAATTGGGGAGAAAATCAGAGCTCAAGACCTCGGCTCAGACATGCATTTACCTTGACCGATGTGACCTTCCAAGGGAAAATGAAGGTCTCCAAGTTTTCAAGGCCTCGGCCGAGGTGAGTACATACCTCGGCCGAGGTAATCCCTAAACCCTAAACCTAGAAAAACCCCCTTTTTACCGCCTCGGCCGAAACGGATACACGCCTCGACCGAGGCCAGCCTTAAGATGGAACCCTATCAGCTTCGCCTCGGCCGAGGTCAACCTGCATCTCAGCCGAGGTCTGACCCTTTGTTTTAAATTACAAACGTGTTTCAGCTTTAAATGCAACTAGCAACTTCTCCCCTATATATATATATATATATATCCTCCCATTCGAAATTTGACCGATCTTTGAACATTCCGTCATCTATTTTCAACATCTATTTTATCCAAGAAGAAGGATTGGGCAAGAAGATTCAAGATCATCTTCTCCAATCAACATTTTTGGGTTCTTTTATCTTGATTTTATGTTTCTTTTCATTTTAATCCATTTTATATTTGTAATAGTTGATATGGGTGAGTAGCACCCTAATTTCTATCCTTGGTCGATTATGAAACTTCCAGTCGACATTGTTTATGTGATTATTACGGTTGATGTTACCTTTAAATTGTGTATTCAAGTGTTTTATACTATTTGTTGTTATTGATTTATATTTATGAGTTTCTATGATTGATCACCCTTTAGGATGCTTATAAATGTATTGCTAGAAATCAGGATCACTATCCGTAATTGTAGGATCTTCAATTCATGTGTAGCGAACAATGATTAAATCATTGGTGATAGTATAAAGTTTGACCTCTAAAACCGAGCTTCTGAGTTTTATGTCTTATCTATCTCGTTGTCTTTGTGCTTTTATCGTTTGGTTATCAAGTCGGAGAGAGCTTGTTCAAGGGTTGGATTAAATCAAATAGGTTAGTTGAAGAGCTTGTTTTGGCTAGCTAGGATTAAGATGAGCCTCAAATGACAGAAAAAGTTGCTGAATGTAATCAACTGGTATCTTTAGGGTCAGATGAAAGGGTTGACCTAACTGACTCAAGTGATGAGGACTATGTAGAACAATATGATAGTTGTGATGATTTGCTGGATGATATAATGTTTGATGAGAATATAGACTTAGATGTGGGGTGGGTTGGCCCAAGACTTGCAAGAGAAGTGAATAATGAAGGTAACACAGATTCTGATAGTGAGGGTGGGGGGGATATCCACTCTATGAGAGTGATTTTGATAGTGATGAGTCAGATGAGGAGGCAGCTGATGATAGAGACAGCATTTTCTTCAGAGTATCTAGTGCTTTAAACCCAGATTTCAGACTTGAATAGATCTTCAGCTCAAAACAACTCTTCAATAAATCTTTCAACTCTTATTCTGTCAAGCATGGTCGTCCTACTAGGTTCACAAAAAATGATAGGAGGAGGATTTATGCAAGGTGCAGGCAAGATGGTTGTGATTGGCATATCAATGCATTGAAAGTTAAAGGTGAAGAAAGCTTTCAGATAAGAGAGACTGATCTTTAGCATACATGTGCTAAGTCTTATTATGTAGATAATGCAAACTCTAACTAGCTCCCAAAAATTTGAGAAGACCTTCAAAGCTGATCCAAAGAGGAATGTGAGAGGGTGGAGGGCAGAAGCAATAAAAAACCTTGGTGTTTACATCTCACCTTTTCAAGCTTACAGAGCTAAACGAAAGGCACTAAAATTGATGGAAGGAGACAGTACATATCGCTATGCAAAGCTGTGGGATTACACTGATACCTTGTTGGCAAAGAATCCAGGTTCCACTGTAATTCTTGAGGTTGATAATACTCCATAGGGGAATAAATTCAAGAGAATTTACATCTACTTACATGCCCTGAAGTTGGGATATAAAAGTGGGTGCAGACCATGGATTGGGGTAGATGGTTTCCATTTGAGAGGCACAACACAAGGGGTACTACTAACAACTGTATGTATGGATCCAAATAATGATCCATACCCTCTAGTATATGCTATTGTAGGAACTGAAAACAAGGATAATTAGATCTGGTTTTTGAACCTATTGAAGGAAGACCTTATGCGTGAGGGAGAGGATGTATACACATTTATGTCAGATAAACAAAAAGGTTTGATTGATGCATTCGAAAGGGTCTTACCAGTTGTTGAAAATAGATTTTGTGTGAGACATCTTCATGGCAATATGAAGAGGGCAGGTTATAGAGGTGATGCATTCAAGAAGCTGCTCTGGAAAGCTGCCCAAGCAACCACTGTGCCTGCATTCAACAGGGTAATGGACCAGATTGGTGAATTGGATCCCAGATGTGTTCAGTAGCTTTCAGACAAACATCCAAGCACATGGAGCAGATCTCATTTCAACACCTTTGGCAAATGTGACACTTTGGTCAACAATATGTGTGAGCAATGGAACAGTTCTATATTGGATGCTAAAGAGAAGACCATTCTAACTATGTAGACTTCAAAATAACAGAGATAAATGTGAAAGGAAGTGGGAAGAAAGAAAAATTTGTCCAAGAGTAAGGAAGATTTTAGAAAAAATGAACGAAGATTCTGCTGATTGGATACCAGTGAAGTCAAATGAGTGGAATTATGAGATCTCAAGCTCTGATGGTGGTAGGTATGTTGTAGATTTGTTAATGAAGACATGTGCTTGTAAGAGGTGGGATGTGTGTGGAATTCCCTGCAAGCATGCTGTTAGTGCTATAAATGCATAAGCAAAAGATCCAGAAGACTTTGTGCATCAATGTTATTCTGTTGAGACGTATAATATTGTTTCCTCAAATCTGATATATCCTATAAATGGTGAAGAATTGTGGAACAAGACTGGGTACATACCACCCCTTCCACCAGATTTTGGAAAGGAGAAGAAAAGGGGAAGGCCCCAGAAAGTAAAAGGGTTCGATGCTAGTTATGAAGACCCAAAAGGGAAGAAGAAGTCAAAGGAAATTTAAAGTCACATGTCAATACTGTGGTGAGGAGGGTCATAATCAGAATTGATGTGTGCTTAAGATTGTAGATGAAGTAGAAGCTGGTTTTACTACTGAACAAGCTGAGGGCTCTAAGATTGTGATGAATGTAAGACTGTGTTACTGTTTACTTTTTAATATTTTACTCCAATTCCATTTTGATGTCATAATAATTTGTCCTGTGTGTAGGATGATAATGGTGTCCAGCAAGAAGAAATGACTCAGCCTGAAGATGCTCCCAATCCTACCCAAGATTAAATGATCATTGATCTAGAGGAACCTGTAGTTCAGGCAGTTGCATCCCCAATTGAAAGACCATCAACCAGACAGAGCAGAGAGAGACTGGTAATGATTTCATGCATTATAATGAACTTCCAAATATATAATTCTGCATTTTTTACTTCATCTGGTTAAGTGTTAATTTTATTTTTTTTGTTCTTGTTTTTGTGTTGTCTGTTGTTTTACTATTTTATAACGGGTGAGAAAAAGATCTAGGTTGGGACTGAGTGGTAGGGTATCATATGTGGGGGAGTTTAGCTACTCAAAGTCTGCCCCATACTTTGTCCACCTGAACCAGCACAGGCTAGAGTAAACATAAGAGCACCTCCACCCATGAGCTTCAACCCCCAAGCATTTATCGGGAGGCCAGCCCCCTCAATACCTCAAAATAGGAAGTCAGAAACTTTAAAAGTCTTCAGTGAGGGAGGTAAGAAGTTTGTCAGCTTGTCTGGGATTAAGTTTGTGACTAGTAAAGGAAGAAATGTTAAAGGGAAAAAGAAGGAGTGATTTTTTAGTGGTGATGATTGTGGTTTTGGTGGTGGAGTTTTTGGGTTGTTATTACTTAGGGGAATTGATTTTGAAATCCAAATGGTACATTATCAAGAATGTTTCTACCATGGGGGGTATGTTGTAGTTCTATTTTCTGTGTTTTTAGTTATATTTCTACTTAAGTCCATGGCAACAATGAAAACTATTTTTTGATGATGTAAGGCTATGTTCCATTAGGATATGAACTCCAAACAATGCATGGTTATTCAGTTTTTTTGGGAGTGCAATATTGCTCAAATTATGTGAGTTGTTTATTGTATTATGTGATTAGTATAGTGGGGATATTCCCTTTTATTGTTGCTACTGCTGATTTATTTTTTCCAGTTTTGTTTGCTTGGGTTCACATATTCAGCTTATTTATGGTTAGATTAGGAAGATGAAATCACTACCCAAATGAAATAGAACACAAACATACATTAGCCCCTTTCACATATGCCAAAACAAGGGTTACACATTTAAGCAAGTTGAACATATACCATATTTCTAGACTAAGCTAAACTAGGAATTTAACCAGCCCTACAACTAGGATAATGATGACCAAACAGGTCATCATCTTCAGCAACTTCCTTAGTCCTCTTATCTCTTCAACAATGTCTTGAACTTCCTCCGCTAGGACACCAATAGTTGTGCTCGGCCGATCATCGTTAACCCTCCCACCTGCATTGTTGT
This sequence comes from Ajuga chamaepitys, assembly GCA_958295605.1. Taxonomy (NCBI): domain Eukaryota; kingdom Viridiplantae; phylum Streptophyta; class Magnoliopsida; order Lamiales; family Lamiaceae; genus Ajuga; species Ajuga chamaepitys. The sequence continues at coordinate 4,700,174 of OY282504.1, forward strand.
TTTCAGTCTGCCTAGCTCTAGGAACAACCCTTAGAGCCTCGACTTCATCAGCCCATACAAAGTATAGGCACCCACCATCGTTCCATCAAGACAAGAGTAGAAGAGACGACCTCTGGAGCTCGGCCTCGATGACACGTAGGTCCAAGTTCCTTTACCGCAGTTGCAGATTATGCCCGGCTGTGGGGGCGGGTACAGCCTGCCACGATTGGTTGAAGATGAAGAAGCCATTCTGATTGTTTCTTTGTTTTTTTATGATTTTTGTTTGTGTTGATTCTGCATATGTTATTATAGTCATTTATAGGTGGGTTTCATTGATGCTTGTACAGGTTTTTGCTCTAAAAAGAGCCGTTTTTCCCTCCAAAAAAATGGCTTTTTCACCAAAATTGTACTAACAGAAATGAGACTAAACGTGCAAAATAGTATGGGACCAAAAATGCAAGTAAGTTAACGGATTCCGTAACGGCAGGACCAAAACTACTACAAAAATGTTTTTTAAGGTCATTTCTACTAGGTCCGTGACCTGTGGGACCAAAACCGCAATTTTCTCTTTTATGGAGTGGCTTTTGCTGCCTCCTTTCCTCTATCAATCAGTAGCTGGTTGTTCCAGCTATTTAATATAAGTCTTTCCGTTAAAAAAAAAAAAAAAAAAAAAAACTAAAATTAAGAAAGTTATATTGTAATCATATTTTTAGGATCCAAAAAAATGAAGGCAACCACACTCAAGTGCACTGTGTCATCTTATTGATTTTACATAAGATTTGCTATTATTTTTATGTGATGTCTATAACATATTTCACATTATTTAGAAATGTATTGAGTCTCATCAAACAATCTATACAAAAGCAACAATTTTCAAAAAAGGGAAGCTGTATTTCAAATTCAACTTTTTAATTTTAGGTATTTGAATAAATATACAACTTTTTATTAACTAACAAGTCTCACTTATATCCTCCTTACATATGTTTTTCTTTATAAATGAAAAAATAAAACTTAATATTTATAGAAATATGATTCTTTTTGGGGATGACGGAGCATCTAATATTTCTTTTTCCTGTATTGAACAACCAAAATAATGATTTTCTTTATTTTTTAAATGACGTGTGAAAGAAATTAAGGACGGAATCATGGATATTAGATATGACCCACAACATGATGGAATAAAGCACAATAAAGTCATCTTTGTGTACATTATTAATGTTATAGTAAATCTTTTGAATCAGAATATAGTACCGACACTATTACTATAATGTATAAACAAGTATCAATATAAATGTTATAGAGTACGTATATAGGTGGTTTAAGTATTGAGCATGTTACCTTAAATAATAAAAATAAAATAAAAATTAAATAAGCCTTAAACATGTTTAGTCCAAATTCAATGATGAACAAACAATCAAAATCTCTTTAGTTGTTATTATCTCATTGTACTACCACCTACAAATTATTCATCCATTTTAATTTATGGTTTGTGCACTGATAATTTAAAGGAGAAAAGTGTACATAATTTGCAATTAGAAAAGTAACCATATTATTTACTACATACTCCCTCCGTCCCGCCCTAATTTGCACACTTTCCTTTTTTGGTCGTCCCACCCTATTTTGCACACCCCTAAAATGGAAAGGAATCTTACAATCTCCACCCTTAAAATCTCTACCTTCAATCTTCACCTTTAAAAAAGTCAAAGATTCTACAAAATCTGCTTTTTCTTAATATACGCGCCGGAGTAGGTGTGCAAATTAAGTCGGGACGGAGGGAGTACATGACTTGGACGAAAAAGAAAACAAGTAAATTTCAATAAATTTACACTACAAGAAATCTGTGCTTTCGCGACGATAACTTTCGTCATATAAAAGTCATATTTCGTCACTATAAGGGTTAAGGTGACGAAATTTTAGCGTCGCGACGATCGTCATTGTATGTCCGTGGTATTAGGTATATGTGACAATATTTGCATTCGTCACAACAAATATGTCTTTTGATGACGTTATAGCTCATCGTCACCATATTTGATGATATATAGTGACGCATAATTCGTCACCTATTTCATCCTAAATTTGTCATCTAATATTGTGTTTCGTCATTGAAAGTGAAAATGTAATATGACGATTGCATTTTGTGTCATTAAAATATCACATTTTGGTGACGAAAATCATTGAAATACTCAAATCATCAAACTTTGGTAACGCTTTTATCGTCACAACTGTATTTATTATTTTGTCATGTTTATAATAATTCGTCACAGTAGAGGTAGTTTGTAGTCACAAAATTCCTTTCGTCATTTTAAAAATATATTTAGTGACAATTACGTTCGTCAGGTACTGTTAACATTTGGTGACAAACTTTTACCGTCATTAATACGTACAATTTATGACGAGGTGTGGTGTCACGATAAACTTACATTAAGTAACGAACATTATTTTTGTCACTGAATAATTGGATAAGACGACGTTATATTGTGTCATTGTAAAGTGACATTTTGTGACAAAAAAGGTTGATGTCACTACAGGAGCATATGTAGGGACAACCGAGGTGTGTCATCATTTAGTTGTATTTAACCGTCACCAATGACATAAATACGGTGACAATATATGTTGTCATTATTATATGATTTATGATGACAAGCTACATTTCGTGTCAATATAAATATCTACAATGACGCACTAGTTGTCACGTTTGGATTATATTTATTGACGATTTTTTCAAACCGTCTTATAAAGATTCATTTGTAAATTAGATTCTTGCGACAAAAAAATCGAATCTAACTAAATGGTTCTTATGGTGAAATAGTTTCATAGTTAACATTCATTGACATAATATTGTATTATTTCATAAAATTTTAAATGCATTAATTTAAACAATGCTAAAAGGGGAGAAATTTAAATTAGGAAGCAACAATACTGAGTAGAATGACATTATTTAATAAGCTAAAGAAATTCAAAAAATCTAACATAAACATCTGAAATAAACATAAACATAATAAAACAAACATGATTGTCTAAAAGGCAAAAAAAAAAAAAAAACATAAACTTGAAACATCACTTATTACAAGCTCTAAATTGATAAAGATCATAACAGTCTTGTCCTTCAGTTTCCTCACCAATGCATCAAATCTAAAAAGACAAAAAAAAAAAAAAAATGTAAGAAAATAATATATAAAATTGATTGTTCAATAGTATTAGTATTTGGGAAAATATTCATTATTTCAACGGTAGAGTAAGCTAACCTTTTATGAGGTTTAGAGCTTTGCTCCAATACTTTCCAAATAAGCCCTAAGTTTGTCCACAGTTTCACTTTGCTGAGTCATTTTGTCTTTCAAACTGGTCACTTCATTCTGGAATTCATTCACTTGTGTCTTGAGCTCATCGACCTGTAATTCTGAATCTTGTAGCTTCTCCCGTGTCTCTTGAAGTTCCTGCTGCAAATGTTGGTCATTTAAAGCCCATGTGGTGTTACGTTTACTTGGTGGCTTCGGGCCATACCCGAGGCCTTTTATGTAGCCTGATCCATGGCCTAAGACCTCGAGAACGATTTCATCGTCGGTCTTTGGATTCCCTTCTTGTATGTATTGGTCGCGCTTCTTGATCATCAGTTCCTTTTGCATTATGTCAATGTGTAAATGTTATATTTAGCTTAATTTCTTAATAAAGAAATGAATTTAAGTAACTTACCCAACTTTCTTTTGCCTCAACAGATTTCCACGTGCCATTCTCTGAACAATGTGTACGTCTATACAACTCAATTATATCACAGGGTTCTCCATTGAGCTCGTTCTTAGACTACACCAAGTAATTGCAAAAAAATCATAACACAATCACAATTGCATACTAATTATAGACCGACTAGAGCAAGTAAATGTAAAAAATCAATTACACAATTAAAACAGGTGTAGAATAATAATAACACAAGTTCTTGCAGACAACACATAATTTTCTACTCATTTAAACTATTCTAAATATCCAAAATTAAAAAAAGGAAAAAGAAAAAAAGAAACAGAAATGTAGCTACGAGCTCAATAGTGGTTAAAAAATTACTTATAACAAACTTAGCTGTTATCCGCATATAAACGTAGCTATCATAAAGGAAAAACATAGATATTTAAAGAAAAAATTAAAATATAATAACAACCAAGAAACTCTCATTCTAAATAAAAAACTAGAATTTCATAACACCACAACATGCAGAGTAAGGATAAAAACAAAAAAAATAGCAATTTGCATATAATATACATATTTTACTCACAATTTCATGGCGACGAACAGTGAAAGCCTTTCTCCCGGAAATATGCTTGCGACGTAACTTTGCTCGATTCTTTTTATTCACATCACTTATATGCTACAACAACAATAAATTTATCAGTATATTATAGCTATACTTCAAAATAAATTAATTAATAAATTTTACCTTATATTTAGGTGATGCAAAAAAATCGCAAAGTACTTCCCATGTATCTTTGTCGGGACAGAAGTTCGGTTTGTTCAACTTAGCCTCCTCCAAAGTTGCATACTCTAGGAAATGCTTATGGAGCTTATGACGTTTTTGCCTGCTACTGTTCTTAAACCGCTCAATCAAGCATTGTTTCACCCCTGGTGCATCCACATCAACATCCATATGAATCTACATATGAAATAATCAAACTTCAGATTATAAGAATATCCATCAACGAATAATTAATAAGATTTTTTTTTATATAATACTAACCTTTAGATGATCAAAGCCTGGCTCTAAATCATTTTTTTCATCTACATCTTTCCATCGTTTGGGCACTCGAACAACATCTCTAGTAATTACACCAATTTGACTTGCTAGTTTTGCAGATTCGTCTGCATTAGTTGGTCGTCCTATTGATGTATCCACATTGATCTTCATTTTTTTGCCATATGCAGCAAACATTTTCATTATTCCCTTACCCATTGTCTGACCACGTCCTCTTTTATTAGTTTCTGAAGCTACATATTTGTTAAAAAACAAAAAGTTTAAATATATTACACCTACAATCACACAAAAAAAAAAAAACAAAAAACAAAAAACAAAAAACAAAAAAAAAAACAAAAAAATTATTACTATATACCTTCTGTTCCATTAGTGTTAGTAATTGGAGTCTGATGACTCTCAGTAAGCTGGATATCAGAGCTTCCAGTAACTGCATCTTCAGGGGTTTGAGTTTGATGAACTACAATGTTTTCTGGCAGGGTGGCACTCTCCGTATTCTGATCATGGCTCCCTTTGTTATTACAATCTTGCGTTCCAGACGAAAGTACTGCCTCAATTTCATGCTCGATTGATACATCTTCTTCTTCGCGAAGTCCCCTCGTTTTTCTTAGTATACCGGAATTAGAAGACGCACTCTTCCCTGAGTGATCTACCAACAGTGGTTGAGGCCCTTTTGGATATGTTCTCTTTTTTAACTTACGGGGAGCTCCAGGTGCCATTTCTGATAACATAGAAACCCAAAAAAAAAAAAAAAAACCAACAAAAAAAAAACAAAGCAAAAATATAAAATTTGTAAAGAGACAAAATTACAATATTAAATAAGGCATATTTTTCATAATTTATGTACATGATATAAACTTAGTATTTCATAAAATTGTTGCAAATGTATCTTTTAAATACTACAAATAAATAATCATAAAAATGAATAAAAGCCTTCATGTAGAACATATATAATTCGGAATAAGACAGTTAATTATTAGTCCCGAATTTAAATATTTTACGGGAAAATGATAAAATAATGGGAATTCATATGAACTCAAGTAACATAACTAGACATATCTCATAAATGATAGATTCTCATAATTAGGACAAAAATCGTAATTACTTTTAATAACAAATATAGCCAATTAACTTTCCTTTTTTATATTGGGTTTCCTTTTTTATTTTGGCCACCCACACTACGAAATTAAGTGTTAGAGACATTCTGTAAATTTTATGAAGTCTGAAAATGTCATTCCTAAAGCTAACAGAATCTAGCTGAAAAGTTGAAAAAAGGATGAGGTTTGATCTTAAAATTCAAAATACAGTTGAAAAAGGGCGTTTTTTGGAAAATCCGGTGAGCAAACCGCCTTTTGGCTGTTTGGGTTGGATAGATCTCATCGACCTACCCAAAATGAAAAAAAAAATTCGCCCCAAATGGACCTCTGAGCGCAAAGTTATGGCCTTTCAAAGTTTCGCCCCCGAGCGACGCGTGTAAAGACACCCGCGCCAAATTTTGACCCCTCTAATTCCAGTTCCATTGAAAAGATCTGGTCGAGAAACCTCAAAACGTGTGGTCATAATTGAAAAACGGTGGTCGGACGAGTAAGATATCGGGTTTGGAAGGGGATGGTCGAAGCAACAGACAGCTGCTGTTGCATGGGTGCAGCGGAGTTAGGTGTAACTAATTACCATATAGGGCTATAGCTTAGTTTGATTCATTTTACTTTGTGACGTGAGGTGTGCTACATGCATACATGTAATTGCTGCTTCCAGCATTTCTGTTGAGATGAATGCATAATATACTCACTGATATTTAATAGTACTAAAAACTCCTCGTTTTCCAACCAATTTAATTGCCTTTCTAAACATATGATAACTTGGTTGCTTATTTTGTAAAAAGAGGGACCTACAAAAAATAAGCTGCCAAAATCTCTTAAACATATTTCAATACCTGATCCAATGTTGAACAAATACCCATACATTAATAAAGGCTAACAGATTAACCAAAACGATTAACGACAATCAATCCAGTTCAAAAAAAGACCATCAATCCAATGATTGTCCGGTTCAAACAAACACCATCAATCCAACAACACCTTATATTGATCTAAAGTAAATGAACAGTATTCAACCAAAAAATAATCCGAGACAACACAAATTTAACCGAAACTAATATAAACAAAGAATGTTGTTGAGTTAATTTTTACAAACAATAATTATTACATCAATCTTACAGAATCCAGTACATTCCAATTAATTATTCGAAATACTACTAAAATATTAAACTAAAAAGAGCATCTACAGGTCAAGAACATGAAATGAATTGAACAATACTGGGTTTAAGCCTCTTACCAGCCGTGGTTTTTCTTCACACTTGACTTGTGGATCTGCAGAACAGGTTTTTAGCGCAATTAGATAAATATTTTATAACATAAATTTAGAAGATTGGTTTATATATATGTTGTTACCCTTTGGAGCCCCCCATATCCATAAAAAAATTATTGAAAACTCATAAGATCCCGCTAACAAATTTTTTTCTCCTTCAACCGGGACTACGAACCGCTTTTCAGATTTTGAAAAAACAGAATAAGGTTTAATAATATAAAGTAAACCTATTAAAATATGAATCAACAAATATTATGAGTGTTTTTATCTTTATTTGAAAACCAAAGATAATGAACAAAGATTCGGAAAAATTAAACTAAGTGTAGATACTTATCTGAGATTTGAGAAGCTGCGAATCCTAATGCGGAACGGATCTGTCTAGATCTGGTCCAGATCTGTTCAGATCTGTTCAGAAAATTCTTCATTATCTTCACAAGATTCGTGCATGTGGTGGATTTTGACTCTGGGAGTATTTGGGGCTGATGATGGTCGGCGGCTCGTGTTGACCTAGACATGGCTGGACTCCTGAAACGCGGTTCTGGGCTTAGGTCATGAGGCGTGGGCCATGGAGAGTTGGGTGCGAGAGGCGAGCCGTGAGGTGTGGACCATGAGCGTGAGGCGGGGTGAGGAAGAGAAGCACGCAGCAAGACGATGTTGGTGTGGGTGTGGATAGGTGAGGCGGAGTGAGGAAGACGAGTGGTAGTGGGTGTGGGTGTGGGTGCGCAGAGGTGGGGATAGGTGAGGCGGAGTGAGGAAGACGAGTGGTAGTGGGTGTGGGTGTGGGTGTGGGTGTGGGTGCGCAGAGGTGGGGATAGGTGAGGCAGAGTGAGGAAGACGAATGGGTGTGGGTTAACAAGATATGGTGGGGGGTGTTAGGTGGGTTCAGGGTTGATTAAAGGCCTGATCCTCATATATTTGGGCCCCGATTTGTAGTTTAAATGGGTAGGGGCTTTTGTTTTCAGATGGGTTGGGCTTTAAATATTAAATTGAACTACAAAAACTTAAAAAATAAAAAACCCCAACCAAGTGTCGAACCCAGTACCCTTATTTTCCCACATGACAGCTTTTACCAACTATGCTAGCAATGATCTTGGAAATTATTGTGACAGGTTTATATATGAATTAAATCAGTTTATTCAAACTATTGCTTATTTGGCCGATTAAAAATATGATTAATTATAACATTTATTCTAATTATCTTCCCTTATGATATTTTTAACAGAATTAAGCCTCTTTTGCTTGACTATACATGTCAACTCAAGATGGATCAAATTCTCACTTGTAAAATAATTCGAGATTATGTCAAAACGGGTTGGGTAAATTAGCATGTTTTGGACAAATTGATCCGTTTGTCCTAAATGGGTCCAACAATAGATCGTAACATTTTTCAAGACCACAATGAAAAAACAAATATTGCCAAAAAATAAGCCCAACCACAAAATTAACAACAAGTACACATAAAAGAACTAAAAATAATTAAAAGTAAACTAATAATAAATAATATATATCATTAATAAAATACCAATTAAACTTAAAAAAAAAAAAACAAAAAATTCAAAAAAAGAAATAACATCAATAAAGTAATTGATTCCAAAATCTCAGAACTCATCTAAGTTATCATCATCACTGTCATCGTCGGAACTACTTCCTCTTTCTGAATCTTCATCACCGCTATAATATTCATGTAACGTATCATCAAACTCATCTTCCTCTGTTAAATCAAATATTATATCCGTATCGACGTCTCCAAGATCTCTTAAAACTTCTGACTCACACACATCCCAAGGGGCTTCATCCTCCCTACTTAGTGTTTGTATTTCTTCAAGACGTACTCCAATCGTATCATCCATTTCGTTCTCCTGATAAACTCCATCATCCAGTACAAAGGAGCTTTCAGCATCCATCGCCACATCTTCCATCTCATCAACATCGTATATATGTCTATGTTGGAATAGCTGCACGATACGCCAATCCCCTCCTAACTTAGGATCCCTGATATAGAAAACCTGTCTTGCTTGATCAGCCAAGACGTATGAATCATTCTCATACCATTTACCATCAACTCTTATACTTACAATATTTCCATCCTTTTGTATCCTTGGTTTTTTCTTGCTACCAAGATCAAACCAATCGCACCTGAATATAGTAATATGTCTATCTTTCACATAATCTAACTGAATTATATCATTCACAATACCATAAAAGTCTATTGTGTCATCACCATGATTCCCTTCTACTACAATTCCACTGTTTTGGCTCCTACGACGGTTATCACGATCTTTAGTTAGAAACCGTACTCCATTCACTATACAGCCGGAATACTTTCTTACACACTTATGTGGAGCACATGCCAGTGAATACAAAGACTCGTGTGCAGGTGATGGATCTTTATGGTATAATTGGATCATCTAGAAAAAGTAAGTTTTGTAAAAATATAGTATAAATTGACATGATATGTAATTCAAAACAAACAATAAATTAGTTATCTTACGTGCTTCTTGAACCACATAGGAAATTGATCTCTGTGTTCCTGTTCTACATTTGCACATCCACGCATTAGTAGCTCCTGTTTGTGCGTCCTATATTATTCAAATTCAAATTTTGTGATCTAATGCATAATATATAATAAATTAATAAGTTAGCTGCAAACTTACTCAACAAATGGTTTAATCTCTTCACAATTTTGGAAGACAAACCATTGGGTCGCATTAAACTCTTCTTCCGAAAGTTCAACGTACGTAGTTGCTCCGAAATGCCGGCATTTTTGGGAGAAGATAGATAGACTATCATCAATCCCTGTATCGTTATTACGCTCATCTCGGTTGAACCTAGTTTCGATACCCTTCAAGTACATGGAACAAAAATTTAGACACTCTTTTGCGATATATGCCTCTGCTACTGAACCTTCAGGACGAGCTTTATTCCGTACGCTCTGCTTTAGGCCACCCAGAAACCTTACCAAAAAAATAATTGGTCAAACACGTTTCAAATGATACATATCACTATAACTATATTTAATAGATATTTTTTATTACCTCTCCATTGGATACATCCATCTGAATTGTGCGGGTCCACCGATTAATGCCTCTCTTGGTAAATGAACAGTCAAATGTACCATGACATCAAAAAAGGCAGGTGGATATATTTGTTCAAGTTTACACAAAATTAAACAAATATCTTCTTTCATTTTTTCAAGGTCACTTCGTTTCAGCTTTTTACAGCATAGGCGTTGAAAGAAATGGCCTAACTCAGCAAGAACATTTGAGACATCCTTATTTAAGGACCCTCGGATACCAGCAGGAAGTATTCTTTGTAAGAGTACATGGCAATCATGACTTTTCAATCCAGAAATCTTTTGATCGCTCGTATTAACACAACGAGATATGTTAGAAGCATACCCATCAGGAAACTTAATCGATCTCAGAAACTCACAAAATAATTGCCTCTCTTTCTTTGTCATGACATAAGATGCAGGAGGCATCACATATTTTCCATCATTTCTACTCTTCAAGTGCAACTCCTTACGGATATTCATGTCCTCCAAGTCTTGTCTTGCCTTTACAGTATCTTTTGTCTTCCCCTCTACGCTCATCATAGTTCCTAATATACTCTCACAGATATTTTTTTCAATATGCATTATATCTAAATTATGCCTTAATTTTAACTTACTCCAGTACGGCAAATCAAAAAGAATACTGCGTCTCGTCCAATTCAACTCCTCAGGCTTACGTTTTCTCTTTTTACAAGCAAATTTCCCCGGTATCCTGTCTTCTAATATTTCCAACTGCTCTAGTACGTCCTCACCAGTTAGTTCTCTAGGAGCTTCTCTATCTTCTCTTTTACCATTGAAATTCTTGCTTCTCCTCCAAGCATGATTTTTCGGTAAATATCGTCGATGTCCCATGTAACAAACCTTGCTTCGTAGTCCCACAGAAGATGTCTCCACATTACAAACTGGACATGCCATGTAACCTTTGGTACTCCACCCAGATAGATCGCCATATGCTGGAAAATCATTTATTGTCCACAAAACAGCGGCATGCAACTGAAAATTCTTTTTACTACAAACATCAAATGTTTCTACCCCTTCAACCCACAATTGCTTCAATTCTTCCACCAATGGTTGTAAGTACACATCAATGTCCTTTCCAGGAGAATTCTTGCCCGGTATAAGTAAAGACAACATTAAGAATGGATCCTTCATGCAATCCCAAGGAGGGAGATTCAGTGGAGCTAAAATTACAGGCCACATGCTGTAGGTGGTGCTTAGGTGCCCAAACGGATTAAAACCGTCGGTTGCTAGTGCTAGTCTCACATTTCTTGGATCACTGGCAAACTGAGGAAACTTATTATCAAAGTCTTTCCAAGCTAGGGAATCTGCCGGATGCCTCATATAATCATCATCAATGCGTTTTTCTTTATGCCACACCATCTTTTTAGATGTTTTTGAGGACATAAAAAGTCGTTGAAGCCTGGGTCTTAAAGGAAAATACCGTAAGATCTTTTGCGGAATCTTCTTCCCTTTATCATCATTGATTTTCCATCGAGAAGTCCCACAGACAGGACAAGCCTCTAAGTTCTGATTCTCCTTCCAAAATAAGGCACAATCGTACTTGCACGCGTGGATACATTCATAGCCCAATCCCAAATCACGCAAAAATCTTTTCGCTTCGTAGTAAGAACTTGGTAGAGTCTCGCCATCGGGTAAAGCTGACTTCATCAACTTTAACATCATATCTGTAGTTTTGTTGCTCAACCTATTATAAACCTTTAAGTGGAGCAATTGGATGATGAAAGAAGTTTTTGAAATCTTCTTACAACCAGGATATAATTCTTTTTTAGCATCTGACATGAGTGCCTCGAGATATGCTGGAACACCTCCACTGTTGGCCTCACCATCAGTTGGCATATTTTCAGAATACTCTTGATGATATCGCTCACCGAAATTAAGAAACAAATCATCTACACCATCATTATCATCGTCATCAACATCCCTTTTTTCATCAGTAACAACATTATTATCGGTCCGTTCACCTTCATTTGCATCTGTATTTCTCAAGTTATTCAAACTAGATTCACCATGATGAAACCATGTAATATACCCTGGATCTATCCCCCGCTCCATAATATGGTGTTTCACTTTTTTTTGATCTCTTATTTTCAGGTTCAAACAATCCACACAGGGACATCGAATATGACACTTTTCGCCCAAATGTGTCTCAACAAATTTCATAAAGTAGTTTACTCCATCCAAATAAGACTTTGACCACTTAATTGCACGCATCCAACTCTTGTCCATTATAACACTAACCTAATGTTCAAGAATACATATAACGTGATTCAAACGGGACTACATAACATAATTTAAAAATATAAATATATATAAATTTATTCATTCTTTTAATCAACTAAAAATATATAAATCATCGATAAATTTATGGAAAATTCACATCCCACATTTTTCCCCAGCATTATCGACTCACTCAAGTTCTAAATTCTTATTATAAAACCGCAATGCAGTTAATGATAATAAAATATAAAAATCAATCAACTCATCTTCCTAATACCTTATAAAATAAAATGAGGAAAAATCTAATATTTTGAACGTATATACTTGACGTATATATGAATACCATACGTACAATTTCATATATTTATAAGAAGTTAAAATATGACTTTTGAATTTTCGAAAATGAAATAGCTCCAGTAGTATATTCTATGCGGCGATGAGAAAATCTTTATAACTCGAAAAGTAGTCAATGTATATCTTTCAAATTATACAATAATACAGAAGACATATACATGGAATACATATCCAAAAATTGGAATTTTTGAAGTATTTTAAGTACATATTTCGAATTTTATAATACAGAATATAGAAGTTATCAGATTCTGGACAGCCATCAGAAAATATTTATAATTAAATAATTACTTGATGAAAAATTCTGAAATTCGTACCGAATAAAAAAAACATACTTTAGAACAGCATATCCGAAAATCATAATATTTGAAGATATATAAATATATATTACGAATTTTCTAGTTGGAAAAACAGAATATCTAATATCTGGATCAGTATAGATAGAAAATTAATATAAAATAAATTAAAACTAAAAAATTATTGAAATTTTTACAGTAACTTGATAACTGTTAGTGGAATAACATACTAAAATTTAATCAAAAAATAATAAGTATAGATATGATTTTCGAATTTTATAAAGAAGATACCTGAGAATAGAGTGAAGGATGAAAACGAGGTTCGGACGATGATGTCGGCTTCCCGAAGGCTCCTTATGTGATTTTGACGAAAATTTTATGAAAATAGATTATTTGGGTTGTGATTTAAATTTATGACATGAATCCCTTATTTATAGATCTTATTACACTATGGTTTAAGACTCCTAATTAGGCTAGGAAATTGTTGTCTTGTTCCCCAAGTAAAAATAATGGGTTTGGGCTTGGCTAATGCAATGGACTTATGTCTAACTTAAGTATTGAAAAATCTAATAACATAAAATATGCTTTTAACTTTAAATAAAATAATAATTGACATAATTACTAATTAATAAAATAGAATAAATATCATAAAACATTAAAAAAAAAGGTATATATAATAAATGATTAAATAATTTATGGGCATTACAACAAATTTCATAAATAGATAAAAAACTATATTGTTCCCGTCTTTACAAATATCAAAAATCCTAAACGTAGATTAAAAACAATAATTCACATTAACAATTTATAAATTAATACGTAATTTGGAGAAGATGTTTTTCAGATTAGTTTAGAGGTAATAACTATATAATAATTTCAGTGGAAACTATCCTTGAATGCGTAATAGCTGAGTTGGTAGAGTACTTACCCTAACCTCCGGAAGGTCTTGGGTTCAAAGCCAACCCAGGTGTTTTATTTTACTTTTATTACTTTAACTTGATATGTTAAATATATTGAGTATAAATAAATCTCAAATGAGTAATAGCTGAGTTGGTAGAGAGTATACTTGATCTTCAGGTGGTGTTGGGTTCGAATCCAACACACGTTTTAATTTATTGTTTTTATTTTAACTTCATATTTTAAATATAATGAGTAAGAATTAAATAATAATATAAGCTTTAGACTAATTGGTAAAATTTGGGCCTTTTATTGAAGGTCTAATGTTCAATTCCTAACAATGTTATTTTTTTTCTTTCTCTAGTTCACACTTCTAATATACAAATTAATGAACATTATCAACAAATTTAAATATCTTAGACGAAAAATTATCTACATGTTTTAATTAATATAATGCAACAACAAAAAAAATTATAAAAAATAAAAAATATTTTAGTTATGATATTCGTTTTTGTCATCATATATACACACAAACATATTAAATTGTGAACGAAATATCTTGCAATTTCACCAAATATAACATTTGTGACGAAATAATTTTGTTATCCTTTCGACAAATAATAAAGGTGACGAGTTGGTACTCGTCGTCAGTGAATATGAATATTCACGACAGAGTAATTTTGTCCCTTAATATTTTTAAACATTTGTGACAAGTTTTAATATTATCACAAATTCAAATATGACAAACTAATTGCCTTTCGTCACCAAATTCAATTAAATATGACGACATCATTTCGTCACACTTACGCACGAGTATTAATAATGAAATATTTTGTCGTCACTAATAAAAAGTGATTGTGACGCTAAACATCGTCATAAATTAATAATATTTTTTGTCTTTAAAATCAGTGGTGACAAATTTATTTAAATCGTCACGAAATATAAGAATAGGTGACAAATAAGAATCGGTCATTAATTTTTTTAAACAATTAGTGACGAGATATGACACTGTAACGAAAGAATAAAATAGGTGACACTAAAGACCGTCGCTAGTTAGTTTGTATTCGTCGTGAAAAGGTTACCCTCCAAAATTTTGGTACGAAATTCTATCTCTAAGAATGATTGTGACACATTTCCAATGTTCGTCATGATATATGTTAATTAGTGACGAGTTAATTTTTAAATAATGACAAATATAAAAGTTGTCACAATAATGAATATTATTACGACGAAAATTACATTCGTCACTATTATGCAACAAAAGGTGACAAAACTTTGTGCGTCAAGAAGAAAATCGTCACAAAATAACATATTTCTTGTAGTGTTATAATATTCTAGATAATTAAGTTGTCAATCTTTCGGTATTGTTATATACTGAGTTTTTCCATTTTTATCCCCACATTATGGTCAATTTTAAAAACCCTAAAAATTTTAAAAAAGAGATAAGGAAGACGCGTAAGCACAGTTGTAAATTGGCGT
This sequence comes from Ajuga chamaepitys, assembly GCA_958295605.1. Lineage (NCBI taxonomy): Eukaryota > Viridiplantae > Streptophyta > Magnoliopsida > Lamiales > Lamiaceae > Ajuga > Ajuga chamaepitys. Next base: position 4,715,565 of record OY282504.1, read on the forward strand.
TTAAGCCATTATACCATCGCTTAAAACAAATTCACTTTTTTTCCTTGTTAGCAGCCAATGCAATTTGATTTGGATTCATACATGAAATGCATTATTATTACAGTCCTCCTTCCCTCTATAAATTACCTTCTTAATCTTCTTCTCAAATCGTCTGATTTCTCTCAAAACAATTGAATTCTCTTATTTAATTTTCTCTCCTTCTCGCTCTCCCTCTCTCTCTCATGGATTCCCCCAAGTTCCATTCCTAATCCCCCAACCTGTTGTTTCTCATGTTTCAATGAGGAATGATGAATCATTAAGAAGCCCTTCAGTTGATCAAAGCCAATCCAGTGAAGAAACCATCCCCATTAAGTACCTAGTAGTACCTCAGCCATTAGATCATGTTGCTCCGATCGCGATGGATGATGAGGATTGTGAGTATGGCTGCAAATATTGTAACAAGAGATTTAGCAATAAACAGGCACTGGGAGGGCACTAAAATGCTCACAAAGTCGAGCGTACGCTAGAGAAAACTGCGCGAAGCGCAGGAGAATGGCTTGGGCTACTTTAGTGGTCCTTCAGGTCATCATTTTTTTGCTTCTTACCCCCACATGCCATGATATTATGAGAAGGTCCTATCTCAGCTGGCCTTATCCTTCTCCATATCATAGGATTCCTACTGGTACAGTTTAAGGCCCACGGTACCAATGCCAGATTGAGCCTTACATACCTTGGTTGGTACTAGGATTGGGCATGTATATGGAGGATGGTCTGCTCCTTTGCCTAGACATCCTCAATTTCCAAGGTACCCACACCCTTACGGGGTCAATCATGGCCCGAGTTATAGGTTTCCAAATGCTGGAGAAGGCAGTTCCGCCAGGCCTATTTCTGAACATCGTCAAGGCTTGTCAGCTTTAAGTTTAAGATTCAGGCCTAGGAGAAACCTCGGAGATGGGAACAATGCAAATCGGATGAATGGCATGTAGATCAAGAAGTTAATGAATTGGGCCTGGATTTGATGATGAGCCTATAAGCTTGTTCGTGTTAATTTTAATAGATCTTTGTCTTTATTTCTAGATTTCTAATTTTTTTAGACCTTTTAATTTAGGTTGGTGAATGAGTTAGGATCAGTTGGATCCAGTGATTGGCTAACGTTGGGTCAATATGTGTTACTATATATGCATCCCCCTTGGTCCCGTCATAATGTGCTATTATATATGTGTATTTTAGTCGATTTTAATATAACTTAATTAAGTAAAAAATAATTCTATTGTTTAACTTGAAGTAGATGAATGTAATGTTTTGTATAAGAAATAGAGATAAAAATATTAGAAAATATAATTATTTGTACTGTTTCATCTTCATCGGACGTCTTTTTATTTCATAACTTCATAAACCCTTGTTTTCTCAAGGTCCATACCCTAGTTTTTTCAAGGTTCATTATTAGAGGACATAATTAACAACGATAAATCACGTGGCACGTTGGCCGGAGAAATTAGCCGGAATTCCATATGGCTATTTGTAGTTTTCCCTGAAAATAATGACTCTCGCAGTGCAATAAACTCTGATAATTCCGGATTAGACACTCCTTGGAAAATAATTTCTGTAGCTCATAAATGTACTATTAGCATAACAAGCAACCACCCCGATATAGGAACGAACAATCACCAATTGTTGAGACCGTCCAATCAAAGAAGATCTAGGGGACATTTCCAGGACGTTCTAAGAAATATGGAGGATCAGTGGCAAAAGGTGAAGAAGGTAAGAGGCAAGCGCTACGAGAAGCTTAGAGTCAGCCCCAAATTTCCAAAACGAAGCTCATTGCTATGGAACCAAAGTTGATCAGCTCATCATCATCGGAGAGAACAATGTCTTGGAACTAGAGATCTGAACAAGGTTGTACAAATTGCAAAATAAATTGGCAGAGACCATCTGATTCGCAAACCTCTGAAGAGAAAGGGCAATAGAAAAAAAAAGAACAATATAGATGTATTCAATGTACTGCAAAATGGGCAAGAAGAAGTAACCGGCATATGACGAAAAATAAGATTTGCACAGGTTGGTAATGAGTTGGTGCAACATCTCCATAGGAAATACAAAGATGCGACAAGAAATCTTGAAGCTCCATAGCCGCCTCCAAACAGGGCTAGCATTGATACTAAAATTTGAGTGGGATGCAACTCTAAAGACATTTAAGAGAGTGTCCATGATGAAGTTATAAGTTGACTTAACTGAAAAAAGTTCAGACCGATGGTGATGCTAAATCCATCGGTCTATAGCAAGCCGAGTACCAAGCGAGAGGCCAAAGATAGCTGATGCCTCAGTCGACGAGAAGATGGACTGGATGAGATCAACATTCCAACAGCCCAAAATAGGATCACACAGATCGCTTACGACAACAATGGAGGGAAAAATTGAATGAGCACTATGCACCATGCATTAGGAGTAGACAAAAGCCATTGATCACTTCAAACCTGAGTGTTAACTCTTAACAAATAAGTTTTCTTGAGCCCATTTCAACAACCCGTCTACCCTCAAGAATATTTTTCCACGTGAAACACGTGCACTCCCCAATTGTGCATCAAAAAAATCTAAATGAGGATGATATTGTGCCTTATAGAGCCGGGCAACAAGACCACCTTTGACTTGGTACGAGCCATTTGATCCCAAGATATCCATCACATCTTACGAGAGCCATCACCATCGGCTTACCAAAAGGTACACGTTTGACATTCAATATCGTGCAATACTCCCTCTAGGATTCGGAAACACGTCATAGTGTATGTGGGGATAGATTGAAGTACCGCTTTGATTAATACTTCCTTACCACCTTTGCTCAATTGTTACTCTTTCCAACATGTCATATGTTTCTAAATTTTTTCCTCCAAGCTGGCAAAGAGCTCTGTCTTATTCCTGCCGACCACCGAGGGGAGTCCCAAATATTTAGCATGAGAGGCGACTTGAGCAATGCCAAAGATTCTGCATATAAATGTTTTCGTTGCTGCTGGAGTATTCGGGCTAAACTAAATTCTGAAGTTTTCATAATTAATTCACTGACTTGATATAGATTCATACAACTGGATTACATATTTTAGGAATTAGGTGTCAGTTGTAGCGGCTCTACCAAATAGCAGGGCGTTATTTGCAAAAAATAGATGAGAAATGGATAGAGCTGAATGTGAAATTTTAAAACAACTGATATTAGAATAGAGTTGAAGGTCCTACAAAAAACACAAGAAGACTTCCGCAAAAACTATAAAGAGATAAGAGGACAGTGGGTCCTCTTGTCTAGTGCCTCGTTCTGGAGTGAGTTCTCAAAATGGGATCCACTAACAAGAAAATTGAAGCTAATAGACGAGATACAAGACATAATACGATCAAAAAATAAATGAGAAAACCCGATAGCAAGCATGGAGCTATGCACAAAAGACCATTGAACTCCATCGAAAGCTTTGCTCATGTCCAATTTGATAGACAACAAACCAACATTACCGAAAGTTCTACGTTTCACAAAATGATGCATCTCATATGCAATGAGAATATTATTCATGATCACGTTGCCAGAAATAAACACAGACTAGGACTCATGAATAAGGAAGAAAGACAAAGCCGAATCATATTAGCTAACACTTTGGCAGCAAATTTGTAAACGACATTACATAAACTAATAGGCCTAAATTAGGTAATTAGATCCAATTTTTCAACTTTTGGCAAAAGAACAATAAAAGTCTGATTAACATGAGGGAAACTATAACAAGATAACATATGAAGAACAAATTTAGTGATACATTTCCCACAATATGCCATAACTTTTGGAGAAAAAACAAAAAGAGGACTCATACCATCCAGGTAGGGAATTTGAAGGGGTTCATTTCCTTAAGTGCCGTGACAACTTTATCCCTAGTGAAAGGTTGAAGAAGAATATATTGCATTTCTGGAGTGGCCTTTAAATGCACATGACTAAGGGCATTCAGAATGGAATTATGATCAGGAGGAGAGGAGGAGAATAATTCTCCAAAGTAGAAGGATATTGGAAGTTTAGTTACTTACACATAATTAATTATGGATCTTAGAACTGCAGGATTTTCACATTCCATCAAGATATAAAATTAGGGCACTAACCTTCAGCCGTCATGGATTGATTTCTTGATTGAGAAATTGACTCCTTTACCTCTCCTTTATGGATGAAGTTGATTGATGGAATAAATTGATTTCTCCCTCCTGACCCTTGTTTTAAAACATAACACTTTATGTGAATCAATAAGGTGATAGGAATTATGTGACTCTGTTTTCTTTTATAGGTTGAGAGAGCACCAATTTCTGATAAGATTAGAATCTTAATGCAATCAGGATTGCTATCCGTTCACGGTCTATCAACGTGAAAATCATATCTTATTAAATATAAACAGACCAAAACTTATCCAGAGTATTATTTATTTAAACCATAAGATATCTAAAATATCTTATGGCACGTGAGCCACAAAAATCATACATTCTCCCACTTGGCCAAAGTGACAGAACTAAACTTCAATGGTTTAAATAGTGATATAATTTGCGCAACATAAGGATAAGTATTAAATTCATCAGTCGAATCATAATGTCGATATTAAGTATAGACTAACATGACTCATAGAGGTTCTACGTCATTCACTAGACATAGTTCCTTCAATGTACCACAATATTAGTTTTCTACTTAATATGACTCATTACTTCATTAATGGTCCACATTAATGTCTCGATTAGAGACTAAATCTTGTCAAACTTTATGTCAACATTCATGTATACATTAATGACAAAATAGGGTATCATTCAGTTTCGGAAACAACACATAAGAGAACTCAAAGTGTCAATTACACATCATAAGTTCATTAAGACTTTTCAATAATGCTCATTCATTCGACATGTCCAACATGTCCAATAAATGTCTTTGGAGGCAATCCTTTAGTCAAGGATCCATAATCATAAGATTGGTGTAAATGTGCTCAATGGACACTTTTGTTTCTGAATTTCTTCTTTGATGACAAGATACTTTAATTCAAATGTGTGACACATTGGAATACTTGTCATTGTTAGAGAAGAATACATCTGCAGAGTTATTTCAATAAGTTTTCAGCGACTTGGCAATAATGTCGACATCATCCAAGTCATGAAATGAAGTTCTGCAACCCATTACCTTGAAATGTAGCCTTACATCATGCCATTAATTCAACTTTCATAGTGGATGCAGTAATGCATAATGCTTCTCACTCTTTCATGAGATTACTCTTTTAGCTAATGGGAACAAACAAATGAATGTTGATTTTCGAGAATCAACATATCCAGCATAATCTGAATTTGAATATCCAATCACTTCTAGATGATTAGATTTTCAATAAGTAAACATGTGGTCTTTCATTCCTTGTAATTACCTTACTACTTTCTTTACATCTTTCCAGTGGTTCATTCATGGATTCTTTTAGTAACGACCAAGCATGGTGGCCTCGTACAAGTTTGTGCTTATATCAAGCTACCGACTATTGATGCATAAGAAATATATTTTATTTGTTCACGTTCCAATTTATTATTTGGACATCACATAATGTTGGAATTATCTCCCTTCTGGATTGGAACAATGCTTGATGAGCACTTTTCCATCTTAAATCTCTCTAGAACGTTATCGATATATGCTTTCCGAGACAACCCTAACATTCCTTGTGATTTATCATGAAATATTTCTATTTCAATCACATAAGTTGTCTCAACAATATATTTCAATTCATAATTCTCAAAGAGAAGTTTATTAGTTTCAAATAATAAACCAAGAACATTCATTGCAAGCAAGATGGTCACTAACAATATAGGATTAGAATAATAAGCTTACTCTCACTGACTTTCGGATATATTCACCAATCAACAATGTTTTTCTTAAATCTAAAGAAGTAATGACATCATTGAACTTAAGATACCTATTGGCAAGAAGTTTTCTTAAGTCCGTATATTATTGATTTTACACACCATATATTCATTTCCTTCATTGGAGAAGCCCGTAGGTTGATCTATATAGACTTTTTCCACTAAATTCCGTATTTAGAAAAGCAATTTTAACGTTCATTTAGTGTAACTCTAAAACGTAATAAGTCACCAAAGCCATAATAATTTCAAAGGAATCTTTTCGAGACATGACGATAACGTTTCTATATAGTCAATGCCAATTCTTTGAGTATAATCTTTGGAAAATAGTCTAACTTTATCTAACTTTATATCTTTCGATATTTCTGGTTGAGTCGTCTTTGGTCTAAAGAACATTCATACTCAAATATTTACATCATGTGGCAATTCTACAAGATAACAGACTTCATTATGAGCCATTGATTTCAACTCTTCTTTCATAGCATCCAACCACTTAGTAGAACTATTACTTTTTATGGCTTGTGAAAAAGAAACTGGATCATCATCAATTCTAATGCCAATTTATGGTTCATGTAGATAAACCACATAATCATCAGAAATAGCAGAGTGTCTTGGCTTTATAGACTTTCCTACTATTTGTCATTGTGGTTCATTTAATACAAACGAGTTCTTTATTGGGAATTTAATCATTTATATGTTGTTCATTTAAGTTGTTTAACGATTCAACAACTGTAGAAACAACAACTTAAGATGAAGTTTTAGGTAGAGAAACCTCCACCCTTACTTCTGCAGTATCCACTATTCGTGGATCAACACTCCCATGTTTTCATCATGCATAATGAACCTAGCATTTCCTGTTTCAACAATTCTCGTAGGACAATAAAACATTTACCCTTACAACATTTCAGGATAATCAATGAAGAATCAACTGATTGTTCTTAAGTCCAGTTTTTTTTCTTGTTGATTAAAAACTCTAATCTCTTCCAGGCAACCTCAAATATGCAAGTGCCTTAAATTAAGTTCCCTACCCATCCATAGTTCAAAAGGCATTTCTAGAACAGCTTTTTTAGGAACTTAACAAATACATGGAGTTTTAGTGCATATATCCACAATGAGGTGGTTAAGAGGAATTACTTAACATACTCCTAACCAAATTCATAGTAGTACGATTTTTCCTTTATGCTACACCTTTAATTTTGGTGTAACAGGCATTGTGCACAGAGTACAAAACCTATGCTTTTCAAGGAATTTAACAAATGGGTATGGGCATTGCCCTGATTCAACATTAATTCTCATAATATTCAATACCTCTATCAAACTAATGATTTTCACTTTTCTATCTAATTATCTTTCAGTCTTATTAATAAACACTTCTAATGCATTTATTAAAAGAGATATTCCTTCAATAAATAGATATAATCATAACGTGAATAATCATAATAAATATGATAAAAATATCTTTCTTTTTCGAAACAACAAACATCAAACGGCCCACAAATATCGGTGTGTATAATTTCAAGAAATTGTGCTCTTCTCATGACTCCCTTCATTGTGTGTTTGTTTTATTTAACGCAATCCACACAAATGATAAGATTGGTAAAATTCAAATCATGCAGGATTTCATTATTTACCAACCTAAGTAAATTTCTTTGGAGATGTACTCCAAACGTTTATGCCACAAGTAAGCAGAATTTTGATAGACTAAACCATGTTTAGTTCTAAAATTATGATGCAGGATCAAGCCATTAAGTATTATAAGGAACATCAACTAAACTTGACTCGGAATATACTTGAACATCTAGTATAGATTTCACTTCGAACCAGTCGCTATGTTTCTGACAATCCCTTTTCCATTAAATGTCTAGGTTTCTTACAAAACCTACACTTAGGACTATTATGTTCCATTTTCTAGATCTGGACAGATGACTTATTCACTTTATAGAGTCATTGGTTGTCCTTTTCTTTCTTTCCAGCTTGCTTTCCAACTCCTTGATTCATTGTGAGATGAGCAAAATGAGACCCCTGATCTTAAGCCTCGTTTCCTCATGAACAAGCATTATGTGAAGTTCATTCACATTCCATTTTCTTTCATGCCATTATAGTTCATTTGGAATGGTCCATTATCAGGGGCAGTGAGTTCATAATACATCCACTCCAATACCCCAATGACTTAAGTCTTGCTGCGATATTTATCATCCCGATGTCATGTCATGCATGATACGAGAACCATCAAACTTTATGATAGTTAAAGTAGACATTAACGTACCAGTGAGAGACTTATCAACAGTTTCAGAATGTTCTTTCACAATTTTCATTAATTTCTTAGCAATTTTCAATTTAAGATATAATATAATTGATATTGTTTGATGCATTATGCTTAGTTTGTTCGATCTTACACAGACATCATGGCCACATTTTTTACATCACTGCTTTTGTCAGTAATAGCAGGTTTGACGACTTTGAGTGAATAAGCAAGATCCAAAACACTGAGATGAATTTGAACTTCTCCACACCTATTATAATAGTTTAGCCCATTAAAATTTTGAACAGACGTAACATGCGAATGAAGATCAACATGAACGGATAATACAAAGATCTATAATTACTCACAATAATGCTTTGATTAACTTAAACACAGATCCAGGATCAATAATCAATAATTGTACATTGATGTTCTCCTTTGGGCGATACAACAATATACAATCATAATCATAATGATGCTTGTAAAATTTACATAATTTGATAATTGAATACGGTTACTGAACAATTTTGTCATCTTTGGATGCACAAAACGATCAACATAATATATCAATTATCATGTTATATTCATAATTTATAAGAATTAATGATCCACCTTTGGGTGATATCTAATGTCTTATAATTATAAATTTTGATTATCAAAAAATTTAAAGATTATATAAATCCCAAGCATCGCATTCTTATGGATAGTCAAAAATTTATTATATGATTTGAGATTTATTAAACTTTCTAGTTAGACCACTTTGGTAATTAACAGACCAACATCAGATAAATTCAAATCATATAATACTTACCATTTAATTGAGGCTAAATTTTGTAATTGTAGCCTGGTACATAAATAATACACGAGGAGAAAACTAACTGAAGAAACGGATTTAGCTCAGTAACTTAAAAATGGAATTTGGCTCTGTTTTGCAGTTCAAAATTCTGTTATGAAAACAGAATTGGTTAACTACCAGTTCAGAGTCCGGTTCACGCAACCCGACCGGTTCTTAACTTCCTCAGAGCGGTTCCTGAACCATCTTCACTTCTTGAACTTGTTCATATACTCCTTTGTGAATTTGAACACTCCAGTAACAGACTAGCATGGAGTAGGTGCAAGGAAGGAAAAAGGAAACATCCAGATAGGAGGGATGTTGACCCTCGTTGCCCTTTTGTTAGGAATTAACATAACAAAATGGAAAGAATGGGAGCCACCTACATAATTGAACATTTTTTCATTGATAGGCAAACACTTATGAAGGTCGATAAAACCGAAAAGTTATTTCTAACTCAACGGTCAAATGAACCGAATTTTTTTTTTTTTCGAACACTTCACCGATCAATGCATCGAATGACACAATCAATCGGCTTATGAATGAGTGGCCACACATGTTTATTTCCGAGGTTGAAGCTTCAAAAAAATGTTCCTAGGATCTGATGATTATGTGGTCAAAGAGAGAAAGAGAAAAAAGGTGGAGGAAATTATGAAGAAAGACACTATCCCAAAGAGCTGATATCGAAATATGGGATCGGACATCATCTGTATGATGCCTACTCTTGTTCCATTCATGGTAAAAGACATCTAGCTATGAACGTATAATATAGCACTGAGTTTGAGGCAACCTATTGGTTTTTCAAAGTTTCTTTAATTTTTGCATTTTTATTTTGATTTCATTATAAATATTAGTTTTGTAGTTATTAGTTTGTTGGAAAGTAGGTACAAAGAGGAGGATAGCGACGCGAGTGCAAGGATCAAAGGATGAACAAAATCAAAGCAAAAAAGAGAAAAAAGTGATGAAAGGAACACGTGGGGGAAAATAAAGAATCTGAAGGAGCAAATGTATGACCGGACAAGATTTTTCCGGCCGAAAAAATGCTCCTACAGAAAGGCCAGGTAAGTGCTTAGACGTTTTCCCTTGGTCAAATAAATTTTCCCGACTAAGCAAAATTGCATATTTTTCTATTTTCCAATGCATGTATATAACTTTTGGGGAAGGGGGATCCTTAAACCCCATTGAACAAAATTAATTCAGTAAAATGGTTGATGAGTGGAATGGGCCTCCTAGTAAGATACTGAGGCTTCCACACTTAATATATGTAAATATTTGGTAGAATAATTGCATTAAATGAATCTTTGACATTTATATAAATGGCTTAATAAAGAAATGAGCATTAAACTAAAATATAATGAACAATTTCATATTGAAACATTGAGCCTAATATTAATAAATAAATAAATTGCAATAAATGGGCTCGCAAAAATAAATAAATAATGGTTTCCAATATAACTGGGCTTTGAAATATTGAAAATCCCAATATATTGTCTTAAAATTTGTAACTAACTTGGGCTGAATATTTATATATAAGATTTTGGGTTTATCTTAAATAATAATATTTTTTGGTCACTTTTAGTGTATAAATGAATATCAATTTCCAACTTAAAATGTAATATGGTATACAGTGTCTAAATTAATTATATGTGCATATAGAATAATATTTTAAAATTAAAGAATAAATTAAATTTTCTAGGTATTACACAATTAAATTTAGGATACAAATTTCCTAGGTGGCAACATGTCAGATGAAGTTTTTATTCACTCTACATTAGCTAGGGAGCACTATTCTCCTCCTCTCCTCCTGATCATAATTCCATTCAGCATGCCCTTAGTCGTGTGTGTTTGAAGGCCACTCCGGAAATGCAATTTAGTCTTCTTCAGCCTTTCACCAGGGATAAAGTTGTCATGGCACTCAAGGAGTCATTTTTTTTTCAAAAGTTATGGCATATTGTGGGAAATAATATCACTAAATATGTATCATATGTTGTCTTCTAATAGTCTCCTTCATGTCAATCAAACTTTTAATTGAGAATTGTGTTTGAATGATTAAAGAGTATTTGTCTAACCCCAAAGGCCCTCAATATATTGAGTGAAATTTAAAAACTAAATAACTGTTTATTGGGTCCATCCTCAATGGATCTGACCCAAAGCTTAAAAAACACCCCCTTAATCTTATTTAATTGTTTTACTACGTAATAAAAAACAGAGGGACAATGGGGTTTGAACCCGCGCACAAGCGCGCCTCAAACCTAACCTCCGCGCATCTCATCGCTACACCACATGTTATTAAACTTGAGAATTAGAGATATCACTTAATCTTATTTAATCCTTGCTATTAGAATACTTAGTTATAGGATCGACGATTACTTTTCACTGTTACTAGTTAGTAGAGGTTAAAGAAAGGTTTATTAATTTTAAGTTCCTTAACAACACAGTCAAGATCTCATTCTTGAGATAATTTACACACTACCTTATTGATGTTTAGTGCCCAATTATGGTCCATTTTTGGACTTATTTCGCCCATCGCTTATCTTTTAGGCCCATTGATGTTGTAACTAATGGTTTCTCCAACCCTTTATTAATTTTTTTATATATTATTTTTTTAATTTTATAATTTATATTTTCTTAATAATATAAAATAATTTATAAGAAACAGAAATAGTAAATAAAAAACAAAGAGAGAAAAGAGAATAAATTGTAAGAAAAACGATAGGACCTCCGCCCCCGCCGCCTCCTCTATATTTTTCTCTTTGTTTCTTAATGCTGCTCTAATCTCCATCGTATAATATTCCACAGGGTCTAAAAAAGTTCATTTTTTTTTGTCAAATTTTTTTCTTATAACGCTACCATCACTACCCCCACCCTCACCTCACCCCTCTCCCCCCCCACCACCTCCTTAATAAAAGAAATTATGTTATTTTATAACTTTTTTCCTTGGTGCCTCCCCCCCATTCTTGGGGTCAAAATTATATTTTCTGATCTTTTAGATTTTTTTCATAGTGGACCTTCCTCTAGATAAAAAAAAAAAAATAATAATAACCGTGAGGTAGGGTATGGGGTTGGGGTAGGGGATGGCGGTAACGTGTAGCTAGGGGTGGGGTAGTATGGGTTAAAAGAAACTTGAAGGAAATAAAAACTGGAAAAAAAAATCTAAGAGGCAGGTGAAGGTAGGGGAAGTGTGGTGGAGGGGAAGGTGTGGTGTGGTATTAAGACAAAATTGATAAAAAGAAAATACTGAAAAAGGCTTTTTGACCGGAAAGGGAGTGGGGGGTGGGTTGGTGGTAATCTTTCATTCATCTCTTCTAGTCAAGATCCAATCTGTCTTTCTTGAAACAAACTTTCTCGCATATTCTCCCTCAGGTGGCAGGCGGATGGCGGGTAGGGCCCGAGTGTTTTTTTTTTTCAGATTTTTTTTTTCTTTATTAAAATTATTTTTTTATATTTTTGATGTGTTATTTTTATATTTTTAAGAAAATTTAAAATAGGTAAAACTGAAAATATGAAAAATACATAAATTAATTAATTATTAACGACTTAAATGAATATTCCATTATTCCACTAAATTTCAAAGGGAAGCTAAAAGTTTCAAGATCGGCAAGACTAGGCTAAGGAATCATACAAAGAGGACAAATAAATTTAGACAGAGTTAACAAATCTAACACATAGCATTTTTGGTTGTGCAAAAGAAGTCTTAACACACATCCAAAACACCAAAGGATTGGGGAATGTTAGATTCAATGGATGAAGGAAGTAAACATCAACATGGTTATTTTCCCCTCTTGATGCAACGAGAGCGTATAGAACAACGAAATCACCTTTTATCTAATGTTGATTCAATGAATACCATAAGATATGTAACAGGGAAAAACCCTAAATTTAGTTCATAATTATCCAAGTCTCAAACAAAGATATGCCAACAATATAAATACTCCCATAAGCAGGATTCACAAGCAAACTCCCAAAACAAAGGGTCAAATAAAACTACTAAAAGCATGATGAATAAATAGAGCAGGATAAGAAGTTCATAAATAAAGCAAATTAATATGTTCAATTCTTGACTTTGTTCCTCACGGTTGGCTCTTGCTTCTCTAGATAAAGTAGCGCGGCTTTATCTTCATCATTCTCACCCTCTTGAAAATGATTCACCCTCGAATCAAAATCGGCTTCATCTTCAAAAGTATTGGCACCAGCAAACGGGACCAAATGCTTAAAATTGAAAACATCGGCGATGCAAATGTGGCTCGGGAGGCAAAGACGATATGCTTTGGGATTAATCTTCTCAATAATTTCCACGTGACCAATCTTTCTTGCGGCATGTTTATTATACTCATGTGGAGAAAAAATGATCTTTAGTCAAAACAACCCATACATAATCCCTAACATTGAACTGCACGTCACGGCGACGAGAATCTGCCGCTGATTTATACTTTGTGTTAGTTTAGTCCAGCCGAGCCTTGGTGGTAGCATGCACATTCTGAGCTACTGGATCAGGTCAGTAGTGCGCAGGTCTTCAGGCTTCATATCCTAAGTACGCAAATTATCACCCACAAGACAATGCAACATATTCCCCAAAGAACGATTAACAAACTCGGATGGCCCATCTGTCTGCGGGTGATACATACTACTAAGATTCAACATGGTATTCGTCATCCGCCAAAGGGTCCTCCAAAAATGACTAAGAAATTGGTGTCACGATCTGTGACAATCAAAAGTGGAATACCAAGTAAACGAAATACCTCTCGGAAGAATACTTATGCGACATGCACGACATCAGTGATACGTTTACAAGGGATGAAATGCACCATTTTAGAGAATCTATCGACGACAACAAAAATAGAATCATGCCCGGGTTGGGTTCGAGGCAACCCAAGCTGACGTCCATACTCAGCACCGTCCATGGGCCAGTTGGCACAGGTAACGTGCGATATAAACCGACATTCATTGCAGCGCCCTTGGACACCTAACATACCCAACAATGAGAGATAAAGCGAGTGATATCACGATGAGTTGTTGGCCAAAAGAAGCGGCACAACAATAGCTCGATCGAGCGATCTTGGCCTACCTGCCCTGTGCTATGGATTTCCGAAATTATTTGGTGATGTAGGCTACAAGAAGGGACACAAAGTTGGACTCCCTTGTCGAGGAATCCCTCCAGAAGCCTATATTCACCAAATGTGTCATCAGTCAAGTTGGCCATAATGGGTCCAAAGTTAGCGTCTTCGGCATAAAGATCCTGAAATAAATCAAAGCCCAACTCATGAACCAACATAACCATGAAAAGACACTGATGCCTACTCAAAGCGTCTGCTACCTTATTCAATAACCCAGATTGATGTCAAACAACAAAGGTAAACTGTTGTAGAAAGGACGCCCATTTTGCATGTCGTGCCGAGAGAGAATCCTGGTTATGAAGATGTTTCGGGGCCTCGTGTTCAGCGTGAGAAAGAAATTCCCTCTGAAATAAATAGTGACGCCAATGTGTAACAACACTAACCACCGCATAAAATTCAACATCGTAGGTACTACAGCGAGATCGGGCCCCAAACAATTTCGCACTAAATTATGCAACGGGCTGCCAACTTGACACAGAACAACAATAATACCAACTTTTGATGCATTTGATATAATTCGAAGAGAGTGGAGAAATTAGGGAGAACCAAGAGTGGTGCATGTGTCAACTTAGTTTTAATGGTCTGAAATGTGTAGTCAGCAGTGGAGCTCCAAGAAAATTACTTGCCATGCATAACGTCTTTGAGAGGGGTCATAATAGTGCTAAAATGTGGGATGAAATAGCAACAAAAGGAAGCAGATCATGAAAGCTGCGTATTACTGTGATTGACATGGGAAAGGCTAATCCTTAATGGCTGCGACTTTCTGTTCATCCACATTAATACTGGCACTAGAAATCCGACAACCAAGGAACAGAACCGAGTCAGTCAAGAAACTTCACATGGTTGATGCTGCAAAAATTTCTCCTCACGTAATATCAACAAAATGGCCCATCAGTGAATGAGGTGTTCTGCCTGTGATTTGTTGTAGACCAAAATATCATCAAAATACACAACCATACAAGTGCCAATGAGGGATCGCAATGCTTGAGTCATTACATACATGAACATGCTCGGTACATTTGAAAGGCCGAAAGATGTGAGTAACCATTCGAAGAGGCCCTCTCGTGTTTTAAACGTAGTCTTCCATCCATCACTGGGTTGAATACGAATTTCATGGTAGCAGCTCTTGAGGTCAAGCTTAGAAAATATCATTGCACCACTAAGCTGATCCAGAAGATCGTCAAGACGCGAAATAGGGAAACGGTAGCATACAGTTATTTTGTCGATAGCCCGGCTATCCACACACATGCACCAATCACCAATCTTCTTGGGTTAAGAATAAGGCTGGCACAACATAAGGACTTAGGCTGAACGTGGCCCTTAAGTAAGAACTCCTCAACCTACCGTCGAAGTTCTTCATGTTCGATAGAGCTTATTCGGTAGTGAGGTAGGTTTGGTAGTAGGGCACCTAGAACCAAATTGATCTGATGTTGAATATCCTGGAGGGATGGTAAGCCTGTAGGTAACACAGTGGGAAATATATTTGCAAACTCTTCAAGGGTAGGAGAAACAACTTGCGGAATGTCATGAGGAGCGACAATATCATGAGCAATCAAAATATACGTGGTTGGAGCCACAGTCATTTCATGCAAGAAAGCCTTAGAGGACAAAAACAACATATTGCCCCGTGGAGTGGGTGTAGGAGCAAATGGCACATTAGGCAACAACACTGTCTTCATGCTTGATAAACTAAAATTGTAAGTATTCTTCCTCCCATCATGCAAAACCCCATGGTCGAACTTCCACGAACGACCCTACAATAAATGACACACATCCATTGGAACGACATAACACCAAATCACTAAAACATGATGCACAATAACAAAAGTATTTCCTTTTTGCAACCACAATAAACTATATGGATGCGGATGAGATACAAGTTCCAAAGATAATTTATCAATACATCACCAGAAATCACATTCTCACACGAGCCTGAATCGATAATAAAACGACATACCTTTCCAATAATGGTGAATGAGGATTCAAGAGGCAGTAAAGCTGAACAGATTCAGAGGGGGCGCAGGGGACGAGGCATGTACACTGAAGCCCAAGAAAAGGGTCGATATCACCCTGCAAATATTCCTCTGGAAAATCGTTGGACAAAGGGGTATCATAAACAGGAGTCAAATCAAACTCATCTCTCCCATCGTCAAGCAAGAGACCATGAGCCCCTTCATGTTTAGGGCAATTAGCCTGCGGTGATCTGATCTGCCACACGAAAAACTCTGACTTAGGCTTGGAGGAGCCTGATCTGAAGAGGAACCTGTTGGACGTGACGGAGCGCGGGAGTTTGGGCCCTGGGCAAAGGGTCGCGAATCAAACACAGCGGCAGGCACAGACGAACGCCTAATAACGGGGTAAGGGGGTTCGTTATGCGACCCGCAAGCTGGCGTTCCAAAGCAATGACGTATTTATGTGCCTCAGAGATTGAAACCGGGGCAAGGAGATTCAATACAACTTGAAATTGCGAATGTAAACCCCCAACATTCCGTGAGATAAGTTGTTCTTCTGATTCATTGGATTCAGTCGTGATGACTACTGGTAGAATTTGTCGGTATAAACATCGGTCGAATGGGCACCTTGTCTCAGATCGCATAGTTTAAAGAGAGAAGCTCCTTAAGCAAGTGTTTTTTATAATTTATCCCATGTAGTGATCTTAGGTTTACCACAACGTGCACGAGTGGCCTTAGTCTGACGCCACCAGTTCGCTGCACAACCGCAAAATTGTGTAGCAACCAATGAGACAGGTCGATCATGCGGAACTTCCTTAAAATCCAAAACATCTTTGATGGCGATGAGCCAATCAATAAACTACTCTGGCTTCAGACTCCCAATGATTCAAGGAGATTCGACTTGAAACTGGATTCCCACGAGCGTGGATCCTCAAGGCGCCGATCAACCATAGCCACCAAGGGTTCTAACAATTTATCAATTGTGTCCTCGTCATCGATACTAGCATCATCTTCCTGCGGAGCAGCAAGGGGACGGGCAGCACGGGCAGCACGCTTGGCATGGTGTTCAATTGCAGGGTGGTTAGGATCGGTGTTGGCTTGAAGAGTAGGCAATTGCAATGACATTGGCCACTTGGGTTGTGAGATCGTCTAATCTTTGCGCAAGGGTGCATCTCAGTTAGGTTCTCGGCAAGGCGGCATTGTACGAGCGTGGCCTGGCAATCTGATTACCAACTGATGCAACAAGAGCATATAGAATAACAAAATCACTTTCTATCTAACGTTGATTCAATGAATACCGCAAGATAGGTAAGAAGGAAAAACCCTAAATTTAGTTCATAATCATCCAAATCTAAAACAAAGATATTCCAACATTATAAATACTCCCATAAGAGGGATTCACAAGCAAAACCACATAACAAAGGGTCCAATAAAACTACTAAAAGCATGATATATAAATAGAGCAGAATAAGAAGCTCATAAATAAAGCAGGTTAATAGTTCACTTCTTGACTTTGCTCCTCACGGTCGCACTACAAGAAAACTGCAAATTCCAACGGAAAAATTCCAACTGAGCATAAATCCGTTGGAATTTTTAAAATTTCCAATGGTAATTCCAACGAAAAATGAGCCGTTGAAATTTTGGAAATAATCCCAACGATAAAAGGCTGTTGGAATAGTTGTTGGAAAAAAAACTCCAACGGCAGAAGCCGTTGGAATAGCTGTTGAAAAAAAAATTCCAACGGTAAGAGACTTCATTAGAATTGCCGTTGGAATCATTTATTCATTGAAATTTAATTGTTAGAACAAAAAAATTCCAACAACCACTTTTCCAACAGCATAAAAACCGTTGGAATTAAAATTCCAATGGGTTTGGAATATGGTAAGTTTCTGTTGGAATTTCTACTCCAACGGCAATTCCAACGGTTTTTATGTAGTTGGAAAAGTGGCATTTGGGGTTTTTTTTTTAAACAATTAAGTTCCAATGAAAAGATGATTCCAACGGCAATTCCAACGGAGCCTCTTACCGTTGGATTTTTTTTTTTTCCAGCAGTATTCCAACGGCTTCTGCGTTGGAATTTTTTTCCAACGACCTTTTGCCGTAGAAATTATTTCTAAACTTCCAACGTTTCATTTGCCGTTGGAATTACTATGTAAAATTTTAAAAATTTCAACGAATTTATGCTCTGTTGAAATTTGACAATTTTCTTATAAGAATTTTGCTTCTCTAGCGCAGCTTCCTTCAACATCTCCCTGAGTCCAGTAACAACTCCGACTTCAAATACTCCCTCCATCCCGGTTAACTTGTCACAGTTGACTGGGCACGGATGTTAATAAAAAATAGATTTTGTGGAATCTTTGACTTTTTTAAAGGTGAAGATTGAATGTGGATATTTTAAGGGTGGAGATTGTTGCCTTTAATTGTCATTTATGGGTGTGACAAATTAAGTGAGACGGATCGAAATGGAAAGTAGGACAAGTTAACTGGGACGGAGGGAGTAAGTTATAGCGCAACGTACACATATAATAAAAATATGTCTGACTGATCATTTGTTATTTATTTTTTTGTGATCTATGGTATAATGTAAGATATTAATTTGTGTTATACGAGAATGGTCTATCAATTACATTTTATTTATGTATGTTATCTGTTTTATATTTATAATACTAATATTATATGACAACACAGTTCTAAAGAGAAAAAAAAATATTAAAATAGATACAACATATTTTAAATCCGAAATGGACTAATGAAAATATTATTCAAATACTTATGTTTTAATTTTAATTTTCAAATTTTAAGGCACTCATCCATTTATGTTCACGTGTGCAGTTAGACTTGGAGTTGGTAGTAGTTTCTAGAAACTTTAAAGCAAATATACATTCAGTTCGAAGTCAAACTGCTCTTACTCCATTCGCATATAAATCCATCTCAGACTCTTCATTCTTTCTCCCCCCCCCCCCCCCCCTCTCTCTCTCTCTGCGCTCCAAAAACCCACACACAATATCACACACTGCATGCAGAAACTGTTTCAACAATGGCAGCCAGAATAGCGGATATTTCGATCGGACGGCGGAGTTTGGTTGGCAAACTCCACTGGGAATACGACGTTAATATGAACGGCGTAGAAATCGTCACCACTGTGACTCGGAACAAATTCGCGGTGGCTGCGTGGATCAGGCGCGCATACAACTACCACGCCAATCTCAACAATGGCAACCGCCTTGTTGTCTGCTTTGACGCCAAGGGCCGCTATCCTTGGAGACGTCCCTTCGCCACAATCCAGCTGTTGGTAGGCGGCAGATGCCTCGTCTACCAGATCTCCAGAGTCCGACGCTCCGCTATACCGCTTGCCCTAGTCAATTTCCTCCGAGACCCGAACTGTGTTTTTGTCGGCGTCGACGTGTTAACGAAGATGTTAAAGGTCCGGCGTGAGTACAGCATTCCAGGGACTAATACGTACATGGACCTGGGACGTGGTGCGGCGGATCTCTACGGTGAGCGCGATCTAAGGGACGCTGGGCTGAAACGACTTATGCGTGTTGTGATGGGGATCGACTTCGTTCCGGCCCGGTGGCCATGGGTCAGTAAAAGGTGGGATGCCGTCCGGCTGAGTCGTACGCAAGTATTATACGCCACCTTTCATGCTTACGTGTCTTATCAAATTGGATGGGCTCTGTGTTACGCAGAAACATAATCTCATGATCAAATTGGGTATGATCGATGTTCTGTTATACAGCTTTACACGACTCTAGCTTTTAAAAATCAAGTGTTTTTCAGTAGTATATATGATCTTGTGTAAATATGTTGGTTTTTGAATGTTCTTGGTGTTTTTCAGTAGGATATTCGATCAAGTTAGATATTGGATCTTGTGTTGATACACAGTTGAATCTTGGTTGTGAATCTATCTTGATGTTCTTGAAACTAAGCAGTTGACGTTAGTTAGTTAGTTTGTTCTGATCTTGATCTACATGAAAGTGTTAATATTTTCTTTTTTTTTTTTTAATGATGGGTGGTCTAGAATCTCTAGATAGCCCTATGAGATTTATGTATTGTTTTTTGTGAATATAGTCAATTGTGCCCGTGCAGAAACATGAAAAATTCATTTTGTCACTTTTAAATGGCTCAAAGTATCCATCTTTGGGGTGTCTCCCATAATGCCCTTATATATAAAATATATATATAATAATATTTTTATTTTCTTATATTAATTTAGGGTATATAATTTAGATTTTCGATCGAGTGCTACAAGTTCCAAAATTATTAATTTCGGTCCTATTAATTTTTCACGATTCAAGAAATTGGTCCTTCAAATAAATACTCATGCAAGATCCGATCCCACGCACAAAATTGGTATCAGAGCCCTATGCTTATTTAAGAAAATCATGAATTCTATTTATCATGTTATGTACTATCCTAACGAAGGAGACATATACGAGTAAAATATTAATCCGGACGAAGTTCGAGAGAAAATACTCTTTAGGAATACTTGGGTGATAATTCAAATAACCAGGAATATGAATTGAAACACATAAAAGTACATGTAAGCACTAAATTGGTTAATATAATCGTGCAAAGGCTACATACAAACTAGGCAAAATAGCAAATATGTCCAACCTTTGCATAATAAAAACATCATTTTTCTAAAAGCTATGTATGTTTTTTCCCCTTGTCTTGAGACTCGTCAGGATTAGCCGAGAGATCCAAGAATTTATGTCCTCCTTCTACAACAATCATACCAACCTAGGTCCCGGAATTGGGACAGCTTGAGGCGGTCCCAACCACGATGTTGTTGGAATTTGGCTTTCTTGAGTTGTTGGCACATCTTGAGAAATAATGATCTCATCAGCGGCCGTGCTCAACTTTATGTCATCGTGTATCCAAGGAGGTCCAATCTTCACAAATAACACACAATTTAAAACAGTTTAATCGAATTATGCCATCCAAATACTAATCGTGTATGCTCAATAACAATCACAATTCCAATAACTAATAATCTGCCCATATAATCAACATAGCCCAGACCATTAAAATTCACACCAATAATCAAATATGTACAATAACAATTACAATCACGGTGTCAATAATTTAAAATCTGCCAATATACTCAACAATTCACAAAGCTAAAATTTATGCCAACAAGCTGCCCCTAATTATGCTTCATAAGAGTAGAAAATTCATACCTCCACCTTAATCGGCTTGCTTCTCTTGACCAATCTAGGATCGGTTATATATATATATATATATAGAATTACTAGACTGAACTCAGTTTGAACAGTTCAGTGGCAGTTTAATTGGGAAGACACCATTTTTACCTTTTCCTTTCTACCCTTTTTTCTCATAACCTCTCTCGTCAGTTCTGCCTCCGAATTGTCCTACGATAACACCCAAAATTTTTTTGTACTAACACCTTAACAGTCATCAGAAAAAGAAGTCATTGCAAAATAGCAAAAAATAGGTGCCTTACCTGATTACCGATATGGTTGGTCTCCATGGGAACCCTTTCTTGAGTTGCTTTTGAATTTTCTGCACACTAGAGGCATAACAATAAATAAAAAAAGAAATACAATATTCAAAACATGATTTAGAAATTTCTAGAGCATTGGTGTTTAGTTTAGATTGATCATAAAATGAGATTACCGGTAGATTCGTACAAGTGGCAGTATTGTGGCGTTTGCTACCACATTTACTACATGTAACAATCCTCTGTTGTCGTCTCATCTTTTGTACCTTCACACATTTCCTTCATTTCTCTGTCTTCCTTTCTTTGTCTTCCTCTCTTTCTCTCCTTCTTCTGGCTTTCGGTTCATTTCAGGACGTCCTTTTGCCCTTTTTTTTCCCAAAATCTGGTAGGAGAGGTGGGATATATAGGCTGCCTCCCCCCCCCCCCCCCCCCCCCCCCAATAACGTGTTATAGCTCAAAGGAATTATGGCGTCTTCATATGCCATCTTGTAAGTGTCTACTTCATAATATTGATGCACGAACTCTTCAGGCTCTTTTCTTTCATGTAGGATGGCAGAAAACGCGTGAGTTCAGGGGATTCTAGTTAGTTGCCATGCCCTACAAGAACATTCTCTCCTTTCCAAATCCACTGAATATTGACCACTATAAAAACAACGGACCTGATAGTACCGAGCGCTCGACTTAATTGCAGCGCAATCAGTTACTTTCTTCGTGGTTCTCTCCAATATTTTGTGTATCCTAGGACATAACTTTTCTTTCCACCTTGCATTCGCTTTATCTTGGTGTTTTTGAAGACGCTTCATAATATGCTCTCTGATCCACTCCATCATAGTGATAATTGCCTTATCACATGCAGTATCATTGAATTGAAGCTTTCATATATGTTGTTCAGCAACATATTGCACTTTGATTCAAACACGAAGAAGGCCTTTGACCACTGCTCCGGGGACTTATCACTAAACCATTCCCAAGCTGCCTCATTCAAGGTTTTTAGCTCCTTCATCCTCTCTGAAAATTCACCAACAGTAGTGCTATAGGCAGCCTTCCACATGGCTTGCTTGTAAGCCAACCCTCTAAATCCAGCCGTTTTTAGGTTGTTGTTCATATGAAAAACGCAAAACCTATGTGCGGCCTTAGGGAATACCTTTTGAAATGCCTGTATGAGTCCCTTCTATTTATCCGAGATAAACATGAA
Organism: Ajuga chamaepitys; assembly: GCA_958295605.1. Classification (NCBI taxonomy): domain Eukaryota; kingdom Viridiplantae; phylum Streptophyta; class Magnoliopsida; order Lamiales; family Lamiaceae; genus Ajuga; species Ajuga chamaepitys. The sequence goes on from OY282504.1 coordinate 4,738,232, forward strand.
TCTCTCAGAGCTGATCATCAGATCCTGTTTCAGAATGTCAGAAACCACTGTTAATAAAATTCCCCCGTGCTTACCCTTTAGGTGGTAATCTACAACCAGCAAAGGTCGGCATCCCGCTAGAAATCCTTGCTTCAAGGCTGCGAAACAAACGTAGAAGTGATTGAAACAAGTTATTTGACCGCACTGTCGCAATGCGGTAAAATTAATTAAACCTAGCTACCCTTCTAGCTCGTAGAAGTGGTAAGTAGGGTCGATCCCACAGGGAGCAGGAAGACTCTTAGTGTTTAAGTAAATCCTAATATAGCAACATATATAAATATATAAATAATGGGGGTTTATGAATTGATGTATATTAACTAAGGAACTAAAACAGAAATTAAGCAAATTAACTATGACTTGTTCTACTTATAAAATAACGAATCCCAGCCCTTAATCTTATCTCCCCCTAGTTATTACTACCCTGTGATAGATGCAATTATTAACCAATTTTATCCTTAAAACTCCTACCCCGAGGTTAGCAACAAGCTCTGCTAACCTCGTTATCCCCTATGTTTAACTAACCAAAACAAGCTCTTTGGTTAGTCTATCCAGTTGAGTGACCTCAGAATAAGCTCTCTGGATCTCATTAACCGGACGCCTAGAGAACTAGGATAACGGGATAGAAACGGTGTGGACCTCGCAAGCTCGGACCCATTCAGACCGAGCTATATACTACCCTAGCGATATCACTCGCTATTCGCTACTAAGTGGCTATAGGTTCGTAACAATTACGGATTACGATTATAACCTAGCGTTACTTATGCAATTATAATCCTAGGTGATCAATCTAGCATATAAACACACAAGCATTGAAGGATAAACAAATAGTATAACAACGTTTCAAGGAATAAACTGATTAATAACCACTGTAAATGTCACAAAATAGCAAAACTAGGGTTCGACTTGACTAAGGATTGAAATAACCTACTAGCCGCTCATGGAGGTGACAAAAGACAAATTAAACTGAAAATACATAATTGAAAGACTAAAGGACTAGAAAACCCGAGTATTGCCGATCTTGACTGCTCGTCCCCTTCGGAATCTCTCAACCTTGCTCTCTTCTAATGTTCAAGTCCCCCATTTCCGAGCATAAGGATCCCTTTTTATAGAGGAAGTCAATTTGGGTTGATTTTGGGCTTTAAAACGGAATTCTTGTGGCCCAAGGATTAATTAACCGCCTTAACGGGCCGCGTCCGCGCCCGCTCTTGGTCCAGCAGCACGCCGCGGCCGCGCAAGTGTGCCTCGGCCGCGCTACTTGTCCAGAGTTTTTCCGCTTATTTCTTCACTTGGACCGCGGCCGCGCCATTTTGCCGCGGTCGCGGTACTCTGTTCTTTATTTTCCGGCGATTTTTCCATCCTTTTGACATCCGGACTTCATTTCCTCGTTGTGCATCCGGCTGAGTACGAATACTTAGCCTTAAATCACCTATTTAGCTCAAAATGAAAACACAAACGTCAAATTGTCCAACAGCACTAAAACAAACCAAATACTCTCCATTCTACAAGCAAACATCACAATTCATCACTCTAACAGACTTAAAGTGCATAAATAAACGCGTGTACCATTATTCCAGGATCAACGTTTGTCTCAAGTAAGATTGTTGAACCTGGATTTATCTTTTGTAGCTCATATGACCAAAGCTTGGCATACTGAGCATCGGGGTCACCCTATATCATTTGAATGGCCTTGGCTTTGGCTTTGTATGCCTAATGTCTAGAGATGGTGATGTGGGTTTCGGTTGACACATCCCCCATAAAGCTTTGAATGTTCCTCTTCTTATCACTCTGGAACCTCTTAAGAAACCTTTTCGATAACCATGTTGAGGTAAAGTTTTTGATACTCTGTGACGTAGCACACCTATGCTTTGCAAAGTATTTCCTGATTTGCCACGATTTCTCGTCTTTCATCTTCAATGCATAAATCACCCATTTGCACCTTCGATTAACACACTTCACATAAATTCTTCTTTCGTCATTCTTAGTGAAACGAATCGGCCCCTTGTGCTTTATTGCATGGTTTTCGGCAGCCTTCTCTAACTCTTTTTTACTTGAAAACAGCTGTGAGATGTGTATGCAGATATATTTAGCAAATCTCCCAAACAGTGTTGTCATAATAAATAAACCCTAAAAAATCTGCCCTAATATGTATATGCGGTTATATGTAACAAATCTATCCTAATATGTATATGGGGTTATATGCAACAAATCTGCCCGAATATGTAAATTCGGGTATATGTAACAAATCGACCAAGCAAAATATTTAAAAGTAAATAACCAATGAACAAACACAAAATGGTTTAAGATAATACTCAATTGGAAAGCATTAGTTAAATCAATAAAGTGTACTTAATGACAAGAATTAAAATTCTTTTAAAATTTGCAGTCCGTAAACAGTAGCCTCGCTAGAAATTGAGAATAGTATCCATACTAAAATTGATTTTTTTTTATCTCATACTATTTTTTTCAATTTACTTCTGAAAATCAGAAGTCATACTCTAAGTATGATTTTTTACTCTTACTATTGTTTCAATCAGAAACTGAATCTCACATGATTTAGTAGCTTTATTGAAAATATAAATCATACAAATATTTCAACCAATTTATAAATCCACTAAAAATAAGAATAAAATAAATTTAAGAGAAACACTTGTTCAATGACAAATTTCGGGTTGTAGATGGTTCGTGGGTTGAATACAGGATAGTTGGGAATAGTCCCTTCTTCGTCAAACTCACTCAGCCGGTTCTCGTCGAAGTCTTCCCCTCCTTCCCCCACTATGTCATTTTCATCCTCATTATCTTCATCTTCTTCACTTGACTTAACCACAACCTTTTCTTTTCCTTTTTCGAGATTCTTACCCACCCTGCTACACTGCCCCTTATCAACAGTCTCTGCCAAACCTTGGGCCCTCCCTCGCCCTAAGCCCTTACCCCGACCTCTCCCCCGTCCCCTACCAACAGCCTGCCCCTTAAAATTCGGGGTCACCATTTCTGCAGCCTCTTCGTGTCGTTCTACCCCACTACCCTGGCCCTCATGGTCTATGGCTTCTGGTACACGCGTTTATTTATGCACTTTAAGTCTGTTAGAGTGATGAATTGTGATGATTGCGTGTAGAATGGAGAGTATTTGGATTGTTTTAGTGCCTTTGGACTATTTGACGTTTGTGTTTTCATTTTGAGCTTAACAGGTGATTTAAGGCTAAGTATTCGTACTCGGCCGGATGCACAACGAGGAAATGAAGTCCGGAGGTCAAAAAGATGGAAAAATCGCCGGAAAATGAAGAACAAAGCACCGCGACCGCGGCAAAATGGCGCGGCCGCGGTCCAAGTGAAGAAATAAGCAGAAAATCTCTGGACAAGTAGCGCGGCCGAGGCATACTTGCGCGGCCGCGGCGTGGTGCTGGATCAGGAGCGGGCGCGGGCGCGGCCCGTAAGCGCGGTCGCGGCCCATTAAGGCGGTTAATTAATCCTTGGGCCACAAGAGTTCCGTTTTAAAGCCCAGAATCGACCTAAATTGACTTTCTCTATAAAAAGGGATTCTTATGCTCGGAAATAGAGGAGGAGAACATTACGAGAGAGCAAGATTGAGAGATTCCGAAGGAGACGGGCAATCAAGATCGGCAATACTCGGGTTTTCTAGTCCTTAAGTCTTTACAATTATGTATTTTCAGTTTAATTTGTCTTTTGTCACCGCCATGAGCGGCTAGTAGGTTATTTCAGTCCTTAATCGAGTCGAACCCTAGTTTTGCTATTCTGTGATATTTACAGTGGTTATTAATCAGTTGATTCCTTGAAACGTTGTTATACTATTTGTTTATCCTTCAATGCTTGTGCGTTTATATGCTAGATTGATCACCTAGGATTATAATTGCATAAGTAACGCTAGGTTATAATCGTAATCCGTAATTGTTACGAACCTATAGCCACTTAGTAGCGAATAGCGAGTGATATCGCTAGGATAGTATATAGCTCGGTCTGAATGGGTCCGAGCTTACGAGGTCCACACCGTGTCTATCCCGTTATCCTAGTTCTCTAGGCGTCCGGTTAATGAGATCCAGAGAGCTTATTCTGAGGTCACTCAACTGGATAGACTAACCAAAGAGCTTGTTTTGGTTAGTTAAACATAAGGGATAACGAGGTTAGCAGAGCTTGTTGTTAACCTCGGGGTAGGAGTTTTAAGGATAAAATTGGTTAATAATTGCATCTATCACAGGGTAGTAATAACTAGGGGGAGATAAGATTAAGGGCTGGGATTCGTTATTTTATAAGTAGAACAAGTCATAGTTAATTTGCTTAAATTCTGTTTTAGTTCTTTAGTTAATATATATCAAGTTACAAACCCCCATTATTTATATACTTATATACGTTGCTAGTATTAGGATTTATTTAAACACTAAGAGTCTTCCTGCTCCCTGTGGGATCGACCCTACTTACCACTTCTACGAGCTAGAAGGGTAGCTAGGTTTAATTAATTTTACCGCATCGCGACAGTGCGGTCAAATTTTGGCGCCGTTGCCGGGGAGCGGTGCAAGATTTTAAGTGTTTATTTTTATCAGTTCTATATTGAGTCTCGTAATTTTATTTTTTTTATTTTATTTTTGCGATACACTTGAACTCACCTAAGTTTCTTTTTGTCACCGAGAAATCTTCCGCGTCTGAACCTGAGCCAGCAGCAATGGCAACCGAAAGGACTATGCGGGAATTGGCCACCACTGGCACTACTCACCAGCCTCTATGCATCACCTTCCCCGACTTGGGGGAGGACACCACTTTCGAACTCCGATCAGGGTTAATTCACCTGTTACCCTCTTTCCATGGGTTAGCAGGAGAAGATCCGCACAAACATTTGAAGGAGTTCCACATCGTCTGTTCGAGCATGAAGCCGACGAAAGTCACTGAAGAACAGATAAAACTGCGGGCATTTCCTTTTTCTCTGAAGGATATGGCCAAGGATTGGCTCTACTACCTCCCCTCAGCATCTATAAAAACTTGGGAGGAAATGGAGACCCAATTCTTGGAGAAGTACTTTCCGGCATCTAAGGCCACGAACATCCGGAAGGAAATCAGTGGAGCGGTACAACTGCCCGGAGAAACTTTGTACGAGTATTGGGAACGCTTTGAAAAGCTGGTGGCCAGATGTCCCCAACATCAGATCACAGAACAGTTGCTCATCCAGTACTTCTATGAAGGGCTGACGCAGTCAAACCGGAACATGCTGGACTCTGCCAGTGGGGGAGACCTATGTGACAAAACCCCGACAGCTGCTAGAGCACTCATTTCGAAAATGGCGGCTAAGACTCAACAATTCGGGACACGGGATGTTTCAACACGGATAGTGAGGGAGGTGAACGATTCTCAAATGGATGCGAAGATTGATCAGCTTACCAAAATGGTCCAGAAGGCTGTTTTGGGGGGGAGCTCAAATATCCGACCCTGCCGAATATGTGATACTACCGATCACACAACCGATAATTGCGAAGTTCTGGGTAATGAGTTAGAAGCACACGCCAATGCTGTCGGAACTGGAAACTTTCAAGGCCGAAAGTACGACCCATATTCCCAGTCGTACAACCCAGGATGGAGGGATCATCCGAATTTCAGCTATGGTAATCAGCAAGGTCAGTCAAGTGGGCAAAACAGACCTCCACCACCTAGAGGTATGTATTATACAAAGCAGCCAGCCGAACAAGTACCCGACTTATCATTGGCAGATATTGTGAAGACTTTAGCAACAAACACTGTGCAATTTCAAAAGGATGCAACATCAAGCATCAAGAATCTCGAGACACAGATGAGCCAGATGGCAACTGCTATAAGTCGACTAGAGAATATGCAGAGTGGTAAACTGCCATCACAACCTGAAATAAATCCTAGAAATGTCAGTGCCATCACATTGAGGAGTGGTAACCAGCTTGGAGAGCTTAAGAAGCCCGGGCAACCATTGGAAGATGACAAAAACGACATTTCGGAGAGAACAGCCGCAGACAGAGCCGCGACCGCGGCAGACCTGCGCGGCCGCGGCCAACTCGACGTTTCTGAAGAGAAAATCTCTGTAGAAGTTGCGCGACCGCGGCAACCCAGCGCGGCCGCGGCCCCTGTTCAGCAGAAATCAACACATTCTGCACCTATTCCGCCTCTGCCACTTCCTTTCCCCAGTCGCATGATCAGATCGACACGACCTGACAAAGAGAAGGAGATATTAGAGGTGTTTCGAAAGGTTGACATCAACATCCCCTTGATCGATGCTATCAAGCAAATTCCCAGATACGCCAAGTTCCTAAAGGAGCTATGCACCAACAAACGTAAACTCAAGGGGGATGAAAAGGTCCTGATGGGAGAAAACGTCTCAGCAATCTTCCAAAAGAAGATGCCACCAAAATGTAAGGACCCAGGTATGTTTGTCATTCCTTGTAGAATAGAGGGCATAAACATTGAACATGCCATGCTAGACCTAGGAGCATCCATTAATGTAATGCCAAGAGCGATATTTCATGCATTAAAACTAGGACCACTGAAAGAAACTAGGATAGTAATTCAGTTAGCAGATCGTAGTAATACATACCCCGATGGTCTAATTGAAGATGTCTTAGTAGAAGTAGGTGACCTAGTATTCCCCGCTGACTTCTATGTTTTGGACATGCAAGGAGATTCCTCTACATTTTCTCCAATTTTGTTAGGGCGGCCGTTTCTGAACACCGCCCAAACAAAGATTGATGTCGGTAAAGGGACTCTGACTATGGAATTTGATGGCCACATCGTTAAGTTAAATATTTATGATGCTATCGGACATCCTGAAGATGCTAATTCTGTTTTCTCACCAGATGCGACTAACCCATTTGTTGAGAATGATTGTGAGAATAGGTGCAGGAGTAAGCTGAATTGGTCCGCATTGGTGCGTCATCGTAAAAAGGAAGATGAAAGGCGGAATGGGGTAAAGTGCCCGAATTGGTCTGGGCCCATGTGGAAACCACCTTGGCGCAAACGCTGAGGGAATATGCAGCCGTCGAGCCAACGACGTAAAACAACAGCGCTTGTTGGGAGGCAACCCAATGTTTACGGTTTTTTTAAATTATTTCGTTTGCTTTTATTCAGCATTAGATTAGTTCTCTTTCATATTTTTGCATTTTTACATAATAAGGATTACCATAAAACACAAGACGGAGGATGATCGTCGGGCACAGATGCAGACGTGGTCAGAGCAACAGCAGGAATGGCAGAGGCAGCAAGAAACTCAGTGGAAATACATGTAGTCCTTTTGGGGACAAGGGGGCATCCACTCCCGCTGCCGCCTCAATAAAGCACTGTAAGTACGTACCAAGCCGCACCACTTTTTCTTCCCTCAAACTCTGGTTTTCAACCAAGTTTGGGGGAGGGGGGTGTGACGTGGGGCGACTTGGCAGCGTTTCTAATATGCTGTTTGTTTCTATTTTGTTTGTTGGGCCTGTGAGCCATTAGTTGAGGATTGGGCCTGTGTGCCATTGATAGTATGTGGGCCTGTGAGCCGTAGTCATCTGTTTCGTTATTTTGTTTTGTGGAGTCTTTATGATTTTTTGTGTTTATTTTGGTAGAGTCTAGATCGAGTCTAGGAAGGGAAAAGAAAACTGAATTGTGTTGTAAAGATAAAATTAACACATTAAGGTGATGATAAGTTGGCAATGAGTTTATGAGGATTGTTGTTAAAACTTGTTTTGAATAGCATATGATAGAGCATGACGGGTAATGGATATGAAATTGAGCTGTAATTCGCAACATTGATCAGTAAAATTGCCTTGAGAGGACTTGAGCCTATTTTGTACCTCCAGTTTTGGAGTAACTTGTACAAATTCTTTCGGTGTGATTTTCATTGATTATGTGCATATAGACCCTAGAACTTGCCTTGCATGTCTGTCGTGAATAAGTCAATGTGTGTTGTGGCTTAGAAAGTGATCTTAGGCATTTCTTGATTAGCCTATTTCAGACACTCAACATAATTACCTTTTTGACCGCGAACTTGAAAAAGTAATTTCCCTTAGTTAGCCCAGTTGAGCCGTGAGCCTATCACTTGTTAGCCGAATATTACAAGCCGAATATCTTTTCAATTGGCCTTTGACCTTATTGGACTAATCTAGTTAAGAGGGAGGCGAAAGGAGAGGTAGTTGGGAATGATATTTGGGATTCCTATGGGCTGAAAAAGGGGAGTGAAATGAGATATGAAAAGGGAATTGGTGATAGAAAATTCAAGAAGGTTCCCCTCCTATGTGCTAAAAGCTTAGACTTGTTAATATGTACAATGCAAAAGCAATGCAAAAGCAAGAAAAGAAATGAGGATGGGAGTAAGAAAAGTGCTTAGTAAAAAAAAAAAAAAAAAAAAAAAAAAAAAAAAAAAAATCGGGTAGTCCCAGGAAATGTGGTACCCACATGAAAAAAAAAAAAAAAAAAAAAAAAAAAAAAAAAAAAAAAGAAGCACTTGGTTGTAAAAGATGCGGACGTGGGTAGAAGAAGTCATCCCTTGGGGTGATGTAACGAGAACATTACGAGAGAGCAAGATTGAGAGATTCCGAAGGAGACGGGCAATCAAGATCGGCAATACTCGGGTTTTCTAGTCCTTAAGTCTTTACAATTATGTATTTTCAGTTTAATTTGTCTTTTGTCACCGCCATGAGCGGCTAGTAGGTTATTTCAGTCCTTAATCGAGTCGAACCCTAGTTTTGCTATTCTGTGATATTTACAGTGGTTATTAATCAGTTGATTCCTTGAAACGTTGTTATACTATTTGTTTATCCTTCAATGCTTGTGCGTTTATGTGCTAGATTGATCACCTAGGATTATAATTGCATAAGTAACGCTAGGTTATAATCGTAATCCGTAATTGTTACGAACCTATAGCCACTTAGTAGCGAATAGCGAGTGATATCGCTAGGATAGTATATAGCTCGGTCTGAATGGGTCCGAGCTTACGAGGTCCACACCGTGTCTATCCCGTTATCCTAGTTCTCTAGGCGTCCGGTTAATGAGATCCAGAGAGCTTATTCTGAGGTCACTCAACTGGATAGACTAACCAAAGAGCTTGTTTTGGTTAGTTAAACATAAGGGATAACGAGGTTAGCAGAGCTTGTTGTTAACCTCGGGGTAGGAGTTTTAAGGATAAAATTGGTTAATAATTGCATCTATCACAGGGTAGTAATAACTAGGGGGAGATAAGATTAAGGGCTGGGATTCGTTATTTTATAAGTAGAACAAGTCATAGTTAATTTGCTTAAATTCTGTTTTAGTTCTTTAGTTAATATATATCAAGTTACAAACCCCCATTATTTATATACTTATATACGTTGCTAGTATTAGGATTTATTTAAACACTAAGAGTCTTCCTGCTCCCTGTGGGATCGACCCTACTTACCACTTCTACGAGCTAGAAGGGTAGCTAGGTTTAATTAATTTTACCGCATCGCGACAGTGCGGTCAGCTTCCACCGTGATGTCAACAAAGAAACTACCGCCAGCCAAATTTGTTGGATCAATTGCATCCATCTCCCCCTCCCCCCTTCCCCCCCCCCCCCCCCCCCACGTCAACTACATTTGACTCGAAGAGAACATCATCCTCATCTTCGTTACACCTATTCCCAATCACAAAGTCCGGGTCTTCAAATGACTCGTACTCGGAGTCACTAGAATTTGGGGATCTTTCAGGCTGGGAATCATTTTGAAATTCCTCTACGTACACATGCATCTCTCTTAGTGTGAGGAAGCTATTGGCACATTCTCTAATACCCTCATCCTCCCCAAGGAATTTAAATGACCCATCCCGCATCATAACATGAAACATCCTTTCCCCCTTAACCCCAGCCTTATTACTAAAGACCATCAAATCAGAATGCTTAATTTCATTAGCCTTTACCCAATCAAATGTCATCATATCCCCACCAACATACCTAGTGTTGGGCATATCTGCAAATACCTAATCAAAATGCAGCACCACACTTATGTAATTGATTTTTGGATCTGCAACTTAGCAATAATTGACTGAGTAGTGAAACAACACAAAATAACTCAAAAAGGTGGGAAAAAAACTCAAGTCAACATATTTGAAACAGACATGGTCAATATAGCTAATACAATAAAGAGAAAGAACAACTCAATACACTTCAAAAAATATTGTGGGGACTATTACTATAGGACAAAATCCAAACAAGAGGACAACATTTGCACACCATTACCCCACACACCAAACACATAATCCATTAAAAATTCACATATACATAAAAAAAAAAAAGAAAAAAAAAAAAAACTCCTTTTATAAAGAACATATATAATAAGATTCTTGGAACACCTAAAGACAACACATATATGTTTCTCTGTCCCCATCGACATTATAACACCCACTTCCCCTAATTGTCGCAACCAAAAATAAAATCTATAAAAACAGGAAACCCTAAACCATATATTTGGAAAAAACAAGAACAATACAGGGCAAATCAAAAGATTAGCGAGTTATCATAGTTGGGAGGGTGTCAATCCATCGCGCCCTTCGTTCTAACAAAAACCATCCCTCCTCGGCTTCTTGACTTCGAGATTCACCCTCAGTCTCGGTTTGTTGACGTCATTGCTCTAATGACAACAAAGATGAAGAGATTTGTGGGTTTATGGACGGATCCAATTTTTCGACGAAGTAGGTTTTCCTTCTATGCCTCCTTCAGTGAAAAGGGGGAAATGGGGTCTCGATTAGGGTTTTTTTGTTTGATTCTAATTTAGCTTTTGTTTGCCAAATATTATGTTATTTCTATTTTAATTCAGCAAATTTTAGTTAATGAATATCTTAGGTGGAAATTAGTTTAGTGCGGTGTAAATTGATGAATATTGGAAAAAAAAAGTAAAAAACAAAGCCACGTCAGATATGGAGCGACGCATGGCAGTCGCCGAAATGCAATAATCGATGCCGGTACGTAGGTGTCACGTGCCTTTTTCCGGCGACTTGGTCAAAATCGGGTCCAAATTATCCTTATATTGAGCAATTGGTAGAGTTACGGGACTAAATCGAAAAAGCAATTAATTAAGAGACTAAATCAGAAAAGTTAAAAAATTATGAGACCAAATTAACATTTTTCCCCTGTATGTGTGCATGAAGTGTGTGAAATGTGTTCGATGTCTCTCTAGTGCTATATTTTTATTTTATGACTAGTAGATAGTACATGCTATATTACTTAAAAAAAATTTAAGGGACCTCATTTTCTTTTCCGCACCGGACCTTTTGAAATATTAGATCGGCTCTGAGTATGTGTATACGAAGTGTGTGAAATGTGTGCATTTTATAGCGCATGTGTGGTTGAAGGGATGAATGATTTCAATCTAAAAAAAAGACTTAGAAATTTAGAATTGATTTCTAACCCATTAATTTAACTTTTTAACAAGTGAATTTAAATGTGCACCTCAAACCAGCTAATTAACCAAATCCATAGTCAAATGGCAATGTACATCCAAATGCAAACTAAAGTTAAAATTATTATCTAATTAGCAAAAAGCTTATACCAATCTTGCAAAACTCAGAGAAAAATAAATCATAATATTATGTACATCCTACTTAATATAAAAGTTGAATCGTTTATATTTAGAAATTGGAGCATTTCCCGCCCAAACAGTTTTTCTAATTTTATCCGCGACAATTTTTATGTAAAAGTATCTGTAGAATTATTGAGGATCATTATTAACGGGATTAATTTCCTAATGTTACGTGATTAATGTCCTATTTTTTAGGCTGTTACATCTCTTCTTTTTATAGTTATTCACGTGAAATATTTTAGGGTAAAATTCATTGCATAATTGATATAAATAATAAGACAACTATAGATTGGGGAAAATAGAGATAGTAACTTGACTTGATGGGGATGATCTGTTGATATATATATATATATATATATATATATATATATATACACACACATACATGATAAGGTTTTAATGGTTACTTCCATTTTATCACCATGGATGGTAACATAATATTAGTTCTTGGATCAAAAATCAAAGGATGAGAATGATTGAGTAGTTGGATCATGCATTTATGTCACCTAAAAAGAATACAACACATTTAATGGTGAGAAAATGGGCAACCTGATGACATGTAGGCAACAGTGATGATGTGTCATGTTTTTTATTTTTCCTAATTAAATTTCAAGAAAGCGGAAATTAAAAATACCATGCCTTTTTTTGTCATTTTAGTAGGGATTGTTGATTCTCGAACCTTATTAAATGTACTACATGCACCTTGATTTATGAGAATTATTAAAGCAATATATCAATAATTATTATCCTCTGATCGATCGATCCAATAGAATATCAACCCTACCTTCTTTTAACAACTTCTGCATACTTCCAGTTTGATCCCGGGAACTTCTAACAGTGGCAATTTACATCTAGACGCGAACGACAACACAATTTTTTTTCTTATAAACTATTTTAAATCTAACAAGAGGAAACATGGAGTCATAATCCATCCTCTTGTTTTACAGACTAAAAAATTACCAATACAACTGTAATCCGACAAAATACATAGGCCATAAATTGCTCATTAATTAAAACTCATTTAATCAAACAACACAATATAATCACAAACCCTAACACCGCTCAATTACTAACACATGCATAACTTAAATTAATAAATTGAAAACCTACAAAAATATCAAAACCTACGCTCTAATATCACATGTTAGAACCATGATTCCTATCAGATCCACAATATCGAATATTGAAGATCGGATACATCGTTAGGATCGATGTATTACTATATGTTCTACATATTAATTACTACATACAAGAAGAGTTTATGGAATACCTTTGTAGCGTGCTTTGTCAAACATCGCTCCAAACCTCCAAGCCTTCTCTGGTCATGTTCTCACGAGCTGCAATACAGTACATGGTATGTGGACATCTTCTTGAATATGAATATCGCGTGTATTGCTTGTTGTGTGGAAGAACTGAATATGTATCCAATATATAAAATATATCACAATATTTATTTCCCAAATAACATATCTTGATAAGTATAGAAGATACTGGATATATCCAGCTTCTATAATATCATAATATCATAACCCCATAACCCCAGTTAATTGCAGTAATAAAATTATAACCTTTAAATTTATTCCGGTTCACATTGAGCCACCGAAGAAACCTGGTCGGGCCCAATTAAATTAAGCTCCAATAAATTAAATATGACCCGGTCAACTCTTGACTCATCATATTAATTATATTCTATTCCACTAAAAGAATATAATTGTACTATGAATTTAATCGGCATTATTGAAGGAATATGTCAATAATTATTATCCTATGATTGGTCGATCCAACATATTATATTATTCGATATATTATTTAATGCTCATATGAATGGAGGTATATTAGTAAATGAGTTAAATAAATGCACAAGTTTTGTGTATTTAAACAGATAAGTGTAAAAATTTGAATTTCATTGAATGGAACGGAAGAAATTTACAATTTGTGAGTTTCTATTTCCAATTGTCCTCTGATTTCTCTTCGAATGATATCTTCAACCTTTGAAATAAATTAATGACTTTGATCTTCACCGCAACAAATATGTTCTTCAATGACGTTAACCTGAGACTTCAAAGCCTTAATTTCAAATCAAACGTAGAAAATCTCAAGAACTTGAAGAACAAGAATTGTTGAATCTTGAATATTCTGATGAATTTGGGCTTTTGATCCACACCAAATTTGAGTTCTTCAATTTATAACGTTAAATTAAAGAACCGGAATAAATTTTTGAATCAAACGTTATATATTTAATAGATCGGCTTCGTAACACCTTTAGATCTTTACTAGAAGGCCTTAAAATGATAGAGAGATAATTTCACTTGCCTTTTGAACTTTTTTTTCAGAATTTTGTTAGAAAATCAAACTCTGTTTATAGTAGTAGAATGAAGAATCATAATGGACATTCGAATGAAACAGTTTAATTGTTCCTCCGTAATATTGTGTCTGTCACATATTATTGAGATACTTATCAAGTCATTATCACGACTCTTCCATGTTAAGAAAGATTCTTTAAGGAATAATAATTGTGTTAATCAGTTAATTGATTACATTTCCTTCAAATCTTCCGAGCCTCATAATTAATTGCTATCATTATTCTTATTCCTAATTTAAGAGCCATTTCACGTCGGGTATGTCTCATATTTAAATTGATTCTCAGTATATATTTATTACATTGTATATTTTATTAATATACAAAATTTGAGTATTTACAATTGTTATATGTAAAAATTGAGCTCTATGTATGTCATTCAGAAAAGGAATATTTACTATACAAATGGAAAAGAGGAATTTGATATTTGTATTAAGTGGGTGTTTGCAAACTCATTATCAACATTAAAATCACTTTTGAAAAGTACTTTAATTTAACGGAGTGTTTGCAAACTCCTATTTCATTACTATAATCACTTCCTAGAAGTGATTTTGATAATCCACAAAATCCTAATTTTTTGGTGCTTTTGACTTTTTTTACAAACAAATGGAATTATTTTTTATTTGTTTATAATCGATCACTTTTTTTTCCAAATACTATCAAATTCTACTTTTACCACAAGATCAATTTAAATCACTTTTCTAAAAGCACAATTGTTCGGAAACACCCCCTAAATATCATATGCCTACAAAATTTTAAGCCGTTGCTCTGTAACATGTGGATTGATTGGCTGTCGTCCAACATAAAATTAACTACTCTGCAATTTGATTTTAGTTTATCTGCACATGACTCCTTCGCAGACATTATAAATATTAATGGGGAGGTCTTTCGTGCACTAGAATCTTAAATCTGTGCAATTTGAATAATTGATCAAAATATATTACTACTATTATGTTTAAAGATATTAAATAAAATGGATAAATGTATCACGGTAAAAAAGTGTACCCACTACATATTATATCTGTAAGCGTAAATGATAATACTTCACCTAAATTACAACATACAATTGATGCATATGAGAATTTGTCAATATTAATTTACCTTTCACAGTAGCAAAGAGTCATGGCTAGGGACGAAACGTGGAGCTGGGCAGTCTGAATCACTGATTCACTGACAAAATAGAAAATAGATGATTTGAACCGGGGCCTAAGAGCACTTTGACCCCTAGATTTATTTTTAATTTTTTAAATGAGGGTATATTAGTAACTTCACATTAAGTATTAATTAGTATTAAAAGAAACAACCTCCGAGTAGCATTTAATTATAAAGAAATGTCCCACGACTCGCACCCTCAAAAAATATTATAAAGAAATGTGGTACAGTACTCCTTCCATTTTTAAATAAAAGTGTTTTAAATATGAAGGGACAAATTATAAGTATACGCCATTGCAATCTATCTCAATTATATGAAATTCTTTTTTTTCCTCAAAGTATCTTTGTGGAAATTGATTATATGTTCGGACTGTTAGAAATTCTCGACTACATCTAATGTATGCAGCGAAATAATAAATCGAGAATATTGATCGTGATTTATAACTGATATAAACGTTGAGCATAAATTACGCTAAAGTTGGAACAACTTACTTGTTGCGTAATTGATCGGACCGAATTGCGCGATTGATTCACCACTTCAGGTATCCACGCGTATGTATCGTCCGTCGCAGGAACTATCCTCGGTATAATTGTTCAATAATGATCGCTAGGAAATCCCTTATTGAACAATATGGTGTTTTGTCTGACAAGATTAATTAATCCCTACAATAGGGAATAGACATATATATAGCGCATATACCTTAGGTATATGGGCCTAATATTCTGGCCTGCTTTAATTAATTAATTAGTATAACCTAATATTAATTAAAGCCCATATCCTAATCTAGTCATAACTTTCAATCTCCCACTTGGACTAACATTAGATATAATTCGAAACACCAATCTTGTACCCTTAAGCAGAACAACAATACACATAAAGTGTGACCCTTCAGGCCCCCATTATCGACGATAATCTAATTAAAGTCTGCACAAAACTCCTAGACTGCGTTGTGCAGCGAACTCGATATATGAAGGACGTTTACGTGAATTCGTAAAACAACCTTTATATGAAGTTTATGTAATATCCCTTCATTCACGAACCACCCGATTGAGCCTAGGATCTGCCATGTGTCTATCCAAATAGCTCAATCATTTTTCTCATCTTTATTATGTGACACATTCGATCATATTCAATTACTTTAATTGAATATATCTTTTGCATTGGCCAATGACTTTATTGTCAAATAATATAGAGAAATATGAGTGTTCTCTCGAGTTTCAATCGAGGAATGAATCCCATTCTTGGCTCAACTACCATTTTCATTTGCCTCATGATGAACCCAACACAAGACGTGTCTTATCCTCCTTTGGGAGGCAAGCGTTGTACTTGGTCAAAGTTCATCACTTAACAAACAAAATGAGTATTGACCTCAGGTCAAAGGATCATTACATACTCCACACACTAATAAACCGTAGACACTGAAAACAAACGGTTTAATAGTAGGGTATACCAATACTCTCCAAAGTACCCATGTGTCCATCACGGATATCTAATATCTCGTAGTCGTGAGACCTACTACATTCTCTGAGAATGTGATGCAGACCACATGTTAACCTATCGCGTGTCATCAATATCCCATTCTTGATGACCATCGGTTATGGCAATTTTAGAATCATACTATATCATTTATGTCTCACACCATAAATAACAGTCATGATTTAAGGGAACAGTTATAAGAATAATAACAAACTATCAAAATAATTATTCTAATAAATGCTTAAACCCATAAGATAAACATATTATCATAGAATGTGATCAAGTTTTGAATGTCTTCACAAAAAGGTTTCTAAGACATACAAACTATAAACTCCCACTGAATCAAAGCCAACTACTAACATGTCTAACACCTAAGCTCTCAAAGTGCTTGTTATGTTTTGCTATACATAACGGCTTGGTGAAAGGATCTGCCAAGTTATCATCAGTGGGTACTCTATCTAATTTTACTTCTCCCCTATCTATTATTTCTCTAATCAGATGATATCTCCGGGGAACGTGTTTGTTTTTGTTCGTGGCTCTGGGTTCCTTTGCTTGCGCAATCGCACCAGTGTTGTCACAATACAGCGGTATTGCACTGCTGGCACTTGGAACGATACCTAGTTCCTTTACGAACTCTAACAAAGCAACAACTTCCTTGGCAGCTTCAGATGCAGCAATATATTCAGCTTCAGTGGTAGAATCGGCAGTTGTGCTCTGTTTGGAACTATTCCAACTCACTGCACCACCATTGAGGATGAAAACATATCCTGACTGAGACTTGAAGTCATCATGGTCTGTTTGGAAGCTAGCATCAGTATACCCAGTAACTGATAACTCTGGTTGCCCACCATAGACTAAGAAATATTCTTTAGTCCTTCTAAGGTACTTAAGAATAGTCTTGACAGTTCTCCAGTGTATCTCACCGGGATTTTGCTGAAATCTGCCTGTCATGCTGAGTGCATAAGCCACATCTGGCCTAGTACATATCATGGCATACATAATAGATCCTATAGCCGAAGCGTACGGGATTTTCTTCATGTAACTCATTTCTTTGTCATTAGAAGGGCAACCTTTCTTAGACAATATAATGCCATGTCCCATAGGAAGAAATTCTTTCTTAGAATTTTCCATTGAGAAACGTCTCAGCAATTTGTCTATGTAAGTAGACTGAGACAATCCCAACATCCTATTAGGTCTATCTCGATAGATCCTAATTCCAAGGATGTAGGAAGCCTCACCCAGATCCTTCATCATGAAGGAGCTAGACAACCAATCTTTCACGGATTGCAACATGGAACGATCGCTTCCCATTATCAGTATATCGTCAACATATATGATAAGGAAGACAACATTTCCATTCTTGTGTTTACTATAAACGCATGGATCCTCTTTGCTTCTGACAAAGTCAAACAATTTGATAGCTCTGTCAAAGCAAATGTTCCAACTCCGAGATGCTTGCTTGAGTCCATAAATGGACTTCTTTAACTTGCATACTCCATTCGGCTTTTCTTTGGATATAAAACCTTCAGGCTGTGACATATACACAGTTCCTTCGAGTTCTCCATTGAGAAACGCGGTTTTAACATCCATTTGCCAAATGTCAAAGTCATAGTATGCAGCTATTGCAAGTAATATCCTAATGGACTTGATCTTAGCGACTGGCGAAAAGGTTTCATCATAATCAATGCCCTCGCGTTGACTATAACCCTTTGCCACCAACCTAGCCTTGTAGGTTTGTACCTTGCCATCTGCATCTCTCTTCTTTTTGAAGATCCATTTGCAGCCTATGGGGCGAGCCCCATCTGGCAAATTAACTAGTTCTCAGACTAGATTGAGGTACATCGAGTCCATTTTAGATGTTAAGGCAGCCAGCCACATCGTCGAATCGGTGCCTGACACCGCTTCGATATAGGTCTTAGGTTCGTCGTCTTCTGAATTAACCTCATCATCTTGGTTCTCAACCAATAGATTTAGTCTTTCAGGTGCACGACGATTCCTTTGAGGCCTATTGAGTTGGTTTTGCGTTGGTTCAGGCGGTTTATTCTGATCGTGATGAGGTTCCTGCATGTTGAGGTTTTCAACATTTGGAATATTCTCAAGAATTTCACTATGATTTTCTTGAGGTGGGGTTGATACAATATCTTGTCTTTGATGCATCTCATTGTCTTGAGGTGACCCTCTAAGAGTCATTTCCCCTCCCAATAGATCATCAAAAACTCCCACTGAGTTCTTGCCCACTCCATTGGACAATACCTCGTCCTCCATGTTATCTTGTGGTTCTTGAATTTCTTCAAGATCTACTGTGTTGCAACCTTGTTCCTTGGAGACATAATTATCTTCAAGAAACGTCACATTTCTGGATACTATCACCTTGTGATCTCCAGGGCAATAGAATTCATATCCTTTGGTTTCTCTAGGATATCCCACAAAATAGCATTTTTCACTTTTAGTTTCCAACTTATCAGTCATCATCTTCTTAACAAAAGCAGGACAACCCCAGGTCCGCATATGGTTAAGACTCGGCTTTCTGCCACACCATAATTCATATGGTGTTTTCTCGACCGATTTAGAAGGAACTCTATTCAGAATATAAACTGCGGTAAGTAAGGCATAACCCCAAAGGAATAAAGGGAGACTGGTGAAACTCATCATGGATCGAACCATATCTAATAAAGTTCGATTTCTCCTTTCAGATACTCCATTCATCTGTGGTGTACCTGGAGGTGTCCAATCTGACCGGATTCCATGTGATTTCAAGTAATCAAGAAAATCTCGGCTCAAGTATTCTCCTCCTCGATCTGATCGAAGAGTCTTAATACTTTTCCCAAGTTGTTTCTCAACTTCTAACTTAAACTCCTTAAATTTCTCGAAGGCCTCAGATTTGTGTTTCATCAGATACACATATCCATACCTTGAGAGATCATCAGTAAAAGTTATGAAGTACGAATATCCACCTCTTGCTTGAGTTGGGAACGGTCCACACACATCTGTGTGGATCAACTCAAGCACAACCTTGGCACGTAGCCCTTTCCCAGAAAGTGGTTTACTTGTCATCTTTCCTTTGAGACAAGATTCGCAAGTACCATATGATTCGAAATCAAATGATGTGAGATAGTCTAACTTTCTCAATCTTGCTATTCTTTTCTCATTGATATGACCAAGTCTACAATGCCAAAGATAGGTTTTAGTATTCGTATTACTTAGCTTAGGTCGTTTGTTTTGTACATTGAGAATATTTTGTTCACATTCAAGCATATATAAACCATTCGAAAGAGAGGCACTTCCATAAAACAATCCATTAAGCGAAAACGAGCATCTACTGTTTGCAAAATGGAAGGAAAAACCTTGAAAGTCTAACATTGGAATGGAAATAATATTCTTTGAAATTATAGGAACAAAATAACAATCATGTAAATCTAGTCTATATCCTGAAGGAAGATCTAATCTATAAGTCCCTACACGTTCAGCAGCAACTCTTGCTCCATTTCCCACGCGTAAGTCGACCTCCCCAGGCCTCACTTTCCTGCTGTCATTTAGACCCTGCACATTATTACAAATGTGTGAGCCACAAGCTGTATCTAATACCCAGGATTGTGAATTGTTTATAGACATATTTATCTCAATGACAAACATACCTGAGCTCCCATTCAATGCACCTTGTGCTTTGAACTTTGGGCAGTCTCTCTTCCAGTGTCCCTTCTCGTGACAGAATAGACACTCATCCTTTGACAGTTTCAGCTTCTTTTGAATCCCTCCACTCTTAGGCTTCAAGGCCACATCGCTAGATGCTTTCTTCTTCTTCTTTTGCTTATTCTTCCTTTTGGAAGAGTTCGTAGAAGAGCTCACCATGAGCACAGATTTGCCTTTAGAAGTGGAAGACTCATAGGTCTTAAGCATGTTGTGAAGCTCAGGCAAAGTCACCTTCGTGTTGTTCATGTTGAAGTTCACTATGAAGTTTTCAAAAGAACTAGGAAGTGACTGCAAGATCAGATTAGTTGAGACACTTGAGGGTAACACCGTTCCAATCGATGTCAACTTCTCAATTAATCCAATCATCTTCAGTACATGCTCAGAAACCTGGGCCCCATTATGAAGTTTACACTTAAAGAGGCCACTGAGTATCTCATACTCCATTGTCTGAGCTTGTGAGTTGTACAGACTCTCCAAGTGTTTTATCATCTCATAAGGGAGCATGTTTTCATGTTGCCTATGCAGTTCGATACTCATCGAAGACAACATGACACACTGAGCCGACGTGGCATCCTCAATATGCTTCTTATGAGCATCTGCGTCAAACTTAGCATACTCAGAAGAAGTTTTGTCGGGGATGACACCGATTGGTTCGTCCAAGACGTACTCAACCTTTTCTTGCCTTAGCACCAAGCGCAAGCAACGGAGCCAATCCGTAAAGTTGGACCCAGTCAACTTGTTTGATTCCATCAAACATTTATAAGCCAAATTCAACATTTTTATCTGATCAGAAAATAATCAAACGGAAAACGTAAATTAGAATAAAGTAAATAAAGATCACACTCATATCACTAATCAAAACAAGGGTTTATTGTAATGATTAGCTCCCACTAATTTTAACATATTTTGCGTCCCCAAACACAAAATACGGATTTATAATAATTATAAATCTTAGTGGTCCAAGATCCAAGTCTATATTACTGTAGTCTCTGCTTTGGCTGATGACTACAATAATATCACTAGGTAGGCCTCTAAGCCAATTGTAACAACAATTTGCAATTCTTGGTTAATTAATCCAATTAATTTCGCGTCCTTAAACTATTTTGGTCGCTTTGGCGTCACAAAATAATTTAAGCAAGTCAATTCCATCACACGATGCCAACAATGCATCTATGTATGAGCCCCGACCTCGTTGTTTTAGAGTAAACACTTTGGTGTAAAACTCGTGGACGAAGAGATCAAGAATTTCATACAATTATGATGGACGGCGTTTTTATTTCTAAATAAGACTTGGTTTTATTTGGGGATTTTATATGTGATACTAATTGTCAAATTTAATATCTAATATTAAATTAAACGCAACTACTGGGTGCCGCCTACCCAGGCATAAAATGCGGACCACACATATTGGGCGCCGCCTACCCATACATTTTCTCGCGGACTACATGTATTGGGCGCCGCCTACCCAAACATAAAAGCGGTCTTAAATTACTATAATTTAAATTGAATAAGCATAAAATCAAATAATAACTTATCACATAATATCAAAAAATGCTCAACGAATAAAATTATTAATCCAATTAAAATTTTATTCTTCAATTAAATGTGGATTAAAATTACTATTAATTCTAAATTAATATAAATATATATTTAATATTAATTCCAAATTAATATAAATATATAAGTCTAGTATTATTCTTTCAAAATTAATAATACTATCAAAATTATTAATCTAATTAATATTAATCAATTAGATAAATATATTAATTCTAAATTAATATAAGAGTACTTTAATGTTAATTTCAAATTAACATTAAAATATAAGTCTATTATTATTATTTTACAACAATAATAATAAGTTTTATTAATCTAATTGATAAATTAATATAATTAATCAAATTAATTAAATCTGTTTTAATTTAATTAATTTTAATCTCAGTGGGCCTGCTTATTAAATAAAGTCAGCCCAAGTTCAGGTTGAGCCCAATTACGTCCTGACCCAATACTAAAATCCGGCCCAGCCCAAACCCATTAGGGTTTGGGCTGGGACAGCAGTCCCTTTCCCAAGTCACGCAACTGCCGCGACCGCGCCGCGACCGCGCCGCCACCGCCGCAGCTCCTGTTCCTCGTCCTGCGAGCAAGACCACCGGCATCAGACCCACGTCGCCGCTGCGACCACCGCCGTCGCCGAGAGACAATAGGCGAACAGCAGCAGCAGCCGTGAGATATCACCGCCGCCGCTGCCGTCGTTGCCTTCGAGCAACAGCAGCGGTGAGCAACAGCAGCCGTGACCACCTCTCCGGCGACTTCGCGCGGCGAGCAACTCGCTGCCATCGGCATCGTGTTCAGGAACAGGAGCCCCTTTCACCGTTCGTTTTGCCACCGTCGGGACTTCGCTGTCACCTCGTGCAGCCGTAGCACGACAGCGGTGGACGGCCGCCGCCGCTCGCCCAGCAGCAGCGGCTTCGCCGGATTCCGCCGCCGCTGTCGTCAAACAACAATAGCAGCGCAGCAGCATAGCAACAAGCAGATCGATGTTTCGAAGAATTTGTTTTGTTGCGTGGTATACCCAGGTTTCAAAACATAGAAAGTAAAACATGTGTTATAAGTTATAACAGGTTTCAAGACGAGCAACTAAATTCATTTAAATCAGAATTTTAATTTTATTAATCTTAATCCACATATAATTAAATTAAATCAATTATAAATCGAGCCCCGGGCTCTGATACCACTGTTAGAAATTCTCGACTACATCTAATGTATGCAGCGGAATAATAAATCGAGAATATTGATCGTGATTTATAACTGATATAAACGTTGAGCATAAATTACGCTAAAGTTGGAACAACTTACTTGTTGCGTAATTGATCGGACCGAATTGCGCGATTGATTCACCACTTCAGGTATCCACGCGTATGTATCGTCCGCCGCAGGAACTATCCTCGGTACAATTGTTCAATAATGATCGCTAGGAAATCCCTTATTGAACAATATGGTGTTTTGTCTGACAAGATTAATTAATCCCTACAATAGGGAATAGACATATATATAGCGCATATACCCTAGGTATATGGGCCTAATATTCTGGCCTGCTTTAATTAATTAATTAGTATAACCTAATATTAATTAAAGCCCATATCCTAATCTAGTCCATAACTTTCACGGACACCAATTTATACCATCTCTTGTGTACCGTGTTATATAAACACAGGAAATAATTAAATTTTTTGTTCTTTTCTAATTTCTTATGTAAAATATTAAAAATTAGTCTTTTTTCATATCCTTTAATTTTCGTATACATTACGTATTTTAAATTAAGTTGTATTCAGAAAAATAAATATTTTATTGATTGTTTGATTTAGATATGTTTTTTTATATTTGATTATATGTAATGACTTTAGGCTGCAAATAAAAATTAAATAAATATTTTTTTTTTTAAAATATTAATAAAACTTACTAACAGTTTTTCTAAATATTTGTTAATTATATTTGTTTTTATGCATCTCCTTTATCAAATCTCCTCACCCTCCGCTCCCCCCCCAAAAATTATAATCCCAACCCCGTTTTCCCATCAATTCGGATTCTCTTTTACAATATGTGTTTCATCCTCTGTTACACTCAATTCACTACCTGACGCATATTATTTTGTGACATCATATCATATACGTGTCGGCTAGTGAATCTAGTGAAACACAAGATACATGCAACATTAAAGTGTAGCAAATGATCTCATGGGCTTTCCCATTGTCCTCCAACTCCCCAAACCTGGCCCCCGCTCCCCCACCCCGCACCCCCACCCCCCTACCCCCCAAACAAAATAAATAAATAAATAAATAAATAAAATTATGTTGTTCCTTGGAGATTTTCTTTTTCTTTCTTTTATTTAAAAAACTCCACTTTACGAAAAACAATTGCGACAAAAAAACGTGTGACGACACACAATAACGATAACTCCTCATTTGACACGATATATACTTGCCACGAATCGTGTTGCAATACACACTTGTTGCGAATTGTTCCACGTCATACTTGCCACAAATTGTCATTTGACACGATACACACTTGCCACGGATTTGTATAATTTTATCCTTTCTTACGATCGTGTTACTATTACCACGGATCTGCCACATGTGCTACAAATCTGTCACATGTGCCACGACACCCACTTACCACGAGTTCTAATATATTTGGGAATTGTGCCACAACATCTTATCACTAATCATCATTTGACATGATACACACTTGCCACAAATTTGTATAATTTTATCACGATAATTGCCACAAATCGCCAGTAGACAAGATGCACACTTGCCACGAATTATCATTCAATACACACTTGTCACAGATTTGTATAATTTTACCCTTTCTTACGATCATATCACTATTGCCACGGATTTACCACATGTGCCACTAGATCCACTTACCACGAATTCTAATACATTTGCCAAGATTAGCAATTGTCACGACTTTGTATTAGTCCTTCTTACTGTCGTGGCAATATTACCACGACACACAGTTACTCTATACATTTCACAAGATACACATTTGTTACAACACACAAATACAACGAATCGTGTGGCGCGTGAATTTGTACCACAACACACTTGTCACGAATCGTCATTTGACACAAATTTGTGTAATTCTACCATTTCTTACTGTCGTGTCACAATTGCCATGGACCTGCCACATGTGACACGAATCTGCCACACGTGCCACGGATATGTCACATGTCCACGGATTATGTGGGGACTAGAGGCCAGAGAACAAGAGCGTAAAAAAAATAACTTGGAGGTGGGGTGGGGCTTGGGGACCATGGGATGAAAGCGTAATTTTTTTTTTCTTTTTGACTTAGGAGTGGGGTAAAGGTGTGGGTTGGGGGTGGATGGGGACGGGGGGTGAAGCATGGGGATGGAGGTGGGGTTGGGGGGCAAGAGATGAAAGAAGTAATTTTTTTTTTCCGCCTTGTGGATGGAGGGTCAGGGGTGGTGTGGGGTGGGGTGTGGCTGGTGCAGGGACAGAGGAAGAAAGTAGTTATTTTATTTTATCTTATTTTTGATTTGGCATGGGAGTGAAGGTGGGGGGTGGGTGTGGCAGGGGGATGGGGGCGAGGCTAAGGCTGGTGCGGGGATGGAAATAGTAATTTTTTATTTTTTTTTAGCTTTGGGGTGAGGTGTGCTGTGGGGGGCGGAGAGGGGTTGGGACAGGGGATGAGACAGTAATAAAATTAATTTTTTTTTGCTTGGGATGAGAAGCGGGGTGGGGCTGGAGCAGGGAATGAGACAGTAAAAAAAAAAAAGAAATATTTTGTTCCGGTTGAGTGGTGTGGGGTTTGTGGAGGAGGGGAAGGCGAGATAGGGCTGAAGTAGGGGATTAGATAGTGAAAAAAAAAAAAAATATATTGACTTGGAGATGGTGGAGGGGGTGGGGTGGGAGAGCGGGTGAGGTAGAGACAGCGGATGATGTAATGTGTGTAAATAGAGAATTTTGCACTTTCGGTCCCATAGGACACGCACCTGTTTCAAAATGGTCCCAACCCTTGTACATTAGACCCCGTTGGATTCAAACATTGCAAGTTCAGTCCCAAACGTCAATTTTTTGCATAAATGGTCCCAAAATTTTGGCAAAAGTGGTCCCAAAATTTTTTAGCCGTTAGTGTGACGTCATAACTTCAAGATTTTTGCAGTTTTGGTCCTATTGGACACACTTTGTTGCGTTTTGGTCCCAACTCTCTCACTTTTGACCCCATTAAACTTAAAAAATATTTAAAAAATTAGAAATTAATGTAAAAATAAAAAAAAAAAATTGTAACAGCCCGATTTTCTAGTCTAATTAAGAAATTATAAAATAGAAAAAAAATGTTTATTTTATTTATTTAGAAATAATTATTTTCTTCAACCAGGCCATTACTAAATTACTATTCGTATAAAATTTCCACTTTTGCCATATCATAATATAATATATATTAAGGTACATTAGAAAAATTAATTGTATATATACAATACTTTAAAATCTTTGACTATTTAAGGCAACATGCCAATTATTTGCAGCGGAATTTAAATAAAACAATTTGAACTAACACAACTTAAACATGCAATTTAATTTAATTAGACCTAGCATAAATCACTAATATACTTATTCATTATTATTATTATTATTATTTTTATAAATCTAAAACATGAAATAACTTAATTAAAATTTATTTCCTAAGTATACACTTATTATGGGAAATCATAATTGAAAATCGTATTATGCAATCAAATATATTTAAGATTTTAATAATTCCATCTACACAAACAACCCACAAAATATTCCAACATTCATCTATCAATTGCACCAAATAAACGAGAATAAATTGACTACCAAAACATAAACAATTTAATCCAAATAGTCCAATATCAAATTTAACTAAAATTTTGTGATTAAAAGATACCACCATATGCTTTCCCGGCTCTGTCTCAACTTCAATCGCTCTCTCCATTTCTACCTGAGGATCAATAATAGGCTGGGGTGAGCTTCTTTTAGCTCGTGGGAGTCACAGTTTATTACAATAATCATAAAAACAAGAAGCATACAACGTACATTTATTTAAATGATGCGCTTGTATTGGCAAGACACATAGAACTAACTTGTATTGGCAAGTAGTATATTGATAATAGGCTAAACTTGTATTGGCAAGTAGCATAATGACAATAAGCAAGACTTGTATTGGCAAGTAGCAAATTGTAAATCACTTGTATTGGCAAGTAATAATAAAATAAAGGCACATGTATACAATCAAGTAATTATAATTAGAACAATAAACAGTTAGGACCCCCACCTGGAAATGAGATGATTGAAAATGCAAATGGTGACAAATTAGTCCAAAGTCCTAGGCCCGTACTCACACTCCTTGATTCCTACAATTAATAGAGGATAAATGTTTTAATACCAAATAGTTTTAAACTAAAATAAAAAGGATAGAAGTAAATGAATAAAATAATGAGTGGTAAAGGGAAGGTTATGGATTCTGGGGAAATGGACGGCAGACAATTCTTATTTGAAATGGAAATAAAATGAATTGGGCTTGGATATGTTGTGGGCCTTTGATACAGGATTTCATGTTAGGCAAATTGGGAGAGTAGCTTAAATGGTTTAGGAAGAATAGGCGTGAACTTTGAATAGAATCTGAGAGATTAAATATTCTCTCTCTTCCCCTTCATCTGCATCTGGTAATTCCTCTTCACTTCAAAGCCGGCTGCGTCCAGTACTGTCACCTTCTTCACCAATTTCTTTCTTTCTTCCAGAGATGACGCACAGACAGAGGTAATATTTCCCTTCTTTTCTTCTGTTTTACCAGCGGTCACTCCTGCAGCGGCCGTGACCTAATTCTGGTTTTGGCTTGCGGACTGCAACAGGCTGTTTTAGAAGAAGCAGCGCCGGGCAGCGGTAAAGGAGGTACAAAATTGGGTAGTGTCGACCCCTTGAACGGACGGAGTTCTGATGGCCTATTTGAGCGAGTGTAGGCGATCGCGTAATTGACAGTATCAGGGTCAGGCTGGTGATAGAAGATGACGACGAGGTACGAATTTGTGAGGATTGAGGGAACAGGGTGGCCGGAGTTCATATAAAATACCGGCCAGTCTGGCCATGAGTAGAACAGAGAATTAGATGAGAAATGAAGTTTTACCTTGCTGTCTACTGAATTTGTGATGACCGTGTAAAGAAAAAATCTGTGCAAAACTAAGTTTAGCTATTTATACAACTGGTTGTGGCAGTTTAATCTATATCCATTACTCCATGATTTCATCTCCACTAACTCACGCATATACACGTTCTCAACACTGCTGGCCAAGAAAACTTCCGTGTTTCTCAAACTCTCTGATCTCTAATTGGACCTGGGCTCAATGTTTGGGCCCATCCATTGTTATTGGGCCTAGATGTAGATATGGATGAAATGGATGTATGTAAATGGGCTCAAAACAATAAAGTGAATGGCCTTAAATAATTTATTTGGACTAGACAGTCCAATATAAAATATATTAATCACATAAAATGGATCGGCCTATAATAAATGAAATGATAATTAAAATTCACAAATTATATAAATAAATAGACGGAAAAATTTCCCGAGCGTTACAAAATTAATTCTAAAATTTATTTAAAATATCATAAAGTAACTGAAAATATTAAATTTAGAAAAATTAGTTTTCGAAAAATTGAATTTTTTATTAAATTTTAAAAAATGAAAATTTTAAGTTGTTTTAAAATTTTAATTTTTTTGAATTAAAAAAAAAATCTACTTATTTTATAAAATTAGATTTTTCTTAAAAATTATTTTCTAAATTCTAAATAATTTTGTATGTTTCATAAATTACCTTAAACTCTTTTAAGAAAATTAATTCTTCCTAAAACTACTTCTGACATTTCATAGATAGTTTTACATATCTTAACTGAACTTTTTTAGATTTCGAACTATTCTTTTATAATTATTTATCAATCTATCTTTCGATTAGGGAGAAAACTCTCACGTTGACGATATGTTACGGGGTATTCAATTAAAAAAACTAAGTTGTCTACAAATGCTTTATTTGTGACATACGCACGTTAATAATCAATTGCTCCTGGGGCACAAATATAATCCGTTTTATTTGAATTATTGTTATATAAATTTTCCAAATTCTAGAACTATGCATAACATTTTACGGACTTATAAAATGATTATCCAAATAGGGTTGATAAATCTGTAAATTATTTTGAAATCTAAAAAAAAAAATATTTAAAATATGTAAAAGTATCTATGAAATGTCGGAAGTATTTTTTTAAAAAAAATTAATGAATTTTCTTAAAAGAATTCAAAGTAACATATGAAACATAAAAAAAAAAATTATTTAGAACTCAGAAAATAATTTTTTAAGAAAATCTAATTTAATCAGTAGACTTTTTAATTTAGAAATTTTAAAACTTTAAAACCCTTTTAAGACAATTTCAATTTTTCAATCTTTGTAATTTTAAAAATATTTCAATTTTTAGATTTTTTATATAAGTTTATGATTTTTAAATATTTTTTTAATTTGCTCGCCGAAATTCTTCACACGAGTAGAGTATTGTACACAGTAGAATCCAAATTAAAAATTTATGAAACATACAAAATTATTTAGAATTTAGAAAATAATTTTTTGAGAAAATCTAATTTTATAAAATAAGTAGATTTTTTTTTAATTCAAAACATTTAAAATTTTAAGACAACTTATAATTTTCATTTTTTAAAATTTTATAAAAATTTAAATTTTTTGAAAACTAGTTTTTCTAAATTTAATATTTTCAGTTACTTTATGAAATTTTAAATAAATTTTACAATTAATTTTTTTTTAATTTTTTTACATTAATTTCTGATTTTTGAAATTATTTTATAATTTTTAAATATTTTTTAAGTTTAATGAGGTCAAAAGTGAATCAGTTGGGACCAAAACGCAATAAAGTGTGTCTAGTGGGACCAAAACTGCAAAAATCTTGAAGTTATGACGTCACACTAATGGCTGAAAAATTTCGGGACCACTTTTGCCAAAATTTTGGGACCACTTATGCAAAAAATTGACGTTTTGGACTGAACTTGCAACGTTTGAATCCAATGGAGTCAAAAGTGCTAGGGCTGAGACCATTTTGAAACAGGTGCGTGTCCTGTGAGACCAAAAGTGCAAAATTCTCTGTGTAAATATATTGTCAGCAACTCCAAAGGAAACACGGTCCGACTGATGCAATCCTCAATAAATTGGGTTAAGTGCTAACTAAACACACTATTTCCTAAATAGATTTAGGTACTCAAATCTCAATAAAGCACACTTATTAACTTCCTCAGTCAAATTTGATTCAGCACTCCACGACCTTTAAGGAAACACACAAGTGGGCTCATTGATCATTCCGCATCAATCCTCATAATTTTATATTGTTAGATGACGTTGCAGTGTTGATTCTATCAAAACAAATAAAAATATATATATATATATATATATATGCGACTATAAATCACCCTATCTTGTAAAAGGATTGATCACATTATTCCCACAGACAAGGCACATTCTCCACATGGGATCTCTGTGTATTGGATTGTCGTTTACTTCACCACCTAGTTACTCTTCAACATTTCGTACAGTTGCATGTGAAGCTAGTGAAAAACACTGGAGAAAGACCCCCAAAAGCCAAGAATATCAGCGTCATCTCAAAGGCCGCTTGTCCTCAGTAAATAATTTCCCAGTAAATTTCACAGTGCTGATACCGTGTGTGTGTTACTAACTCGTTTTGTGTGATGCAGGTTGAATTTTTAAGAGAGTATGAAAACAAAGTGGAGAGCATAAAGAAACTACTGATCAAGGCGAAGGAAGAGGAAGATGGAGTTGAAAGTTTGAAACTCGTAGATGCGGTTCAACGGCTAGGTGTTGCCTCTCATTATCAGGACGAGATTCACACGATTCTCGACCTGTATTACGCACAAAACCGCGGATGCTACTCGCTTCATGATGCTGCGCTTTCTTTCCGGTTGTTGAGGCAACGAGGATACATTGTTTCCCCAGGTTCCGTTAACTTTTCATCACTTTTTTTTTTTTTTTTTTTTTTAATGTATTACTCCTCCCCCGACTTATCTTGTACAGGTGGATCGGCACGGATATTAAAAAAGTTGTTTGTTAACTTTTCGAAGATGGATTGGGGTGGAGATTGAGGGTGAAAATTTTTAGAGTGGAGATTATGTTATAACTTTCTTTTTTAAGGCTGTGCAAGATAAGGTGGGACCACCTTTTAAGAAAAATGGGCAAGATAAAGTGGGACGGAAGGAGTATTTAAAATTAGATGATGAAATATCAATATGAGATTTTAAATAGTGTACTTATATATAAGTTTCATGGTGAAAACTTATATAAAACTTTATACAAACACATAAACAAGGGGCTGAAATCATTTTTGGTCCCGTAATTTTTCACTTGTACAATTTTGGTCCCGAAAAAAGTTAAAAATTTAATTTAGTTCTGTAACTTTGGAATTGGTCCAAATTTAATCCATTTTTTCGCTGTCGGTGATCAATTTGGCCGGAAAATTGCACGTGCTGGCCACCAGACTCATTTTTCCATCCAATTTTTTAATACCTGTCATCGGCAAGTGATTTTGAAGTAAAAATAACATTAAAAATTAAAAAAAATTCAAAGAAAGAGGATTTTTTTATTTTTTTATTTTTTCTCGTTCTCATTACTTGTTGGTGTTACATAATAAAAATTATGTTGGAAAAATGAGTCATGTGAATGATACATGCAATTTTCCAGTCAGATTGGTCACTTTCAAAAAGAAAAGGGACTAAATCTGAATCAATTTCAAAATTACAGGACTTAATTGAATTTTTAATTTTTTTTTTGACCAAAATTGTACAAGTGAAAAGTTACGGGACCAAAAATGATTTTAGCCCCAAAAACAAAAATTATTAATTATAATAAGAAAATTATTACGTTTTACTAAAAAAGGCATTACAATTTCGAGAAAAAAATATTACTATTGAAAGTAAAAGTAAAAATACCCAAAAACATTTTTTTTTCTGATTAAATGTATTATTTCTTATGAACAGAATACTTTCAAAGTAATCCAACAAAGTAACAATTGAATACAATTTGTGGGTTATAAATAGAGAATTTATATAAATCTTAATTTTGAAAATTTATGTATACTTAAAAAGACATAATTTATTTAAATAAATTATATATATTATAAATTTTCTAAAAAACATATATTTTTCTGAAAAACTGTATATTACGTTCCTGAAAAAATATCATTTAACTTGTCATTTTTTTAATCCGAAATTTTAGGTTTGTAATTGATCAAAAAATTAATATCCGATTAGATAATCCATTTTACATAAAAAGAATCCATATATACGAAGCGCATATATATATATATAGATTCTGTTATGAGTAGCACAATAACGATAGATTTTTGTTTTTGTTACCGGTGAGAATGAGACCGAGTCCAAGATCACAGTTTATCCATCCTTATTATTATAATCTTGTTTTGGTTACATGTTCAAGGATAAACATAGGATAATAAAATGGCAAAAATTCATATGAGAGCATCACATGGCTGTCATACGATGTGACCGAACAAAAATATCACTTTTGGTGGTAAAAGTATTAGGTTTATCTGTAAAATTATCATTTTTTTGGAAAGAAAAAAATATCACTTTATGTAGTAAAAGTATTACATTTATCTGTAAAAGTATCAATATAGTAAAAATATCACTTTAATCTGTAAAAGTATCATTTTTTTCAGTAAAAATATCCAATTTTTCTATAAAAGTGTATTTTATCACACTGTAACCGTCACACACAAGACTCACCCTAATAAAATAGAGGGTTATTTTATATAAAAGTGGTTTCATATAAAAGAACTGATTAGAAGTGGCAAATATAATGGACACACATTAGCTGGTATCTGCAGATGTGTTTAGCAATTTCAAGGACAAGGATGGGGCATTCAAAGGACAACTACGACAAGATATTCGAGGATTGTTGGAATTGTATGAAGCCACACAGTTGAGATTTGAAGGAGAACATATACTCGATGAAGCAGAGGATTTTAGCAGCCAACTTCTGTATGAATCTTTGGATGATCATAACATTGTGAATATGAGATTGAGGTATCCTTATCATAGGAGCATAAAAAGGTTTTTGGAAAACAGCTTTGTAAGAGATCTCCATTGCATTAATGGTTGGGTGAAGCCATTAACTCAACTGGCGGAAATGGATTTTGTCATCGGACAATCTATACACAAACAGGAATTGCTCCAAGTCACCAAGTAAGAAAATACTTTTATAGATTAATGTCTCTGTAGTTTTCCTTGTGTCAAAATTAACCTGACCCCACCAAAGCTTATGAATAGACTGTGTTGTTTCCATTGGCCCAACTCGAGCAGCCAAACAGGCTAGATTTGATTTGGTCCGAAATTTTTTTGGAATAGACTCGATTATATCTTGCCTTTCATGGAATGTTGATAGAAAACAAATCGGATAGGACTTTCAAAATAAACCCATGAGATCACCTGTTACATTTTGGTGTTACATCTTGTGTTTCACCACATTCACTAACCGACATGTGTATGGTATGATGTAACAAATTAATATGTGTCACTTAGTGAATTGAGTGTAATAGGGGATGGAAACAACTATTGTAACAGAGAATCCGAATTGCAAAATAAAGAGATTTCTAGGAAAAAAAAAGCTTCTTTCCATTATCTTCCCCCTTTGTCACAATTTGCTTGCATTATCCATAAATCAACTTGCATTAATATCATAGCTGTTTATTTTAATTAAAAAGTTAGTATTTGCTAAGCTATATATAAAGAGTTAGGTTTATTCTGGTGTGATGGCCGGACAAAATATTTGGTTAGGCTAGCATTTTGATAGCCCGAGAAAATCAGGCCCTTGGGTTGACCCATCCTGATCTGTTTTTACAGCTTCAATATACATCATACTAATCAAGACACTCGTGTCATTCTAGATGGTGGGAAGAACTAGGCTTAACGCGGGAGCTACAGCTCGTGAGAAACCAGCCACTGAAATGGTATACATGGTCGATGGCAATCCTGATCGATGATATCAGCTTAACGGTGCAGAGAGTGGAACTTACCAAGTCAATTGCTTTTATTTATGTGATAGATGACATTTTTGATCTGTATGGGACTCTAGATGAGCTGGCTGTCTTCACTCAAGCTGTGAACAAGTACGATATGATTCAACTAAACTCACATAAAATTAAGACTTCATCTTTCTGTTCCCCTGGCCTTTATAAATTAATATATTATGTACACATAGATGGGACTATGCAGCCATGGATATGTTGCCTGACTACATGAAGATGTGTTATAAGGCCCTTCTCGATACCACCAATGAGATCAGCCACATGATATGCCAAAAGCATGGACGTAACCCCATCAACTCCTTCAAACAAGCGGTATTATTCATTGTCTAATTTTTTTGTGTTGAATAATTATATATTAGATTTATGTTTTTTCTGTCACTTTATGTGTCTAGATGTGTTCTAGCCAATTTTCTGAAATACTAAAAATACTCTTAATGAATGTGAAATGAAAATAAAGATATACATCTAAAAGGTGATCACCTTTGAGACTAACATTCATCTCAAATGTGATAGCCATGACGACGTATATTAGACTTTCGAGATGAGTGATGAACATTCATCCTGAAAGTGATCATCACCGAATATACATATTAATAATGGATCCCCCGTATTCGCAGTGGGGAAATTTGTGTAATGCATTTCTTGTGGAAGCAAAGTGGCTTACATCGAGAGAGTTGCCAATCGCAGAAGAGTATTTGGCCAACGCTAAGGTGAGCTCAGGGGTCCACGTAGCGCTAGTCCATCTACTCTTTCTTTTAGGCCTGGATGAAAACCATTTAAATGATGCATCAAGACTCATGTCTTGTGTCGCTGCGATTCTTCGTCTTTGGGATGACTTGGGGAGTGCCAAGGTATGATAATTTTCTCATTTTATACTCTCATAGGCAACTATTTATCAAGTGCAGTATATATATTTAGAAGGAACCGTGATGTATATAACTAAAAATTTTAAAAAAAGAAAACTGCTCAGATCTTGATACATTGGAAGTTTGCAATTTCAATTTCATACAAATAACATATTTCAATTATGTTCATAACAATTTCCATTTCACAAATTAGTCCTGTTTCTTGGGGAATTAGGGAGTATTGTTTTAATGTCACATCTCAGCTCATAAAATACATTGGACACGAGTTTGGCTACATGATTATAGTCATCGTTTTCATCCATTTTAATGCAACATTGTTCAAATTGAAGCCCTAGCTCAAACTAAACTATTAATTTCTTGCATGTAATCCTTACTGCCTTAATGGAAAAATTATTATAGTCTGAACTACGGTTTCTTTCCATTAAAATAAAAGAGGTCTTTTGTATAATATTTTTTGAGACCACAATTGTAGTCACTAATAATAAGTTATTTCTGACCACTACTTGTTGTCACAAATCTCTTTACAAATTATTTGAGACTATTTTAAAACTACTTTTAGAGACAACTAATTGTTGCAAAAAATATTTGAGACGCATTATGAGATCACTTCTCTCATCACAAATATATTATTGAGTCCAAGTTATTGAAACAACAATAAAGTTGTGACAAATACTCATCATTTGAGATCACTTGGCTTAATTTGTGACAAATATTCATTATTTGTGACCATTTTTTATGGTCTCAAAAAGATCATTTTTCTTGTAGTAATGTATTGTTCTAGGCTAATTTGCTTTACAATGGATGAAAAATATGGAGGGAAAATGAGCTCAAGTGATAGATTCCCACAAAAATTTCTATTTATTTTCCAAAATAGACTAAATTTTAGAAATGAAAACTTTTACGGAGCTTGGTTTAGAATTTTAAGTTTTACAATCTCAATTGCGAACTCACATTAATTTGTTTTTTGAGAGGGCAAACTCCCATTAATTAGAGGGTAAACAATATTTTTTTTTCCCAAAATTATATAAATTGGGGTGATGCAGGATGAGCATCAAAATGGTAGAGACGGTTCATACATAGAGTGCTACATGAAAGATCACCGTAGCTTATCACTTAAGCAAGCGCGAGAGCACGCCATGAGTATGATATTACTCGAATGGAAACACCTTAATGAGGAGTGTTCTCGAGTATATAGTTCATCGGGTTTGCACTTTGTGGAAGGATCTCTAAATCTTGCAAGGATGGTGTCTCTCATGTACAGTTATGACGACAATCAACACCTCGTCCTTGATCAATATATTAGCTTAATGTTGTTAAATTGTCCATCCTGCGACTGTCATCCCGCTGAACAAGAATATGTTGTTTGATTTCTACTTTGTCATTCTTATTGTTGATGATTGTTTATTCTATCTGAAAATAGAGAATCTTGTTCCGGAGTATCATGTTGTGTGTTGGAATAGTAATTTGCTTATTAGTTGTCTTTGTGTTGTTTATGTGATAAATGTCTACTGGCTCCGCGTCTCATTTTCTTTGTGGAAAAAAAAGAGAAAAAAAAAAAACTGAATAAACTTCGAGGAAATTCCAAACTGGTTCAGCATTTATAAGGCCTTTGCAATTTCATAATTTTAGAAAGTAAAAATTTTCAATTAGGTGGTGTGACTATTGAATTATTGCCAATATAAGCCACTACAAGAATAAATGTGCTTATTGGCGCTTGAAATTTAACTTCGTGACATTTTAATTGTCACTGAAAAATACTGATGCTTGCAAAAGCCTTAAATGCCTAGAATTAGAGAAACTAATTTAAGTTATTATTTGTATTTTATTTTACATAGGAACTTGGAAGGTGATTGAAGAAAAATGAAGCAATTGAATCGTCAGTCTTAGCTACTAGTTTGTTTCGTGTTTGAATTTTTTTTCTTTTCATTGAAGATTTTGGTTATTAGAATTTTCAATTATAATTATGTGTAACTGGATTTGAGATTTATGCTTGAGTTATTTCATGTAAATTAAAATATTTCATTTCGAATTTCATGTATTTTCTTATTAAATATTATTTGTTGTTCATATAGATATATTTTTTAATATATGGGCAATCATGGGAGAAAGTGTCATCAATTTAGAGACAATAAATAATAATAAAATATTGCTAATATAAAGAATTTATTAAAAAAACATCGCAAATTTAATTACACAAATTCATAGTGTTGTGGTTTAAGACACTCAGGTTAGAGAATGTTGTTAAATTTTGTGATGCTAACTCTAAATTGTGTCGCAAATCTAATGACATTAATTGCAAAATATGTTGGTAATTAGGTGACGTACACTTTTACTAGCGTCGCTTATTTAAGGACACTAATCCCGTAAGCATCGATAGTTTAATGACGCAATCAATAACTAGCGTCGGTAATGTTTTACACAACTTACTACAGTTCCTTATAATGGCGACAGATACTAGCATCACCATATCTGAATATTAACAACGCATTGACAAAAGCATCGCCAAAATTAATTTTACCCACGCATAGCTTTGTGTCGTGGAAAACATCGTGACTTCAAGTTTAGCGACGCAACTCGCTACGCTTTTACAAGTGTAGGTAATTTTTTTATGCCGTTGGAAAAATGGTTGGAATTTTTTTTTGTTCCAACAATTAAATTTCAACGGAAAAATGATTCCAACGGCAATTCCAACGGAGCCTTTTACCGTTGGAAGTTTTTTTCCAACAGTTATTGCAACGGCTTCGGCCGTTGGAATTTTTTTCCAGCAGCTATTCCAACGGACTTTTGCCGTTGGAATTTTTTTCAAAATTCCAACTGCTCATTTGTCCAACGATTTTATGCCGTTGAATTTTTTCCGTTGAAATTTGGCAGTTTTCTTGTAGTGTCCAACTTGGGTTTAATTAATTTAATATTCAAATATATCGCACAACCAATTAGCTATTTTATATCCAATTTTAATTTCCTACCCATATCTCAATTTTTAGAAGTCAATTAATTTGATTTCATGCAAAAACCCAAATAAGACAAATTAGTCGGCCCATGATTCCTGTCATTTCACCCAAGAAAAAACATTTGATTAGTCACATTAGAAATAAAATTAGCTAGGACTCATACTTAGATATACGTAGGGCCAAATTAAAATGTTAATCCTTGCACACCATCTTAACAAATTGTCTTAATGGCCCAACGGTTGAAAGAAAACAAAGCCGCCTTATGTTCCGAATCTGACCCAAAACAACAGCAGCATGGCCCATCAGTCTCAGACGCATTCCAGCAGATCCAAAACAACTTATCACATTTAAACAATAAATGAATAAGAATTATGCATAAGATATTGAGAGAAAGCTATAAATAAAAAAAGATAGTGGCGCTTTGTGTATCTTGATTTATCCCCGGTTTCATATCTTGATGATTACCTGAAAAATCATCGGATTTGGTTCCAGGGGAAAAACCTCCGATCTAACCCCGGTTTCATAGCTTGATGATTACCTGAAAAACCATCGAAATTGGTTCCAGTGGAAGAACCGAAGCTTAAGTTAGTAATTGCCGTACAAATGAAAAAAAATGCCCAGGATCTCTTAAAAGCAATAGAACAGTTGAAATTAAAAAAGGATCGTGTCCCTCTTTTAAAAGGGGGACTATTTATACTTATCTTGCCCAAATACATAAGGGTAATTTTGCCTCTTTTTAACCCTAGTTGTTGTACCTTTTTTTCATAGAGCCCATAAGGTCTTTTGGGCTTCTCAATGTCCATTCCCGTTGGGTTAATCCTCAAATGATCTATTCGTCTCCTTGGAATCTCTAATAGAGATATCCTCTTAGACTCTGATACACGTGCAAAGCTGAGGCCTTCAATGTTGTACTATGTCTGCTCATCGCTGCATCCTCGATCAGCTATTACTCGCAGTAATTTCCTGCTTGGCCCCACCCGATTCTTCTTCTGCCACTTAAACTTTGATTCAACGTGATGAGCCTGAGCTTTGACCTCGCCTTAGAATCGTGCAGTCCCTTTTCAAGGCAGCAACTTCCATCCTCATCTGGAACTCCTTCCATGACGTGGCTTAAAGTAGTATAGTTTTGCTTTCTCCTTATAAGTGCGGTAAGGTAGGGTTTTTTATTTCTGTTAGCTCTCTGCCCTGAGTTTTTTGGGTCTCTTTTCGAATTTTACCTTTCCCGTTTATCCATGCCATCAGTTGATAGGTTGTCGTGCCATAATGTTCATACAACTCCCGAGGCGTCATCCTGACCATCCCACTTTTCACCTTCCTGCCACGTGTCATGATCATGTTTAAACGACTATTGGGCTTCTATTTTTAGGATACATATACCCTTCTCCACTCATTTGATCATTTCTTCTCCTTCATCATCCCTTCCTATTACCTTTCCGGCAATTCCTCTTCTCACTTTCTTTCATTTTCCGGCGATCATTCCTCATTTGACCAAGTAATCAGGTACCCTTCCTCACTTAATTCGTTCATGTCTTTTCCTCTTTTCCCCTTCCTTTCTTCTTCGAGTCAATCATGACATCCACTATCCCCTCTCTTGAATCTCGCATCCTTCCTCCTCCGCCATCGACTGGTGGTAAAATTCCACCCTCACAATCTAGGGCAATGGTGGATTTGACAGTGATTCTGAGGCCACTACCTCTGAGTACTACTCTGGCGAAAGCCTTGAATCCTCTCTATCCATCAGAACAACCGCTTACACCGGTGTAAAGCTTCTGGTAGGTGTACAACCCTAGGGATGGCTATGGGCAGTCCTTCGGCGCCCAGCTTGCTACATCCGCTTCATCAGAACCCCATCAGGCTAATGACCCTATTGACCAAGCAATCTATACCCTTGACGGGAAACCAAACAACACTGATTGGCATAGCTTCTCAAATTCCACACTCAACTAAACAGACTTGCTTAGGCCTTGTATTAGACACTTGTTCCTTATCTACCTCCCTAACTCTAACGAACACCCTATTTTCCTTAGGATCCCCAATCTTGCCTTTTGGCGGAGGAAATTAGAAGCAGAGCTGAGACTTCCTGCCCAACAATTTCTTGTAATTTTTCTAACTTTTACGGTGTTCCTCTAAATCAATTTACCCCAATAGGCATACGCATGCTTTTGAGCTTCTACAATATAATAATTGGTAATAGTGGGTTAGTTGATATGCCCCCCGATCCATAGCGTCAAGAAAAACACTTATTCATCCCTACTACAGAGGGTGGGCATGTCCAGTTTTTAGGAGGAAGAACTGTTTTTCTAGACGCTTCATGTAAAAGCAAGTGTGGTGAGACTACCTAGGTGGTCTCACCGAGCTAAGTTCCTCCCTGGGCATACTACTCCCCCAGTCACATATTCAAAGTTGAGCCTCTGAATGTGTGACTAAATTTCGAGCTTTCTTCGGTGAATTTTTTTCTAATTTCTCAGAGTATGGTGAGTCTGCCTGGGTGATCCCACCGAGTTGGGTCCTTCCCTGAGCATACTATTCCCCCAATCACATATTCATAGCTAAGCCTCTGAATGTGACTTAACTCTGAGCTTCCTCTGACGGAAAAATTTCCAATTTCTCTAAGTATGGTGAGTCTGCCTGTGTGGTCCCACCGAGCTGGGTCCTTCCCCAGGCATACGACTCTCCCATTCACATATTTCATAGCTAAGCTTTTGAATGTGTTACTCAATTGTGAGATTCCTTTGGCGATTTTTTTTGCAATTTCTCGGAGTATGGTAAGTCTACCTTGGTGGTCCTACCAAGTTGATTCCCTCCTTGGGCATATTACTCCCCTAGTCACATATTCAGAGTTGAGCCTCTGAATGTCTTACTCAACTATGAGCTTCCTTTGCCAAAAATAATTCCAATTTCTTAGAGTATAGTGAGTTGGGTCCCTTCTTGGGCATACTCCCCCAGTCACATATTCATGGTTGAGCCTCTAATTATGTGACTCAACTCTAAGCTTTTATGGCCATGTTGTAGAGAGTGACGTCATCGTGTTCTCATGCAACCAGAGTTGTAACTCTGGAATTACGCTTAATTCTATGCCGCCAGATTAGCTGGTCTTACGCAAAATTTATTGCAGCCAGACTAATCAGCTCTGGTGTACATGAAATTCAATCCAGATTAGCTGGTCTTATGCAAAATTATATGCGGTTAAAGTTGCAGCTATGTGGATTATGTGAAAATTCAATGCAACCAGGGCTGAGTGCTTGGGATTACATGAAATTAAATACAACCAGGACTGAATACCTTGGATTTTGCAAAATTTTATGCGATCTTCCTGGGATTACGGGACATTCCGAGGCGCTTGTTTATTGTATGCAATCAAAGAGAAGTACTAATATAAACTTCGTTGATACTTTGCAGCCCATCATGCCGCTTGATTGAATTCTAAAATACATACTTTTATGCCTGCCTTCTAAAGATATTATTTCTTTAAATTAGAAATATTCAATGCCCTGGGTAAAGCGACACAAGAACTGCTTTCTAACACATATGCACCCTTGCGCAGTTCCTTGTTGACACGGTACGGTCCTTCCTAGTTCGGCTGTAACTTTCTCACGTGCTTGAGGGCATCAGCCGTCTTCAACACCCAGTCCCCCTTTTGGATCTCTCTTACTCTGACCTTCTTCCCATAAGACTCTTTCACCTGCCCCTTATATATACCTCTCCATATGAACCAAAACGGTCTCCCTCAGCTCGGGTAGCAAGTCAAGGTCTTCCCGTCACAGCTCTTCGTTTCTCTGCTTCTGGTAACTCATCACCCTAAGTGAGTCCATCCCTATCTCAGCGAGGATCACCTCCTCTGCTCTATATATCAGTATGAACGAGGATTCTCTTATGGCTATCCTCGGCGTGGTTCTGCAGACCCATAGAATGGATTATAACTCCTCTATAAATCTTCCCCAACTTTCTGCATACCTACCACAGCCGTGCAGTGCGTCACCTCTATTTGTCTGTTGCCCTGTGGTGGGCCACAATAGCAAAGCGCTGGGTTATTTTTATTTATGTACGACCAACCATCATCTTCTTTCTACAAAACTGCTTACCGTTATCCGGTACTAGAATCCGAGGCACTCCAAATCTGGTATAAATGTTCTTCCATACAAAATTGATAATGGCGTCCTCATTATCTAGTCCTGAGCTCCATCTCTACCCATTTGCTAAAATAATCTACTGCAACGATTGAGAACCCATTTCCCCCCAAGGGGAGGAACTCCTGGACCATGCTTAGTTTAATAGCTGGGACATGGATTAGTGGACAATGTCGCTAGAAACTCCTGCACTTCTGTACGAGCTCCATGGCATCCTTACCTATGGTAGGCTAATATACCCTGCCTGCAAGGCTTTTTGGGCTATCGTTTTGTATGCTTTGAAAGCAACATAAGGTGCAATTTAAGATAACTACACAGAGAACACATGTCTCTCTTTTTTTATGTATGTCATGGTTTATACTAGGTCCAACCTAGCATAGAAATTAGTGTGGTTAGCAAGTATATGACGAATCCAGGTAGACAATATTGGGAAGCGGTCAAGCAGATTTTTCGATATTCAAGGGCACTACGAAGCTTGGCATTCTATTTGAACATGGAAAGTTAGATCTAATATTGGAAGGGTTCGTGGATGCGGATTATGCATGTGACCTGAATAATAGGAGATTGATCACATATATGTTTTAACTTTTATGGGAGGACGTATATGTTGCGGGTCCATGATTCATCCTACGATTGTGGTGTCGACTACGGAGATTGAATGCATGGGTGTCGAGCAAGGTGCATAGAGTATTGCTACATTATGAAAATCAAAGTGCCATCTGTTTGGTGAATAATCATGTGTATGGTACGACGACCAAACACATTGATGTTAGGTATCACAAAAAAAAGGGAGTTGATTGCTTAGGGTGAAATCTTTCTTGAGAAAGTGCATACTTATGATAATGCAGCTGATATATTGACATAGTCGGGTAAAAGGAACAAGTTCAAGCATTGTTTGAGCTTGGTTCAGGTGATTGGATAGGAGATGCAGAGAGGGAGATAAACTTGAAAAGTTGATTGTTCACAAGGTTTAAGATAGAGTAACAGTGTTTTGCGGTAGAGTTTAATCAATCTTTTAAGGGGTGATTTCTCACCAAGGTGGAAATTGTTGAATTATGTCTCAAAATAGTGGAAGCCTCTAGAATTACGTGGCTTGAGGGTCAAACTATTGTCTTGGGAACTAAGTTTTGGATTGCGTTGTTTCCTAATCTAATTAAGATATTCAAGATTAAGTTGTTCCTTAATTTAGACAGGATTACTTGTATCTTGGGTTTATGCAGTTAGAAATAGATGCATTGGCTAGTATAACTTTGCACTACACACAAATCTCATCAATAAACATCTCTCTCCCGTGTATTGTTGCAGAAGGCAGAAAGCATAGCGGTTTGGGGCCGCCTAACCGACCGTGAGGCGGCGCCTAGAGAATTTCTCCTTTTTTAAAAAAAAATAATTTATACATGTCTAAGTTATAGGTTTACACTTAAAATGGGTCAAACTTCACTACAAAGGTTCATATAGTTAATTAATTATGTCAGATGGAACGACAAGAATGGGTGACCGAGGAACTTGAAGTGTGGGAGAGAGGGTTTTAATTTTTGTTTCATTTTTGTGTAGCTAGAATGAGGAGAGTGGGGGTTTTAACTTTAAAGATTATATTTTTAGTTTAATAAACTAACTAAAGTTCAAAAAACGACGATGTTTTTAATAATAAAATAAAATAAAATAAAAACAAAAATACGCCTAGGACAGCCTAGCGGCCACCCAGCCCGCCTAGCTCACAAAATGCTTAAGGGGACTGATTCGACATAATCGGAGGCAGGTTAAAGAGCGCTAGGTGCCGCCTAGACCGTCTTTTGCATCAATGCTCCCATGTACATAGACAATTTGTCGAACCACGTAAATCTTGCACTGTCGTTTTCTCACTTTACAATTTATATATTTCAGTTGTGTTTCTATATTTCTCCGGTGCTTGTTTCACAAAAGGGGGTTTGCGAACTACAAGAAACAACTTAAATCACATTTTGTTTGTCAAAAAGTGAATTTTTTAGTGTTTGAAACCTCTAACAACGAATTATAAATAACACTTTTATGTCCGCTCCAACGTAGAAGCTACCTCAAATTGTTCTTTTTGTTTTTTTTTTTTAATATGTAGAATTTACTATGAACATTTTATCCTTATATCTCGGTAAAATAAAACCACTACTAATCTGCAAAATTCAAATCATCAACTCGTTACCCAAGAAGAGAG
This sequence comes from Ajuga chamaepitys, assembly GCA_958295605.1. Classification (NCBI taxonomy): domain Eukaryota; kingdom Viridiplantae; phylum Streptophyta; class Magnoliopsida; order Lamiales; family Lamiaceae; genus Ajuga; species Ajuga chamaepitys. The sequence goes on from OY282504.1 coordinate 4,782,259, forward strand.
ATGGATTACGAAACAGGTGCAATAACTTATGGGTGCTCTACAATTAGTCATTTATTTTTTACTTTTACGATTTCATCTTACCTTTTTAAGTACTCAAATTTGATAATTTTCTAGCCGAAATTTAAAGTTATCGTCGAATATTTGCACCTTGACCTCGTAAAACTGCGTTAAATTGAGATTCATCATTTTTCTAACATTGTAAATGACATAAACAAGGTACATTGATAAACAAACTGACATCAAACACGTACAACAACTGACTTTGGGACCAGAAATTTAATCGAAAAATGTAAATCCTTTATTTTACGCGGTAAATATTATGCACAATAATTACCCAACAAGAATTTCGAATTTCGGCTAAAAGAAGACCAAAACCGAGAAATTAAAAATAAAAATAAAAAAGTATTTTGGAACAACCCACAAAGATATTCTTTGTTTTAATATCTAGAAGATAGTCTATTTTTCTTATTAAGAGTATACTAAATGTTTCTTTCCTAATATACCCATATTGGAATTAATGTTTCTTAATATACCCATATGGGTGACCGGATTGTGGTCTCCATAAAATTTCACTTCCTTTCTTTTTGTTCTTAATAGAACCTATTTGCAATATTGGAATTAACTCTTAATTACACTTAACTTTAAATTCTCCATATTAATTAAGGTTGCAACAAGAATTGTAACGTGTATTAAATAAGTTTCTTGATTTGTGTGGAACTTTAAAGCTGGCTATCATTGTGACACAGTGGGAGTAATAGTTGAATGTATTTTGTGAGTTATAAGTGGAGAACTTATATAAATATTTTATTGAAAACTTATATAAATTTGATAACAAGACATAATTTACTCAAAAAAGGAAAAAAAAAAAAAAAACTCATGAATTATGAAGTTTTCTTGTTGAGGATGCAATTTTTTTTAATTGAGTGGAATTTTGAAGTATGATAGAACCGAGTTATCTTGTTATATGAACTTATATACATGCATATGTGGTACATAGATATTATTCTTAATCCAATTAAATTTTGTTTCAAATTCATTAACCCAAATAAAATTTAAACTTAAAAAGTTTGCTTAACTTGTAAGATTAGTGAGGGGTCGTATAGTCATCAGTGCAAATACAGACAAAGAATTATTATAAAATGTTTTGAAGTATTATCGAGATAAAAATATCAACTAACTTTTTCATAAGAAAAATTGTGTTCTGAGACAACAAATAGTTATCTAAATTCAAGTACTTGTCATAACTATATAACTCTGTTTCCCTATCCATCGTGGACACATGTTAATGTGTGCACTAGCTGATGTGTTAATATCTCTTAAAAAGAAGCGAAATTTCTTACCTTAAATTTGGGATAAGATTATTACACACTGGCAGTGGATACATTAAGATGTGTGCGTAGTGGTTAGAGTGCATTTTTACTCAACTACATTTATTAGAGAAAACATGTCATTAATTATTAGCTTAAAAACCCCGTCGCTAATAATTTTATTGGAGACTTGAAGTCAAGGAGTTATCTCTAAAGGAGGTCTAGAAATAACTTTAAATAATTCATAGAGCGCCTTGTGACTGCAAGTCATCACATAAACTAGAGATAACAATTGTAATAAAAAAAGTCAGCAAATACCTTTTCTCTTGTATTTTGTTTTTTGTCAGTTAAGTGATACAACCTTTTAAAAATCATCTATTCTAACGTATACAACTTGATTTATTTGTTGGATTTTGACGTATTCAATCACGTGTTACAACTTGTATTTTAAAATAGAATTTTGAGTTTCCACCTTTAACTAATTATAAAATAAGATATTTACTTTTCATAAAATACTCTTATTTTAGGATATAGAGTACCATTTTTAATATTAGAAAAAAAAATGTACATCCAAGAACATCTAAAAACTCAAATGAAGAAAGTCATATTAAATTTATTTTAGGGTCCCAAAACAAAAAAAAAGGCAATCACACTCAAATGCAATGTGTAATCTAATTCCTTTTAATGAGATAGTTATTCCTTATATTTCCAATGATTTCTATAATATATTTTGGATTATTAGAAATCTATTGTACATAATCAAAACAATCTTCACTAAAGAAACAATATTAAAAAAAAAAAGTTGTATTTCAAATTCAACCTTTTATTTTTGGTTGTTTGAATAAATATACGACAATATATAAATCAACTCTCCTTTACGTCACTCCCTATATTTGTTGGTTTAACTTATTCAATTATCATATTTAACTTATTTAATTGGTGAAAGCCCAATCAATCTTCCACCTTTAGTAAGGGCCTACATATATATATAAATATATTTTTTAAATATATATTTTAAAAACCTGATTCATTTTTTGGGATGAAGGAGCATCTATATATTTCTTTCCAGCAGAAAATAAGCAAAATAAATATTTACTTTATATTTTAAATGAAGCAAAAAAAAGATTAAGTATGGAATCATGGATATTAGATATTGTCCACGACATAATGAAGCAAACCGCATTACAGTTATCTTGGTGTACATTATGAATCATCTAGTAAATTATTGGCATTAATATAGTAAATATACTATGACTATAACGCATAAACTAGCATCAATATAACGGTAACGGTATGGAGTGTATGTGTGTGTGTGTATATATATATATATGTAATTTACGTATCGCGCATACTGCCTCGTATAGTAGAAATAAAAGAAAAACTGATTAAGCGTTAAATATATGTATTGCTGAGTGGCTAAGTCCAAATTCAATGCTCTACAAACAACCAAAATCTCTTTAGCTGTTGTTATTATCTCATTGTACTACCACCCAAAAATTACTCATCTATTAATTTATGGTTAGTGCACTCAACATTCAAAGGAAATTAGTGTAATTATGCAACTGGGATAAGAATCATATCATTTATTACATGCATGACTTGGACGAAAAAAAGCAAGTAAATTTCAGTTGTCGTTGCCGTCCTTCTTTTCCCCCTTCTCATCTCTACATTATCGTCTTTTTTCAAACCCTAAAAATTTCAAGAAAATGATAAGGAAGACTCATAAGCATAGTTGTAAACTGTCAGCCATAATACTTTGGCTTGGAACAAATTTACTTTTATTCCTTGTTAGCACCCAATGCAATCTGATTTGTATTCGTACATGAAATTCATCATTATTACTACCATCATTCCCTCTATAAATTACCTTCTTCATCTCCTTCTCAAACCACCCCATTTCTCTCAAACAATTAAACTATTGTAGTAACCTCTTCTCTGTTCTCCTTGCTCTCCTTCTCTCTCATGGATTCCCCAATTTCCAATCCTAACCCCCAGCCTATTGTTTCAACTAGGGACGATGAAGAAACAAGAAGCCCTTCAGTTGATCGAAACCAATCTAGTGAAGGAACCGTCCCTAATGAGCACCCAATAGTACCTCAACCATCAGATCATGAGGCTCTAATGACGATGGACGATGAGGATCGTGACTATGGATGTAAGTATTGTAGCAAAAGATTTACAAACAAGCAAGCTTTGGGAGGGCACCAAAATGCCCACAAAGTTGAGCGTGCGTTAGAGAAAACTATGCGTGAAGCGCAGGAAAATGGCTTAGGCTACTTTGGTGGTCCTTCGGGTCCTCATTTTCTTTCATCTTACCCCAGACCTCATGATGATATGAACATGTCTTATCTCACCTTGCCTTATGCTTATGCACATCACAGGCTTCCCATCGGGTACAATTCAAGACCCACGACACCAATGCCCGTTGAGCCTTACGGGCCACGACCCCTACTAAGATTTGGGCATGTCTACGGAGGATGGTCTGCTCCTTTGCCTCGACATCCTCAGTTTTCAGGGTACCCGCACCCTGATGTGGCCAATCATGGCTCAGGTTACAAGTTTTCAAATGCTGGAAAAGGTAGTTCCAGTTCTGTTAGGCCTGTTGATGAACATCATCGGGGCCCGTCGGCTTTAACCTTAAGAATCGGGCCTAGCGAAAACCCTAGAGATGTAAACAATGCTAGACGGATAAATGAGCCAGTAGACCAAGAAGTCGATGAATCGGGCCTCGATTTGACGCTTAGGATATAAGTTTGTTTGTGTAATTTTAAATCGATCTTTGTTTTATGCTTCTATTTTTTTTCCTAGATTTTTATAATTTAGTTTTGTTGAATGAATAATTAGGATTAGTTTGATCCATTTTAATTCACTAATGAAATAAATTACATGTTGTATTTCATCATTAATCCTCCATCTATCTTGTTATTTATTTTTTCAGTTTATATTTTTCCGATAATATCTGCCACAAAAGTTTAGAAAAAAGATTTTTGGTTAATTATTACGAACCTATGGCGAAGTAAATAATGTACAACACACTAACTAACTACTATCAGCGCCAAAAAGTTTAAGCAAATAGTCGCTATAAATTTAAAGTAAAAAAAAAATGCAAGTAAAAACTAATAAATGTATAGAAATTATACTTCCAGAGTAAGAAAAAAAAAATCTGAGAGACTTTTTGTTTGTCTTTGTTTATTTTTTCTTTTATTTGTAAAAAAATATTAAGTTGAAAATAACACGTGAAACTTGAAATCAAGACAGTCTCAGTTAATGCAATAGTAACAAATCACAAATATCTAGTGATTTAGTCACTGACGATAATGTTTTTTCCCCCTCTATAATGATTCACATAATTATTTACATCATTTATTTACATTATTTCCATAAGTTTAATCTAACCTAATTTAAAAAATATAAATTAAAAAATTATACTTATTTATGATATTTACCATCTAATGTTCATGCAATATTCTTATATATGTAACGTGATCTTTGGGAAACTAATTTGTTCTGGAAAGCAATAATTAGCGGCTCATTTTATTTCTTTTTTATTATATTTTACTTCCTCCATTTCATAAAGAATGTCATTTTAGACACTTTAAAAAATTTCACAATAAATGTTACTTTACCATAAAAACTACAATTCTTCCAATATTAACTTAAACAACCTACTTAATTTAGTTTATTATTTCCTTATTTGACAAAACATACCAATTTAATACCAATCTTTAATTTCTCTAAAAATAGCTAAAATGACATTCTTTATGAAACAGAGAGAGTATTATTTTTTAAATAGTGTTGTAAGGAAATATATATAGTAAAAGATACTTTAAATAGCCATTTTTGTAACTGTTACCATAATTTTGTCATATTTGTAACTAAAGTATAATTTTAGCTTTTTAGGATACAAATCTAAGCCTATTTAACAATATTAACCCCACTCACTAACCTCATACCAAAGCTTATGTGGCTGTATAGTTTTCTATTAGCGCCGCAATAAATAAGAGTTTGTTCGTCATTGCTTCTTCAAAAGTCGCCCTCCTTGGTCATATATTCATTGCGATCTGTTCCAACAAATCTCGCACATTAATATGTTTCCTTACACAAAAATTTCCAATTCTCTGTTTGAATTTTGTCAGGGAAGTCTACTTTGAAATAAGAAAGGGAAAAGCAAAACCAAATCCAATCAATTTAAAGTTTGGCAATGTGAAGTAGATTGAAAAAGTAAATGAGGTCATAAACATCACCCAAAAGTGAAGTACAGAAAAGAAAACGAAAAAAAAGTAGATCATCTTATAATATGGAGTTTCTGAGTATAAGCTCATGATTAACACCATAATCACCATTAATCCTAGATTCTCATAGACCAGTATAAAAAACTATTAAAGTTGAAAAAGAATGGTACCTGAGCAGCTTCCGCTGCGCTTCACACTCAAACTGCACACTTTTCTTACCGACCATATTCAACTTCAGTTCTTCAATCAGCCTCAAAACTATCATCGACTCTTCTCTTTACCGAAAACAACTCTTTCTAACATGCCTTTTTTAATTGTTCAATTTTATTCAGGAGTTAGAAACCTCCCAGACATCATGGGAGATTCGTGATTTGTGTCAAATGTGTTCGTTCTTATCCGCTACTAGTCTGGGGACGTCCGAATCAAATAGCAACCCAAGAATTCATATTCCGTGATAAGGAGGTAAGTTTTTCTTCTCATCTCTTTTTGTGTACATGTATACAATTATTGATATGCATAATCACACATATGTGGTTACTAACATGTATGATACCATGTTTATTACAGGGACAACGCATTCATGCATTGGTGTAGGGGCTATATTCGATTGTTTAACTACAACATTGAAGAGGGTCATTTGTATGCAAGCACTTTATAGTTGCAGCAAAATCTGAGGCGTTTTAAGACAACTACACTACTAATGAGATTAGTATTTTGTTCTTGAAAAAAAAAGTTCTTGAGGTTTTTGATGACTAGTTCCCTATCTGCAAATGTTTTTTATTTTATGCAAGTCAGCAAGTAAGAAGGTGTTCTAAAAGAGCATCATACGTAATAATCATTTACTCAATGTACTTATCTTTTAAATACACATTCGAATATTTATGTGTCAAAATTAAAAAAAAAAAATATATATGTCCTTAACTTTTCTTATTGACAATTAAATTATACGCCTACATAGATCTAAATAGAAATATAGAGAGATAAAATACCTTTTATTATAATTATGATGACATCAACAATATCCACTTGCTTTTTGATTCTCCTCATTTTTTTGGTTGTTGTATATAAAAGAAATTAAAAATATGAAAAGAGGACATGAATTAAACAAGGTTAACTGATATTTAAGAAAATATATATACATACACTTTCAAATAAAGCAAAAAAAATATAAATAAATAAAATACTGGCATAAACCAACAAATTCAAATTGATGCTAGACCAATTCTTCAACTGCATGTCTCAATCTTATTATAAGATGCAGTTTTATAATTTATTTCGAAATATAACTGCTAAACACTGAAATTCAAGTTTGTAGTTTTGTTTAATCGAAACATAATGTTCTTCTTTCATTTAAGAAAAGAGGGAACACAAATAATAATTCTGTGATTTAAGAAAATCGGCATATTCACAAAACTGAAGTACGAATTTTAACTCTAGCAATCAAACAACATATATCAGATAATAGGCTAGGCCAAATTTGCGCAGTCCAAACAGGCTGGCTGGCTAGGAAATTCCAACCCCTATTGAATGGACAATTTTTTGCATTTTTCTTTAAATTATTTATGTACACGAACTGGATCTGAATCCTCTGCAAAACGTCCAATCCTGAACTGTGTGTTTTGGACTGAAACGTCTTTTGAATGCAGATCAAAATGGCGTCATTTTGAGTTTGGCCAAAAGTAATGTCGTTTTTTTTTGCACAGCAAGTGTGTAGGGCTGGACGCACGACAGAGGATTTAATTTCTCCACGGAAGCCATGACATACACTTAAAATTACATAAACAGCAAAACAAGAAAAGACAAATGGCCGTCACGTAATTTATAGAACAAACCTCTCAGCAAAAATGTACTTGGAGAAATTAAATGGAGAAATAGCTGTTGCTATATCTCTACGTATTTGGAGAAAAAAAACTGAGAAACACAAACACCTATTGCTATATGATAGCTGGGAAATGAATTTTGTCCAATTAAGTAATAAAATACAATGATGGGAAGAGTGAACACAGCAACGATCACCCTTAATAATTTGAAAGGAATGAAGGGATGAAGCAAAATAAATTTTCCCATGCAAACTCAACAAGCCTAAACCTTTTAACGATCCTTGAAATTAAAGAAATCAATGATTTGGAACTGTGTGAAGTCCAGTTGTTTCGGTCTACTCGAGGGGAAACCAGAGTCTCTACGTACATTACCACATCTCCAACAAAATAATCAGCCGAAAGAGTTTTGCATTTATTTTCTCGCAAATTGCATAACACCAAATATCTCCATTCAACACTAACAATAAGATCCCCTTCTGCAGTAATTCCAACCAAGACTATTTCCGAGTGACAAATAACATCTCCACTCCCACAAGAAAGCATATCAATGCCGCACTTATAAATTGTGGACTTAATCCATGATTCCTTCACTCCATATTCTTTCATCATCCAAACTTCAAAAATACATTCTTTTCCTCGGCGTCTTGTTTGAATTGCAGATAGGCATCCTTTCATCACACACATTGTGGCGAAATAGTCCATTCCCTCACCTGGCGACGGTACTTCTTCAAGAGTTTTACGTCTCAGATCATAAGAACACACCATAGGACCTTTCCTACCCCATCCCCCAACAAAACAATGAACTCTTCCGTTGAAAAAGGTTCCCAACTGATTTAGAGGATAATACGAGTGTTTGGGATATATTAATTGAGTTGAATCACAATCTTCTTCATCGGCATATGGCCTGATGATGTGCATGTGGACACCCCCCCCCCCCCCACCTTGATGAGTCCCCTATGACGAACTTGTACTCGTGATCGATAGGATCATGACCAAACCAGTAGAACAACATACTCGAGAGTGGTTTTATTGCTTTTAGACTTTTCGATCTTGTGGCTGGATTCCACACGCATATACAACTTTTTTTGTAATGGAGAGAACATATCAAACCGTCACAACTGCCTAAAAAAGTTGCCTCATATTTGCAAGGCAGTGGTAGGTCCTTGATCTTAACTTGATCTTCGTAGATGGATATAGACTTATAATCACCAGACGGTGTGAGAATCCGATGGTCAGAAGGGCAAGAAATAGCTTTCTTAAGATGCAAGTGAATAAAGCGTGAGCTTGAGATTAGGAAATACCACCTCTTGCAGACAGACTTTAATCTCAAAAGGTCGATGACTTGTAGCCTTAGCAGAATCACTTCCAAAATATCTTCGGGGAGTTGTTGTTTGTTTCTCATAACTCTACAGTAAGACCAAACATATTGCAATCAAATAAAGTACAATTTGAGAATCTCTAAAACATAAATTGCCTTAAAAAACAACAAGAACAGATTAAAGAATTGAACTGAAGTATTACAAGACTGAAAAGCAAGTCGTAGATGGTTTTTTGTTTTCGCTAAAGCTCTACGGAGAGCTATTTATAGTGTTCTGTTCCTCTTGGCGAGATTCTTCCGCCACACAAACAAAGTTTTCTTCTTTATATGTTCAGGTAAGGCATGGATGTTCAAGTTTTGCAATCAAATGCCAATTCTGATATTCTACAATTGTAGATGCAACGCATACAATATGTACATAATTGCATCATAGCCATTGCTCATGTATTAGTGAGGCGAACATGCTGTATGAGATGTTGTACAGTGATTTTAGAAGATCCGAATTGATTAAATGCACGATTTAACTTACGGATGTAATAATATTCATGACATTTCCTGGAGCTTCAACCTCTCACCACTATTGATGTAATCTAAAGGAACAAAAAAAACCTTGATTCACTAAATACGTAAATTATCATATTAAATTTATATATTTAGCTTACAAATGTTGTTGTACTCCCTCCGTTCCGGTTAACTTGTCACAGTTGACCGGACACGAATGTTAAGCAAAAGTAAATTTTGATGAATTTTTGACTTTTTTAAAGGTGGAGATTGAATGTGAATATTTTGAGGGTGGAGATTGTTGCCTTTAATTGCCATTTATGAGTGAGACAAGTTAACTGGGACAGACCGAAATGAAAAGTAGAACAAGTTAACTGGGACGGAGGGAGTATATAGTAATATTGTATTCACCAAGGGAGAGGGGTCAAGATTCAGATGCCACATCATCAAAATCTCATCCTAAATTTGCAATTATGTGTGAAAGTGCTGAAAAAAATCAAGTTGCACTTTAGAAAATGGAAAAATTCATTTTTAGTCCTATTAGAACTTGTATAGACTAAAGCTCGTATCACAAACAAATTCAATTTTAGTCATGTAACTTCAAAAAAATATCAATTTATGGACACTATCCAACTCTGACGATTAATTTGGCCGAAAGTAGACTATTTAATTTGGGTTTTCCGGTTACTATGCATATGAGTAAAAAATACGTACAAATGACATGCCCGTTCACAAAAATCCTATTTATTTAGAAAAACCAAAACAAAATACAAAAGCCACAACTTTAGTATAAGAGTGAATGTTATTCTCCAAGAACACAATCATCTCCTTGAGAGGCAATCCCATGGCATCAGTCGCCACACCAAGCATGTCGGTAACGGGAGTCTGCAGCGACGAAGCGGATAGGTGAAGAAGGAGGGATTCCGGAGAGGAGGGGATGAGGTGAAGGTTTCGTGGTTGGAGGAAGTGAGAGAGGATCTGAGGGGTGTAGGAGAGTGGAGGAAGAGAGCGATGGGGGTAACCATGGGATTATTTATATTTGGTGTTACATCTTCTGTTTCACCATATTCACCAACCGACACGTGTATGGCATGAGATCACTTAATGAACTAAGTGTAATAGAGAATGAAACATTTATTATAACAAAAAATCCGGATCGAGGGATGTAGGAGTTTGGAGGAAAGAGTGGTGGGTCAGCGGCGTGGAGAGGGTGAAAGAATCCCTAACGAGCTTTCCCAGAACTCTGTGACAGTGTGTGTGGTGTGGCTTCGTATTTTGTTTTGGTATTTCTTAATAAATAGGATTTTTGTGAGTTAAGTTATTTGTACATAATTTTTACTCATATGACTAAAATTGAAATTCTATAACATACATCTAACACATTCTGTTCTTCTGAATTTTTCTCTTCAAAGAATGAATATATGTATACAATTAAATTAGAAAAAGTAGTAAAACGCTTGTATGATTTTACAATTAACCTACGAATTAGTACACATTAATGCTCTTCATTGTCAACCCAAAACAAAAATTTCTTCCCCTCTTTTTCTGAAAACTCATGTATTTTCCGAGTAAAGTTAAAGGTCCGATCATAATTAAAAAGAAAGAAGAGAAAAAGAAGAAAAGAACAGTGTTTAGTATGTGGATAAATAAAAGTGAGAAATACCTGGGAAAGAAATTGTCCGCGGAAGTTTTCTACGGTTCTAGGTATTATGTACGTGCCTCCGCACGGACAGTGTGCAGAAGAAGAAGAAGATAGAACTAGCGTTGATACTCAAGGTTACCTAAGGCTATAGGACCTATTGGTCCGTGCGCAGAAGAAGAAGAAGAAGAAGAAGAAAGAACTAGCGTTGATACTCAAGGTTACCTAAGGCTATAGGACCTATTTACTTAAATACGTGGTTTGATTTAAGCTTAGCACGAACGAATTTTGGGTGTTAAAATATTCAATTCCTGTTTGTTTTAAAATTTCAGTTCAAAATATTCTATCAAATACAATCTTATCCTATAAAACCTACCTACACCTATCCTATACACAATCAAATACATATACAATGGGTGGGATCGGGGCTGGTATTGAACTTCCCATCCCCATCTCCAACTCCCAACCCGATTCCCATCCCCGCTAAATTCTCCGCTTGGAGATCTTGGGTCGGAGATGGAGAATCCCCATTCGGGGAAGAGTGTCCCCACGGGGATTTGGGTTCCCCGTATTCTTTTTTTTTTTTTTTTTTTTCCAAATCATTTAGACAAAAAGAATAATAAAGTTATAACATACAACCACCAAACCCAAAACATGTCAAAAGTCAATAAATCTAAAATAAAAGTATTAAAATAACAAATTGAATATGAAATATATAATTATACATATATATATATATATATATATATATATATATATATATATATATACACGGAGTCAGGTTCGGGGGCGGGGGCGGGGGCGGGGACGGGACGGGGAGTACAATTCCCATCCCCATACCATCCCCACTCATAAAATTTCGGGGAATCCCCATCCCCATCTCCGTCCCCATTTTTTTCGGGGAATCCCCAACCCAATATTTTCGGGTCCCAACGGGGACGGGTCCCCGCGGGGTTTTTCCCATCCCTAAATACATATCTCTATTTTTCAACTTTGATTTGACATCTAGAGCACAATCCTACCCTATACAATATCAAAACAAACATAAATTTTTACTATTTACCTTTATTTTTAAATCCTAAGATTTCAAAGTTAGGAATTTCCCCCGACCCACCTAAGTCTAAACCAAACAACCCCTTAGGTTTTGGCCTTTAATAAGTAAACACACCAGTTTACAGGAATGGATCCGACACGGTGCCAATACAAACTGCACAGGGTGCATTACAATGAAACGCAATGTCGGTGGTATAAAACGGCAATTTTGGGCTATTTTCTATGAGACAGGACGGAATAAGTATAGAACACCTAGTGTTATGAGGTGTCAAACTATTCGTAGTTCACAAAATTGTTAACGCACCCCACTTCTTAATTTAGTTTACTTTTATTTGAAATTCAGTACAAATTTCTCAATACAATCCACCTAATATCAAATATACTCCTTCTTTTTATTTAATTAAATAATTTAAATTAAACTATTACAAATAAAATAAATAATAAATAAAAGCTAAAACGAGTGTAAAATTCGTGCCTTCTTCTGCAAAATCATTTCCTCGCCGAGTCGAATCTTCGTCTTCTTCAAACCAATTAATTTTGTGACGTATGGCTTTTCAAATAGTTTGGGGCGGACATATACGCCATCTTCATATAAGCCCTCATCTGAAATCGATTGCTAAAAGTTTAATCATCTGTTTCCTTTTCTAATACAAGTATAATTTAAGACTGTTAATATAGTATTATAAGTTCCATATACCCAAACGCGAGAAGTAATATTTCTACTGTTGTTCGTCATGGATGTACTGGTCAATCTTCAAGCTCTCGCTATCGACAAATCGGGTATTGTTATTTGCGGAATCACTTTATCATTTATTACTTATTATGATCTTTATTGTAAGATTAAATATATGTGATTAGTGGTTATTTAAGGCCTCCATTAATGAAACCTTGAAAAAATTAGGGTTTATAAAGATCTAAGTGGACTGTATTATGAAAATTTGCGGGCTGCAAATAGTCAGTCCCGTATTATTATTCTCTATCTATTTACTTATTTATTTGTTTGTTTGTATATTCATCTTTTTCTCTTTTTATTTATGATTACGTTTTTTAGTACATTACAAAGTACTTGATTAATGACTACACAAATTATTTGAGTTAGATACGAGTATTCATTTTGATTGGCTATTTGAGTCTGACTTGCCCTAAAAATAAAAGTAGTTAAAATATTCTATTAAGAATAGAAAATTTAACTTTTTTAAATAATATGATAAATTATTTATTGAATCTTCATCTTATATTATAAATTCATATATCTTTATATGTACACAATAACTTTTATATACTAATTCATGTGAAGAATGAAAATGCAAAAGGTGAAAAGAAATAATAAATAAAATAAAGAAAAGCATAAAGGAGAGCCGTTTCATAGTACTTATGTTGCTTTTCATTGCACTGCACAAGGGTGCAGTTTGTATTAGCACCGTACCGGATCCATTTTTAATTATAAGCTTAGCCAAATACCCTCTTAAGCAATCGATTTCAGAGGAGGGCTTATATGAAGATGGCATATATGTCTGTCGCAAATTATTTGAAAATCCAAACATCACAAAATTAATTAGGTTAATTTGAAAAGACCCTGATTTCTTCTTCCAACCATACCGCACATCTAATTCCTCTTCACCTACAGTTAATCAAATCTACAAAGAAAGAATATTCAGAATAAGTACAAGTTCATTAATTCACATAAATCAAACATGAACATTTTAATTATTTACCCTGAAATCGGTACACAGTTAAATAAATTGTTCTACATAATTATCCACAATACTTGGAAGGTAATTTCATCAGAAAATTGTTCAAATAACAACGTGTCCAATCTCTGAAAAGACAAGTGTGTCCAAAATACATCAAGCATGAAACACTCAGTATAAAGACAAACGTGTCCAATCACTAAAAAATCTAATGTAATCGTATTATGACCAGGGCCGGACCTAGACATGCTTGGACCTAAGTCAAGTTTCTATAATGGGCCCATAAAGAACATTCTAAATTTAAATCTTTCCTCTCCTTCTATATTTTGTTATTGTTATTCTTTCGAACTTCTTTTAGCTACAAGTTTAAGTTACTTATTCACGCACATTTATGTTTTTAGTCATAGTCAGTTGACTCATTTTGAATACAATAATTATTTTATTTAAAAACAAAATAAAAAGAAAGAGAGAAAGGGTGGGCTAACATCCGATAATAAAGAATATAGGCCCAACATGGCAGACATAAAAGATAATAGAATGGAAATAAATATTACGGAGGCAAGATTCGTAGGCACATTTGCAAAAAAACTAGTGACATGCTTCAACCACCAGACTACACATATTACACTTTTCATATATTTTATATATTAAATATATACGTATATAGGAATATCCTGGGCCCCTAAAAAATTACGATATTCTTGGGCCCGAGTCGACGGACTCGTTGGCCTTATGCAAGGTCCGGCTATGATTATGACTTATACAATCAAAGATAAAATACTCTACAAATGATGTATGACAATTTACGTATAACTTGTGATTACAAAGCTCATTACCATTCATGCTTGCAGAAGTCAGATACAGTCTTCAATGATTCGGCCATTCAGATCGCACTTCGTCGATTTCTGCTTTAGTGTACTCCTCTTACGTAAACTTTTTGCAAGCAACGCAATAATAGTAATTGTAATGTTAATTTAATAATATAGAAATTCGTAAACAGAAAAGATAATTAACTTAATAAAAAATAAAGTACTACTGAACATATCGACGGGTTGAAGTCGGCTCCGACTTTTTCAACGATCTCTCACATGAACCGCATCACATAGAACCTACACGGTACCGTATCATTGGCCCCTGAGCCAGCAAACTTCAATATAAAACGGGGCTGCGATATAAGATAACTAAAATGAAAAAGACACATTTACTATCGCCCACGCAGACGTCTTTTTACCTCGTCTGAATGGGCTCATAGTTGAATTGATTGGTCATTTTATTTTATTGCCTTTTTTTGCGTTTATTTATTGTTTTTCTTAGGTCAGTTTAAATTTTGTTAAGTTGGAGTAAAAAACCCGGCCTTGAGTAGCTCAGAAAAGGGTTGATAGATGATGATGTGTCAATGATGAGCTGATTTTTGAATAAATAAAATATTAACACATAATAGAGCATGATAGGCTTTTGGAGACGAAATTGAGCTTAAACTTGAACAATGATAAAAAAAAAAAATAGCCTGTGAAATTTAACCTTTACAGATACGAGTAAATTTATCATTCTTTCGATGTGAATTGATTGGTCATAATGTATTTAAACTCTAGAACGACTGCATTGATAAAACGAGTGCATTAACTAGTTTTTATATAAAAGTGAATAGTGGATGGAAGATCGTGAAATATTATGTAATTTAGTATAGAATGGAAAAACGAAATATCAAATATCTGGATGTTGATTTTAATATTTAAAGCACAAATAAGTAAATCGTTTTTTGGGATTAGGGAGGTGGTAGTAGGTTCTAGAAACATTATTCGGAAACTAGAGAGGAAAATTGGAACTCAAAACAGAAATTGCTCTCACACACTCAAACCATACGATTATAAATGCATTGGGAGTCTTATCTTGTCTTCTCTCTCTCTCTCTAAACACACACTCTGAAATCCGTCTTTGATCATCTCTCTACAGAAACTGTTTCAAGAACTAATGGAAGCGGCGGCGGACATCAAAACAATAAAGCAGAACCCGATAATTGACACCGGAGAGTTGCAGGTCGTCCGTCATGGATATGACCGTAGTATATCACAGGATATTATAAAGTGGAACGCTCAATGGAATTTCAACATAACAATTTTTGACCCAATTTGCGTCCAGAAAATGTATACAACCGTCAGTTTTGGTCAATCTTCTGTTAATTTATGGATAAGCAGTAACGTGCATCTAGGGCTCGCTAAACAACGGGTTATCGACATCAATGCGTTGTGCAGCCCACCCTACGAAGGTCCAATAGAAGTACCAGTGATTGTTGGGTATTGGATATAAAGTGAGGAAAGCAAAATAATTTGTGAGTTTAATATGGATATGATATTGAATAAAAGCTTGTGCAGTAAAGCTTTTTCTTTTACACTATTTTGTGTAATTTTTGGTTACACCCATTTGATTCCAAATTACACATATTTATAGGCTAAACATCATTAATGGATAACTAATGTGGTCAAGGTTAATTGAACACATTTACACTTTCCTATGGATAGATTCATTGACCAATGAAGATGAGAGGTCATACATGAATTACAAATTAATTCTTCAATACCCCTTCTTAATTTGTAATCCGGAATTGATTTCTGAACCGTGCAAGAGTTTCAGAACTTACTGCCTTGGTAAAACTATCTGCAAGTTGCTCTTTGGTGTTGACAAACTCCAACCGAATTTCTTGCTTATTCACAAGCTCTCTGATATAGTGATGACGAATTTCTATATGCTTCGATCTAGCATGAAAAACAGGATTCTTTGTCATTGCTATTGCAGACATGTTGTCGTAAAAGATTGTTGTGGCATTACCCTGCTTCTGCTGCACATCGTCTAGAATCTTCCTTAGCCAAACTGCTTCACAAGCGGCTTCATTTGCAGCAATGTATTCCGCCTCGGATGATGAGTGCGAAATTGTTGACTGTTTCTTAGATGACCAAGAAATAATTTTTGATCCCAAACAAAAGACATATCCAGAAGTACTTTTGCGATCGTCAAGTGATCCAGCCCAATCACTATCAGTAAAACCACTGAGCTTATTATTACTTTCCTTGACATACTTGATGCCGTAATTTTGTGTACCTTTAAGATACCGCAAAATTCTTTTTGCTGCTGCAAGATGAAATTTGCTGGGATTATGCATAAACCTTGAAACCAAGCTTACTGGATAATCAATATCAGGTCTCGTGTTTGATAAGTAAATCAAGGATCCAACTAAGCTTCTATACATCCTTGTATCAACCTTATCGGCTCCATCATCCAACCTCAACTTTTCATTAACTGCAAGGGGAGTAGAGATCGGCTTGCAATTGTTCATCTGGAATTTCTTCAATAATTCACCAAGATATTTCTCTTGAGAATAAAAATTTCTCCATTCGATTGCCGAACTTGAATTCCAAGAAAGAATTTCATTAATCCCATATTTGTCATTTCAAATTCTCTCATCATGTCTTCTTTGAATTCTCGCACCATGGATGGATCAGTTCCCATGTAGATTAGATCATCTACATAAAGACAAACAATGAAAAAATCATGTGCGCCTTTCTTGATGTATAATGAAGCTTTACTTGGACTTTGTTGAAGACCAATCTTTCGAAAATAGCCATCGATCTTTTTATTCCAAGCGTAGGGAGCCTGCTTCAGTCCATACAATGCTTTCCTCAGATGATAAACTTTGTCTTCCTTCCCTTCGATGACATATCCATCTGGTTGTTGGACATAAACCTCCTCCTTCAAGTCGCCATTAAGAAATGCTGACTTGACATCCAATTGATAAATTGGCAACTCCAACTGTGCTGCAAGAGATAGAACAATCCGAATTGTTTCCATACGAACAACAGGTGCAAAGGTCTCGTTGAAATCAACACCAGGTTGTTGTGAGTATCCCTTCGCAACTAATCAGACTTTATGTTTTTGGATTGAACCGTCTTCATTCAGCTTTGTCTTATACACCCATTTTACCCCGATTACATTTTTTCCTTTAGGTAGATCAACAAGCTCCCATGTGTTATTTTTGTTGATACTCCTTATCTCCTCATCCATCGCTTTTCGCCAAGTTTCTTCTTTTGCAGCTTCTTCATAAAATTGTGGTTCTCCTGCAAAAAAGGCTACATCACACGATTCATAAATTTCCCTCAAACTTTGCGTTTTTGGGATAGGACTTTCTTCATCGGAAGAGGAATGATCAAGCTGTGGTGCAGGATTGAAGTTTGAACTTGTGCTTGGTTGGTCGATTGAACCTGATGGTGTAGGAGTAGAAATGATTGGTGCTCCCATTTGAAGATCATCCTCCCAATTCCAAGCTTCTTTCTCATAAAAAATGACATCACGAGAAATTGTGAGTTTATTTGTCTTTGGATCTAGTAAACGAAATCCCTTGGACTCGTCACTGTACCCCACAAATATAAGTTTTTCACCTTTCCCATCAAATTTTTCTCTCTTTTGGGATGGAATATGAGAATACGCAATGCAACCAAACACTCTAAAATGTTGTACCTGAGGTTTTCTCCTGTACCAAGCTTCGTATGGAGTCTTATTGGGAACTGCTTTTGTTGGTGATCGATTCAAAATATAGACTGCAACAAGAACGGCTTCTGCCCAGAAACGTTTTGGGAGATTTTTTTCGGTCATCATGCTTCGTGCCATTTCAACGATTGTACGATTTTTCCGTTCTGCGACTCCGTTTTGTTGTGGGCTATAACGAACCGTTAATTGCTTGTGAATTCCATTCTTTTTGCAGTATTCCAGAAAAGAATTCCCAATGAACTCTCCTCCTCGATCTGTGCGCAACGTCTTTATTTTCCGATCACTTTGATTCTCCACCAAGGACTTAAATTCCAAAAATTTTGCAAATGCATCTGACTTTTGCTGCAAAATGTATACCCACATCATTCGAGTATAATCATCAACGAACAATAAGAAGTACCTGTTCTTATTAAGAGACGGTGTTTGAGTTGGACCACATATATCAGCGTGCACTATCTCGAGAGGAGCTTTGGATCTGTAAGCAGTTTTGGGAAATGGTAACCGATGCATTTTGCCATAGATGCATCCTTCGCACGGATCATCTTTCTCTGGAATGTTGGGAAGACCAAACACCATATTTTTCTTTTGCAGCAAACTCAATCCTTTGTAGTTTAAATGTCCGTACCTCAAGTGCCAAATCTGATGTTCTTCGAGAGTCGTACTTTGGAGAGCAAGTTTTTATGAAACCGGCAGATTTAGAGGAAAAAATTTGTTCGGGCTCATCTTGATTTTGGCCATTGTGAGATTCTTCATCTTATCCACAATGATACAGTGATCATTGTTGAATATCACTTGGTACCCTTTCTGCATCAGCTGGCCGACACTCAACAAGTTTTGAGTCAATTTTGGCACAAAAAAGACATCCTTGATGATGCTAGTTTTGCCTTCTTTCGTCTGGACAGAAATGGATCCTTTTCCAGTAATTTTGTGAGCTTTGCCATCTCCAAGCCTCACTTCTGATGAAAAAGATGAATCTAGATCCACGAACATTTCCTTGTTCCCAGACATATGATTGCTGCACCCGCTATCAACATACCAAACATTTTCAAGTGGTTGTTGAGAATTTAAGCATGAATAGAATACCTGTTCGGTGTCATCTTTTTCACTAAAATTGGCCTCCTTTGATCCTCCTTCATCTCGGTACCAACAATTTTTTTGCGAATGATTTGCGTTTTTGCATCTCTTGCATTTGCTCCAGCAACTATTGGTGTCATGAGTATCTTTTCTGCAAATACGACAATAAGAATCTGAACTTTGATTGGATGAGCTACTGAAGTTTCCTCGTCCTCGGCCTCGAGAATTATTGACCTTTCCATGGCCTCTTCCTCGTGCACCTTGCTGTGATGATTTATTTTTGTTCTCCCGTGGGTGTTCATTTTGACATTGATGCGATGTGATATTAACTTTCCCTTGAAATGCTTGCTCCAGATTTTGATTTGAAAATCTGCTCATCCTTTTCTCATGTGCTTCAAGAGATCCCATGAGTTCGTCAAAAGATAATTTAGACAAATCTTTTGACTCTTCAATGGCAGCAACAATATGTTCGAATCTTGCTGGTAAGCATCGTAAAACTTTCTCAACAACCTTCCTTTCTTCTAAAGTATCTCCATAACCTCTTACTTGATTGATGATTATGGATACTCTAGAAAGAATTCTTGAATATTTTCATTTTCCTTCATAACGAGACTATCAAAGTCACGCCATAAATTTTGTAGCTTGATGGAAATAACTTTTTCATGGCCCCCAAATTGATTTTTCAGAATCTGCCATGCATCCTTTGATGTTTTAGCACCTGTGATGCGTGGAAGAATGGACCGACTTACCCCTTGGTGCATAAAGGACAAGGCTTTTGCATCTTTCGTCTTGTTGCCTTTATGCTCTCTCTTCTCGGCTGCCATCAACGCCGTCTCCTCTTCCGGAGTGTATGAAGTGAACCCCTCTTCAACAATATCCCAGAGTTCATGAGAGATAAATATGGTTTGCATTAGAACACTCCATTGCTCATAATCTTGCCCAACAAAAATAGGAACGCCTTGTTGAGAATATATGAATGCTAATTCGTTGTTGCTTGAGGAAGCCATCTGATAATTGAGGGGTGATCAGGCCAAGGGTGGCTCTGATACCACAAATCTGTTGGGTATTGGATATAAAGTGAGGAAAGAAAAATAATTTGTGAGTTTAATATGGATATGATATTGAATAAAAGCTTGTGCAGTAAAGCTTTTTCTTTAACACTATTTTGTGTAATTTTTGGTTACACCCATTTGATTCCAAATTACACATATTTATAGGCTAAACATCATTAATGGATAACTAATGTGGTCAAGGTTAATTGAACACATTTACACTTTCCTATGGATAGATTCATTGACCAATGAAGATGAGAGGTCATACATGAATTACAAATTAATTCTTCAATAGTGATCACGTTACCTAGAGCATGTCTTGTGTATCAAATAACCATTGGTAATAGAGTAACTCAAATTCCGGTGTCCCTATCTCGGTTTCTCGATGATCAGGACAATCTTTTCGTTGGCATCGGCGTCGAAATTATAATACAGAAGCTGCAGCGGGATTACAATATCGGAAACAACGTCCGGTACATGGACCTGGGAAGGGCAGCAGCAATTAGATACAACGAACCTAGTCTAGAGAGAGCTACGCTTAGGCAACTCGCCAAGATTGTGATTAAAAAGGACTTCAGTTTGCCGCCGGAACTCCTGTTGATTGAGGACTGGAATGCCCACAAGCTCGCACGTGATCTAGTCTTGTGTGCGACTGTTGCTGGTTACATCACATTCGAGACTGGCTGGCATCTGTACACGTTTCAGAAGATAAGCCATGCACTTGGGATCGTCAATAATTGATCAAACTGGTAATATGAATCTTCTGAATTACTATGCATAATGGATCGTTGAACTTTTGTTGAAAAATCATTGCAGTTGAATCTTCTGTTAATACGCAAGAATATCTGATTTCAAGGTTCTTGGTGTTCTTGAAAGATAGCAGTTCACGGTAGTTAGCATGTTTTAATTTGAGCACTATTGTTTCTTGAAGTCTGTGATTACATTGTTAGCGTGTTTTTTATCTTGATTTTTAATTGTTCGCTATTGTTTCTAGTCTGTGATGATAATTATTGCTTTTTTTTGCTTTTTTTATTATTCAAGGTCGTCAGATAATTCGAAATGCATCGGTACAATCGTAACTATTTTTTTAGAATGATTCAAATCAATAATTTTTTTTTTCTCTCAGCATGAACGTGAACGATCCTCATGCATGCTTCAATCATAATTTAAATGAAGATATTTTCAATTCTGTGTCCTGCTATATTTTATTTTTAGCTTTAAGATAGTTCTCTGTCGTTGTTTTTATGTTTATCTAAACTTTTATACTCGGTTTTTTTCTTTTTTTCGTAGAATGAAATAAGCATATTCTAATAAAGAAATTTCATTTTAAAAACTTTTTAAAAAATTAAATGAACCCCCTATAATTATAAACTCTGTTAAATATTTTAAATATTTCATTTTAAATATTTTTTAAAAGTTTAAGTGAACCCCTACAATTTTAAGTGCGAGAGGCATAAGATTTGGATTAAAGTGCCCAAATATCTTTTTTTTTTTTTTTTTTTTTTTTTTTGGTTTAACACAACTAAGCTAAAATTAATTTTCAACATTGGATTACGTTTTTTTATTTACTTTATTTTCTTACATCTCAAAAAGTGTAGAGGGCCAAATTAGCTCTTTTTTGTGGAAAAATACAATATTCGAAACTTATATTATAACTTAAAATAACTTATTTAAAATATTCTTGAAACAATTAAAGCAGTTGATGTTAGTTAGCATGTAATATATGATCTTGTTGTTCAATTCTTCTACTCTAGGAGGCTGATTATGCTTTGTATTTTTCCGCATATATATTAGGATTAATTTCATAATGCAACCTGAGCTATGCAGGTTTTTTTCCATTTTCTATCTTAACATTTTATTTTTTCCAATTGCAACCTTTGTATGCGAGTTGTTACATTTTACAACTTCGACCATATCATCCTGCTATATAGGCCATGAAAGTCCGACTTTTCATTATTATTGACTTAATGTTAAATTCTAGAAAATAAAAATAAAAAGAATAAAATTAAAAAGCAACCATGTGCTATATTTAATATTATATATCTTTTAATACAATTTTATACACTTAAATTTATATTAGCACCTCAAAACAATGTAATATTAGGGTGATACATAATTGAGACACTATAAGTGACATAGACTATTGAAAAAGCATTAACATAAGTATTTTCCTGATCCAATCATTGTTTTATATGAAGATAATTTAAAACGTGTGCCCTGCTGTATTTAATTTTAACGTTAAGATAGTTTTTGGCTTATACACTTTTGTTCGTAGAATGACCAAACAAACATACTATTCTAACAAAGAAACTTTATATATTTTTAGAACATTTTAAAAATAAATGAACCCCTAATATTTAAGCAACAGGGGCATAATATTTGGAATAAAGCGTCCAATATTTTGTTTAATACAACTCAGCTTAGAAATTTTCACCATTCACTATAAGAAAAAAAATGCTTATAAATGACGCTTAAAATTTAACTTTTCTTTTTTAGTGTCACTAAAAAAGCATCGCCTGCAAAAGCGTCACAAATTGTTGTATTAATGTCAGAAAATATTCCTGACACAAACACATGTGTCGATAAATTCTATATTATGAGTCTATGGTGCGTCATAATTTTGTAACGCTAATAATCAATGCTTTATATATTATAAAACAGTGACACAACAAAGAAAAGTGTCATGGAATTGTAATCATAATAAATTATAGGGCTCTCATATATAATAGTTACACATAGTAATGTCCTGATAAGAATTTTAACGGCGCATTTCACAAAAGTATGCGTCTCTAGTTTGGCAATCCTAAATGGTTTTTGTGTCGTTAAATCCACTTTATTATTCAAAATCCTCTTCCTTTCTGATGACAGTTTTCACAACACATGGAACAAAATACGAATACAAAAGGTTTTTAGGAAGAATATAAAAAATAAAATATTTTAATTTTATATATCAGAACATGAATGAATCTTGTCACAAAATAGTTGCTAATCATATAACTAAGAATTCTGTTTGTAATAAAATGCCAAAATCAAAAGACCTAATAGAAACATTAAAATTGTCTTCAACTAAAACACAATAAATTTTATTCAATTCGGGGATGTATTCCAAAGCTGATGATGAATTGCTTGTTTCCCGCTTCTTTTCATCTAGTTGGGCTCTTGTTTTCATGTTTCAATTCCGAAAGAATAACACCCTAATCAATGTATTGATAATTCGGATGTTCATGATTAATATAATTCTCGAAGTATACTCATAATAAATATAAAGGAAAATGAATAAATTTTTTTGAATGTAAAAACAAATAAAAAAAGAGGGGCTGGATTTGGTTTGAAATAAACTAATTCCTAAAATTAACTATCTAAGCAATTCATAAACGAAAGATAGATTTAATAACCAAAGACAAAATTAGAAACAAGGAAATTAACAATATGATAACAGCTTTGACCCAAGGGTTTGACATGTAATTATATTATTGATCATATGCTCATAAATAGATTTCTTATAGTTCAAGAGTTTAAACAAAGATTTATTAGGATGACCATAATAAATCTTGTGTTCCTAAACTACTAGTAATGGACCATCCCGGCAACTAGCCAACACATATCATTCTATACCACGTTAATGACAACATAAATATTTATGAAAACGGTTAAACTTAATTACTCATAGCCGAGATAGCTACAACTATAAATAATTAGCTTATAGACTCAACTAGGTTAAACTAATTATGATAGCATGATTAATTTAACCTATTGCTACTAGGAATCAATCGTTCATGACAATTACGGATCAAGAACTCATGAATAACAGTAACAAAATGATTAATAATCAAGTTGTCAATTCAATATCATAAACAATTTCTACATAATTACATGAGTAGGGAACAAGAAACAAATCATACATAATACTATAATATTGTTACAAAATATGGACAAATCTAAATACTATTTTGGAAGATCATTAGTATCTCTAATATGCCCCCGAAAAATTGACGTCCCATTGGCGACACAAATTTTAGAACGAAGTTGCTGAAAATGTTGTCGAGGAAGAGGCTCTGCAAGCTGATAAAGCATGTATACGTACGAGACCAAAAGAAGACCCTTCGCGGACAGATCGCAAACGAAATGGACATCAATATGTGCTTCATACGGTAATGCTGAATTGGATGGAGCGCAAGGCGCGTGGCACTTGTGTTGTCATAAAGAATACGTGGAGATCGTGGAATGGGCGAATGGAGATCACATAAAAGCTGAATTACCCAACAGACCTCGGAAGAAGCAGAAACTAGAGCTCGATACTCAGCTTCAGCGAGTGACACTCGTTTGTTTTTCGTGATCTCCAAGAGATAGGATTACCGCCAAGAAAAACGATGTACGCATTGGTGGGTTTTCCATCACTTGTGTCCCCCCAAAAATTGGAATTCAAAAAATGCAGTGATGGAATGGTCAGAGATCGGTCGAAGTAGGAGGCCAAAGTGTAGAGTACCCTTTAAATAGCACAGAAGCCGCTTAACAGCACCCCAATCGTCTAGAATAGGGTTGGACATGGACTGGGCGAGACGATTGACAGTAAAAGCAATGTCTGGGCGTGTGACGGCGAGATATTGGAGACTGCCGATAGCATTTCGGTAGTCCAAGAGATTGACTTGGGCATTAGAGGAACCGATCCCCGAGGTAGATGGAGTGTATAGCGATGTGGATCAATCCATCTTGTTATGTTGCAGCAACTCAACATGTACTTACGTTGAGATAAGAATAAGCCTTTCTTGCATCATGCCACTTCGATGCCAAGAAAAAAAGAGAGTTCGCCAAGATCCTTAATAGCAAAGGATGACTGGAGATGATGCATCAAAGAGAAAATCGTGGAGGAGCAAGAACCTGTGATAAGTAAATCATCTACATACAGAAGGATAGTCAACCGAATATGATCACGATAGTAAGTAAATAATGAGTGGTCAACATAGAACTGAGTAAAATCAAATCGAATAAGAGCATCACCCAATGCCTGGTAGCACCAACATGGAGCCTGACAATGGCCATAAACAGACTTCTGAAGAAGACATACGTGGGGTAGGCAGGCAGGATCTATGAAACTGCGTGGTTGCTTCATGTAGACTGGAAGGGATAGTTTTCCATGAAGGAATGTGTTGCTAACGTCCAGCTGCGAAGAGGCCATCCATGGGAAATGGCCAAAGAGAGCACTGTGCGAATGGTAACCGCCTTAACAACCGAGCTGAACGTTTCATGAAAGTCAACTCCCGGACATTGATGAAATCCCTTGGCGATGAGACAAGCTTTGAACTCCTCAACAGAACCATCTGGCTTACGTTTAACTCAAAACACCCATTTGCACCCAATAACATTAGCTGTCGGAGGCAGCGTACAAGATCCCATGTACCATGTTTTTAGAGAGTAGAGTACTCTTCTACTATAGCAGCACGCCAAACTTGACGTTATGTGAAATATATAATTGACCGTGGTAAGATCAAGACATTAGTAAGCACTTTGAGAGCTGGAGTATCCCACAAAAATGCAAGGCGTAGACAGTAAGAGAGATTTCCCAAAAAATAAGGGCATAGCCAAGCGTAGCAGACACATCCAAATATGTGTAATTTCATATAATTAGGCTCAAAATTAAATATTACTTCATATGGACTACGTGAATCCATAATAGGTATAGGAACACGATTAATTAAATAAACTGCTATTTGCGTTGCAAAAAATCAGAATTCACAAGGTCAGATAGAGTAATGTAAAAGAGCCCAGGTTACCTCAAGAATATGTCGGTTACGCCTCTAAGACATGCCATTTTGTTGTGGTGTGTGTGGGCCAGTGCCACATGATATAAAGCATGGGCGCAAGGCTAAAAATTCACCCCCATTCAAAAAAAAAAATTTGATTTGGCACTGAATTGATTTTCTGCCATTATTTTAAACTGTTTGACAATAGAACACACCTGAGACTTAGCTGGTAAGGGGAAAATCCAACAATAACGACTAAATGAATCAACTAATAATAAAAAATATAGACATCCATCATTACTAACACATGGAGCAGGACCCCAAACATCAGCATCTAAATAGTCCAAAATAGGACTAGCAATAAGAGAAGAATCTGAAAATGGAAGTTCGTGCGACTTGCAAATATCATAAGATACACAATTTGAGTCCAAAATAACAGACTTATTAATTTAAAATTCCGGATGATGGTGGAGCAGCGAGAGGGATGACCCAAGCGAACATGCCAGGTAGTAGATGGCGTACGAACACCAAGCGTTGTAAACTTTGATAGAGATTGAAAATAGTAGGAAGGCGGACATATATGATACTCCCTCCGTCCCGCCCAATTTGCCTACCTTGACCGGGCACGGAGGTTAAGAAAATGCAGATTTTGTGGAATCTTTGACTTTTTCAAAGGTGGAGATTGAATGTGGAGATTTTGAGGGTGGAGATTGTGAGAGAAATTTGTCATTTATGGGTTGGCAAATTAGATTGGGACAAACCAAAAAGGAAAGTAGACAAATTAGAGCGGGACGGAGGGAGTATGATATATGAATTTTTCCTTTTATATACTTTTAACCAGAACTAATAATATCTTTAAGCATGTATAACTAAAATACCCAACTCGAATTGAATCGTGCAGGAGACTTTGCCTATTTTAAAATAATTAAAGATTTTAAATATAACTATTTTCATTGGAACGAGAGTTTTTATTTCAAAATAAGAAAAGATTTGAAATATAACTATTTTTGTGGGGGAAAAAATCACTTTTGGTCCCATAACTATTCACTTTTCCACTTTCAGTCCCATAATTATTTGCTTTTTCAATTTAGTTCCACAGCTTCGTTAATTGTCCAATTTTGACCCAATTTTGGCCGGAACTTGTCAAATTGACCGGAATTTGGCACGTGACTTGCACATGCCGGTCAATTTTGGGGCTTTTCCGGCCACTTAGCTGATGTGGCGCCGGAAATAGGATGTGAAATTTTAGCCAATTTTTTCTTTTCTTTAATAGGGTGCCAACTCATTTCTTTTTTTTTTTTTTAGAGAAAATGCCAACTCATTTCTTTATTAGTCTTAATAACAATTAAACTAAAACAAAAAACTGAAAATAAAGGCTGAAATTTCTTTCTTCCTCCCCGTAAATTTCTTTCTTCCTTCTTCTCAAGAGTTTCTTCCCCAAACTTGAAGAAAAGCTGAAACCCTAGGTTATTGTATGGAGGAATCAAATATCAAACCTCTATCCTCAATAATGAAACACATAAACATTGTACTCAACAACAGCATCACCAGTCTTCAAACTAAGCTCATGAGTCCTCGCCTGAGCATACCCCCGTGCAAATCGGAAAACGCCGCTGCCGCCCACAATTGGCATCTCCCTCACCGCGGAGAACACCGCGTTCCGCCCCAACACGCTCAGCGTGCTGCCATTAAACTTCCCCTCACTAAATGCAAAGTTCAAAACCATCAAAAGCCCTAGGTTCGTCAAATCCGCTGAAGCATAAATCCCCTGAGCTCTCCCCACAATTTTGGAGCTCATATCCAGGCCCACAGTCAAGGGGTCATCCATAATCGCCACCATGCCGAATCCGGTGGCGGAGTAGTTGGTCATGGTGGCAGACGCGATACGCACGGCGGTGGGATTGCGGCCGCTGACTATGTCGTGGAAGTAGAAGTGGAGGTGGCTGAGTTTTTCTCGTTTGAGGCCCATCTGTTTTACGTTTTTGTTTGGTCTGTTGGTGCTTCAAAAATACATTGATTCCTCCATACAATAACCTAGGGTTTCAGCTTTTCTTCAAGTTTGGGGAAGAAACTCTTGAGAAGAAGGAAGAAAGAAATTTACGGGGAGGAAGAAAGAAATTTCAGCCTTTATTTTCAGTTTTTTGTTTTAGTTTAATTGTTATTAAGACTAATAAAGAAATGAGTTGGCATTTTCTCTAAAAAAAAAAAAAAAAAGAAATGAGTTGGCACCCTATTAAAGAAAAGAAAAAATTGGCTAAAATTCCACATCCTATTTCCGGCGCCACATCAGCTAAGTGGCCAGAAAGCCCCAAAATTGACCGGCATGTGCAAGTCATGTGCCAAATTCCGGTCAATTTGACAAGTTCCGGCCAAAATTGGGTCAAAATTGGACAATTAACGAAGCTGTGGAACTAAATTGAAAAAGCAAATAATTATGGGACTGAAAGTGGAAAAGTGAATAGTTATGGGACCAAAAGTGATTTTTTCCCATTTTTGTGGAGTTGAAAAGTTAAAATTTGGATAAAGAACAAAATGTCTTTTTTCTTTTGTTTATATTTTCTTTGTTGAAGAAGAGAATCCTTATTGAAAGCTCTAGAGACTATATCCCGCTTATAAATACATCTCACAATCCTTTTTTTGTCCGACCAAAAAAAACGATTCATAATCACTCAGCAGCACAAGAGAAACAAAAAGTACCATCTGTGCAACAGTGGCGATCACAATCACAGCGGACACCTACAATGTTACCTTCTTCGGCGACTCCATCATCACCACCTTCACCCACGACCCAACAGAGTCTCCGACTGGATCTCCGAGGTCAATATTTCCCCCCACACCCACAGCCCGTCGTCGGCCTCCACGTTGAGTCGCACCCTTCCTACAGCAGCGAGGAAAACCATATCGTCGTACTCCAGCTACGCGTCGGCTGCCATTGCCTCGCTTACCAGATCCTCCACTCTCGTTGTTATTCCCCAGTCCCTAGTCGATTTCCTTGCCAACTCCTGCAATATCTTCGTTGGAGTCAAGGTAAAACAGGATCCGGATAAGCTGCAGAATGACCACGGGATTGGCGGCAACGCGCCATACATTGATTTGAGAAATCTGGCGGCGCGTGAATTTGGTAGGAATGATTTGAAGAGTGCAGGGCTGAAGACACTGGCAAGTTATGTGCTCGAAAAAGAGGTGGAGAAGCCCCAGGCAGTGACGATGAGTGGGTGGGACAACCGCTTTCATACAGCGGAACAGGTGCACATGCGTGTGTCGATACTTTTGTGTCATTGAATCCTAATGAGTTCATGTCAATACCACTGCAATTTTTGAGCTGTTAGATCCAGATAAAAATAATCTACACCGTTAACTTGTGTTCGCACATACTCCAATTCAGGATCGTATATAAAGATATTTGAACCTGAGTCCAGTTTATTAAAATGGGGTTTATAATTTTTTTCCTAGTGTACAAAGTTAAAAAAATATAAAAGAGTTGGAGCATTTGCAGCATGGATGCAAAAGGCAGTCTAGGCGGCGGCCTAGGCGCTAGGCGCCGCTAATCCGTTTCGCTTTGTCCAAATCGCCCTTCCTAGGCGTTTTTAGGCCTAGGCGGTCCTATTTATTTTTTATTTTTAGTTTTTATATTATTTTTTTATTGAAAATGCCGTCGTTTTTTGAACTTGAAGCAATTTATTAAATTAAAAAGATAAAATATTTAAAAGTTAATTAAAACGCTCACTCTCATCACTCCAATGGCAGAAAAAATGATACAAAAATTAAAACCCTCTCCCGTACAATTCGAGTTCCTCCGTCGTCTCTCTTTTCATTCCATCTTGCATAATTATTTAACTACATAAACTTTTTTAGTAAA
Source organism: Ajuga chamaepitys (assembly GCA_958295605.1). Classification (NCBI taxonomy): domain Eukaryota; kingdom Viridiplantae; phylum Streptophyta; class Magnoliopsida; order Lamiales; family Lamiaceae; genus Ajuga; species Ajuga chamaepitys. The sequence goes on from OY282504.1 coordinate 4,812,085, forward strand.
ATTTGGTTTACTTTAAGTATAAACCTTTAAATAAGACATGTAAAAATTGAATTTGAAAAAAAAATGAAGAATTCTCTAGGCGCTAGGCGGCCACAAACGCTTCGCCTCCACTTTTCGCCTTCTACAACTATGATTTGCACTAATCTATTGTATTTATTTTATCATGGAAAATTAAAAAAAAAAACCAAAGAGTTTTCCAAATGGACACATAAATTTTTTCTAGCGTACAAACTTAAAGAAAAAATAAAAAATTTGATGCATTTGCAACGCTAGATATTTATATTATCACAGGTAAAAAAAATTAAAGTTAAAAGCCAAAGGAAAGATTTGAAAACGTGTCTCTAAACTTTTAAAAACATGTACTACCTCCGTTCCACCTTATTTTGCACACTTTCCTTAGACGATCGTTCCACCTTATCTTGCACAACCTAAAAAAGGAAAGTTATAACATAATCTTCACCCTTGAAATCTCCACCCTCAATTCACCTTTGAAAAGTTAACAAACAACCAAAAAATAACTTTTCTTAATACCCGTGCCGACCCCCCTGTTCAAGATAAGCCGGGATGAAGGAAGTACTAACCACTGAAATATCAATTAATTTTTTAAAAGAACACATCTAAATATACTTACATATTATATATAGGTACCTAAATATTTTCGTGCCCTTAAAATATCACAATTTTTTGGGGCCCGAGGTGACAGACTCTCTCGACTAACGGGAGGTCCAGCCATGCTCCAATTCCAAGAAAAGTTAGAACCTTTTCAGAACTAAATAATCACACTCACTTTTCAGTAAGGGCATCCCCAATGGGATGATTTTGTTGACATGGCAAAGAACTAAAATCCATTTGATGGGTAGAGGACTGTTGGGAAGGGTGGGTTTAGAAGAGGTTTAAATTGGTTTGGTTTCTCTACCTGGGTGTAGGAGGAAAAGAGGAGAGTGGAAGAGATAAGAGGTGGAGAACACGCATGGAAGAGTGGCAGGCTGCTGGCGCGTGCACCCCACCGTGCGTGAAGGCAGCACTGACGTGGGGCCCGCCCAATAGGCCTGTCCTCTCTTTTTTTTTAAATTCAGTTTTCCAATTTTTTTTATTTATTATTGTTGTGATAAATGTGGGGGCACTATATTTTCAAAGTTTTGGCATTTTTGGCCTTTTCCTTGCTTTTTTTTTAAAATTTTTTTTAATACATTGAATATATCCTATTTCTAAAAGTAAAACAAGGTGTAGGCGTTGTAAACGACTATTTTTATGACTAGCCGTTGCTTTTTCGTTTATTTATTTTTTAATTTTCAAAATCCAAATATTTTCGACTATAAATACATGGTTTAGTTCAATATTTTTCTACCATTCTTCACAAATATTACTTCATCTATAATTTTACACATCACAAAAATAAGATGGATAAAGATTCCTGGCTGAATTGATTTAATTCTTTAACTTTCCGGGAAAATTCTTCTTCTCAAAATAATAATATTTGGCCCCAAATTTTCAACTTTCGTCCTCAAGATGTTAATTCCAATCACAAAATTTCTCTATACCTCCACCAAACTTCGCAGAAGCTGGCCATTTTCCACCTAATCCGATTAATACTCCTGGAGCTCTGTTTTATATGTGTCCGCCTAACTTCCCTTTCATGCTGCCTCCACCATATGGAGGTCCTCCAGCTATGGGCTCAAATTCCACTTGAATGTTCAACATAGATGGATCGACACAGATAAGGACACTCCAACTCCAAAATCGCAAAGATCATAGCCTTACTCACCACAATGCTCCCCGATAGGCGTCGAGTATATCAACCTTGCTGCCGACCTTTCTAGTGCTAAAGAAGTAAACACTCCCGAGGAAGCTAAAAAAGGTGAGAATTCTGCAGAAGGAAATGAAGTTTCTAGGTGCTGGCTTGATATTAGAACTGATTTTGTGGTAGGCAATAACTAGAAGTTGCAGCAAAATGTGGATCCGAATTGCCAATGCATATAATAATAATCATCCAACCGACAAGCCTTTCAAAATTTGGCTCATATTAAAGTCGCATTTGTATAGCCTTCAACGAAAAGTGAAGTGGTTTTGTGAAATCTATAGAGAACAAAAGAAGCAAGGAAGGAGCGGTGAAAGTGATGCAAATATCCTAGAAAAGACACATAAAGTGTATATACAAGAACATGAGAAGGATGGATTTTAGCATTTGGGATCCTGGAGGATTTTGAAACACAACCCAAAATTTGCTGAGATGATGACGTTCGTAGTACAAAAAAGACAAAGATTTCTACGTTTGGAGCATATAATTCATCCTCCAACATTGATGCAAGCGCTAGTGAGGACTCTCATACATCACTCACTCATCCAATGGGGCAAAATGCGGTGAAAAGAATGGTGAAGGGTAAAGAAAAATCAAATGAAGCTGAACAAAGACAAGAGGAGATCGATGAAAAGATAGCTGACTTAAAGTAATATAACACTCAAAAGCTATTGGCCTTTGTTTGTCTCGCCAAATAACGTGAGTACAAAATTTTCATGAGGGATACAACAAAGATGACACCTGAACAACTCCGTATACACCACCACATGTGTGAGCAGATTCAGAACAACTGGGGCTTGTAATTTTACTAATTGTTTCTATTATTATGTAATTTTATTTCTCGTTGCTTTCGTTATGAGTGTTGTAGCTTCCTTTAATCAACCTATGTATTTTTCGATTGTGACCGTGCTGTCGAGATATGTCAAATTAACTACCTTATCTACCTCCACTAACTAGTAGTAGCGATAAGCAAGAGTCGAATCCCACAAGGAGCAGTTGGATTAATTATGTTTCTTATTATTAACAACTAGACGATAAAAATAAGTAAATGGGGTTTTGATTTGTATTAATCTACTTACTAAACTAATCAAATAAACAATTAATACTAAAGACTCAAAATACCCAATTAAACAATAATAACCTAACTTAAATCAATTTTAAAAAAATACTAGTTCTCAGTTCAGTATCCCCCTTTTCGTATACGAGTTAATTAACTAATTAAACATAATTATCTATCCCACAATTTTCTAACCCTAGACCGACAACAAGCTCCGTCAGCCCGATTTATCCTTAATATTAGTCAACTAAGAGAAGCTCATTAGCTAACCCTATTTAATTGAACAACCTAGAACAGGCTCTCTAGGTTTAATTCATTAAATTCATTAATAATTAGGATAATAGATCAGACTAAACTCCAAATACATACACTCGATTCGGAAGACCTAGATTTATGTTACCCCTAACGAGTTAATCGTTATTGCTACTCGTGATTATAAAATTATAACAATTACAGATTACAATTTTATAATCTAGCATTGATAAAATTAATGACCAAATTCGACGGGCCATATCAAATCAAGAAATCAATCAATCATGGATCATAAGAACAAGCAACACAAATAAGTAATTGATTAGAAATCAAAATCTAATTACAGATTAATTAATTATAAAACATGAATAGGGTTCAACATCCCTTCGAACTACTATAAACTAACTTAGCTACACATAATTAAACTATTGTCTAAATTCTGATAAAACAAAGTCATAATTAAAATAAACAGAAATAAAGAAAATCAAATGGAATTTGTCGAAGACTTTGTCTTCAACTTGTGCCATCTGTTGTTTCCCGTTAATTAAATCCCTTCGCGAATTCCATGATACTTCAATATATTTTTCTTTTATAAGCCCGAGTGACTCTTTCCTCCCACTACAAGAAAAGCCACTTATAGTCACCAAAAAATAGTGAGGGTAAGGAAAACCACACACTAAATGTGTCATATACTTACCTTTAATTAGAAGAAAAAAATACCCTCACTAAAAATATTGATTGTTGGTGACATTTTAAAAATTTCAGAATGTTACCTAATATGCTGAAAAAATAGGCGTTGATTTTTCCCACCAAAACACAAGCTGTTTGACCATTTAATCTTAGTTAATTACATAATTAATCATATTAGCGCATTAATCAGACTTAAGAGCGGATAGATCGGTACACGTGATCGTACACGCACTTTAGGTTGATTTAACTGTCATTTTAGTTATAATTGTGTACATATCCACGTGTATTTTGGACATTTATTTCTTATGTGCAGATTAATGCGTTCAATTTTTTTTTTTTTTTTTTTTTTTGTCAAAACAGGTACAATTAGACAAAAAAAAACAAGCATTAGAGATCGCAAAGTTGATAGATCGAACGAAGTAAACAGAGGACAAGACTGAAGAAGCACCTCGGCCGAGACCAATTTGTGCCTCGATCGAGGTAACCTTCCAAGGGATTTGGGAAGAAAATCAGAGCTCAAGGCCTTGGCTGAGGCCAATCTGTGCCTCGGCCGAGGCAACCTTCCAAGAGATTTGGAAAGAAAATCAGAGCTCAAGGCCTCAGCCGAGGCAACCTTCCAGGGGAAAATGAAGATTTTGAAGCTTTCAAGGCCTCGGCCGCGGTAAGAACGAACCTCGGCCGTGGTGATCCATAAACCCTAAACCTTGAAAATCCCCTTCTTGTCGCCTCGACCGTGATCAGTTAATACCTCGGCCGAGGCTAGCCTTCGAAATGAAACCCTATTAACTCCAGGTATAAACAAAAGCGATTTCTCACAGCTTCTCTCTCTCTCTCTCTCTCTCTCTCTCTCTCTCACAGTGTTCCCCCTTTCTCTCTCGTACAGCTACCTTCGTCTCTCTCTAGAAACTCTGGTAAAATTCAACTAAAATCCAGCTCAATCAACACCATCCTTACATGCAATTGATCGAAATCCACCAAAATTCATATCCCCATCGATCTAGAATTCCATCTCAATGAAAACCATCTTTGGAATCTCGTTTCATCCCGTCGAATCACGTCTAAAATTCCAGCTCAACCAAAATAAAAATTTCAGCTAGATTTAGGGCTAAGATTTCGCACCTTGTTTGGTATCCTTTGTAGATCGAACTTGAGACGAAGAATTTGGGTTTTCTACATCAGCTCAAAATTGGGGTAAGTGTGTTGCCCTCCTCTGCGATTTGCATTACATTTAACAAACCTTTGTCAAAATTACTAAGTTTTGGAAGATTCTTGCCTTTGCCCCTCATTTTTTGTACTGCTACTGTTCACTTCAACAATTTTGTATGAATGTTTAATTTCATATTGTTATGGGACTGAAAATGAAAATGAAAAAACTTGGGACTATAAATGCTTGTAAAATTATAACTTATGGGACTAAAGGTGCTCGATTTTGAATTTGTGGAATCAAAGGTGAAACTTTTGAACCAAAATGCAACTGCCCCGTGTCTTGTGGGACTAAAAGTGCAATTTTCTCGTATTTATTACGTCATTTAAAGGACATGTGCTATGCAAGTGATCGAAAAAGGTAATGATAAATGTTGTGGGACTGAAAATGCAAAACTTTGGGACTATAAATACTTGTAAAATTTCTCATGGGACTAAAAGTGCTCGATTTTAATTTGTATTTGTGGGATCAAACGTGTAACCTTTGAGACTAAAATGCAACTGCCATGTGTCTTGTGGGACCAAAATCGCAATCTCCTCATATTCATGTTAAATGTTCCGGAAAGCATCACCTATGAAGTTGCTATATAGTGTTTTTAAAGATAATGCTAATGGTTCTTTCAGTTTATTATTATCATAAGAAGTATGTGGAAGAAAAAGTTGACAACTTAAGTGCATTTAATTTCTGCTAATCTATATGTACGTATGTATATGTAAGATGTACTTATTCTTTGTTGTTCCTTAAGGATACTGGAGCAAGTTTCAAGATTGAAGATAGTGAGTGCGTGGATGATGTTCAAGTGATATAGGATGTTAACCACCTTAAGGAAAAAGAAGTGTGAGTAATTTGAAGATAATGATCTGATGATGAATAGGTCACTGAACAAGGAGTTTGCAAAATGCAATGGAGGTAAGAGAAAGAAGAAATTAGTGAAAAAGTAAAAGTAACTTTATGTTAGTAAAGTAATACTCCTAGTGTCTTCCGTAAGTATTAATGACTTATGGTACATTACCTTTCATTTTAGGAGACTGCTATAAAATAATTACAATATGTAGTGGTATATATACTATTTTATTTTAATTTCTGTATTATTGTATTTTGTCACATTAATGTATATTAGACTTCAATTATAATTTTTTCTACATTTTCATCACAAAAAACACACTCATTAATTTGACATAAATTTAATTAGTGGTTCATAATTAATTTATTGATGGAAGAAATAACTAGGAAGATTAAAATTATCTTTGTTTTGCGACCACACAGTCCGCTGAACACTATCAATTATAAATGTACATGGAGAAATAGCTGTTGCTATATCTCTAAGTATTTGGGTAAATAAAACTGAGAATCACCTATTGCTATATGATAGCTGGGAAATGAATTTTATCCAATTAAGTAATAAATACAATGACGGGAAGAGTGAACACAGCAACAATCACCCTTAATAATTTGAAAGGAATAAAGGGATGAAGCAAAATAAAATTTCCCATTCAAACTCAACAAGCCTAAACCTTTTAACGATCCTTGAAATTAAAGAAATCAATGATTTGGAACGTGTGAAGTCCAGTTGTTTCTGTCTACTCGAGGGGAAACCAGAGTCTCCACGTACATTACCACATCTCCAACAAAATAATCAGCCGAAAGAGTTTTGCATTTATTTTCTCGCAAATTGCATAACACCAAATATCTCCATTCAACACGAACAATAAGATCCCCTTCAGCAGTAATTCCAACCAAGACTATTTCCGAGTGACAAATAACATCTCCACTCCCACAAGAAAGCATATCAATGCCGCACTTATAAATTGTGGACTTAATCCATGATTCCTTCACTCCATATTCTTTCATCATCCAAACTTCAAAAATAAATTCTTTTCCGCAGGATCTTGTTTGAAATGCAGATAGGCATCCATTCATCACACACATTGTGGCGAAATGGTCCATTCCCTCATCTGGCGATGGTACTTCTTCAAGAGTTTTAAGTCTCAGATCATAAGAACAAACCATAGGACCTTTCAGACCCCTTCCCTCAACAAAACAATGAATTCTTCCGTTGAAAAGGGTTCCCAACTGATTTCCAGGATAATAGAAGTGTTTGGGATATATTAATTGAGCTGAATCACAATCTTCTTCATCGGCATATGGCCTGATGATGTGCATGTGGACACCCCCGCACCTTGATAAGTCCCCTATCATGAACTTGTACTCGTGATCAACAGGGTCATGACCAAACCAGTAGAACAACATACTCGAGAGTGGTTTTATTGCTTTTAAACTTTTCGATCTTGTGGCTGGATTCCACACGCATATACAACTTTTTTTGTAATGGAGAAAACATATCAAACCGTCACAACTGCCCAAAAAAGTTGCCTCATATTTGCGAGGCAGTGGTAGGTCCTTGATCTTAACTTGATCTTCGTAGATGGATATAGACTTATAATCACCAGACGGTGTGAGAATCCGATAGTCCGAAGGGCAAGAAATAGCTTTCTTAAGATGCAAGTGAATAAAGCGTGAGCTTGAGATTAGGAAATACCACCTCTTGCAGACAGACTTTAATCTCAAAAGGTCGATGACTTGTAGCCTTAGCAGAATCACTTCCAAAATATCTTCGGGGAGTTGTATGTTTCTCATAACTCTACAGTAAGACCAAACATATTGCGATCAAATAACGTACAATTTGAGAATCTCTAAAACATAAATTGCCTTAAAAACAACAAGAACAGATTAAAGAATTGAACTGAAGTATTACAAGACTGAAAAGCAAGTCGTAGATGGTTTTTTTGTTTTCACTAAAGCTCTACGGTGAGCTATTTATAGTGTTCTGTTCCTCTTGGCGAGATTCTTCCGCCACACAAACAAAGTTTTCTTCTTTATATGTTCAGGTAAGGCATGAATGTTCAAGTTTTGCAATCAAATGCCAATTCTGATATTCTACAATTATAGATGTAACGTATACAATATGTACATAATTGCATCATAGCCATTGCTCATGTATTAGTGAGGCGAACATGTTGTATGAGATGTTGTACAGTGATTTTAGAAGATCCGAATTGATTAAATGCACGATTTAACTTACGGATGTAATAATATCCATGAGATATTTCCTCGAGCTTGAACCCGTCACCACTATTGATGTTAATATAAATGAACAAAAAAAACCCTTGCAATTTGCTAAATACGCATAATTATCATATAAAATTTATATATTTAGCCTGCAAATGTTGTCCTATATAAAGATTTGAGGCACCTTTAGCTAAATAATATTGTATTCACCAAGGGAGCGGGGTCAAGATTCAGATGCCACATCATCAAAATCTCATCCTAAATTTGCAATTGTGTGTGAAAGTGCTGAAAAAATCCATCTAATAAGTTGCACTTTAAAGAATGAGAAAAATTAATTTTTAGTCCTATTAAGGCTTGTGTAGAAAAAATCTCGTATCATAAACAAATTCAAATTTAGTCATGTAACATCGAAAAGATATTCAATTTATTGACACTACCCAACTCTGACGACTAATTTGGCCGAAAATAGACTATTTAATTTATGCAAATGTGTAAAAAATATGTACAAATGACATGCCCGCTCACAAAAATCCTATTTATTTAGAAAAAACCATAACAAAATACAAAAGCCACAACTTAAGTATACAAGTGGTGTTATTATCCAAGAACACAATCATCTCCTTGAGAGGCAATCCCATGGCATCAGTCGCCACACCAAGCATGACGGTAATGGGAGTCTGCAGCGACGAAGTGGATAGTGAACAAGGAGAGATTCCGGAGAGGAGGGGATGAGGTGAAGGTTTCGTGGTTGGAGGAAGTGAGAGAGGATCTGAGGGGTGTAGGAGAGTGGAGGAAGAGAGCAGCGGGGGTAACCATGGGATTATATGTTACATTTGGTGTTATATCTTCTGTTTCATCACATTTACCAACCGAAATGTGTATACCGACATGTGTATGGCATAAAGTCATAAATTAATATTTATCACTCAATGAATTAAGTGTAACAAAAGATGTAAGTGTAACAAAGGATGAAACACCTATTGTAACAGAAAATTCTAATTGGAAGATGCAGGAGTTTGGAGGGAAGAGTGGTGGGTCAGCGGCGTGGAGAGGGTGAAAGAATCTCTAACGAGTTTTCCAAGAACTCTGTGACCGTGTGCGTGGTGTGGCTTTGCATTTTGTTATGGTTTTTCTTAATAAATAGGATATTTGTGAGATACCAAGTTATTTGTACATATTTTTTACTCATATGACTAAAATTAAAATTTTATAACATACCTTTAATACACGGGACTAATAATACTGATTTTTTCTATTCTTCTGAATTTTTCTCTTCAAAGAATGAATATATGATACAATTAAATTACAAAAAGTAGTAAAACGCTGGCATGATTTTACACTGAACCTACGAATTAATACATATTAATGCTCTTCATTGTCAACCCAAAACAAAAATTTCTTCCCCTTTTTTTCTGAAAACTCATGTATTTTCCGAGTAAAGTTAAAGGTCCGACCATAATTAAAAAGAAAGAAGAGAAAAAGAAGAAAAGATCAGTGTTTAGTATGTGGAGAAATAAAAGTGGGAAATACCTGGGAAAGAAATTGTCCGCGGAAGTTTTCTGCGGTTCTAGGTATTCTGTACGCGCCTCCGCACGGATATTATGAAGAAGAAGAAGAAAGAATTAGCGTTGATACTCAAGGTTACCTAGGGCTATAGGACCTATTTACTTAAATACTTTAGGTTTGGGCCTTTAATAAGTAAACACACCAGTTTATCCGATGAGATCTTCTATTCGTGTTTCATCTTGTATTTTAAAACAATCACTACATCTCAGATGTATATGATAACATCACTAATTAACATATATCGTGTGGCAGATATAATAAAATATTAGATGGAACACAAATTGGAATAGAGATCCAATCGGCCAGTTTACGAGAATGGATGCGATACGGTGCCAATACAAACTGCACAGGGTGCATTACAATGAAACACAATGTCGGGGGTATAAAACGACAATTTTGGGCTATTTTCTATGATACAGGATGGAGTAGTATAGAACACCCAGTGTTATGAGGTGTCAGACTATTCGTAATTCACAAAATTTCTTAACGCACCCATTTCTCAATTTAGTTCATTTTAATTTAAATTTTAGTACAAATTTATCAATACAACCCACCTAATACCAAATATACCCCTTCTTTTTTATTTAGGTAAATAATTTAAATTAAGCTATTACAAATAAAATAAATCATAAATAAAAGCTAAAACGAGTGTAAAATTCGTTCCTTTCTTCTGCAAAATCACTTCCTCGCCCAGTCGAATCTTCGTCTTTTTCAACCCCAATTAATTCTGTAACGTTTGGCTTTTTTAATAGTTTGTGGCAGACATATACGCCGTCTTCATATAAGTCCTGCTTCAATAACTCTTGAATTAGTCAATGATCATGTACTCAAATTTGGTTGTTTTTTTAAGTTGAAATATAAAATTTTTGGATGATAAATGCAAGTACACTGCATATGAATCTCTAAAATCGGGTGATTTACTTTTTTTAGGCATCACAATGAAGCGGACATGTCACTCGGATAAACAACTGTGCAACAAAAACATATACAAAAGTTGACCTTGAGGACCACAAAGTCATCAGAAAGTGAAAAATCCCCAATTTTGTGTGGTATATATAGCGTGTTGCAATTATTCAATAAAATTTTAATTTTCGGCTAAAAAGAGATCAAATTTGAGATATTAAAAAGATCAATTACTAATTTTGGGCAAATTTTTGTGGGTGTTAATATAATGCGCGAAGGGCAAAAACTCGTATGTGACCGTCACACGTTGTGACGGGAAAAAGTATCACTTTTTGTGGTAAAAGTATCACGTTTATCTGTACAAGTATCACTTTTTTTTAACAAAGAAAAGTATCACTTTTTGTGGTAAAAGTATCACATTAATCTGTAAAAATATCAACTTAGTAAAAGTAATATTTTTTCCTGTAAAAGTATATCTTTTTCCTATTAAAATATCAATGTTTTCTGTAAAAGTGTATTCCGTCACATGTGTGACCGTTCACACACAAGACTCACTCTGCGCGAAGTCGCCCACGGCAGACGACTTTGCAGAGGTCGCCTCTACTATGGGCGACAATGGTCAGAATTAATTGATTTTTGAGTTTCTTTTATTAAAGTCGCCCTTGTCAGGGGCGACATTGCCTAAACATTTTTTTTCCTCCTTATATTAAACAACTCTAAACTCAGGGTAGTCGAGTTAGACATCTCAAACTCGAATGGGAGTAAGGAAAATCGGAATGAAGATGAGGTTCTTGCAGATGAGATAAGAACTCCACCACCACCTCAAGATGTTGATCCGCTGCAGAGATCGGCTAGAGAGCGATGTGCACCTGGTAGTAGAGATCAGACCTCACTCCTCTATACCTAACCTATTGTATCACTAGTAACGCCCGACGACTTCTATCAACTTCTTCAGCACTGACACGGCACACCACCGAAGGTCGGACGAACTCTCCCGAGCTCCCCTTGAAATAACTTCTCCCAAAGGTACTTCTACTTGATACACTAAGACTGACAAAATATTACAACTAAAAAGACTATGTTATAACACACCGAAAATCAACTCTTGACTTAATAAAAGTAAAGTTGTTCGAATACTAAAATATTGATCTGCTTCTCTGAAATATTTAAGCAGCAAGATAAAAGCGGTCAAAGCTGCAGACGCAAGATTCCCTGCATGCAACACTATTAATAAAAGCATGCAATGTTATTTCTGGGTATATTATTCTGGACAAAGGACGTAGAATAAAGTAGAAGAAAAATCGAGTCGTGGCTAACCACTGCCCTTAAGACAAATTACGTCCCGACGCGTGCTCTCGGAATGACGTAATTGCCTCCAAAGGTAAAACGACTACGTCCTTTCTGAAGTAGCACCGCTATCAGAAAGGAAACAACGAACTTAGTATGTTCGTCTAAACTGAAATGCTATGAATTTGAGATGCTGAGAATGAAAAATGTCATTATTTATCCATTATATTGGCTATTACGGGCTGAGTAACAACCCACTTAATTACACCTTAACTCAGCCATTACTTGTTGTTTAATATGTGGATATTACTGGTTTGATTTTGAAATTCAAACTCATCCTCAAGCCCAAATGTTTTGGGCGTCTGAGCCCATCCAGCAAGCCCAACCATTTTGGGCTTTCAAAAAGATAAGAGGCAACCCAATGCCCATAGTCCACGGGTCGCGGGCTTCCCAAGGGCCTAGCCCGAGACCGTGACCGTGGTGAGGCGAGACGAGGCGTGGCCGTGCCAAGCTGACCTGAGCGTACGCGCGTGTGTGTGCTTCCAATGGGACTCCCTCACAAGCATAATTAATATACTTACTTAAGATGCTCTTATATTTATAGTTGTAATCAAGGAGTTCAAGTTCCAATGTGGGATGTGGGATATTAAATGTATTTAATCTTTCATCCCACATTAACACATAATTAAGTGGCTCACTTTATGAATTAATTTCTCATTCACCAAAAGTCGGTTTTGAGAAATTCAAAATCGTACAATTTTCTACTCTACACGTAGATTAATCGTGTAAAATTTAATTCCTACAAAATTAAAATTTTCACCACTTAATTATTTAATTAAAGTGACTACTTACACACTTTAATTATAAAGTTATTCAACAATCCCCCACATGAGTTAAAATTAATGCATGCATGAATGCAGTTTCCAGTTCAGTCTCTTTTTTATCAGCATAGCCTAAGGATAGGCAGTTTGTGGCTTTGAACCTTCCATAGCAACACACCATCGGATGCACTGACGGCTTGGTAGATGTAAATCCTTGAACCAGTCCCCCTTAGTGTGCACCTAGTCAACAATATTTGCACCATACTGATTAGAGCATACTTGTTCTCACGTTTTTGTCCGTTTCGGCCATGGACACACTTTGGATTCATAAGTGTTTCATCGAAGCGGCACCTTTACTTCACACTTACATAGGTGATTCCGTTATCGAGTATCCTGTACTACTCAATCTTTCTCAAAATATATTGGAATCATAAAAAAGTCATAAGATTTATCCTCACCACCGTTACAGGTCTTTCACACTTGTCTTGCGTTCTAGGGATGTATTTTAAAGACATAATCTTCCAAGTGTTTCTCCTGAACTTTCAAAACTTAGTTTTCCCATTGAACCAAGTTTGTGGGATCTCCACACTCATCATGGTTGGGTATCCGTTTTAATCATTATCTAAATGGTGGGTTTTACTCCCATTCCCTCTCTCAACTTGTTTAATTGATCTCGGTTTAAACTTTTGGTTTATGGATCCGCTAAGTTATCCTTTGACCTTATATATTCTATTGAAATAACCCACTAGAGATCAATTGTCTCACGGCCACGGCGTATGTGCCTAGACTTACCATTATACATATTATTCAATGCCCTTCCAATTGTGGCTTGATAGTCACAATGAACCATAACAGCTGGCACTAGCTTACTCTAGCATAGAATATCTTCTAAGAAGTTACGAAGCCATTCAACTTCTTCACCAGTTTTATCCAATGCAATGAATTCTGATTCCATGGTGGATAGGGCTATACACGTTTGTTTAGTTGATTTCCACGAAACTATTCCACCTCTAATTGTGAAAACATATCCACTCGTGGAGAATGAGTCATTCGTGTCATAAATCCAATTTGCATCACTGTACCCTTCAAGTACAAGATGATATCTCGTGCAGTGTAGCCCATAATTAAGAGTGTACTTTAAGTATCTCAAAATCCTTGTCAGAGCTTTCCAATGTTCTTGACTTGGATTACTCGTGAACCTACTCATTTTGTTCACCAAACATGCAAGGTCTGGTCTAGTACAGTATGTAATGTATATCAGACTTCGAATTACTTTTGCATGTTCTACTTGAGCTACTGGTTCTCCCATGTTCTTTTTCAGATGAATGTTTAATTCTAATGGTGTCTTGGCAGGTGGATCATCATAAGATTTTCTGAGTACTTTCTCTACATAATGAGATTGTGATAGAATAATTCCCTCAGATGTCCTGATAATCTTGATTCCTAGAATCACATCAGCCTAACCCATATCCTTTATGTCGAAGTTTCGTTTCAACATCCATTTTGTATCAATGATGGTTTCATGGTTACTACCCATAATCAACATGTTCTCTATAGACACAACATGACAAATACTTCCGACGTAACTTTTATGTACATACACTTGTCACACTCATTGATTTTGAAACCATTTGAAAGCATGGTGTTGTCAAATTTCAAGTGTCATTGTTTAGGCGCTTCTTTGAGACCATATAATGACCTTACGAGTCTGCATACCTTTCTCTCTTATCCTGATACTACAAACCCTTCAGGTTGATTCTTATATATCTCTTCTTCTAACTCCCCATTCAAGAACACAGTCTTTACATCCATTTAATGAATCTCAAGATTGTATATTGCAGCAATTGAGAGAAGCACACGAATAGACGTAATCATGGTCAGAGGAGAGTAGGTATCAAAGAAGTCATCACATTCTTTCTGTTTGAATCCTTTGGCTACCAAACGAGCTTTGTACTTATCAATTGAACCATCAGCCTTGTACTTCTTCTTTAGGATCCATTTGCATCCTAAAGGCTTGCAACCACGTGGAAGATCAACTAACTCCCACATGTGATTTTTTATGATGGATTCAATTTCACTTTTAATTGCCTCTTTCCAGAATGGAGTGTCTGGACTAGACAAAGCTTCTTTGAGTGACTTTGGTTCATCATCTAGCATATAAATGATAAAGTTAGAACCAAATGATTTTGCAATATTTGCTCTTTTGCTACGTCTCGGTTCCTCTTCTTCAAAAGACCGATAACTACTAGTAGCATCAATATTTCTTTTCAAGTTCAAAGCAATACATTTCTCGAAGGTATTCTCTTGATTCGAACTTTCTGACACTCTTTCTCTGCAAAGAAATATATTTTCAAAGAACACAGCATTCCTTGATTCTATCGTTGTTCCCACAGTCATATCCGGAATTTCAGACTTGTAGATCAAAAACCAATAAGCACTATTGTTGAATGCATATCCAAAAAATATACAATCAACCATTTTAGGGCCAATTCTAACTTGTTTAGGTAATGGAACCTCAACTTTAGCTAAACACTGCCACACTTTGAGGTATTTATATGACGACTTGCGTCATTTCCATAATTCATAAGGAGTTTTATCAACACCCTTAAGTGGTATCTTATTTAAGATATAATCAGCTTTGAGGACAGCTTCCCCCCACATGTTCTGAGATAATCCATAACTAATCAACAAGGCATTCATCATCTCCTTAAGAGTACGATTTTTGCATTCTGCTAAGCTATTTGATTGTGGAGAATAAGGAGCCATAGTTTGATGAATTATACCACTTGCAGAGCAAAACTCTTCAGACGGGGCTACATACTCACCACATCGATCACTCCGGATTGTTTTAATCTGAGTACCAAGTTGATGTTCTGCTTCAACTTTATTTTTCTTAATAGCTTCTATTGTTTCATCTCTACTTTTTAAAAGATAAGATAACAATATCTTGTGAAATCGTCTATAACAGTTATGAAAAACTATTTCCCACCTCTAGGTTGCACACACTTTAGATTGCACACGTCAGTGTGAATTAGTTCTAGAGGTGTAGTGCTCCTTTCTACTGAATGAAAAGGTAATTTTGCCATTTTGGCTTCAACACATACTTCACACTTATTAGGTGATTTTATTTCATTCAGTTTTAGCAAATCTAAATTTACTAATCGTTTTATAGCATTAAGATTTACATGTCCTACTCTAGAATGCCATAAAGAGGAACACTCGAGCAAGTAAGAATAAGTTGAAGCTTTTCCATTCATAGTAGTGGTTACATTATTGACTTGGCATTTAGTCATTGCATTGATATTGAACAAACCATTCACAACGAAACCTTTTTCCTATGAATACTCCTTGCTTGCTTAGAATGAACTTATCAGCTTCAAAGACCAAGCGGAATCTATGCTTGACCAGCAGTGATCCGGAGACCATATTTTTCCGGATGTTTGGGACATGCAGCACATTCTTCAGAGTGAGCTCATTTCCAGAGGTCAGCTTCAAGATCACATTGCTCACTCCAGCCACCTCAAACGAGGCTTGATTTCCTGTATGAAACTTCCTTCCAGATGAAGCTTTGTAGCAAGATAACACCTCCATGTCAGAACAGACATGACAGGAAGCCCCAGTATCAACAAACCACTCCCAAGGGTTGTATACTATGTTGGCCTCAAACACCACAACTGTGAGGTCCAGGTCTTCTTGCTCTTGTTCAACAACATTGGCATTAGTGTTTTTCTTCTTCTGCTTGGGCATACGACAGTTCTTAGCCATGTGGTTTGATTTGCCATAGTTGTAGCAATTTCCTGCAAACTTAGGAGCATTTGCAGGCTGTTTGTCTTTACCATTGTTGTTGTTGTTGGGCTAATTGTTGACTCGACTGTTATTCACGTTAGAATTTTCCTCTTGTTACTCGAGGATCTCCTTTCCAACAGATTTTCTTTCGCATCAAGTTGTGCTCAATGCCTGGACTCAGCTATTCTGCTGTCCTCATCAATTCTCAGCTTAAGAATCAGGTCCTCGACCGTCATTTCCTTTTCGCTTGTGTTTTAAGTAATTCTTGAAATCACTCCAGCCCGGAGGCAGCTTTTCAATCAAGCTAGCCACCACAAATGGAAGGCAGTTTCATGTATTCAGCAGAAGCATCACTATTAACTGCAACTCCTGGGCTTGTTCCACAACCGAACGGTTGTCCACCATTTTGAAGTCAAGAAAACGAGCTATCACAAACTTTTTAACTCTGGCATCGACTGTCTTGTACTTCTTTTCAAGAGCATCCCATAGCTCTTTTACCGTTTTCGTGTCTGCACAAATGTTATACAGAGAGTCGGCCAGTCCGTTTAGGACATAATTACGACACAAGTAATCCCCTTGTGTCCAAGCATCTAGTGCGATACGTCTTGCAGTATCAGTATCATTTTCAGCTGGAGTAGCTAGAGCTTGTTGTTTCAGAAAATAAGCAATTCCAAGTGTTGTGAGCTAAAACATCATCTTCTGCTGCTATCTCTTGAAATTGTCACCGGAAAATTTCACCGGTTTCTCAACAGTATTGGCAAGAGCAGTCGGTTCAATAGTAGTGGAAGTCATTGTTCAGAATGATAATTTGTCTTAAGATTGTTATTTTTGGGTATACTATTCTGGATAAAGGACATAGAATAAAGCAGAAGAGACATAAGTACCTCCAAAGGTGAAACGATTACGTCCTTTCTGAAGTAGCACCACTACCAGAAAGGCACCAACGTAATAGCCCACTTGATTACACCTTAACTTAGCCATTACTGGCTGTTTAATATGTGGATGTTACAGGTTTGATTTTGAAATTCAAACCCATCCTCAAGCCCAAACGTTTTGGGCTTCTGAGTCCATCTGGCAAGCCCAACCATTTTGGGCTTCCAAAAAGATAAGAGGCAGCCCCAGGCTCAAAGCCCACGGGTCGCGGCCGAGGACTTCCCAAGGCCCAAGGCCTAAGGCCCTAGCCCTAGCCTGTGACCGTGGCGAGACGAGGCGTGGTCGTGGTTGTGCCGAGCCGAGCGCGCGTGTGTAGGTTTTCAATGGGACTCCCTCCAGTCACAATCATAATTAATATACTTACTTAAGATGTTCTTATATTTATAGTTGTAACCAAGGATTTCCAATTCCAATGTAGGATGGGAGATTTTCCATCCCACATTAACACATAATTAAGTGGCTTGCATTATGAATTAATTTTCCACTCACCAAAAGTCGGTTTTGAGAAATTTAAAATCCTACGATTATCTACTCTACACTTAGATTAATCGTGTAAAGTTTAATTCCTACAAAATTAAACTTTCCACTAATTAATTATTTAATTAAAGTGACTACTTATACACTTTAATTATAAAATTATCCAACATGCAACACTATTTATAAATGTTAGTATGGATTGTTAATCGCATTCAGTGAAATTTTGTCCTTTTACCTTGCTCCTCTGCATTTCAACCGAGAGAGGTGAGTCTACAAACAAATGGTCTCCTAAAAAATTCATTGCCCACTTTTCATGCCTCACATCTCCTCTCTTGTTTGCCTCAGTTTGAGTCATTTAGAGTGCAGCAAGTGAAATTTTGTGGGGAGTAGTTTGCCAGTGTAATCAAATAATACTCCAATTAGGTACAAATTTCTAAACATTTAATTGCTTTCGCCATTAATTTACAGCTTCTATTGATACAAATTATTTTATGTTGATAGACTATTTTTTAATTTCTTGTGTATTAGTCTAGTTTTAGGTGAATTAGTTATAGTTTGTATTTTTTTATTGTATTATTTCCGACAGCTATTCATTTTATAATAATAAGGATAAATAAGTTTGAAATAAGGACAAAATAATCTAATTTTTTCCCATGTAGTTATAGAATTTACAGTTAATTTATGGTGTTTTAGTTTATAAATAGGAAAATTAATATAGTGTTTGTTAAACAATAATGGGTTATGTTGGTGTAATTTTAAATTATGATACCTAGGAAAATAAATTTTACAGATATATTATGCTATTTTTGTTTTATATTAATATACCATTAATAATTGCATTTGTCAGAATCTCATTTGAATGAGTTATTTTTCTTAATATTGTGTTGGCTATCGAAACTGGTTTGATTAAAGATAGTTCGTGGACGTGATGTCCATGATTATCAGTATAGTAGAAATGTTAACATAATCATACTTCTCCTTCACTAAGGTAACAAATTTTTATATTTAATTCCGGCCTAATTACTTTTCTATTTTCATAAATATGGATTGTAGAATGCACTTAGACGTGGCTGTATTATTATGTTGTATTAGTTTGTACAAACTAAAACTAAAATGACTTTATGTGTTAATCAAGTGCTAGATACGTGCCGAGTACGAACCACATTCCTAGAAAAAATATTCTATTGAGTTTGAAGGTTAGTATCCACAAAAAAGAAAAAAAAATGTTATTACATATTTAAAATCATAAATAATAATCAAAATAAAGAAACAAGTGGGAAAATATATTTTAATTTTAATAATATATTACAAAAATTTGAAAATAATTAAAATTATGATATGGACTGGTGCCATAACGCGTAGTGTAGTACATAATGGTCCTGAAATTTCCCCTCTTTATGATTCAATGAATATGAATAATATAGAATAATCTTTTAACCATATATTCTTCAATTAGTTTTTAAACTATTGAGTTGGATTTTAAATTCATTGTTGTTTTAATTACTTAGATAAAATTGGGGATATAGAAAAAATATCGATATACTACCCTCTAAATGTATGTATCAAAATATTTATGTCTAATATAAGCTAAAATCTTTGCATTTGAAGATAATGACGAATGAGGAAAATGTTGGACTTGTAGTGCAGCATGGATGTGGAACATACCAGCCAGCTATAGGTGGCCGAAGGATATCTCGTGTCATTGGCTATTCCGAATTGGTTTCAATATTATACGACATGTTAAATATCGATAGTAATCGATATATGTTAAAGGTTTCCACAACGTTACGTGAAAATAATACTTTTCAACTAATACCAGTCAACAATGACAAATATCTATGGTTCTTCTTTGCTCCTAAGCGGGTATTTTGGCAATTCAGTGTGCGATAGACTATCCTCCTTCGATTTTGCCTGTGCAAAGGAGTTTGCATAATAGGACAGATTGATGAGGACGCTAAAACTGGGCTGAAACACACGTTCATTTTGTGGAGCAATGGGATTCCAGAAATCAACACATTATTACTGCCCCTCAAGTCGGAAGACAAGGTGATGAAGTGGACATTGAATATATGGAGTGGTATCAAGGGATTACACGTCGATCGATAACTCCTGAATTAGGTGTGCAAGAGGGATCTCTGCTGACAACTCATGCATCTATAGAAACTTTGGTGGGTAAATAATTTCAGTTTGATTACTTATATATAAATACAAAATGTTTCCATTTCATATTCAAATATGTTTATTCACCTATCATTTTAGGAAATGATAGTTAAGAGCATGCACCAACTAGCAGTCTGGGAGAGAGACTATATGAGGGAGCCGACCAGAAGATCTTTTGAAGGGTTATATCAGGAAGCGAAGCTTCATTCCATGATTATCGTCCATCCTATCAGCCGTAGCCGCATGCACAACACCAAGCTGATCCACCGCCCATGTCATATGAGACAGACCAACAGGGGAGGATGCATAGTTAGTCTAGACATACTAATTTTAGATAGAGAGTTGATCTGACCACTTCGCATAACCCCCGTCCATTTAGGTCTATGACAAGCGATCTACGAGAGCCATCACAATTTTCCATTCATGAGCATCCCGGTGTGGACATGCAGCCAGGATACTATGTGCCTCCAATGGTACAAGAACATGATTTTGTCACTCCTCATCGGGGAGTATACGGTTTGCGAAGGTTTCAAGAATTTTCGGTAGCGTTACGACCACCTTTGGAATTAACGTGGTAAGAGGCAGACGAAGGCTGTGATGTGGGCCGTTGAGAAGGCTGATGAGCTCAAGAATTTGCGAAAAATGCAGGTTGAGGAGCTGGGATAGCAGTATTCATAGAACGATGGAGAATATCATATTGCTTAGCCTGATTAAGAAGATCCAGAAAGGACGGAACGGGAACCATGGACATCCGTGTATTGGAGAAACTCAGAAATTGAGGACTAAGCCGGCGTAAAAACCAGTGGCTTTAATCTAATTCATTGACCAGGCGACCGATCGAGGATAGCTGATCACAAAGAAGTTTAAACTTACGTCCAAATTCGTCGACAGAAGAATTTCCACAACGGAGGAAGAGTAATTCTTCGTGAAGCTGAAGAGCACGAGAGATAGAGGCGTGCGAAAAAGCTGCCTCAAGTGCGAGCTAAGTTGAGTGGGACGTCGTACAATCGACGACCTTGGACATTGCTTCCTTCGAGAGGGTTGAGAAGATTGTTGGGTGCGGAAGCTATGATAAGTGGAAAAATATTTTAGTTGAAAGGAATTTTTGAAGAATTGGAGTAGCTACTGCTCACTCTGTTTTTGTATTTCATAAGATTGAATTAAATTGATGAATTACAAATGAGAGCATCACTATTTATAGTGAACAATGGAAAATTCTAGAGTAGAGAATACAAAGAGATATTCAAAGATACTTTAATGGCTTTACACTTCCAAGACTTTGAATACACCTCTTGTAGACATATCTTGATTCATGAACCAAAATTGAATTGCAACACCCCTCCTTAATTTGCAATCTTGACTTGTTTCTTGAATCTCTCAAACTTGTCGAATGAAACAGCCTTTGTCAACACATCAGCGGGTTGGTCATTGGTATTGATGAACTCCATGCATATTTTCCCTTCACTTACAAGCTCTTGGATGAAGTGATGTCGCAAATTCGATATGCTTAGACATTGCATGGAAGACTGGATTTTTGGTCATAGCAATTGCAGACATATTATCACAGAAAATGGTAGTTGGCTTATTTTGTTTCAACTTCAAATCTTCCGAAATTCTTCTAAGCCAAACAGCTTCACAAGCTGCATTTGTAGCTGCAATGTACTCGGCTTCGGCTGAAGATAAGGCAACATATTTTTGCTTCCTTGAACTCCATGATATGAAATTTGTTCCAAGACAAAACACATAACCGGATGTGCTTTTTCGATCATCAAGAGATCCAGCCCAATCACTACCTGTGTAGCCAACAAGATTGAAATTTTCTTCTTTTTTGAACTCAATGCCTTGATTCTTTGTACCTTTTAAGTATCGCAAAATTCTTTTTACTGCAGAAAAATGATTTTTGCTTGGTTCATTCATGAACTGAGAAAGCAAACTTACTGAATGAGTGATATCAGGCCTGGTGTTGAGATAGATCAAGGATCCAATTAGCTTTTTGTAAAGAGTAGCATCAGCCTTTTGTGCATCATCATGAACTTGCAACCTTTCATTCAGCGCCATAGGAGTAGAGATAGGCTTGCAGTCACCCATGTTGAACTTCTTCAAGAGATCATCGATGTACTTCTCTTGACAAAGGAAAATTATTCCCGAGCTTTGCTTGACTTGAATTCCAAGAAAATACTTCATGAGCCCTAAGTCAGTCATCTCGAATTTCTCCATCATTTTCTTCTTGAAATCTTCCACCAATCTTATGTTTGTCCCAAAATAGATGAGATCATCAACATAGAGACAAACAACAAGAAAATCATTGCCAACATTTTTCACATAGAGGGAAGATTCGCTTAAGCTTCGGTTGAAACCACTTTCAACGAAGTAACCATTGATTTTGCTATTCCAACCTCGAGGAGCTTGCTTCAAACCATATAACGCTTTCTTAAACTTGTAAACTTTATTTTCTTGGCCTTTAACTTTGAATCCCTCGGGCTGCTCGATGTAGACTTCATCTTTAATTTCTCCATTGAGAAATGTTGATTTTACATCAAGTTGATAAACACACAACTCCAATTGAGCTGCCAAAACTAAAACCGTTCGAGTTGTTTCAATTCTTGCAACCGGAGCAAATGTTTCTGTGAAGTCGATTCCAAGTTGTTGAGCATACCTTTTTGCTATAAGCAGGGCTTTGTACTCCTGGATTTCTCCATTTTCATCGAACTTGATCTTGTAAACCCATTTCACTTCGATGGTTTTCTTTTGTTTTGGCAAATCAACGAGTTCCCATGTCTTATTTTTCTCGATGGTTGAAATTTCTTCTTTCATCGCCTTTTTGCAGTGTTCATTCCTCGATGCTTCTTCAAAGCTTTCAGGTTCACCGGAGAACGAGCATGATTCATAAATTTCACTTAGCAATTGTGTTCTCCTTGGAGGGCTTTCATCTTCATCTTCAAATTCAATCACTGGAGTAGGAACTGGATTTGCATCATTTTGAACTTGAGATGCTAGTGGATCTTCATAAACTGGTTCATCCACTATTTGCTTTCCTTTCCAATCCCAAGAAGCTACTTCATCAAAGACAACATCTCGAGAAATAGTGATTTTATTTGTTACAGGATCAACAAGTCGAAATCCTTTTGATTCATCACTATAACCAACAAAAAGAAGCTTTTTACCTTGTTCATCAAATTTCTCATGAGACTAAGATGGTATGAGTGCATATACAATGCTTCCAAAGACTCTGAAGTGATCCACTCTTGGCTTATTTTTGTTCCAAGCTTCAAATGGAGTTTTGTTCCTTACAGCTTTTGTGGGAGACCTGTTCAAAATGTACACAGACGTGTGTACGGCTTCAGCCCAATAGAGATTTGGAACTCCTTTTCCTTTCAACATGTTTCTTGCCATCTCGACAATTGTGAGATTTTTTCTTTCGGCAACACCGTCTTGCTGTGGTATCCTTCTCAACGTTAACTGTCTTCTGATTCCATTTACTTTGCAATATTCAGTAAATGGATTGTAGAGATATTCACCTCCACGATCGGTTCTCAAAGTCTTTATAAAAAAACCGCTTTCTTTCTCCACAAGTGCTTTGAAATTTAGAAATGTAGAGAATGCTTCTGATTTTTTAGTTAGGAAATAAATCCACATCATTCTAGTGTAGTCATCAACAAAGAGAATGAAGTACCTCTTGTTTCCTGGAGTTAAGGTCTGCATTGGATCGTAAATATCCGAATGGATAAGCTCCAATGGTGATTTTGCACGAAATGATGTTTTTGGAAAAGGAAGCTTGTGCATCTTTCCAAAAATGCAACCTTCACACACCTGATTATTCTTCTGGATTGAAGGAAGTCCGGTACCATATCCTTTTCCTTCAGTAGTATGAGGCCTTTGCAATGTAGATGACCATAACGCAAGTGCCAAAGATGAGATGAATCGGCACATTCTGCATTGAGTGCATGATTCTCACGAAATGGTAACATTAGTGGGAATATTTTGTTCCTCATCTCAATATTTGCAATAACAAGATTCCTACGCTTGTCAAGAATTTTGCATCTCCCATTATCAAAGAGAGCGGAATAATTATTTTGAATGAGCTGACCAACACTGAGAAGATTATGTGAAAGATTAGGCACATAAAGAACATCGGTGATGAGTTTTCGAGTACCTTACTTTGTTTGGACAACAATGTTTCCTTTTCCTTCTGCGCCTTTTCTCGATCCATCACCAAGAATAATTTGAGAAGTGATGTTTGGATCAATTTCCACAAAGAGATCTCGGTCACCTGACATGTGATTACTGCACCCACTATCCAAGTACCACAGTCCTTTTGATTCTTGAGAAGAACTTGAATAGAACATGAATTCTTCTTTTGATTCTTTCAAGAATTTAGCCTCATCATGTCCATTATTTTTTTCTTTATTTTGAAACCAAGAATCCCTTTGAGAATGATTAGGGATTTCGCATCTTTTACATTTGAAGTAACAATCTTTAGATTCATGATTAGGTTTCTTGCAAATGAAACAACCAGAATCATTACCAGAATTTTGTGGTTGCTTGCCTTTCCAATTGTCTTTCTTTTCATTCTTCTTCCATTGGCTGGACTTGTGATTGTGCCTTCCTTGATTAGTGGAATTTGGTTTTGAGACTTGCTTTGATTGAAAGGCTTGTTCGGTTGATGGATTTTCCAAACGTTTGATCCTTTGCTCATGTGCGAGAAGTGATCCCGTCAATTCGTACATGGTCATCTTTGTTAAATCTTTCGATTCTTCAATTGCGGTAGCTGCATGATCAAACTTAGGAGGTAGGCAATGAAGGACTTTTTGCACAACTCTCTTTTCTTCAATTGTGTCTTCACATCCTTTAATTTGATTTACGATATCTGCAACTCGAGTTGAGAAATCACAGACGATTGAGATTATCAAAATCTCTCCACAGTGATTGAAGCTTCAAGGCAATCATCTTCTCAGTTCCTTGAAATTCTTGTTTCAAAATTTCCCAAGCATCTATGGCCTTTTTGATACCAAAGATACATGAAAAATTATTTTTCCAACGCCTTGTTGAATATACCGTAACGCCATAGCATTATTCTTTGTAAACTCCTTTTGCAGCTTTGCGTAATCTTGGTCTCCTTCGTTTGGCTCTTTACTCTCTCCATCAAATATTTCCCATAAATTCATAGATTCGAAGAATGGTTCCATTTGACTACTCCAATGTGGGTACTGCTCTCCTTCAAAGATTGGAACTTGACTAGGAGAGTAGGCGAATAATGGAGAAGAGGAATTTGATGCCATCTTAAGAAGTATGCTGAAGGTATTGGCTCTTGATGCCAAATTTGTTGGGTGCTGAAGCTATGATAGATGGAAAAATATTTTAGTTGAAAAGAATTTTTGAAGAATTGGAGTAGCTACTGCTCACTCTGTTTTTGTATTTCATAAGATTGAATTGAATTGATGAATTATAAATGAGAGCATCATTATTTATAGTGAACAATGGAAAATTCTAGAGTAGAGAATACAAAGAGATATTCAAAGATACATTAATGGCTTTACACTTCCAAGACTTTGAATACACCGCTTGTAGACACTTCTTGATTCAAGAACCAAAATTGAATTGCAAATTAACTTTTAACAAAGATAACCCCCAAAAAGTTTCTGATTTGTCATGCGCCATGTTAAATAGGCAGGGTTGGGGGCTGTAGTTGTAGCAGCAGCAGCAGCTGTGGGAGTTTGCTTAGCAGAATCGACGATGATATTGACGGGAGGAGGAGAAATAGAACCATCGACATATCCCTGGAGATCAAAATAATTGAGCATGGAAATAATTTGTCGTTTCCAGAGTAAATAGTTCGAAGAAGAGAGTTTAATAGGCACCATGTGGATCATGGTGGTAATAGGGAGAGAGTCAAAGGGTGTCGTTATTGAAGCAGACGAATCGGGCCTGTTCGTCAGTGAAGACGGCGGGAGGAGAAAAAGATGGGAAGAAAATTTTAGGGTTTACGATGAGAGGCTGATACCATGTGAATAATGGATAATCACCTCATAATTAGTGGGTTTCGTGTATTACATTATATACAATTGAAGTGTACAACAGATTGAGAGATAATCAAGGAAGAATTGTTATAACAAATATTCTATTTGTATTTAGTAGCCCGTTCTATATCGATACTTGATATATCTCTATTAGTTCTCATACCATAAGGAACAACTTAAATCACATTTTTGTTGGTCAAAAGTGAAGTTTTTAGTATTTGAAACCTCTAACAACGAATTATAACTAACACTTTGATGCTCGATTCTACGTTCAAGCCACCATAAATTTCTGTTGTTCTTTTTAATATGTAGAGTTCACTATATCACATAGTAAAAGAAAAAACATGGAAACAAGAACCACTCTACTAATCTGCAAAATCCAGATCATTAGCACATTACCCAGGAAGAGCGATGAATTACAAAACGGGTGTAGTAACTTATGGGTGGTTCTAAAATTTGTCATTTTTTTTTTTTTACTTTTATAATTTCGTCTTTACTTTTTTCAGTTGCTCAAATTTAAAAATTTTCTAGCCTAAATTTAAAGTTATCACTGAATATTTGTTCAAGACATACAACAACTGACTATGGGACCACAAATTTACGCGAAAAATGTAAATCCTTGATATATTTTACCAAGTGATATACTGTGCACATACAATTACCTAGCAAGAATTTTGAGTTCCAACTAAAAAAAAACAAAATCGAGCAATTAAAAATAAAAAATCGTATTTGAATCGCCCACAAAGATAATCTATGTTTCCTCTTTTTTTTTTTTTTTTTTTTTTTTTATGTCCAGAAGATAGTTAATTTTTCTTATTAAGAGTGTATTAAATATTATTTTCCTAGTATACCTATATTGGAATAACTCTTAATTACACTTATCATCTTTTAACTCTCCACATTAATTAAGGTTGCAACAAGAATTGTCTTGTATTAAATAAATTTCTTAACTAGTGTGAAACTTTAAAGTAGGCTATCATTGTGAGACGGCAGGCGTAATAGTTACATGCATTTTGTGAGTTATAAATGGAGAACTTATATAAATATTTTATTGAAAACTTATATAAACTTGATAACAAGACATAATTTATTAAAGGAACAAACAAACACATGAATTATGAAGTTTTCTTGTTACGGATGGTTTTTTTTTTTTTTTTTTTTTTTTTTTTTTTTTTTTTTAATTAGGTGGAATTTTGAAGTTTGATTGAATCAGATCGTCCTATTTTATGAACTTATATCCATGCATTTGTGGTACACATATTATTCTTAGTGTAATTAAATTGTGTTTCGACATTAACCCAAATAAAATCTAGACATCGAAGTTTGCTTAACTTGTAAGATTCCTGAGGGTGTCGTATAATCATTAGTACAAATACAGACAAAGTATGAGTATACATTGTTTTTAAGTATTATCGAGATAAATATAGCATACAACAAATAGCTATCGAAAACAAGTACTAGGCATAACTATATAGCTTTGTTTCCCCATCCACCGTGGTCACATGTTAATGTGTGCAACTGATGTGTTAATATCTCTTAAAAAGAAGTAAATTTTCTTACCTTAAATTTAGGAATAAGATTATTATGTATCAGCGGTAGACACGTTTACATGTGCCCATAGTGGTAAGGGAGCATTTTTACTCAACTACATTATTAGAGACAACATGTCACTAATTAGTAACTTAAAAGCCTCATCGCTAATAATTTTATTGGAGACGGTAAGAATCCCCTCAATTATGTATCGAATATTTTTGCAACAACTAGTTATCTCTAAAAGATGTCTGAAGATAGCTTTAAATAATTCATAGAGTGTCTTGTAATAAAAAAATCGTCATATAAACTAGAGATAACAATTGTCGTATAATGAATGTCAATAACTACATTTTTTCAATTAGTTTGTTTTATTATCAATTAACTGCATTTTCAACCTTTTAAAAATCATCTATTCTCACTTATACAAATTAGTTTTTATTTATTGTGACTTATTCTATCACATATTGCATCTTATTTTTTAAAAAAGAATTTTGAGTTTCCATCTTTAACTACTAAAATAAGATATTTAATTTTTAGAAAAATACTCTTATTTTAGGATATAGAGTACCATTTTTAATAATAAAAAACACGTGTACTTCCAAGAACATCTAAAAACTAAAATGAAGAAAGTTATATTGAAATTTATTTTAGGATCCAAAAAAAATGAAGGCAATCACACTCAAATGCAAATCTAATTCATTTTAATGAGATTAGCTATTATATTCTATTTCCAATGATTTCTACAATATATTTTAGATTATTAGAAATCTATTGTATATCATCAAAACAACTTCACTAAAGCAAAAATATTAAAAAAAAAAAAGAAAAGAGGTTGTGTTGCACATTCACCGTTTTATTTTTGGTAATTTGAATAAATATACGACTTTTTATAAACCAACAACTATCAATTATATCACTCCCTATAGTTTTTTGGTTTGACTTATTCAATTATCATATTTAACTTATTCAATCGGCGAATACCCAATCAGTCTTCCTTCTTTAGTAAGGGCATATGTTTTTTTCTAAATAAATATTTTAATTAAAAACCTGATTCTTATTTAGGATTAAGGAGTATCTATATTCCTTTTCTCGTATCAAATAATCAAAATAAATATTTTCGTTATTTTCTAAGTGAAGCGAAAGGAGATTAAGTACGGAATCATGGATACTAGATGTTGTCTACGACATAAGCAACAAAATCGCAGTAAAGTTATCTCTGTGTACATTATGAACTATCTAGTAATATAGTACCTACATTTTGACTATAACGTATAAACTAGCATCAATATAACAGTAACCGTGTGGAGTACATATAAACGTAGTTTATGTATCGAGCATGCTACCTCATATAGTAGAAAGAAAAGAAAAATCAATTAAACCTTAAATATGGATTGTTAAGTGGCTAAGTCCAAATTCAATGCTCTACAAACAACCAAAATCTCTTAAGCTGTTGTTATTATCTCATTGTATTACCTCCCAAAAATTACTCATCTATTAATTTATGGTTAGTGCACTAAACATTCAAAGGAAATAAGTGTTATTGTGCAATTTGGATATAAGAATCATATAATATCATTTATTACATGCATGACTTTGGATGAAACAAAGCAAGTAATTTCAGGTGGCAATCTCTAAGTGTTGTTCGATCCTTTTCTCCCTTCTCATCTCTACATTATGGTCAATTTTACAAACCCTAAAAATTTCAAGAAAGGGATAAGGAAGACTTATAAGCATAGTTGTAAACTGGCTAGCCATAATACTATGGCTTAGAACAAATTTAATTTTTTTCCTTATTGGCACCCCATGCAATCTTATTTGTATTCATACATGAAATTCATCATTATTACAACCCTCATTTCCTCTATAAATTACCTTCCTCATCTCCTTCTCAAACCACCTCATTTCTCTCAAATTACAATTAAACTCTTGTAGTTAATTTCTCTCTCCTCCTCGCTCTCCCTCTCTCTCATGGATTCCCCAACTTCCAATCCTAACCCCCAGCCTATTGTTCCTGATGTTCCAACGAGGGACGATGAAGAAACAAGAAGTCCTTCAGTTGATCGCAGCCAATCTAGTGAAGGAACCATCCCTAATGAGTACCCAGTAGTACCTCAACTGGCAAATCATGAGGCTCCGATGGCGATGGATGATGAGGATCGCGTGTATGGATGTAAATATTGTATTAAAATGTTTACGAATAAACAGGCCTTGGGAGGGCACCAAAATGCCCACAAAGTCGAGCGTACACTGGAAAAAACTATGCGCGAAGCGCAGGAGAATGGCTTGGGCTACCTTGGTGGTCCTTCGGCTCCTCATTTTCTTGCGTCTTACCCCAGACCTCATGATCATATGAGCAGGTCTTATCTCACCTGGCCTTATCCTTCTACACATGAAAGGCTTCCCATCAGGTACAATCCAAGGCCCATGGCACCAATACCCGTTGAGCCTTCCGGGCCACGACCCTTACCAAGTTTTGGCCTTGTCTATGGACGATGGTCTGCTCCTTTCCCTAGACATCCTCAGTTTCCAGGGTACCCGCACCATTACGTGGCCAATCATGGGTCGAGTTACAGGTTTCTAAATGCTGGAGAAGGTAGCTCTAGTTCCGCCAAGCCTGTTTATGAACATCATCAGGGTCCGTCGGCTTTAACATTAAGACTCGGGCCTAGTGAAAACCCTAGAGATGGGAATAATGCTAGTCGGATAAACGAGCAAGTAGACAAAGAAATCGATGAATCAGGGCTGGATTTGACGCTTAGGCTCTAAGCCTGCTTGTGTTAATTTTAGATCGATCTTTGTCTTTGTTTTAATGTTTCTGCTTTTTTCCTTCTCTAGATTTTTTAATTTAGTTTTGTCGAATGACTCAAGATTTGTTGGATCCACTTTAATTCACTAATGAAATAAACTACAAATTTTATTTCATATCTTGTTATTTATTTTCAGTTTTAATTTTTCCGATAATATATCTGTCACAGAAATGTAGAAAAAACACATTGGTTTATTATTACAAACCAATGCAAAGTAAATAATGTACACAATACTAGCTAACTACTTTCATTATAAAAAAGTTTAAGCAAATAGCCGCTATAAATCTAAAGTAAAAAAAATGTGAAACTGTATGAAAGAAAAAACTGGTGAAAGTTAAGCAAATAGCCGATATATATATATATATATATATATATATATATATATATATGTGTGTGTATGTATGTATGTATGTAGATGTCAGAAATATTAAGCTGGAAATAACACGTGAAACTTAAAATCAAGACACAGATTCATGAAGTCTCAGTTAATGCAAATAATTTGAAATTATAAATATTCATTCAGGCAATAGTGATGTAGCCATTGACGACATACTTTTTTTTCCCTCTATACTGATCCAAGTAATATCTACATCATTTGCATAGTAATATTTACATTGTTTCCATAAGTAACGAAGTTCTGAATTACTTATTTATGATATTTACCATCTAATGTTCTAATATATGTAACGTAATCTTTGGAAAACCGAGGATTTTTTTATTTTTTTTTTGAAAAGGAAAAGCTTATATTAATTAGCGACGAAAAGCTTCGTCCAACACAATATGTTCGATTGAGGACGGACATTCTCCAACCACACTATCAAGACTATTTAATGACAAACTAATTTGTGCCAAATGATGGGCAACACAATTAGCCATATCGCCTAACTAGACTATTATGGAAAGAAATAAAGCGAGAACTAAAAGATAGAATAGAGGTAATAAAACTGCCCAAATAACTATACTCTTCACTTCGTGCTTTTAGCTTATGAAACAGAGTAGCGTTGTCGACTTCAACGATCAATTTGCTAACCTGAAGGTTTACCGCGCTCCTCACCCCTTCAAGACAAGTTGCGGCCTCTGCGATTTCAATGCTAAGGCTCTCTTCTAGTCTTCTTCTCCCGGTTTGTATCACCCCCACCATCTTCATCCCTAAGGACCCAGCCAAGACCTGTTCTTGCCCCATCCACACAAGAGGCATCAGAATTTAGTTTTACCAAACCTATACCCGGAGGCTGCCAAACTGTCGCCATTGTTGCGCCATGAGACTTCAGGGAAGGCATTTTCGCCGAAGTGAAATCAGACAGGGTTGTTGCTGCAATTCTGTAGCAGCTATTATGGTCCATCTCCTTCTCGTCAAATACCAAGACATTTCTCGCCCTCCATACCATCCACAACAGCATACAGAACATCATTTCGGTCTCTTTATGCTGCATCTTCGAAATTTTCTCCACCCAGTCCGCTATAGAAGCTGTCGGATTTAGCAGCTCCTCGCCCAGCCTAATAGGAGAACCCTTCCAAAACGTGATACTCCAAGGGCAGTCTCTTAAAGCATGTTCCTCCGACCCCATTTCGCGTCCACATCTCTTGCAATCTGGATCAACATTCACTCCCCTCCGGACCAAACCTCGAGCAACCGGTAGAATCT
This sequence comes from Ajuga chamaepitys, assembly GCA_958295605.1. NCBI lineage: Eukaryota > Viridiplantae > Streptophyta > Magnoliopsida > Lamiales > Lamiaceae > Ajuga > Ajuga chamaepitys. The sequence continues at coordinate 4,844,090 of OY282504.1, forward strand.
TGGAAATAACCTTCCACATGAAGACCCTTATCTTTGGCGGGATGTCTAAATTCCAGACCCATTTCCATAATTTCGCCATCCCTCCCGTTTCAGAAGATCGCGGCCTATCAGATAAGGCCATATTTCTTGCACAATGATAACCAGTTTTGACACTATATTTTCCATCTTTAGTATAAGCCCAAAAAAGCCTGTCATGCAACGGACTCGTATGGACCGGGATAGTCCTTATCTGCAGTGCCACATCCTCCGGGAACAACTGATGCAACAGCTCTCGGTTCCATCTAGTGCCACTCGGCTCCAACAATTCCTTCACCCTCAACAACGTATAATTCAAAGGCCAAACACTTGGCATCCGAAATCGAGAATATTAATATGTTCCGAAAAAGAATATTAGTTGCACATTTTTATTTCTTTTTTTTATTAATTTCTTATTTTTTAATGTAGCGATAAGACAATAAATAGGTAATTTGCATTCTTTTTGTAATTAACATATTAACCAAAGCTATTTAACTCAAACTTAGAATTTCTCTATAATGCAATGCACAATTTGAAAATTTTAAATTTTATGATATATTTAAATTACTTAAGAAAATTTTCTATTACAATAAAAATTAATTTATTTTAATTTGCTGCCCAAATACAACACAAAACTAGTGCAGCTTACACTAGATATTCGATTCTAAGCCTAATAATCAACCAACTAACAATTATTTATTTTAAATTAAATATTATATAAATATATTTAATATAAATATTAGATTAAACACTGAGCAATGAGGTACTTCCAAAATCTAAGAGAGATGCATACAAAAAGAGAAAACAACTTTCAAGATTTCTCATCTCTTATGTGGATGTGTTTTTCATTTATTCCTCCTTTATAAAAAATACAAATATTTATCTTTAAATTTGGCTATTTTTAAATTATTGTAATATTATATAAGTAAATTCTATTATATTGATTTGTAATAAGAATAAAATTAAGGTTTCAAAAATACATTAACTTGAATTTTTTTAAAAAATATGCAATAATTTTTTTTTTAAAAACAATATATATATATATATTAATTTTTTTAATGTATCCTATTTTAAATATGCAACAATTATATGTCAAATAAAGATCATGATTTATTTATTGATAATATGTGTTTTAATTTTCTTGGAAAAAAAAAAGGTTTTCCATGTATAAATAAGTGCGAGTCTTGTGTATGACGGTCACATGGATCCATGAAGCCCGTATATATATATATACAGAGAGAGAGAGAGAGAGAGAGAGAGAGAGAGGGAGAGGTCAACCCCAAAATTGCAGGGGCTGACTTTCTCGCTAAATGCATTACTAATTATAGAAATCCTAATTAATTAACGATAATAAATACATCTAATAATAATTAGACCTAATTGTTAATAATAATAAATGAAATATATATATATATATATATATATATATATATAAAAGTAAAACAGAGGGCAGTAGTGCCATTTTATTTTTCCCTCCAAAAATTTTAAACTATAATTAGTAACTTTTCCTATTTTTGGTATGTTCATAACTTTCTTTTATTTATTTTTAAATACAAATAATTTTTTCATCTTAAATCCGATTTTTATGCATAATATACCAAATTATTCATCTTTTCACGAGCTTCGATTTGACATCCATATCATATACGTTATAATGAGATATTTGGTTTGAATAAACGGATTGTTTGTTGGTTAATTTTTGTACTATAATTAATGGTCATTGTGACTTGTACTATAATATTTTGGTTTTGGTTGCAACTAAAATTAGTAAAATTATCTCTTTAAAAAAATCATGAGTATTTTTTTATAATTATTTTTAATTACCTGTTTATTTTTTTAATAATGTGTATTTGTTAAAATTACTCTTTTAATGAAATTTATTCTTTGCAGCCTAAATTACGGCATTTGTAAATTTTTGCAATTGTTTTAATTTTTTTACTTTTACTAATATTCAATTATATATTTTTAAACTTGTAAGCTAAATAATACTTTGTCGCACTAATCAACATCAATTGTATTTTTTACTCTTAACAATCTAAATAGCTTTTCCCGCATTAATTATTTTTTATCTTCAAATAAATAAATTATTTGTAATAAAAATATAACATTTATATAAATAATTTACATTACCATATAAAATACGGAAATATCCAAATATTTTGAAGAACTCATAGACTTTAATTTGTTATTTGAATTATTAAATAACTTTTGAATTTTATTTTGTTAAAATAATAATTTATTAAATAAAATTATTTAAGTATATTTGAAATCACCAAATGAAATCTCAAAAGTTGCAAATGAAAATTTAACTTTATAATTAGAATTTAAAATTTTATTTAGATAAATTAAAAAAATATAAAATAAAAGTAGGGACATAAAGAAAAACAATATTAAACTTTACATTACGTATGAACTATCCAAGTAAAATATCATTGTTCCGTTTATTATATATTTTATGGATATTTTAAATTATTTATAGTTAGAATTTAAAAATTATTTTATAAATTAAAAAATCTATATATATTTATATATATAAGCCACGGTTGGGACACTTCTTTAAGTAACACTTTTCAGCCTAAAATTTCAGACTGTATTGATAAGTTGTTGTCACATTTGGTAAGAATCAAAATTAATTTTACTTTCTAAAGTTGCAAATATCTTTTTTTCATTTTTAATATATTTATTATGTATACTATATCAAATTAATCATCTTTTGACGATATTCGATTTGACATCCATATGATATATATATATATATATATATATAATTATAAAATATTCTATTTAAAATATTATATTATTTGTTCGTTGATTATTTAAGTAAGATTCCAGTATTTATTGTAGCTTTCAAAACAAATATAGCATTGATTCGGAACAAAATTAAAAATCATTCAAATAATTCTCTTTTACAAATTATATTACTTGATTATTTCATTAAAACGACAATTAATCAGTTTTATTTATTTGACTTGAATTGTCTCAAGTTTTCTTCATTTATTGCATTGAGAGAAAAATCATTGTATATACAATTGAACACATACTTTATCGAATTAAAAGCGATAGTTAATATTTGATTTATAATCATCTTATTAAATTATTAAATTTGCTAATGTTTATTTATTATAATAATTATTTTTGTTGATAAATCACAAAACTATGACTTTCGCTCATATATATAACTTTATATATGCTAATTAATCTTAAAAAAATATTACTTTTTTATATTTCCATATATTAATGTTACTTTTCGATAAATAATTACCACTTTGCAACCTAAATTATGCTATTATACAAGTTGCAACTAAACTTCTTTTTAATAAGCAAAATTAACCAACTTAAACTATATATATTTTTTAGACTTTGCAACCTAAACAATACTTGGTCACATTAACCAATCTCAATTAAGTCTTTTTTTTTTTTTTTTTTTTTTACATTTTGCAACCTAAGCAATTTTTTTACATTAACCAATGTGTATCTTTAGATGAATCTACTATTTACAATATAAATGTATAATTTAATTGAAACTTTTCAACATATATATATGAAAGTATTAAGAAATATTGAAGAACTCATATGTTTTATTTTGTCATTCGAACTATTGAAAAAACAAAAGATGTTTTATTTTGTTATTCCAACTATTAAATAACTTTTGAATCTTATTTTGTTATTTTTTTATTTTTTTATTCTTTGTATATCTAAAATACAAAGTAAGGTATTAAAACTTGCAACTAATGTTTTTCAAAAGTAAATAGTTATAATTAGAATTAAAACTTTATTTAGATAAATTTAAATATTCAAAGTAGAATGGAAAAAATGAAAGAAAAATAATTTTCTTATAACATTATTCAGTTTATTTTATTTAATAATGTGAGTTGATAGTTAGGTATTTATTTTTGTTTTAACATTCATAATTAATTAAGCTATAATTCATATAGGTGAAGAATGAAACAAACACACTAAATGTGTGTCTGGATTTCAAAGATAAAAAATGAACATGTTGAAAAAGATATTTATCTTAATATTAATTTTTATATATATACATATACTCCCTCATTCCCAAATGAACTTGCACAGGGGGGTCGGTACACATATTAAGAAAAGTTATTTTTTGAGGATTTTGTTGACTTTTCAAATGTGGATTGAGGGTGGAGATTGAGTGTGAAGATTTTGAGGGTGGAGATTGTATTATAACTTTCCTTATTAAGAAGTGTGCAAGTTTGATTGGGACAAACGAAAACGGAAAGTGTGCAAGTTCATTCGGGACGGAGGGAGTATAATATACCTATATATAAAGTGAGTTATATTAAATTCATGTATAACATGCGAGAAACTTATATTCACATTACTTATAATTTTATTATATTTTATTCTACATTTAAAAAAATATTTTATTTGGGTAAAACGATCACATATTTAAATATTAGACTATATCATATTTAATTTTATTAAAATCATTACTTTTTAAATAAACTTCCGTGCATCGCACGGGAATAATACTAGTTTGATCTAAAAGAAAAAAAATACCAATATAAAATAATAGCTAAATTTATAGTTACCAAAATGACAGGCTCTCATTTACTAATTTGTTAATGATATTGACTTTCAAAAGTTTTACTAATTTGTCAATGATACCGACTTTCAAATTTTTTTATAACAAATAATGGTCAAATAAATGTAAATAATATTCACAATTTCATTTTTGTCTCATCACCACCATAACAAATACTGCATAAGATCAGCCTACGAAAAAATACTGAAACCACTCATGGAGAAGTTGAAAACAACACTTTCATAATAGGGCACCTGATTCATGAAAGAATATAATAATCCAAGTAAGGCCTATAATTATGGGTTTTCTTTCAAAAGTTCCAAAGAAATTCATCGAATCTCATATTCTAAATTCACAACAGATTTAAATTACAATTTGGAAAATATTCAAAATTATGATAAGATGACCAAAAGTGATTTTTAAAAAGTTCTCAATATAAAGTTTACACACTGATGATGATATTCTTAGAATTTGAACAAGGGATAACTACCAAGAAAGTGGAAATAATTATATTAATCAGCATAGCAGTTGCATTATGTTAGTACAATCCATTTCACATTTATTCTTGCATGATACATGTAACAATTAATTATTCCGATTCTTAATTAGTAAACATCAAATTATTATTTTTCTCCTATTTTATTTCTTTTAATTATTAGAATTTTTTTTGTGATCCATATATTTCTCATTATTTTCTTGAAATTTAATTTTATATGACATCCAATTATTTCACACCTCTTCATTGATGAAAAACTATTTACTTATAAGCAATCAAATAGTTATTAAATACTAAGAAAATGAACATTTTTTATGTGTTATCAAACATAGTGATTCTCTATAGTGTTCCATACTAACATGCCTCTACTTCTTCATGCATCTAGAGAACTTTTGTTGGTAAGAAGAGTCTCACTTTGAACAGTGATTGATGGTTAGTGGTTGCAAAATCGACTCAGCCCATCCGACAGTTTAGACGGCCTATGTAACACCCTAGTCCCGCAAATAGGTGAAGGGTTCCCACTAAAACATACTTGTACTTTTCAAAATATTTATCAGCAGAGGACCCTTTGACAAACATACGAGTTTGAAAAAATTTCATTAATTATTAATTAAACTATTATTTACATAAAAGCTAACTCGTATAAACCCACATCTTTGAGTTAAAATCCATAATATACTTTCATAATATCATTAGAGATTCTACTTTTAATTTAAAAATACCCAAAAGCTAAAACATTGATACCTTTAGCTTAACTAATATAATGTAAGTATTTTAATACTTCAATATTCAATATTTAAAATTACTTCCGCCTTAAAAATATTTAGAAGATACAAGACTTGTAACATCAAAATCCAATAAATTTTACTAAACTTTAAACTCTTTTAGATCACTTGTAAAATAATTAATGTAAAATTAAGACTTCTACGTTGATACTTAACTTCAAATGTATTTACTTTATATACTCTTTATTCTTCTTATTGGGAACTTGTATGCGGTAGCTAGATCCCCTGTTATTCATTGGACTTGGAATTGTTTTAAGCATAGCATCATGAGTTATGCGAACCAGTGAGAGAACTCTATAAGCAGTTGTACTAAATGAATATGCACCAAATAAATACATCCTTGACTTAGAAGACATTCTTACGACTCAGAAGTCTAACTAGGAGCCCATCTTAAGACTCAAAGCCATATTATTAAGATCACTTAAGAGCCAATCTTACGACTCGAAAGCATTCAACTTAGGAGTCAATCTTACGACTCAAAAGCCCATCTCACAACTTGAGAGTAATCATAAGCCCGAAGGCGAACATATAAATCACAATACAAATTCAATATTATGTATGCTACATACTTACCCAGTTCTCATGAAGACATTCTTGGACTGATGTAGATGTTGTTTGACTGATTTATTCTGGAGAGGCTCCAAGGTTGTCTCGTCCAACTCGTACTACATTTGCCGATTTGAGACATTTAGTCTTATTACTTTCTTTATTATTCCTCTCTTTGTCATAACTTATTATATCCATCATAATCTTAAATTTGTACGTATGATTAATGCGCTAGTATAATTATTTTATACATTCACTCATATAGTAATATATATATATATATATATATATATATTTATTTTATGTAACTACTAATAGTTACAAAAGAGTTATTTTTTGTAACCACTTCTGTAGTGCAAAAAGAGTAGCGGCAAATACCTTTTTTTCTTGGAGTGAGTCTTGTGTGTGATAGTCTCACGTGTGACGAAATACACATTAACAGGAAGAACTGATACTTTTACAAATAAACGTGATACTTTTACAGATAAAAGTGATATTTTTGCTACAAGATACTTTTACAGATAAAAGCGATACTTTTACTACAAAAGTTGATATTTTTTTTTGTTAAAAAAAATAATACATTTACAGAAAAAAAAAAAAAAAAAGTGATATTTTTACTTTAGAAAGTGATATTTTTTGTTCCCGCCACACCGTGTGACGGTCTCATACAAGTTTTGCCTTTTTTCCTTGTAGTGAGATTATATAGTCTTTTTTCTTTATTATGGGTGTATTAATGTCATTTTACTAATATACCCATATTGGAATTAACTTTTAATTACACTTAACATCCTTTAGCTCACCATATTCAATATGGTTGTGACATAAATTGTCACTTGTATTAAATATATTTCCTAATTTGTGTGAAACTTTGAAGCGGACTAAAATAGTACTTTTTCTAAAAAATCACATTACATTTTTCAATCGTAATACTTTTAAAGTATTTCAATTCAATAATACTACCTCCATTTTTTAGATGTCCTTTTAGGTTTTGTAGTTTGTCTAAAAGTAGATTGCTTTTTAGTTTTTCTTCTACATTTTTTTTTTCAATACTACCCTTTTAATTATTCACAGAGAATCTCTAATTACCTTACTTATCATTTATGATGTATTCCTAAAAAAAATATAAAGAAAATGAAGAGAAAATTAACAGATTTGAGGGGAGAGAAAAAATCTAAATGAGGACTTATTTGCCCATTCCTCTTACCCCTTACTTATCTTATCCTAACCTAAAATGACATTTTTAGAAAAGTGGAGGTAGCAGTTGAAAACATTTTGTCGGTTATAAAGGGAACATATATAAACATATATATATATATATATTATGAAACCTTATTTAAACTTAATGAGAAGACATAAATTATTTAAAAACAAATACATGAGTTATTAAGCTTACTTCTTGTGGATGCAATATTTCTTTCAATTGAGTAAAATTTTGAAGTTTGATTGGGCCAGGTCGACTCGTTATATGAACTTAAATCCATGTATTTATGGCACATAAATACTACCCCCTCTATCTCATAATAAGAGTGAATTTATTTGAAAATATATATTTTCTTAATTTTTTTTAGTTAATTTGATTAATGTACGACTCTAGAAATCAGTAATACAAACTCACTCAACTATTTTAATTTTTTAATTGACTTATTTAATCATATTTAACTAACATATAAAATTAAAAAAAAAAATTCTTTAGTTGAATTAGTAAAACGAGGCCTTGAATTTTTAAAAATGACTTATAATAAAAAAGTTATCTATACATATAACTCTTTTTATAAAATAGATGAAATATTCTTAACCCAATTGTATTGTTTTTCAAATTCATCAACTCAACAAAGTCAAGCTCAAACAAAGTCAAAACTTTGAAGTTGTTCTCTTATAACTTGTGAGAAAATTAAGGACCACATAGTCATCAAATTTACAAATACAGACAAAAAATGAGTAGGAAGTGTTTTACAGAATTGTATTCAAAAAATATATTATACCACTTTTACTATAAGAAAAATGATGATTTAAAATAATAAAGAATTATCTAAAATAACAAGCATTTGTCAAAATAACATTATTAGAGACAATATGTCTCAATAATTGGTTGCTCAAGAACCCCCTTGCTAATAATATTATACGAGACAATAAAAATCACCTCAAATGTGTATCATATATTTTTCATTTTGCATCAAGAACTAGTATTTCTAAAAAAATTCTAAATATGACCTTAAATAATTTTTAGATTGTTCCTTGAAAAAATTAGAGACAAAATAATCGTCTCTGAAAGTTTCACTTAAGACATTCCTTATTATAATTTTCTTTCAATTTTGGTCTAAGATTGTTTTCAGGGTTAGTTGGGATAATATTATCTATCTCAATTTAATTGTTGGTTATTTGTATTTAAAGTCGATGTTGGATAAAGGGTCTGGTAAAAAAGTCTTTATATATCCCTCGAACAAGCAAACAAAATTATCATGGCCAAGGAGGATTGGCAATTTGTCACGGGCAAGGCCTCACCATACTACACACTACTAAAATATTAATCTTATCCATAACACAAATTAAAAACTTCCATAAATACTAATATTTCATACCAAACATGCCTACTAATAATAGTGGATAGTGTTATCCTACCTTTTATAATTATTTTACATATCCCAAATACAAATCCAAACATGCCCTAAGTGAATATACAACCTTCTGAAAATTATCTATCCTCACATATATAACTTCCTTTATTTCTGATTTGATTAATTAAGTCTGGTTATAAAATTGTTTGTGAAAATAGAAATTTGAATTATACTTTTGACTAATGCAATGTATAATCTAATTCACTTTACATGAGAATACCTATTTCTTTCTATGTTCCAGTGATCTCTATAATATTATTTAGCTTATTTAGAAATCTATTGTATATTATCAAAAAAAATCTAACTACAGGAATAATATTCAAAATCTAGATATTTTTTATGTCCAAAATAAAGGAAGTGTATTTCAAATTCAACTTTATATTTTTGGTTAGTTTAATAAATTTACGACTTATCACAAACAATGGTCACTTATGTCAATCTCTAAATTTGTTCGTTTGATTTATTCAATCACATGAACTTATTTAATATGTGGATTTTATCAAGCTAACTACTCCTTCTCCTTTACTGCAACATGATTTTTTAAGAAAATAAATATTTCATAAACCTAGTTCTTTTTGGAGGCGAGGGAGCACCCATTTTTCTTAATGTTTTAAATGAAGAGCAAAAAAAATGAATTATGAAGTCTTTGTTATAAATCGGTATGTAATTGTATAGACGAAGATGTAATAATTCAGACAAAGTCGAGGCTAGAGTTTGACTCTATATCCGTAAGACGAAATTGCCACGTACTCTGGTGCAATACGTTTACTAGCAAAACGCCTCCAAGATACAACGACTTTAAAACTTCAGACCGCTGCACTACGAGTCGGAAGTTATCGGCGAACGTACTCAGATATTTGGAACTTTCGAACTCTTCTAATGCAGAATTTAGAAAGCTTTTGAATCTTAAAGAACTTGTGAATTCGAATGAATGAAATGAAATGTGGAGGGGCCTATTTATATATGTTGAAGAGTTGTGGTGCCTTTTTGGAAAGACACCTCTTCACCCCTTGGTTGCACCCTTTGGACTGGATCCATCAGTTCGCTGGGCGGTTGCACCTGCAGGCTGACCCGCGCCCTGGCGGGCGATGGGTCGCACTGGTTCGACCTGCCCGGCGGGTCGGACCCAGTTCGACCCACCGGGTTGTCCGGTCCGGTTCGACCGGTTTGAGCCACCGGGTTGTCCGGTCCGGTTCAACCGGTCCGAGCCGCCCAACCGTCCGGTTCGACCCGGTTCCTAACCGGACCCGGTCCACGTCACCGTACCGCCTGGCTCAAACCGCCACGAACCCGCGAGCCATCCGTCGGGACCACCTGGCCAAAACTTTAAGGCTCCTCCAGCTCCTCGCGACGACGCGTACGTGCGAAGTGCGCCTCTAAAGCGACTCAATGCGACATGTGCGACGTGCGCGTGCGGGCTCGGGCTCAGATGATGCGAAGCACCATCCTCGGGTCCATTTTAGCCAAAGGCTAAAATCCCACTAGGATCCACCATAAGGTCCACCATAGGGGAGCACACTTGATAACTACTTATCAAGTGCTCTACTAAAGAAGGAGTATCCACTTACTCCAATTTTTCTATGTGGGACAAGTTCCCATATGTTTCCTTCATAAACTCTTCAACTTTCATGTTTAAGTTGCAACCTTTGACAATTAATATCTCATTCTCCGGAAATTGGTTTTGAGCAATTAATACATTAAATTCATCTACTCGAAGTGTAGATTATGAATTTGCAACTTGTTTCCATTTTTAACAAATGGATTGAATTAATTAAATTGAACAATTTTGAGTCAAAATCCAAAATTCCAAATCAATTTCCAACAATCTCCCACATAAATGATATTAATGCAATGCACACCTAAGAAAGTCCCAACGAGCCCTCCCTTCATTAGGATAGGTAGCTTCAGGCTTTGAACCTTCCCTAGTGAGATGCCATCGGATTTACTCGCTGCTCAGTGAACATTATGTCTTGAACTGGTCAGCTTTTGTGTAAATCAAGTACAATGACAACCACAAAGTAACGACTCTCATATCCTTTTGGTTCTCACGTTGTTGTCCATTTTGGCCATGGACCTTATCTCGGATTCATAAGTGTGTACTGAAAATATTACATTTGTCAGTTTGAAGCGGCCCACTTCACACTTATATAGGTGATCTCCTATTAAAGGTACCCTGAAATACCTTACCACGGAGATATAGGAATCATTAAAAGCTATTAAGCTTACCCTTACCACACGTCATCAGGTTTTGTACCTGTATAATTGGCACTTGAGCAGAATCGAGAATGAGCTTGAAATTTGTTTTCAAGTGCAAAGCTAAGTGCTTCAAAGCTTAGTTGTCTCGTTGAACCAAGTTCTTGAGATCCTCCAGTCATTATGGACGAGTTACCACTATGAACACTCTTTAGTGTGTGGGTTTTAGCCCCATTCCCCTTACCGCGCTATACATTTGATCTCGACCAGTGCCTTTAGTTAGCGGATCCGCAATGTTGTCTTTTGACTTTACGTAGTCAATGGAGATTACCCCACTTGAGATCAAATGTCTAACGGTATTGTGTCTCCTCCGGCTGTGTCGAGACTTACCATTATACATGTGGCTTTGTGCCCTCCCTATATGATACACGTTAATTATGCATGTACTTAGATCGATTTAGGATCATATTTTATATCATTTACGTGCATATTTGACCGGCACTTATTTATATTTATAATATTTGGGTCATTTGACGTGTTTCGACTTGTTTTGAAGTTAATTAGGTATTTTTATTCCATTTGGATGAAGTTCGAAGAAGAAACAAGTCAGAGGGTTAAAACGGATGAAAAAAGAGTTAAAGGAGTCAAAGGGCCAACACGGCCGCGTCAAATATGGACACGGCCGTGTCAATAGTGGCCTAGAACATGTAAAAATGCACTGCCAACCAACATGGCCGCGTCAATAACCAACACGGCCGCGTGAGAATGTGTCCTGAAAGTGAAGTTTTCTGTCAGCCTGACACACCTCTACTATTTTGATCATATCTTGAGATTTACAACTCCGATTAAGGTGCAGTTGGTGGCGTTAGAAAGCTGATTCAAAGGGCTACACCTTTTATTGAAATAGACAAATCCCAAAAACGACCGTAAGACCCTCAAAAATGGCTTCAAAGTCAGACCTAAAAATCTGCCCGGGAAAAGCGGACGCGGCCGTGTCAGAAAGGATTTTCTGCGAGAATTTCCTAATTTTAATAGGATTTTGATCCTATCTTCCCCAAGATTCGTCCCCAACTCTATAAAAAGGACCCCAAGCTCTAGGAATCAGGAAAAAAAACATCAGAGAACATCAATTACATCGTTCTACCTAGAAGAAGTCTTGGAGGACAAAGAAGACGAAGATCATCAAGACGGATTTATCCGGGTTTAGTCGTTCTTTCTTAGTTTTATCTTTTACAATGTTTTTCGTAGAATTTTGTATTGGATTATTGCTAGGCATGAGTAACTAAGCTATTCGTGTCCTAGGGTTAGAAAGTAGGGATTATTATGACAATGTTTTGATTTATGGTTTAATCTATTAATTCCGTTCTTTACGTGTTTTATCTCTATATTTGTGCTTAAAACTGAATTTAGCTTGATCACCTAGATTTAGTAATTTAGTTTAGCAATTCCGCTTCGAGAGGAGGGAATCGTTATCAGACCTATAACATAGAGCGCAGTTGTCTATGACTGTGTGGGCCGTGGCTTAGGATCGTTTGGGAGTTATTAGGTTTAATTGACTCGAGAGGGTAATTAGCTTAATTAATCAACGATTTAATCGCTTCGAGAGAAGGGTTAGATTATTGTCGTGTCGCCTAATAAACATTAGAATTGGTAAATTTATAGGTTAATTATATAATAAACATTAGAATTGGTAAATTTATAGGTTAATTATATGCAACATTGAAGTAATATCCTGAAATCAAAGTCCTAGGATACCCTTTCTCAGTGATTGTTAGTTCTCTTTGTTTGCCAGTCATTATTTAAATTCCTTAATTCTTGTTAAAATCAACCTTCGAAACTTAGTATCTAGTTAGGACATTCCTAGAGTATTAAGGTATCAAACTACCTAAAACTATTCCTTGTGGGATCGACCTTGACAATAGTACTACACCTACATCCGTACACTTGCGGAACACTAGGTTAGAAACCGACGTGTCACTATAGCAGACATGCTATCACAGTGTATCATCACGGGAGGCACTGGTTTGCACCAACTAGGAATATCCTCTAAGAAGTTCCGAAGCCATTCTGCCTCTTCACCAGCTTTGTCTAAAGCAATGAACTCCGATTCCATTGTGGAACGAGCTATGCAAGTTTGTTTAGAGGATTTCCAAGCCACAGCTCCTCCACCTATAGTGAATACATAACCATTGGTGGATTTTGAATCTTTTGTATTAGATATCCAGTTTGCATCTGTGTATCCTTCCAATACGGCTGGATATCTTGTATAGAAAATTCCATGATTCATGGTATGTTTTAAATACCTTAAAACTCTCATCAGAGCTTTCCAGTGATCCTTGTTAGGATTACTTGTAAATCTACTAAGTTTGCTAACTGAATATGCTATATCCGGACGCGTACCATTTGTCAAGTACATCAGGCTTCCGATTTTTGCATATTTCAGTTGCAGCACTGGGTCTCCTCTATTTTTGGCTAAGAGTAGATTAACATCTACAGGAGTGTTAGTCGGGGGTACGTCATAAGCATCTTCCTCAACACATTCTCAACGTAATGAGTTTGTGATAGGAAAATTCCATCAGAAGTTCTAGAGATTTTCATCCCTAGAATGACGTCAGCAAGACCCATGTCTTTCATGTCAAAATTTCGTTTTAACATGTTTTTAGTATTCATGATCGAGTCATGATTACTCCCCGTAATAAGCATGTCATCGACGTATAGACACACTATCACATAATCTTCTGGAGTGCCCTTTATATAGACACACTTATCGCACTCATTGATTTTGAAACCATTAGAGAGCATCACATTATCAAATTTTTCATGCCATTTAAGAGGTGCTTGTTTGAGTCCGTACAAAGATCTAACAAGTTTACACACCTTCTTCTCTTGGCCAGGCACCACAAACCCTTCAGGTTGTTCCATATATATCTCCTTCTCCAATTCCCCATTTAAGAAGGCCGTCTTCACATCCATTTGATGTATCTCAAAGTTATGCAGAGCTGCAATAGCAATGAGAACTCTAATGGAAGTGATCCTCGTAACTGGGGAATACGTATCAAAGAAGTCGTATCCTTCTCTTTGCTTGAACCCTTTAGCTACCAATCTAGCCTTATACTTATCAATTGATCAATTGGCTTTATACTTCCTCTTTAGGATCCACTTGCATCCAAGTGGTTTACAGCCTGGTGGTAGATCTACAATCTCCCATGTGTGATTTTGCATGATGGACTCGATTTCACTGTTTATTGCTTCTTTCAGAGAGGAGCATTTGGACTGGACAATGCCTCATGTATTGTCCTAGGTTCACTTTCCATCATGTATGATAGAAAATCCGGCCCAAAGGACTTTTCCTTTCTGGCCCTTTTACTATGTCTCGGTTCATCATTACCCCCAGGTTCTTTATTAACCTCTACAGGTGAACCATTTGTAATTTCATAGGTCCTTTTAAAAGAACTTACTTCTGGCGTTTTTCTTCTTAGGACTTATGTTCTCAAAGAACACCACGTTCCTTGACTCAATAGTTATTCCCACGTTTATTTCAGGAATGTCTGATTTGTGCACCAGAAATCGATATGCACTACTATTATGCGCATATCCAATGAAAATGCAATCAACAGTTTCCTATTCTTACTTGTTTCGGCTTAGGTACTTCAACCTTAGCTAGGCACCCCCACACTTTAGGGTAATGGTAGGAAGGTTTTCTTCCTTTCCACAACTCGTACGGAGTTTTGTCCCTTTTCTTATGTGGCAATTTGTTAAGAATGTAGTTGGCAGACAAGATTGCTTCCCCCCACATGTTCTGGGGTAAGCCCGAACTTATCAACATAGCGTTCATCATCTCTTTTAGAGTACGGTTCTTGCGTTCTGCAACGCCATTTGATTGAGGTGAATATGGAGCTGTATTTTGATGAATAATACCATTTTATTGGCAAAATTCTTCAAATGGAGCTACATATTCTCCACCTCTATCACTACGAATCACTTTGATTCTTTTGCTAAGTTGATTTTCAACCTCATTCTTATAATTTTTGAATGCCTCAATGGTTTCATCTTTACTTTTCAAAAGATATACATAACAGTATCTTGTGCAATCATCAATAAAAGTAATGAAGTAATTCTTACCACCTCTAGTTTGCACAAACTTTAAATCACCACATCAGTATGAACAAGTTCTAGAGGTGAAGTACTTCTATCAACTGAATGGAATGCTGTTTTGGCCAATTTTGCCTCCACACAGATCTCACACTTTTGTGAATCAAATTCCATTCTAGGAAGTAAATCTAAATTCACTAAACGTCAAAGTGTATTTTGATTTACATGTCCTAATCTACCATGCCATAAATTAGAACACTCAAGCAAGTAATTAACTTCACTTATATTAATATTGCGCTTAATGTCGCGCTTTACAGTCATTACATTCATTTTGAAAAGGCTCTTTTCGAGATAACCTTTCCCAATAAATTGACTACATTTGGTCAGTACACAATTATTTGCTTCAAAAACCAACCTAAATCCGGCCTTACTCAATAAAGATCCGGAGACTAAATTCTTGCGAATGTCTGGGACATGCAGCACATCCACGAGAGTTAGTTCTTTTCCCGACGTCATCTTCAACACGACTTTTCCCAATCCTACCACTGGAGACATTGCAGAGTTTCCCATGAAGAGCTTTCTACCATTGATCTCTTGGTAAGTGGAGAACAGTTCCTTGTCTGAAAAGATATGACGGGTAGCCCTTGTGTCGATCCACCACTCCCTTGGATTATCTACCAAGTTGGCCTCAAACACGACGGCGGACATATCCAATTCAGACAGTTCTTCTGGCAAGGATTTGTGCTCGGCAAGGTTGGCCTGATTCTTTTGGCCTTGATTTGCCTTCTTTGGCTGTCGACATTCACTCGACTTGTGTCCGGGCTTATCACAATTATAACAATTACCTTTGAATCTTTTGTTCGAGGCCTTCTGTTGCTTATTAGAGCCTGCACCGCGTTTTCTCTTCTTGCCACTTCCGGACTCAGCCAAATTCACACGTGCCTCTCCACGGTTCTTGTCGCTTTTGACTTCAGATTTTCGGTTGTCTTCCTCGATCCGTAGTCTCACGATCAAGTTCTCAAGCCCCATTTCCTTACGTTTGTGCTTGAGATAATTTTTGAAATCCTTCCATTGAGGCGGTAGCTTTTGTATGAATGCGGCTACTTGAAAGGATTCAGATAGTTGCATACCTTCAGCATGAATCTCATGGAGGATCAACTGCAACTCTCGAACTTGGTCCATGACCGTCTTCGAGTCCACCATTTTGAAGTCGAGGAACCATCCGACAATGAATTTCTTCATTCCGGCATCCTCCGTTTTGTACTTTTTCTCCAAAGATAACCATAATTCTTTTGCGGTTTCAAAAATGGAGTAGACATTGTAAAGTGAGTCGTCTAATCCATTCAAAATGTAATTTCGACACAGGAAGTCACTGTGGTTCCAGGCGTCCAAAGCAGTCATTCCCTCTTTATCCCCCGTTTCAACAGTAGGAGGATCTTCCCTCAAGAACCGGGCAAGACTGAGAGTTGTCAAGTAGAACAGCATTTTCTGCTGCCATCTCTTAAAATCATGTCCGGTAAATTTTGCCGGTTTTTCGGCATGAGCAGCAGGGATTGAAGGAATAAAAACAGTAGAAGACATCTTCGAATATACAAAAAAATTTCATCTTACGCTGTTATAAATCGGTATGTAATTGTATAGACGAAGATGTAATAATCCAGACAAAGTCGAGGCTAGAGTTTGACTCTATATCCGTAAGACGAAATTGCCACATACTCTGGTGCAATACGTTTAATAGCAAAACGCCTCCAAGATACAACGACTTTAAAACTTTAGACCGCTGCACTACGAGTCGGAAGTTATCAGCGAACGTACTTAGATGTTTGGAACTTTCGGACTCTTCTAATGCAGAATTTAGAAAGCTTTTGAATCTTAAAGAACTTGTTAATTCGAATGAATGAAATGAAATGTGGAGGGACCTATTTATATATGTTGAAGAGTTGTGGTGCCTTTTTGGAAAGACACCTCTTCACCCCTTGGTTGCACCCTTTGCACTGGACCCATCAGTTCGCTGGGCGGTCGCACCTGCAGGCTGACCCGCGCCCTGGCGTGCGAAGGGTCGCACTGGTTCGACCTGCCCGGGGGATCGGTCCGACCCGACCCAGTTCGACCCACCGGGTTGTCCGGTCCGGTTCGACCGGTCCGAGCCGCCCAACCGTCCGGTTCGACCCGGTTCCTGACCGGACCCGGTCCACATCACCGCACCGCCTGGCTCAAACCACTACGAACCCGCGAGCCATCCGTCTGGACCACCTGGCCAAAACTTTAAGGCTCCTCCAGCTCCTCGCGACGATGCGAAGTGCAGAGTGCACCTCTAAAGCGACTCAATGCGACATGTGCGACGCGCGCGTGCGAGCCCGGGCTCGGGCTCAGATGGTGCGAAGCACCATCCTCGGGTCCATTTTAGCCAAAGGCTAAAATCCCACTAGGATCCACCATAAGGTCCACCATAGGGGAGCACACTTGATAACTACTTATCAAGTGCTATACTAAATAAGGAGTATCCACTTACTCCAATTTTCCTATGTGGGACAAGTTCCGATATGTTTCCTTCATAAACTCTTCAACTTCCATGTTTAAGTTGCAGCCTTTGACAATTAATATCTCATTCTCCCCGAATTGGTTTTGAGCATATTAATACATTAAATTCATCTACTCGAAGTGTAGATTATGAATTTGCACATCCGATACCACTTTCTTTTAAGATAGAACTCCAGCTTGAAAGGAATGGACGGGCGTATTGTTTTCATTTTTAACAAATGGATTGAATTAATTAAATTGGTCAATTTTGAGTCAAAACCCAAAATTCCAAATCAATTTCCAACAGTCATGAATAATAGATATTGTCCACGACGTAATGACAAAAGTGTAGTAAAATCATCTCTGCGTATATTATGAACAAACAAGTAGATCTTCAGAATTAGAATATAGTACGGACACTACGGCTATACGTTTTACGAACTAGCGCGAATATAACTATGACCGTGCATAATATGTACATACCTAGTTTATGTATCGATGTGTGTTGCCTTGAATAATAAAAGTAAAGAAAACTAAATAAGCCTTGACTATGTATTGCTAAGTGGCTAAGTTCAAATTAAATGCTCTACAAACAACCAAAATCTCTTTAGCTGTATCTCATTGTACTACCACCCAAAAATTATTCATCCATTTTTAATTTATGGTTAGTATACTTGACATTCAAAGGAAATTAGTTCAATTATGCAAATGGGAAAGGAATCGTATAATTTATTACACGCATGACTTGGATTTAAAAAAAGAAGCAAGTAAATTAATTTCATAAATTTTTAATTTTCTAATAATTTTAGTTGTCAACCTCTACGTGTTGTTCTGTACTCGTTTTTTCCCCTTCTCATCCCACATTATGGTCAAATTTGAAAACTGAAAAACCCCCCTAAAATTTCAAGAAAGGGATAAGGAAGACGCATAAGCATAATTGTAAACTAGTCTTTATGGCTTAGAACAAATTTACTCTTTTTCCTTGTTGGCACCCCATGCAATCTGGTTTGTATTCATTCATGAAAGGCATAATTATTACAACCCTCCTTCCCTCTATAAATTACCTTTCTTCATCTCCTTCTCAAACCACCTCATTTCTCTCAAACAATTAAGCTCTTGTAATAATCTCTTTTTATTAATTTCTCTATCTCCCTTGCTCGCTCTCTCTCTCTCTCTCTCTCTCTCTCTCTCTCTCTCTCTCTCTCTCTCTCTCTCTCATTGATTCCTTCAGTTCCAACCCTAACCCCCAGCCTGCTACTTCTAATATTTCAATGACAAACATTGAAGAAACAAGAAGCCCTTCAGTGGAGCAAAGCCGTTCCAGTGAAGAAACCATCCCCATCAAGTACCCAATCGTACCTCAGTCGTCAGATCAGGGTGCTCTGATGACAATGGAAGATGAGGATTGTGAGCATGGATGCAACTACTGTAAAAAAAAATTTACGAATAAACAAGCATTGGGAGGGCACCAAAATGCCCACAAACTCGAGCGTACGATAGAGAAATCTGCCCACAAAGCCCATGAGAATGGCTTGGGGTACTTTGGTGGTCCTTCGGGTCCTCATTTTCGTGCTTCCTACCCCAAAGCTCATGATCTTATGAGCAAGTCTTATCTAAGTTGGCCATATCCTTCCTCATATAACGGGCTTTCCATTGGGTACAATTCAAGGCCTATTATACACATGCCCATTGAGCCTTCCGGGCCTCAACCTGTCCCAGGTTTCACGAATGCCCACGGAGCGTGGTATGATCCTTCGCAGAGACATTCAAGGTACCCGAACCCTTACGTGGCCAACCATGGCCCGATTCACAGGTTCCCAAATTTTGGAGAAGGTAGCTCCAATTCCGTCAGGCTTGTTTCTGAATATCATCAGGGCTTGTCAGATTTTGATACAACATTAAGACTCGGACCTAGCACAAACCTTGGAGATGCAAACAATGAGATTCGGATGAACGGGCCTATAGACCAAGAAATCGATGAATCGGGTCTGGATTTGACACTCAGGCTATAAGCTTGTTTGTGTCAATCTTCATCGAATTTTTGTCTTTGTCCTTATGTTTTTTAGGCTTTTTAATATACTTTTTAGTAATGAGTTTGGATTCATTGGATCCATTGTAATTAAATAAAATAAATGTTGTTGTATTTCATCTTCAATCACCCCATAAATCTTGTTATTTATTAATTTTCAGTTTTATTTTTTCACTAACCTAACCGCACTACTAGAATCAAGGCTTTCTGCCACTATGAAATGTAGTTACAAAAAAGAGAGAATCTATTTTCCTTTTCTAATATTAAACGATTCAAATAAATATTTAATTAAATTTTTAAATGATGCGTGAAAGAAATTAATTAAGTATGAAACTAAGAATATGAGATACTTACCACAACATAATGAAAAAAACATAGTAAAGCCATCTTTGAATTAGATTATAGTATGAACAATATGACTATAACATTATACAAAATGGAAAATAGATATATTTGTAACTGTACATAATGCGTAATTACGCAATTGATTTATTGATGTTGTTGCCTCGAATAATAAAAAGAACAAAAAAACTAAATAAGCCTTAAATATGTATTGCTAAGTGACTAAGTTCAAATTTAATGCTCTAGAAAAACCAAAATCTCTTTAGATGTTATTATCTCATTGTATTAGCACCAAACGTTACTCATCCGTACTCAACATTCAAGGAAATTATTGTAATTAAGCAATTGGGATAGAGATCATATAATTTATTACAACATGACTTGGATGACAAAAAGGTAAGTAAATTTTATAACTTTAAAAGATTCTAATTAATTTAGTTGTCAATCTCTAAATGTTGTTCTATACTCTTTTTTGTCTTGTCATCCTATATTATGGTAAATTCTGAAAAGAACCACTACAACAAAAAAACGTTTAACACTACGGTAAAAAACCGTAGTTAAAAGCATACAGCGACCGTAGTAGTACATACCGCAGTCGTAGACCCTCTACCAATAACTACGGTTCAGAACCGTAGTGGTTAATTATAAAGACTACGGTTGTGAACTGTTGTCATACTAGTAGCATCTACGACTACGGTATGCATGACCACGGTTGGAAACTTCCATTGACTACGGTCTGAACCGTAGTGAGATATACTAACGACCACGGTTGAAAACCGTAGTCATAGATTTAACATCTACGACTACGGTACCTATAACAACGGTTGTTGAAACTAATTTACTACTGTCAGAAATGTAGTAATTCTAAACAAAGACTACGTTTGTTGATTCTATTTGAAAATTGTAATTAAAAATATATTATTAAAATTAATGTACATTTAAACATACGCAAAACATTTTATTTAATCAAAATAGATAAATGAATAGATAATGAATTCTAACTCCTCTCAAACATCTCAAAATATTTACAATCAACACTACTAAAAAGTTGAAATATTACATTATTTCTAAATTAACTAATCAACATTGGACTCGAAGCAGCTCCGACTCGAAATGCTGATGAAGTTCCACATCAATGTCCCCACACATCAAGTTCCACATCCTGTATTAAATTTGAAAAGAATGAACAAAACAAAATTCTCATTAATTAATGTGATGGCAAATATGATTTATTTACGAATATGCGAGTTCTATGAAACAAAAATGAGGTCAGTTCATACAAAGAGCAAATTTCACTGACTAAGTTGGATTAAGTAAAACTACTGATCCACCCAGAGATAGAAATCGACAACCACCAATTGCTGTTCTTGAGAACACACAGAATTTCTAGAATCATTTGACCAACGTCTCTCATTCTATGGAAAAGAGGCTAGTAGTATCTGGTCATCTCTATAAACACAATAAAAATAAAAAAATGAAAGACTAACGCATGCTACAAATATGACAAAGCAGCAAAGACTCTCACCATTACTACAACATTATTTGTTAATGTGGGCTTGCCCTGTTACCTGAGAGCTTTACAAATAAGTCTCACAATAAATGCTGGCCAAGACTCACATCATAACTAATTCAGATTCTACCTAAATCCTTTTAAGTTGGTATATCATCCCCCGACAAGTAATAAGTGTTGTTTTCACAAACATCCATGAAATTATGCAACTCACGCTATCATTCAGATCAAGAGAGTACCCAAATATATCATAAAGAGAGCAAATAGTTGATTTCTTCATGGATTATCGTCACTTAATTCAAGAATCAAACTGAAGTTCCAAAAAAAAAGAGCTATGAAATTCACACAAATGCTGCAGTTAAATGATAGACAAGACAAAGGAACAAGACTCACTAAGTAAATGACGAAACAAGTGGTCGCCAATGTACTTTGCAGCCTCTCATAACCGCCATGGCCATCATAGACCCCAATAAAGGTGGCATTTGGACCTGTCTCGACCTAGCTATGGTCTTCAAGGATTTCATTTGCCTGGACTATTGCAAAAGAAAATTCACCAAGGGAATGTTTCTCAAGGTCTCTGGACCAGAGAAGTGCATCATCCTCTCCCAGACTGTCTACATCATCCTTGTTCATATGGGCATATCAACTCAAAGGGCGCAAACATGAGGAAGCTGATCTTATAAACCAAGAACACATCCCTCATTTCATTCTAATTCAGAACAGAGAATATTCCGAGGCTGATATAGAAACTAAACCACAGCTGCACAGGATTATCAATCTGCAGCAATAGACGAAAAAATCCTATAAGATCGAGATATCAAATGCACAACAATACAATGCTACAACTCAATAGATTTAGTACAGCAAAAGAAAATTCAAGATTTCTTAAGTAAAAATCAAAGTTCTATGCAGAACAAAGATATTTGGCAGGAAGAAAAGAGAAACAGAGGAAAGTATGAGAGAACATGGATCTAGATATTTATTTACGAATATGTGATACATGAAATTTGATATTTAAATGAAAAGTTGTGAACCTAAAAAATAGCTGCCACAAACTGGGAAACTGCTTCATGATACGAGCTTACCTCAAAGCAAAAGTTGCCACTTTCATCAGCTTGTTTCACTTGTGGTTTGACATTCTCTGGGCCATGAGTCAAAGAAATCTGACAAGTCAAAAGATTTTATTACTTTCAACGAAGTCAGAAAACAATCAAATATATAAAAAATCAAAATTACTATCATGAATAAAAACTCATAACTGCAGCAATTTATTATTAGTGCAAACACTATGCTTTTGTGATCAATAAAAGAATTACTTCACAACATAAAACAGTCAAAGCACTAGTTCTTAGATTATCAAATACTAAAAACAACAAAAAATGTATAAAAGAAGGAAATCAGTTTCTGAATTAGAATATGTATCAATATTTTCATATAACAATGAACTATTGAACTTTGGAACATTGAACTACAAAAAGAAATATCTTAAACTATTTTCTTATGCAGAATTCTCCTAACCATTAAAAGTCATGAATGCATAAGTGATTATTCAATAAATTTCTGACCACAACCTCCTCTTCTTATGACATAGTAATGCCAAGGATAATCTAATAGAGCAGCAACATCAAACTACAACTAATCCTAGCAAATATATGGATGCATTGGCTAAGGTTAATAAGAAAAACAAGTTAGTAGATTTCATTCATCTCCAATAATACACAAATGTTAAACCAATCAAGCATAACGGAATTTACTAGATAAAGAAAGGGAAAGTTCGTACTTCCTCAATTGGAGCTGCTCGTCCTTAATTATCTCAAGCCCGAATGTAACCAAAAAAACAAAACCAAGTCACCACAAGAATGCTTCATCATTAGAAGCTTTTTATTATGAGTATGTACATTAAAATTAAAAAAAAAATCTGACCTTCACGGTGTAAGCTATGACAGAAGAGCTTTGCAAATCATAGTATTGTACATGCGGCACAATCAATAGTCAGACCAATATACTTGAAAATATGCATTTCTGAGAAAATAAGAGTCTAAATGATAAGCTTAATGATTATAATTTGGATAAAACAATGAAGAATTTCTCAAGTTACTTGAATATAACCTTCTCATAGAAGCCTCAAAAAGTCCAAGATACAGTGGTACAAGTCCTGCAAAAATATTAACATAACGCTGAATCAGAATCTAGTTCAAGAAACTGGCAAAAAAAAAACATTTCATTGACAATACATTTCGTGTTAAGAGTAGTGTGTTTGCAAGATAGTAGAATCGCATAAATGAGCTACTTCAGCTGCTCAATATTCTTTTTTCTATATATGATGTATCAAGAAATGTATACATAACAACAGAATTATGTGGTCCTACAAGTGAAACTGGTGGGAATTAGACTAGTGCTATTCAATCGACCATGTTGTTTTTTCTGTTTTGTACTATTCTACAAGGATAACTTAAGATCACAATCAAAATGACATTCTAGAAATATGTTCCACGATAGTAGAATATTTACCCATCCCGTTAAAACAGAAGAGGTCAAATATAGAAGATATCTAAGCAGTCTTAAATACTGAAATCCTTGCGGCCCTACAATATATATAATAAAGACAGTAACCAGTAACATAATCAATCAAATACTCAATTGCCACTATACTTCACCAAGAACCGGGAGATAGGGACCAGAGATATAACTTCCCTCGCAATATGATAAAGAAATAAATACCAATGGACAAAAAAGAAAAAAAGAACAAACTAAGCCATAGGAGAACTGAAAACTACCGATTGGCAATAGTTAAAGAATCAGCGAAGATTGTTCATCAATAGAAACCACCTAAAAGCAAAATAATCAAGGCCAAACTACACATGAATTTACAATACCAAATCACTGTTGTACTTCCTGAAATAACAGTATTACATCTCTAGTATTCTAACAAAAATCACTTCTTGAGTAGAGATACTGAATCGAAATTAAAAGAAACAAATAAAGCTCACTAAATTTGTCAAATCGAACACTGTACAATATTATAATCATGCCTACTCAAGGTACACAATAGCAACATTAATCTTCAGAATCAAGAATCTAAAACCTATAAAATCAATTCTCGAAAGCAAATAACAAGGCACAAACTTAAAACCTTCCAATTTACATACCTGCTGAGAAACAAGGACTCTTCAAGGGCACATTTAAGGCTGGATTCCTGGTGCCCCAAGCCCGCACAAGTATCGCAGTGTTTACCCGGAGAGTCGATTATGCTTCCCCAATATAAGTAGTTCAGAAATTTAATTTAAAAGAATATTTAGGGGAAAAGGGGAAGAAATAGAATAATAATCACCTAGGGTTTATAGACTGTAGGTGGATGACAGGCGGAGGCGGGGACGGCGGCTAGTAGCGACGAGTGGTGAAGTTCTGCGGATATAGATGTATTACAGTGGAGATCAGCGGAAATGCGGCGGAGAGTGGGAGAGATCGGCGGAGATCGGAGGAGAGCAATTTTGGCTTGGAAGTGGTTTCTCTCAACAAGAAAGAATGAGAATTAGGAGTATACATTTTAATGTTATAAGTTAAATAAAAGAAAAATTGAGAAAGGGAAAAGAATGAAATATTTGGTGGGAATATTTCCGCCAAAATAATTTTAGTGTGGAAAATAAGTATTCGACTACGGTTAAACCACAACGGTTTTGCGAAATCGTAGTCTGTTAGCGAAAAACAGGTATTCGACTACGGTTAAACCACGACGATTTTGCGAACCGTAGTCTTTTTGAGAAAATAGGTATTTGACTACAGTTAAACCACAACGGTTTTGCGAACTGTAGTCTTTTAGCGAAAAATAGGTATTCGGCTACGGTTAAATCACAACGGTTTTGCAAAACCGTAGTCATTTAGCGGAATAAAAAATGTAAAACACTACGGTTTATACAATGACCACGTTTGAGCGCTAAAAGACTACGGTTATTGCGTAAAACCGTTGTCTTTTGGGCGTGGTGATTAACAGTTTTGTTGTAGTGAACCTAAAAAATTTGAAGAAAGGGATAAGGAAGACGCATAAGCATAGCTGTAAACTAAGTTTTTAGCTATCGAATTGTATGAGGGTCTCGAGCCACAGGATAAATTATGAAAGTTAAGTATTCTTTTAGTCTTAGTGTTGCAGATGATTTTGATATGTTTATTTGCATAATATTGGCATTCCGCAAATACCTCGATCTTTCTTCAGTTGTTGGACATAATAAGCAAATGTTTCCTCTTGCCAGATAATGTGCTAAGTGAAATTTCATTGTTATGGCCTCATTTTTGTGGAGATCGTATCAGAACATAAAAAATGCATTGTCTTTCTTGGAGTAAACTCTCAAGGCTGAAAAATTGTGGAGGACTCAATATGCTTGGTAAACAAGTGTGGTGCCTTCTAAAGAATTCCCCTTCCCTCTTGGCATAGGTTATCAAGGTAAAATATTATCCGTATAGTGATGTGGGGCACCGCCTCTCCTCTTGGAGGAGTATTCTTGCAGAGCAGAGAGTTGTTATCCAAGGGTGTCAAAAGTTAATTTGTTCGGGGTCGATAATGTATATCTGGAAGGACAAGTGGCTTCTCTCTACACTCGATTTCCTTGTGCATAGTCCCTATCTATTTTACCAGGTGTCTAGCCTCATCAAAGAACAAGCTCGAAAAAAGTTCTTCCAATATATATTCTTCCAAATTTTTATCTTATATGCTCTCCACTTTCTTACAAATTGGTACCAAGAGCCACATGTGTTTGGTGGCAAAATCTTGAAGAAAGATGTCGAATGGAACACCATATCATGTTCCAACCTTTATCAAAGTATAATTAGTGCGTAAGAATGAAGTCTTTGTTTGGACCATATGAAGCTTGGGATCCCATAGAGAACGGAGTCAAAAATGAAAATGATGCGGCCACCAAGAAGATAGACCAAAAGGTGCTCACCCTCTTCATCAAGAATTGGATGAGAAGATATTCAATGCTACGGCAACCACCTCCAAGCCAACATGGGACATTCTTAAAGCCTAATTTAAAGGAGTTGATAAACTAAAGAAGGTGCATCTCCAAAAACTAACCGGCGAATTCGAGGCTCTACACATGAAGAAATCTAAATCTATATCAAATTATATTTCAAGAGTTCTTGCAATTGCTAATCAAATGCGGAGGTATGGAGAAGATATACAAGATGCTTGCATTGTTTGGAAAATCTTGAGATCATTTGACCCAAAATTCAATTATGTAGTTGGTGACATATATGAGTCAAAAGACTTGAACACAATGACCATTGAGGAACTTGCCGTATTATTGCTAGTTCATAAAAAAAGATCAAAGAAGCCCGAATTCAAGAAGTTGAACAAGCATTGACAGCAAATGTATCTTTGAAGGAGTATGAGACAAGTTCCGGTACATCTTAAAGAGGGCGAGGTCGTGGAGGAGGTCGTAGTCAATTACAAAGTAGAGGTCGTAAAACAGGCGGACGAGGTGGTAGAAGTGGTTCTAACAATAAAGAACCACAACAAAATTTCAACCAAAAGCAAGAGGTCATGTATGAGGAAGTGGTCCAAGAGATGGAGGAGGATATAAGCTAAATCAATCAAGGTATGATAAATCAAGTGTTGAATGTTACAATTATCTTCAGTTTGGCCATTTTGTTTGGGAATGTGGAACTAACGCGGAAGAAACAAGCAATTTTATGGAGAACAACAATAAAGAATAAGGAGATCCCACCCTTCTCAAATGCAAAAGTAATCAAGAAGGGGAGTATCGTAGATGGTACCTTGACTCTGGGGAAAGTAGCCACATTCGTGGAAAAATAATTTATTTGTCGAGCTTGATGATTCAATTGGTGAAGACATAACGATTGGAGATTCTTTAAAATTTCCAGTGAAAGGGAAAGGTATTATTTTAATTCGATTAAAAGATGGGAGTCGTCAATTTATTCTTATTGTCTTTTATGTGCCGGAGATGAAAATTATCATTTTGAGTTTGAGACAATTGTTGGAGAAGAATTTTGACATTTACTTGAAAAATAGAAGTTTGATAATGAAAGATGAAAATGAAAGGTTACTTGCAAAGGTGCTCACGACAGTGAATAGATTTTTTTTTAGACATTCATAGTGATGTTCCCATGTGTTTAAAGTCTTTCTTTATAGATTCATCTTGGTTGTGACATATGAGGCTTGGACACTTGAATTTTGCCGGCTTGAAGGTGATGAATAGACAAAGATTAATGGTCAACGGACTGCCCTACATAAACCATGAAATCAACTTTGTGAAAGATGTCTTATTGGAAATCAAACAAGAAAGAGCTCTTCAAAGGAATCATTGACGAGAGCTCAACATCCATTGGTACTAGTTATCTCAGATATTTGTGGACCATCAAGTCAAAATCACTTGGTGAATAATTATTTTATAACTTTAATTGATGATTATTCTCGAAAAACTGGGTGTATTTTTTAATGAAAAACCAGAGGTGTTTAAAACTTTTAAAAGGTTCAAGGCGATGGTGGAAATACAAAGTGGCTATCGATTAAAGATCT
Organism: Ajuga chamaepitys; assembly: GCA_958295605.1. Taxonomy (NCBI): domain Eukaryota; kingdom Viridiplantae; phylum Streptophyta; class Magnoliopsida; order Lamiales; family Lamiaceae; genus Ajuga; species Ajuga chamaepitys. The sequence continues at coordinate 4,872,314 of OY282504.1, forward strand.
TCGGTCCGACAGAGGTGGTGAGTTCACCTCTAGTGAATTTAAAGTGTTCTTTGAAATGAATAAGATTTATCGACATATGTGGACTCCAAATTCATCATAACAAATGGAGTGGCGGAGAGAAAGAGTGGAAGCATTTTTAACATGACAAGAAGTATGTTGAAACGCATGACATGCCAAAGGTGAAATAAGCCATTTTTTTAATAGTATACTTGATGAACTGAAGTTATTACAAGAGCGTTCATGGCATAACACCTCAAGAAGCATGGAGTGGTTACAAGCTAATTGTCTATCACTTGTGAGTTTTTGGTAGCATAGTCTATACTCATGTTCCCGATCCAAAAAGAACAAAGCTTGATGATAAAAGTGCAAAATACATCTTCATTGGCTATGATGAAAGTTTGAAAGGCTATAAGCTTCATTATTCAAGCAATGGAATAATTATCATTAGTCTAGACATGAAGTTCGATGAAGAAGGTGTTGGGAAATAGAGTTCGAAAAAGGAAGATAGTGAATATTGTCCGTTCTTTGATAATGTTGGATTTGTATACTGAAAGCAAGACCTTTTATGTACAACGTTTCCAGTTATTCACAATTAATCTCCTATCTGATTTTGTTTACACTAATCACTATATATGTCCCTATATCTCTCTGTATAAGTAGATCATATGATTGGTTAAACTTAATGAGATATAAAATATATATCACAGCTGAGACAACTTGAGGACGAGTTGTTGGTATAGGCTGCAGTATCAAGTAGTAGGAATAGTTTATCTTGACTATTTACTTATATTGGTATGTCTTTACGTATTGATAGGATCACGGTGAGATAAGTTCTTCTGCCTGACCTTAGTGAAGAACAAGAGACCTCGGTGACTTATTGTAATCTAAACCCTAAATAAGATTACAGTTATGTGTGCATGTCTGTGTGTCACGTTGATTTACGATGGGTGAGAGTTAAGTGCTAACTCTTTATACTCTGTATCTTGGGTGACAGCAACTTGCATATGATAATTGGTAATTTGTGTTTAGGTAATCGTATCCGTTTAGGATGATGATATCCCCTTAAGGAGCTCAAAAGGTTTATTGTACTAAACCCTGCATGTTGATTAAGTTCAGATACAATAATGAAGTTGAGTGGTACTATTAAGGAATTAATAAGCAATTAATTAATTTAAGCTGTCAGAAGCTTTAATTAATTAATGGATATTCGATATTTTAAATATGAGAATTAATTAAGTCTAATTTAAGCCCCAACTCAATTCGGGAATAAAGGGGTAAATCAGTATTAATTCTTTAGGGGAATGAATTAATATTTACAAATTAATTATGTTCGGGGCTGAACATATATAGAAGAATTAATTCATAGTTAGGCTCATCTTTATTTCTTGTATTTGATCCTTGGGCTGGGCCATCAGGCTCCTAGCCCAGTAGAGAATTAAACTACCAGGCCAGGCCCACACTCAGTTATTATGTATTAAATACATAACTCTCAGTCTGTGAAAAATAACAAAGAAAAACGTAAAAATCACAGAGCAGAAAAGAGACAGTGAGAGGGCGGCAGCGGCAGTGTTGGTTCCCACACTTAGGATTTCTTAAAGTTCGTCGTCCATCCGGCGTTGAGGATCGAGCAAGGATACAGTCCAGAAGGTCAATTATGGAGTCTAACATCGAATCATTGTGTGCATGATTCTCAGGTCTACTCTAGAACACCTATGTGTTGTACTTACATTAATAGATGCATGTTTAGGATGTGTATATTGAATTATGACCAAGGACGAAAATATCGGTAATTACGGAGATATCGATATTTCAATTTAGAGAGATTTCGGTGAAATCTCGATTAATATCGAAATATCGGCGCAATTTTTTAAAAAATGCCGGAAAATGTATTAAAACAGTAATTTATCACGATATTTTATAGATTGTTATAAACCTACTTAAATTCAAATATTTAATCTAAATATTGAGTGAAATTCACATATTTACAACTAGTTGACAAATAAAATAATAAACAATAGAAACATTATCAAGCCACACAAGATACATTATGAGCTCTTATTATCATTAAGGATGTTCAAGTATTTTGCAATAATATTCTAATCTATTAAATCTTTGGGCTGCATTAAGAAAATTTAGTGGATTGCGAATAATTTAGAAATTTTACAACTGAGGCTGCATAAAGAAAATTTTACCGAAATTCACCGAAATTTCACCGATATTAATCGAAATTTCACCGAAATTAATCGAATTTTACCGAAATTCACCGAAATTTCACCGATATTAATCGAAATCTCACCGAAATTAATCGAATTTTACCGAAATTCATCGAAATTTCGGTAAAATTTCCACGAATTACAACAAATTATACCTGGAGATAGCCCAAATCGAAATTTTCGGAGATTTCGGAGATATTTCGGAGAAATTCGGAGATTTCGGAGATATATCGGAGATATTCTGACATAAATTTATAACATCCGAATATCGTTTCGGTATCACCAAAAAAGAGAGATATCGGAGAGATATCGGTGAATATCGGAGATATTTTAATCCTTGATTATGACAACCAAGAAGGTCAATAGGGAAATTCGAAAATTCCTACAGATAATGCCGAGGAACGTCCTACTACTCCACCCCTTACACCCACACCACCAAATGCACAAGTTGGTGATGCAAACTCGAGTGAGAGACCTAAGAGATTTAGAAAATTGTGTGACACATATGAGTCTACGAAAGAGGTACATAGTTTTAGTGAATATACTCAATTCTTTTATTTGCAGATATTGAAACCTTAGGTTTCGATGACGTTACTCGTGATGAGAAATGGAGGCAAGTAATGGATGAGGAGATAAGTATCAAGAAGAATGATATTTGGAAGTTAACGTTACTACCTCAAGGCAAAAGCTCCATCAATATGTAGTGGGTGCACAAGATAAAGAGAAATGCAAAAGATGAAATTGAGAAGTACAAAGTAAGATTGGTTGCCAAAGGGTACAAGCAAAAGGCTCAAATTAATTATGATGAAGATTTTACACTTGTAGCACGCTTTGAGACTATTCGGTGATGATTTCTCTTGTAGCTCAGAATCATTGGAAGATCCATCAAATGGATGTAAAATCCGCTCTCTTGAATGGATATTTGGAGAAAGAAGTTTATTTTGACTAACCCCCGCTTTACATTGTGAAGGGCCATGAAGATAAATGTTGAGATTGAAGAAGGTTCTTTACGGGTTAAAGCAAGCCCCGCGTTACTGGAATTGTTGAACTGATAAATATTTCCATGCAAATAATTTCATCAAATAGCCACATGAACATGATCTTTATGTAAAAGTTAAGAATGGTGATATGTTACCTGTTTGTTTGTATGTGGATGACTTGATCTTTACAGCAATATCTGAAGATGTTTGACGCTTTTAAAAAGCTATGGCAAAGGATTTTGAGATGATGGACATTGGCTTAATGTCATATTTTCATGGCATCAAGGTGAAGCTAAGAGATGATAGAAATTTCATTTGTCAAGAGGGGCATGCCAAAGAAGTTCTTAAGAAATTTGAGATGGAGAATTGCAAGCGCGTGAGCACCCCCATTGAGTGTGAAGTAAAGTTACACTTAACAAGTTGGAGAGAGAGTTGATTCAACATTTTTTAAAAGCCTCATTGGAAGTTTGAGGTATTTGACTTGTACAGCCTGATATTCTTTTTGGCGTTGGACTTTTAAGTCACTTCATAGAAGCTCCAACTACAACTCACTTGAAAGTGGCCAAACTAATTCTCCAATATATCAAAGGTACGACTGATCATGAAATTTTCTAATCACATTTTGATGAATTCAAACTTGTTGGCTATTGTGATAGTTATTGGGTCAGTGATCTTTATAGTCGTAAAAGTACTACAGTTTTTATTTTCTATATGGGAAATTCAGCATTCACTTGAACGTAGGGTTGGTTCGGTATGATATACCAAATTTTTTATCCCATACCGTATACCGTACTGAAATTTCCGGTATCTCAAATCGATACCGATACCATACTAATATATTTGGTATATCGAATGTTTGGTATACCAAAATTTCGGTATGGCACGGTATATACCAAATATGCTGAAAAGTTTGGTATCTCCAGTAATTCCAGGAGACAATAAAAATTAAATTCATCAGAAACCCTTCAATGAAGAAATTTTTATATTTACCGAAATTATGATAGTCATTAGAGCATTAATCCTATATTCATAAACAAATCGAAATCATGATAAGAGAATCAAAGCTTTGTGTATTTTTTTTAAAGCTTAAAGCTTCTCTGCAATGAACTCCATGAAAATTAACAAACTACAAGGTCACCACAGACATGAAAACTTTACTTGCTTTCTTTTATGCTACTTATATACATTACATGAAGAAAAATTCCTCCATAAGCCCCACAACCATGTAATAGAGAGCTTAACAGAAAAGTGAATAAATGAAATGTTTAAAAATCGAAGTTAATACTAGACAGAAAACAAAAAGAAATCAGTTTCACACATCTGACAATGATCTCTGAGAGAAAAGATCTGGAACTGATCCCACAAAGCCTCTTTCCTCACACCTAATTTTCCATACCTTTACTTTCAAGCCCTAAATTTTCATACCTTCAACATTTTCCAGTCAAAGAAGACCATTTTCACTTATCTCTGTCTCAGAATGGCATCATCTGATGAAAATGCAGTACAATGTTGAGAAAAACGGGGCCAAACCCTAGATCTGAATTAGAGAGAGAAAATTTGAGATTCTTGAGAAGAAGAAAATGTGGCCGATGTTTTTGGTTTCATTGAGATTTGGACTTTTTATTACTATTTCTTTATGAATTAAATTACAACTTGGTAACTTAAATTGAAATTAAAGATGAAACTTGAGCGCTGAAATAAAATCAAAATTTCGCTATAGTACAATAAAAATCGATAACCGGTATATACCGAAATACCGAAAATAAAAAAACTGCCATACAGTTACCCTACTGAAAAAGTTCGGCACATCATCATACTGTACCTAAAATCACTGTATACTAAAATTTTGATATTTTTTGGCATTTTTTGGTACGATAAGTGTGGTATACCGAAATTTTTTTATATTTTTCTCCAGCCGTACTTGAAATTTTAAGAAGCAATCGATTGCGACTCCATCTACTTGTGAAGCGGAGTATGTTGCAACTACTTCTTATGTTTGCCATGCTATATGGCTAAGAAGTTTATTGAAGAAGTTGGAATTGCCACAAGAAGATCCTACAGAAATTTATGTGGATAATAAGTCCACAATTGTGTGAGCCAAGAATCCAATGTTTCATGGTCGAAGTAAGCATATTGATACTAAATATTACTTTATTCGAGATCATATTTCTAGGAAAGAAGTGGAGGACATAAAGTTTCAAGACTAAGTTGAATATATTTTTGAAAGTTGCATTTTGAGCTTAGAGTGTTGAATCTAGTTAAAGGAATGATGTTGAAATATCAAACTAGATTGTAATAATAGTAGTCAAAAGTTTCTTGATAATTCTAGAGAATTCTATGCATTTATTTGGAGAAGTTTATAAACGTACGTGTCTTTTGATTGTGTAGATGTATCTAGTTAGATGAATTTACTAGAGTTTAATGTAGTTTCATGTATTGGTTTAGATTCATTTTGGGTATCACCTACAAATACCCATCTCTTGCAGTCATTCGGAACAAGTCAAGTGAAGAAGAAGAAGAAGAAGAAGAAGAAGAAGAAGAAGAAGAAGAAAAGTTAAAAAAAGCTTCCTCTAATATATTTTTCCACATTTTTATCTTATATGCTCTCCACTTTCTAACATTATGCTTGTTCTATTTACATGGTGATATGATATATTATTGATGGACCACCTTAGATGCAAAGGATGCGAAGGTGGTCACCCACAATTAGGAAGCGAAGGGAGCGAACAATATTTTAGGCAAGGATCACGAAGTATCTGAGAAACCCATGTTATGTTGCTATCAAATAAGCTAATTTCAAAAACCACTCCTCGAATTTTAAGAATTTCGAGTTATCAGAGGACTATTAGTCAATGTCAAAGACATATTGAAAGAGTTAGTCGAAGAAGAATAAAAGATCAAAGATCAACTTAGAAGTTATATATGTGAGAGTTATCAAGAAATGATGAATGCAAATACACAACTATGGAAGAGGATACAGAGAAGACGTTTAGAGACTTGATTGTTTATTGTTTTGGGCTGATCTATCTAGCAAAACGTGTAATACATATTTAATTGTAGATTAAATTATTTTCTATATCGATATTTTTTCACGTTTTAATTGTAAATTAAAAGTTTTGTTATTTAGAAAACAAAATGTTATCATAGTATTTAACATATTAAATACTCCTATTTTACATAAATAAGATTATCAAATGAAAAATAATTAGTTAAATACCATGCATTGCACGAGTATTTTACTAGTAATTTAGAATTAGTAAAAAAAATTATACAACCAATTACTATGACAAAATTTAAAGATAATTTTGCATTTTTTACAAAGAAAGAAAAAAGGGATGAACAACCGATCCGCATAAGGTAGGGATGAGAATATCTAGATATATTTTTGTTCCTTTTCTATAAGTTGTCTCTTAAATCTTTTGAACTATTTCTCTTATATCCTAGCACAAATAATATTCTATATTTTAGTCAATTTTTACTTACAATGGATAAGAATTAATCATCATATCTTTGTAACAAATTAAGGACGCAACTAGCCTTTGCCCAAGTTGTTTTCTTGCGCATCTCACACAGTTTTAGCCACGTGTGCTAAAGTTTGTGAGAGACTTTCTGAATTTCTTTATGGATGTGTCCTCCAGAGAATATAATTTAATGGCGATAAATGATGGAATTATGAATACGGCTGCAAATATTGTGATAAGAAATTTAGCAATAAGCAGGCTTTGGGAGGGCTCCTCCTATATTGGCAGAATTTTCTCAATTCTGGTGTCTTCCTAAAGCTTGCTTATTGCGGAATTTCTTACCATAGTATTTACAGTTGTATTCATGGCCCTCCTCTTTCATCATCATTAAATTAGGGTCCTGATCCGACGACTCAAGTACTACTAGGTATTCAATGGGGATGGTTTCTTAATTGGACTTTTTTTGATCAACTAAATGGAATTTTGTTTCTTCTTTCACTCTTACTTAAAACATAAAACATTGTAGGTTGTGAGTTGAGGTTGGAACTTCAGGAATCCACGAGAGAGAGGGTGAGCGAGGAAGAGAGAGAAAGAAATGTTATTACAAGAGTTTGATTGTTTGAGAGAAATGAATTGGAGATGAAGCACGTAATTTATACAGGGAGAAAGGGTTACAATAATGTGGCATTCCATAAATCTTATCGTTAAAAGGTAAGTGTACAACTTTGCACACGCCTCTTTCTTATCCATTCTTAAAATTTTTAGGCTTTTAAACCATAAAGTAGGGATGAGAAGGGAAAAAAGAAGCAAAAAACAACACTTAAGAGATTGACAACTAACTTGTTTAGAATATTACACCATTCGTCTCATAAAAAGAGTTATGTTTGAAAAGGTACAATATTTTATTTTTTCTCAGTTTGATGAAGGTATAACACTCCCAAAACCATCAATTTTCACTAAGACTTACTTTTTTTTTTTTTTTTTTTTTTTTTTTTTTTAACATATTCAATCCTATATAAGTAAAATGTGAAAAAAAAAAGTTACTTGGGACTAAGAAAATAAGACATTAATATTTGAAACATAATTCTTGTTTTGGGATAATAATTTATTTTAAATGTAACTTTTTTTATGGGATAGAGTATAGATAATTTATTTAAATTTACCTGCTTATTTCATCCAAGGTTGTAATAAATGATATGACTACTATCCCAATTTCATAACTACATTAATTTTCTTTTAATGCTGATCGCAGATGCCATAAATTGAAATGGATGAGTAATTTTGATGTGGTAGAAAACTGATATACTAACAATGACGAGAGTGATTTTGGTTGTATTTTATTCAAGTAACCAAATATAGAAAGTTGAATTTGAAATACGACTTCCTTCTCTCTCTTTTTACATGGAAAATATCTAGTTTATAAATGGAGATTTTGAGTTTTGATTCTCTAATCTCGACGAGAGAGCACCTTATCATCTCAAAGGTTACTCCATGGTTTATGATTCTTACTTTGAAAATGGATTTTCACTCTCTTTTCCTCCATCTCCACTTTAGTTTTACTAGACTTACTGACAACATTTTTTCTAATCCTAGTGTTACTGTAAGTATATGGTGCTTCTATAGTGGAATGTGAACAATGTCGATCTCACAAGGACTGTTTACTTATGTTAATTTTCTACCCCAAATAGAATAGTTCAATCCTATCTAGACTCTTTATTAAAGTGGTTTGTTGTGATTAACCTAAAACTAACATTATAAAGAATGAAAATGAACACTTAGAAAACTCAAATGCGGCAAGCAATCAATAATTGGGAAGAAGATCAGATATAAAGACATATACTATGGTTCTATTTCATTTACGATCTCCGATGTTTAATTACCCTAATATTCTAGGCTTTTAAACCAAATTCTAGTTCTTATTAGGCGGTCACTACTATAGTTAGCCCTCCTCTTGGACGGCGCATACGTGTTTGATTACATACGAATAATTACCTTCCTGGGCTAACTATCACATACATAACTCTCAAGGGATCCTAAGACCAATGTCTAAACAAGCATCTCAACATAGGAAGGTGTTATACCTATATGATATGTTTGTACCAGACCCATACTAGAGTATACCAGTCAATATGGGCGGTGTATGTTCGTAGATCATACCCGTCATGATAGGGCGGTGTGTACATCCGGCCTAAGGCAGGATAAATCTAAAACAATTGAGCCATTCCAACTTGCAGATCTATTCCTGGCCGAGGACAGAGCACACCCGTCATGATAAAGCACAAGTGATTTGCATATCTGTAGCATACCATGACATATCTCACAGCACGTATAAATCACATAAATACATCTTAACCATAGCAACAATAATGTGAAAATGTTTAAACTCATAAGAGAGTGAAAGTTAACCAACCTTTATGTAGACTTTCTTTGATTGATGTGGACGTTCTTTAATTGGATGCTCCAGAGAAGCTCTAAGGTTGTCCGGTCCAACTCGTACTACACTCGCCAAATTGGAACCCTTAAATAATATAACTTTCTTTATAATTCTTCTTACTGTCATAACTTAATATCTCTATCATAATCTTCGCATGTATGTATAACTAGTGCACATGTATACTTATACTTACACATGTAATCATATTTAGAATAAATTATCATAGTAATATGTAAAAGATAAAATGTTATAAATGTCAACAACGATAACATAATAACATATGTGTAGCTTAGCTAACTTATTACTATACTCATATCCATAAAAGTTACATTCATAAAGGGTAAATTCATTTTTTATGAAAATATATATAACTTCTAAAGTTGGACAAAATGGCACATTGTAAGTAATCAAACAATTATACACAACTAAATCCATATAATTTATATAATCATCTAGAAGCTATGAAAATTTGTATAAATATACATCGTTTTCTTTATTTGTAATATACCGAGTGTATTATTTTATAAAAATCTTCTATTAAAGTTTAAAATCGATAATTTTAGGTTTCTGACTAACTTGTCCTGTAAAATTCACTAGAAATCATAGCCTCTAAAGATTCAACTATAGACTTTCTAACTTCATATATATTGATAGAATAAAACAGGTTGCAAAAGTCAAACTGAATAAATTTATAAAGATTATTTTCTAAAATCAGAACTGACACACTCTACCTAAAATGAGGTTATCTTGTAAAATTTATAAAACATCACCGGATTAACGAAACGTCCTAAAATTTTAACCAAAGACTCTTAACACCATATAGTACATTATACTAAAACAGGTTTGAGGAATTAATACTAGATAATTTTATATAATTTTACGAAGTCGCAAGCAGAACGTGAATTTCGACAAACAACGTATTTAAGTAAAGTTTACACATTTAAATAATATTATCTTTGCTTGTATAACATCTATAACATATAACATAAAGATAGTTAAAAGTATATAAAATACGAATTAAACATGCTTGTACCGATTTTGCAGCACATAGCAAAATAGTAGACTAACGTTCAACCATATAAGACTCCTGAAACATATATACTACCAACATAAACCAAACTAAAGAAATGACTCTTGATCAATCAATACTGGTGGTACAATAAAAGAAATTGTATTAGTCTAATCTAACTAATATTAATTTAATAACTTATTTATGTTTAGACTAACATCTTAATCTACGCAACCTATTAATTAGACAAAACACATATTCTTTCTGTTATCTCCTCATTCATTTGTCTACAAGTCATCATAATACAAACATACATATAATATATATACATGCATATATAAGCACAAACATATATACCCAGCTTTATCAACTACAAACACATATATGCATATTTGGCATCACCGATGCACAATTGTTAATACGGAAAGGGCACGACTGATGTGGTACAACGGAACAGTCTCGAATATCTACAACGACAGCATCAACGTAGGGTTGCGATGGTGCAGACCCATTTCTATGTTAAAAAAGAATTTGACGGAAGTGAAAATATCAGTGATTTTACCCTCATGTATAATGGCTGATAGCATTAAAGTTAATTACAACTACTTATGATTTGGTGTCGAGAGAGAAGAATTTTGAGAAGGTGAATCATCATACTTTCGTGAGTAGCTTGAGAGAGAAGTGGGGAGATAAGTTTAAGTTAAAATACCTCCAGGCTGAACTGAAACAAAATGAGTGGCTGCATGGATCTATGTGACGTGGAAGAGGGAGGAAGTGACAAGTGTTATGTGTTTCTTTATATTTTTATAAAACTTTTGAATTAATGTTGAGGATACAAAATTATATGTAATTGCATGTGGACTCGGCATATGTATGTGATTCTAGTTTAGGCCCTAAAGTATTAATTTAGGTGAAAATAAAATGTAATTGAAAGGTAATCATCAAGTGACTAGACACATAATATTACATTGCAATTAGACCCATTTAAATGGAGGAATTTGTGCTATGAATTTATAAATTTATTGTCAAATTCACTTTATGTGTTTGGATAAAATACTAAATGAGTGAATTTGTAAATTTAGATTTTTAAATCAACTCACTTATAAATCCAAGATTTGAGATAAACTATTTTACATTATATTTGGGTGAATTTCAAATCATTTGACAAATGTAGTCATTTATAAATCCTTATGCACTCACACCTCTCTCTCCCCTCCCTGCCCCCTCTCTCTCTCTCTCTCTCTCTCTTCTCCTCCTCCTCCGATATATCTTCCTCTCGTTCTCTAATGAAATGCTCCCAGTATTTCTTTTTGTTTTTCTTTTATCTCCAATAAAATGCTCCCGATAATTTTTTGGAATATAAAATATATATATGTGTGTATATATATTATTGGAAAAATATGTTCGATTAATTTTAATGTAAATAAATATTATTTTATTTAATAAAAAAATATAAATTGTTAGTTTAAACTTTAAAGAAAAAAATTGAATTTTACAAATGTTGTATCAGTTTTTTGCCAAACAATGGATTTGAAAATTTTGAATTTAAAAATTATTTCACAAATCCACCATAAATCTAAACAAGGGATTTGAAGTCCATGAATTTTAAATCTAAGAATTTTGAAATATATTCATTTTAAATTCCTACATCCAAATGGAGCCTTAGTGTTTTTCTAGGAGATAATATTTAAGTTTTATCACATTATAATTAAATAATAAAATTTACTAAAAACTCAAGTAGGATGATGCTAGTTAATGCAGTTCATTCCACATATGTTCTGAAAATTTCGCTAGAAATTAGGATAAAGATTTTAGAAATATTTTGATTGCATCATTCATGTATAAAAAATTCACATAAGTTCACATAATAATTGAATTAAAATTCTAGTCATAATTCCTAAAGTAAATTCTACTTGTATACTAAACAAAATTAAAACATCTTTTAAGATCTCTTATCTTATGTACCTTTCTTTCTGGTCGGACGAGTGATACGAGTGAGCTCGGTCCCCTAGATAACTCCTCATGTAAAATTAAGTAAAATACTTTATTTGCAGAAACTTTGTTAGTCTCAAAATTTGGATAAAGAATTTGACTTAAAAATCATTAAAATAAAGTAAATTTCAAACAATTTTTAGAAAATTAATTAAATGCAAGCAGAGAAGTCTGCTCCTTTTGATTTTGGGGTATCATTTACAAATCTTTTTTTATTTTTTTTAATTTTTTGGATTATAAATCATTTCTCTAAAAAAATTATTTAATTTTCTAGACTTTTTTCAGAAGTAATTTTTTTTTTTAATTTTTTCAGGTTACAAATAAATTTTCTGAATGTTAAATAAAAATATTCTAAAATCATTTCAGAAATAATTTTTTTAATTTTCTGGATTTATAAATGAAAATTTTGAATTTCCTGAATTTTTTAAATATTTTCTTTTTACATTTTATTAGTCGCCACGTATCGACATCTTATTTGCCCCGAAAGAAAATTGTGCAAATCACAGATTTATAACGCCAATAATATAGTCGGAGGTTGAAAAATCGAAAAAAATAATTAGTACATGGTGTCATAAAAAAAAGTAAAAATTCAAGTTATAACACTAATAAAGGCCCATAGTAAAACTGCTTCTAGTAACTGACCCAAAAATGCAATATAGTTTTTCGCGAAAAGTACTATTACTCCCACCATCTCACAATCAGAATCTGCTTTAAATTTTTAAAGCAAATCAAGAAATTTATTTAGTACATGTTACGCCCTTATTGAATATGGCGGGCTAAATGATGTCAAGTATCACTAAAAGTTAATTCAAATATAGTTATATTAGGAAAATTGCATTTAACACGTCCTTAACAAGGAAAATAGACCAACTTTTCTAGACATCTACAAAGAAAGGTCAACGTGGACGAACTTGGATAACTCAAGTGGCAGAACATCTACTACCTAGATCTTTGGTCCTGGGTTCGAGTCATCGTGAGAGGGAGGAAGGAATTTTCCTTTGTTCTTAGATTAGAAGAATTTTTTTTTTTAAAGAAAGGTCAACATAACTATCTTTGTGGCTGGTTCCAAAATAAATTTTTATTTTTATTTTAATTACTCGAGTTTGGTCCCTTTTACTAGGAATTCAAAATTTGTGCTTGATAATTGTATACGTACTGTATATGACCACGTCAAATTAGGAATTTACATTTTTCAGGTGAATTATTGGTCCCACGACTAATTGTATGTGTTTGATATATTTTTGTTTATCATTGTAGCTTGTTTACGTCACTTAGAACGCTAGATAAATTGATGAATCTCAATTTAACGCGGTCTTGTGAGGTCTAGTTATGTCTAGAAAATAATATGAGTAATTAAAAAAGTAAAAAAAAAAAAATATTAAAGCAAAAAGATAAATAACTAATTTTGTGCCACACATAAGTTACAGGACCATATTTACATTTTACCCTCTTTGCGAGTAATAATCTAGATTCTACAGACTAGTAGAGTGGTTTTTGCGTGTTTTTTTTTTTTTTTTTTTTTTTAAGTTGAGTTATAATGATAAAATATCCATAGTGAATTCTAAAATATTTCAAAAACTGGCGTTTCAAGCGGCTTCAATGTAGAGGTCTCAAACACTAAAAACATTACTTTTGGCCAAAAAAGACGTGATTTAGGTGTTTGGTTGTGCCCCCTCATTGCAGGTGCGAACTTGAATATTCCATCGTCCTACTACTCTATGATGAGAGTTTTATTTCAAAAACTTTATTTTATTCTAAAGTAAGAGTTTCAAAAGTTAATGTCATTCTCTATATATCTAATTAATTAATAACTAAATCGTTTATTTCGGGGAAATATTGCCCTAAGTTGCATGGTAAATAAATGAAATAATATAAGTAGTAGGGGTGTAAATTGATAATTTTAGAAAGTTAGACATTCATCTAATACACCAAAAAATAAAAATAATTGTATGTTTTTGCGAAACAAGACTCACATTGTCATATATTAGTTATGCTTTAGCATTTAAATACGAATTCATTGTTCATCCACGCCATTGATTTTCTCATCTGTCTAAGGAAAAAAATCATTATTCCCTACCCAAAAAATAAATATAAAGAAGAAAGAACCTTATAGGCTAACCATATTACAACCCGGGGAAAAATGCGTTCAAGCGATAATTTCAATATAACAATAACAATAAAATTAGGAGGTGTTTGCAAATTGCAAATATTAATAATTTTAAAGAGGTGATTTATATAAAAAATTATGAAAAAATTAAAATTGAGTAGTGTTTGAAAAAAAAAAAGTCTAAAGAATTTATGTATAGAAAAAAAGAAAAAGAAAAAAGAAGCTGCAATATGCTAGAAGTTGGAGATTCTCAACTTCCAAAAATCATATTATAATTGCTATACAGAAGCAGAAATATAAGTTACAACACTCAAAGATAAGTTACAACACTCAAAGATAAGTTACAACACTAAAAAAAAAAAAAAATTGCGCGGTCCGCCGGGTCACGCGCGGACGCGAAAAATATATACATTACAGTTGAGCGTTTTTTGGGAGTTCACATGTTAAATTGTAATGATGTACAATAAGCCTATTGTACATCACAAGCACACAAGTGTTACTCTTACTAATAATAGTGAATAGTGTCATACTACCTTAGTTTATCTTATCAATTCTACATTCCCCACCTCCAAGACCAAACATGCCCTAAGTGAATATGTAACCTTCTTGAAATTATCTATTTCATTTATACAACTTCGTTTATTTCTTGATTTGACTTATTAAATAATTATAAGTTTTTGGGAGAATATAATTTTGAATTTATACTTTTGACTAATAATACATGATATGGAATTTTCGAAAATGCTCTCTTTTTAAAACATAGAGTACCATTTTTAATCTTAAAGAAAATACACTTATATTCCAAGAATAAATGTTTGTAATACTAAGAACATTTAAAAGTAAAATGAATAAAGCTGTAATTGTATATTTAGGATCGAAAAAACACAAGGCAATCACTCTCAAATGCAATGTGTAATCTAATTCACTGGACATGAGATTAGCTATTTACTTTCTATATTCTAGTGATGTCTATAATATAATTATATTATTTAGAAATCTATCGTATATCATCAAAAAAATCTATACTAAAGCAACAATATTAAAAAACTTGATGTTTTTCCTATTCAAAATAAAGGAAGTTGTATTTCAAACTCTTTTTTTTTTTTTTTTTTTATTAATTTATTGAAGTTGCAACATTTTACAAACCATCAAGTTTCACTTATGTCAATCTCTATATTTGTAGTTTAGTGGCAGAGCATCTACTACCTAGGTCTTTGGTCCTGGGTTCGAGTCACCCTGAGGGGAGGGGAGGGTTTTTTCTTTGTTCCTTAGATTAGGAGAAAAAAATTTTAATCTCTATATTTGTAGGTTTGATTTATTCAATCACATTAGCTTATTTAATACGTGAATTTGGTCTAGCTAACTAGCTGTTCTCCTTTACTAACAACATATATTTTCAAGAAAAAATACATATTTCAAAAACCTAGTTCTCTTCGGAGATGAGGGAGCATTTATTTTTCCTTTCCTATACTAATCGATGAAAATAAATATTTCCTTAATTTTTACATGAAGGCCGAAAAAAATTAAGTACTGAATCATGAATATTAGATACCGACCACGACATAATGAAAAAACGTTGTAGAATCATAGAACGGACAAGGAAATCATTAGAATAAAAATATATTACGTACACTACGACTATAATGTTGTCTAAACTGCCACATCTATAACTGCAACCGTACATAATGCGTACATAAGTAGTTTATGTATCGATGCGTATTGCCTCCAATAATAAAAAGAAAATAAAAACTAAATAAGCCTTAAATATGTATTGTTAAGAGGCTAAGTTCAAATTCAATATTGTACAAACAACCAAAATCTCATTAGCTGTTGTTATTATCTCATTGTACTACCACCCAAAAATTACTCATCGCTTTTAATTTATGGTTAGTTCACTCAACATTCGAAGGATATTAGTGTAATTACACAATTGAAATAGGAATTATATAATTTATAACATGCATGACTTGGATAAAGAAAATCAAGTAAATTTCATAATTTTTTAAGATTCTAATTAGTTTAATTGTCAATCTCTAATATGTTGTTCGTACTTTTTTTCCCCTCTCATCCCCACATTATGATCTAATTTGAAAAAAAAAAACCCCAAAAAGTTTAAGAAAAGGATAATGAAGACGATATGCATAGTTGTAAACTTGCTTTTTAGGCATATACTATGGCTTAGAACTAATTTACTTTTTTACCTTGTTGGCACCCCATGCAATGGAATTGTATTCATACATGAAATGCGTCATTCTTACAACCCTCCTTTCCTCTATAAATTACCTTTCTTCATCTCCTTCTCAAACCTTCTCTTTTCTCTCAAACAGTTAAACTCTTTTAATAATCTCTCTTAATTAATTTTTCTATCTCCATTGCTCTCATGGATTCCCTAAGTTCCAACCCTAACCCCCAACCTGCTATTTCTGATGTTTTAGTGAGGAACAATGAAGAAACAAGAAGCCCTTCAATTAAGAGAAGTCATTCTAGTGAAGAAATTATCCCCATCGAGTACCCAAGCATACCTCAGCCGTCACATCAGGACGCTCAAATGGCAAAAATCGATGAGGATCGTCAGTATGATTGCAAATATTGCTATAAGAAATTTACCAATAAACATGCCTTGGGAGGGCACCAAAATGCCCACAAGGTCGAGCGTAGGCTTGAGAAATCTGCGCGCGAAGCGCATGAGAATGGCTCGGGCTACTTAGGTGGTCCTTATTTTCTCCCTTATCATAGATCACACGATATTATGAGAAGGCCTTATCTTAGCTTGCCTCATCCTTCTTCACATCGTGGGCTTTTTATTGGGTACAGTTCAAGGCCAACTGTACCAATGCCCATTGAGCCTTACAGGCCTCAGCCTGTGCCAGGATTCGGGCATGTCTTCGGAGGGTGGTCTGCAACTTTGCAACAACATCCGAGGTATCTGAACCCTTACGTGGCCAATCATGGCCCGAATTACCGGTTCCCTAATGATGCAGAAGACAGCTCTAGTTCCTCAAGGCTTGTTTCTGAACATCATCAGAGCCTGCCGGATTCTGCTCTTAGTAGAATGCTTGGAGATGGGAACAATGCTAGTCGGATGAACCAACCTAGACAACAAGAAGCCAATGAATCGGGTCTGGATTTGACACTTAGACTATAAACATGTTCTTTGTTTTTATGTTACTTTTTTTAGACTTTTAAATTTAGTTTTGATTGATGAGTTTGGATTCGTTGGATCCATTGTAGTTAAATAAACTAAATGTTGTTGTATATATCATTTTCAGTTTTTTTCCCCCCCTCAATAATCTAACCAATACAAAAATGTAGAAGAAACCACTCTAGTTAATTATAACAAATTTATTGCAAAGTAACTAATGTACACAACACTAACTACTTTCAGTGTGAAATACTGCGAGCAAATAGCCGCTATTAATCACCACAAAAAATTGGTATTAAATAATGAGTAACAATTAATTTGCATTATAAGACATGAAATTTCCATAAGTAACAATTAATTTGACTTGATTTGATAAGTATAAGTTTAAAAATGTTACGTATTTATGATATTTACCATTACTAAAAGCAAAATAATCTTTCTAGACAATATAAAGTTGTTTCAAATAGTAAATATTTATCATAACTACATTATTAGAGACAACGTTTGTCACTAATTATTAATTGTCTCAATAACCCGGCCACAAATAAATTATTTCAAATTCTATCAAATACCTTTTGTAACAATTATTTATCTCTACTGGTAGCTTATAAATGACCTTGAATAACTTGTAGAGCATTTTGTGACGATAAGTCGTTACATTAAGCTTTATGGGCCCATAACACGGTGCAACTTGGGTTTCTGATTCATTGTATTTTTTATAACCAAAATTATTATAAAGTTATCTCCTGACTTGGTAGTGCCCCAAGACGTAGTCATTATTGACAAACTAGATTAACAAATTAAAGTTATGTCTTGCACCCTAATTCCTAATAAAAATGTAGAAAAAATATTTTTTTTGGTGTAGTCGATCTGAATTAATTATTAGGCATGACAATTAATGTTGAAAACTAATTAACTAGTTCGGGGATCTAATGTTCTTATATACGTAATCTTTGTGAAATTGAAGATATTAATTTGTTTTGGAAAATAATAGGTTGCTGATTTCCTTTTTTGTTTTCTTAAATATATATAGGGCATGGCAATTTATAGCTTGCTTGCATTCTTTTTTTCTTGAAACCCATAGTAATTTCATATGTTAGATGGAATCAGCTAGCAATGAATGACAAAAAAAATAAGGCAGGTAAAACCACTCCTCATAACCCGAATACAAGATTTAGGATTGTGGAGCTAAATTATATGCTAAAAAATTTTTGTCCTACTGGTCCAAAAAAGCTTCTTAGAAAGAAAAGATGAGAGTAAAGCTTTAACACCATTCAACACCGGAATGAAAATGGCCGAGCAATCAACTTCTCCGGTAGATGAAAGAACTATCGTTCTAGCGTATCCTCTAATATGAAAATCATCAACACCGCATGATGTCCCAAGTTGAAGAGCTAGACGTAATGCTAAAAATTCGACAAGCTCTAATTAAGAAATCTCAGGAAAAGAGTTTATATATGCTCGAAAAAAAGGACCGTCTTTCTTTCATGCATAAACCCCAACATAAGTAGACTTCTTGGAATATGAGATGACCATATCAAAATTGAAAATACAACCCGACTCGGGGGGGCAGGAGACAACTAATATCTTCGAAAAGCAGTGAGCTTCGCTCAAACCAAATTCAAGCGTTATGGAAGTTACACAGAGTGCAACCAACCTGAAAGGTAATCAGGAGGGGTCGGATTCAATCTGTAACGCCCCAATCCCATTAACTCGGGATTGAAGTGCTACTAAATTTTTCTTTTCTTTTGATTAAGTAATAAATCAGAAAAAGTGCGAAAGCGTGACATGAAATACTTATTGGGTAAAAGTAGAAATTTTATTGACAATAAGACACTGCCAACATATTTACACTAGTGGTTCCAAAGTTTCTAAGAAAATGAAAATCCCGGATTTTGTGACACACAAACTTATTTATATACATAGAAGAGGCAAAAACATCTTTAAGTTGCGGGTAGAAGAAGGAACCCGGTGACCTTTGCCGCAACAGCCCCGCCACCTCGCTCAACTAACCTGAAGATTTGTAATTATGGGCATGAGTATAAACTCAGTGGGAACTTTGTAAGCAGTTATACTAACGAAGGTGCACAATAATAAACACATCCTTGACTTAGGAGCCCATCTTACGACTCAAAACACATATTGCTAGACTAGGGGGCCAATCTTACGACTCCCAAGCCCTACTCAAAAGCCAATCTTACGACTTAAGAGCCTTTCTCAAAAGCCAATCTTACGACTTAAGAGGTATCATATCAATAAACCCGAAGGCAAACATATTTATCAAAGTACAAGTTCAGTAGCATAATATACTTACAAATAGCCCAGTCACCCACCTTGTTTTGCTTGCTTTAAAGTACGTAATTTGCGTATGTCCCAAGGCCTGACTCACACTACACCAAACACATGTTGTTTAATTAATTAGTATTACTTATCGAGTTTAGCATTTTAAAAATAATTAAGTGTGGTACACTATTCTTGAATTATGTCTATTTTTACAATTTCTAACATATAAGCCAAGTTATTATAAATTATAGTCCTAGATTAAAAGGCCTAATATGTTATTAAATTTAAATTATTAACTACATTGATAAATATTTTAAACTAACTAACATGCATCTTAAACAACAACTATTTTATACAAACTTAAGAAAATAGCTAAATTTATAAATCTACTTAAATCAAGAAAATAATTAAATTCTTAAATCTATATAAACTATAAATGACAATGACAAGAAAAATAAAAAAGACTATTAAAGAAGACGTACCTCAAAAGATTTTAACACTATTCAACAACTTCCCAAAACACCGGTCCAAGCGTTGTCGAAAATAAACTTATAAGGACCTCCTAGTTAAAGGAAATCCAATATTTAATATAATGTTTTTTTTTTTATTTTACTTATTTTCTTATACTTTTATAAAGAAGTTGTTTAACTTCTATTTATATACGAAAATTTTAGGAATATTATGATAACCTTTTCGATGTGGGATGCCAACCTTCTTCATTTTACCTATCAACTTCTTCACTTTATACATTTTACTAAATATAGTAAACTAGATTATGATATATGTTACGTAGGTTTAGTTTACTAATAATAGTAATGTGATTATACTACTTATCTTATTATTATTATTATTATTATTATTATTATTATTATTATTATTATTATTATTATTATTATTATTATTATGCATGTATACGTATATTATTTATATCATTATTATATTATTACATTCCCTTATCATTTAATATGTACTTAGTTATGTATATATATAGTATAAATTAAATATGTTTCTTATTTCTTATGCCCGATGTTAATTTTTGGTTTCTATCGTATATTTTTAATTTTCATCCTTTCGGTGCTAGGAATGCAGTTGACCTGGTACACCGCGGTCACACTTATTTGCCAAAATAAAATCATAAAATCAAATAACTTTGCAATTTAAGCTAAAATAAAATTGATAAAAATATTTTAAAATGCAAAAAGTGTACTTTATTGTGTTATAAAGATTTGGGGTATCACAGTCTCCCCTACTTTAAAAAAATTTCGTCCTCGAAATTGTATTTACTTGGTTTAGGATATTCGGATATTTTGCTAAGATCTCAACTTCTCGTTCCCAAGTAGCTTCTTCCTTCCCATGTCTACTCCACTGCACTAGTACTAAGGGAATCTCTCTATTCCTCAAAGTGTGAACTTTTCTTCCTAGGATAGCAATGGGTTCTCTTCATAAGTGAGGTTTTTATTGACCTCCAGATTATCATGATGAATAACGTGATTTGAATCTGGGACATACTTTCTAAGTACTGATACATGAAAGACGTTATGGATATTGGTAAGTTCTGGCGGTAGAGCTAACTTATAGGCGACGTCTCCAATTCTATCTAGAATCTCAAATGGGCCAATATATCTGGGTTTTAACTTCCCTCTCTCCCCGAAGCGTATTACTCCTTTCATTCATTTTGAGAAAAACCTTATCGCCGGTATTGAATTGTAGATCCTTCTTTCGCGTGTCAGCATATGATTTTTGTCGATCCTGGGCAGCTTTGATTCTTTCTCGAATCTTAGTTACTACTCCAATGGTTCTATCGATGATCTCAGGGCCTAAGATCTTTCGTTCTCCAACTTCATCCCAGTAAATCGACGATCTACATCTCCTTCCATAGAGTGCTTCATACGGTGCCATCATTATGATAGCTTGGTAACTGTTATTATAAGAAAATTCTACTAGTGGCAAATATGTTTCCCAGCTTCCTCCAAAGTCTAGTACACAAGCTCTAAGCATATCTTCGAGTGTCTGTATTGTTCTTTCTGACTGTCCATCAGTTTGTGGATGATATGATGTGCTGAAGTTGAGCTTTGTCCCAAGGGCCGTTTGTAGACTTCTCCAGAATTTAGAGGTGAAACGAGTATCTCTGTCCGAAACTATGGTCACTGGTACTCCGTGTAATCTAACAATCTCGTCTACGTACCGTTGAGCAAGTTGATCCATGTTAAGCGTCATTCTTACTGGTATAAAGTGTGTTGTCTTTGTAAGTCTGTCAATGATCACCCAAATAGCTTCATTCCTTCTTGCTGTTCATGGCAGTCCAGTAACAAAGTCCATTGCTATGTGTTCCCACTTCCATTCGGGAATCTCTAAAGGGTGTAAGAGTCCTGAAGGCCGCTGGTGTTCTGCTTTAACTTGTTGGCACGTTAGACATCTTTTAACAAATTGCCCTATTGATCGTTTCATATTTCTCCACCAATAGATCTCTTTTAGGTCCTTGTACATTTTCGTCCCTCCTGGATGAGATGTGTACGGGGTATTATGAGCTTCTTCAAGAATTTCCTTTCTTACGTCATCATCCTTAGGTACACATAATCTTCCTTTGTATGTTAAAGTCCCATGTGGTGTTACAAAGAACCCCTTGATGGTTCCTGCAATTGCCCGGTCTTTCATCTTGAGAAGGAATTTGTCAGTCTTTTGTGCTATCTTTTTTCGATCTCTCAAAGTAGGTTGTATGGTTAATGCTGCGATCATAGCACCAGTATGGCCTGACTTCACAAAATCTAGATTCAACTTAGCAAATTCTATCAGCAATAACTCTTGTTGTGTTGGGAGAGTGGCTATATGACCTTCATTTTTCCTACTAAGTGCATCAGCTACAACATTTGCCTTGCCCGGATGATAGTGGATGGTGCAATCATAATCCTTTACTAGCTCCAGCCATCTTCTTTGCCGCATGTTGAGTTCTTTTTGTGTGAAAAAGTACTTTAGACTCTTATGGTCTGTGTAGATTTCACATTTCCCACCATAGAGGTAATGACGCCATATCTTTAATGCGTGAACAACAGCAGCTAGTTCTAGGTCATGTGTAGGGTAGTTTAACTCATGGGGTTTTAATTGTCTTGAGGCATAAGCGACGACTTTTCCATGTTGCATCAAAACGCATCCTAGTCCTAACTTTGAGGCATCGGTGTAAATGACAAATCCTTCTGATCCGTCAGGGATAGTTAGAACTGGCGCGGTTACGAGTCTCTGCTTAAGCTCTTGAAAGTTATTTTCGCATTCGTCAGTCCAGTGGAACTGGTTGCTCTTCTTTGTCAATTGAGTCAAAGGCCTAGCGATCTTCGAGAAATCTTGAATGAATCTTCTGTAGTAACCAGCTAGACCCAGAAAACTTCGGTCCTCATTCACATTCTTCGGAGCTTTCCAATTCATTACTGCTTCAACCTTGGCGGGATCCACTTCGATTCCATTAGCCGTGATAATATGGCCTAGAAAAACAACTCGATCTTTCCAAAATTCACATTTGCTAAATTTAGCATAAAGCTTCTCCTGTCGTAAGGTACCTAGTATAGTTCTAAGATGTTTCTCGTGTTGTTCTTTATCTCTTGAGTATACTAGGATATCATCAATGAAAACTATGACAAACTGGTCCAAATAAGGATGGAATACCCTATTCATCAAATCCATGAATACTGCGGGTGCATTTGTCAATCCAAAAGGCATTACTATGAACTCATAATGATCATATCGTGTTCTGAAGGCTGTCTTAGAAATATCACATTCTTTGACCTTGAGTTGGTGGTAGCCCGATCTGAGATCGATCTTTGAGAACACGCTAGCTCCCTTCAGTTGGTCAAAAAGATCTTCTATTCTAGGCAAGGGATACTTATTCTTTATTGTTAGGCGGTTGAGTTCCCGATAATCAATGCACATTCTAAGTGATCCGTCTTTCTTCTTTATAAACAATACAGGGGCTCCCCATGGAGAGACACTTGGCCTGATGAACTTCTTGTCCAGCAGCTCTTGAAGCTGAATTTTTAATTCTTGTAATTCCTTAGGCGCCATTCGATAAGGTGCTTTAGATATAGGCGCAGCTCCAGGCACCAAATCTATTGTGAATTCAACCTGTCGATCAGGAGGTATCCCAGGCAACTCGTTTGGAAATACGTCCACATAATCTCTCACTGTTGGTATATCAGCAGGTGTAACCTTAACAGTATTATTTTCCATGACATTCACAAGGTAGCCTTCACTTCCCTTTTTCCGTAACATTCTTACAGCCTTCATTGCTGACACAATACACGGTCTGGTATTAGTTTTGGCTCCGTAGAAGGTGAATTTGGATCCTATTGTTCTTTCAAAATCTATTTCACGCTTAAAACATCGGATTGTTGCTTTATTCTTTGTCAACCAATCTATACCTAAAATAACATCAAAACATTTCATCTCTAATACATATAGATCGGCTTCCAGTTCTTGGTTACCTATCAAAAGCTTCACACCAGTCACAATATCCTTAGTCCTAATCGTTTCTCCTGAGGGAATACTTACCGTCAACTCTTCTCCATTCGTATTACCTTTCAGACCTAATTTCCTTTTAAAATCTTCGGATATAAAAGAATGTGATGCACCAGTATCAAACAAAATATATGCCGGAAGGTTGAATACAAGTAGCATACCTGCCATGGTTTCATTCTCCTCTGTTAACTCTTCTTGTGCTAGAGCAAAAACACGTGCCTTCCCTGATTTCTTGTCTGGTGCATTAACATTTTGTGGCACCTTGATATGTGTAGTAGTGCATTCCCAATACCTATGTCCTGGTCGATGACACTTATAGCAAACATTCTTTCCCACCAAACATTCTCCATAGTGTTGCTTATTGCAATTAGGACATATCCGAACTGCATTTGGTCCTGGTCCCCCCCTTGGGTTTGCCCTCTTCACAATGTGGTTAGTCTTATTCCTATCTCTAAAATCCCATTTTCTTTTCCCGGGTTGCTCTTGAGGTTTCTGGTTGTATTCTAAGTTCTGGCTAAGGGATACAATATGTGCTCGTTCAAACGTTTCATGGTACGCAGGCAGTTTCAAACCCGACACAATACCTCCGATCTCTGGACGCAAACCTCTCTCAAAACGTCTTGCTTTTCTCTCATCTGTATCAACTAAGTGTGGAGCATATTTAGATAATTGATTAAAACGTCTTTCATACTCCATCACTGGAAGGGTTCCCTGCTTTAGATTGACAAACTCAATTTCCTTTTGGTCACGGATAGACTGTGGAAAGTAACGGTCCATCATCATGTTCTTAAAATCATTCCAGGTCATGTTTTGCTTCTGTTCATTCGTCATTGTTCGCTCATGTGATTTCCACCAGTGTCCAGCATCTTCTACGAGTTGAAATATTGCGCATGAAACTTTTTGATTTTCAGTTAATTCCATATGATCAAAGATTCTTTCAAGCTCAAGAATCCACTCCTCAGCGACCATAGGTCCTTCGCTACCTCTAAATCTTGGTGGTGAAAAACGACGAAATTGCTCTATAATGACATGAGTATTTACACCCTGGTTCTGTGGATTTGGTATATTTTGGTTAGCTGGTATTTGTTGTATGAGTCCCTGCAGAGAGTTCAGAAACTCCCGTGCAAAATCCGCTCCTTGTACTTCAACAGCAGGTGGAGGTTGCCTCTCAGCAGCTGGCCCGACAAATGGCTCATTTTCATTTTGCATATGTTTACGTGGCCTTCCTCGTGCTGCCATACTTTTGGGAGAAGGAGAAAAAACACTTAATTATATGCATATATACCCTTGTTTAACATACCGAATAATTTATAAGCAAATCATATACATAGAAGATATTGGGTTTACAAATCCATTAATATATACAATAAGTACAATGGTTTTAATACTCTAACCCGTACAAAATGTCGATTGGTTTATCATGCTTATACGTGCAAAAAGATAAGCATGATCAAAGGATGGCTTATATACATTCCTATTAGCAAAAGGGTATTTACAGTCTAGTTATGTACTAGGCATCACTATACAAAAGCTATCAACTATTACCATATGTACATTCTCTAGGTTTCCAACTATATCAGAACCAATTACTTGGGCCTGCCTGGTTTTCTGCTGGTGGGGTACGCACACGACGACCCCTAGTTGGTATGCTCTCACCAGGATTTGACCCTATAGACTCATTAGGTTCACTTTCCTCTGAAGGATCCTCTTCCTCCTCATCTTCCTCTATTATGCCTGCTTCCTCACGCTGCAATCTTGCATATTCGCGATAGAACTCTGCTAGTTCTCTAGCACGCCCAGCAAGACGTTCGTTAGTAATAACCTCTAAACGCTTGCTAGCTGCAATTTCATTATATCGGTCTGCCCTTTGTTTCTGGTTTTTAGCCTCTCTCTCCATTCGATCAGCAGTAGTGAGACATCTTTGTCGGTTCTTGACAGCTACTGCCAGGCGTAGTCTAAAGCGTTTATAATCAATAACTGGTCCAATAATAGAGTCCACCGTAAGCATGTTATCATAAATCAGACGGGCGATGGCTCTAAGGGATGGCAAGATAGTTTCTCTTAGGTGCACTGCTGCCTCATGCTCGCTAATATAGTGTCCCTCGCGTATAGCATTATTACGGCGTCCCTGTAACATGATAATATACTCTTCTATGTTCTGATGTGCTCCCTGCCTAGACCCCTGATAAATAGATATTGCAGGTGACGGCACATCTCTATCGGCAAGTATTCTGTGTCTATATATTACTTGTTTTCTCGCCGTTTGCCTTCTACGAACCATCCTATCATAAAGAAGAAATATGGATCAAAATCTCTAATTTGGTTTCCTAATTGGTGGTAAAATTTCAAGGACATCTCACAAGTATCATATTATTTTATGAAATGTAAATTCGTAATAAAACATTTCCAAATCATACAAACTAATAGTAAAATATACATACCTTGGAGCGAGTGTCGGTCTGTTGGCAAAGTCACGGTTCCTCTTGGTTTTATTTTATAGGACAAGTATACAGAAAAGTAGACCCGCTCTGATACCACTCTATAACGCCCCAATCCCATTAACTCGGGATTGAAGTGCTACTAAATTTTTCTTTTCTTTTGATTAAGTAATAAATCAGAAAAAATGCGAAAGCGTGACATGAAATACTTATTGGGTAAAAGTAGAAATTTTATTGACAATAAGACACTGCCAACATATTTACACTAGTGGTTCCAAAGTTTCTAAGAAAATGAAAATCCCGGATTTTGTGACACACAAACTTATTTATATACATAGAAGAGGCAAAAACATCTTTAAGTTGCGGGTAGAAGAAGGAACCCGGTGACCTTTGCCGCAACAGCCCCGCCACCTCGCTCAACTAACCTGAAGATTTGTAATTATGGGCATGAGTATAAACTCGGTGGGAACTTTGTAAGAAGTTATACTAACGAAGGTGCACAATAATAAACACATCCTTGACTTAGGAGCCCATCTTACGACTCAAAAGCCATATTGCTAGACTAGGGGGCCAATCTTACGACTCCCAAGCCCTACTCAAAAGCCAATCTTACAAATTAAGAGCCTTTCTCAAAAGCCAATCTTACGACTTAAGAGGTATCGTATCAATAAGCCCGAAGGCAAACATATTTATCAAAGTACAAGTTCAGTAGCATAATATACTTACAAATAGCCCAGTCACCCACCTTGTTTTGCTTGCTTTAAAGTACGTAATTCGCGTATGTCCCAAGGCCTGACTCACACTACACCAAACACATGTTGTTTAATTAATTAGTATTACTTATCGAGTTTAGCATTTTAAAAATAATTAAGTGTGGTACACTATTCTTGAATTATGTCTATTTTTACAATTTCTAACATATAAGCCAAGTTATTATAAATTATAGTCCTAGATTAAAAGGCCTAATATGTTATTAAATTTAAATTATTAACTACATTGATAAATATTTTAAACTAACTAACATGCATCTTAAACAACAACTATTTTATACAAACTTAAGAAAATAGCTAAATTTATAAATCTACTTAAATCAAGAAAATAATTAAATTCTTAAATCTATATAAACTATAAATGACAATGACAAGAAAAATAAAAAAGACTATTAAAGAAGACGTACCTCAAAAGATTTTAACACTATTCAACAACTTCCCAAAACACCGGTCCAAGCGTTGTCGAAAATAAACTTATAAGGACCTCCTAGTTAAAGGAAATCCAATATTTAATATAATGTTTTTTTTTTATTTTACTTATTTTCTTATACTTTTATAAAGAAGTTGTTTAACTTCTATTTATATACGAAAATTTTAGGAATATTATGATAACCTTTTCGATGTGGGATGCCAACCTTCTTCATTTTACCTATCAACTTCTTCACTTTATACATTTTACTAAATATAGTAAACTAGATTATGATATATGTTACGTAGGTTTAGTTTACTAATAATAGTAATGTGATTATACTACTTATTATTATTATTATTATTATTATTATTATTATTATTATTATTATTATTATTATTATTATTATTATTATTATTACTATTATTACTATTATTATTATTATTATTATTATTATTATTATTATTATTATTATTATTATTATTATTATTATGCATGTATACGTATATTATTTATATCATTATTATATTATTACATTCCCTTATCATTTAATATGTACTTAGTTATGTATATATATAGTATAAATTAAATATGTTTCTTATTTCTTATGCCCGATGTTAATTTTTGGTTTCTATCGTATATTTTTAATTTTCATCCTTTCGGTGCTAGGAATGCAGTTGACCTGGTACACCGCGGTCACACTTATTTGCCAAAATAAAATCATAAAATCAAATAACTTTGCAATTTAAGCTAAAATAAAATTGATAAAAATATTTTAAAATGCAAAAAGTGTACTTTATTGTGTTATAAAGATTCGGGGTATCACACAATCCATTAAAGATCTTTCGATTACAATAATACCATAATAGATTAGGTATTTAACCACATATACAATTATGTCAGAATCAGAATTACTCACAAGATCATTGTAATGTATGTGAAGGTGTCGTGGCGGGTATGTTGATGTGGCTGTTTCCAAGATGTTAGCACCTCACACAATCACAATCAAACTAAGAAAACAAGCCATGCAAGTTGATATTTTGTTAATTTAAGGTTTGTATAACAACTTATAAGATAAATAACAAACTGTATGACTACATCCCTCTTGTTTCTCTCTTACAAATGATCTCACAACGTTTCCTCTCTCTTTTTTTTTTTTTTGCTTATCCACAACTATGTGTGAGTTTATTCTATTTATAGAGCCAAACTTAGAAGGGAGATATTATCATAGTCATTTCAAATCATAAACATCCCATCGAGGTTGTGTAAGAAGGCATGATTACCATGTGTCGCACAAGCGGAACCAATTTCAGAGGCACTTGCCTTTGTCTGCCATTTTGGTTGAGCTCGTGGAGGAGAATACGAAAGAGGTCACTCAAAGTGTCCTGGTTGTCCGGGTCGAACTGGTTCTACCTTAATGTCCTAAAGATGAGTCACAAGTCATAGGTCGTGAGGTTTCCGAGCCCTATGGTCTTAATTGCAGGTCGTTCATTGACTTTCTGTTCACTACATTGACCATAGTCTTTAGGATTATTCCTTCCATGGATGACATGTCTGCTTATTTTGCACGTGCTGATGTTCTGACATAAATATGACATCTACAATCAGGAAAACATATATCTAACAGAGTTTAGCTAAGTTAAAAATGAAATCTTGAAGACCCGATGTACGCCATACCGACCAAGAGATAGGGAAGTAGAAAAAGTTGTTATGGAGTGATCGAAAGAACCATAGAGAGGGAAATTATCAGCAAAGGCGAGGTGACAACGGTAAAGATTTTCACATAAGGGTAGCGAATTAGAACATTACCTGTAAATGAAATGAAGAAGACGTCCGGGAGGTCATAGCTTCCATAAAGATTGCAAAACCAGATAAGCTCACTCGAACCAAAGGGGTGCACTTGAAGGTCAAGAGTAACTGAAGAAAAATTTGTGGCGAACTAATACACCGATTTCAAAGAAAATTTCTCGTTCTTCGAGTAATGCCAAACCCATTTGTATGAGGCAGGCAGATGACGTAGAGGCATGGCAAGAATAGCAATTGTCTCCTCTTGATCAAAGATGATGTTAACAAGAGCCTCACTTTATTTTCCAAAACTTTTATCATTTAGAGAACTTATTAGCTCGTTATGTTGCAAAATAGCCAAAGGATACTGAGGATTGAAGGGTGGGGGAAGTGAAATCCACTAGTCCAGCCAAATGTGGGTCGATGAATCTAAGTCCCGATTTAAGGAAAGAATTGTCTGGATAGTACTTCTCTTTGAAAAAATATGGGCCGCTTGAGAGTTTGGATTAGTCAATAGCCGGCATCCTTGCTTGCTTAAGATAGCCAAATTGAAGGCTTTTTAATTATGAAATTCGATAGCCCCTTATTGTGTACTATGTTCAAGCTTAGACCATGCCGTCAATGAATCTTTTTCTTCCCATTTTGATCACCCCGCCAATATGACTTAGCATACGAGTCAACATCGTCCAACATTGAATTCGGGATTCTAAAGCACGTCATAGCATATGTGGGTATGTCGTGATCTATATATTTCTTATTTTCAGTTTGAGTGCAATGAGTTCACCTTAAAATGTAGACACCCATTGTCTAAAGTATGAGATCATGTGCAATAGCTACATATAATAAAGTTCCTTTTTAAGTGAGCCAAATGATTTTGAAATGTATATGATTTTGTAATCAAGGACTAGTTCTCCATAAAGCTAATTTAAGATCATCTTCATCCTAACAAAACTTAGGAACCCCAACCATTATGGTTTTTATACTCCGATAAACATACGGGATAGATTATGTGCTAAAGCAACATTTGAGTCTTCAAGAGACCTATTAAAACCGGATAAATTAGTAGGCATAACATTCCCTCGCTAGAAGAACTACGATCGCGAACAAAACTATTTGGAGATGTCCTAGCACTACTATTGTTATCACGCATGGAGGCCGAGGAGTAGCACTATTGCTCCCGCTAGCTTGATTATGTTTGTCAATCTCCTTTGTACAATCACCTTGGGCCATAATATTCTTAATCAGGGGGTTGAAAGTAGCTTGCAACCTTGTCTAAACCTAACTAGCGTCCACGATATCATCTTTAGAAAATAAGTGACAAAGATAATAAAAATGTATAATTTATGTTAACAACTAAACGGGAATAATATTTTGTATAGCAAAGATGTAAGTCGTTGGGTTCGATTAAAAAATTAACATGAGGTACAGTATAGTTCTCGTGCCCCTTTGCCCCATCGAGCAAATATAAATTGTTTGCGTCCTCCTTAAGTACATCTAAATTTACAAAAGCTCTAAAAGTTGGATGGAGAATTTTGTTGAAAAGATCCAATCTTTGGTATTCGGTTACGAAAGCATGATGTTCTTTTAAAAGAAGAATCTTTTCAAAAGAATATTTCCATGGACTTGTTTAACCCCATCATTTATCCTTAAAACAAGTTTCCTCTTTCAAACCCCACGAGATCCAGGACCCCTCACAAAAAAGCCTCCTATCTTGGCAACATAGAGAGTAAACGTGGGAATCGGACCTTGGACCTACACGGTGTAGAGAAAAAGAGAGTGAAAGCTTACTGAAAAAATGGGAAGACCCATTTTACCAATCACTTCCTCATATGCATCAAGCATAATAATAGCACTAGGTAAATCTACACAAACTAAAGAAGAAACGGAGGAGGAGAGAGTGTAAATCCATTTTTAATGTAAGAATTATAGACAATGAAGCAACGTTTTAGAGGATAAGGTACTCTCTCCTCTAGAGTAGGGAATTAAAACTTGGATTCTCCATTTATATACTAGATATTTTCCCCGTCTAAAATACGAAA
Organism: Ajuga chamaepitys; assembly: GCA_958295605.1. NCBI lineage: Eukaryota > Viridiplantae > Streptophyta > Magnoliopsida > Lamiales > Lamiaceae > Ajuga > Ajuga chamaepitys. The sequence goes on from OY282504.1 coordinate 4,903,879, forward strand.
AAGAAGCAAGATGTATTTCAAATTCAACTTTTTATTTTGGTTAATTGAAAAAAATACAACCGAAATCTCTTTCGTTGTTGTTATTATCTCATTGTACTACAACTAAAATTACTCATCCATTTGAATTTATGCCCTCTGTGCTCAGCATTCAAAGAAAATTAGTTTAATTATGAAATTGGGTCATATCATTTATCACATGCATGACTTGGATGAAAATAAGCAAGTGAATTTCATTAAGTTATAATCCTCCCATCCCATAAAAGGAGTCACGTTTCAAAAAACTTATTGTCTAAAAATAAGAGTTATATTTTAAATGTAAATGACATGTTTTCTTAATCCATGTAAAAAACTTAAAAAAACTTATTTTGTGAATTACTTATATATGATTGAATATGTAAATTCAAATTAATTCTAATTACAAAAAAAAAAAAAAAAAAAAAAAAAAGTTGTCCCTTTCCAATAGAACTCTTTTGATAGGACAAAGACACTGAAATTCTAATTAATTTAGTGGCCGGTCTCTTAAGTGTTGTTCTGCGCTTCTTTTTCTCCTTCTCATCCCTACATTATGGTCAAATTTGAAAATCTTAAAAATTGAAAGAAAGGGATAAGGAAGATGTGTGTACATAATTGTACACTGGCTTTTTAGCAATAATATTATGGCATTAAACGTCTTTACTTTTTCTCCTTGTTGGCCCCCGTGCAATCTGATTTGATTTATACATGGAATGCCATATTATTACAACCTTTTCTCCCTGTATAAATTACACGCTTCATCCCCTTCTCATACCACCTCATTTCTCTCAAACCATCAAACTCTTGTAATAACTTTTCTTTCCCTCTCTTCCTCTCTCTTCCTCTCTCCTGTGGATTTCTGATATTTTAACCCCAAACCACAATCTAAATTTTTTCATGTTTCAAACATGAATGATATAGAAACAAAAAGCCCTTTAGTTGATCCAAGCCAATCCAATGACGAAACCATCCCCATTGAGTACCTAGTAGTACCTCAGTCGTCAGATTGGGACTCTAATAAAATGTCAATGAATGAGGAGGACGTGAATACTGTTGTAAATAATGTGATAAAAAAATTTGCAATAAGAAAGCTTTAGGAGGGCACCAGCTTTAGGAGGGTTCCCTCTCAAAGCTTGCTTATTGCTAATCTTTTTATTACATTATTTGCATCCGTGTTCACAGTCCTCATCATTTATCGCCATCAAGTTCTATTCTTTGGAGGGCACCTCCATTAACAAGAAATTCAAAAAAGTCCCTCACAAACTGGAGCATACGCTGGCGAGAAGTGCGATACGATGCACAAGAGAACAACCTGGCGGCTACCTCGTGTCCTTAATTATTTTGTTGTTTCTTACTACAAATCTCATGATTTTCTGCAGGTCTTATCTCTGTTGGTTGTGTCCTTCTCCACATCACTAGTTTCCAATTGCCGGAGAAGGAAATTCTATTTCTATCAGATATGTTAAACATTGGGATTTGTCGGTTGTTGCTACAACATTAAGAATTAGGCCTAGTAGAAACTCGGAGAAGGGAATAATGCTAATAGGATGAACTGACACGGAGACCAAGAAGCCGATGAATCTCTTTCATCTGCAATCCCCCAAATATCTTGTTCTTTTTTTTTCACTTTTTATTTTTTCAATAATTTATGCGGACGGGGAAAAACCATACCCTATATCAATTTTTTTTTTTTATTTTATCCCAAAACTATTAAAATTACTCGATTTTGAACCAATTTTCACCAGAAATTGTAACTATGGCCAAAATTTCCCACATGAATCCACTTTTTGGGATTTCCAGCCAAGTTCAAGTGACATGGAGCCTGGACCTGATGTGGAGATTATTTCACCTTAATTAAATAAAAATAGGCCAAGTCACATAAAAAGAGGAAGAAATTCAGCATGTGTCGGTAAAGATCATAATATATAATTTTATATTTTGTATAATTTATTATATTTGGCATAGTTATGTACAATTAGTTACATGAATATTTTAAATGTAATGTTTACGGTATTAATTTTTACTTCATTGACTCGTTATATACTCCTGTAACAACATGTATGCACTCAAATAGTCAAATATTCTCGATAAAGAAAAACTCAGTTATATAACTTATAACTTATTTCATTTACAAGTGATGTTCGAACACTTAACTTCAACCATAAATTAATAAAATAATACCACAAGGCTATTAAAATCTAAACAATCACTCGAATAAATAGAAAATAGAAAACAAAATTAAAATAAGAAAGCACAAGCTAACATAATTAATCGTCACAAAAATATGAAATGGGCCTTAAAAGCTCTTGGAACAACTTGGCCCCCAATTTATGTGACCTTCCAATCAAGCCTTGTGTTTTATGGAAGATGGGGTTGGACCTGACCCAAAGATCCGAATGTATGGGGGCTATTGGATTTAGGTTGGGGTACCTTGATTGCAGCAGATTTGAACCCCGGATCGTATACTGGTCGAACCAAGGCCTCACCTCGATGATCCATACTCTCGATCGATTTGAAATTTAAAATTGATATTCCACCATGATCCAAAATCCAAAAGCCATCTCCAGCGACTGTGGAAAAACACTTTTTGGGTGTGGGAGAAATCAACTTTCTGTTTCTCACGTAAGGGAGAAACTATTCTCACTTCTACAACTAAGTGTACCCGGAACACTTCTTTGCTTATAAGGGGGAGAAGTGGGGCTCTAATTATGGGAGATGGGCCTCCCATAATTACCCACTTCCAATAGTTGGGTCTGCCTACTTGGACGGCCTTGGATCGGGCCCAATAGCCCGGGGGGACCGGGCTTATAGCCTCGGTCAAACCAACATCCCCCACCCGATCATGAGGGCTGAGACCTAACCCATCGTGATCTTTTCAACTCATCGAGATCATACTGGTCAATGGATAGTGTGACCCACGAGTATCTAAAGAGCATATGGTTATACACTAGTTGAGGTGTACAACAACTCGACATAAAAAATTTAAGGACAACGAACTCGCTATATCCTAGACTCGTTACCCAATGCCATGAATCAGTATGCGTCCTTGTCCCTTCCTTTATGAAGGAGCATACCAGATTCATCACTCCGTTTTGCATTCACTATTACATTCCTTGAACATAATTGGCGCCAGTGAATCTTTAAACTGTGATGCCAGTAATGGTCTTCCTTTTTCCTTGTACCTTTTAGTCCTTCATCTAACTGCTTTCCTAGACATGTCCCACATAGCCAATTAATTTCGTGGTTATTGAGAGCATGCTAAAGTAGCAACACTGAGAAAAATACTAAAGACACAGGAAAAAGTCTTATGGACATACTCTAAGGTAATCCAAACCTCTAGATCTCACACAATGAGAAGATAGGGACTCATTTCTCATTATCCATTTTTGTCACAAGCACATGCAGTATGAAATCCACGTTACAATGTGTCATTTCCTTAATGGAAGCGTTTGCCATTTACTGAACACAATGTACAGATCTTGGTCTAGATATTTTTCAGCAGCTAACCTGAGTTTTCTCCTTAGATGTCCTCAAGTTAACATCTAACTCGAGAAAACTCACATCTGGCTATACGACGAGTTATAATTCGATAACCAAATATCCAATTCGATCACATGTTACCGAACATCAATCTCATCTTGCGTTCTTAGGTGACACTCATAGAATCAACTGAATGAATTCTATACTGGTCTCATCTTCCATGTCATTCGACATTGGAGGTGATTACTCGTGTGAGAGAGTCAATCAATTCTCAACGTTTCTAACATACTTTTGAATAAACTGTCAATTCATAGGTGTACTTAAGGCATTCTGTGACAATATCTCAGATAAAAGTCAAGTTATGATGTACTTGGTTAGTGTTTGGAGTCTCTTATAAGCTACGCCCCATCTATAAGCTATGGGGTGCTATTGCCCTCACTGAACTGCTTATCACTCCAAAATTACTCAACCAAAACAACTTCGCACTGCATAGGAAAAGATATCCAAGCTTTGCTCTGATTGTAGAAATCTATACATTCACACAATACTCTCATCTCCTTGAGATGATCCTGCCTCTTTGCAAAAGTAACTATTTAGATACAATCTATGATCTGTATCACTGAACTGAGTATCAGCTATGTATTAATCCTATTAGATCATAGTTCCTCCACTTAGGGAAATGATACAATGCATCCTATACATCACAAGAACCCTTTAAAGTGTACTCCTACACTTTTACTAGGATTTGATTAATGCTCAATTACTAGACCCATGGCAAAGCCTGCACTAAGGCATCCACATCTAAAGTTATTTGCAGCTCTTGGCAATACTATAATATTGTACGATTGAGTTGTAAACTTCTCTTTAGAAGTTATTGGACACATTAAGTGGCTTTAAAACTACATCTTTAGCCAATAAGAGTAGTACTGGATACATGGACATCCATATAGAATCACTTTAAGATTTTTACTAGTGATGCTCATACAATCACAAGTAGTCATCTAGATGATCCCTTGGAAGCTTCACTTATCCTATAAGTAACCCTACCTATATCTTTCAACTCCGACTTGTAAGACAACCCATTTATTAATGGTCATAATACTTAATATCTTTGCTCAGTGGAAAAATTTAGATTGCAAGTTTCCTTGTGGTGTTACATGAGATTAATACTTTCGTAAAATCTCATACACCATTGACTGAGTACAGCAACATGCCATGAACTTGATTTCTTGGCCTTTGACCATAAACCTCCTTGGTAAACCAATTTGTTTATTGCTTAAGTTCTCCACTAAGAAATACAATCACTCAACCACCTCAAAGAATTGCAAATCAAATTCTAAGTTTTCTAACTAAGGACGAATCATGGTAAAACTCAACATTGGTAGGAAATGTCCCTCTAGAGAAGTGTTACACTCAAAGTGTAACTTTCCAACCAATTTGAGATCTTTACCTCTAGTAGTTTTAACACCCTTTTGAGAACCGTTAGTTAACAATCTCTTTGTGTCTAACAGAATATCAACAAGTTCCCCGACCTAGTTTCAACTCCACCAATCAGATAACTATTCCTTCGCTTTCATCCACTCATCCATCCAAGGATAATACAGAGTCCAACTCTTTCTCAATTCTGGAGATTCCTAGTTAAAACATGTCTTGCAATCTCATAGATTCAAGCATGCATTTTCCCAGTTTTGTTCCAAAAAGATTCAAATAGATTCTATTTTCACTGAAAGTTGACCCCCGCTGAAATCTTATTTCAGGATATCCTTTTGAACTACTCATAGTTCAGTTGGATGCAGATCTTCATTTGAACATTTCATAGAAATAACTCTAAAATACTAGGTTTTGTGATTCTACTTCAGTAACAAACTTATCAATTGTTCATATTTGAACATATAACCTTTGGACTGACAGAGTATCCTTTTAGGATACATTTCCTCTCTTGAGGTTTCTAGATTTCCAAACTTAATTGGAAAATGTCACTCACCTAAACAATTGATCCATAGGATCCTCATTGACCCCTAGAACCTTCATTTTCTCAGGTCTTACTATCTATAAGTCCAAAAGTTCACAAGATATTTAAGATATTGATTCAATAAATACATTGATTCAAGGTATGGCTCGCAATCAATGTTCTTTTCCAATGAAATAAACGACTTGACTTGCACCTTCATGGACCTCAATATCTCCGTTACATTGATCATGAGACATTTCACACCTGTAATTAGTCTAAGAGCACTATGCCTTATTCATTTGATCTTTGTGTTAAACACTACAGTGTCTAAACTTTCAGTGAATCAAATTTGACCAACTAGTGTGAGCAATCCCCATATGTATCGGGAGATTAGGCTCCATGATCAACTATTACATCGTTGAATCACAAAAATGTCACAGTGGATTAATCGCAATAGAAAAATTATCCTAATTATCTTAGGGGGAGTTTTTTGTTTCGCTTCATCCAACAACACGAAATGTTCTTGTCATGTCCATCTACAATGTTGTCTTAATATTTATCAACCAATCACTTTCTCATTATCTCAAATCGAGTCCAGATCTTTAGAAGAACTCCAACTGAAACCAAAATTTGTCATATTTCAAGAGTCTTGAGGGTAAATGAAAGAAAACTTTAGATCATTATGCAATTTCGAATTTCAAGGGATCAAGCCCAATATTTAACTTCAGCATGCTGCAAATCCAATTTGCAGTTATAAATGCCTAAGTTATAAATTATGGCATAAATTCATGTGTTCATCCTTATAATCCTATTGTAATAGACAAAAAATGTCCTGAAATTTCTAGCTCTGACATTCAATGCCTTAAATTCCTTTACCCGAAGTAAAAGAATTAATTGATAAGTCTGACATTGTCTAGCATTTGCAATCATTCAAGTTGAGTGTGCACTATCAAGTGTTTCTCAAGAAGTGTTTAGGTATCTACTACCACACTTACTGAATAATGCAATATGCTTAACCCTCACTGTGAACTCATATGGCCGGTGTATCAAGTACTAAGAAATATACTTTGGATTAACACGATTAAGTGCCTTTCCAATTAGTTTCAGTACATGTGTTGAGTCAAGCACACTATACTGCATTTGCTCAGAATTTTGTGTTTCTCAAAATAAGCCATTTGTCTTTACTGGGAGACGTACTTCTAAAACTCATTGTTAGTGCCTTCCGCCTTTACCATGTTCCTCTTATGTTTAGAATTCAATTCTTAGCTGGGAACTTGTAACTGACTAATTAGCTGCCGTTAGCCACTTATGATCACTAATATGAGAGGCATCCCAAAAATCCGAGCCACTCCAACGGGCATAATTACTAGACTCTTACTTAAGTCTTAATTTATAGTTCACTAAGAAGACTTGGAGTAACAACCTCTGACTGGTGGCGGTGGATATACAATTTTTTTACTCTGATATACCTTGATATCTTGAGTTAAAGTATTATTCTCCTTAAATGAGAATTATTATCAGGTTAAGTGTCTATTGATAATCCAAGGTTTCGTCTGTAGAGGAATACCCTTTAATTCCATCCTACTAGAATTGTTTCCGGTTTCTTCTCTGTTCCAATATTAACACCCTCCTGGGGTTAATATGATTCAGTTGAAAACATTCAAGACTATATCTAAGTCCAGTACATATCTAATTGTTATCACCTCCTAGTCATAATCTCCCAATCACTAAAGACAAGGTTGACTAAGAAACAACTAATTGTGTTCCACGCCATAGTCTAGGTGTAAGGGAGGTGAATGGACACGTATGTGTTTACTAAAACTAAATGTACATCAGATTTTGTTCTTAGAATTAACATTGTGGTAACTTAACGGAAGGTATGACCTATGTTCCCAATCATCACCCATGTCCAACCGTCATATTACCACAACTCAATCCTAAAAGGAAAATAAAATCTACAAATGTTATGGGTGAGAATGCGAGGATTCTTCCAACCTATAACCCCAACTCAAGTAACCAATCGTGTTTTCAACACGATTTTACTATGTTGATCACACTCAAGTTGTACAGACAACAAGTTGATCATACATAACGTGGAGTTCAACACAGAGTTGAATGTCAAAGATCATAAATATGCACCATTTGATTGGAAATTAAGTTTGGAAGCAAGTTAATGCTCTTAGTTGTATCCCATTTATGACTGATGACTTTCCCATTACATGCTTATGAAGCATCTGTAAAGACGTTCGTATCAGCATTGTAATAAAGTCCATCTTCATTCATTGGCAGATGTAACATCTATCCGAATGTTGACTTAGCCCAGTGATCAATTTTGATCTGAGCCTAATACTTAGTCAGCTTAGGGGCAAGTCAACGAACTCGAAAATATCGAACAATAAGGGTAGGGTTAGATTAGACACATCCAATCAATAGCCGTTGTAAACTTATTCAGAACACTCACTAAGGAACGTGGACAATAATCCGATGTGATTCATTGCTCATCAGTTCCTGTTGAATGTACTAATAAGCTTAAGGTTAGGGATACACTTCAATGGTTTCTCCTATAAAATATTGTATCATTCTCACACCCCAACCCAGTTTCTAGATTTTGATCAAACTCTTAGATGGATTCAACTTTTCAAATTTTGAAATCCATAGAGGATAATTGAAATCACAGAAAATAAGGTATGAAAAACAACATCACAGAGGTTTTCCGGTGAAAAATTCCATGAACATGGCCCCCTGATGCATGTTCATAACTAGTACACGCTTCATCATGCATCACCATGCTTCCGTTGCATCTATCATACGTTCACATACACGCATACGCACCCATACACGTATACATCAGCACAAAACTCGTGTCTCATGCGCTCGTACACGTCAATACATGATCATACGTACAAACACACGGACCAGACGAGCCCCACACAAGGCATACACGCCCCTAACGCTTCCCACGCATCACCACACTCCAACACGCACACCCAAGCGCCGCCACACGTTGCAAGACACTTCCCACGCGCCACCACGCGCTGTCGCGTCCCACACACTCTCACGCCACCACGCGCTGGTAGAGTGCTAGCGACTGCAAAACAGCGACGCGACACGATGGCCTAGCGACCGGTTCACGGTAGAGAGCCGCGTTGAACCGGCGGCGGCTTGATTCGGCCGGTAGTGACTGAAAATTGAGCCGACTCGTTCGGTTAGCTGATGTGGCACCTCTGCCACGTGTCGACCTGCAGGTGGCTATGCCTGCACGACGTGTTGCCATGTGGATGCTGATGCGGTGATGGCTTGCACACGTGGCGCGATGGGATTCGTCCATGTGTGCTGACGCGGCACCTACGTGTCATCTGACGCTGATGCTCATTGTGTGGTGATGTGGCACACGTGGCACGATTTCATTCGTGCATGTGTGCTGACTAGGCACTGGTGTGTCACCCCTTTGGCCAACCGATGCCCACTCTCACTGACCGGAGAGTGGTCTACTGTCACACCCACCCTCGTAAAAATTATTTATACTAATTTTTAGCCTTACAAAACCTGTATATTTTTTTTTTCTTTACTAAAATTTTACAATTTAAAATGCTCCTTCAAGACCAAAATCTCACCTACATATATTTACATAGATTCAGATTGAGCACAAAGGTGTCACGCTCCATTCAACACCATATTTACAGAAATATACATATTAAAGTTCCTTAGTTTGAACATGTCCAAAAAGATTATTAAAACACTAGCAAAAACATAGTGAGTCCAATGTTTAGCCCCACAGGTCGTCATTCATATACACGGGGGCTTCAGAACTTTCAGAAACTCCAACAGCATGCCAGATCAGTCCACGAGCTCATGCGTAGTCAAACTCACCTACAATGCAAGAACTATGTGAGTTAAAGCTCAGTAAGCAGAAATCATGCATGAGAAATGCTTATATGATGAATGCAAGTTATAAAACCGTTTCTTTCAACTATTTTCTCAAAAAGGAAACCCTTTTTGGTGGGAAATGGCTCCCTTCACTGGCACAACCTCACCAGAATATCCCTCCATACTCGTGACTACCAAGGGTCCCTCCTCCCCCCTTATAGTCCACCCGAGATATTAGTGATGGTTGGTACGACCAAGTGGCTATCCTTCCGAGACTACCAGAGGTCCGCCTCCTGCCTGCCCCTGCAGTCCACCGGAAAGTCTACCTCTTCCCGTACCCCTCATCATAAAGGTGCTGAAGTGGGAACCTCTTCCGCGTGCACGTCTATCACCGGAAGCATCCCGAGAGACACCATATATAATATATAACTCTCAATGTGCCAGTGGTGACCAACCCCAAAACATTATCAACTTGTGAAATTATGGTATTTTGACTTCTTATATGTACACATGTAATTCTTGTAGATGCTAATGCTCATGATTGATGCACATCAGTTTGTTTTTAGCAACGGAACAAAATACTTTATATAAAGGTATACAATAACACATATAACAATCAATTATCACAAATAATAAACACAAATACTATGTTCAAGCATTGTAGTTGGAGATGGATTTCTACTTACCTCTCCTCCGGAGTAGCTTTTGAAATTTTCTATTCCACAGTGGTAATCAATCTACTACAATTTTAAATCGAATTAATACACAATTTATCAAATTCCAGGTTATTAAGTATTTTTAGTTCGGAATTTCCAGTTTCGTCGCATTTTAGTAATAAGGCTCTAACTGTTTCTAAAAAATTGATATTTATCTGATTCAAGTTGGGTTATAAAGCTAACACGCAAGGCTATAACTTTCGTGTTTTGTACTTTTTAAAATTCAGTTTGCAAAAATGTCGAACTAAGCTGATTATGACCACCTAATGCAAAAATCTGGGCAAAATAAAAAATTCACTCACTATCTTAACCTTAAATATGTATATATGAATGTGCCTAATTATCTCGATCATCTTAAATTTAATTAATTTAGTATTTCCTCAAGATGTAAATCAAAATAATGGAACTTTAAATCCTAATAACATAACTAATCAATTCAAATGTAAACTACTTCTACAATCATTATTGTTATACTTTCTTTATTAGAACATGTGAGCTTCTCACTAGTGTTGTACATTAGGAAAACCATTACTTCACTAATTCCTATCTTTCTCTATCATCTAATCTAATTGGATTATATAAAATGATGAGAAAACACTCCACTATTAAATCAATTGAAGAAACGATACATACCTGTGCTGCTTCGCTTATTTTCTTCTTTTTTCCTCCTAAAGGTAACTTATGTTTAGATGTGTGTATGCTTTTATAATCTTTGATTGATTCTCTTTTTTTTTTTTATAGAAGTCGGCCACCGCCTTTTTCCCATTTTTAAGGCGGTTATTTTACCTATTGTTCTTATTATTATTATTATTATTATTATTATTATTATTATTATTATTATTATTATTATTATTATTATTATTATTATTATTATTATTATTATTATTATTATTATTATTATTATTATTATTATTATTGTTGTTGTTGTTGTTGTTGTTGTTGTTGTTGTTGTTGTTGTTGTTGTTGTTGTTGTTGTTGTTGTTATTCCGACAATAAAACCTCTTTACATATTTAACACTTCCCTGTAGTACCTAATGTCCCATATTTTAAACTAGGGAGTTCTTGACTACCAAATTAAACATCTCCAAATTAGTCGCAAAAATATAAAATGACGTAATAAATATAACAAATTAATTACTATAAAACTATCACGCAAATAGCACATAACAATATGGAATGCATGAAATGCAAAAATTATATTGGCCAGTGAGTTGTGAGAGGCGCGGGTATTACATCCTCCCCCCCTTATAAAAATTTCGTCCCCGAAATTTACTTACTTGAAGAGTTCAGGATATTTGGCTCTCATTTCATCCTCTCTTTCCCAGGTGGCTTCTTCGACTGATTGATTTCTCCATAGCACTTTGACTAACAGAATTTCTTTGTTTCTGAGCCGTTTTACTTCCCTTAATAAAATTTGTACTGGTACTTCCTTATACTCTAAGTCTGCTTGTAGTTCTACGGGTTCACTGTTCAGGACATGAGACGGATTTGCAATATACTTCCTTAATACTGACACATGGAACACATTGTGTATTTGAGACATTGATGCTGGCAGATCGAGTCTGTAAGCAACATCACCAACTCTCTCAATAATAGGAAATGGACCAATGTATCTCGGACTAAGTTTTCCTTTCTTACGAAACCGCATTATTCCCTTCATTGGTGCAACTTTCAAGAATACTAGATCTCCCACTGCAAACTCAAGTGCTCTCCTTCTCTTATCTGCATAGCTTTTCTGCCGACTCTGAGTTGTTTTCATTCTTTCCCGAATCTGTGACACAGCCTCTGACATTTCCTGTATTACACTTGGATCTAGAAGTCTTCTTTCGCCAACCTCATCCCAATGTATCGGAGATCGACACTTCCTACCATATAGTGCTTCGTAAGGAGCCATTCCTATAGTAGATTGATAACTGTTGTTGTAGGAAAATTCTATCAAAGGTAGAAATTTGCTCCATTGACCCTGGAAATCTAACACACAAGCTCTGAGCATATCCTCTAGAGTCTGTATCGTTCTTTCTGATTGTCCGTCAGTTTGTGGATGATATGCAGTGCTGAAAGACAACTGTGTCCCCAGTGCCTTGTGTAAACTCTTCCAGAAGGTAGACAGGAATCTTGAGTCTCTATCTGAAACAATGGACAATGGTACTCCGTGAAGTCTAACTATTTCCTGTACATATATCTGAGCATAACGATCCATGGAGTAAGTAGTACAGACTGGGAGAAAATGAGCCGATTTCGTAAGTCTGTCCACAATTACCCAGATAGCATCGTGACCCTTTACAGTTTTTGGCAATCCCACCACAAAATCCATTGTAATGTTTTCCCATTTCCATTCCGGAATTAGTAAGGGCTGTAAGATTCCTGCCGGTCTTTGATGTTCTGCTTTTACCTGCTGGCAGGTCAAACACTATTCTACATACCGAGAAATATCTTTCTTCATACCTGGCCACTAATACTGTACCTTTAAATCTCGATACATTTTAGTAGCTCCTGGATGTATTGAATATAGTGTCGAATGCGCCTCTGCCATAATATCTCTACGAATGTTATCTACATCTGGCACACATAACCGGTTTTTGAATCTTAAGATATCATTCTCTGACAACTGAAAGTCTGAAGGCGTCCCTGAAGTAGCATCCTTCTTTACTTTAGCTAAATATTCATCTTCATTCTGTCCCTGCTTAATTCTATCAAGTAGGGTGGGTTGAAGGGTTAGAGCTGCTAGTCTTGCCTCCACTATCCCCAGTTGAACAATCTCAACATTCATTCTTTGCAAGTCTAGTAACTCTGGTTTCTGAATCAAAGCCATCAATGTAGTACCTTGGGACGATTTTCTGCTTAAGGCATCAGCTACAACATTTGCTTTACCAGGATGATAGTTGATAACACAGTCATAGTCTTTCACGAGTTCTAACCATCTTCTCTGTATCATATTCAGCTCTTTCTGTGTGAAAAAGTACTTCAGACTTTTGTGATCTGTGTAGATCTCACATCGTTCTCCATATAGATAGTGTCTCCAAATTTTTAGCGCAAATACTACTGCTGCAAGCTCCAAGTCATGAGTAGGGTAGTTCTTCTCATACTCCTTCAACTGTCTGGATGCATATGCTATTACTTTGCCATTCTGCATTAACACACACCCTAAACCATTCTTCGAAGCATCACTGTATACCACAAAGCCTCCAATCCCCATTGGTATTGAAAGGATCGGCGCAGATGTTAACCTTTTCTTCAGTTCTTGAAAACTCTGCTCACAAGTCTCTGTCCACTTGAATGTTACACTCTTTCTAGTCAACTGTGTTAAGGGAGATGCAATTTTTGAGAATCCTTCCACAAATCTCCGATAGTACCCAGCTAACCCGAGAAAACTACGTACCTCTGAAGGGTTTGTAGGTTGTGGCCAATTGTTAATTGCTTCAACTTTACTTGGATCAACTGAAATTCCTTTTCCTGACACAACATGCCCTAGAAATATTACTCGATCCAACCAGAACTCACATTTCTTGAACTTAGCATACAATTGTTTCTCCTTTAGAACGTCTAAAACCTTTCTCAAATGCACAGTATGCTCTGCTTTGTTCTTGGAGTAGATCAGGATGTCATCAATAAACACGATAACGAACTTATCCAAAAAGTCTTTGAATACCCGGTTCATCATATCCATGAAAGCTGCTGGGGCATTTGTCAAACCGAATGGCATTACTAGAAACTCATAGTGCCCGTATCTTGTACTGAATGCCGTTTTTGGGATATCTTCCTCTTTAATTTTCAGTTGATGATAACCTGAACGTAAGTCAATCTTGGAGAATATGGCAGCTCCCTGGAGTCGATCAAACAAGTCATCAATCCTGGGTAAGGGGTATTTGTTCTTGATCGTAACCTTGTTCAGTTCTCTGTAATGTATACACATCCTCATAGTACCATCTTTCTTCTTGACAAACAAAATTGGTGCACCCCATGGCGAAAAGCTAGGTCTAATGAAACCTTTGTCCAATAAATCTTGCAATTGAATCTTTAATTCTTTCAGCTCTGTTGGCGCCATTCTGTATGGTGACTTTGATATAGGAGCAGTCCCTGGATATACGTCAATTACAAACTCTATCTCTCTATCTGGGGGTAATCCTGGGAGTTCGTCTGGAAATACTTCAGGGTATTCTTGCACCACTGCTACCTCCTCAATAGTCGGATATTGCTTCTCTTCCATACTCATAACACTTACTAGGTAGCCTTCACAACCGCTTTCCAATAACCGTTTTGCTTTCACCGCTGATATCGTGTGATATTTGAACCTTTTTCTTACTCCAATAAAGACAAAAGATGTGTCACCAGGCGGCTGAAATGTGATTATCTTGTTCTGACAATCTATTGTAGCACCATATTTCGATAGCCAGTCCATTCCCAAAATCACATCATAGTCGTTCATATCTAGTATGATCAGATCAACATAAAGTTCTCTTCCTTCAATAGAGATAACACATGCTCGCAGAATCTTGTTAGTTTGTTTTGACTCTCCGGAGGGGATCACTACATTGTAACTAACGTCTGCTACATCAGGTTTCCTACCCAGCCTCTTCACATACTCAGTGGATGCAAATGAATGTGTAGCTCCAGAATCAAATAATGCAAATGCAATCGTATCACAAATGGGACCTTTACCTGTTACTACAGATGTATTTGCTTCCGCTTCCTCCGTGGTCATGGTAAAGACTCTAGCTGGCGTCTTCTTTTGTGTAGCAGGGTTTGAGTTCTCTGGACAAACCGTGGAAATGTGTCCTGCTTTTCCACATTTAAAACAAGTCCGATACTCTGCAAAGCACTTTCCACTATGCGAACCTCCACATGTCGGACATGTAGGTTGTGTAACTGGTGGTTTTCCTTGTTCACCCTTTTGGCGCTTGTTCTGATCCCATGTTTGTTGTCCTGGTTTTGGTTGAGAACCCGGCCTTGGACCTTGCACTTGTAGCGGCCTTTTCTTTACATCTCCTACAAAACGAGGTACTTGTCTTTGTATAAACTGGCGCCTAACCTCCTGAGCACGCTTAATTTTCATTTCAGCTTGTTCGGCAATCAACGCTCGTTCAGCAACTTGTGAGTAAGTTACTCCATGTATACCAGCCATACACACATCTCTATATAGCTCTGGCCTCAGACCTTCTAGGAACCTTTCTACTTTCAACACATCCGTACTGACCATGTGCTCCGCAAACCTAGAGAGTTGCTCGAACTTGGCGATGTAGTCTGTAACATCCATTGCCCCTTGTCTCAATTGTATGAACTCGTTCATCTTCATTACTCGAACTGGGGCAGTGAAATACTTGTTTCTAAAAAGTTCTTTGAACCTATCCCATGTCATTGTCGCCACATCCTCAATAGTTTTCATTGTGTCCCACCAGTGTCCTGCACTTCCACATAACATGAACGACGCACAAAATACCTTTTCCTCCTCAGGGACTTTACTATACAAAAACATGTTCTCTATAGTTCTAAGCCAATCCTCTGCATCAGTGGGATCCGTTGCACTCTCAAATGTTGACGGGTTAAGCTTTCTAAACCTCACTCCGATGACCTCTAAGTATTCAGCTCGAGGTTGCTGTTGATTTACACCATTCCCTGGTTGTCCACCCACACCCCTTTGTTGGATAAGTTGCTGAATTTGTTGCGACTGTTGTTCGACTAACCCTGTCAACCGAGCCACAATCGCTTCCAGGTCAACACCTACTGCTGGTGCATTTTGTTCCTGTTCATTATCTCCTTCAACACCTTCTCCTCTAACGACCTCCATGATTTCTTTCTAATTTTATTGTCCCTCTGTCACAGGCCAATATGATTCATGAAATAATAAATGCAAATTAAGAAAAAGTAAAACTTACTGGCATGTCTTTGCTTCAGAAGTTCTGAGCTCATGTATACGAACAGTCTACAGGGCACAAACCGGGCTCTGATACCATTCTGTCACACCCACCATCGTAAAAATTATTTTATACTAATTTTTAGCCTTACAAAACCTGTATATTTTTTTTTTCTTTTCTAAAATTTTACAATTTAAAATACTCCTTCAAGACCAAAATCTCACCTACATATATTTACATAGATTCAGATTGAGCACAAAGGTGTTACGCTCCATTCAACACCATATTTACAGAAATATACATATTAAAGTTCCTTAGTTTGAACATGTCCAAAAAGATAATTAAAACACTAGCAAAAACATAGTGAGTCCAAGGTTTAGCCCCACAGGTCGTCATTCATATACACGGGGGCTTCAGAACTTTCAGAAACTCCAACAGCATGCCAGATCAGTCCACGAGCTCATGCGTAGTCAAACTCACCTACAATGCAAGAACTATGTGAGCTAAAGCTCAGTAAGCAGAAATCATGCATGAGAAATGCTTATATGATGAATGCAAGTTATAAAACCGTTTCTTTCAACTATTTTCTCAAAAAGGAAACCCTTTTTGGTGGGAAATGGCTCCCTTCACTGGCACAACCTCACCAGAATATCCCTCCATACTCGTGACTACCAAGGGTCCCTCCTCCCCCCTTATAGTCCACCCGAGATATTAGTGATGGTTGGTACGACCAAGTGGCTATCCTTCCGAGACTACCAGGGGTCTGCCTCCTGCCTGCCCCTGCAGTCCACCGGAAAGTCTACCTCTTCCCGTACCCCTCATCATAAAGGTGCTGAAGTGGGAACCTCTTCCGCGTGCACGTCTGTCACCGGAAGCATCCGAGAGACACCATATATAATATATAACTCTCAATGTGCCAGTGGTGACCAACCCCAAAACATTATCAACTTGTGAAATTATGGTATTTTGACTTCTTATATGTACACATGTAATTCTTGTAGATGCTAATGCTCATGATTGATGCACATCAATTTGTTTTTAGCAACGGAACAAAATATTTTATATAAAGGTATACAATAACACATATAACAATCAATTATCACAAATAATAAACACAAATACTATGTTCAAGCATTGTAGTTGGAGATGGATTTCTACTTACCTCTCCTCCGGAGTAGCTTTTGAAATTTTCTATTCCACAGTGGTAATCAATCTACTACAATTTTAAATCGAATTAATACACAATTTATCAAATTCCAGGTTATTAAGTATTTTTAGTTCGGAATTTCCAGTTTCGTCGCATTTTAGTAATAAGGCTCTAACTGTTTCTAACAAATTGATATTTATCTGATTCAAGTTGGGTTATAAAGATAACAGGCAAGGCTATAACTTTCGTGTTTTGTACTTTTTCAAATTCAATTAGCAAAAATGTCGAACTAAGCTGATTATGATCACCTAATGCAAAAATCTGGGCAAAATAAAAAATTCACTCACTATCTTAACCTTAAATATGAATATATGAATGTGCCTAATTATCTCCATCATCTTAAATTTAATTAATTTAGTATTTCCTCAAGATGTAAATCAAAATAATCGAACTTTAAATCCTAATAACATAACTAATCAATTCAAATGTAAACTACTTCGACAATCATTATTGTTATACTTTCTTTATTAGAACATGTGAGCTTCTCACTAGTTCTAAATTTGGAAAACCATTACTTCACTAATTCCTATCTTTCTCTATCATCTAATCTAATTGGATTATATAAAATGATGAGAAAACAGTCCACTATTAAATCAATTGAAGAAACGATACATACCTGTGCTGCTTCGCTTATTTTCTTCTTTTTTCCTCCTAAAGGTAACTTATGTTTGGATGTGTGTATGCTTTTATAATCTTTGATTGATTCTCTTTTTTTTTATAGAAGTCGACCCACCGCCTTTTTCCCATTTTTAAGGCGGTCATTTTACCTATTGTTCTTATTATTATCATTATTATTATTATTATTATTATTATTATTATTATTATTATTATTGTTGTTGTTGTTGTTGTTGTTGTTGTTGTTGTTGTTGTTGTTGTTGTTGTTGTTGTTGTTGTTGTTGTTGTTTTTCCGACAATAAAACCCCTTTACATATTTAACACTTCCCTGTACTACCTAATGTCCCATATTTTAAACTAGGGAGTTCTTGACTACCAAATTAAACATCTCCAAATTAGTCGCAAAAATATAAAATGACGTAATAAATATAACAAATTAATTACTATAAAACTATCATGCAAATAGCACATAACAATATGGAATGCATGAAATGCAAAAATTATATTGGCCAGTGAGTTGTGAGAGGCGCGGGTATTACATCTACACACGCTGTCTTCCCGGCGTTTACGGCCGGCGGCGCTCCGGCTACCGCAAGTCTCGGTCATTTCGAGTTCAACGGTGCAATTGGTTTCTCGATCTAGCAATCCTAACTACGTGTTTGGATCGAAAAATATTTTCTTGGAGAGTGAAGAACCTTGTTCTTTATCAATAACAATTCAAGAACACATTTGATCTAATTCTAATTTTCTAAGCACGTTATCTAACGCTATACAGGTCCCATTAACATAAATTATACATAAAATTGAAGCTCATTTGATAAACCATGCATACATACCACATGCATCCGTTAATATTAACATGCTCAAATGGGGGTTTTTTTTTTTTTTGAAGAAAGCTCAAATGGGGTTTTTAAGAAACAAGAACATCTTCAAGTTTTCGGAAAATTTTCAGAATCACATGATACGTCTATAGAACTCTCATTCAACATAGAATATGAACATGTCAATTACACACAAACATCTGAACAATAACTGGACAAAAGTCGCACCCGAACAGATTGGAAAAATCATTTTCGCAACAAATTTTTAGATTCACATATCCAACTTAAAAATTCGTATAAAATCCGTTGAAGAATATTAACGAGTAATACAACATCAAATCAATAGCATGCAAAATTCGAAAATAAAATAACGAAATTGGGCAGATTTTCACATCACCGTTTTCAATCGAAACGAATCAATCTAAAAAAAATCGAGAGCTGAATTCTAACCTTTTGGCTCTAATACCAATGTTGGATTTAGTTCAGGGTACCTTGATTGCAGCGGATTTGAACTCGGATCGTATACGGGTCGAACCACGGCCTCACCTCGATAATCCATATTCTTGGTCGGAGTGGAAATCACAATCAGAAATCCACCACGATCCACAATCCGAAAGACATATCCGGCGATTTTGGAAAATCACTTTATGGGTGTGGGAGAAATCAAAAGTGATGATGCGGGACCAAAATTAAAATTATATAATATACAAAACTAATTTTAGACACGGCCTAACATACAGGACCAATTCGAAATTTTCCCGTTAAATACATTTTGTAGGTAATTATAAGTGTGTGTATGTGTTTTGAAAACTTATTTAAAGTTAATAAGAAGTTATAATTTATATTTAAAAAATACGTGAACTATTAAGCTTGCTTGTAGTGAATGCAATATTTTTTTCAATTGAGTGAAATTTTGACGTTTGATTGGACCAGGTCAACCCCTTATATAAACTTAAATCATTGCAATTGTGGCACATAAATATTACCGCCTCCGTGGGGGTAATTAGAGTTATATATGAAAATCTAAAAAAAAAAAAATTCGTTAATTTGATAAATATATAATTCTGTATAAACCATCAATATGCACTCACTCGACTTATTTTGATATTTTTTCTACTTATTTAATCATATCTAATTAACATATAAAATTAAAAGAATTGATTATTTTATTTGAATTAGTAAAATGAGGCGTTGAAATTTTTAAAATGACTCTTATTTTAGAACAATAATTTTTTTATAATATAACTTTTTATAAAATAAATGGAGTATTCTTAATCCAATTATATTGTGTTTCAAATTCACCAATTCAAACAAAATATAAACTTCGAAGTTTTTGTAACTTCTAAGATAACTGAGGACCATGTAGTCATTAGTGCAATATGAGAGGATTCTGCCAGGTTGCCTGTGGCTATTAAGTTATTAAGAACCCGTTTGGTTGCAAATCATCAATGACAATAACAATTGGTATGAATGAGGGATCAATCATATTGTGGAATGAAATGAGAGAAATTGTTAATAAAATGGGGTAATGATTAACTTATTTATTATGTACCATGCACCATAAATGGTAATGAATCTTCACTCATTCTCATTTCTTACCCCTAAACCTCCCAACCAAGCGGGCCCTAAATTTTCAAATGCATACAAAGAATGAGTATGAAATGTTTTAAAGTATTTTATCCAAAGAAAATATTAAAAATGGTGCTTTGAGAAAATAAAGAGTTTTATAAAATAATAAGTATGTCACAACAATATTATTAACTAGAAGCAACATGCCGTCATTAATTAGTCGCTCAATAACCTTGTTGCCAGTAACATTAATTCGAGACGATAAAAATCACTTGTGTATCGAATGTTTTTTTTTTTTTTTTTCCGCATCATGAACTAGTTTACTCTAAAAGAAGTCCAAAACTAACCTTAGATAATTTGTAGAGTATTTCAATTGTAACGACGAATTGTCACATAAACTAAAGAAACAATGACAGTCTCAGAAAGTGTCAATTAAGACAATTTTAGTGTTTGGTGTTTGTGTTAAAGTCCATGTTAGATAAGGGGCACGGCCAAAAAATGTCTTTATCCGTCAAGGTAGCGAAGAAAAATTATCACGGTCAAGGAGATGTGATTATTTGTCGCGGCCAAGGGGTCCACTGTACTACACTCTCCTAAACTGTTAATCTTATTTTTCACAAAATATTAAACAACATATGAGAAAAATTCATAACATCAATAAATACGAGTACTTCAAAACTAACATACTTACAAATAATAGTGAATAGTGTCATTCTACCTTATCTTATCTATTGTACATATCTCAGCTCCAAACATGCCCTATATATAACCTTTTCAAATTATATCTTCCCACTTATACAACTTCGTTTAGTTCTTGATGTGACTTACTCAATCATTATAAGTCGTGTGTGAAAATAGAAGTTTGAATTTATAATTTTGGCTAGTAATATGAGATGCGGAATTTTCGAAAATGCCCTTATTTTAAAACATAGATTACCGTTTTTAATGTTAATTTTTTTTTTTCTTCTCCTAATCTAAGAACGAAGAAAAAAAAAATTCCCTACCTCCACGATGACTCGGACCCAGATTAAAGACCTTGGTAGTAGATGTTCTGCCACTTGAGTTATCCAACTTCGTCTTCCATTTTTAATGTTAAAGAAAATGCATTTACATTCCAATGTATTATAAGGGTTCCCAAAAATATAAAGCAATCACACTCAAATTCAATGTGTAATCGAATTCACTTTATTTACTTTCAATCTTCCAGTGATGTCACTACAAAAAATAGTCTTTTGACATCATAAAAAATAATTTTAAATAATAAGTATTTTTCACAATTTATAAAAAGTGAACTTAAATAATGAGTATTTGTCACCTCTTATGAGAATTTGTCATAACTTTATTGTCGTTTCAATAACTTGGACGCAAACAATATATTTGTGACGACAAAAGTGGTCTCAAATGTGTCAAATATTTTTTGCAACAACTAGTTCTCTCTAAGAGTAGTCTATAATGGTATCAAATAATCTGTAGAGAGATTTGTGATAACAAGTGGTCACAAATAACTTATTATTAATGACCATAATTGGAGTCCCAAAAATATTTTACAAAAACTTATTTTGTTGTAGTGTATCTATAATATATTTTAGGTTATTTAGAAATTTATTGTATATCATAAAAAAAATCTGTACTAAAGCAACAATATTCAAAAACTTGATGTTTTTACCGTCCAAAATACAGGAAGTTGTATTTCAAATTCCTTTTTTTTTTCTTTTTGGGTTAATTTAATAATTTACGACTTTTTACAAACCATAAAGTGTCACTTACGTCAATCTCTATATTTATAAGTTTGATTATTCACCCACATTAACTTATTCAATATATATATATATATATATATATATATATATATATTTCAAAAATCTAATTATCTTCGGAGACGAAGAGGCATTTATTTTTCCTTTCCTATATTAAACGATCAAAATAAATATTTTCTTAATTTTTAAATGAATCACTAAAGAAATTAAGTACGGAATTGTGAATATTAATTAGAAATTGTCCATGAAATAATGAAAAAAGGTAGTAAATCATATGACGGACAAGTAAATCTTTGGAATCAGAATATAATACGGACACTATGACTATAACGTTGTATAAATTGGCACGGATATAACTGTAACCGTATGTAATGCGTACATATGTAGTTTATGTATCGACGGGTACTGCTTCCAATAATCTCTTTCTCTCTATATATATATAAAAGCAAAATGGAGGACATTAATGTAATTTTGGTTTTCCCTCCAAAAATTTTAGACCATAATTGGTAATTTTTTCTTATTTTTTAGTAAGTTCATAACTTTCTTTTACTTTTCTAAAATACAAATAACTTTTTTCATTTATAATCCGATTTTTATGCATAATAAACCAAATTATTCATCTTTTCACTATCTTCGATGTGACATTCATATCACATATATTATAATGAGATATTTAATTTGGATAAACAACTTGTTTGTTGGTTAATCATTTGTGAATTGGACTATAATATTTTGGTTTTAGTTTCAAGTAAAATTAGTAAAATAATTTCTTTATAAAAAATATGATTACTTTTTTTTTAATAAAAATATAACTAATCAATTTATTTTATTTGACATGAATTTTCAATTTTTATTTTTATTTAAGTCAGGGAGAAAGCCCATTTTTTAAATAATGAAAGTCCTACTTTAGTAAATTAATCAAAGGCAAAAACAACAATATCTATTTTATAATCAATTTATTAAATATTCATATCTGCTAAAATATCTTCTTATCACGACTTTGAGCATATATATAAATATCTATTAACATAGGTATTGAAATTATGTTTAATTACCTATTTATATTTTTAATAATGAGTATTTGGTTAAAATTACTCTTTTAAGGAAATTTATTCTTTGTAGCCTAAATTATGACTTTTATTACATTTAATAAACTTTTTAATTTTCTACTTTTGTTAAAACTTCAATTATATGTTTTTACATTTTCTAAGCTAAATAATACATGGTAGCACAAATCAACAACAAATACATTTATTACTTTTAACAATCTAAATAAATTTGTTTGTATTAATCAATTTTTATCTTCAAATAAGTAAAACGTTTATAAGAAGACTATAACATCTATTTAAATAATTTAAAATACTACATAAAATATGAAAGTATCCAATATTTTGAAGAAACCAAAGACTTTAATTTGTTATTCGAATCATTAAATAAAATATAAATTTTACTTTGTTAAAATAAGATTTAATAAATATAAATTATTTAAGTATGTTTGAAATCACCAAATGAAATGTTAAAAGTTGCAAATGAAAATTCAATGTTATAAAGAAAAAAATTAAATATTTATAATTAGAACTTGAAAGTTTATTTAGATAAATTAAAAGTTAAATATAAAATAAAAGCACAGACATAATGGGAAAATTATTAAATTTTACTTTACATATGATCCAAATAAAATATTATTGTTCCTTTTATTATAAATTTATGGTTATCTTTAATTATTTATAGTTAGAATTTAAATATTATTTTATAAATTAGAAATATATATATATATATATATATATATATATACATTAAATATATACACATATAGTGACAATTCTGTAAGTAACACTTTCCAGCCTAAAGTTTTAGACTGTGATCGGTAAGTTGTTGTCAGTTGATAAGAATCAAAATTTATTTTACTTTCTAAAGTTGCAAATATCTTTCTAATCTATTTATTATGTATACCATATCGAATTAAACATCTTTTGACGATGTTTGATTTGACATCCATATGATCTATATAATAATAAGATATTCTTAAAATATTATATTATTTGTTCGTTGATTATTTAAGTAAGATTTCAGTATTTATTGTGGGTTGTACAAAACATATAGTATTGGTTTGGAATACAATTAAAAATCATTCAAATAATTCTCTTTTACAAATTATTTTACTTGATTATTTCATTAAACCACAACTAATCAATTTATTTTATCTGACATAAATTGTCTCAAGTTAATATTTGATTTATAATCAACTTACTAAATTATTGAATTTGCTAATGCTTATTTGATATAATAATTATTTTTGTTAATAAATCACAAAACTATGATTTTTGCTCATTTATATAACTTTATATATGATAATTAATCTTAGAATTTTTTTCTATTAATTTTATATGTTTTAGATATATTTAATAAATACAATTTGCAACCTATACTATGATATTATACAAGTTGCAATTGAACTTCTTTTAAATAAACAAAATTAACCAACTAGAACTATATGTTTTTTAGACTTTGCAACCTAAACAATACTGGGTCACATTAACCAATCTCAACTATGTCTTTTTTTTTTTTTTTTTTTTTTCACATTTTGCAACCTAAATATTTTTTTTACATTAACCAATGTATACTATTTACAATATAAATGTATAATTTAATTGAAACTTTTCAACACATATATATATATATATATATATATGAAAGTATTAAGAAATATTAGAACACTCATATGTTTTATTTTGTTATTCCAACTATTGAATAACTTTTTTATTTTATTTTGTTAATTTTTTATTCTTTGTATATCGAAAATACCAAGTAAAGTACTAACAGATAAGATTTTATAAAAGGAGATAATTATATTTCGAATTTAAAATTTTATTTAGATAAATTAAAATATTTAAAGTAAAATGGAAAAAAATAAAGAAAAATAAATTTCTTATAGCATTATCCAATTTATTTTATTTAATAATATGAGTTGATAGTTATATATGTATATTTGTTTTAACATTCATAAAGCTATTATGCACATAGGTGAAGAATGATGTAGACACACTAAATGTGTGTTTGGATTTCAAAGATATAAATGATCATTTTGAAAATTGAATATTTATCTTAATGTTAATCTTTAAAAAAAAGTATATATATATATATATATATATATATATATATATATATAGTAAGTTATATTAAATTCATATATGACGTGCGAGAAACTTATATTTACATTACTTATAATTTTATTTATGTTTTATCCTGTATTTTAACAAAAAAAAAAAAAAAAAAATTAGGATAAAACGATCGCTTATTTAAATATTATATTATACTTCCTCCGTCCCACGAGAGTTTGCACGGTTGACCCCACACGCATATTGAGGAAAAACTATTTTTGTTTTTTGGTTGACTTTTTCAAAATGTAGATTGAAGATGGAGATTTTAAGGAGGGAGATTGTGAGAAGTGTGCAAATTGGTGTGTGACGTATCGAAAAGGAAAGTGTGCAAATCCGGGTGGGACGGAGGGAGTATCATATTTAGTTTTATTAAAATTATTACTTTTTAAATAAACTTCCGTGCATCGCACGAGAATATCACTAGTTAAAAGAAAAGAAAAACTAAATAAGCCTTAAATGCGTATTGTTAAGTGGCTTGGTTCAAATTTAATGCTCTACAACCAAAATCTCTTTAGCTGTTGATATTATCTCATTGTACTACCATCCAAAAATTATTCATTCATTTTAATTTATGGTTAGTGCACTCAACATTCGAAGGAAATTAGTGTAATTGCACATTTGGAATAGGAATTATATAATTTATTACATGCATGACTTGGATGAAGAAAAAGCAAGGAAATTTTATAAACTTTAAAATTCTAATTAGTTTAATTGCCAGTCTCTATATGTTGTTGGTACTCTATTTTCCCTTCTCATCCCCACATTATGGTCAAATTGAAAAATAAAACCCAAAAATTTTAAGAAATGGATAAAAAAGATGCATAAGCATAGGACAAAAACTTGTGTGAGACCGCCACACCGTGTGACGCCATTTGACAGGAAAAAAGTATCACTTTTATTCGGTAAAAGTATCACTTTATTTGAACAAAAAAAGTACCACTTTTATCTGTGAAAATTTTATTGTAGCAAAAATATCACTTTTATCTCTAAAAGTATCATTTTTTCCTGTAAAAGGGTATTTCGTCATACATGAGACCGTCACACACAAGACTCACTTTAAGCATAGTTGTAAACTGGCTTAGAACAAATTTACTTTTTTTCCTTGTTGGCTCCCCATGCAATATGATTTATTGTATTCATACATGAAATGCATAATAGTTACATCCCTCCGTCCCTCTATAAATTACCTTTCTTATTCTCCTTCTCAAACCACCCAATTTCTTTCAAACAACTAAATTCTTGTAATAATCTCTCTTTATTAATTTCTCTATCTCCCTCGCTCTCATGGATTTCCTAAGTTCCAACCCTAAATCCCAGCCTGCTATTTCCGATGTTCCAATGAGGAACAATGAAGAAACAAGAAGCCCTTCAATTGAGCGAAGCTATTCTAGTGAAGAAACCATCCCCATCGAGTACCCAGTCATACCTCATCCATCAGATCAGGATGCTCTGATGGCAATAGACTATGAGGAACATGAGTATGGTTGCAAATATTGCAACAAAAGATTTAGCAATAAGCAGGCCTTGGGAGGGCATCAAAATGCCCACAAGGTCGAGCGTACGCTAGAGAAAAATGCGCGCGAAGCTCATGAGAATGGGTTGGGCTACTTTGGTGGTCCTCCTGTTCTTTCTTACCCCAGATCACATTATCATCTTATGAGCTGGTCTTATTTTAGCTTGCCTTATCCTTCTTCACATCACGGGCTTTCCATTGGGTATAATTCAAGGCCCCCTATCCCAATATCAATTGAGCCTTACGGGTCTCAGCCCGTCCCAAGATTCGGGTATGTCTACGAAGGGTTATCTACAACTTTGCAGACACATCCGAGGAACCCGAACCCCAATGTTGTCAATCATGGCCCGAATTACAGGTTCTCAGATGCTAGAGAAGGCAGCCCTAGTTCCGCCAGGTCTATCTCTGAACATCGTCTGGGCCTATCGGATTCTGCCACAAGATTAAGACTTGGGCCTAGAAGAAATCCTGGGAATGAGAACAATGCTAGTCGGATGAACCAACCTAGACACCAAGAAGTCGATGAATCGGGTCTAGATTTGACACTCAAGCTATAAGCATGTTCTTTGTTTTCATGTTTCTTTTATTTTTTTTCACTTTTTAATTTAGTTTTGATTAATGAGTTTGGACTCGTTGGATCCATTGTAACCAAGTAAAATAAATGTTGTATTTCATCTTCAATCCCCACATTAATCTTGTTATTTATCTTTTAGTTCTTATTATTATTATTATTTTATTCAATAATCTAACCAATAAAAGAATTAAGAAGAAACCACTCTAGTTAATAATAACAAATCTATTGCAAAGTAACTAATATACACAGCATTGTTGAATTAGGAAAAGATTAGTAATTCTTTAATTAATTAATCATTAATCTTGTGATTGATTTGTAATTCGTTTAATTAGGGATCTTAACAGATCTTGTGTTTTTTTCCTTTGTGGACATATCATTGTATTATAAATAGGTGATACACTTGTATACAAAGTACAAAGGAAATACAGAACAATTATTTACAGAACTATGATTACTTTGCATCTTTTTAACATGGTATCAGAGCGGAGTTTCGATCTTCATTGAAGTCGAACTTTCGTTCTCATCATCTACCATGGCAAACCCAACCGAAACAGCACTCTCACAACCGTCAGAAACAGATATCTCAACCCTTATCCAATATCTTCAGAAACATACCATGAACCAGAACCCAACAATCGAAACATCACCATTAATGGTGAATGTTAAATTGAACGACCGAAATTATACAGTTTGGTCGAAACTCATGGGGATGTTCATCAGAGGAAGAGGACGGGGCAACCACATCACAGGCCATCCTCCCCCCCCTTCCGTCAGTGATCCCGGTTTCTCAACTTGGGACGCCATCGACAATGCTGTAAAAGGATGGATTATCAATTCCATCGAACCGACTCTCGTACCCAACTTTTTACAGTACCCGACGGCACAAGAGTTGTGGGAAGGACTAGAAGCCACATACAACAGTGGCACAAACTACCTGCAAATTTTCGAGTTGATGACTCGAGCCAGCCAAACAAAACAAGGGAATCAAACATTAGAACAATTCTACAGTAAATTGCAAGCAATCTGGGCCGAGATCGACCAAAGGCAACCCAATCAATTCACAGGAGAGGAGAACATAAAACTGTTCAATCGTTTAACTCAGGAAGGGAGACTTTACCAGTTTTTATCCGGGGTGAATGACAGATTCGACCCAGTGAAACGAGACATATTGAACCAGAATCCACTCCCTTCCCTGGCCTCGGCCTACGCCACCATCCGCCGCGAAGCACTCCGACTCGGAGTGATGATGTCCTCGGAAGAACATCAAAACCCGGGGGAGGCGTTCGTCGTGAAAGGTCCTTCCGGAAGCGGACGGTCAGGTTCCCAAAAATCATCATCCCGCCCAAACGATAAGGAAAAACTTAGATGCACTCACTGTGGTGGAAACAAACACACGAAAGAGACATGCTTTCAGCTGAACGGATTCCCGGAATGGTGGGACGAGAATCGCCACAGACAGAGGAACAGCGGCGGAGGAAGGGCGGCGGTGGCCGCCACCCGCGGCAACACCAACCCGGCCACCAGCGGCGGCGGCGACACCCCTACGGCGTCGACCAGTGGGCTGGCCGCCTTCACCCTCGGCGGAGCCTCAGAAGAAGAAATGGTCGAAACAGCGGCGCAAGGAAGAGAGGAGATGAATAATAGAGGTAAAAGGGGTGGGGGACCGGTTTTGAACCCTAATAAGGGTGAGATTCCGGTCTTGCCCTCATCCCCTTTAAAAACCCCCAAACTGCCCCCCCCTTTTAAAAATCCCAAACTGCCCCCCCCCGTTTCTAAAACCTTCTATTATGACCCCCTCTCTATTTAAAAATCCCAATGTGCCATCTTTTTCTTTTCATGTTACAAACGACATTAATAGGAAATGGATATTTGACTGTGGTGCAACAGACACGATGACTTTCGATCAAAATGATATTACTGACCCCTCAGAACCAAATAAAACGTACATTAAAAACGCTAATGGGGGCTCTTTTCCGGTTTGTGGGGCAGGGACTATTGAGATTTCTCCTAAAATTAAACTGTCTAATTGTCTCTATGTTCCCTCTTTGTCCTGCAAACTCTTATCCATTAGTCAAGTGACAAAGGAGCTTAATTGTGTTGCGCTAATTTACCCGAATTTCTGCCTATTACAGGATATTCGTTCGAGGGAGATCATTGGGCGTGGTTCTGAAAAAAATGGACTGTACTATGTTGATGAACTAGCTGACGGAGGACATGCCCACTTAGCTCATGGATCCCAAAACCGACAGATGTGGTTGTGGCATCGTCGGTTAGGCCACCCCTCCGATGATTACCTTAAACACCTGTTTCCGTCTTTATTTTCAAAAAACGATCGTCTGTTTTGTGATACTTGTCATTTGGCCAAGAGCCACCGAACTTCTTTTTCGTCTGCTAATACTAAAAATAATAATAAATTGCCGTTTTCACTCATTCACTCTGATGTTTGGGGACCCGCCCCTGATTCAATAGACACTGACTTCCGATGGTTTGTCTCCTTTATTGATGATTGCACTCGTATGACTTGGAGGAGCAAAAAACAAAAGGTGGTAGCACTCTCTAGTGCAGAAGCAGAATTCCGAGGAGTAGTAAAAGGGATTACAGAATTATTATGGATAAAGAAACTAATGACAGAGATGGGCCTATTGGAAACTAGAGCGTTTAAACTCTACTGTGACAATAAAGCAGCTGTTAGCATTTCTCATAATCCTGTTCAGCATGATCGAACAAAGCATATAGAGATTGACCGACATTTCATCAAGGAAAAACTGGATAATGAAGATATCACCCTTCCGTTTGTCAAGTCTGAAGACCAACTTGCCGATATTTTAACAAAAGCCGTATCTGGACGAGCCTTTCACAAAGCTCTTGACAAGTTGGGCATGTGGGACCCTCCACCTACCAACTTGAGGGGGAGTGTTGAATTAGGAAAAGATTAGTAATTCTTTAATTAATTAATCATTAATCTTGTGATTGATTTGTAATTCGTTTAATTAGGGATCTTAACAGATCTTGTGTTTTTTTCCTTTGTGGACATATCATTGTATTATAAATAGGTGATACACTTGTATACAAAGTACAAAGGAAATACAGAACAATTATTTACAGAACTATGATTACTTTGAATCTTTTTAACAAGCATTAACTACTTTCAGTGTGAAATACTAAGAGCAAACACTACAATAAAAAAGACTTTTTGAGATAAAAAAAAGTGCTCTCAAATAATGAGTATTTTCACAACTTATGAGAAGTGATCTCAAAGAGTATTTAAATACTCATTATTTATGAGTATTTGTCACAACATTATTTTCGTCTCAATAACTTGGACGCAAATAATATATGTGTGACTACAAAAGTGTTCTCAAATGTGTCTAAAATATTTTTTACAACAACTAATTGTCTCTAAAAGTAGTCTTAAAATGGTCTCAAATAATTTACAGAGAAATTTGTGATAACAAGTGGTCACAAATAATTTAGTATTAATCACCACAATAGTGGTCTCAAAAAATATTTTACAGAAGACTTCTTTTGTTGTAATGAAATAGCTGCTCTAAATCACTACATAAAAGCAGTCTCAAAGTATTTGTCACAACTTATGATTATTTTTGACACGACTTTATTATTAGATTTATAATGTTGTCACTTATATTTAGTGACAACAATTATGGTCTCATAAAAACACTACAAGAAAAAAGATCTTTTGAGACCACAAAAAGTGATCTCAAATAATGAGTATTTGTCACAACTTAAGTGAAGTGGTCTTAAATTATGAATATTTGTCACAACTTTATTGTCGTCTAAATAACTTGGATGCAAATATTATATTCGTGACCGCAAAAGTAGTCTAAATATTTTTTGCAACAACTAATAATCTCTAAAAGTAGTCTTAAAATGGTCTCAAATAATTTGTAGAGAAATTTGTGACAAAAAATGGTCACAAATAACTTATTAGTTATTATCACAATTGTGATGTCAAAAAATATTATGCAAATAATTAATTTTTTTCGTTGTAGTGAAATGTTATAGAAAATACCTCTTTTGTTGGTGTGAATCTAAAGGAAAAATAAAGATTGTTAATAGACATGGCTCAACTGATTTTTTCGTTAACGTCAGAAATATGAACACGAAACTCGATTTCAAATATTCTGGCAAAGGTTATTTGGTCATTGACGGACTGTTTTCTATTCCTACACTAATCCACGTAATATTTACACCATATTGCATAGTAAGACGTAATTTTCCATAGGGAAAATTTCATTTTTAGTTCAGTATGTTAGGACTAGTCCAATAAACGTCATGTACATTAGAGAATTTCAATTTTAGTCCTGTATGTTCCAAAGGTTGTCCAATTTAAGGACACTGATCATCACCAACGACCAATTTAGCCGGAATTAGACTAATAAATTTGGGGCTTCTAAGTGGTAATGCTTATGTGTTAAGTATTTGTCCGGATAACATATCAAATCATTAAATTACTTTAGTGTTTTGAGCAAATTTGCCTTCAAAATTCTGGCCTACTCTCTTCTTACTGTTGTCCACATTATCAATGCTCTTCCTACCGCCACTCTCCAATGGAAATCTCCCTATGAAGCTCTACACGGTACTATTCTTGATTACAATTCTCTTAAAACTTTTGGGTGCTTGTATTTTGCCACTAAGACTGTTCCACACAAGCACAAATTTGAAGCTCGATCTCATAGGTGTGTCTTTCAGGGGTATGTGAATGGGGTAATAGGATTCAGACTTTATGACATTGATACATATACATACTTGTTTCTAGAGATGTAGTTTTTGTGAAACCACTTTTCCTTATGTTAATTAGGACAGCACACCTACTCAATCACTACCTGGTCCTTTGTATGTTGATCCAGGCTAGATGGATTTAGCAACTCCAGAGTCTTTCTTTACCACATAACCTAGTGCCTCAGAGTCTTCTTCTATGCCTAGAGCTTCTGATTTTTCTACACCTGATTTGCCTGCTCTAGAAGACAAAAGAACCAGAAAACAGCCAACCTGGATGGCAGATTATGTAATTAGCTATGTTAATTCTGCTTTTCCACAGGCAGCTGCCTCTCCCACCCCTCATATGGTAGGTAAAGCATACTCTATCTCTGCTTTTCCTTGCATATTTGTGCCTTTCTTTTCTCCCACATACACTGCTTTCTTGGCCAAAGTGGATAATACAATTCCAGAACCAATTTCTTATACTCAAGCTGCCAAATATAAGGAATGGCAAGAAGCTATGTCATCTGAATTGAAAGCTCTTGAGAATGTTGCATGGGAGATTGTTCCACTTCCTAAAGGTAAGAAAGCTATTGGTTCTAAGTGGGTCTATGATACCCGTCATATATGCATGCATTTAGGTTGATTTTAGGTATGTATTTATAGCATTTGCATACATATAGAGTCGAGAATGGCTTGTATTGGTTATATTGGACTAGTTGACGTGTTTTGTGGAGTTTTGTAAATTTTAGGCCAAAATATCGAGTATATGGCGGACTAGAGACGAAACGGACCAAGAATAGGCGAAATGGGCCATGTTGGTCCCAAAAGACAGAAAATCGTATTTTGAAGCAAGAAGTGACGTGGCCGCGTCATTGTCATTCAAGGCCGCGTCAAAATATGCTCACAAGAGTGAATACAGTGCAGCTTGACGCGGCCGCATTGATATTTTTCAAGGCCGCGTCAATTTTCGTCTAGAAAGCAAAAATCGGGTTAAGTTGGGCTTTTGGTCCTAATCTCTCAAGGATTTCAACCCATAACTATAAATAGGTCCCCAAGCTCGCGAATTAAAGGGAGAGATACTCCATATTATCACATACACTTAGAAGAAGAGATATAGGAGCTTGGAGGACGAAGAAGACGAAGATCATCGAGACGGATTCATCCGAGTTTAGTTTACTTTTCTAGTTTTCAATTCTTGCAATGTTTTTCTCAGAATTTGTAATGAATTTATGCTAGGTATGAGTGGCTAAGCTATTCGTGTCCTAGGGTTAGAAAGTAGGGAGTTTTATAACAATGTTTCGATTTATGTTTTGATTTATTGATTCCGTTCTTAAAGTGTTTATCTTTATGTTTGTTATTATAACTGAATTTAGACTGGTCATCTAGGTTTAGTAATCCCATTTAACAAATGCGCTTCGAGAGAAGGGGTTTGTTATCAGACATATGACATAGAGCGCAGTTGTCTATGACTGTGTAGGCAGGTCTGTGAGCTTTTGGGAGTTACTAGGATTAATTTACTTGAGAGGGTAATTATTCTAGTTAATCAACGATTTAACCACTTCGAGAGAAGGGTTAGAATAATAAAGTGTCGCCTAATAAACTCTAGATCGGTTTAAAAATCAATAAGTTGAACATAATCGTCATTGAAGTAATATCCTGAAATCGAAACCTTAGGATACCTTTTCTCCTTGATTGTTATTCCTTTTTGTCTGCCAAGTGTTAAGTCATAGTTAATTAAGTAATTTAGGTAATTAGTTAAATTCCTCAGTTTTTGTTAAAATAAACCTTTTCCAACCTAGTATCTAGTTAGGACAATCTTAGAGTATCGAGGTATCAAACTATCTAAATTATATTCCTTGTTGGATCGACCTTGACTGCCGTGACTACACCTTCAACTGTACACTTGCGGAATACTAGGTTAGGAAACCGAAGTGTCAGTCTATAAGATCAAGCGAAAACCTAATGGAGGAGTTGACTTATACAAAGCACGATTGGTAGCCAAAGGTTTTAATCAAGTTTATGGTGTTGATTACCTTGAAAGTTTCTCTCTTGCAGCCACGATTGTTACTGTCAGATTCTTAATTGCCATTGCAACTCAAAAAGAATGGTCTCTTCACCATGTGGACATCAACAATGCCTTTTTACATGGCTACTTACACCAAGAAGTGTTCATGAAACCCCTTGAAGGGCATTCCTCTATCCTTACTGGGCATGTTGTTTGCTTAAGAAAAGCTTATACTGCCTTAAACAGGCCTCTCGAGAGTGGAACTTTGAGTTTTTAACAAAGCTTACAGCTTATGGCTTTCAGCAGACCATTAGTGACACCTGCTTGTTTACCAAGATAACCAATGGATCTTTTCTATTTTTGAAAAATAAGAATTATAATAATTATTAAGTTACTTTTATTATTTGATTAGTTAATATTTGTATACTAATTATTACTTTTAATTAATAAAGAAAATAAACATCAAATCGCAAGCCGCGAGGTTCAAAACCATGACTGAAACAGAAGTGTGCACACCATCAGACTATCACACCTAGTGTTGTATATGTCGCATATCTTTAGATACATAATATATATAATGCAGTAAATAAAATAATTATCATTCCCAATCTACGAGGTTCAAACCCGCGACATTTTGGTTAAGAAAGGAGCGCGGACATTCTGCGACGAAAAGTTCCTGTCACTAAACTTAAAAAATCCGTCATAATAATGGAGTAGTGATGAATTACTGACGAAAATGTTCTGTTACAAAAATCTTTGTCACTAAATCGATAATGACGGATTTTTCATTCCGTCACTAGTTTAATGAGGAATTTATGTCATAATTCTAAAAAAATTTGTCAGAAAGTTGTGACAGAATATTTCTGTCACTATATAGCAATGGCTAAAATTCCGTCATTAGTTCGTCAATACATAATTAATGATGAAATATTTCCGTCACAAATTAATGATGGAATTTACCGTTATTATCTTGCCTATATTAGTAATAGAATTATTTATTTTCCCAAAAAAAAAAAAATGTCTATGTTCCGTCACTATGCTATCTGATTTTATTTCTATAATTTTATTTATATTTTAACGTAGAACCTGTTATGACAATTAATTTAAATTTAATAAACTTTAAAATTCGTAGCAAACATTATATAATACTATAAAATGAAATTAATCAAAACTAAACTAGTGAAACTAACAATACGCCTACCACTTAATGGTTTTCGTTTAGATGATGTTGCACCTGGACGTTTGTTGATTAAAATCAAATGCATGGCCTAGATATAACTTAATCTATTCAACAACTTGAGAAACTGAAAAAAATAGATACTAGCATTATCTTGAATCAAACCACTTCTATGCAAGTATGCAATAAGCCCCAACGAGATTGCACCATTGAGTAGTTTTGTTCACATTCCATGATTCATACATACTACGCACACTCAAGGGCATAGTAGAGTTTCGCGATGCACTTTCGGTGTAATGGCTCCAATCAGAATGAAGAGATGCGGTGGAATTTTATTTTCTTTAACACTATTATATAGTATTGAAACTAAATTTTGTGGGGGGAAAGGGGAGAGCGAACTCATATATATTATCGAATGGATGAAAATAAATGATAGGTGGATTATCTATGGTGAATATTACACCTGGATTCTCACATATGAAGTGAAACAAGGAAGAATAATGGACTTGAACAGAAATTAGAAGCCAAAGCCAAAGCTGAGAAAACTCATTATGCCTTTAATTTACTGTAACAAGTACCTGTCCAGAAAAGGCATAAGAACGTAATCATGTACTACGAAATCTAAAGCCCATAGAACAATAACGAGGACTGCAAAAAGTTTAGCCTGAAATAAGAAAGGATGTAATGAAGTTGAAAAGTAAATGGTAAACGGATAATGCTTCAAAAATGTTTATCAAGACCACTCGATATGTATATTTATAAAAATAGTATTAGTAGGAATCCAATATCAATAGTGATAGTTTTTCACAAAATCTATTCATGAGTAGCTCAATCAGGCAAAGACAAAGGAAACCCCATAGATTTTATAGTATAGCTGAAACATCAAAATGATCACCGAACACTTTTTCTAAAAGCATGTTCCTAGTTTGTCTCGTGCAAATTAAGCACCATGAGTTGGAAAACTCAGAAGTAGAACTCAAATAGCTCTCTCTCCCCTTTTTTCTTTGCACATGATCAACTTGTACTCTGAATTTAAATGGTCATAATTTATACATATAAAATCAAAGATACCAAAACAATGAACATACTTGAAAGTTTAGTTAATGGTATTAGATACAAAATTCTTATGGATCAGTTTCATGCGCCTGCGTAGGTACAAGCAAACAAATTGCAACAAATCACCAATCACGGGAAAAAAACCAAAATAATTCCATAACTTTTTACTTTTTCGGATTTAGTCCCATAAGTTATTGCTTTTTCGATTTAGTCCCACATCTCTAGTAATTGCTCAATTTTGGTCCAATTTTGACCAAATGTTGACCAACTGACCGGAAAAGGTCACGTGACCTTCACGTGCCGGCGCGATTTTGAAAATTTCAGCTAAAATGGTCCCATAACTTTTTACCTTTTCGAATTTAGTCCCATAAGTTATTGTTTTTTTCGATTTAGTCTCATATCTCTAGTATTTGCTCAATTTTGGTCCAATTTTGACCTAATGTTGACCAATTGACCGAAAAAGGTCATGTGACCTTCACGTGCCGACGCGATTTTGAAAATTCCGCCGACTTTTATGTTTTATCAACTTATTGTTGATGGACTCCAACTCCTTGTTCTTTAACTCCACCTGTTTTTTTTTTTCTTTAACGAGTAGCTCATTCTCTCATTATCTATCTCGGTTACGAAAACAATTTCTTCGAGATTCATGCGGGCGTTATGCAGGACCTCATTTTCAGCAAACTTCTCGTTAAGCCTTCACAAGAGCCCTCTCATTATGTGTTTGCTTCTACCACATAGAAGTGCATCTATCCACCTAAAACTCGTACAATGACCTTCATTCTACCAAAATTATATCCAGTATGTTTCAATTAATTCAATTCAACCTTGAATAACTAATAAAATTGAAGCAAGAACTAAAAACCATATCGGGTATCGTGAGAGCAGCCGTAGAACCTACGCCCAACATTTTCTTCTTTCCAAGAGGTTTTAATGGGGGAATTCAAACCTTAGTCGCACACTGTTAAAGATATGGCTTATCAACTCAGGATTAAGTGTAAATTGATTGAAGAGGATTTCATAACAACTAAATTCTGTTTCAGGAAACTAATTCTGTTATTTCTGTTATTCAGCTTCTACAACGGTTTTTATTCAAACCGTGGTCTTTCAACTGTTGTTGTTTGCAGAAAGCAGTTAGTTTGTTACTTGAGGAGTTGTGATCCGGTTTCTTGATTTAATCTCATCCGTTGTTCTCTAAGGCGGTTTTTTTTCCCATCTCTGATACATATATATTTCTTGTCATTCCATATAGAGGCGGCAACAAGTGTATTGAAGGGAGAACCACGTAACTCTCTTTGTTGATTTTATATTTTCTTCTTTGTTAAACTTTCTTGCGTACAAGTGTGTTCTTGAAACAAGTTGATTGCTTGTTTTGATTGTTTGATTGTTGCTGTAATCAATTGTGTTGAGCTAAGAGAGCTAGGGCTACGAATTCGCACACACAATACTATTTCGCAAGCTATTCCTAGATTGGGACATGGTTCTTTGTCTTCGTGTGTTCTCCAATTTTGGGGGAGTTGAAGCCGCGACTTTCTAATAGAAAAGATTGGAAGAGAAAAGTTAGAGCTTTTTCTTGTAGAAGGACGCGAACTGAAGAAGAAGAAGAAGAAGAAGGGATGCTAATTCTGATTTAAGGGTTAGATCGATAAAATATTACATTTTCTTATTTTGCATTTGTATTTTTTGGAGTTTAATTCAATTCAGGTAAAAGACAAATATAAGCTGACAAGGTAAATAATTTGCTGATGTGGTCTCCTAATAAAAAAAATTAAAATTCCACTTCGGAAGTCCGGCGACACGTGTCATAAGTCGTCAGAATTCCCAAAATCGCGCCGGCACGTGAAGATCACGTGACCTTTTCGAAAAAGCAATTACTTATGGGACTAAATTGAGCAATTAGTAGAGATGTGGGACTAAATCGAAAAAGCAATAACTTATGGGACTAAATTCGAAAAAGTAAAAAGTTATGGGACCATTTTAGCAGGAATTTCCAAAACCGCGCCGGCACGTGAAAGTCGCGTGACCTTTTCCGGTCAGTTGGTCAATATTGGGTCAAAATTGGACTAAAATTGAGCAATTACTAGAGTTGTGGGACTAAATCGAAAAAACAATAACTTATGAGACTAAATCCGAAAAAGTAAAAAGTTATGGGACCATTTTTACTTTTTTCCCCACCAATCACCAAGCCTAGAAAGAATAATTAAATAAAGTACGACACATGCCTTACCAGTTTGTTGTCTCACTTAGATGAGTTGCTTTGTTATATATAGACGGGAAGAAACGGAATGGGACATTTCGCTATGCTTAATTTCTCCAAGTTACTGTTTAAGCCATATGTGTATATATATATATATATATATATATATATATATATATATTTATAAGAAATAAATATACACTACAAGAAAATTGCCAAATTCCAACGGCGTAAAAACTGTTGGAATTTTTAAAAATTCCAACGATAATGAGCCGTTGGAATTTAAAAAAAAAATTCCAACAACAAAAGGCCGTTGGAATAGTTGTTAGAAAAAAATTCCAACGGCCGAAACCGTTGGAAAAAAATTCCAACGGTAAGAGGCTCCGTTGAAATTGTCGTTGAAATCATTTTTCCGTTGGAATTTAATTGTTGGAAGAAAAAAATTCCAACAACCACTTTTCCAATGGCATAAAAACCGTTGAATTGCCGTTGGAATGGAAATTCCAACAAAGATTTACCATATTCCAAAGGTTTTTTGTAAATTACCATTGGAATTTTAATTCCCAATGGTTTTTATGCCGTTGGAAAAGTGATTGTTGGAATTTTTTTGTTCCAACAATTAAATTCCAATAGAAAAATGATTCCAACGGCAATTCCAACTGAACCTTTTACCGTTGGAATTTTTTTCCAACAGATATTCCAACGGCTTCTGTCATTGGAATTCTTTTCCAACAGCTATTTCAACGGACTTTTGCCGTTGGAATTTTTTTCAAAATAATGAGCCGTTGGAATTACCGTTGGAATTTTTAAAAATGCCAACAGTTTTATGTCGCTGAAATTTTTCTGTTGGAATTTGGCAATTTTCTTGTAGTGATATATTACTAAGTAAACCAGATCATAACTGTAATTAGACAACCTAGTTTAATCATCATTTGCAAAATTAGATGCATAAACTTCTATGTCCAGGCTAGGAACTATGCAAGTGCCTGCACAATCAAATATTTAGTTAGTTATTCTCACAAACAAAAGAAACATGAAACATGAAAAAATCATGAAAATTAGAGACTAGGTCCATCTCCACAAATCTTGAAAACATTAAGCTTGCTGCTGCTAATAAAGTTTTAATATACCCACTGATGCTCAAATTTCAAGTCACAACACTGGTAAAACACTTGGACACAACAGAATTCAAGTTATGGTAGAACTATCCAGCAGTGCAGCCTGCTAAAAATCAAAGCTTCAGAATGGGGTTAGAAGAAAACTCCAAGAATATGATTTTTCGAAGCAAAAATACAATTCTCTATATCTATTCATGAGTCGTAACAACAAAAGGGAAAAGAGCATTTATGTACACCTACAAATGACTAGGATAAATTGTCCTCTTATTTATTAATTCTGATAGAGAACGTAAAAGAAAATTTAAATGTAGCCATCGACCAATAGCTTTCTCACTAGTTTCATGAGTCTTATGAAGCTAAAAGCTAAGAAAAGATACAGCTAGTAAACATGAAATAGTTGAACTGTAAAGTTAGTGCATCAAAAAATTTTAGGTACACAATACATTAATTCTCTTCAAACTGAGAAATTAAGTGCACTATAAACTGAGAAATAGTTTCTGGATTTTTACGATTTTTTTGAAAATTTGCAAATGTTTGTTGATAATAATTCGCTGTTGTTATTAGTGAATCAACTGTTTTTAGAATTGAGTTTGCATTTGTAATTAGTTGTGCTTTTCGTGGAAAAATCATAATTTTGTAGTGTTTGGAAATAAAGTAATTTTGAAGCCAAAAAGCTAATAGAAGGGAGTGTGGATGACTTCTCAGAATCAGATTTTAAGGGGGTGTTTGCAAATAATTGTGGTTTTAGAAAAGTTTTTTGAATTGATTTTATAAAAAAAGCAGAATTTTGAGTGCTTAGAATCAGCTTTTAAGTGCTTCTGAAAAGTAATTTTACATCTTTAATATAATGTTGCAATTTGCAAACACTCCCTCAATCTTGAAGTGCTTTTCAAAAGCAATTTTATATCTCCAATTGAGAAGCAATTTTTGCTTCGAATATGATATTGCAAATATCCCCAAAACTAAGTTTTGGATGGAAAAGTGATTTTAAGCCAACAAATATGAACACTCGACTGTAAAAGTAAAAGGAGAAAGAAAAAGAATGGATTCGGGGTGCTTCTTGAAGAAGTGATTTGAATTGACGCTTGTGGAAAATTTAGAATTAGATAGGGTTTAAAAATATGAGTGGATTTGGCTTAGAATCTGCTTGATAACAACTTCTCAAACTCAGTTTTCAAGTGATTCTGCTAATCTGTTTTACATGTTTATAGTACAGGGGTATTTTCCGTCGCTTTAACTTTTGAATAAGTGATTAAAAGTAATAATTATGGTAAAATTGCTTATAATCAAAAGCAGGTAATCTTTTGGAATATACATGCTTTTATTAAATTAAATATAAGGGTGTTTGAAATTTAAGTAGCTTTTAGCCTAAAACTGAGAAACTGAGAAATATAGTCAATTGATAGATTTCCCAGCGATACCATCATCAACCCAAGGGAGCAGTGTTATGTTATTCACTCAAGGGGTGAGACTGAACGAGAGAGTCAAGAGCCGAAGAAGATAAAAAGAACAGAGCCAAGAGGAAGTGGTCAATCTGAGTTTGCACCACCGAAAAGAAGAGTTGTCCCCAAATACATACCTCTCATTCCATTTCCTCTAGCAATTGTTAAAAAGAGGAATTAGCAACTCTGCGTCGAATATGGTAAGCGTTTGGAAGAACGTGAAGCTAGAAAGAAGTTGGCAAAAGAAGAACGGGCAGAAAGGAAGAGATTAGCAAGAGAGAAAGCGGAACATCAAAAGAAAGAAAGCAGTGACGACAAGGATAAAAACATACTACTTTCTTCTGATTCATCTGAATTTGATTTACATGATAATATCTCTGCTAACCCGATTCCTTTAGAATGTTCTAGTACGTTTTCTGTAGTGCAGGACTAACTTGAGGAAGATAGTGAGAATAAGGGGGTCAAGAAAGAGTCCCAGATTAGAAGTGTCTTAGAAGCTGATTGTGAGCTAAAGGACTCAAAGATGATACATGGTGAAAAAAAGATATATAATAGTTAAAAGACGACGGCGAAATCGTAAACCAGAGAGGGAATATGAGAAGAGTGAGAAACAAGAGGTAGAAAATTTTAGTGAAAACCTAAGGGGAGAAATCTGAACCTTATTTAATATAAAAATATATACGAATAAAAAGAACTCACAATTACGTTAGGTGTCTCAATGGTAAGAAACTTATTTAAAAATTCAATATTCATGTGTTCGAATCTTCTCACTTGCGTTTTTTTATCTTCAAATAAAATTAGATGCAATGCGTCCTTTAATCTTACATTAGATGCAAGATGTAATGACGGAATATTTCCGCCACTACTTCAGTACTTAGCGACAATAGAATTCTGTCACTAATTCGTCAACATAAGTTTAATGACGAAATATTTTTGTCACTACTTAGCGATGATAGAATTCCGTCACTAATACATCAACACAAGTTCAATGACGGAATATTTTCGTAACTACGTAGCGACAGAGAGAATTTCGTCACTAATCCTTTAACACAAGCTTAATGACGGATAATTTTCATCACAACCTTATAGTATTTTACTCCCACGTACTTGGACATAATGACGGAATATTTCTGTCACTACTCCGTCAATACGAGGACATAATGACAGAATATTTCAGTCACTACTTAGCTCCACATAAATTTCGCCACTAATTCATCAAGACGAGCTTAATGATGGATAATTTCTGACACAACCTTATAATATTTTATTCCCACGTACTTGGTGCCCTTTCTTATTATGGTTTAATAACGGATTTTTTTCTGTCACTAAATTCCATGATAATTTCGTCACAATACCATTGCTAATACTCAAACAGTCTTATTGTCCTTATCCGTAGTTATTCCGTCAACAGTCCTTAATTAGATTGTGAGGGGAATTGTCCATCACTATTAATAATATTTCTTGTAGTGTTGGTGTCTGATGTCTCGTGTGCGCGTTTTTGTGATAATATTTACTTGCCCATGACATTTTCGTATTACCATCAATTTTACATGCAATACACCTCATAAAATATATATCACTTGGAATTCATTTAATTTCGCGAAAGCACATACACTTATCATGAAAATTCTATGTTTTGATTTCTTATTTTGAAAAGATGATTCCAATTTTTGATCGGGTCACCATTAAAATTTGGTTTTCTAGCAAGTTGAATTATCCTAAAAAGTTTTAAAATTTTAGGTATTGATAATAAATAAAAACTATGTTTTATTTTGACTAGGCTAAATAAGCTTAAGTCCATTTGGTTCACCCAATATGTTTAATTTTCTAGGAAATAATAATGGAACGAGAAAAATAGACAAATGATCCAAAATCTAAAAGGTGTATTACATACAAGGAAAATCATTAATCATCCACTTTTGAACTTGGAAATCTGTAATTTTTCACTTATAAATCACTGTTTGTACTAATTTTTGGGAAAGTCTCTTGTGCGCCTATTGCACGAATCTTAGATCCGTGTAATCCGGGTCATGGATCAAAAGGTGTTACTATTTATGCCTAAAGGTATTACATGTGAAAGGTAAAGGTATGGTGCTGAAAAGGTATCACAATTTATGCTTAAAGGTATTACATGTCTTGGGTAAAGATATTGTAATACATTTACCCCAATATGTAATACCTTTAAGCATAAATCGTGATGTCCAACCTGAATTGCACTCAACTGGTGCACATGAGACTTAGCCCTAATTTTTTATTGATTTAACGTCATCTGCGGAGAAACGAAGGTTGTCTCACATAGAATTGCAAGATGCGAACAAATTCAAAAGCAGTACTTGTTGTCAGAGGAGAGATTCATGTTCGGGCACTACAAGAGAAATGGTATTTGAGATAATAAAATCAATGTGGTCTCAAATAATGAGTATTTGCATAGCCCTAATATTAGCGACAGTATGTTGTCACTAATTAATCATCTCAATAACTCGGATGCAAATAATATATTTGAGAAAAAAAAAAAAAAATCATCTCTGTTGTCTCAAATGCATCTCAAAATAGGTGTAGCAACAACTAGTTGTCCCTAAAAGTAGGCTTAAAGTGATCTCAAATAATTTATAGAGGATTTTGTGACAACAAAGGATCTCAAAAACTTATTACTAGTGACAAAAATTGTGGTATCAAAAAGTGTATCATTAAAGACCTTTGTTGTTGTATGCAGACAGGGATGGAACCAGGGTTATACATGGGGAGGGTGGGCAATCATGAACAAAGATAAACGATAAATAAAAATGTGGTAATATTTATCATAAAATATGACAAAATATAAGTTTACACCCGCAACACATTAAAATTTGGAACATTGCTCTTGCATATCACATAAGTTATCTATAACAAAATCTATACTAAATTCCTTCGCAATTTTCTTTTCAATATATATTAGTAAACAATAACTAAGAAAACCATCTTCCATCTTATTACGCAGCGAGGTCTTCACC
Source organism: Ajuga chamaepitys (assembly GCA_958295605.1). Lineage (NCBI taxonomy): Eukaryota > Viridiplantae > Streptophyta > Magnoliopsida > Lamiales > Lamiaceae > Ajuga > Ajuga chamaepitys. Next base: position 4,947,678 of record OY282504.1, read on the forward strand.
ATATTCATGGCTGAAAAAGATCGCTTTGAAGTAGCCGTAGAAATTGGAAGCATAAGAATGAGAGTTACCACTCTAAACACAAGAGGGTATATTTCTGATTTTCTAGTCTTCACCATCCATTGGCACAAATCAGAAATAGTCTTCAACAATTTAAAATCAAGAAGTTCTCACACATGATCAAAATGTTCAAATTTGATTCTCAATTGTAGCATCTCATGTCCTTTAAAATCACGCGGATAATACTTGTTAACCAACCAGCAAATATCATCAATTGTAATGGATATGCACATCTCTCTTAGATGTAATGCTGATTCAAGAGTATATAAGTCCATAGTACTATCACGGAATCTGCTAGTGAATTTATTCAACTGAGAGTCAATCGCTTCATTAAAAATGTCAAACCTGTAATGATGTCCAACTGTTATTTTATCCGATTGATGACTAGCACTTCCTTTGCTTTCAACATATTGAACATTGAAGTCCAACGCAAGTATGTTGACAGATTCACAAAAAGATTTTCATTTTCAACTAGTTCATCCCATCCACCATCTCTCAATTTCTAAAGGAGAAACTTAGTAGACGACACAAGATGCATTGCATTCAAAATATCTTGAGATTGGAGTTGCAGAGTTTGAAAAAGTATATTAGAAATATCTAATATTTTATCTCATAAGATGCATTATAAAAACAAATTCAAAAGAAATTAATACCTTATAAGCAGCATCTGCGTCCCCACGTTGACCATGTGTTGTTCCATCATCAACAATAATCAGCAAAAATTTACGAGTCGCACTATACGTTGACATCAAGTTGGATATGGTTCAAATGAGAACTCCAACTAGTATCTCTCGCTCTTTGTAGGGAACTAATTTTATTAAGCCATTTCCCACTCTCAAGCTCTTTAATATCAACTAAATATGCAATATTTGAGGCATGGACAACTTTTAATTAGTCGCTACACTTACACGAGTCACCAACAATATTGATAACATAATTCAGTTTGGTAAAAAAATGATAGATTGGTATAACTTTGTTCAAAGTAGCAACTAGTGCTAGATGCGGACGATGCGCAAAATAATGAACATGGTAAGCATAAGGACAATCATGTAAGATCAAAGCTCATAAACTATTCCATTCTCCACGCATGTTACTTTCACCATCATATCCTTGCCCTCTAATATTCTGAACATCAAGTGTATAACATGATAGGACAAAGATGATACCTTCTCCCAATGTTGATGCAACAGTGTCTTCAACATATACGAGTCCGAAAAACACTCTTGCACATAGCCATCTTTTTCAACAAATCTCAATACAATCGACATTCGCTTCTTTTTTTATTCATCTCGAGCTTCATCAACTATGATACAAAATTTTACATCACCAATTTCTTCTCGAATGACATTCTTGACTTTGGTTGCCATGGCATGCAAAATCTGGTTTTGTATTTGCAGTGATGTGTATGATGCATTTTTAGGAGCATTAATTATCAAAAACTTTTGCTATGTTGTCATTAAAAGAGCTAATGAAACTTAAGAGTTCTAAAAATTGATTGATTTTTTGGACTCATCATTGTCTCTAAATGAACATCCTTGAAATGCAAGCCACCTTGTTGCCTTAATTGAAGCTTTCACGCGAAGTCTACTTTCAACAGCATTTTGATACGTGAACTTCTCAATATTTTGTACACTATGAGATTGTTGGTTCATGAGATCCACACATGCTTTTTCAACATTTCTTTGAGGTGAAGTAAGGTCATTACCAATATGAGCTAAAAATGAATAATTGATCCCATCTTTTACCTTTTTCTATGATCGAAAGCCACTTTTAGTAAATGCTTTCAATACAGGATGACCACTTTTAGTGTGAAAAACAAAACATGGTAGGCAAAATACAGCATTCGTGCTAGGAGAATATTCCAACCAAGACGGGAATAATTTAAACCATGATGCTTGAAAGCTGGGAGAGTGTTTTTCGCTTGTTTTTGGATACTTTGAGAGTATTTGGTTGATATGGACCGTATTTGATATAAGCTCTTCTGATTTCATCAAACTTTTAAATAGGATATTCCCATAATGGTGGTCGTAATCCCGGATCACGTACCAACAATTGAATATTAAATCTTCCATCTATTCATCTTTTAAGGATTTCCTAGGATGACTTTATAAATCCAAAGGTTCAATTTCAATATATGGATTTAATTATAAAGATGTTGAAATCTCGTCACTCTTTCTTTTAAAGATTTCATCAGTTCGTCATGTCTTTTTCATCTGTAAAGGGATTGTGGGGTTCCGGAGAATGTAAGTCAATCATACTCTCATTTAAAACTAGTAAATAGTAAATAATATAGCACACTCATCAATCATCAACATTTTTAGATTAAATCTAAAAACTAATCGATCATCAAGTAAACAAACAATAACAAATAGAAAATAGCAAACAAGCAAATAGAAAAATTAATATATGGAAATAGTAGCAAATAGAACATTTAGATATGGATATTAGATATGAAAATCAAGAGAAAAATTTAGATATGGGTTCATCTAAAAGTTACATTACTATGGAAATATATCTAGTACATGAACAAATAGCAATTTTAAAAATGCTACTACACTCATTAATTATCATAAATGTGTTTGGATATATTTATTTCGCTAACTTTAACTAAAAAAAGATATGAATTAATATAAAATTACCTAAGCAGTGGAGGGTTTGGGCAAGGCTCTGTTTTGAGGGAGAATAAGCAAAATTTAAAAGTAATCTTTTGGAAGAGGAAACTAAATAAATTGTAATAACTAGTAAGCAAAAATTCAAAGCCTACTTCTTGAGTTGCAGATGGATGAGAAAATTAGGCGAAGTATAAGAAAAAAATAAATAAAAGAGAACCAGTTGTTACATTTATAAAGAACAAAATATATAATTGAGGGGACCCACTTTTTATTAGAAAAACAGCTACAGTATACTAGAATTTTCTTTTAAGTTGGGAGAAAGGGGGGGAGGGGGGGAGAGGGGGGCATGGCCCTCCTTCATGCCGACGTGCCTCCACCCCTGAGTGTGGAGCACATAATGTATCAGTTGAGGCAAATCCACCATATCATGCGCAAGTGGATCAACAAACTCGTCATGAAATGCAGGAAGATCAAATTGTAGTCGCGCATGATTTATCCGATGTGTAACAACCACCTGATGTAGTGAAACCACAACCCTATGAGGTTCCGACCTGTTCAACATGTTCGGTTGGAAGTAGTGCAACTACTGATGTTTTAAAAACTCAAGAAGCTTTGATAAAGTATGTGAGTGCCCCTCTTTCTAGTCAAAGAAAGTAGTCTTCTAATAGTTGATGTCAGAGAGGAAGGCAAGAATAGCCCAGGCTGTGGGGAAATTGAGACCAGCTCCAAAGCGGCTGAGGCCTTTGGTACAAAGAGATGAGAGACAAGGCATTGCATCAAAAGTGAGGAACCCGGATGTAGGAGTGCAAGAAAGATGAGATCCAATGGAACGTGCAAAGTTGGGCTACAAATCGTGATGGATGTCTGGGATAAGTAGAGCATAACCATTATTTTACTTAGTTGGATCATTTAGAAATTGGGCGTAACCGTCATTTGACCCGCTTCGATCATTTAGAGAGAATTAGGAAAGTGATTCTTATCCAAGCTCATCCAAAAAGTGTTAAGCGTGAGGTTAAATTCGAATTCAAGCTGCCCATTTTGAAGTTGAAAAAGATAGTAGAACAGTAGAGGTTTGAAGGTCTCAAACTTGGGATAGGTGTGAAGCAAGGCAAGTTTTACCAATAGGTGAGAAGATCTCAAACATGGGATAGTAAGATGGAACTGGCGATTCACAATAACATGTAGGAATGTTTTATGCCAAGGCAGATCTCTATGGTTTGAATGACGCAAGGCAAAATCATTAGAGCCATGCTACCGTAGAGTTCCTTTTTGTGGTTCAATCAATTGCCATCCCAAACTATAATATATTAAGCACAAATATACTCAATGATTTGTGCATTAATTCTCCATCAACAAGAAGTATCCAAAGACACCTGCATATTTGTGTATTATACCAGAAAGGGGGAGAGAATGAGGAGCCAATGTTTCTCTCGGATTCAAGTTCATCATCCACTTTTTATTTTGTATGCCCCGCCCTGAATTACTGACTCCTTGTAATGTGCACAACCATCCAAGTATTTCTTATTTTTATTTTGAATGTAATGACATCACATTTCAATTTAGACATCCACTTTCTAAAGTGTGACATCACGTACAACAGACACATATCAAAAAATTCGTTTTTGAGATGAATCAATTATATAATAGAAATTAAAGTGAGTTAAGTGATTTAGAAATTTATATCATCTTACAATCACTTGCAATTGATTCTAATATGATTGACTAGTGCTTTCCTTCTAAGAGATTCAAGTCGTAGGAACTGATAAGAGGACGAGTTCCCCTCAAAGATAATTTAAGATCCTCTTCATCCCAATAAGCCTCGGAATCTCTATTATTGTAGTTGAACCATACTCTGATAAACTATGGGAAGGATGATGTGCTAAAACAATTGAGTCTTCATGAGACCTTTTTAGACTAGACAAATTAGTGGGTGTAATACTCTCACATTGGGGAGAACCACGATCGCGAACAAATTGAGTTGGCCTAGCACTACTATTGCTAACATGCCTGAGGGCCATGGAACACCACTCTTGCTCCCACTAGCTTGATTACGTTTGCCGGGCTCCTTTGTAGAATCACCTTGGGCCATAATATTCTTCCATGGAGGGTTCAGCTCACAACCTTTTCTACACCTCACTGGCTAGTGTCCACGATATCAATTACAGAAAGTAGTAACGTAATATGAAAGAAATAATAAATAACAAAGATAATTAAAATGTCTAATTTATGTTAACTATTAAATGAGAATGATATTTTGTAAAGCATGGATACAAACCGTTCGATTTAGTTAAAAGATCAACATGTACGTACTATAGCATTGGCCTCGTCCCCCTTGGCCCCATCGAGAAAATCTAATATTTTTTCTCGTCCTCCTTAATTATGTCTAAATTTACAGAAGCTCTAATACTTGGATGTAGAATTTGTTTGGAACAAATTCGATCTATTTCTTTTAGTTATGAAGGCATTATGTTCTTCTAATAAAAGGATCCTATCAGAAGAAGATTTTCATGGTTTTTTTAAACACCATCATTTATCCTTATAAAATACAAGTTTCCTCTTCCAAACTTCGTAAGAGCAGGGCCCTTCACACAAAAAGGAAAAAAAAAAAAAAAATCCTAACTACCTTGGCAGCATAGAAAGTAAAAGTAGGAATGGGACCCAGGCCCTGCACATTGTAGATAAGAAGAGAGTAAAACCTAACTGGAAAAAGAGGAAAACCAATACCAAGTATTTCCTCGTATGTGTCAAGCATAATAATAACATTAGGTACGTCCACTCAAATTAAAGTAGAAACGATGAAGGAACAAGTATAAATCCAGTTTCAAAGTAATAATAATAGATGGTGAAGTAACCTTTGAGAGGATAAGGTGCTCTGTCGTCTAGAGTATGGAATCAAAACTCAAAATCTCTATTTATAAACTATATATTTTCCTTCTCCAAAAGAAGGAGAAGAAGAAAGTTGTATTTTAAATTCAACTTTTTATTTTGTTAATTGAATAAAATACGACCAAAATCTCTTACGTTGTTGTTATTATCTCATTGTACTATAACCTAAAATTTCCTCAATCCATTTTAATTTATGGCCTATGTGCTCAGCATTCAAAGAAAATAAGTGTAATTATGCAATTGAGGTAGGAATCATATTATTTATTACATGCATGCTTTGGATGAAAATAAGCAAGTAAATTTCAATAAATTATACTCCTTCCATCCCATAATAAGATTCATGTTTAAAAAAATTATTGTCCCAATATAAGAGTTATGTTTCAAATGTCAATGTCTTATTTTTTTATTCCAAGTAAAAAAATTAATTTATTTTTATTTTATGTTTTATATATATTTGATTGAATATGTAAAGTAAAAAATAAAATAAGTCATTTACGTGAAAATTGATGGTTTTGGAAGTGACATAACTTCATCAAATTGACAAAAATTAAAAAGTTATACCCTTTAAACATAACTCTTTTTATGAGACGGGGAAGTAATATTATAATTAATTTAGTTGTCAATCTCGTAAGTGTTATTTGTGCTTCTTTCTTTTCCATTCTCATCCCTACATTATGGTCAAATTTGAAAAGCAAAAAAAGTTCAAGATAGGGATAAGGAAGACGCGTGTGCATAGGTGTACAATGGCATTTTACCATTAATATTATGGCTTATAACGTCTTTAATTATTTTCCTTGTTTTCATAAATGGAATGCCACATTATTACGACCATTTCTCCTAGTATAAATTACGGTCTTCGTCTCCTTCTCATACCACCTTATTTCTCAAAAACAATCACACTCTTGTAATAACCTATTTCACTCTCTCTTCCTTGCTCTCCCTCATGGATTCTTAAAGTTCTTACCCCCAACCCAAAACTTACATGTTTTTATGTTTAAGACATAAACGATGAAGAAACAAATAGCCCTTTTTTTTTTTTTTATATCCAAGCTAATCTATTGAAGAAACCATCCCCATTAAGTACCTAGTAGTACCTCAATTCTCAGATCAGGATCTGATTTAATGATGATTAATGAGGAGGATCATGAATTCGGCTGTAAATTTGCAATAAGAAATTTTGCACAAGCAAGCTTTGGGAAAGCTTTAGGAGGGAGCCCTCCTAAAGCTTTCTTATTGCTAAATTTCTTGTTGCAATATTTGCAGCCATATTCAAAATCCCCATCATTTATCGCCATTAAATTCTATTATTAGGAGAGTATCTCCTTTAAAAGTAAATTCAAAAGTCCCTCACAAACTCGTGCATACACTGGTGAAAACTGCACGAGATGCACAAAAGAACAGCTTGGGCAAGGGCTACTTGATCTTATCCTTATTTTGTTGTTTCTTACCACAAATCTTATGATTTTATGCAGGTATTGTCTCTATTGACCGCATCATTCTCTGCTGGCCATATCCTTCCACACTATGCTAATTGGATGATTTGACTTGGAGACAAAGAAGTCGATGGATCTCTTTTATCTTCAATCGCTCAATAATTTAGTCCATATCTATTTGTTTTTTTTTTTTAATTTAGTCCCATAATATTAAAGATTGCTCGATTATAGACCATATTTTGTCGGTAATTGTAAAACTGGCCAAAATTCCCACTCGACTCCATTTTTTGGTGATTTTAGGCAAGTTGAAGTGACATGGAACCAGACGCTGATGTGGAGGTTATTTCACCTTCATTAAAGAAAAATAAGTCACGTCACACTAAAAATAAGTCATAATATATGATTTTATTTTTTTGTACAATTGATTATTGATGGCATATTTAATGTACAATTAAACCTCGATAAAGTAATAAACTTGGGACCTGAGAAAATTATTCATTTAGCAAGTTTATTCATTTATCAATATATGAATAAATTATTCATTTATTGGTAAATGAATATTTATTATTTTAGAGAGAGTTCTACATAAAGGAAGGTCAGATACATTTTACAGTTTGTCACTGGCTTTGTACATGACTACGTAATTATGTAATAGGTTTGATGTTGTTTTAAAACGAACAATCATGATTAATTAGTCAATTGGTACAGCTAATACATTAAACTACTTGCAACAACATGAGCAAAATATTCTAGAAGCTGTGAATGCTCTACAAAAAGTTAAGACGGATGTTTGCTTTGGCTTAGGTGGGAAGAAAAAACAACAAACTATAGACTCATATATCCAAAAGAAATGATTATTATAAAATATTGTTGATTAAAAAACAACAAACTATAGACTCATATTTCCAAACTATACACACACACACACACACACACACATATATATATATATATTTATTTATGATGCAACCCAATGATTATTACTTTACATTTTTGTTGGGACCTTAAGGAATTTATTTTTTATTACTTAATGCATTTACTGACCCAAGCCGAGACTTGAAGAAATTATTATATTATCAAGGTTATTGTTTTGTCGAACATTACTTTATCGAGATTTAAATGTACAGTTAGTTGTATGAATATTCTAAATGTGACGTTTATGGTATTGATTGTCACTTCGTTGACTCATTATATACTGCTATAACAACCTTTATTTCATGTATGCACTCAAATATTCCCTAAATAGAAAAAACTCTCAGATATATAACTTATTTAATCTACCAATGGTGTTCGAACACCTAACTTGAACCATAAATCAGTAAAAGAATGCCACAAGGCTATTAAAATCTGAACAATCACTCGAATAAATAGAAAATGAAAATGGAAAAAATAAGATTAAAATAAGAAATCACAACTAGCGATTCTAAAATAAATAATTAATCGTTATAGAACTATGAAATGGGCTTAAAAAGCCTTTAGAAAAACTTGTTCCTCAGTCTATTTCACCTTCCAAATCAAGCCTTGTGTTTTAAGGGAGACGAATTGTGACACGACCTGGAGATCTGGATGTATGGCAATATGGGGCTTTATTGGGATCACTTCAACAAATGATAATAAATTCATAATGTGGATCATTTTCATATTAACATAATGTATCCGTTGTGGTCATTAATTTTTGGGCTTTGATTGATTCATTCATGCTTTTGTCTGTGAGATTAATCGCTTGTGATCTTCTCCACTTTCCTCTCTTTGGAATTTCGGTTTCAACGAAACGTATGAGAAATTTTTTGGGGTTTGTTGAACTAGTTGTGATTTGACGATGGATGAAGGGAAAGGAAAATCCGCAGAGATTGATAAATGGATGAAAGTAATGTTGCCCAATGCTGCTGATGATATTGGGTATAACAACTCTTGCCTCATGCATAAATTTGAGTTTTCTTTACTTTGACATATTTGTTTCTTTGATTTTAGAGATATAGTATTCTGGTTTTGTTTAATTAAAAATTTGGTGATCCTGATTCTAATGCATTTTCAGATCAAATGAAAATTTTCAAAATGAGAGTCGCTTTAGCACAAAAAATCACAACTCTTCAAATTTTATCATAAACAACCTATTTAATTTGCATGTTTAGTTTTTCCACAAAACATATACAATAAAATAGATTCTATATGGATATATTTGTCTCTTATATCTTTCCTTAATTTTTTAAAAAAATAAAAAAATAAAAAGACACTTAAACGGAGCAAATTTTTTGAACTTGTAGTTTATTTTATTTTATTTTAGGGATAATTACAAAATGGCCGCCGAACTATTAACACTTTTTCACTTCGGCATATAAACTATTAACATTGGCTAAACCGTCGCCAACCCATTTAAATATTACTACTCGAAAGCTGTCGGCCATAATACCGCTCAAATTCATTGCACACCCGGTTTTGCAAAACCACCTTCTGGGACAGAATTTGGGCGGTATTCTGGCCGGCAGCTTTTGAGTAGTAATATTCAAATAGGTTGGTGGCGGTTTAGTCAATGTTAATAGTTTATATGCCGAAGTGAAAATTTGCTAATAGTTCGGCGGCCATTTTGTAATTATCCCTTTATTTTATTTCTCTTCTAGCAACATTACAATAGGGTCTTTTTGATATATATAGAACGTTTCTTGTAGTTGATTATCATTTCGTTTGCAGACCTTAAATTCACTACATCAACGAGTCTGGATATGAGTTATTCGAGGATCCAGACTTTGTCGTGGCAATGAAATAAACGAGGCTGATGATCAAATATTTTACAACCATGTTGATTTTGTTGAGGGTGGTCAAGTAGACCCAGGAAACATAACAATAGTGCAGTGTATGTTGGGGTTAATCTTGGGGAGGGTAGTAATCCTAAGTCTAGAGTGGAACCTAGTGAACTAATTGTTGGTAATGGGGAGCGGTATCCTGTTGAAGAAGAGGTTGAACATTCTTATGATGAGGGTAGTGAGCCTAAACCCGATGTAGTTGATGTAACTGATGATTTTGGTTTTTATTAAATCTAACACGGTGTAGTTTTTTCTTAGAAAAAAAACACACAAAGGAAGAGAGGAAGACCAAGTAAGAAAAGTCTTGAAGTTGGAGATGTAGTTACTCTATAACTAAATTTAATTCACAAAGTGTTTTACTAATATAGAGTTCAGGAAGAGCTAATACTGTAAATGACGAGGAGGGTGGCGAGAACAATATGGAGGGTTGGAACAATGCAAACCTTGATGTAAGTTATGTAATGGTTTCTTATGCTCAATAGTTTTTACAACTCCTTTTAATGAACTTCAAATTAATTCAATGTGATTCTAATTTTAGCTACTACCACCTGACTTTGCACAGCAAGAAGAATTTAACAATGAAGATGTTGAAATCTCGTCATTCTTTCTTTTAAAGATTTCATCAATACGTCGTGTCTTTTTCATCTGTAAAGGGATTGTGGGGTTCCGGAGAACGTAAGTCAATCATACTCTCCTTAAAAACTAGCAAATAGTACATAATATAGCACACTCATCGATAATCAACATTTTTAGATTAAATCTAAAGACTAATCAATCATCAACTTAATAGAAAATAACAAATAGAAAATAGCAAATAGTAGCAAATATAAAAATTAATAGATGGAAATAGTAGCAAATAGAACATTAAGATATGTAGATTAGATATGAAAATCAAGAGAAAAATTCAGATATGGGTTCATCTAAAAATTACATTACTTTGGAAATATATCTAGTACATGAACAAATAACAATTTTAAAAATGCCACCACACCCATTAATTATCATTATTGTGTTTGGATATATTTATTTCACTAACTTTAACTAAAAAAATAAATGAATTAATATAAAATTACCTGAGCAGTGGAGGTTTGGGCGAGGCTTTGTTTTGAGGGAGAAGAAGCAAAATTTAAAAGTAATCTTTTAGAAGAGCAAACTAAATAAATTGTAATAACTAGTAAGCAAAAATTCAAAGTCTACTTCTTAAGTTGCAGGCGGACGTGAAAATTAGACAAAGTATAAGAAAAAAGAAATAAAAGAGAACCAGTTGTTACATTTTAGAAAGAACAAAATATATAATTGGGGGGCCCACTTTTCTGTAAATAGAAAGACTGCTACAGTATACTAGAATTTTTGTTTAAGTTGGGAGAAAGGGAGGGGAGGGGGAGGGGAGAGGAGAGGGGGGCATGGCCCTCCTTCATGCCGGCGTGCCTCCACCCCTGATTGTGGCGCACATGATGTACCAGTTGAGGCAAATCCACAATATCATGCGCGAGAGGATCAACGAACTCATCATGAAGTGCAGGAAGATCAAACTCTAGTCATGCATGATTATCCAATGTGTAACAACCACCTGATGTATCGAAACCACAACCCCATGAGGTTCCGGCTTGTTCAACATGTTCGGTCGAAAGTAGTGCAACCAATGATGTTTTAAAAACTCAAGAAGCTTTGATAAAGTGAGTGGGTGCCCCTCTTTCTAGTCAAAGAAAGTAGTCTTCTAATAGTTTATGTCAGAGAAGAAGGCAAGCGTAGCCCAAGCTGTGGTGAAATTGGAACCAGCTCCAAAGTGGCCGAGGCCTTTGGTACGAAGAGATGAGAGGCAAGGCATTGCATCAAAAGTGAGGAACCCTGATGTAGGAATGCAAGAAAGATGAGATAAGTGCAAACTTGGGCTATAAGTCGTGATGAATGTCTGGGAGAAGTAGAGCATAACCATTATTTTACTTACTTGGATCATTCAGAAATAGGGCGTAACCGTCATTTGACCCACCTAGATCATTTAGAGAGAATTAGGAAAGTGATTCTTATCCAAGCTCATCCAAAAAGTGTTAAGCGTATGGTTAAATTCGAATTCAAGCTGCCCATTTTAAAGTTGAAAAAGAAAGTAAAATAGTGGAGGTTTGAAGATCTCAAACTTGGAATAGGTGTGAAGCAAGGCAAGTTTTACCAGTAGGTGAGAAGATCTCAAACATGGGTAGAATGATGGAACCAGCGATTCACAAGAACATGTAGGAAAGTTTTATGCCAAGGCAGATCTCTATGGTTTGAATGACGCAAGGCAAAATCATTAGAGCTATGCTACCGTTGAGTTCCTTGTTGTGGTTCAATCAATTGCCATCCCAAACTATAATAGATTAAGCACAAATATACTCAATGATTTGTGCATTAATTCTCCATCAACAAGAAGTATCCAAAGACTCCTGCATATTTGTGTATTATACCAGAGAGGGAGAGAGAGAGTGAGAGAGTAAAACTCAAGGAAGAATTTCCAAATCTACATCAGGCCGAAGGAATGAGGAGCCAATGTTTCTCTCGGATTCAAGTTCTTCATCCACTCTTTATTTTTCTGCCCCGATCTGAATTGCTGACTCCTTGTAATGTGCACAACCATCCAAGTATTTCTTATTTTATTTTTGAATGTAATGAGTCCACATTTCAATTTAGACGTCCACTTTCTAAAGTGTGACATCACGTACAACAGCTACATATCGAAAAATTCATTTTTGAGATGAATCAATTATATAATAGAAATTTAAGTGAACCAATTGATTTAGAAATTTATATCATCTTACAATCACTTGCAATTGATTCTAATATGATTGACTAGTGCTTTTCTTCTAAGAGATTCAAGTCGTAGGAACTGATAAGAGGACGAGTTCCCCTCAAAGATAATTTAAGGTTCTCTTCATCCCAATAAGCCTCGGAACCTCCATTATTTTAGTTGACACCATACTCTGATAAACTATGGGAAGGATGATGTAATAAAACAATTGAGTCTTCATGTGACCTTTTTAAACTAGACAAATTAGTGGGTGTAATACTCTCACATTGGAGAGAACCACGATCGCAAACAAATTCGGTTGGAAATGTCCTAGCACTACTATGCTAACATGTCTAGGGGCCGAGGAACACCACTCTTGCTCCAGCTAGCTTGATTACATTTGTCGGGCTCCTTTGTAGAATCACCATGGGCCATAATATTCTTCCATGGAGGGTTCAACTCACAACCTTTTCTACACGTCACTGGCTAGTGGCCACGATATCAATTACAGAAAGTAGTAACGTATTATGAAATTGATAATAAATAACAAAGATAATTAAAATGTATAATTTATGTTAACAATTAAATGAGAATGATATTTTGTCAAGCATGGATACAAACCGTTCGATTTAGTTAAAAGATCAACATGTACGTACTATAGCATTGGCCTCGTCCCCCTTGGCCCCATCGAGAAAATCTAATATTTTTTCTCGTCCTCCTTAATTACCTCTAAATTTACAGAAGCTCTAATACTTGGATATAGAATTTTTGGAACAAATTCAATCTATTTCATTTAGTAATGAAGGCATTACATTCTTCTAATAAAAGGATCTTATCAGAAGAAGATTTAAATAGATTTTTAAACCCCATCATTTATCCATATAAAATACAAGTTTCCTCTTCTAAACTTTGTGAGAGCAGGACCCTTCACAAAAAAAAAAAAAAAAAAAGAAAGAAAAAAAAAAAAAAAAAAAAAAAACCTACCTACCTTGGCAGCATAGAAAGTAAAAGTAGAAATGGGACTCGGGCCCTGCACAATGTAGAGAAGAAGAGTAAAACCTAACTGGAAAAAGAGGAAAACCAATACCAAGTATTTCCTCGTATGTGTCAAGCATTATAATAACATTAGGTACGTCCACTCAAATTAAAGTAGAAACGATGGAGGAACGAGTATAAATCCATTTTCAAAGTAATAATAATAGATGGTGAAGTAACCTTTGAGAGGATAAGGAGCTTTGTCGTCTAGAGTATGGAATCAAAACTCAAAATCTCTATTTATAAACTAAATATTTTCCTTCTCTAGAAGAATTGGAGAAGAAGGAAGTTGTATTTTAAATTCAACTTTTTATTTTGTTAATTGAATAAACTACGACCAAAATCTCTTACGTTGTTGTTATTATCTCATTGTATTACAACCTAAAATTTCCTCAATCCATTTCAATTTATGGCCTATGTGCTCACCATTCAAAGAAAATAAGTGTAATTATGCAATTGAGGTAGGAATCATATTGTTTATTACAGGCATGGTTTGGATGAAAATAAGCAAGTAAATTTCAATAAATTATACTCCTTCCATCCCATAATAAGATTCATGTTTAAAAGAATTATTGTCCCAAAATAAGAGTTATGTTTCAAATGTCAATGACTTATTTTTGTATTCCAAGTAAAAAAATTAATTTATTTTTATTTTATATTTTACATATATTTGATTGAATATGTAAAGTACAAAATAAAATAAGTCGTTTACGTGAAAATTGATGGTTTTGGAAGTGACATAACTTCATCAAATTGACAAATAATAAAAAGTTATACCCTTCAAACATAACTCTTTTTATGAGACGGGGGAGTAATATTATAATTAATTTAGTTGTCAATCTCGTAAGTGTTATTTGTGCTTCTTTCTTTTCCATTCTCATCCCTACATTATGGTCAAATTTAAAAAGCATAAAAAGTTCAAGATAGGGATAAGGAAGACGCGTGTGCATAGGTGTACACTGGCATTTTGGCATTAATATTATGGCTTATAACGTCTTAAATTATTTTCCTTGTTTTCATAAATGGAATGCCACATTATTACGACCATTTCTCCTTGTATAAATTACGGTCTTCATCTCCTTCTCATACCACCTCATTTCTCAAAAACAATCACACTCTTGTAATAACCTATTTCACTCTCTCTTCCTTGCTCTCCCTCATGGATTCTTAAAGTTCTTACCCCAACCCAAAACTTACATGTTTTTATGTTTCAGACATAAATGATGAACAAACAAATAGCCCTTTTTTTTTTATATCCAAGCCAATCTACTGAAGAAACCATCCCCATTAAGTACCTAGTAGTACCTTAATTCTCATATCAGGACCTGATTTAATGATGATTAATGAGGAGGATCATGAATTCGGCTTGCAATAAGAAATTTTGCACAAGCAAGCTTTGGGAAAGCTTTAGGAGGGCTCCCTCCTAAAGCTTTCTTATTGCTAAATTTCTTGTTGCAATATTTGCAGCCATATTCAAAATCCCCATCATTTATCGCCATTAAATTCTATTATTAGGAGAGTATCTCCATTAAAAATAAATTCAAAAGTCCCTCACAAACTCGTGCAAAAGAAGAGCTTGGGCAAACTGCACGCGATGCACAAAAGAACAGCTTGGGCAAGGGCTACTTGATCGTATCCTTATTTTGTTGTTTCTTACCACAAATCTTATGATTTTATGCAGGTATTGTCTCTGTTGGCCATATCATTCTCCGCTGGCCATATCCTTCCACACTATGCTAATTGGATGATCTGATATGGAGACAAAGAAATCGATGGATCTCTTTTATCTTCAACCGCAGAATAATTTAGTCCATATCTATTTTATTTTATTTTTTAATTTAGTCCCATAATTTTAAAGATTGCTCGATTATAGACCATTTTTCGTCGGTAATTGTAAAACTGACCAAAATTTCCCACGCGACTTCATATTTTGGTGATTTTAGCCAAGTTGAAGTGACATGGAACCAGACGCTGATGTGGAGGTTATTTCACCTTCATTAAAGAAAAATAAGTCACGTCACACTAAAAATAAGTCATAATATATGATTTTATTTTTTTGTACAATTGATTATTAATGGCATATTTAATGTACAATTAAACCTCGATAAAGTAATAAACTTGGGACCTGAGAAAATTATTCATTTAGCAAGTTTATTCATTTATCAATATATGAATAAATTATTCATATTTATTGATAAATGAATATTTATTATTTTAGAGAGAGTTCTACGTAAAGGAAGGTCACATACATTTTACAGTTTGTCACTGGCTTAGTACATGGCTACATAACTATGAAATAGGTTTGATGTTGTTTTAAAACGAACAATCATGATTAATTAGTCAATTGGTACGGCTAATACATTAAATTACTTGCAACAACATGAGCAAAATATTCTAGAAGCTGTGAATGCTCTACAAAAAGTTAAGGTGGATGTTTGCTTTGGCTTAGGTGGGAAGTAAAAACAACAAACTATAGACTCATATATCCAAAAGAAATGATTATTATAAAATATTGTTGATTAAAA
The DNA here is from genome assembly GCA_958295605.1 of Ajuga chamaepitys. Classification (NCBI taxonomy): domain Eukaryota; kingdom Viridiplantae; phylum Streptophyta; class Magnoliopsida; order Lamiales; family Lamiaceae; genus Ajuga; species Ajuga chamaepitys. The sequence goes on from OY282504.1 coordinate 4,963,788, forward strand.
AACAACAAATTATAGACTCATATTTCCAAACTATACACACACACACACACACACACACACATATATATATTTATTTATGATGCAACCCAGTGATTATTACTTTACATTTTTGTTGGGGCCTTAAGGAATTTATTTTTTATTACTTAATGCATTTAGCGAGATTATTACTTAGTACACTGACCCAAGCCGAGACTTGAAGAAATTATTATATTATCAAGGTTATTGTTTTGTCGAACATTACTTTTTCAAGATTTAAATGTACAGTTAATTGTATGAATATTCTAAATGTGACGTTTATGGTATTGATTTTCACTTCGTTGACTCCTTGTTATATACTCCTATAACAACATTTATTACATGTATGCACTCAAATATTCCCTAAATAGAAAAACTCTCAGATATATAATTTATTTAATCTACCAATGGTGTTCGAACACCTAACTTGAACCATAAATCAGTAAAAGAATGCCACAAAGCTATTAAAATCTGAAAAATCACTTGAATAAAAATGAAAATGGAAAAAAAAGATTTAAACAAGAAATCACAACTAGCGATTCTAAAAAGAATAATTAATCGTGATAGAACTATAAAATGGGCCTAAAAAGCCCTTACAAAAACTAGTTCCTCAGTCTATTTCACCTTCCAAATCAAGCCTTATGTTTTAAGGGAGACGGATTTTCACCCGACCAGGAGATCCGGATGTATGGCAATATTGGGCTTTAGTGGGATCACTTCAAAAATGATAATTAATTCATAATGTGGATCATTTCCATATTAACATAATGTATCTGTTGTGATCAATAATTTTTGGGCTTTTGATTGATTCATTCATGCTTCTGTCCATGAGATTAATCGCTTGTGATCTTCTCCACTTTCCTCGCTTTGGAATTTCGGTTTCAACGAAATCTATGAGAAATTTTTTGGGGTTTGTTGGACTAGTTGTGATTTGACGATGGATGCAGGGAAAGGAAAATCCGCAGAGAATGATGAATGGGTGAAAGTAATGTTGCCCAATGCTGCTGATGGTATTGGGTATAACAACTCTTGCCTCATGCATAAATTTGAGTTTCTTTACTTTGACATATTTGTTTCTTTGATTTTATAGAAATGTATTCTGGTTTTGTTTGATTAAAAATTTGGTGATCTTGATTCTAATGCATTTTTAGATCAAATGAAAATTTTCAAAATAAGAGTCGCTTTAGCACAAAAAATCACAATTCTTCAAATTTATCATAAACAACCTATTTAATTTGCGTGTTTCATTTTTCCACAAAACATATACAATAAAATAGATTTTGTATGGATATATTTGTCTCTTATATCTTTCCTTAATTTTTTAAAAAAATAAAAATTAAAAAGACACTTAAACGGAGCAAATTTTTTGAACTTGTAGTACAATAGGGTCTATCTGATATATATAGAACGTTTCTTGTAGTTGATTATCATTTCGTTTGCAGACATTAAATTCACTACATCAACGAGTCTGGATATGAGTTATTCGAGGATCCAGACTTTGTCGTGGAAATGAAATAAACGAGGCTGATGATCAAATTTTACAACCATGTTGATTTTGTTGAGGGTGGTCAAGTAGACCCAGGAAACATAACATTAGTGCAGTGTATGTTGGGGTTAATCTTGGGGAGGGTAGTAATCCTAAGTCTAGAGTGGAACCTAGTGAACCAATTGTGGGTAATGAGGAGCGGTATCCTGTTGAAGAAGAGGTTGAACATTCTTATGATGAGGGTAGTGAGCCTAAACCCGATGTAGTTGATGTAACTGATGATTTTGAATTTTATTAAATCTAACACGGTGTAGTTTTTTTCTTAGAAAAAAAATACACAAAGGAAGAGAGGAAGACCAAGTAAGAAAAGTCTTGAAGTTGGAGATGTAATTACTCTATAACTAAATTTAATTCACAAAGTGTTTTACTAATATAGAGTTCAGGAAGAGCTAATACTGTAAATAATGAGGAGGGAGGTGAGAACAATATGGAGGGCTGGAACAATGCAAACCTTGATGTAAGTTATGTAATGGTTTTTTATGCTCAATAGTTTTTACAACTCCTTTAATGAACTTCAAATTAATTCAATGTGCTTCTAATTTTAGCTACTACCACCTAACTTTGCACATCAAGAAGAATTTGACAACGAAGATGTAGAAATCTCGTCATTCTTTCTTTTAAAGATTTCATCAATTCGTTGTGTCTTTTTCATCTATAAAGGGATTGTGGGGTTCCGGAGAATGTAAGTCAATCATACTCTCCTTAAAAATTAGCAAATAGTAAATAATAGAGCACACTCATCAATCATCAAGTAAATAGAAAATAACAAATAGAAAATAGCAAATAGTAGCAAATACTCCCTTCATCCCAGCTAACTTTTCATAGTTGACCGGGCACGAAGGTTAAGAAAAAACAGATTTTATTTTTTCTTTAACTTTTTCAAAAGTGAAGATTAAGTGTGGAGATTTTGAGGGTGGAGATTGTGAGAGAAATTTTCTTTTTAAGGGTGTGAAAAGTTAAGTGGGACGAGCCGAAATGGAAAGTAGGAAAAGTTAGTTGGGACGGAGGGAGTATAAAAATTAATATATGGAAATAGTAGCAAATAGAACATTTAGATATGGAGATTAGATATGAAAATCAAGAGAAAAATTTAGATATGGGTTCATCTAAAAATTACATTACTATGGGAAATATATCTAGTACATGAACAAATAGCAATTTTAAAAATGCCACCACACTCATTAATTATCATCAATGTGTTTGGATATATTTATTTCACTAACTTTAACTAAAAAAAGAAATGAATTAATATAAAATTACCTGAGCAGTGGAGGGTTTGGGCGAGGCTCTGTTTTGAGGGAGAAGAAACAAAATTTAAAAGTAATCTTTTGGATGAGGAAACTAAATAAATTGTAATAACCAGTAAGCGAAATTCAAAGCCTACTTCTTGAGTTGCAGGCGGATGAGAAAATTAGGCAAAGTATAAGAAAAAAGAAATAAAAGAGAACCAGTTGTTACATTTATAAAGAACAAAATATATAATTGAGGAGGCCCACTTTTCTATAAATAGAAAAACAACTACAGTATACTAGAATTTTCTTTTAAGTTGGGAGGCGGGGGAGGGAGAGGGAGGCATGGCCTTCCTTCATGCCGACGTGCCTCCATCCCTGAGTGTGGAGCACATAATGTACCAGTTGAGGCAAATCCACCATATCATGCGCAAGAGGATCAACGAACTCGTCATGAAGTGCAGGAAGATCAAACTCTAGTCGCGCATGATTTATCCGATGTGTAACAACCACCGATGTAGTGAAACCACAACCCCATGAGGTTCCGGCTTGTTCAACATGTTCGATTGGAAGTAGTGCAACCAATGATGTTTTAAAAACTCAAGAAGCTTTGATAAAGTGTGTGAGTGCCCCTCTTTCTAGTCAAAGAAAGTAGTCTTCTAATAGTTGATGTCATAGAGGAAGGCAAGCGTAGCCCAGGCTGTGGTGAAATTGAAACCAGCTCCAAAGCGGCCGAGGCTTTTGGTACAAAGAGATGAGAGGCAAGGCATTGCATCAAAAGCGAGGAACCCGGATGTAAGAATGCAAGAAAGATGAGATCCAATGGAAAGTGCAAAGTTGGGCTTTAAGTCGTGATGGATGTCTGGGAGAAGTAGAGCATAACCATTATTTTACTTACTTGGATCATTCAGAAATAGGGCGTAACCGTCAGTTTCCCCACTTAGATCATTTAGAGAGAAGCAGGAAAGTGATTCTTATCCAAGCTTATCCAAAAAGTGTTAAGCGTGAGGTTAAATTCGAATTCAAGCTGCCATTTTGAAGTTGAAAAAGATAGTAGAACAGTGGAGGTTTGAAGGTCTCAAACTTAGGATAGGTGTGAAGCAAGGCAAGTTTTACTAGTAGGTGAGAAGATCTCAAACATGGGATAGTATGATGGAACCGGCGACTCACAAGAACATGTAGGAAAGTTTTATGCCAAGGCAGATCTCTATGGTTTGAATGACGCAAGGCAAAATCATTAGAGACATGCTACCGTCGAGTTCCTTGTTGTGGTTCAATCAATTGCCATCCCAAACTATAATAGATTAAGCACAAATATACTCGATGATTTGTGCATTAATTCTCCATCAACAAGAAGTATCTAAAGATTCCTGCATATTTGTGTATTATACCAGAGAGAGAGAGGGAGAGAGAGAGAGTGAGAGAGTAAAACTCAAGGAAGAATTTCCAAATCTACATCAGGCCGAAGGAATGAGGAGCCAATGTTTCTCTCGGATTCAAGTTCTTCATCCACTCTTTATTTTTCTGCCCCGATCTGAATTGCTGACTCCTTGTAATGTGCACAACCATCCAAGTATTTCTTATTTTTATTTTTAATGTAATGAGTTCACATTTGTATTTAGACATCCACTTTCTAAAGTGTGACATCACGTACAACAACTACATATCAAAATATTCGTTTTTGAGATGAATCAATTATATAATAGAAATTTAAGTGAGCCAAGTGATTTAGAAATTTATATCATCTTACAATCACTTGCAATTGATTCTAATATGATTGACTAGTGCTTTCCTTCTAAGAGATTCAAGTCGTAGAAACTAATAAGTGGACGAGTTCCCCTCAAAGATAATTTAAGATCCTCTTCATCCCAACAAGCCTCGGAACCTCTATTATTGTAGTTGACACCATACTCTGATAAACTATGGGAACGATGACGTGCTAAGATAATTGAGTCTTCATGAGACCTTTTTAAATTAGACAAATTAGTGGGCGTAATACTCTCACATTGGGGAGAACCACGATCGCGAACAAGTTCAGTTGGAAATGTCCTAGCACTACTATTGCTAACATGCCTGGGGGCCGAGGAACACCACTCTTGCTCCCGCTAGCTTGATTACATTTGTCGGGCTCCTTTGTAGAATCACCTTGGGCCATAATATTCTTCCATGGATGGTTCAACTCACAACCTTTTCTACACCTCACTGGCTAGTGTCCACGATATCAATTACATAAAGTAGTTACGAATTATGAAAAAGAGAATAAATAACAAAGATAATTAAAATGTATAATTTATGTTAACAATTAAATGAGAATGATATTTTGTAAAGCATGGATACAAACCGTTAAATTTAGTTAAAAGATCAACATGTACGTACTATAGCATTGGACTCGTCCCCCTTGGCCCATCGAGAAAATCTAATATTTTTTCTCGTCCTCCTTAATTACGTCTATATTTACAGAAGCTCTAATACTTGGATATAAAATTTTTTGGAATAAATTCAATCTATTTTATTCAGTTATGAAGAAATTACGTTCTTCTAATAAAATGATCTTATCAGAAGAAGCTTTTCATAGATTTTTTAAACCCCATCATTTATCCTTATAAAATACAAGTTTCTTCTTCCAAACTTCGTGAGAGCAGGTACCTTCACATAAAAAAAACTAAAAAAATCCTACCTACCTTGGCAACATAGAAAGTAAAAGTATTAATGGGACCCGGGCCCTACACATTGTAGAGAAGAAGAGAGTAAAACCTAACTGGAAAAAGAGGAAAACCAATACCAAGTATTTCCTCGTATGTGTCAAGCATCCAGTCAAATTAAAGTAGAAACAATGGAGTAACGAGTATAAATCCATTTTCAAAGTAATAATAATAGATCGTGAAGTAAACTTTGAGAGGATAAGGTGCTTTGTCGTCTAGAGTATGGAATCAAAACTTAAAATCTCTATTTATAAACTATATATTTTCCTTCTCCAAAAGAAGGAGAAGAAGGAAGTTGTATTTTAAATTCAACTTTTTATTTTGTTAATTGAATAAAATACGACCAAAATCTCTTACGTTGTTGTTATTATCTCATTGTACTACAACCTAAAATTTCCTTAATCCATTTTAATTTATGGCCTATGTGCACAACATTCAAAGAAATAAGTGTAATTACGCAATTGAGGTAGGAATCATATTATTTATTACATGAATGCTTTAGATGAAAATAAGCAAGTAAATTTCAATAAATTATACTCCTTCCATCTCATAATAAGATTCATGTTTAAAAAAATTATTGTCCCAAAATAAGAGTTATGTTTCAAATGTCAATGTCTTATTTTCTTAGTTCAAATAAAAAAAAAAATATATTATTTTTATTTTATGTTTACATATATTTGATTGAATATGTAAAGTACAAAATAAAATAAGTCGTTTACGTGAAAATTGATGGCTTGGGATGTGACGTAACTTCATCAAATTGACAAAAAAATAAAAATTATACCCTTTAAACATAACTCTTTTTATGAGACGGGGGGAGTAATATTATAATTAATTTAGTTGTCAATCTCCTAAGTGTTATTCTGTGCTTCTATCTTTTCCATTCTCATCCCTACATTATGGTCAAATTTGAAGAACATAAAAAATTTCAAGATAGGGATAAGGAATACGCTTGTGCATAGTTGTACATTGGCATTTTAGCAGTAATATTATGGCTTATAACGTCTTTAATTATTTTCCTTGTTTTCATAAATGGAATGCCACATTATTACGACCGTTTCTCCTTGTATAAATTACGGTTTTCATCTCCTTCTCATACCACTTCATTTCTAAAAAACAATCACACTCTTGTAATAACCTATGTCACTCTCTCTTCCTTGATCTCCCTCATGGATTCTTGAAGTTCTTATCCCAACCCAAAACTTACATGTTTTTATGTTTCAGACATAAATGATGAAGACACAAATTTCTCTTTTTTTTTTTTATCCCAGCCAGTCTATTGAAGAAACCATCCCCATTAAGTACCTAGTAGTACCACAGTTATCAGATCAGGACCTGATTTAATGATGCTTAATGAGGAGGATCATGAATTCGGCTGTAAATTTGCAATAAGAAATTTTGCACAAGCAAGCTTTGGGAAAGCTTTAGGAGGGCTCCCTCCCAAAGCTTGCTTAATGCTAAATTTCTTATTGCAATATTTGCAGCCATATTCAAAATCCCTATCATTTATCGCCATTAAATTCTATTATTAGGAGAGTATCTCCATTATAAATAAATTCAAAAGTCCCTCACAAACTCGTGCATGCGCTGGTGAAAACTGCACGCGATTCAGAAAAGAACAGCTTGGGCAAGGGCTACTTGATCGTATCCTTATTTTGTTGTTTCTTACCACAAATCTTATGATTTTATGCAGGTATTGCCTCTGCTGGTCGTACCTTTCTCTGTTGGCCATATACTTCTACACTATGCTAATCGGATGAACCGACTTGGAGACAAAGAAGTCGATGGATCTCTTTTATCTTCAATCGCTGAATAATTTAGTCCATATCTTTTTTTTTTTTTAATTAGTCCCATAATTTTTAACATTGCTCGATTATAGACCATTTATTGTCGGTAATTGTAAAACTGACCAAAATTTCCCACGCGACTTCATTTTTTGGTGATTTCAGTCAAGTTGAAGTGACATGGAACCCAGCGCTGATGTGGAGCTTACTTCACCTTCATTAAAGAAAAATAAGCTACATCACACTAAAAATAAGTCATAATATATGATTTTATTTTTTTGTACAATTGATTATTGATGACATATTTAATGTACAGTGAAACCTCGTTAAATGAATATTTATTATTTTAGAGAGAGCTCTACATAAAGGAAGGTCACATACATTTTACAGTTTGTCACTGGCTTAGTACATGGCTGTGTAATTATGAAATAGGTTTGATGGTGTTTTAAAACGAACAATCAGGATTAATTAGTTAATTGGTACGGCTAATACATTAAACTACTTGCAACAACATGAGCAAACTATTCTAGAAGTTGTGAATCCCCCCTTGAGTGGATAGTACACTGCTCCCTTGGGTTGATAACGTTGTCGTTGGGAAATTGTCCCTGCTTGTGTTGAGCCCCAACAATCTTTATCAACTGACTTAAGTTGTTGGTTATTTCTTTCATATTCTCTCCCAACTGTTTTATCTCTGCTGCTTGACTAGTCACTTGCTTGTTTAGCTCAATAAATCTTCAATCCATTTTTCTCTCTAGTTGAGCTAATTTTTCATCGTACTTTGCAAATTGTGACTGTACTATCTCCTGTTCTGTCGGCTTTTGGCCATCATGGATCATACCATTCGTAAGAGCAAACCCCGGTGATGGATAAAGTGAATTCTTCTTGTTGCCATAGGAGAAGTTTTATTTATTCCGGTTAGGTGGATACTGATTGTGCCTCGGCTGGTTATTTTGGAAGCTATTGAAGTTTCTCTGATTTACGAAGTTAACCTCTTCAACATCTTCCTGTCCTGATGACTGCTGTGCTGAAGTATCAGTGTTTTGTGCTAACGTCAGACTAGTTAGCAGACTTACTTAGTTTGCCAAGGAAGACAACTGAGAGGCAAAAGTATCGTTTGGCTCTGCTTCTACAACGCTAGCCACTTTTCTTTGCTGATTCCTCTCATTCGGCCATTTATAGCTGGTTCTGGCCATTGCATCCAAGACTGAGAAATCATCCCTAACATTTTTTTCCATCAAGCTATCCCCTACTGTGAGGAAGTGTTCAATCTCATCAAGTGAGCTATATTTTGAAGTAGGATGTGTCTAGAATGTGGAACCGGGATCAGGATGTGGAGAACCGGGTGGATGAACCGGGTTTTAGCATGAAGAATCAATCAGTGCAGAATAAACCGGGTTCAGGGTTGTTGGAGGATAACCGTCAGTTGTGACGAGTTTGTTACAGTTTGTGACGGAATAAACCGTCACATTTGTCCGGTAGCAGCAGTCTCTTTCATTCAGTTAGAACTTCTTGATCAGTTACATTCGAGCTACAAGACCTATATCATTGGAAAGCTCTCTTCAAGGAGAACAACACTATGTCGAGCAATTTCCAGTTTTCTTAGATTACAGAGAGAATTCGAGAGTGATAGTTTTCTGCCCTAATTTGTTCCAGAATTGGGCATTTTCATTTCTGAGTGTAATTCTTGTAATTGGTTGGATATCTTAGTGAATTGAGGTGTGCCTGGCCTCCGTGGATGTAGTTCATCTTGAACGAACCACGTAAAATTGATTGTGTATTCATTTACTTTCAGTTCTGCGCGAAGCTCACTTCGGCCACAACTCTGGCCGAACAGTCGTGTGTTTTTCAAACTGATAATCTTCGAACTTGTTCCAGATTCTTGGTGTTGTGTGTTTGGAAGTTGATTTGTCTAACAAGTGGCGCCGTCTGTGGGAATCAACTCGCACAGTCTAAAGAAGAGGAGGAATGGCTGGTATGAAGATGGATTTTGAGAAGTTCACTGGAAGGAATGATTTCACATTGTGGAAGATCAAGATGAACGCAGTCCTGGTTCACAATGGTCTTGATCTTGCTTTGATGCCTCTGGAGTCATGGGAAGAAACTGAGAAACCTAAGTTTGCAGCAGTGGATAAGAAGGCCCTAAGTCTTATCTTCTTGTGCTTGGGTGATAAACCGTTGAGGGAGGTTTCAAGATGCAAGAGTTCCTTAGAAGCATGGAGGAGATTGGAAGAGCTGTATCAATCAAAGTCAGTATCCAACAAACTGTTCATGAAGCAGAAGATGTTGGCCTTCAAGATCACAGAAGACAAGGTAATTTCTGATCAACTTGATGAGTTCATTAAGATGATTGAAGAATTGGAAGATCTGGATGTGAAACTGGAGGAGGATGACAAGGCATTGATGGTGTTAAACATTCTTCCAAAATCCATGGAAAGCTTTAAGGATGCCCTGATGTATGGAAGAGATGAGCAGCTGTCCTATGATGGAATAGTGAAGGCTCTGAGGTCAAAATGCTTCCAGACTCAAGGAGACAAAGGCCTGGTGCAATCTGGAGAAGGTTTGAATGTCAAATTCAAGAAACCATGGCAAGGCAAGAAGGGTCAGACTGCTAAGGATCCAAAGTCTGGGGAGTCAAATCCTAAGAAGGGAAATGACTGGGTTGAAAAGAGGAAATGCTTCAAGTGTAAACAACCAGGTCACTTGAAGAAAGATTGTCCTAAGAAGACTAAGAAATCTGGAAATCAAGGGGCAGAAGCTGCTGCCATTGATCATCAACAAGACCCTCCAGAAGTGTTAAATGTCACAGATTCAAGAATGGTAAAGGAATGGGTCCTGGACACAGGATGTTCCTTTCATATGTGTCCTCATCAGTCATGGTTTAATGAACTGAAGAAAGAAGATGGTGGAAATGTTCTCCTGGGAAATGAACAATCCTGTAAGGTCAAAGGAGTTGGATCAGTGAGCATAAGAATGTTTGATGGTGTAGTAAGAATCATCTCAAATGTTAGGTATGTTCCTGGCCTTAAAAGGAATCTTCTATCTCTTGGCTCATTGGTAACCAGTGGATGTCAGTTTAGCTCAGTAGATGGATTCTTGCATATCACAAAACATGGAAAAATGGTGATAAAAGGAAGACAGCATAATGGACTATTTATCCTGATTGGTTCACCTATTGTTGGAAGTGTAGATGTGGTCTTGAACAATTCTGAGATTGCTAAATGGCATAAGAGACTTGGACACATAGGGGTAAAGGGACTGAAGGAATTGGCAAAGAGTGGAGTAATTGGAAATCTGGGAGACCAAGAACTGGAGTTCTGTGATCAGTGTGCTCTAGGTAAATCCAAGAAGTTACCATATGGAAAAGGAGTTCATACAACTCAAGAACCATTGGATTATGTTCACTCAGATATATGGGGTCCTGCAAGAACAGAATCCCATGGTGGTGCAAAATATTTCATGTCCTTAATTGATGATTACAGCAGAAAAGTGTGGATCATGTTACTGAAGAACAAGAGTGATGCCTTTCATAAGTTCAAAACATGGTTGATCCAACTGGAAAATGTCAAAGGAAAGAAGCTGAAGCATCTGAGGACTGATAATGGATTGGAGTACCTCTCTACAGAGTTTACAAATTTCTGTGAAGAAAGAGGAATCAAGAGACACAGGACTGTGCCAATGAATCCTCAACAGAATGGAGTTGCAGAAAGGTTTAACAGGACTCTCCTTGAAAGAGTGAGGTGTATGCTGTTGGATGCTGGATTGCCAAAGGTGTTTTGGGGAGAAACCATTGCTACAGCATGCTATCTTATTAACAGGTCACCCTCATCAGTGATTGGGTTCAAAACACCTGAAGAGGTGTGGAGTGGACAGAAACCAAGCTATGAAGGGTTAAGGGTGTTTGGATGTCTTGCTTTTGCCCACATCAAGCAAGACAAATTAGATGCAAGGGCCCTCAGATGTGTGTTTCTTGGATATCCGGATGGAATTAAGGGTTACAGATTGTGGTGCCTAGAACAAGGAAATCAGAAGATAATCACAAGTAGAGATGTGAAGTTTAATGAGAATGTGATGGCTTATACTTCTACAGGCTCTAAGGAAGAATTTGATGCTGCTAAAGAGACAGAGGAGATATCAATTCAGGTGGAGCAACCTGCAGAAGATAATCACACACCTCAACCACATACAGATGTACAAGACAGTGACTCATCATCTGAAGAAGAAGCACAAACTGGACCTGCACAAAATATCAGGGAATACAGCATTGGAAGGGACAGGCCTAGAAGAACAATTCACAGGCCTGATTTCTATGGCCAAGCTGGAAGTGTCTATTATGCCTTAAGTGTTGCAGAAGACCTGGAATCACAAGAGCCTAGCATTTTTCAAGATGCACTAGACTGTGAAGAAGGTGAACACTGCATACAGGCAATGACTGAAGAGATGGAGTCTCTGGAAAAGAATAAGACCTGGATATTGGTGGAGAAACCAAAAGGTCAGAAACTTGTAAGTTCCAAGTGGATATACAAGAAGAAGCTAGAAACTGCAGGGTCCAAACAGGTGAGATTTAAAGCAAGGTTGGTAGCCAGGGGCTTTACACAAAGAGAAGGAATTGATTACAATGAGGTCTTCTCTCCTGTAGTAAAGCATTGCTCAATCAGGTTGCTTCTATCAAAAGTCACACAGGAGGACATGGAGCTACAACAACTGGATGTAAAGACAGCATTCCTACATGGAGAACTCAATGAGGAAATATATATGAAACAGCCAGAAGGTTTTGTTGTTCCTGGGAAAGAAGACAAAGTATGTCTGCTGAAGAAGTCACTATATGGACTTAAACAAAGTCCAAGACAGTGGAACAAGAGGTTCAATGACTTCATGATCAGTGCTGGTTTTGTAAGAAGCCTTTATGACAGTTGTGTTTACTTCAACAAAGTTTCAAAGCAAGATAAAGTTTTTCTTCTATTGTATGTGGATGACATGCTAATTGCCAGCAGAAACAAGGAGAGAGTACAATGGTTGAAGGATAGACTTAATGCTGAGTTTGACATGAAGGATCTGGGAGAAGCTAAGAAGATATTGGGAATGAACATTCTAAGAAATAGAGAAGCTGGAGTGCTTTGGCTATCTCAGAGACAATACCTACAGAAAGTATTGGAGAGGTTTCAAATGCATGAAGCCAAACCTCTCTCCACTCCAGTTAATCTACAGAAGAAACTTTCCAAAGAACAGTGCCCAAATACTGAAGAAGAGATCATACAGATGAGCAATATCCCCTATGCAAGTGGAGTTGGAAGTCTTATGTATGGAATGATCTGTAGCAGGCCTGACTTGGCATATGCTGTATCTTTAGTAAGCAGGTTCATGTCAAATCCAGGAGTTGAACACTGGGAAGCTTTGAAACATGTGATGAGGTATCTAAAAGGATCAGTGAACAAGTCACTGAAATTTGAGAAGAAAGCAGGTGGAAGTACTGTTGCATTGGAGGGGTTTGCTGACTCTGATTTTACAGCAAATGTGGACACAAGGAAGTCAATCTCTGGATTTGTGTTTACCTTATATGGGACAGCCATCAGCTGGAGGAGTGCACAACAATCTGTTGTGGCACTTTCAACTATAGAAGCAGAATATATCTCTTTAACAGAAGCTATAAAAGAGTCAATCTGGTTGAAAGGGGTGTTGAGAGACTTGGACATCAAGCAGAAGTGCGTAGTAATCTACTGTGATAATCAAAGTGCTTTGCATCTTGTGAAACACCAAGCATTTCATGAAAGATCAAAACACATTGATGTGAGGTTACATTTTGCTAGAGATGTCATAGATTCTGGGTCTGTGGAGGTGAAGAAGGTGCATACTTTGCATAATCCTGCTGATTTTCTTACAAAGGGTGTACCTGGAAACAAAGTGGATCATTGCTCGAGCTTGCTGCAGCTTGAGCAGTGTCATGAAGAGCAATAACAGACAAGCAGTGAAGAGGCAGGATGAGGCATACTTGATTCATTGAGGTGGAGATTTGTGAGGAAGTGTTCAATCTCATCAAGTGAGCTATATTTTGAAGTAGGATGTGTCTAGAATGTGGAACCGGGATCAGGATGTGGAGAACCGGGTGGATGAACCGGGTTTTAGCATGAAGAATCAATCAGTGCAGAATAAACCGGGTTCAGGGTTGTTGGAGGATAACCGTCAGTTGTGACGAGTTTGTTACAGTTTGTGACGGAATAAACCGTCACATTTGTCTGGTAGCAGCAGTCTCTTTCATTCAGTTAGAACTTCTTGATCAGTTACATTCGAGCTACAAGACCTATATCATTGGAAAGCTCTCTTCAAGGAGAACAACACTACGTCGAGCAATTTCCAGTTTTCTTAGATTACAGAGAGAATTCGAGAGTGATAGTTTTCTGCCCTAATTTGTTCCAGAATTGGGCATTTTCATTTATGAGTGTAATTCTTGTAATTGGTTGGATATCTTAGTGAATTGAGGTGTGCCTGGCCTCCGTGGATGTAGTTCATCTTGAACGAACCACGTAAAATTGATTGTGTGATTCATTTACTTTCAGTTCTGCGCGAAGCTCACTTCGGCCACAACTCTGGCCGAACAGTCGTGTGTTTTTCAAACTGATAATCTTCGAACTTGTTCCAGATTCTTGGTGTTGTGTGTTTGGAAGTTGATTTGTCTAACACCTACTGCTGCATTAAGCTGGTTCTGTGCTGGAGCAAGTAATTCATTGTAGAACTTACACACTTGCTGCTTCTTTGAAAACCCATGTTGAGGACAACCCCGGATAAGATCCCGGATAACATTTGACTTAGCAGAAAGTACATTATTAGAAATTGTGTGCTTAATTCTTCCCATTCCGTTACATCATATAGCGAGTTAAACCGCTGAAGTGCTTTGTCTTTCAATGAGAATGGGCACAACCTCATCTTTACTTGCTCATGTGGCACATGATTTATCTTGATCGTTTCAGCCAACCTGCAGAATTTATTCAGATGCACATTCGGGTCTTCTAGTACGCTCCCACCAATCTGGTTCTGCTGAACAATGTTTATCAAAGCGGGCTTCAACTCGAAGCTATTAGCATCCAACGATGGTGGTTGCACTCCTCCAAACTGTTAAATTTGCATAGGGTGAAGACAATCACTTATGAGTGTGATGTCCTCGTCTGCGTCATCTTGTACGAGCTGAGCACGTCTCTGTTGCTGTAGTGGTTGTTGTTGCTGCAGATTAGTGACTTTGTCATCCAAATTAACTAAGGCCCCCAATATCCGATTCAATGCTTCCTCTTGGTTCAAATTTTTTTGAGCGTTATCCATCTCGATTGTATGATTTCTTCTCATTCGGTTTCTACGGGTAGTTGCTTCAATCTCATCGTCGAAAGGAACAAGATGCTCTTTTCCTTTTGACCTAGTTTGCATGTGAAGCCTGAAAACACCACCAAAAAGAAATACCACGTAATACGAAAATTAAATAAATAAATAAAAATGAAAATTAAATAACAAAATTAAAATTACAGAAAAATATAATCTAGTTTAGTATCCTCCTTTTACTCAAGATAAAAACTAAGACGCTAAACCTATTCCCTGTAAACAGCGCCAAAAACTTGACAGGCTCTAATTCTAACCCGAAATTCCCGCAAGTGTACTGGTGTAGATGTATATAGGGAAAGTCAAGGTCGATCCACAGAGAATAGGTTAACGTAGTTTGATACCCTAATTGTCTAGGATTATCCTAACTAGAAACTAAAATTTGTGAATGATTGATTAACTATTTAACTATTATTCCATATAAACTATTAAATTGAATTAAGTAATACAAGTGATTCCAATCAACAAGAATGTATGATAGGATTTTGATTTCAGGAATTACGCTAATGATGATTAATCTCTAATTTATAAACCTTTAAACTAGTTAATTATCTGTTAGGCGGCACTTAATTAACCTAACCCTTCTCTCGAAGCGACTAGTCATAGATTGATTAAGATAATTACTCTCTCGAGTCAATTGATCCTAACAACTCCTAACAACCCCCTAACCTTTGCCTACACGATCATAGACAATCGCGCTATGCTTTTTCGTCTATTAACATTTCCTTTCTCTCGAAGCAAAATCGTTAAAGAAGTAAATTAAACCTAATTGGCCAGATTAAATTCAATTATAAGATTAAACCAAACACATAGATAGATAGTAACAAATGGAGTCTATAAATTAAACAATTAAACCAACAGTGTTGTAAAACCCTGCTCTCTAATCCTAAGACACGAGTAGTTTAGCTACTCATGCCTACTATCAAATTAAAACAAGAGTCTAATGAAAGCATTATCAAGAATTCGAAAGTAAACAGGGAATAATTAAACTCGATTGTTCGGCTCGTCGATCTTTGTCTTCTCGCTCTCACGACTTCTACTCTGATGTATAAGTATGAGAAGTATCTTTTTCTCTGACCATGCTCCTTTAAAAATAGAGTCTCTATGTCTTTTAATAAGCTTCGGGACGAGTCATGTGGTCTCTAGTCTTCGATTCCTACTTGAAACAGAAAACCTCTTCAAAATAAGCTTTTTGTCGCGGCCGCGCAAGACAACTCTCGCAGTCTCGACGCCTTGAACTTTAAAACTTAATTAAATGCTTGTATGTCGTGGCCACGAGTCTCTCACAGTGGCGATTTCAATTTCTAGCCACATTCCTTTGTAGTCGTGCCCCTTCGTGTGTCGTGGTCGTGCCGATTCAACTCCAGAACTGTTCGGGCCGGTTCAGGTCGGTTTAAGCTAGTGTTTCCTTTCCTTTGACTTGTTCGTTGATCTGATAGTCGTAAAATACGACTTTTGACCCTGAAATACTAAAACTACCTTCAAAACAAGTCAAACACATTAAATGGTCCAAATATAACAAATCTACGCAACTCTCGACCTAATATGCATGTAAATGCTATAAAAAATAATCCTAAATCGACCTACATACATGCAGAATTAACGTGTATCAAGTACATTGGACAACCATAGAAAATTCTTCCAACATTTTCGTCCTTCAAAGATGTTACTCCGGCCGTGATTAACCTACATCGGCACTTCACCGCCATCGTAGAGTCTTCGGGTGACTGAGACATAGGTTTTATCTTGAGATTTTCGGGTTTGTGAATTTAGGGTTTGAGAAGGGGCCTCTTCTATGCAAATTGTGTTTGATGAGGAAAAAGTTCGAATAGTTCTTTTTCAATTAGTTTTAATTTATTATAAATATGTGTCTTTTTCCTTTTATATTGGTTTTCCTTTTTATTCTTCTTTTATTGGCATGGCATAAAATAACTCCACATGAGCGAGGAGAAGGGCCGCATGTCATGCTTCGCCGTTTTGCCCCAATTTAAGTGGTCACGTGCTTATTTCCAGCGGGGTTCTTAATTAGCGGCCGCTACCCACCATGAAAAGCTTTTTATACACAACATTAATCTTTTAAACAAAAATAACCCTAAATTAATTTACTAACTTATCCTCCTCTATAAAACTTAAAAATAAAAGTAAAATTATATACAACTAATTCCTCCTTCAGTTTTTCTTCATCACTAATCACAGAAACAGAAAAAGGAAGAACAAGAAAAAAAAAACCACAAATTGCTCCATATCATCGAAAACAAAGTTAGATTCAATCTTCTGTTGAGGAACTAATGCAACAAGCTTTTAAAGAGAAAAATAAAGCAACACTTATCGTATAGAGTAATATGTAAAATGAATATTTCTTTCGGACAAACTAATAATCAAAGGAATGGTCCTACAAAAGAAAAGATTTTCATACTTAGTCAGTAAAGGGTTAATTTAAAAAAACAACCTGTACTATACGCGTTTTTTTCACTTAAGTACCTAAACTATCTTTTGTATCAATTTGCAACCTGTAGTTTGCTAAATTATCCTTTACAACCCCGCATCATGTTTTCCGACGACTATCTATTCACTTGACTTGCACACACTATTTTCAAGGTCAAAATTGGTATATCAACCTCAAAAACGTGCATTACTTGATTTGGGATGAATTTTCCAACCAAAATGTTGAACAAAATCCAATGTCAAAACAAACCATAGCAAAAGTTGACGATTCTTTACCTATGCAAATTGAATTTCTGGTTAAAGACATTGCGTGAATTGAAAATTTGGTGTGGTTAGGCACCAGATGGTTGTTCGTATTTCGTGTGACTTGATCCTCCAATGTGTGATAGAGGACTTGATCCTCCAATGTGTGATAGAGCTCACCAAATAATCTCTAAGGTTCTTAGACGGGTGAACACTCTTAAAGCCAATTTGGCAACATTGAACAAACCTCTAAGCCGAACTTGAACGTACGAGGAAGAAGGAGAAGCTGCTATGGTTTGTTTTAACATTGGGTTCTATTCAACTTTTTGGTGGAAAAATTCATCCCCAAATATAGAAATGCGTGCTTCTGACGTAGGTGTACCAATTTTGACCTCTAAAATAGTGTGTGTGAGTCACATGAGTAGATAGTTGCCGGAAAATATAATGTGGGATTGCAAACGGATAATTTCGCAAACTACAGGTTGTAAATTGATACGGAATAATAGTTTAGGTAGTTAAGTGAAAAAACGAATACAGTACATGTTGCTTTTTTATATTTACCCGTAAATAAACCACCAAGTAGAAACAATTTGTTTTTGTAATACCAATTTGTCAGGGAAACAATTGTTTCCTTAGTTTAGGCAGCGTCATTGGGATTGTACATAGGGATGTGAAACAAGCACATATTCTTGTACATTCTTCAGTAAATTCTTGGTGATGACGTAGATACACTACAAGAATTTTTCATATTACATATGAAAATTAATAATAGATAATATCAGTCACTAAATAGAAACGAAATATAAATAGAATAGTGACGAAAAGTGAAAAATATATATATATATATATATATATATATATATATCTATATAATAACAAAATCCACCCAAAATAGTAATCTAAGAATTTTCCTGCCCAAATTCCCCTTGCTATTTCTGGAAAATATTATTTTTGGTATAAAACAATTTATTTGGAGATAAGTTTACATATATTCTAAAATATCTTTAGGCACAATTATCTCAAATCAACAGTAAGGGGGTGTTTGCAATTACTTTTCTCAAGTGTTTTTTAGCTTATAGTTTGGAAAAGTTGTTTCGGAGTGTTTGAGAAAACTGCTTCAACTTTAATAAAAGTGATTTTAGCAAAAGTTTTTTTTTGCAACCTTTTGGTATTTTGGTAAATAAATAGATTTTTTTCTCTCACCAATAATCTAAAAGTTGTTTAAGCATCAACCATTCCACATTTTTTTTTTTTTTTAGCAAAATCCCTTTTATTCTCAAACACTATCTACTTTTGATTTTAAGTAATTTTACCACAACTTCTACTTTTAATCACTTCTTCAAAAGTTAAGCAAAGGAAAACACTACCTATGTCCCCCACAATCAGCTTAATTTGTCCAATAAAAGCAGACACTCGTGCAACCTTCCAAAAAATATCCGAACCGTTATCTAACAGAATCTGTTCTGCACAATCAATTTATCTTTTCATTGAAATCGACATAAATCAAGTCGTTGATTCAGCCAAATTTTGTGGCTACTTCAAAATTTTGTTCTTTAAATAATTTTGTTTGCTGTGAAGATTAAGAGATACAAAGTAACTCATGAAGAAGAGATGTGATATCACCACCTACCAGAGTAACAGAGAGAGACTGACATTGTGAGAAAGAGTCTGACCGAAATTGTGTGAGAGAAATCAACAGAATTATCTAGAATCTAAAATGGAGGGAGGGGGCGAAAATGTGGGGAGGGAGTGGGATGAGAGCAACTTTGTCAGCAAAAACAAAATCACATTATTTTTTTGTACTCATTCTTCTTCTATTTAATTTTATGTCACTCAATGTGTCCTTTAATTTGTGTAGTATCAATTACGCATATAAAAAATTATGGTCAATTATATTCATACATAGAAAGGGAAACAAATAAATAAAGAAAAAAATTAAAACCAAAAAATAAATTTAGTACGATTTTATCAAATAAACTCCTAATAGTCATTTTTATATTTAATGTTAATTTGAATTTTGTTTCATTTTTTATTAATTATTTTTCTTATTAATTTTTTTAATCATATAATAATATATTATTTAGTAAATATTTTATAATTTCATTTTATAATTTCAATATTTTATTTTTTTTCAAAAAGATTATCTAATTTTTTGAAATAATTTATTTTTTCATTTCTAATGTGATTTTCCTGTATAATAAATTAAATTAGTCATCTATTATGGTCTATAGTTTGACACTATATTGTATAAATAAATTTAATTTAATTTAATTTAAAGACAAATATTTTTTTGTTGGTTGATTATGTGGGTAAAATATTAGTGTGTTGTGCTACAATAAAAAATAATATAACTAGAATGTAGTGTTATTGGTACTCATTAAAATCTTTTGAAAATTTATTGAACATTATATTTGAAAAAATAAAAAAATATAAATACTTTGGATAAATATAAACGTTTATCATAAAATTATAAACATACATATATACACTCATCCTTTGTACAAAATGATCAACATTACTACCTCCGTGCAAGGATGCTAGAGATATTCATATATTAAGAAAAAAAATATAAATATTCTATAATTTACTCAAATTTATATATTTTTAATTTTTAATACTTTTTATAGGCTATTCTTTCATTAACATATACTTTTTCATCTCTTATTATATATTGATTGTAATATTTTATTATATTAAAAATATATAAACATATAATTTCTTTTTTTATTTATTCATTTACATTTACAAATCGTGCATCGCACGGGAATACTACTAGTATCATTAGTATCCGATTAGTGATGAAATAGCAACTCAATATTAGTGACGGACATAATCCGTTTCTTTTATATAGATAATTTGGTCTCTAATCTCATAGTAAAGATGGAACTACATCACTAAATTAAGAGACGGAATAAATCGGTCTCTAAATTTTAGAGACGATCATTACAGAGCCCAAAATTTTATCTCAAGTCCATCTCTATTTTAGTGTAGAGGTAGATACCATTTGGTTAGAGACGATTTTTAAGTCACTAATTTGATTTTTTTTTTAAGTGATATCTGCATCCAAGTTACCCTTGATTATGTAGTTTTGCCTTTTTGTTGTGGTCAAAGCCCTCCATTTTGATTTTCTAATAGTATGTAATCAAATTGATGTAGCTTAATCCAAATCTCCAGCCGCATCTAGCAGATTTTGGATGGCAGCATACAAGAATGATCTCAAACAAGTTTTAATCACGAACTGGAAATCCTCTGGCAAACCAACTAATGGTTTCCCCAAAAAAATATGGTTTTCACACTTATTTACATGGTGCCTGAAGTATTAAGGAAAGAGATTTATACTAAAAAATCAGATGTCTATAGTTTCGGAGTGACTATTAAGTAAGGACAAGTTTTAACTTGTTCATATTTCATTGACGTAGAATGGTTGAAAAATGATTATAATTGTTAATTAACATCAATAATTTGGAATTAAGTTCCAAAGATGTTTTCTATTATCTGAAAGTATTGAAATTGTTAAGCCAAATATAGTTGTGGCCCAATATTTCTGTTTTTCCCATTGTCCCAAGCCCAAGCCCTTTGGCAGCCCTTCTCTCTCTCACAAGTGCTTCATCTCCTCCTGATCTTGGGTTTCTTGGGCATGCCTTTTAAAGAGGTTGTCCCCCTTCTCGAAGTGTAGAGCAACGAGAAGCTATGAATCTGAAAGAGTGTCTTCCTTCTCTCTTCTCTTCCCCAAGACAGCGAGTATCTTAGTCTGAGATCTGGGTTGAGTATGAAAGTGTTTGGTGAGGGTGTTACCGAGTTCTTCGGGCTTGAGTGTGAGTCTCAGTGATTCTGTTTTGAGGCCCTCTTCATATCTACACTAATTATGTGAGTGATCGAAGCAAGCTCAGGTTATCTGATCCAAACGGAGATGCAACGGGACGATACCTAACAGTGGTATCAAAGCCACATTTGATACTCGTTGTCTTGTCGACATCCGTCGTGGTTGTTTTCTCTTGTTCGGACTCTACGACAGTCACTTTGTGTGACTTCTCTCGTTGTTGTGATTTTGCCACTGTCCTCTGACAGACCTCCCAACGCTTCTTTGCTCGGCGTGAGCCGAATCAAGAACCGAAAAAGTAAAATGGGCTCCACATGTTTGGGGCTCGCCCAGATAAATTTGCTGAAACTGAATTTACCACTTTTGTAGATATCGTTTGAAATAGATCAGTTTGGGATTATGTGACTTAGGGCTATCTGTGTGATTGCTCTTTTTGCTTCGGTAGTGTATCTGATACTCTTCCTGCGTATCTGTTCTCTTTGTGAATCGGTTGCATTTGTTGCATGTTTGTGAAACAGGTGCTATAAGGTTAGTCCTTCTAAACCCTTGTTTGATAAGGATTTGAGTGAACCCCTACCCACTGATAAATAAGTGTTATGAAATGGGAATCCTCGGATTCCTTTTATCTCTATGACTTTTGTGATATGAGTGAAATTCTCTTGTTTGTTGCCATAATTCTTCGTGATGGGCTCTATGTCTGGATATAGTCTAGTTACTTTTAATGGATGCTTAAACTTTGGAATTTGGCAACAGAAGATGAAAGGAATTCTGATACAATAATGTGTGTTTAAATGTATTAGCCTTTCATTCTCTGATTCTGATACTGCCCAGAAAAGCAAATATGGATGAGCTTGCGTACTCATACGTCATCCTTAACCTGTTTTTCATGATAGGATTAAACAGATTGATGTAAGATTTCACTCCATCAGTGATATTATTGAGAAAGGGACAATAAGCTTGGAGAAAATTCCTTCTCAGTTTAATCCTGCAAATATGGGGCCTAAATGCTTGTCTGTAGAAAAATTCCAATCTTGCATGAAAACTTTGAACTTTGATTTGCCTATTCATGTGTTCCTCCCATCTATGACTTGGTGTCATATACATGACTTTGTGTCCTTTTTTGTGACTTTGTGTCTCTACTCTTGACTTTGTGTCTTTCTTTGTGATTTTTCTTGGGTAGTGCTCAATAGACCTGCACTACCTTTGTGTGTATGTTGCAGGTGGTATGAGTAGCGATAATTCCTACATTTTGATTAGATCTTTCAGTGTAGATGTGTTTTGGCTAAAGGTGGAGAATGTTGAAATTGTTGGCCCAAATATAGTTGTGGCCCATTTCTATTTTTCCCCTTAAGCCAAACCCTTTTGGCAGTCCCTCTCTCTCTCAAAAACGTTTCATCTCCTCCTGACTCTTGGGTTTCTTGAGTGTGCCTCTTAAAGAGGTTGAGCCCCATTATCCTTGAATTGTAGAGCAATGAGAAATTATGAATCTAAAAGAGTGTCTTCCTTCTTCTCTCTTCTCTTCCCCAAGACTGTGAATATCTTTGTGATAGTCTAAAATCTGGGTTGAGTGCGAGAGTGCTTGGTGAGGGTGTTACCGAATTCTTTGGGCTTAGGTGTGAGTCTCCATGATTCTGTTTTGAGCTTACTATGTGGATGTCTTTTTCTATTTTTTTGAATTATTTTTCTGACTCTGAATTAATTTATTTGCAACTTTGTACTCAAACTCATTGAATTTCCATAACAAAATCTGATGTTTGGCCCATACAATCCTTGAAATGAACTACACTCAGAAGTAACTTACATCAGTTGTGGTATCTGAAGTATTCATAGCAACATGTTCTTGCTGGTCCAAAGTTTGGGGCATCAACCAGTATGCTCTCTCTAATAACAAGAAGCTGAGTTGTAAATCCTAACTAAGGACCTTATTTCAGTGATATAGTTTTGGAACTTGATGTCATGTGTGAAAGTAGAGAGACTGTGTAGATGGAAACGAAGATATCTCTGCTGACTCTATTGTATACCATGTGGATACGACTAATATTCTAAGTAACATACAAAGGGAAAGTAGGAAGGATACTCACTTTATGATGCCCCATTTTTTGTAATGAAAATTATATTTACTTATTTGGGGATTTTGATGGGCATCAAGCTATGTAACCTTATATGGTCTGCTTGCAGAGATTTGTGAGGTTGTACGCCTTCTCCGGTGTTCATACGAAATGTACTATAATAAACGATGTATAGACATCTTTTTGGACACTGATATACATGTGTTGGGATATGAACGCTCTTAGGTTAGCTTGATCACCTAGTCTAGGACTCAGGAGATCACACATCCAAGATATTGGAAAGTAAGGGTCTTGATTGTCAAACAACACATATCATAATATATTTGAGACACCAAAAGACTAAGGGTACGTGGCAAAAGAGCAAAAATAATCTAATTTTATATATTTTTAGGTAATGGCAAGTGATGGATTGTGGGATGTGATGAGCAATGCAGATGTTCTGAGCATAATAAAACACATTAAAAGAGGCTAGTATGTGCTCTAAGAGGTTGGGCCCCGAACTGCTGACAGAGATAGCAAAATAACATCATTGTGATCACTATCTTTCTGCAGCCCATTTTTACCGCAGAGAGGATGTACTAGCTTCAATATCTATCCACAAATTAATTTTACTAAAAGAAAAAGGATTTTCTTTCCTTTGCCCGTTACAGTTATGTTCTGTTATTGTGCTGATATATTAGGTGCATAGAAAGACGGCAATTGTAATGAAGGATAGGTAAAAAAAATTAATACGAAGCATAAATTGGTATACTTTAACTTGGTCAATAGAATAAGTGGGTGTTTGCAAACCACACTACTATGTTCAAAATCATGCTTGCACCCTAAAACTTATTTTTTAGTATTGTAACTTATATTGTCTTCTTACGTAAAGCGACTATAATCTGATTTTGAGAAGTTAAGAACCTCCAACTTCCATTCATGCTTTTTTGAAATATTTTAGAATTCGCTAAGAACATTTTATCATTATAACTCTGCTATAAAAAAAAAAAAAAAAAAAAAAAAACCAAAAACCAAAAACCAAAAACCACTCTATGAATCTACTAATCTACATCCTTACTCACAAAGAGGTAAATTTCAAATCCGGTTCTGTAACTTCTGGGTTGTACAGAATTAGCCATTTACCTTTTTACTTTAATAATTCATCTACTCGAATTTGATCATTTTCTAGCCGAATTAAAATTCTTGCCAAACATTTGCAACTAGACCTCGTAAGACAGCGTTCAATTGAGATTCCTTATTTTTCTAGTATTCTAAATTATGTAAACAAGATACACTGGTACACAAAATGATATCAAACATACAACAATTGATCGTGAGACCAACAATATTTCGCCTGAAAAATGTAAATCCTTGATTTGACACAGCCATACCAGGTGCATAAACAATTACCAAGCAAGAATTTCAAATTCCTGCTATAAAAGACCAAAATCGAGCAATTAAAAAAATTGAATCGCAGACAAAGATAATCCCGCTTTCCCCTTTCCTTTTTTTGATGTCTAGCATAGTAGTTATTTTCCTTGTTAAGGGTGTATTAAATGATATTTTCCTAATATACCCATATTGCAATTAAGTTTCAATTACAGTAAACATCCATTAGCTCACCATATTCAATAAGGGCATAACAAGAATTTTCACATATATTAAATAAATTTCTTAATTTGCTTGAAACTTTGACGTGGACTATCATTCTGAGACGGTGGGAGTAATAGTACTTTTCTTGAAAAACCATATTACATTTCTCGAACGTAGTACTTTTAATTTCCTACCCCGGCCCTTAATTTTATTTTCCTAGTATAGACATCTTAAAAACAACAGAGGTAGTAGTTGAATACATTTTGTGGGTTATAAGTAGAGCATATATATATATATATATATATATGTATATATGTATATATATATATGTATGTGTTTGTCTGTGTATATGTATGTATGTATGTATGTATGTATGTGTGTGTGTATTGAAAACTTATTTAAACTTAAGAAGTTGTAATTTACTTTTAAAAAATACATGAATTATTAAGTCTGCTTGTAGTGGATGCAATAATTTTTTTAATTGAGTGAAATTTAACGCTTGATTGGACCAGGTCGACCCATTATATAAACTTAAATCAATGCATTTGTTGTAGACAAATATTACTCCCTCTGTCCCATAGTATGTTAGGAATTTGTGCCTTGAATCTGGTTTGGTTTGAATCGACGTTCACATCGAGGTGGAGGCTTAGATTTGGACGTCATTGGAATTGGGCGCGTCGGAGGACACGGCCGCGACGGAAGGTCGCGGCCGCGGCGAGATGTGCAGAAGAGGGGCCTCAGCCAAGGCGAGGCAGACTCGGCCGAGTCTAGTTGGGCAGAAAGTTCGCCTCGACCGAGGCGAGATGGCCGCGGCCGAGGCGGACCTGGCGGCACAGCAGATGGGCCGACGCAAGCCTAGGCCCAATTGGATTCCTTTTGTGTCTAGGATTAGGTTTTGGGGCTTATAAATAGGCCTATTGACTTTGGAATTTGTATTGGCCATATTGGTCAGTCAATTGTTTTGTATTGGCCATATTGGTCAGTCAATTGTTTTGGATTGGTCAGTCAATTGATTGAATTGATTGTTTGGTCAGTCATTGAATTTGAGTTGAGAGACAAGAGAGAGGTTGTCTTTTGATTTGAGACTCTATTTTCGGGTTTAGAGTCGTTTGGTCATAGAGTGTGGAGAATTTGTTTTGGTCGAGTATCAATTGATTGATACTCGAATTTGTCTCCGTTTGTTAGGATGAAGAGTTGGATAGTTGACCTAGGGTCAAGTTTGTCTTTGTCCTATTTTGTAACACTCTTTGATATATTGATTGGTTCCTCTCGTTTGGCCGTGGACGTAGCTAACAAGTTGTTAGCGAACCACGTTAAATTTGGTGTCTTTGTTTTGGCTTTGTCGATGATTCTCGTTTATCGTTTGTTATTGTTTGTATTGTTCGTAATTTCCCAACATAGTAAGAGTTATATTTGAAAATCTACAATTTTTTTTATTTTTTTACGTAATTTGATGAATGTAGAACTCTGCATAAACCATCAATACACACTCACTCGACTTATTTTGATTTTTTGCTAACTTATTCAATCATATCAAACTAACATATGAAATTAAAAGAATAAATATTTTATTTGAATTAAAAAGAATTAATTATTTAATTGAACTAGAAAATGAGGTGTTGAATTTTAAAAATGAGTCGTATTTTAGACAATAACTTTAATATAATATAATTCTTTTTATAAAACAAATGGAGTATTCTTAATCCAATTATATTAAGTTTCAAATTCATTTACTTAAACAAAATATAAACTTCGAAGTTTGCTTAACTTATAAGATAACCGAAGACCATGTAGTCATTAGTGCAATATGGGAGGATTCTGCCAGGTTGCCTGTGGCTATTAAGTCATTAAATTTCCAAATACCGACAAAGAATGAGCATGAACTGTTTTAAAGTATTTTATCCAAAAAATATATTAAACCAGTTTTACTACAAGAAAAAGGGTCCTTTGAAAAAATAAAGAGTTCAACAATATTAGAGACAATATGTTGTCACTAATTAGTCGCTCAATAACCTCGTTGCTAGTAATATTAATTCGAGATGATAAAAGTCATCTCAAATGTGTATCTAATATTTTTTATTTTTATTGTTTGCATCATGAACTAGTTATCTCTAAAAGTAAGTCCAAAAGTAACCTTAAATAATTCGTAGAGTATTTTGTGATGACAAATCGTCGCATATAACTAGAGAAACAGTGATCGTCTCAGAAAGTGTCGCTTAAGACATTTTAAATGTTTAGTGTTTGTGTTTAAAGTCCATGTTGGATAAGGGGCCCGGCCAAAAAACGTCTTTATCTCTCAATGTAGGAGAAAAGTTGTCATGGCCAAGGAGGTGTGACAATTTGTCACGGCCAAGGGGTTCACTATACTACACTTTACTAATCTATTAATCTTATCTATCACAAAAAGCAAACAGTATAGAAAAAAATTTCAAACCATTAATAAATACTAATACTTCAAGCTAGCATACTTACTCATAATAATGAATATTTTCATTCTACCTTATCTTATCTATTTTACGTATCTCAACTCCAAAATCAAACATGCCCTAAGTGACTATACAACCTTCTTAAAATTATTTGTTCTCACTTATACAATTTCGTTTATTTCCTGATTTGACTTATCAATCATTATAAGTTTTTTGTCAAAATAGAATTTTGACTTTTATACTTTAAACTAATAATACAAGATATGGAATTTTCGAAAATGCTCTTATTTTAAAACATAGAGTATCATTTTTTATCTTACAGAAAATACATGTAGATTCCAATGTCTGTAATACTAATTAAGAACATTTATAAGAAAGTTGAATAAAGTCGTAATTGTATTTTTAGGATTTCAAAAAATATGAGGCCAACACACACAAATGCAATGTGTAATCTAATTCACTTTACATGAGATTAGCTAATTTACTTTATGTTCTAGTGTTGTCTATAATATATTTTATATTATTAAGAAATCTATTGTATATCATATAATAATAAAATTAAAAAAAAAAATCTATACTAAAGCAACAATATTTAAAAACTTGATGTTTTTCCTATCCAAAATAAAGGAAGTTGTATTTCAAATTCAACTTTTTATTATTTTGAATTAAATAAATTTACGACTTTTTACAAACCATCAAGTCTCACTTATATCAATCTCTATATTTGTAGGTTTGATCTATTCAACCACATTAGCTTAGTTGATGCGTGAATTAGGTCAAACAAACTAGTCATTCTCCTTTACTAACGACATATTTTTTTAAGAAAATATATATTTCAAAAACCTAATTCTCTTCGAAAATAATTAAGGGAGCATTTATTTTTCCTTTCCCATATTAAATGATCAAAATAAATATTTTCTTTTTTTTTAAATGTATCGCGAAAGAAATTAAGTACAGAATCGTATATTAGATATTGTCCATGACATAATGAAAAAACGTAGTAAAATCATATGACGGATAAGTAAATCTTTGGAATCAGAATAAAGTACGAACGCTACGACTAAAACAATGTATAAACTGGCATGGATATAACTGTAACAGTACATAATGCGTACATAAGTAGTTTGTGTATCGACGCGTACTGCCTCTAATAATAAAAGGGAAAGAAAAACTAACTGAGTCTTAAATATGTATTGCTAAGTGGCTAAGTTTAAATTCAATGCTCTACAAACAACCAAAATCTCTTTAGTTGTTGTTATAATCTCATTGTGCTACCACCCAAAAATTACTCATCCATTTCAATTTATGGTTAGTGCACTCAACATTCGAAGGAAATTAGTGTAATTACACAATTAGAATAGGAATTCTATAATTTATTACATGCATGACTTGGATGAAGAAAAACCAAGTAAATTTCTTAAATTTTTAAGATTCAAATTAGTTTAATTGTCAATCTCTATATGTTGTTCGTACTCTTTTTTCCCTTCTCATCCCACCATTATGCTCAAATTTGAAGGGGAAAAAAAATAAAAAAAATAAAAATAAAAAAATAAAAAAACCCAATTTTTTTAAGAAATGGATAAAAAAGATGCATAAGCATAGTTGTACTGGTTTTTTAGCCATATATTATGGCTTAGAACAAATTTACTTTTTTTCCTTGTTGGCACCCTATGCAATCTGATTTGTTTTCATACATGAAATGTATAATTATTATAGCCCTCCTTCCCTCTATAAATTACATTTCTTCATCTTCTTCTCAAACCACCTCATTTCTCTCAAACAACTAAACTCTTGTATTAATACTCTCTTAAATAATTTCTCTATCTTTCTCGCTCCCATGGATTCCCCAAGTTCCAACCCTAGCCCCCAGCCTGCTATTTCTGATGTTTCAATGAGTAACAGTGAAGAAACAAGAGGCCCTTCAATTGAGCGAAGCCATTCTAGTGAAGAGACCATCTCCATCGAGTACCCATTCGTACTTATGAGCAAGTCTTATTTCAGCTTGCCTTATCCTTCTTTACATAATGGGCTTTCCATTAGGTACAGTTCAAGTCCCGATATCCCAATGCCAATTGAGCCTTTCGTGCCTCAGCCCATCTCAAGATTCGGGCATGTCTACGGAGGGTTGTCTGCAACTTTGCAGACACATCAGAGGTACCCGAACCCCTACATTGCCAATCATGGCCAAAATTACAGGTTCCCGAATGCAAGAGAAGGCAGCTCCAGTTCCGCTAGGCCTGTCTCTGAACATCATCAGGACCTGCCGGATTCTGCCACAACATTAAGACTCGGGCCTAACAGAAATCCTGGGGATGGGAACAATGCTCGTCAGATGAACCAGCCTAGACAAGAAGTCGATGAATCGGGTCTAGATTTGACACTTCGGCTATAAGCATGTTCATTGTTTTCGTGGTTTCTTTTTTTTTTTTTTTTAGAACTTTTAATTTAGTTTTGATTAATAATGTTGGATTCGTTGGATCCATTGTAATAAAATAAAATAAATGTTGTTGTATTTCATCTTCATTCCCCCATATTTCTTTATTTATTTTTTCAGTTTTTATTTTTTTATCTTTTATTTATTCAATAATGTAACCAATAAAAAATTAAGAAGAAACCACTCTAGTTAATTATAACAAATCTATTGCAAAGTAACTAATATAATAACTACTTTCAGTGTAAAATACTAAGAGCAAACAACCGCAATAAATCTCTACAAAAAAGTAGTCTCAAATATTTTTCACAACTTATTAGTATTTATCACGATTTTATTATTGAAGATAAAATGTTATCACTAATTAATCATCTTAATAACTCGGATGCAAATAATATATTTGTGACCACAAAAGCGTTCTCAAATGCGCCTCAAATATTTTTTGCAACAACTTGTTATTTTTAAAAGTAGTCTTAAGATAATTTCAAATAATTATAGAGGAAGAGATTGTCAAAATATGTTATACAAAAAACTTCTTTTATTGTATTCAATCTAAAGGGGAAGAGAAAAGAAAGACTGTTAATATACATGGCTTGACTGATTTTTTCGTTAACTTCAGAAATATTAACACGAAACTTGATTTCAAGATTAGGATTCTAAATATTCTGGCAATGGTTATTTAGTAATTGACGGACTGTTTTCTATTCCCACACTAATCCACGTAATATTTACATCATTTGCATAGTAAGACATTTCCATAAGTATCGAAGTTCTTAATTAACTTGACTTAATTTGATAAACATAAATTTGAAAATTATACTTTTTTCTGATATTTACTATTACTAAAAGAAAGATAGTCTTTCGAGACAACATAAAGTTATTTTAAATAATAAGTGCTTACCACAACTACATTAGTAGAGACAACGTTCGTCACTAATTAATAGTTGTGTTAACAACCCGGCCACAAATAATATTATTTCAAAATTTATATATCAAATACCTTTTGCAACAGTTATTTGTCTCTATTGATAGTTTAAAATGACCTTGAATAATTTGTAGAGCATTTTGTGACGATAATTCGTTACATATATAAACTTTTTATTACAGATATATGTGGATCTAAACTAATTATTAGGCGGGACAACTAATTTTGAAGACTAATTAACTGGTTCAGGATCTAATGTTCTTATTTACGTAATCTTTGTGAAATTAAGGATTTTAATTGTTTTGGAAAGCAATAGGTTGCTTATTTCCTTTTTTCCTTAAATATATTCGTAGGGGCAAGGCAAGTTATAGCTAGATTGCATTCTTATTATTCTTTTTCTTTTAACCCAAAGTAACTTCATATATTGTGTGGAGTCAGTTACTACTGAACGACAAAGAAAAGGAGGCGGGGAAAATCATTCCTCATAACCCAAATTACAAATTTTACGGCAACGAGCTAAATTATGTGCTAAAAAAGTTTCACTCCTACTGATCCAAAAAAGCCTCCTAGAGTGAAAAGACGAAAGTAAAGCTTTAACATCATCCAGCATCGGAATGGAAATGGACACGCAATCAACCTCTACAATAGATGAAAGAACTAGAGTACTAGCATCTCCTCTAATATTGTACTGTTGTTTCAAAACAACTCCGGTACTTACAAAATGTTACAAAATCTACCTAAAATTGTACTCGGTGAGAATGATGTTTTGTTCTTCGAGTTTGCTTGTTATAAGATTTTAAACTTGCAAAAACCAACACTGGAGGGGGTCTCTAGTGAAGAGCATCCGACGCTCAAGTCAGTGATCATAGGATTTGAATGGAAGAAAACTGTATTGATGCGTGAATAGTGAAAAATTATAAGTCATACTTTGGCAAAGAAGAAATATTAAGCCTTTTATACTTACCATATTGAGGCTTAGGGGTAACAGTGTCATTTCGTGCATGCCATGTCAGCCCTAATCCTAGTCAGCTTGCCCAGACTAACGACTACTAGAGTTTGTGTCAGTGGTCCCCAATCTTATTGCAGAGGAAGGGCGGCTGACAGTGTACTTGCTATCAGTTTAGCTACTTTTTTGGCGGGACCCTTTCTGCGAAGGACCAAAGTATCCAATATAGTAGGATAGTTCGCGGTAGAGGAGTAAAACATGGATCATGCTTCGCGTTATTGACTTTTGTTATTGGGAACAGAAGAGACTCAGTTCGTGCTTCGTGATCTAGGCAGTCCAAAGTAACCATGACCGTGTTCGTGCTCCATGATACAGTCATTTTCCTAATGGGAAAGACCAGTGATAAAACCCCTTCTATCCTAAGCCCACGCTTAACGGTGAGTGAATTCCATTACAGCACGACAACTCTAAATATCATCAACACCGCTTGACACTACAAGCTGAAGAACAAAACATAAAGTTAAAAACTTGGAAAAATCCGATGCAGAAATCCTCGGAAAAGAGTCATCTTTCTTACATGCATAAACCCAACATATGCAGGCTTCTTGGAATGTGAGATGTCTGAATCAAAATAGAAAATATAATCCGAATCAGAGGGATGGCGATAACTAATATCCTTCAAAAGTTGTGAGGTTTGTTAAGGTGATTTCGAGCGTTATGGAAGTCAGATAGAGTGCGAGCAGCTAGAAAGATAATGAAGGACGGGTTGGATTCGATCGCTTCAAAGATCTTTCAATTACAAAAATACCACAATAGAGTGGTTATTTCAACCACATACTCCGTGATCCTAGAATCGGAGTTACTCATAAGATCATGAAACCACATATCCAAAGGGGCTGAGCAAAGCTAAAAATGAAACCATGAAGGCCCGGTGCACACCATACTAACCAAGAGATAGGGCGGTAGAAAAAATTATGGTTTATGGAGTGATCCAAAGACAACAGAGAGGGAATTATGAGCACAGACGAGGTAACGACGGTGAAGATTTTCACATGAGGGTAGCGAAGTAGAACAACAACTGTAAATGAAATGAAAAAGACGTCCGGGAAGTTGTAGCTTCCATAAAGATTTTCAAACCGGATCAGACCCACTTGAAATAGAGGGGAGCATTCGAGGCCAAGAGCAGCTGAAGAAAAAAATTATGGTAAATTGATACACCCTTTCACAAAAATTTCTCGTTCATTGAGTAATGCCAGACCCATTTGTCTGAGGCAGGCAGATGACAGAGGCATGGCAAGAATAACAGATATCTCCTCTTGATCAAATAAATTGTTAACAAGAGCCTCATTCCATTGTCCTAAACTTTGATCAATAAGAGAACTTTGAAGGAGGGGGGAAACGGAATCCACTAGTCCAGCCAAATATTGGTCGGCAAACATGAGCATATTAATCTCCTACATCCCATAGACAACGGGCTATGGAGAATGTTTTGCATACTTTTATTAAAGAATTGTGTCACAACTTATACTGATAGAAATGAGATATTGGTTACATACAACCAAGGATTAAAATATCTCCGATATTCACCGATATCTCTCCGATATCTCTCTTTTTTGGCGATACCGAAACGATATTCGGATGTAATAAATTTATGTCAGAATATCTCCGATATATTTCCGAAATCTCCGAAATATCTCCGAAATCTCCAAAAATTTCGATTTGGGCTATCTCCAGGTATAATTTGTTGTAATTTCGTGGAATTTTTATCAAAATTTCGGTGAATTTCGGTAAAATTCGATTAATTTCGGTGAGATTTCGCTTTTTATCGGTGAAATTTCGGTTAATATCGGTGAATTTCGGTAAATTTCAATTAATTTCGGTGAGATTTCGATTAATATCGGTGAAATTTTGGTTAATATCGGTAAAATTCGATTAATTTTGGTGAGATTTCGATTAATATCGGTGGAATTTGATTAATATCGGTGGAATTTGATTAATATCGGTGAAATTTCGGTGAATTTCGGTAAAATTTTCTTAATGCAGCCTTAGTTGTAAAATTTTGGTTAATATCGTGAAATTTCAAGATCCTTAGTTGTAAAATTTCTAAATTATTCGCAATCTACTAAATTTTCGTAATGCAACCCAAAGATTTAATAAATTAGAATATTATTGTAAAATTCTTGAACATCCTTAATGACAATAAGAGTTCATAATGTATCTTGTGTGGCCTGATAATGTTTCTATTGTTTATTATTTGTCAACTAGTTGTAAATATGTGAATTTCACTCAATATTTAGATTAAATATTTGAATTTAAGTAGGTTTATAACAATCTATAAAATATCGTGATAAATTACTATTTTAATACATTTTCCGGTATTTTTAAAAAAGTTGCACCGATATTTCGATATTAATCGAGATTTCACCCAAATCTCTCTAAATTGAAATATCGATATCTCCGTAATCACCGATATTTTCGTCCTTGCATACAACCAATGTGGGATAACAAGAAGCTAAACTACATACATGATACAAAGATAACAATACACGCCCTGATATGCCCCCTCAAGATGGAGCATCATCGGTGACACCAATCTTGGACATGAGAAGCAGCAAGCGGGCGCGAGATAGTGGTTTGGTAAGCGACAAGTTGATAAGCGGAGGAGATATGAGAAACACGAAGCATAGAAGTTTTAACCAAGTCACAAATAAAATGAAATTAATTGCAATGTGTTTCATCTTGGAATGGAGAACATGATTAGAGCATAAGTATGTAGCACCTACATTGTCACAATAGAGAACTGGAGAAGCGGATGGTGAGAAACCAAGTCCACTAAGAAGAGACTGAGTCCATTGTAATTCAGCAGCAGCAGATGCAATAGATCGATACTCGGTCTCAGTGGAAAAGCGAGCATTAGAGCGTTGTTTGCAAGAAGCCCAAGAGATGGGGTTAGAGCCAATAAAAACAATATAAGCACCAGTGGAGGTGCAATCATCGATGTTGCCAGCCCAATCAGCATCAGAGAAACAGTGAAGAGAGAGTGGGTATGTTGAGCGTAGGGTGATACCAACATCCCGAGTCCCATTAAGGTATCATAGAAGACATTTCACAGCACCCCAATGAGTGACAGTGGGAGCATGCATGATCTGAGATAATTTATTGAAAGCAAAGGCAATATCCTGACGAGTAAATTGTAGGTATTGTAAACTGTCAAGTACCTGACGATAGATAGTAGCATCCAAAGGAGGCGCATCAGACAAAGTAAGTGTGCTAGAGGTAGCCAAGGGTATGGTAACCGGCTTGCCAGAAAGCATATTATGATGAGCAAGGAGATTTATGACATATTTGCGCTAATATAGGAAGCAGTGCTGACAGCCACGAAGAACCTCGATCCCTAAAAAATAAGAGAGAGAACCAAGGTCCTTTATAGAAAACTAAGAACCAAGATCCCGGACCACCCACTGAAGAAACATAGAATCATTTTCGGTTAGTATAAGATCATCAACATAGACCAAAAAATAAGCCATAATACCACCATTATTATAGACAAATAGAGATTCATCAGTGTGTGTTGGACAAAAGCCAATGCTAGATAAGAAGGCCCATAAAGCATTGTATCAAGTCCGAGGAGCCTGCTGAAGACCAGAATTGACTCGTGTAGTTTGCAGACATAGTTCGGAAAGTTCTTGTCAAAGAAACCAGGAGGTTAAGCCATGTAAACTTCATTAGAAAGAGTGCCATGAAGAAATGTGTTATTCACATCAAACTGTTGAAGAGCCCAACCATGAGAAATGGCAATAGTGAGAACAAGACGGACAATAGCCGTCTTAACCACCGGACAGTAAGTTCCAGAGTAATCAATGCCAAGACGCTGATGAAACCCTTTTGCAACAAGACAGGCTTTATGTTTTTCAATAGAACCATCAGGTTTGTGTTTGATACGAAATACCCATTTACACCCAATAACATTTTGAGATAAATCTGGGAGAACAAGATCCGAGGTAGCATTGTTTAAAAGTGTAGTGAATTCAGATGACATGGCCTCACGCCAACGACTATCAGTCAGGGCTTGAGTAACACAGGTGGGTTCAGTAGCAGTATTGAGAGATGAAGTCAATCCATAATGAGGGTTAGGCTTGAATATCTGATTCTTGGAGCGAGTAATCATCATATGCAAGGTATTGGGAGCATGCACCGGTGAAGGAGGTCGTGGGGGGCAGTAGGGGACACGGCCGGCGATACATGCCTCACGAAATGAGGGACAGGAACGGGACTCAGAGGCGATGATTTGAGAAGAGGAGAGGGAGTGGTAGTCAAGGCAAAGGGAAATGTGTAATCTACAAATAGATGTGGCGAGATGTACATATGCGATTGGAGGACACATCAAGGTAGAGATAGCACTCTGAGTAATAGAGTAGCCAACAAAGAAACAGGTGGTGGACCTATTGCTAAGTTTGTGAGAGGAATATGGGCGAAGCGAGGGATAGCACTGACAACCAAAGATACGGAGCTTCAGGAGATTAAGAGGTTGATTAAGGAGCTTTTTGTAAGAAGAAAAAAGCTGAAAGTCAACTTTGGGAAGACGATTTATGATGTAGGTGGCAGCGAACATGGCATACGACCAATAGGAGAGGGACATGGAAGCTTTGTGTAGAAGAGCAAGACCGGTATCAACAATATGGCAATATCGATGTTCAGCAGTACCATTTTGTTCGGGTGTATGAGGTGGAGTAGTGAGGTGGGATATACCACTAGGTTTAAGAAAAGGACGAAGGGCAATAAATTCACCTCCATTATCAGTGTAAAGTATGGTGATGATGGTTTTAAATAAATTCTCAACTAACAGTTTAAATGTAGTAAACGTAGAGAGAACATCAGATTTTTGTTTTAGAGGATATATCCATATGTACTCACTAAAATGATCAACAAAAATGACATAGTAACGAAAACCATCAATAGACAAAGTGGAAGATGTCCATACATCAGAATAAATCAACTCAAGAGGTTTAGAGGAAACTAAAGAAGATTTATCAATTGGCAATTTATGACTCTTAATACAATGACAAGAGTCTCAAGTAAAATCAGTAGTACTACTAGACAAAAGATTGTGACTAGACAAAGTAAATTTCAAAATTTTAGCTGACGGATGGCCCAACCGGGCATGCCAAATAAGCAGTGGCTGCTTGACAGATATGAGGGCAGTGGAAGAAGGTGAAGCACATGATGTCGGCCGTACATAAAGTCCATTAATTCGAGGACCTTAAAGAGAATGCCCCCCTGTTCGACTGTCCTTCACCTGAAAACCAACGACATTATTTAAGTTACATAAGCTGGAGAGTGAAATAAGATTTTTTTTCCATGCTTAGAACAACAAGAGAACCATGAAAAATAAGACTAGAAGTAGTGAAAAATTATAGAGAACCAATATGAGTGATACTCAAACCTTTATCATCTCCTATAATAATGTCATTAGTGCCAGAATACGGGTAATGGAGAGAAAGGTTATGCAAATTCAACGTAATGTGATGCACTCGAGTCAAGGATCCATTCCTAGTGGGAGAGGGCAGCAGCCGCGGCATGAGCCAAGAACGAGGAATAAGTGGGGCACGGGCCACGATTTTGGTGCGAAATCGGAGTGGCATCAAAGTCAGGACACCTACGAGATGAATGGCCTTGAGTCCCACATAATTGACATTTGCACAAATAAGGCTTGGGTGGATTCGATCAAGAAGGCTACTGGGATCGTGGTTGTGGAAAGCCACCATAATTGAGCTGTTGTTCACGAGTAGGAGGGCCGCAAGCAGAGAAGGCAGTCACGGGCTGCAGTGGAGAGGCAGTGGTGCGGGATGCAAGTTGGGTCTCAGTACTCAGAAGTTTCTAATGTAATTTATCGAAGTAGATAGAAGTATCTCGAGCCTGAATTGCGTGTAAAAATTCATAGAAAGAATCGTCAAGCCCATTCAGAATTCGAAGTGCGAGATCCTTAGGATCAGTGGCCACACCAAGAAGAGAAAGTTCGTCAACGGGTTTTTAACCTCCATCATAAAATCAGTGATTGATTTCACATCTTTGTTGAGAAGTTGAAGTTTGTTCTTGAGGGACATTATACGGCCCCGAGAAAGTTTTCCTAGGTGTTGGAGAGGGTGAGCCATGCATCCTAAGCGGTTTTGGAGGAAGCAATAAACGGGATTAGAGAGGGTGTGAGAGACACAATGATGTTCGAGAGGATTAACTTGTCTTGACAGACCCATTCGAGATATGCTGGGTTCGGGGCGGTGGTGGTGGTGTTTGTGCGGATGCCAGAATCTTATCTGCTGGACACGGACGGCTGCCATCAACGAAACTGTAGAGGTCATGGCCCGTAAGGAGGGTGCAAAACTGAAAACTCCACGTTATGTAGTTGGTGGAGGTCAGTTTGAGAGGGGCTTCGGCGGAGACGTTGAAGGCGACAAACTGACTAGAGTTGGTGGTTGGAGATGCCATGGCTGATCTAGGCAGGAAACAAAGTTTGTTGCATGTTTTGTTGAGGAGAAAGAGAGAGGCGTAGTGCAAAAAAGAAGATCCTAGATATGGGGGAGTGAATCACGTGGATTAGGGAGAGAAGATATGATTTGCATGTGTTAGCCAAAAATAGGCCTGATACCATATAGAGAATATTTTGCACACTTTTATTAAAGAGTTGTGTCACAACTTATACAGATACAAACGAGATATTGGTTACATACAACTAATATGGGATAACAAGAAACTAAACTAAATACATGATACAAAGATAACAATACATGCCCTGATACGGGCAACGCTCGTTCAGGATGCTCTGCCAGATTAGTGAAGGTCGCGAACCAAGTCACACTTCAAGGAAAGAATTTTCTGCATAGTAATTTGCTTTTAAAAATATGGGCAAGTAAAGAGTTTGGATTAATCAATAAATGCCAACCTTCTTGCTTAAGATAGTGACAATATGTTTTCTAATCCTAGTGTTACCGCAAGTATAAGGTGCTACTTAGTATAATGTGAGCAACATCAATCCCACAAAGACTGCTACTTTTGTAAATTTAGTACCCCAAATAATCTAGTTCTATCAAGACTCTCGAATAAAGATGATTTATTACTTAAAGGAAATCTAAAAGTATAAAGTAAACAAGTAAACAAATAGAACGCTCAAACAATGGCAAGCAAATGACGATTGAGAAGAAATCAAGTAATAAAGAAGTATCATAGGGTTTGATTTTAGTTACGATCTTCTATGTCCAATTATCCTAATATTCTAGACTTTTAAACCATTCAAGTTCTTACTAGGCGATCACTACTCTAGTTAGACCTCCTATCGAAAATGCTAACATGTTAATTATGTATGAAGAATCGCCCTCTCGGGCTAACTATCATGTACGTAACTCTAAAACGATCCTTAGACCAATGCCTACACAGTACCTCACTCCTCTCTGATGATTATTGATGTCTATGTTATGTGTCGCAAGCCTATTAACAACCCTCTCCCACACAGTACCTCACTCCTCTCGGACGATTATTGATATCTATTCTATGTGTTGTAGCCCTTTGAGTTTGTTTTGCAATGCCACTGGTTTCACCTTATTTGGACATACATAACTCAAGATATAAGCAAAATACTAAAGGTGTGTCAGACAAGAATTCTACATTTTTGCCTGTTTTCGGCGTTTCATCTCGTCTCTTGCTCGTTTCTTCTCTAAACTTTATCATAATGGAATTTTAAGCCTAAAATAGTGAATTTTAACTTCAAACACAAGCAAACACGTTGTTTGGCTCCAGATAATCAATATAAGCATATAATCAACGGATTTATATTCAAACACTACCAAAATACTATGATAAATCTGTCTAAGTGCAACCATACCCTACGTGTATCGAAGTCTCCCAAACATAGACTTTTTTCCCTCCCCGAACAAAAAAAGTAGACATTAGCAAGAATTCAAGCATTAGGGTGATTAGACGATGAGTCTAGCCTCATACAAGGTTTTTAAAAGTAGACAACATAGACAATGAGCATATACGATATAGCAATATATCAACTACTCTCGAGACAAGATACTTTCAAACAAATGATCATCATCGGTTAAGTGTATCGTTGATATCTCAAGTGTATAAAAATAGGACGTGTTTATGGTCAAAATGGATCACATGCATAATTTACTATATGCTTGCCTAGTGTGTAACCTATGCTTCGTACTTGACATGTATGAACAAAGAATCGTAAACGTCTTTATTTGGTCGTAAAGTATGCTTAAGGTAAGGTGAGATAAATTTTTGGATCGAAGTGACTCATTCTTTGACTAATCAAGTTATTCCTAGCGCAACTACAACTTAATTGATGTTCCCTCTTTCCTCACTCTACAAATCTCAAACAACCAAAATATGACTTCTTCACCCCATTGTGTAATCAAGGACTACATCAACCAATTTCTCTTAATGCCAACAATATTTGAGTTTCACTTTGGGATTACTCATCTTTATAAAAAACTAAGCCATATTAAGCACTTTTTCTTATTAACCCCCTCCTACACTGAACTAAAACAAGAAATAACAAATCTTTTTCTTCTTTTTATTCTTCTTCTTCTTCTTCTTCTTCTTCTTCTTCTTCTTTTCTGCATAAAAATGAAGTTCCCTTGTCACTCTTAGAATCAACTTTTGAAAGGTTTTCTTCATCATTCAGTATAAAACACACACAACAACAAGTAGTTAAGATATAGTTTTCTTCCTTTTAGGACTTCATACGGTGTCATTGTATTTCCCGATCTTAAATACACACGATTAATAATATGGCATGCCGTGTTCAATGCTTATACCTGAAACCACTTAGAAAACCTTTTTTAGCTAAGCATTACACAAGCCATTACTTGCAAAGTGCAATTTTTCCTTTTGGCAACCCCATTGTGTTGTGGAGTTTTGGAGGCCGACAATTCTTGAAAACATACCTTTCCTTTCACCAAACTTAGAAAAAGATGCACTTTCAAACTCTTTTCCATGACCTGAGCTAATGTGAGCAAAAGCGCATGTTTCTAAACCTAGCAAATACGTGTTTGAAAGATTCAAATTGATGCACTAAATTCTAACCTAGTAAACTGCAAGTGTACGGTGCTAGTGTAGCTAGTGGCAAACAAGGTCAATCCAACAAAGATTGTTTCCTATGTTTAGTCTTATACCTTAATCCTAATAATTCTAACCTATCTGGCTCAATAATAGAATATTTAATTTTTCTAAAACTAAATTGCATAAAACAAAGGAAAGAAATAAGTGGTGAAATAGAAGAATTAAATAATCACAAATAGCTCAATCACATAAAAGACGTATTCTAGAGCATCGGTTTTAGTTATTATCTGTTATGTTTTATTATCCTATTAATCTAGAATTTTTAAATTGATTCTTATTGTTATTAGGCGGCACTACTCTTAATTATCCCTCCTCTCGGACGATGCTAACGTGTAGGAGAGGTAGTCAAGGATAATTAATTTTTCTGTGTCTCGAGAGCGCAGTCAAATTTTGGTGCCGTTGCCGGGGAGCGCTGCAAGATTAATTGTGTTTTCAGTATTAATTTTTAGTAGTTAGTTTAAATTTTAGTTTTTATATATTAATTATTGGTTTTGAGTATAGTTTTTTCTTTCCCCCCGCAAGCAATTTTTTTAGAATCAGGTGTGACACTAGGTGACCCAGTGTTAGGCCTGACGTTTTTTTTACTCTAGTAAGCGTATTTGTCTTTAATTTTAGATTTAGTTATTTCTGTTTAGCTGCTAGTTTAATAATTGTCTCATTTTCCCGTAAGAAAAGATAATAAATTAAAGCAGGTTTCACACTGAGACTAGCAGTGTCGTTCTCAAAAGTTTACTTTCTTCAAAATCGTCAAGTCTGTTCGTTCTTATTTTGCCTTCTTTAACTAGCTTTTGGCTTTTTTTTTAGTCTATCATTGTTTGATGACATATTTGAAGGATGTGTGTGTAGATTAGGGTTTATATTAATTCTAAAAGAACATGGCTGCAACTCAAACCTAGAAGGAGCTTGCCACATCTACCATTACTCAACAAAATTATTGAAGTACTTTTCCTGAGACTAATGGTAATACAAATTTTGAGCTTAAATATGATGTTATTCACTTGTTGCCTTCGTTTCATGGTTATGCAGATGAGGACCCATATAAACACTGCAAATAGTTCCATGTGGTTTGCTCAAGCATGAATCCTGCAGGGGTGACTGATGAGCATTTTAAGCTGAAGGCTTTTCCATTTTCACTGAAGGACGTGGTGAAAGATTGGTTGTACTTCTTTACAGAATCTATCTCCACATGAGCTCAGATGGAAAGGTTATTCCTACAAAGGTATTTTCCTGCATCTTGAATAACAAGTATAAGGAAGGAGATAAGTGATATAATGTAGATGCAAAAAGAAACTCTTTGTGAGTACTGGGAGCGCTTTAAGAGATTGGTCGAAACGACACCAAATCAGTGAGCAATTGATAATCCAATATTTTTATGAGGGCTTTACAATGATGGACTGTAACTCGATAGATGCAGCAAGTGGTGGAGATTTATTCGATAGAACTCCAGATGTAGGAAAGACGTTGATTGAGAATATGGCGAGAAATTCACAATAATTCGATACCCATGAAGCGCCAATTAAGTCTATGAATGAGATTAGGCCATGTAGAATTTGTAACACATTCGAGCATACTATTGATTCATGTCTGATTTTCTTTGGGGGACATTAGAGCGAAGGGTGGAGTGGTCACTCCAATTTGAGGTGTAGGAATCAATAGGTGTCCCAGACTATGAACAATCTCGTCAACAACAACAACATGGATCGTACTACCCAAGATAATATGATGAACCTGCTCCCTCGTCGACATTGGAGGAGATGATGAAAACCCTG
The DNA here is from genome assembly GCA_958295605.1 of Ajuga chamaepitys. Classification (NCBI taxonomy): domain Eukaryota; kingdom Viridiplantae; phylum Streptophyta; class Magnoliopsida; order Lamiales; family Lamiaceae; genus Ajuga; species Ajuga chamaepitys. The sequence continues at coordinate 5,006,195 of OY282504.1, forward strand.
ACTTCGAACACTATGCAACTCCAGCAAAACGTGTATCAATTTCAGAAGGATGCTCAATCAAATATTAAAAATATGGAGGCACAAATGAGTCAGTTGGCAATACCCGTGAGCCGCCTTCAGTCCCCAAACAGTGGAAAATTACCACTCAGCCGAAAATAAATCCAAGGAACATCAATGTTATGACTTGAGAAGTGAGAAACAACTTGGAGAGCATAAGAATCCCGGGCATGTGTTGAAAATAAAAACGAAAAGGAAAAAAATCATCGAACAGCGTGACACTGAGTCGCCCAGTGACGAAATTCTGCCAACAATGAATTCTGCTGTCCAAACTGACAGTGGGACACCCAGTGTCGAAACTGGCATGGGGTTATCCAGTGTCGAATATCACACTAGCGACAATAAGGTAGACACCCCTGCCTCTGTTCCTTTTACAATTAATCTACTGCCTTTCCCTTGCAGAGTTGATAGGGCACTTAAGGAGGACAAAGAGAAGCAAATCTTGGAAGTTTTCCCAAAGGTGGATATTAACATTCCACTGATTGACGAAGCCAAGAAATTTTCGGGATACTTTACAAAATCTATTCCCTCTAAAGTACCTTTCATTAAGTTCTCAATGTTGGTAGCAACACAAGGACGTAAGTTTGACAAAAGGCTGAATATGTCAATTCTCGATGTGTCTTCTTTGAGACCAATTCCAAAACCCCCTTGGTGTGTTTATTGAAAGTAACACTGTAATGCTCGACATCACCCTCCACCACCACATTGACTCGGGCGATACCTTTACTAAACTCTGCGTTATTTCCTTCTTTTCATTGAACTATCTTTGTGGAGTTGTTTAATAACTTGTATTGGTAGTTTTTAAGTTTGGGGGAAATTTCATGTGGTTTAACCCTGCTTATTGCATTGCATTTGCACATAGGTTACTTTTCCCCAATATAAACTCTAGCCCATAAATTTGCAGAATATCTCCCCCATAACTGACATTAGCCGAAAATCGGCCCCAACCCAACTAAAATTTGAGCAATAGCCGCTGCTTTGTTTTACTGCTCAACTATAAGTTTGAGTTCTTGATGCAGAACATGTCCCTGGAAATACAAAAGGAAAGTGCACACATCAAGAAACATGTTTTAGTCCACTCATAAGAGAAAAATATACAAATACATAATTAATTAATAACAACAAATGAAGAAAAACCTGCTGATAGAGTTCCACTAGAAAGAGTTGGTCGCTTTGTCACAAATTTCTCATCCAATGGCAATGAGGGTCGAAAAGAGAAGTCTGACATGCTGATACCTTCTCCTAGGTACCTTGGATTCTCATCATTATCTTTTTCTAGTTGTAAATAGTATCATTAGAAATAATAGTTTTGTCAGTGTTTCAGTTGGGGAGGAAATATTCTGCAAATTTGTGGGCTAGGGTTTATATTGGGGGAAGGTAATGGAGGGAATACCTTGATTCTTCCTCCTAAATAACTAATGTCATGTCACTTAGCCATATTATTTGCTAAATAATTCCAGGTCACAAAAAAAATAGCATAAATGTATTTCCACGTCTATTAAGTTTATTCACGTTATCCATCACCGGATGAGTTACAGCCTATAGCCAGTGACGGGGCGCTTTCATCAATTTTTGGTAAGTTAAAAGGCATTTTAAAAATGTGACATATTTAGTGTCCTAGTTTTTAAATAGTGAAAGCATATTGTGCATTTACACAAATTTTCCCTAATAATAACATTAGGTACATCCACTGGAGGAGGGAGTATAAATCTATTTTCAAAGTAACAATAATAGACCGTGAAGTAACCATTGAGAAGTGCTCTCTCATCTAGAGTAGGGAATCAAGACTCAAAATCTCTATTTGCAAACTATATATATTCCTTGTCCAAAAGAAGGAGAAGAACGAAGTTATATTTCAAATTCAACTTTTTATTTTTGTTAATCGAATAAAATACAACTGAAATCTCTTACGCTGTTGTTATTATCTCATTATACTACCACCTAAAATGTCCTCAATCCATTTTAAATTGTGGCCTATGTGCTCAGCATTCAAAGAAAATTAGTGTGATTATGCATTTGGGGTAGGAATCATAATTTATTACATGCATGCTTTGGATGAAAATAAGCAAGTAAATTTGAATAAATTATACTCCTTCCATCCTATAACAAGAGTCATGTTTAAAAAAAAATTATTGTCGCAAAATAAGAGTTATGTTTCAAATGTCAATGTCTTATTTTCTTAGTCAAGTAAAAAAATTAAGTTATTTTTATTTTATGTTTTACTTATATATGATTGCATATGTAAAGTAAAAAAATAAAATAAGTACTGTACTTGAAAATGGATGGTTTTGGAAGTGTCGAATCAAATTGAGAAAAAATAAAAAGTTATACCTTTTAAACATAACTCCTTTTATGAGACGAGGAGAGTAATCTTCTAATTAATTTAGTTTTCAATCTCGTAAGTGTTATTTTATACTTCTTTTTTTTTTCCTTCTCATCCCTACATTATGTTTAAATTTGAAAAACATAAAAATTTCAAGAAAGGGATAACGAAGACGCGTGTACATAGTTGCACACTGGGCATTTTAGAGATAATATTATGGCTTATAACGTCTTTAATTATTTTCCTTGTTGGCCCCTGTGCAATCTGATTTGATTCATACATGGAATGCCACATTATTACGGCCATTTCTCCTTGTATAAATTACGTGTTTCATCTTCTTCTCATATCACCTTATTTCTCTAAAACAAGCACACTCTTGTAATAACCTTTTTCTCTCTCTCTCTGTTCCTCGTTCTCCCTCTCTCACATGGATTCTTGAAGTTTGTGCCCTAACCCAAAACCTACATTTTTTTATATTTCAGAAATGAATGATGAAAAAACAAATAGCCCTTTTGTTGATCCAAGCTAATCTATTGAAGAAATCATCCCCATTAAGTACCTAGTAGTACCTCAGTCGACAGACCAGGACCCTGATTTAATGACGATGAATGAGGAGGATCATGAATTCGGCTGCAAAATTGTGATAAGAAATTTTGCGTAAGAAAGCTTTTGGAGGTCACCAAAATTAAGAATATTATGCACAAGCAAGCTTTAGGAGGGCTCCCTTCCAAAGCTTGCTTATTGCTCAATTTTTTGTTGCAATATTTGCAGCCATATTCACAATTTTCATCATTTATTGTCACTAAATTCTATTATCAGGAGAGTAACTCCATTGAAAAGAAATTCAAAAATTCCTTCACAAACTCGTGCATACACTGGTGAAAACTGCACATGATGCACAAGAGAACAACTTGGGCAAGGGCTACTCGACTGTATCCTTATTTTGTTGTTTCTTACCACAAATCTTATGAATTTATGCAGGTCTTGTCTCTGCTGGCCGTATCCTTCTCCACATCACGGCCGATTTTCCATCTGCTATAGTTTCAGACACGCGGTAGCAATGCATGTTCAGCCTTATGGGCCTCGGCTCGTCCTAGGATTCAAGCATGTGTATGGAGGATGGTGTGGTCCCTTTGCCTAGACATCCTCAGTTTCTAGGGTACCAACTCCCTTATGTGGCCAATCATGGCCCTAGTTACAGATTTCCAAATGCTAAAGAAGGCCAGTTCAGTTCCATCAGACCTATTAAACATCGGGGTGTGTCGGCTATTGCTGCAATATTAAGAATGGGGCCTAGCAGCAACCATGGAGATAGGAATGATGCTAATCGGATGAACCGACTTAGAGACCAAGAAGTCGGTCGATCTCTTTTATCTTCAATCGCAAAATATCTTGTTATTTATTTTTTCAGCTTTTTTTTTCCAATAACCTATCCAGACGAGAATAAAATCATACTCCATATCTATTTTTTTTTTCAAATTTAGTCCCATAGTTTTCAAGATTGCTCGATTTTGGACCATTTTTTATCGGTAATTGTAAAACTGAACAAAATTTCCCACCCGACTTTATTTTTTGGTGATTTTTAGCGAAGTTTAAGTGACATGGAGCCTGGCGCTAATGTGGAGGTTATTTCACCTTCATTAAAGAAAAATAAGCCACGTCACATTAAAAGATGAAGGCATTTAGCATGTGTCATAATATATAATTTTATTTTCTTGTATAATTGATTATTGGTGGCATATTTAATTTACAGTTAAACCTCGAAAAAATAATAAACTTGGGACCGAAGAAAATTATTCATTAAGCAAGTTTATTCATTAATCGATAAATGAATAAATTATTCATTTATTGATAAATGAATATTTATTATTTTAGAGAGAGTTTTACATACAGGAAGCACACATACATTTTACAGTTTATCACTGGCTTAGTACATGGCAGTGTAATTATGAAATAAGTTTTATTGTAACGTACAATCATGATTAATTAGTAATTTGGTGAACTACTTGCTATAACACGAGCAAAATATTCCGGAAGTTGTGAATGCTCTACAACAAACTATATATATATATACGCACACATACTAGATGTTCACCCGTGCAATGCACGGGATAGAATTTATTTGACTACGCTAATAATATTGATGTGATAATCGTACGGGATAAAATATAAAAAATTACACTAATAGTAAGTGATAAAATTATATTATTTTTATAGGGTAAATGTAAAAGTAAAAGTAAACATTAAATTGTTATAAGATACAGTAAAATATATAAAATGTTTTAGAAATAAAAACAATGTACTCCCTCCGTCCCGATTAACTTTTCCTACTTTTCATTTCGATCCGTCCCACTTAATTTTTCACACCCTTAAAAAGAAAAATTCTCTCATAATCTTCACCCTCAAAATCTCCACACTCAATTTTCACCTTTAAAAAAGTCAAAGAAAAAGCAAAATCTGTTTTTTCTTAATCTTCATGTCCGGTTAACTGTGAAAAGTTAGCCGCAGGAAGTATATATTATATGAATTGTATAATTATATATTAAAAAAATGGTCATGAAATACTAATATGAGAGCCCATATAAATTAAAAATCATAATATATTATACCATTAAAAAAATGAATAAGATATAGGCCCAATCCAAAACATATTGCTATTTCATTTCTACACAACACCTCTTAGTACGAAATATAATTTTTACTTAAAAATATTATTTCAATAATATGCAATCAGTTTTGTTTCTTTTTATTAAGTACTATCATATACAAAATTGAAATATCAAACTACTAATCTTGTAAAATATTAAGAATTAGACAGCATTTCGATAAATCAATATGTCCAACATTGAAAAGCATTGTGTATATGATTTCAGTAACTACAAACTATCATCTAAAAATCGTAGATTTGGCGGGTGAAGCAACATTGGTTCCAAAGCAAGAAGGTTTAGAGAGTTTGGGGTGTTAGTGGAGAACAAATCTGAAACATGGACGACTGATGTGAATTTAACGACGGTTGTGAGGAGATAGATTGTGGTAGCGACGTGACGACATCCAGCGGCATCCAACTTCCTTACTGGTGTCAACAAACATCAGTGGAACTGGAAGGAAGAGAGAGAAGGAGCCTAGAAACGGGAACATTGAATTTATTTACAAAAAAATATTTACAATAATCGTTACCTGGTTTCTTTTGAATGGAAAGAATTGAACACGATTGTGCTTATGAATCAGAGTGACCCGACTGAGATTGAAATAATTTCTAAACTAGCAAAATATTGATCAATTTTCGACTATATCTAATGTACGCAGCGGAATAAACAGTCGAGAATTATGACTGAATTAAACGTTGAGCATTGATTACGCTAAAGTTGGAATAACTTACTTGTTGCGTAATTAATCGGACAGAGTTGAGCGATTGATTCACCACTTCAGGTATCCACGCGTATGTCGTCTGCCGCAGGAACTATCCTCGGTACAATCGTTCAATAAGTGATCGCTAGGAAATCCCTTATTGAACCCTTTGATGTTTCTTACTGACAAGATTAATTCTCCCTACAATAGGGAATATATATATATATATATATATATATATATATATATATATATATATATATATAGTTCATATACCCTACGTATATGGGCCTAACATTCTGGACTGCTTTAATTAATTAATTAGTATAACTTATTAATTAATTAAAATCCACATCCTAATTAATCTAATCCATTACTTTCAATCTCCCACTTGGACTAGCATTAGATATAGTTTGAAACACCAACATTGTACCCTTGAGCGGAACAACAATACACATAAAGTGTGACCCTTCAGGCTCCCATTATCGACGATAATCTAATTAAAGTCTGCACAAAACTCCTAGACTGCATTGTGCAACGAACTCGATATATGAAGGACGTTTACGTGAATTCAGTAAACAAACCTTTATACGAAGTTTATGTAATATCCCTTCATTCACAAACCACCCGATTGAGCCTAGGATCTGCCATGCGTCTATCCAAATAGCTCAATCATTTTTCTCATCTTTACTATATGACACATTCGATCATATTCAATTACTTTAATTGAATATATCTTTTGCATTGGCTAATGACTTTATTGTCAAATAATATTGAGAAATATGAATGTTCTCTCGAGTTACAATCGATGAATGAATCTCATTCTTGGCTCAACTACCATTTCCATTTGCTTATGATGAACCCAACACAAGACGTGTCTTATCCTCCTTTGGGAGACAAGTGTTGTAGTTGGTCAAAGTTCCTCATTAATCAAACAAAATGAGTATTGACCTCAGGTCAAAGGATCTTTACATACTCCACATACTAATAAACCGCAGACACTGAAACAAACGATTTAATAGTAGGGTGTACCAATACTCTCCAAAGTATCCATGTGTCCATCACGGATATCTAATATCTCGTAGTCGTGAGACCTACTACATTCTCTGAGAATGTGATGCAGACCACATGCTAACCTATCGCTTGTCATCAATATCCAATTCTTGATGACCATCGGTTATGGTGATTTTAGAATCATACTATATCATTTATGTCTCACACCATAAATGACAGTCATGATTCAAGGGAACAATTATAAGAATAATAACAAACCATCAAAACAATTATTTTGATAATTTCATAAACCCAAAAGACATTCAAATGTCATAGAATGCGATCAAGAATGCATGTCTCAGACGAAAGGTTTCTAAGACATAACCTTGACACGTAACCCTTTCCCCAGAAAGTGGTTAACTTATCATCTTTCTTTTGAAACAAGATTCGCAAACACCATATGATTTGAAATCAAATGATGTGAGATAGTCTAACTTTCTCAATCTTGCTATTCTTTTCTCATTAATATGACCAAGTTGACAGTGCCACAAGTAGGGTTTATTATCCATATTACTTAGCTTAGATCGTTTATTCTTGTATATTGAGAATATTTTGTTCACATTCAAGCAGATATATTCCATTCGAAAGAAAGACACTTCCTTAAAACAATCCATTAAGCGAAACAAGCATCTACTGTTTGCAAAATAGAAGGAAAAAGTCATAAATGTCTAATATTGGAATGGAAATAATATTCTTTGAAATCTAAAGAACAAAATAACAATTATATAAATCTAATTTATATCCCGAAGGAAGATCTAATCTAGTCTAATTTCAATGTACAAAACAAACTACCTAAGCTCTCATCCAATGCACCATGTGCTTTGAATTTCAGGCAGTCTCTCTTCCAGTGCTCCTTCTCATTGTAGAACAGGCACTCATCCTTTAGTATTCTCGGCTTCTTTTGAACCCCTCCACTCTTAGGCATCAAGGCCGCATCCTTAGATGCTTTCTTCCTCTTCTTCTACTTATTCTTCTATTTGGAAGATCTCGCAGAAGAGCTCACCATGAGCACAGAGTTGCCTTTAGAAGTAAATGATTCGTAGGTCTTGAGCATGTTGTGAAGCTCTGGTAGAGTCGTCTTCGTGTTACTCATTTTGAAATTCACTATGAAGTTTTCAAATGAACTTGGAAGAGACTGCAAAATCAGATTTATTGAGACAGTTGAGGGTAGCTTCGTTTCAATCGATTCCAACCTCTCAATCAATCCGATCATCTTCAGTATATGTTCAGAAACCTGGCCCCCATCATGAAGCTTACACTTGAAGAGATCCCCGAGTATCTCATACTCCATGGTCTGAGCTTCTGAAGCGTACAGACTGTCCAAGTGTTTCAGCATCTCATAAGGGAACATGTTCCAATGTTGCCTATGCAGTTCAATGCTCATAGAGGAAAACATTAAGCATTGAGTTGATGTGGCATCCTCAACATGTTTCTTATGAGCCTCTTCGTCAAACGTAGTGTACTCAGGAGAATTCTTGTTAGGGATGACACTGATTGGTTTGTCCAAGACATACTCAATCTTGTCTTGCCTTAGCACCAAGCGCAAACAACGGAGCCAATCCGCAAAGTTTGACCCAGTCAATTTGTTTGTTTCCATCAAACATTTATAAGCCAAAAATGACATTTTATCTGACGAGAAAATAATAAATCGGGAAAATAAAACAAAATAAAGTAAACAAATATCACATTCGTATCACTAATCAAAATACGAGTTTATTGTAATGATTAGCTCCCGCTAATTTTAACATATTTTGCACCCCCAAACACAAAATATGGATTTATAGCAATTATAAATCTTAGTGGTCCAAGAACCAAGTATCTATTACTGTAGGCTTTGCTTTGGCTGATGACTACAATAATATCACTAGGTAGACCTCTGAGCCAATTGCAACAACAATTTTGCAATTCTTGGTTTATTAATCCAATTAATATTGCATCCTCAAACTATCTTGGTCGCTTTGGCGTCTCAAAATAATTTAAGCAAGTCAATTCCATCACACGATACCAACTATACATCTATGAATGAGCCCGAGTCTTTTCGATTTAGAGTAAACACTTTGGTGTAAAACTCGTGGTCGAAAAGATTAGGAATCTCAAACAATTATGATGGAGGACGCATTTTATTTCTAAACAAGACTTGGTTTATAGTGGGGATTTTGTATGTGATACTAATTGTTAAATTTAATATCTAATATTAAATTAAAACACAATTACTAGGTGCCACCTATCCGGGCATAAAAATGCGGACCACACATATTGGGCGCCGTCTACCCATACATAATTACACGGACTACATGTATTGGGTGCCACCTACCCAAACATAATGCGGACTTAACTACTATAGTAAACGGAATAAGCATAAAATCAAATGATTGTTTATCACATAAGACATCAAATAAAAGCTCAACGAATAAAATTATTAATCCAATTAAAATTTTATTCTTTAATTAAATGTGGATTAAAGTTATAGACTAATTTCAAATTAATATAAATATACATTTAATATTAATTCTAAATTAATATAAATATATAAGTCTAGTATTATTCTTTCAAAATAATAATACTATCATCATTTATTAATCTAATAAATAAATTAATATTAGTCTATTAGATTAATATATTAATTCCAAATTAATATAAGTATACTTTAATGTTAATTCCAAATTATCATAAATGTATAAGTCTATTATTATTATTTCAAAACAATAATAATAAGATATGTTAATCTAATTGAAAAGTTAATATTGTAATTAGGACTTAAGAATTAATCTAATTAATAAATCTAATTTGATTAATTAAATAAAATCAATTTTTTTTTTTTGAAACAGCCATATGGGCTATAGCCCAGCTATATATAAATAATGTTAGCTGGCCAACAGCAGATAGACCCAGTCAATTATTAAAGTCCAGCTCAGAAAATTTAATTAACCAGGCCCCATCCCAGATTTTTAAATTGGTCTAGTAGCATTAAAAACAAGCCCAATCTAAATCAGCAGGCCCAGCCCAAACAGAAAATCAGCCTAGCCTAGCCCAAAATCCATTAGGGTTTGGACTGAGCATCAGTCGTCCTCAACCCCGCCGCCGCCGTCGATTTTGCACAGCATCAGCGAGGCAGCGCCAAGCGCCGCCGGCAGTAGTAGGGCAACACGCCGATCGTCGTGGCCGCCACGTCGCGCAACAAAATCAGCAGCAGCGATAGCAAGGTTGGTACCCGTCACCGGACGACGCAGCGCAGCAGCATCGAACGTCGCCGCGCCGCCACCGCCGCCGCCGCGCAAACCGGAGACTTGCACTGTGGGCAGTTTTGATTTTCAATTTGTTGCGTATTTAGTTTCGAAATTAGAGGGAAAAAAACAAGATTCGAAATCATGTTTTAAAATCGTTCTTGAATGTGGGTTTTGAGACTCATACCAAAATCCAAAAAATTTGAACAGATTACAAAATCAGGTTTCAAAAAACTGTTTCATAATTCCTCCAGCTTACAATAATTATTTCACGAATTTTCAACTTTTCAATTTTGTTAATCTTAATTCACAGATAATTAAATCAATTATACATCGAGCCCCGGGCTCTGATACCACTGTTAGTAATTTTCAACTACATCTAATGTACGCAGCGGAATAAACAATCGAGAATTATGATCGTGATTTATAACTGAATTAAACGTTGAGCATTGATTACCCTAAAGTTAGAATAACTTACTTGTTGCGTAATTAATCGGACAGAGTTGAGCGATTGATTCACCACTTCAGGTATCCGCGTGTATGTCGTCCGCCGCAGGAACTATCCTCGGTACAATCGTTCAATAAGTGATTGCTAGGAAATCCCTTATTGAACCATTTGATGTTTCTTACTGACAAGATTAATTCTCCCTAAATAGGGAATAGATATATATATATATATATATATATATATATATATATATATATAGTTTTCATATACTCTAGGTATATGGGCCTAATATTCTAGCATGCTTTAATTAATTAATTAGTATAACCTATTAATTAATTAAAGTCTATATCCTAATTAATCTAGTCCATTACTTTCACTTAATTTACAAAGAAAATAGGGAACTGCATTTTTCGGTTGCTTCACGTTTTTGCAGTTTATGTTCTTGTTTTCTCTGCATATCTAGACGACCCAAAACTCATAAACCACCACGTTCAAAAAAATCGCTTTTCCCTAGAAATCTTAGCCGACACTTTTCGATATTCAAGACTGAAGTGGAGGCAAGGGAGATGGCCATCACAATTCGGCTGCTACCAGAACTCGCGCTCAATTGCAGAAAGATCTGGATTTTCAACCACACCATGTACATACAATGGCACCATCGCACTGCTAGACAGTGTGGGGTCTTCGTGTTTGGGTAATCCTTCATGACCAAAGAGAAAGAAGCCAACATAATAGGAGATAAGGACAATGAATGTGAGAGTGCAGAGAAGGGTAATCCTTGAGAATGCCTCGGCCTTTCATCACACTCCACGAAACTAAATGATTCCTCCTTATTGGTCTCGGTTCCATACTTGCAATTATTTTGAGTCACGCATTTTTTGGTATAAAAGGACCTAAGTGTAATTACTTAAGTATTGTTATGGTAGTTATGTAAATAAGTGTATTGATGTGGTAGTTATGTAAATAATCTAAAAGAGGTCAACTAGTATATAACTATAGCTGACTGCTTTATAGAAATCATCTTGTTCATTCACACTTCTGTAAAACAGTAAACACCCGTAATTCAATTTCTTTTCAATGAATTCATCCACACTTTGTGGAATTCTACATGGTATCAGATAGTCAAGGTTCTTAGCTGATTTAGCTCCGTCTTTCCCGGCGATTCTCGCTTCCGGTGAAGTTTTTTTTCTGATTGGGGACGTTTTTCCCTCAATTCATCTGTTTTTTTTTTTCCTTCTTCTCTTTCGATTCGATCCGTCTTATTTCGGTTATCAGTTCTTGTTTCTTCTGCAACCGATTCGTCTTCCATGGGCGCCGAATTGAATCCTACCCTAAATCCCCTTTCGCCTTTGGCTTTAAATCCAACTGATAATCCGGCGGTCGCGATAGTGCTTGACCCGTTTATTGGCTCCAATTTCATCTCCTAGAGCAACGCTGTCAAAAGGGCTCTCAGCGTGAAGAATAAGCTCGCCCTAATTGATGGCAGCTTGCCATCGCCTTTCTCCTCCGCCGATTCTGCTGTGATGTCTGCTTGGACCCGTGCAAATGACCTCGTGCTCATGTGGATCTTGAATTCCATTCATGCCGATATCAAGAAGTCCTTGGAATTCTTCACCATTGCCAAAGATTTGTGGGATGAATTGCTCCTCAGGTACACTCGTACTGATGGTACTCGGGTATATCACCTTGATAAATCCCTTAGTTCTATTACAAAAAGTTCTAAGTCTTTAGTAGCATATTACAATGCATTCAAAACTTTGTGGGATGAATATGTTAGTTATAGGCCAGCCTTGAGTTGTTCTTGTGGAAATTGTACGTGTGACTTGTCTAAGGTAGCTATTCAACTGCAAGAAAAAGATTGTGTGATGAAATTCTTGACTGGTTTGGACGATTCTTATTCTACTGTTAGGAGTCAGCTCTTAATGCAAGACCCTTTGCCTTCATTAAACAAAATGTATTCTATCTTGCTTCAAGAGAAATCTCAAAGGGAATCACACCATTTCTTGCCTTTTGTCGATAGTGATTCGGTTGCTATGCTTGCTAAAAATGCTAAGTTTTATAAGGATAGGAAGAAACCCATGATTTGTTCCAATTGTGACCAACCTGGACACACTATAGATAGGTGCTGCTTCCAACTAATAGGTTATCCCCCTGGTTGGAGAGGTCCTAAGGGGAAGAAAGGCAAGACTGACTCTAGCTCCAATAGTGCTAACTATTTGAATGCCACGGTTAATTCATCCCATCTTGTAGCCAATGATCCTGCCCCTGCTGATACACCAGTTGCTTCTAACCCTTTGTTTTCTCAAGAAATGTTTGAGCAATTTTTAGCTTTTGCCAAGAATCAGAAAGGCACTGGCCAAGTACACTTAGCTGCTGGAGCTTTTGCTCAGACCCTTGTTTCTGCCTCAGGTAATAATACAGGTAATGCTTGTTGTTTTACTTCAATTACCAAACATGTTTGGATACTTGATACTGGAGCAACTGATCATATGGTGCATGATCTTTCTTTGTTTTCTTCTACATTAAAACCAACTTCTGTTAATGTTAAATTGCCTAATAACTCTGTCACAACTGCCACGTTAGTAGGTGATATAGTTATTAATACCAATTTGGTTTTACATGATGTTTTGTATGTGCCTGACTTCACATACAATTTACTCTCCATTTCTCACATAACTAAACATTCCAATTGCAGTGTTGTTTTTCTGGCCTCACATTGTGTTTTGCAGGACAATGTGACAAACCAGATGATTGGTTTTGCTGAACAAGAAGGGGACTTATACTTTCTCAAACCTTCAAATCATGTAAATAACTCTGTTGTTAATTCTGTTGTTTCTGATGTTAGTTACAAAACCTGGCACCATAGGCTAGGCCACATTTCTGCCAACAACTTGTTCCTTATCAAGAATTTACATGTAAAAGCTGATGTGAATAAACATGACTGTTTCATATGTCCTTTGGCCAAACAAAAGAGGATTCCTTTTCCCACTTCTACATCTATTTCAAATTCTATTTTTGATCTTGTCCATGTAGATGTGTGGGGACCCTTTAGTACCTTGTCTGTCAGTAGTGAAAAATATTTTTTAACCATAGTTGATGATTACAGTAGGTGTACTTGGGTATACATGCTCAAAGCAAAGTCCAATGTGCAAAGTTCTTTAGAAAATTTTCATAACATGGTTCTTACACAATTTAACAAGAAAATTAAGGTTATTAGAAGTGACAATGGCACTGAATTCCTCTTAACAGAATTTTATCACAAAAATGGCATTATTCATCAAACATCTTGTGTTGAAACACCCCAGCAAAATGGTATTGTTGAACGCAAACATCAACATTTACTTCAAGTTGCTAGGTCTTTACTTTTTCAGTCTTCTTTACCCTTGAAATATTGGAATTTTTGCATTATGACTGGTGCACATATTATTAATAGAACACCTTCTCTTGTGATTGGCAACATCACTCCTTTTGAAAAGCTTTATAACAAGCCACCAACCTATGATCATTTAAGGGTTTTTGGTTGCTTATGTTTTGGCAGCACCCTCACTTCACATAGACAAAAGTTTGACCCTAGGGCTAGCAAATGTGTCTTCATTGGCTACCCACTAGGCACAAAAGGTTATAGGTTACTGGATTTAAATTCTGGAAAAATTATTGTATCTAGAAATGTCAAATTTTATGAGCACATTTTTCCTTATAATGATAAAATTGCTGTAGATAACACCATTGCTGATTTAATTCAAAACTCTTCTTCCAATTGTATTGAAGATGACTTATGTTATATGCACACTGACACCACTACACCTGCTCCTGATAACAACATCATACATACTGATCTTGTAGATGAAATAGCAGACTTCACACTTCACAGCTCACACACTCAGTTACCTGACACTTACATTACACATGATGATTCTGTTTTATCTGCCACCGACTCTGCTCCTGAGACTTCTGCTGATTTTGTTAATAATGAGTCAAATGATGCCCATACTGATCTGAGTGTACCAAATACTGCTGAAATTGATAACAGTAGAAAATCTTATAGACAAAAAGCCCCCCCTGCATATCTTAGCATATATCATACATCATTGCCTAAATCTTTGAAACACAAACCCTCTAGTTCTGCTAATGTGATCATTAGTTCAGAGAGATATCCTATAGCTAATTATTTATCTTTAGATCAACTTTCTGATAATCATATAGCATTCACTGCTGCCATATCTCAGATTGTTGAACCAAAGACATATAATCAAGCTAGTAAGGACACCAATTGGCAACATGCCATGAAATTAGAACTTGATGCCTTAGAAAGAACAAAAACATGGACACTTGTTGCATTGCCTAAAAATACACACACTATAGGTTGCAAATGGGTCTACAAAATAAAGTATAAACCTGATGGTACAATAGAGAGATATAAAGCAAGATTGGTAGCAAAAGGTTACACACAACAAGAGGGATTAGATTACTTTGATACTTTCTCACCTGTTGCAAAAATAACTACTGTTAGGATCTTGCTCTCAATAGCTATCTCTCATGATTGGCATATACATCAATGTGATGTAAACAATGCATTTTTGCATGGTGACTTAATTAAAGAAGTCTATGAAACCACCTCCGGGTTATTATAAGGATGATGACTCTAGAGTTTGTAAACTTAACAAATCACTCTATGGACTAAAACAAGCATCCAAACAGTGGTTTGATAAGTTATCACAAACTCTAGTCAGTTTTGGCTATACCCAATCCAAAGCTAATACCTCCCTTTTCACAAAATCAGTAAAGCACTCATTCACTGTTATATTGTGTTATGTAGATGATCTCATCTTAACAGGTAATAATCTAGAGGAAATCACAAAGGTAAAATCTCTTTTACATGACAAATTTACAATCAGGGACTTAGGAATACTAAAGTATATCCTTGGCATTGAAGTTGCCAGATCAAAAGCTGGACTTCAATTATGCCAAAGGAAATATACTTTAGATTTGCTAAATGATACTGGATATCTTGGGAGTAGACCTTGTACAACTCCAATGGATTCCAAGCAAGGGTTCACACACAATGATGACACAACACCCACTGATGCAACTCTCTATAGAAAACTGGTGGGAAAACTCTTATATCTTACTGTAACTAGACCAGATTTATCATATGCAGTCCAAACTTTATCTCAGTTTATGAGCAAACCAACAAAAGCACATCTTGCTGTTGTCCATAGGGTCCTAAGATATCTTAAGACCACTATTGGACAAGGCTTATTTTATCCTTCTCAAACTAATCTCAAGTTACAAGCCTTTGCAGACTCGGATTGGGCAAGATGTGAGCAAACAAGAAGAAGCATCACAGGTTATGCCATCTACTTAGGAGACTCTCTTATCTCATGGAAGTCAAAGAAGCAATCAACCGTAAGCAAATCTTCAGCAGAGGCCGAATATCGAGCAATGGGTGACACAGCCTCAGAAATTCAGTCGATTGCCTACATACTACAAGACTTACAAGTCAGCTTCATCAAACCAGCACTAGTGTATACTGATAGCAAAGCTGCTTTCTGCATTGCACACAACCCCGTTCTCCATGAAAAGACCAAACATATACAAATCGACTACCACTACACATGAGAGAAGATAAAAGAAGGGCTCCTCAAAATCATTCAAATTCCCACAGAGAAAATTCTTGCAGACATACTAACCAAGCCATTGGGACCAGCCATGTTTCAAGATTTCAAGTCCAAAATGGGACTCCTAAATATCCACTCCCATTTTGAGGGGGGGTATAAAAGGACCTAAGTGTAATTACTTAAGTATTGTTGTGGTAGTTATGTAAATAAGTGTATTGCTGTGGTAGTTATGTAAATAATCTAAAAGAGGTCAACTAGTATATAACTATAGCTGACTGCTTTATAGAAATCATCTTGTTCATTCACACTTCTGTAAAACTGTAAACACCTGTAATTCAATTTCTTTTCAATGAATTCATCCACACTTTGTGGAATTCTACATCTGGAACACTTAGCAATGACATTAGACTTATGATTGTATGTTACATAACAGAACTTTGCCGTAACCGAAGAAGATTACGCCTCCTCCTGCTCCCGTTCTTTCTCCTCAATAGCTCTTTTGATATCAGACAATTCAACATGCATGTGGTTGGAGAAATCGTGTAGATGTAGAACGTGTGAGTGCAGATTCTAAAGAAAAAACAGAGAATGAAGAGGGAGAAGGAGAAAGGTAGAGCGAGAGCGAGAGCGAGAGAGGGATAACGATTCCTTGCAAATTAAAAGAATTTTGGGTCAATAAATTTTCGATAATTATCAGATGCAGTTGAGATGGGATATAAGATATATTGAGAATAAGTAACCGACGCGTCTCTTATCCCTTTTTTTAAAGGCCCCGTGATTTAAACAAAATATGAAATAATACAATAAATATAACGCTGCCACGTGTTTTTTTCTGAGAAGCAATATAGAGATGACACGTAGGTAGAGTTAATATTTCCCCCTCTTCCTTTAATAGTAAAGGGGGATTTGATGGAATCCAATAATTATTACTTTACAGTTTTGTTACGACCTTAAGGAATTTTTTATTTTTTATTACTTAATGTATTTAGCAAAATTATTACTTAATACACTTATCCGAGTAGAAACTGGATAAAATTATTATATTATCGAGGTTATTATTTTATCGATCATTACTTTATCGAGGTTTAACTGTACAGTTAGTTATTTGGCTAGTCTAAATGTGACGTTTATGGTATTGGTTTTCACTTTGTTGACTCTTTGTTATATACTCGTGTAACATCATTTATTACATGTGCACGCAAATATTCCCTGAATAGAAAAACTCTCAAAGACATAACTTATTTCATTTACCAGTGGTGTTCGAACACCTAACTTGAACCATAAATTAGTACTAGAATGCCACAAGGCTATTAAAATCTGAACAATTACTCGAGTTAATAGAAAATAGAAAAACAATATTATTAAAATAGAAAAGCACAACTAATGATTCTAAAAGAAAAATACAACAAACACAATTAATCATGATAGAACTATGAAATGGGCCATAAAAGCCCTTAGAACAACTTGGGCCCCAGTTCATTTGACCTTCCAAATCAAGCCTTGTGTTAAGGGAGACGGGTTTTGACCCGACTTGGAGATCCGGATGTATGGGGGCTTTATTGCCATTTTAACGCCCAAATTTTCCGATAAGGTCACTTCAAAAAATAATGATAATTTAATAACGTGGATCATTTCCATATTAACGTAACGTATCCGTTGTGATCATTAATTTTAGGGCTTTGATTGATTGATTCATGCTTCTGTCAGTGAGATTAATCGCTTGTGATCTTCTCAACTTTCCTCTCTTTGGAGTTTCGGCTTCAACAAAATGTATGAGAAAGTTTTTTGGGTTTGTTGAATTAGTTGTGATACGACGATGGATGAAGGGAAAGGAAAATCCGGAGAGATTAATGAATGGATGAAAGTAATGTTGCCCGATGCTGCCTCTGATATTGGGTAAACAACTCTTGCCGCATGCATAAATTTGAATTTGTCTTTACTTTGACACATTTGTTTATTTGATTTTAGAGATATTGTATTCTGGTTTTGTTTTAATTAAGAATTAGGTGATCATGATTCTAATGCATTTTCAATCGTTGATTTACAATTGAATGCCGCTCTTCTAGCTACGTAATAGTTCTTAATATCAGCAGATCACAATATGCATCCATATACATGTTTGAATGTTTCTGCAGAAGTATTTGAGAGGACAAAGTTTTCTCCATTGACTGATTTCTCCCAATTTTAAAGGGTTTCTTGCTGATTTTTATTATTATATTATACGCTGTTTCTTGGTATTGATTGATGTGAAGATCTCAAATCCAACTCTTTCTATCTTGATTAGTTTAAGCGTACCACCTGTATTCTAGGTGTGATTAACATTATTGCATGTGAAAGAAAAAGTTATATTTCTTTGGGTTCAGTTCAAATCATTCTTTTATTGCATGTAGATATTATGTAGATTAACGCAGATGTATTTGTAAATAAAATGATTTTCTTGAACTTGTAGCTTATTTATTTTATTTCTCTTCCTGCAGCGTTACAAGAGGGTCTCTCTCTTTGTTTTCCTTTGTTCTTCTCTATGTTTTTTCAGTATTTCAGCCTTGCTTTATATAGTTGATTATAATTTTGTATGCAGACGTTATATTCACTGCAGAAAAAGCCTCTTTTGCAACGACAATTTGCCATTCTTTTTGTTCATAATAAATTGGCGAAGTCGGATTCTATGATGACTAACTTGCCCATTCTTTTGAGCCAACTTGTTAGTCGTTTTACTTTTTGGTAACCATGAATCTTTTTATTTGGCACCGGTAACGGAAGGAACTAGATGTTTATGGACCTGGGAATTAAACAGTTGACTCTACAAATTAAAACAACATTAGTTTTATGTATAAGAGAGGAAGTATAGTAGGTTGTGTAGGAATAGTTTTCCCCTCCTCATTTTTCACTATCTGAATATTGTCCTTGTTTGATTTGATATTTTGCTAAAAAGAATATTATCCTTGTTTGATTTGATATTTTGCTAAAAGATGTACTTGTATTAGTTGTATCAATTTCTTGATGGTTGAATATTTTGTAATTTCATTTTGTTCTTGCTGTTTCCAGCATGTGGCAGCATTCACAGCATACTTCAAGTAAGTGGAACTTTAACAGTATCTTGTTTCCGTGCAATTTTGGTTTCTGAAGTGATGCATATATTTTATACATGCACTTAGATTAATACATCTTCTGAATTGTTCACAGTTGAGAGACCAAATACGTATCAATTACCAGCAGATTCCAACACATATCAGTGTAATCTGAGTCAAGGTCACATAGTGAGGGTACTTATCCTGTACAAACTAAAGTAGTCTTATTAAGTTTTACTCATCTTTTGGGCACTAATTGTTTCTTTTCTTGAAACTATATAAATAACTGCGTTTTTACAAACATATGAAACCAGACAATACCTGGATGTAACCAGGCGTCTTTCATGATGAAGCAAGAGCCATTCAATGTTCCTCAACACAATGGCCCAACAGCCTTTCAGAAAATCTTGGAAACACAAAGTGGTGTTGTTCCTGAAAAGGGGCATCCTAGATTGCCGATGCCGGCTTTTCACCAGTCCCAGAATCTTACGTTGGCCGGTCAAATAAATCCTGGAAACCATACACAGGCCATCCCATTTGGGGCATTGCAAGGTAAGGTAGAAATGGTGGATAAACTGATTAAGTACATAATGGGACAATCACAGCAATAACTTGCTTCATCTTAAGCAGATTGTATGAGGAAGTTTCTTGTTACGTCAAGTGGCAACAGTAACATTTATAGTGAAACTAACTTTTATGGAAAATAGATCTGTAAAAATGTCAGAATCTAGATTCATTGCAAATGTGTTGCATGTGAATTGGTTCTGAAAAAGGAAAACAAGCTCATGAAATACTAAGAATTATGGTCTTGGTTTTCTCTGTTCCTTTTTGCATTTTTTCTGTGAATGAAATTCCTAGTGGTAATTTGTGCTTGATTTCCTTGTATGGATTTTCTCTTCTTCTGAATATTCTGCAGATTGTTTTTTTCGTTTCTCTCTTTTAGTAGGCCTTATAGTTCAAAGTGCACTCTCCATCTGCCCTGCTTCATGATTTAAAAATTTCTGTCTGATGAAACAAATTTTTTCTTCCGAATTCATCATCAGACTCCACTCCTCAAGTTGATATGACGGGTTCCACTGATTGGGTTAATCAAGCATACCACAAGGTAATTTTATCAATGGATTTCCCTTTTTGCTTTTCATGTGAATTATGTCTAAATGATACATTGTTGAAAATAGGTGGGCCTTTTAAAACATCTAGCTATATCGTTTATGATATTCTTCGCAAACATGGATATTTTTATTTTCGCTCCTTCGTATTCATCATGGTTGGTGATTTACAAGTTTCTTTGAATTCTCCAACAGATTCAGCAGATTAAGGAGACGTATGCATCTGAACTTTGCACATTATACAACCGAGCACAAGAAATGAGGCTTAGGGTACGGCCTGTATCTATGTCATATCGCATTCTATAGAAATTTATTTTACATGTACATCTATATTTATACAAATATGTTGCTATATAGGTTCAAGCAATATGTTTTGGCCTCTCCTTCTTGTCTGTCTTTCAACACAATGATTTTACTTATGTTAGATTGAATGACTTTTCATTCAGGCAACCAATGTTGAGACAGTGAACAAATGGGAAAAGACTCGAATTTCTGTAGAACAAGTGATGAAAATACTGAATACCTCCAGATCAGATCTTTTTCATTGGAGAAAAGAACATTTCAACCGAACTATAAATGATGTAATAAAGTACATCAATCGACATATACCCAGGATTTCTCTTCAAGTGAAGCAGAGTCAACAAGTTGAGGCATCCGGCAGTCACTTAGAACAAGCTCACCAGATTCAGCAAAGGGGAAATTATCTTCAACCTCAATGTTTAAGCCAGTCTATAAGGCAAGGAGGGCCTATAAGCTTGCCTCAGACCTCGTTGAATCCTTTTAAGGTTGGCCCATCAATCGCGAACATCTCTCAGTATAATAATCTGATGAGGCCTACACAACAGTGGGCTCCACAGGGAACTGCAGTGCCATCACCTCTTAGAGGTTCTCAGACAGGATTTGACCAAAGAGCGCTACGAATGTTGCTCCATCCTTCGACCGGAGTGTCTCAGCACAATATTCCGTGTGCTCCACAGCAGACCGTTGCCTCTTCTAGAAACGTCTTCAACTCATTGGAATATTCCCCTTGTTCTATAGCTCAGACAACACCTGTCTCAGTGTCTTCTTCACTTAATAACCAACAGGATCAAGCAATGAAGAGACAAAAAATGAAGCAACCTGTGCAACAGTTATTGTCTGAGAAAAACAAGCAGCAGACGTTGCAAAAACGGAATGAAGATACTATGTTGAGACGTTTTGTGGGACTTAACCAAAGAGGATCCCCTTTATTACCTCTAAGCTCTTCTTCGTATACTGCCTCCCCTCAAAATTCGCAACAATCTTCCCCTCACCTTGAGTTGAAGGATTTATCATCTAAGTTTTCTAAATCTGCAACAACTTCACTATCTGCCTCACCTTCTGCTCTTCCTTCTCCGTTGACTCCGTTGACTCCATCTTCTAATCTGGCGGCAGATCCTGTGAAGAGTTCATTGATTGAAGAGAGTAGCAAATTTGCCAAGACTGATGCGACATTTGTTCATCTCCCATTGCAAGAAAAAAACGAAACCGAAGTTCCTATTGATACCAAAAGAATATCTGGTTCTTGCTTGCATGGGGGATCTACTAGTTCTGGTGACAGGCAGTCATTGCATGATAAGCGGGACCCGCTGACGCGCTTGGTTGAAGTGGTTAGTCCAGTCTTTATTCACAAAAATCCGGAGATAATTACACAAAAGAATGTACTTCGTTTGCTTGTATATGCTTTAACTGAATTGTTTGACTTGCATTCGAAGGTGAAGACGATTTCATCTAAAGTGTTAAATGCTACTTCACGGGATATCAATGCTGTCACCACTTTAACTGACAGGATAGCTGGACACTTCCTCCATATCAATCCTACAAAAGTTTATTTACATAATCTGGCTGATGATGTTGGCAGTCTTGACAGTGGGATGTCCAGCTTGGAACATAAGACTGACTCGAAGCTGAGGTTGAAGCGCAATTTAGATAGTGTATATTTGGATGATTCAAGGATTGAAATGGAACTTCATGAGAGTAGAAGGATGAAGAGACTGAAAATAGAGGTACTCCTTGAATAGCCTATCATGCAATTTTTATACTGTGCGCTGATCATATAATTCTTAAGTTAAAGTGGTTTCCTGCAGCCCAACAATCTGCTGTTGCAAGAGATCAAAGAGATAAACAAGAAGCTCATTGAGGTGGTGATCGATGTGATGAATGTGGAGGATGATTGCAGGAGATGGTCTTACAATGACACTCTCATTAGGTGCTCGTATATTCCCATTGGACTTTCCAAAAGTATCAAAACATCAAATACTTCGAAATTTATGGTAATGATCCTAAGAGTCACTCTCTTACAAAATGCTTCATCAATTTGGACATCTGATTTATTTACTCTTCTCTCCTCACAGTTTCCTAACCTGCTTTTAGACTTGATTGTCTCTGCTGATTATCCCAATGCTTCTCCTACTGTATTGGAAAATATGCCTTCTGGTTTTAGGTGAGAAACTCGAATATCAAACAATGATTTCCCTTTAAAGATAGTACTAATATAAATTTTATCTGATGCATTTAAAATCTGGTTTTGTAGTGATTGTGAAGAGGGAAAATATCTATGGATGAAGGCGAAAGCAAGTTTTAGTTTATCTGTTAGAAAACTGTGTCAGCCTATGTCAGTGAAAGACATGGCTGAAACATGGGATGTTTGCGGTCGGGAAGTATTTCATGAGTTTGCTGAGCAAATGGGAGGAGGAAGCTTTAGTTCAACCTATGGCAAATGGGAAAATTGTGCAGTTGCTGGCTAGAAGACATTCATTTTTGTGAAACACACATTTTCCCACTGTCAATAAAATGTACAGTTAAATGGCAATTTTTAATGATACATGGTAAATGGTTTCGAAGGGCAATAGCTTCAGATTTTATACAACCAGAGCGTGAAATGCAGCGCAGATTTCAAGGAAGAGAAATGGGGGTCCACTCAGCTGTTGTAGGTCCAGGACATAAAGCCCCCCTCCATTTGCTTTGTACAGCTGCAAATCATTATAATATCATTATACAAATCGAAAACGTCTTAAATCGAAATTCTGTTTCTCTGACGTGTCAAAATCACATTGAAATCTGTCAAGCAGTATCGTTAGAATGATTGGGCCCGGGATGAAGCGAAAGCCCGGGTTCTAATCACTGCATGCAGAATATGGCTCCTGCCTTACAGATGAGATTTTTTATTCCATCAAATTTCAAGATAAACACTACACGTCACGTGCATTTGATGACACTATCAATTAATATATAATGTGTATAAAATATAATTGGAATAGATGACTCAATTTGCAGGCCTCAAAGTGTGATTGAATCATTCAACTTCAATTGTAAAATGATACTACAATTTTCAATTATAGGATCCGTAATCTTAATAGTTTTATGACTTTGGAACATGTAGATTGTGTTTATTTAAGGTTGGAGGAGATTGGAGTACTGTAGGCTGAACAAAATAAAGTGAAAATAGAAGGTTGAGTTAAACAAATGGGTGTTTGATTTTGTTGGTTGAAGATTAGATTGATATTTGTTTATAATGTAAAATGTAAAAAAAATGTGATAGTGATGTATGTAAATATATTGTCAACAACTTAAAAAAAAACACGGTTAGATTGAGGATTGGGCCAAATCATTAATTAAGACGCGCATAGTGTATCTGCAACTAACATTTAATTATTTTCCAATCATATAAAATTAGGAAGTGACTGTTGTAATTTTTACCTGAGTTTCAAATTTGATGACGTCACGAGGTCTTGTAAGAATTGTAGTCGTAGGTACTGTATAGTTTGAAACTGAAGGTAACCATAAGCATTTCATGTTATAGTGCCCTATTCTCTTCCATTTCACGTTTAAGCAATGTAAAACCTTTAAAACACCTAACATCGTTTCCCCTGGAGATGCCTGAGACTGATCATCATATATAATTAAATAAAATAAGCCCAAAGACTAATTAAATAATTACGAAGTGAATAAAACTGACCTTGAAGCCAAGTGTCCAATTCTTTTGATCAGGAGAATCTGGTTGTATACTTGTCTCAACAGGATTGCTTTCCTAATTGCCCAAATGTCAGTATGAAGTATCAAGCCAAAAAAATATGGGCTGCCATGTTACTAAATATATTCGACTTAACCAGCCCGGTCGGGCCAACTTCATATGTTGGGTCGTACCGAACTGATTAAAATTTTATTGGGCCCTAAAATTAATCCGTCTGACCCGGCTCATTATAATATACTAAAAGAAATTATAGAATTTTATTTTTTTTCTCACATCCAATGAGTAAGGGATTTGAATCTGGTGCAGTAATAACTGTACCGGATCCGGTGAGTCAACACTCACACATACAGGTTCTTCTCTTTCTCTCACACACATACACTGCATCTGTTGCAATAGATCCATATCCATGAGTAAGGTTATAAAAGGTATGGTGAAGTTACCACTACTTGGATTTGTATATTCTGATCGTGCTGACTGATTGGACATGGAGTGCGGCTATGCAACAACAAAGCATACGTAACACTAGCCTGGATATTACAAAACAAAATTGGCTATAGTCATAATGATATCACACGTTTAAATTTTGGGTCAAAGAAATTGTACTGCACTATTTTGTGATTAACTAAACTCACTGTCATACTCTTATAATATTGACTAAATATAGCATAAAAGTCCCGAAATATCAAAAAAGGTGTTTGGTCTAAATGTTATGATTCGTGTGCTAAATTTTGTTAATCATAAAAGGATCTGATACAATTTTCTGTTTAAAGAAAATTTCGGACAATGTAGTTAAAATACTCGAGAATCTGATGCAGTAATATAGTTAGGAAGTTTTGAGCACCTGATCATTTTGGTGATGATTCTGATGACATCCAATAACATTGCTAACATCGAAGCCCGATAGGACCATATCTCTCAGGACATCAATATCAACCTTTTCAAATTTATAAGATTAAGGTCATTCTTCAATACTATACATTAATGTGAATTCACATATATATTCATATAATCAAATTCTCAATTCAAACACATCGATTTTTACTTACCTCTTCTCGTCTATTGAAAGCATGAGACGATGGATTAACAATGTACAAAGGCAGACGGTTTTGGAACCAAGGATGGCAGCGTATTTCAGGAATCGAAATACGTTTCATGGGATCAACCACTAGCATTCTTGAAATTAAATCCCGAACACTCTCAGACATGTGTTTCGGACAGGGGTACGCACCAATCTGCTCCACAAAAAGTTAGTAACTAATAAGAGATGAACTTAAAGTTGATGCAATAAACCCAAAAGTTAGTTAATTTGCAATTATCACCTTTATTTTGGCATATAAAGCAGAGAGATTATCATCATCAAAAGGAAGTCTTCCACAAAGAAGAGCGTATAAGATAACACCACAACTCCATATATCTACCTCAGGACCAGCATATAGTCGTCCACTGATGAGCTAGTGAAAATAATAATGTCATTCATATTTTGATAAATGGAGATGGGAAACAAAGAAACTGTTTCCATTGATTATATGTCTATTCCCGAATGAGTTTAAACTAGACGTAAAACTTTTATGGACTGTCTTCTGTTTTTTTCTGATTTCTCTTGCATAATCACGTCTTGTCCCGTTCAACTTCTTCTAGGCTCCAACTAGTTTCTAGGTTCTAATTTATCGTCCGACAAACATGTACTGACTTTTACAACATTGAAAGGCTACAAACCCATATATTTTGTTCTAATTGTGTTTACAACAAACAGACTTTTATTATGTATATTCAAAACTTGGAAAAAATAATTGTAGCAATTCCAAAAAAACATTTAAAGAAATTGAATATAAGCAGGCCCAAACCTCTGGAGCAGCATAATTTGGGCTTCCACATGATGTTCTAAGAAAATGTCCGTCTCTCATAATATTACCAAGCCCAAAATCAGCAATTTTGACATTGTATTGGGAGTCCAGAAGAAGATTTTCGGGCTTGAGATCACGATGCACCACTAGATGTTGATGGCAATATTCAACCCCTGAAATGATCTATTCTTTGATTCAATAATATATGATTGGGTTGGGCTTTAATTTGTATTGGGGTGGAGTGAGTACCTGTTGAAAGAGACGGCGGGCCTCATCCTCATGTAGTTTACCATTTTCAGTGAGATAATAGAACAATTCGCCTGATTTCATATACTCCATCACTTCGTAAACATGTGATGGGGTATCAATCACTTCAAACAGCCGAACTACGTGCGGATGCAAAAGTTGTCTTCTTATTTTTCTACTTACTGAAATTCCAACATATATAACAATAGGATTTATGATATGATAGTTATACATTAAGAGGGTGTTTTGGAATCTGTAATCCGACCAACCCAAAACGAATAACCAGAATTGCCACCCCTTAGTTTCGATGGAGGCCTCTCTATGCATTTTAATCAAATATAATCTTTAATAAACTTAAATTTTAAGGGTGTTTAACTAAACTTATAAAGATAAATTACTCTATAAGATATATGAGGGGTTATAAGCTCTTTCAAAGTACTTTATGAAGTTTCTAAAGAAATATTTTGCTTCATTTGAATATAAAGAGCTTATACATAACATGGTTCTGGAAAAGAAAAGGAGGACCTACCTTATTTCTCAAATAATCTCTTATCATATAAATTGCTTCAAGTTTTAATCGTCTGAATTAGGAACTTATTACTAGCATCTTTAAAGTCAATACAAAAATCTTAATTTTTGTTTTCTCTCTTTTTTAATAGGATTTAACATCTTTATAAGCTATAACTTGTAGGATGTTCAAATAAACTTAAAACGAAATGCTTTTAAATCATACAAACAATTTATAAGATGTTATAAGTAAAATTAGTCAAACACCCTCCTAAAGGGGAAGGATAGAAAGATAAAGAGGGTGTGTTTGTGTTTCGTACCTTTTTCTGCTTCACAGTTTGTGATTGATTGACGATCGATGATCTTGATTGCAACTTTGATCCCAGTAAAGGTATGAATACCCAATTTGACTTTACCAAATGCCCCAATGCCAAGAGTCTTGCCAAGCTTGTAATGTGCCATAACATCATCACTCGAATTGTTTCTTCTACGAACACCTCTTTCCATACCTGCCACTCTCTTTCTTTTCTATAAGCTGACCCTTAAAAACAAATATATGTGTGTGTTCATGTGCTCATAAGAGCGTAAACTTGCAGCTAAGTAAAAAAAGGATTTAGATAAAAACTATGAAATGTGTAGATTATGCGTGCTGATTCAGCCAATCATTCACCTATCATGTCATTGTTAACAACGTTGATGCTAAAGAAAACAAAATTTGGTGTGTATTACTTAAATTACACAACACAACAGAAAAAGGTTTATATATTGTGCCACATATTTTTAGATAACAATCGGTGTCTCTAAGAGTAAGTTTATGCAACGATTTTTTGTCAAAAAAATGGTCTACGAATGATTTAAAGTTACTTTTTAAACGTTTTTTTAGAGACAACTAGATGTAAAAAATATTTGATAAGTATTTGAGACAACTATTAGTCATATGTCGTCTCAAATGATATAATTCGTGACAAGATATTTAGAGATAACTAATTAGTGATGATATATTGTTTCTACTAATATAAAAGAAACAACTTTCTATTTCTTGATTTTTATTCCACAATTAATAATTTAAAAACCTAAGATTCTTAAAAGATCATACTTTAACCATATTAAAAGGTAAATATGAAATTATAATTTTATTGTTATCTAGAATGTATTTAAAATGTAATGAAAATAAGTACCATGCACTCAGTGACGGAGCCAAAAAATTTAGTCGGGGGCCCAACTATCATGTTAAAATAAAGTAATATACGTCAATTCTAATATCTAAAATATGAAAATATATTATTTGTGAAAAAGTTAATAAAATTAAATTTATGTTACTACATTCACATAACTAGAGAATCAACTATATAATAGGAAGGTTGAAATGAATAATTCTTACTCATATGTTTAAGTTAAAATAAGAAATCATCACTCTATAATTTTAAATGTGGCTACTAATAGTAAAATACGATGTAAAGACTCAACATGGGAAGATAATTAATGAAAACATTAAGTATAAAAAAATTCTAAATAATTTTCCAAGCACTTTTCCCTTTTCCCTCTAAGTTTAATATATTACCTTTAGTGTTTTTGGGCAGAAATGCTCGTAAAAAATTACTTAGAAATAACTAATAATAGTTTCTAGAAGCTATATGTCTATGTTTGTTAATTGTGAGTGTAAGTTATATTCATACTAAACTAGCTAAATTCAAATAAGACATACTAATAATCTCACACAAAACCAAGTTATTTTTTTAGGATGGCCTTTTTTTTTTACTCTAAATAAAATAAATACTTTTAATTATGAAAATACCATTATAAAATAATTAACATTTAGGTGGGGGGTGGGGGGGGGGGGGTGGGCAACCGGGCTCCGTCTATGCATGCAGTACAGACCAGGTGCCACTCAATAGAAATCGTCTTTTGAGATAACAAAAAGATAGTTTTAAATAATGAGTATGTGCAGGGGCGGAACTATTAATTAATTTGGGGGTACAAGTTTGAATATAAAAAAAATATTAGTAGGTACTTAAAAAAAAATAAATGTACCCCAAATCTCAATCCTATCTCCGATTTTTTTTATTTTTTATGTATCATATCCCCGATTTTTAAATCCTGGTTACGCCATTGAGTATGTGTTACATTTTTATTATTAGAGACCACATATAGTCCAATTTTTTTCACAACTAATTTTCTCTAAAAAAGGCTAAAATTGATCCTAAATTACGTTTACAATATTTAATATACTTATTATTAGAATAACATTTGTCGTCCCAAAAAATAGTAGACAAAAATTATTTTTGTTGTAGTGTGCACACGATGGTTTATAAAAGAACTAACTTTAATTTAAAGAAAAAATAGTAACAACAATAAAATATTTGAATAGTTGGGGAAATTACTTGAAGTTTTTCAGTTCCTTCAAAAAGTAAAATAAAAAATATTTGTAGTTGATCAAGAATGTCATCCATTCTATTGGATATATTTGTTTATAGAGCAAAGAACGTGTAATAAATTTGTCCGTGAAAATTTTAATTGTAGAACTCCAGATTCACTGTTTGTTTTGTAATAAAATCTGGTAAAATTTATAAAATATTTGTAAAAGATATTTAAATAATCAATATAATTATTGAAACTAGATCAATTCGTCCAGAAAAAAGAAAAAAAACAAAGAAAAGTAAAAGAAAATCGATTACATTATATGGTGTGGGTCTTGGAACTCCAGCCCAATCATATGGTCCATGGGTTAAAGAAATGGGGATAGCAAACGGGTCGCCAAGATAGGGACAATTTGGACTTTTAACACAAGTAGTGAAACTAAACTACTGATAGTACTTTATTACAGCAAATTGTAGACCTTTTAGTTGTATGATATCTTCATTCAGAGCTTCTGCATGGACAGCATCGCGGCAAAATTAATATTAGTCGCCAAATCCTTAGGTAATCGAAAATCTCTGAAACATACTAAGGTTCTTCATCAGAAAACCATTTCTCTTTGCTTACATAACAACTTAGTTTTATGCAAAAGCATCATCAATCTATATATCTCGTGCGACGCATATACATATGCGAAGTTGGTTCTTCAAGATATAGAGAAGCCATTTGACATCACATTATGGAACGGATTAATGTCAGCATATGCGAAGGAATTCATGTATTCCGAGGCTTTATCTCTGTTTGATCGTTTGCTGCAGCTCCCTTATTTGAAACCTGATAGTTACACGTATCCTAGTTTGTTAAAGGCTTGTGGTGGATTGAGGAGAGTAGATTATGGGGAAAAGATCCATACCCGTTTGGTAAAGACAGGGTTTTTGTCAAATGTTGTTATTGCTAGCTCATTGACGGGCATGTATGCAAAGAGCGGTGTATTTGCATCAGCTGTCAAGCTGTTTGATGAAATGCCTGAGAGAGATTTGGCGTGCTGGAATAATGTTATTTCTTGTTACTATCAGAGCGGGCAGTGTGAGAAGGCGTTGGAATTTTTTGACAGAATGATGAATTCTGGGTTGAGACTTGACTCGGTGTCGTTTACAACAGCGATTTCTTCATGTGCAAGGTTGTTAGATTTGGAAAGAGGAGCTCTAATTCATGAAGAAGTGTTGAGAAGCGGGCTGGTGATAGACTCTTATGTTAGTTCTGCTCTTGTAGATATGTATGGGAAATGTGGTTGCTTAGAGAAGGCTAAAGAGGTTTTCGATGAAATGAAGAGCAAAAGCTTAGTTTCGTGGAATTCAATGATAGGAGGTTATAGTCAGATTGGGGACAGTAAATCATGCATTGAACTCTTGGTAAGGATGGACGTAGAGAAAGTGAGGCCGTGTTCGACAACCATAAGCAGCATCTTAGTGGCTTGTGGAAAATCAGCACAATTGCAACACGGCAGGTTTATTCATGGTTTTATCATAAGAAACAACGTATTCAGAGATATCTTTGTCGAAATCCCACTAGTTGATTTCTACTTCAAGTGTGGAAATGCTCCAATAGCTGAAAGGGTCTTTAGAATGATGCCGAAATCAAATATAGTTGCTTGGAATGTTATGATTTCGGGATATGTATCTACAGGATGTTACTTTGAAGCACTTGTAATGTATGACGAAATGAAAGCAGCAGGTATAAAACCTGATGCAATTACAGTAACTAGTGCCCTCGCAGCTTGTTCACAATTGGGATCTTTGGAAAGGGGCAAAGAAATCCACAACAACATAAGCCAGAGCAGGTTAAATTCCAATGAAGTCGTAATGGGAGCCCTTCTTGATATGTACGCCAAATGCGGTGCTGTGACAGAAGCTGCAAATGTATTTAATCAGTTGCCTAAAAGAGATTTAGTATCTTGGACTTCAATGATTGTGGCCTTCGGTTCTCATGGTCAAGCATTTGAGGCGTTGAAGCTGTTTGACGAAATGCTGCAAGCCCATATACAACCAGATAGAGTTACCTTCCTTGCAGTAATTTCAGCTTGTAGCCATGGAGGATTAGTTGATGAGGGTCAAAGATTCTTTAACTTAATGGAGAACACCTACGGGATCAGGCCTACGACTGCAGAGTACTCATGTCTAATAGATCTTCTGGGTCGTGCTGGGAGATTGCACGAAGCTTACGAGATTCTCCAGAAAAACTCCAACACTAAAGAGGATATTGACTTATTAAGTACACTATTTGCTGCATGCCGTTTGCATGGGGAGCTCAAGATTGGGGAGAAAGTTGCGAATCTCCTTATTGAGAAGGACCGAAATAATTCATCAACTTACGTTGCTCTTGAAAAGATGTATGCTGCTGACAAGAAGTGGGATGAAGCACAGAAGATTAGATTAAAAATGAAAGAATTAGGCTTGAAAAAGAACCCGGCGTATAGCTGGATCGAAGTTGACAGGAGAATTCAGTCTTTTTTAGCAGAAGATAAGTCATTTGCACAAGCAGATTCTGTTTATGACTGTTTATCTTTGTTATGTATCCACATGGAAGAAAATGAATCGGAAACAGTTGGTATCTTATGATGGACTAAAACATTGATCTTAGAGTTTGCAACCTAAATACGCAGTCGGTGTCTTTGTTATATCAGGTAACTATTTGAATTTTAAAATCCTTTTTTTTTTTTTTTTACTTGCATCAGAGAGCATAACAGTTTACAACAGAGTGTATGATTTCCAATTTCCTAATAATAGTTATTGTTTTGATTCAAATTCCTGACTGTAACCTTATATTTACAGTCCATTTAAAATTGGAAAAATAAATATCCCTTTTTTTGGGATGAACATCACTGGTTATATGGCCTAATTCAATCAAAATGCCCATTTTTGAAAGGAATTCGATCTGTGAGAGTGTTTCCAGTTGTCATGCAGTTGCAGCTGCTCAAACTGTTAGTAGCAAGAAAATTATGAAGATCGCATGAAATCCAATATGTCGAATGCAGTTGGATTACTCTAAACTCGTCAATACTGTGTGTTGTTGGTGGTGGTGGTTTTGTATTTTGTTGATCTGGATGATTAGGAAGGATGGGTGCCACAGGGCAACAAAGTGGCTTATAGTTGCACAATGAGCTCGTACTCTTGCTCAGGGTTGTGTTATGGTGGAGGATGTTCCAGGGGCGGAGGTGGCCATTGGGGCTGCCTGGCCCGACCTAGCCCAGCACATCGGTCTTATGCCATATGTCGGGCTGGGTCAGTTCCATCAGGCGGAAAATCAATAAATCCAGTCTTGCCATCCCCTAAAATACATTAGGATTACGGGGCCGGACGTGGCTTGTTGGACCATTGGTCGTCGAGTTAGGCGTATCTATTTTGCCATATGCGTCTATTGTAAATACGAATGTTAAAATATTCGCCTCCTTTAACTATAACATTTCGTCCAACACTATAATATAATTAAAAATATTTGCCCCATTAAGACGAAATTCTAAATCCGTGCTAGTTCGTCTCTGCCAATGCCCATAAAGTTCTCCTTATTTGCTTTTTTTTTTTTTCTTTTTTATGTACCAAAACAGATGAGTCTTTCCAATTTTAGCATATTAATCATATTATCCAATACTTTTCTTTAAAGGTATAAAAAAGTTAATTGTTTCTCATAGTTCATTATTTTTTTAAAGAGAGACAGATAGTATATTGATAAGCACATTAAAATATTAGTGGTCTGTTACGTGATGAACATTAGAAGAGATGTCTTTAATTACTCAAGTATTTCTATCTCTACATTTATTTCTATGAATTTAAACTTCCATTGAGAAGGATGTTTAAGTAGTAAGTTTTCAACCAATCTTTCTTCACACATTTCTACTTGATTTTTTGGTGTGGAACACGAATCCAGAAACCGTGTAAAAGTCCAAACTAGGATTCTTAATACAGCTTCACAATAGGTCAAAACTTTCTGAATACTTTGAATCTAACGGTCCATAATATATGGTTGGAAAAATAATCGACTTGACTATTTAATGCTACAAACGGTGTATGAATCGGAGTTTTCAAGAGAAATTTATGACTAGAATAAATTGTGACAGGTTCATCGAATCTGCCCTACAGCAACAGGTCGGGTTTGACCTGCCCCAAACGTCTCGAGGCGGGGAGGGTATCCACGGGTCGTATAAAAGGTTAGTGAAGCAGCACAACAAACCAGGAACATAGCCAGTGGGCTCATTTGCTAGAAGAAGAGACCACTTGGGAGGATTTTGAACCATTTGCCGAAAAGTAGCCAGCGCTTCTATCTTGAAGACAAGACAGATTCGAAGAGGGAGCTATGTCATGAACCTGAAGCTAATTTGTTGATATTTAGGTGATTTCTTTTTAGGTGTGGAAACGTTATTTGTTATCTTATGATTTTATTAAAACGGCGTCTAGTGAAACGGTGTCATGTGATTAATGGGAAACGTTGGCGTTCCACTGCTAAGAGTTTGTTATAGCAACAGTGCATGTACTTTTTTTTTAAAGTCTGCAACAGTGTAGTGTTGTAGCATGCACAAGTTATGCAATCAGAGGCAATTTAGTCTTTTGTCTCAATTCTCTCCGTCTTCTCTCTCGTTTTCCCTCCACTCTCGATCATAACATATACTCCATCTGTCCCACCTTATCTTGCACATTTTTCGTTTTCGTCCATCCCAGGCGAACTTGCACACTGAAGAAAGTACGAGAGTTACCTTGCAACTAAAGAAAATAAAGAGTGGTATAGTAGACATAATATTCTTTCTGCTAGTGCCACGTAAGCCGTAATCCAGGTCAGCAGAGGAGCTCTTCACTTTTTATGGGGTATGTTACTTAGTGGTCGCTTATACTTTTGGCAGGAGAATAACAGTTATCAGTGTACCAGGTGATTCAGAGTGCACTGTGAAGTTTCCACATGCTCCCCGCAGCATTGATTGGGTAAGCTCATCAGATGTTGTTGTACAACATGCTTCGTGCACCTTGTCCAATATCGTCCATGGTGGTTTAGGTATAGATCGCGAAAGGGACGTGCGATGAGTGCTCCTTCCGCGATGAGGGGACCGGATGAGATGGGTTTGTCCAGTGTTTACAGGAGGTGTGACAAAGATCCTATTCAGTGGCCTACCTCACGCTTCGCTCGGTAGGTTTGAAGTTTCTCTTGGGGAAATTAGACTCAGATCGTACTTCAGAGCACCGTGAAGGCCCCGAAGTGTTTTACCCTCAATGGGGAGAAATAATTGATCTGCTTCTGGGGAGGGTTGTGATGGAGAAAGAGGTGGAGAAGCCGGTGGCGGTAGCGGTGAGTATGTGGGATAACAGAGATTTGCAATGGAGCAAGTGCAGTATGCGTGTGGTGATGCCTTCATGTCTTATGAGATTGGTAGGATATTGGGTGCAATATAGAACTGCTGGTTATGATATTTTTTGCTCTTAGTTTAACTTTGCTGCTTTAGTGGTTTTTCTTTTTGGTTCTTCGATGGATCTTTCGTCCATGTAGGAAAATTAATGCTTCTTTTTTCATCTTTGGACGAATTAATGTTACTTGTTATTGGTGAATATATGAATACGAATGTCTTTATCAGTTTATGATCTATTTAATATATTTGGAAGGTTTGATATCTCTATATTTTAAGGGCACGTTTACTAGCATTTAAGAGATACCACAGTTAGACTAATTTACCCTATCATCTGGGCTCTAGGGTGTTTGGGTTACTCATATCCACCGTGTAGTATGTATGATGGGCTGAATTTGTGGTCATCGCATTACACAGTCATTCACATACTATAATTGATATCTCATTTAAATAGTGAAGTACGAATTCTCACTTTTTGCCCTTACTAATTAATGGAAAAAATAAACTTCTTCTCATACAACCCAGTCATTTTCGTCTATTGGTTTCCTGACTCAAATTTGTAGCCATAAACCCTAGAAATAAACGGACAACACAGTTGCTGTAAGGTATTCCCTCTAACCATTACATGCTAATTTGCTTCATCTCCGTCCGATTCGCGTTCTGCAACGGTTGGGATTGAAAAAAGGCAACCTAAAATATTTAACTAGTCTACATTTGGAATTAAGGGTACTTATCTGAGACATGGAGTCAAGTCGTCAAGGGTCCGAAATCGAATCGCAACGAACACATTAGCGAGTGGAACAAGAAAACTTACCAATATGTTGTAGCTGTATGAATCCCCAAGCAACTGCGGCAATTCTATGATTTTTTATTTTTCTTTACCTAGAAACTGAATAGGGGAAGGGTTGGAATGAGAGATTCGACGATTTTGTGAGTAAATTCAGAATTTGTGTCTGGGTTGTTTGTCAAAGTTTAGTGGGCCCCCCCTTTGATAAATTCAACCCAATCCATGGGTTATCCCCATCCCACCCCTTTTGGTTGGATACCTACAGTGACTTTAATACACCCATATAACGGGCCGACTGATTTTCATAATTTGGCCCAACATGCTTGTAAACTTGGGAGTGTTGTCTACTAAATAAACATGTCATGGCTTATTTTGGCTAGTAAATGTGCCCTAAATCTTAATTTATGAATGTCTAGTAGTTGATTGCAGAAAACTAAATCTTGGGCTGTGTACTTAAGGTCGGAGGAGGTTGTAGTGCTATAGGTCAGAAGAAATAAAGTGGAAAGTGAAGTTGTTTGGGGGAAATAAAGTGGAAAGAGAAGATTGAATTAAATAAATTGATGTTTGATTTTATTGGTTGGATGGTTTTGTTGGTTGGAGAGTGGATTAAAGTTTGTTTTTAATGTAAAAGGTGATTAAAAAAAAATGTGATTTGATGTGTATAATTATACTATCAGATTTTTCAAAAAATACAACTCAACTGGCCCAAACCTCAATGGATTGGGCTAAGTGTTAAGTAAATTGTGACATCTTTATTTGTCAGAAAGGATATATCTCCCTAATCTGATATTAGGAAGCTTTCCCTAGTCTTTATTTTTCTTAACTTTCTAACTATATAAGGAGGCCATGATTAGGGATGACAGTCGAGTAGGTTTTGATGGGTATCCACTCACCTAAACTCAAGATTTTGACGGATATTCATCCACTTTAATTGGAGAAGGTTTGGGGAAGCCTAAATGTATTTAGGAATTCTTTTTTAAATCCATTAATATTTGTTTAGGGTTCGGGTTTTAGTGCTAGGGTACTCGCACTACCCGAGGATTTAGGAATTTTTTTAAAATCCATTAATATTTGTTTAGGGTTCGGGTTTTAATGTTAGGGTACCCGCACTACCCAAATTCGTTATGTTTTATAAAAAAAATTAATATATATATATATATATATATATATATATATATATATATGTATGTATTATGTAAGGGTATAACCCTCAACATTCCAATTTATAAAACAAAAAACATACCACTAGACTAATCGCTCTATAAAAATTATACTTCCTCCGTCCCGGCCTAATTGTCCAACCTTGGCCGGGCACGGAGACTAAGAAAAATCAGATTTTGTGGAATCTTTGACTTTTTCAAAGGTGGAGATTAAAAGTAGAGATTTTGAGGGTGGAGATTGTGAGAGAATTTGCCATTTATGGGCTTGGACAATTAGCTTGAGATAAACAAATATGGCAAGTTGGACAATTAGGCCGGGACAGAGGGAGTAGTAATTAATATATATGAATAATAATTCATACTAAAATGACATTGCTCCACTTATCTGTTGAAATTAAAGAGTGTATAGGAAACACATATCAAAGATAATAAATGAAACAAGCAGAAATAATGGCAACAGTAATATCTTGTTTCATTGAATGAACTTCATGAATGAAGAACAGAAAGAAGCGGCCATAAGCTTGTTGCCCACTGAGCTACAGATTGTTTGTGTTTATATATGACACACAATACCAAAAAACCTAGCTGATAAAGTACTAAAAACAAAAGACATTAATGTGTGCTTATAAGAAGCAACACTAGCATAATATTTTCTAAGCTAGAATGCTTTATTACCAAATATGGTAATAAGCATCAACAGCTAGCTTGACTAGTCTAATCAAAAGGGATTAAGCTAAATACATGCATTAATGACTTAATACATACTATAATCCAGTGTGTATTAAGATATCAATCCATGCAATATCTATAATCCAACACTCCCCCCTCAAGCTGGATGTGTGGATGAACACAGTCCAAGCTTGGAAAGAAGTCCAGCGAATGGTCCGGGAGGCAGCTGTTTGGTGAAGATATCTGCCAATTGATCCTTGGAAGATAATGACTGGAAGGTGAGAAAGCCATCCTTGAATTGATTGCGCACAACATGACAGTCAATGTCCAAATGCTTTGTACGTTCATGAAAGACTGGGTTTTCAGCTATGTGGACAGCAGCTTGATTGTCACATCCAAGAAGCAGTGGTTTTGGCACCTCAATCTGCAGGTCTGAGGAAATATAATTCAACCACATCAATTCACAAGTGGTGGAAGCCATGGCCCTATACTCAGCCTCTGCTAAACTTCTAGAAACAGTGGTTTGTTTCTTAGATTTCCATGAGATAAGGCATCTTCCCAGAAAGACACAATAACCAGTAACAGATTTCCTGGTGTCTTGGCATGCACCCCAATCAGAATCACAGAAGGCTTGAATAGATAATTCACCTGTTTTTGGATAAAAAAGACCAAAATTGGAAGTGCCCTTCAGATATCTGAGCAGGTGTAAGGCAGCAGTCCAGTGAGAGCTTCTAGGTGAACTGACAAACTGACTTAACTGCTGTGTAGCAAATGTTAAGTCTGGCCTTGTGAGATTCAGATACAATAGCCTTCCTATTAACCTTCTGCAGGATTCAGTGTCTGCAAAAGGCAATCCATCTGAATAATTGAGCTTCTGACCATAAGGAAGTGGTGTAGAAGTGGGCTTAGAGTTGTCCAATCCTACATCATTGATAATGTCCAGAATGTACTTTCTTTGGCAAAGGAAAGTACCTGTGTCATTCTTACTCAATTCCATGCCAAGGAAATAAGTAGCCTCCCCCAGGTCCTTGATGCTAAAGCTAGTATCCATGAACTGCTTTACAGCATGTAAAAGATCAAGATTATTCCCAGTGATCAGAACATCATCAACATAGACTAATAAAGCTAGAAAATCATCATCTCCAGTCAATGTGAACAAGCAATGGTCATGTGCAGATTGTGTGAAACCAAAATGAAGCAATTTGGTGCATAATTCTGCATTCCACTGTCTAGAGGCTTGTTTAAGTCCATATAGACTTTTCTTAAGTCTACATACCTGTCCAGGACCAGCCTTGGTGTATCCATCAGGTGGTTGTAGGTATACCTCTCTATCCAGAAATCCATGTAAGAAGGCATTGTTGATGTCTATGTGATGCAATGGCCATCCTTTCATAGTGGCAAGTGCTATGAGAAATCTCACAGTCACTGGCTTGGCAACTGGAGAGAAACTTTCTTCATAACCCTCTCCCAGAATCTGATTATACCCCTTTGCAACCAACCGTGCTTTATATCTTTCAATGAGACCATCTGGTTTGAGCTTGACCTTGTAAACCCATTTGCTACCAATGGGTTTCTTCCCTGCAGGTAAATCTGTTATTTCCCAAGTATCATTAGCTTCTAGGGCATCAAGTTCTTGATCCATGGCCTCTCTCCATTCTGGATAGGTGATAGCTTCCTTGTAGCTCTTAGGTTCTGGTACAATCAGGTGATTGGCATGAAAAGCTGCATGAGATTGTGGATGCTTGAACATGGATGTTACAAAGTCCTGCAGATGAGCTGGTTTTTGTATTTGCCTAGTGCTTCTTCTGAGTGGTGGTGGGTCTGCATTCAGTTGATCTGCTGCTGCCTCTGATTCAGGTTCTTGTCTGGTATTTCTTCTTGCTGGTGCAGTATCTGTATGAATCTGATCTCTTTGAGTTAGCCTGGCACTGCTTCTGAGTGGTGTTGGGCTTGCATGAATCTCATCTGCTTCTCTTTCTGATTCAATTGACTCCTCTGAGGGATCAGCTGTGGTAGATGGAACAGGCACAGCTAAAGGATTTAAGATAGGTGTTGAAGAGCTTTCCTCATCATTCAAAAATGACAGTGGCATTGGAGATGATTCTGTCTTGTTATCAAAATCAGGATCAACATATGGATAAGTATTCTCAAGGCAGATAAGATCTCTTGAAGTAATCACTTGCTTTCTAGCAATGTGATAGACTCTGTATGCCTTTTGGTGAGGGGCATATTCCAAGAAAATGCATTTCTTGGCTCTTTGATCAAATTTATTCTTGTGTGGACTTGTATTAGTGGCATATGCAAGACAACCAAAGGGCTTCATCATTGCATATGTTGGTATTCTCTGAAACATTACTGTAAATGGGACTTGCCAGTTTAAGACTCTTGTGGGCAATTTGCTTATGATGTGTGTGGCAGTGAGGATGGAGTATGACCACAAATAGTGTGGGATTGAAGACTCCTTCATCAAGGCTCTGGCCATTTCAAGTAAATGCCTGTGTTTTCTCTCCACTACTCCATTTTGTTGTGGAGTATAGACACAGCTGCTCTGGTGTATTATCCCCTGGTCCTTGAGAAACTGCTGGCAATCTCCACTTAAAAACTCTGCTCCATTATCTGTTCTAACCATCTTCACTGTTTTCTCAAGTTGTCTTGTGATCATGTGGATGAATTCCATAAGTGAGCTCACTGTTTGCTTCTTGCTTGCCATAAGATTCACCCAGGTCATCCTACTATAATCATCCACAATGGTTAGAAAATAGGAAGTGTTGGTGATGCTGGGTTGACTATATGGTCCCCAGATATCCACATGCAGAAGTTCTAGCACCCTGGTGGTGCTAATTGAACTGGTAGGAAAACTGAGCCTGGTTTGCTTTGAGATATGGCAGATTTCACAATGCTTATGCGTTTCCAGAACAGGTGGAGTGCACATGTGCTCCAGGAAGTGTAGATGCTGCATAGAAGCTGGTGATGCATGTCCCAGTCTTCTATGCCAAGTTTTGAACAACTTGTTATAGTGTTCTGCATTTGCTGCATATGCTGCTAAAGCCTCTTCTGAGTATGCTGGCTTGGCAATATATAGCTTTTCAACAAGATGTCCAGTGAGAATGATGCTTCCATCTCTTGCACTTTTGACAGTGCAAGATTCATGATCAAATACAGCCTTTGCTCCTGTGTCCATTGTCAATTGGGATATGGATAACAGGTTGCAAGTGAAGCTTGGCACAAGAAATACCTCTGTCAGTGTGAGTTTGTCTGATAAGGAAACACTTCCACACTGCTCCACCTTTCTTTCTGTTCCATCTGGCAAAGTTACCATAGATGTGTGCTGTATAGGTCTAAGATTGCTCATCAGTGTTGGATCATTGCACATGTGCCTGCTGGCACCTGTGTCAATGATCCATGCCCCATCATCAACTCCATCTATTAATGTGAAAGCAAAAAATGAGCTTCCAGCATGTGTATTATTTGCATTCTTCACCCTTGAATTCTCTGCTTGCTGTTTCAGTTCTGATTGATTCAGAATCCTTGCCACTTCCCTTTGTACAATGGCTGATATATCTGGAGACTTGTTGTGACTTTCAGTGTAATGCTCATTCACTGTCACATCCTCTCCAGTTATGTCAGCTGAGTGAGCATAATTTCCCTGATTTCCCTTCCACCAATCTGGATATCCTTTCAACTGAAAGCAGTTTGAAATTACATGTCCATGGTTTCCACAATGATCACAAAGCAGCTTTGCCTTTTCTTCCTTTGTTAATCTGTTGCTGCCTCTTCCTTTACCAGTAGAATGCCCTCCTCTGCTATTTGAGCCAAAATGGGCTAGTCTGTTAGCTGATCCTCTACCACCATTGTTGAATTTCACATTCATGGCCGAGCTATCCATCAACTCACTTCCAGATATGTGTACATTTCTTTGTCTTTCAATTCTTAAGATCATTGAGTATGCTTTATCCACACTTGGAAGTGGATCCATCAGCAGGATTTGACTCCTAATGGGATCATATGACTCATTTAATCCCATTAGGAACTTAATCAACTTTCCAGACATGTCAAATTCCTCCCATCCTTTAGTAGCTCCACAAGAACAGGCCCCACAGGTGCACATTGGCAAAGATCTGAGCAAAGAGAGTTCATTCCATAGCTTATGCAAGCTGTTATAGTAAACAGCCATTGATTGGTTCCCTTGAGTCAGGTTACATATCTCCTTCTGGACATGAAACAGTTGGGGTCCGTTGCTGTCTCCAAATCTGTTGGTAACTGTTTCCCACAGATCCCTTGCACTCTTGGCATAAGGAATGTTTCTGATATTTCCTTGGATAGAGAGTTTAATAGCCATGCTCTAACCATACCATCCACTCTTTCCCACTGCTCTTTAAGTCTATTATCAGTGGGCACAGCAATGTTTCCATTTATGAAACCTATCTTGTTTTTAGCTAAGAGAGCTATTTGAACTGACTTACTCCATGGTAAAAAATTACTTCCATTCAGTTTTGTAGATACTAGGGACATACCAGGGTGATCCGAGCCATGAAGGCTCAATGGATCATTATCAAGGCAAATATTTGCAGTTTGAGCTGTGGCAGACTCTGATGTAGCCATGGCTCTTTCAGTTCCTCCAGATCCGAGTTGTGGCCACTCTTCTTGTGGTAAATGCCAAGCACTTCCGGTTGATGAGTGTAATGGCAACAGTAATATCTTGTTTCATTGAATGAACATCATGAATGAAGACCAGAAAGAAGCGGCCATAAGCTTGTTGCCCACTGAGCTACAGATTGTTTGTGTTTATATATGACACACAATACCAAAAAACCTAGCTGATAAAGTACTAAAAATAAAAGACATTAATGTGTGCTTATAAGAAGCAACACTAGCATAATACTTTCTAAGCTAGAATGCTTTATTACCAAATATGGTAATAAGCATCAACAGCTAGCTTGACTAGTCTAATCAAAAGGGATTAAGCTAAATACACGCATTAATGACTTAATACATACTATAATCCAGTGTGTATTAAGATATCAATCCATGCAATATCTATAATCCAACATTATCAACACTCCAAACCTAAATCTTATTCATTTTGGTGCCACTCATTTTTCTCTAAGATATATATATTGGAATTGGTAGACATATTGTGGTTTTTTTAATTTGCATCTCTCATTTTTTATCTCGTGTTTAATTT
Organism: Ajuga chamaepitys; assembly: GCA_958295605.1. Lineage (NCBI taxonomy): Eukaryota > Viridiplantae > Streptophyta > Magnoliopsida > Lamiales > Lamiaceae > Ajuga > Ajuga chamaepitys. The sequence goes on from OY282504.1 coordinate 5,048,573, forward strand.
ATATTGATGGTGAAGAAACCGATTCAAAACCCATTTACATGATCCGTGAAAAAATAATTTTTTAAAACATTTAAATACTATGTGGTTAAGGGGGATAAAGACTGCTTCGGGGACTAATAAGTGGAATACGCAAATCAAAATTGCTATATTATGAGTAAAATATGAAGTGTATGATTGAGTCCTTGACGGAGATTAAGAATCCATCAGATCTCTCCTTGGATCATTGTCCTCTTCTTTGAATGTTATCGTGTCTTTTTCCCTAACTAGCTGCCAAATTATGATCTTGTATTTTTCATATGTAAGAAGAGATAAAGACATAGGAGAAAGAGACAGATGATGTTTAGAGGTTGGTATAATCATAAGGGTAAACAAATTTGATGGTTGGGACATAAGCCACATGCCCATAACATTGGATAGAAAAAACAAAGAGGCCCAATTAAGTTTATGAACACGTGCAAGGAATTGTCATTTTCATCTAATTATTTGGCATTTTACTAGCTTTAGAATTGAAACAAGTTGTTGTTTGTGGTTTTACTTTGTGAAAAACTGATGACAAAAATAATTATAGGTGGGGTATTCTCTAGATGTACCCTCGTACGCCAGTTTACCTCAACTTGAAATAAGATTTTACTTAGACCAGTACGGCGGTGAAGATGATATCTGGATTGGCAAAACCTTGTACAGGTAATCCTTTCAATTTCACCCTTTACTACAAATTGCTTTTTTTTTTTTTTTTTTTTTTTTTTACCTTTTCACATAACAACTAAACAGTAAATATAGTATTAAGTGTGAGACACGATACAATATGTGGAGTGATGAACATAGCAAACAAACAGTGAAGATGATAAGCATACAAAACAATAATCAACTTATGTGAATAGTCCTCAAATACAGGAAAAGCTCAATTAATTTGCAGCTGGCTAAAAGCTGGGAATTTGGATCTTATATAAATGCAAATTTTGACATAGATTCAGAAGGAAAATTCCCACCATTGTGGAGCAGTGATTGATGTCACCTACTAGGCTTAAGTTGAGCATGATCTAAAGAGTCTCCTTCCTGGCCAAAAAGTGGGAGAATTACATGGAGGTGGTGAAAGTGGTGAAGTTGTTGGAGGCAGTGGTGTTGGAGGAAGTGGCGAGGTTGTTGGAAGGAGTGATGCTAACAATGAAGCTGGACCTAGTCGAAGGGAGAACTGATGGTGTGTGATTTTATCCGATCTAAAAACAGGTGTTCTTACAACAAATAATTTTTTATTACTTTGCAGTATTTGGTTTCTTGATGTTAGACATCTTTATGATAAATGTGCTAACATACTATGTGGTTAAGGGGGAGTATGAGATTAAGGAGGAGTGAGTGGGGCTATTTGTGATCCATCACCACTCTCCCTGTATGTGTGATGTTTAGGTGGAGTGAAGTGGGGCTGTTTGTGATCCACCACCACTCTTTAGTAATTTTTTATCTAACTTAGTAGTAAAGTTGTTTTAGTGTAAGTAATTATGACTATGAACCTGTTATAATTGTTCTGTTTATTTGTTCTTAGGTTGTTTCATGTGTCTTTGGTAGGTTTTAAAAAAAAATTGAATAGCTTGCTGAGTAATATGGTACTATTTGTCCTGCTAGATCACATTATGTGTGTTGCCTGCTTATTTTGTCGTATGTGGCATTTTTTATTGTAGTAATTTGCCCATTGATTAAGGTTTGTTGAGGAGCTTAGTCAAAAAACTTGTTCATGTGTTTACAGTGTAAGCAAAATGAACACATCACGTGTTTAAACTGTAAACAGCAGAACCTAAACTTCATCTATTCTAGCCTAATTTATAAATAGCCCGGTTATGTCAAGCCCTTGAATGTCATACGTACCTCCTGCTTGGCAATGTGATTCTAACTAATCAATGTTGTCCCTTACAAGTTGTTCTTCAACATCAAGTAAATTTGGTAATGACCCTGTCCTTCCTTGAGCTCCTTTGGTTATGTGTGATTGTCTATAGCTGTTACCCCTTTTAACTTTCATAGCCTCATCAAGTATACTTGTAGACTTAGGAAAACGTTGTTCAACTTGATTGCTCTTCATAGGATTTTAGCACATTGCACACCAAATCTTCCACATTGTAGCTTCTATTCTCTATTTGTAGGCTTTGAATGGCTCGGAAGTAGCCCAAGTCCAACACATTAGTGTTCAGTGAGTTAGGTGGTTGGCATATCAACTGAATATCGAACCCATCACTTGAGGCGGCCAATCTGAAATCTGGAACGAAACTGCTAATATGCGATCTAGCATTATCTTGTTGAATGATAATGTGCTTGCTTGCATGTGCCAGCCACTTGGCCTTTATAGCTGGTAGAATCTGGCTCACCCGAATGATGAAACATTTTTCATGTTAAACATGATTTTGTGTGTTAGAAATGTCATCAATTTTTCCAAATACATGTGCCAAGTGTTAGGGAAATTTAGGAGACTTTCTAACATAAAAAAACTAAATGATGATACATTTCTGATAGTTTTAGTGTTACCTTATCCAATAGGCAGTTTTTTATCACTTCTTTGGTGATGGACTCAATTGGTCCTGTAACCTATGTTCCGCGAGCTCTGTTAGCACTGTTTCTGAAGGCTAGCTGCATTGTGGTAAAAGGGAACATCCCTATTTTGCCATCAAACAGTAACTCGCCTTCCGATGTGTAATGTGGCTTTGCCACAACACAGATGAACATAACCTTCGGTATAAAACGTTTACTTTTGCGAGTTTATATGCTCTTTTACTAGATTTCTGTAAATAAAATCATTTCTCATCTATGTGATTGTGAATCATGTTGTGCATACCATCATACCTGATTTTTTGTGTGTTGTTGTCCTTATTTAAAAAACTAAGGCTCAACTTCAATCTTTGAAGCTTGTTTGAATCAGTGAGTTGTGGCTTAACGACATTTGTATGGGCCTTTATGTCCCCTGATTTTACCCATCGCCTTACTTGACATTTGCTGACCTCTAGTTCCTTTGCAAGACTTCTAATACTGCCTCTTTTGGAAAATGGAATAGCCTCCATGGTAGAGGTGGCAATTTGGGCGGCCCGGCCCGGGCCAAGGGAAAGTTTGGGCCGGGTCGGGCCGGATTTATTTCGGGCCTAGAAATGCTAGGCCCGGCCCGGAGGACCTCGGGCCGGGTCGGGCCAAAAAGCCCACCAATGTGTTTTTTTTTTTTTTTAATTACTTTAACCATGAAGTAGAATTATATATTGAGGCGAACTTCAGTTTAATTCTCTTAAGAAAAAACTTGATCGGAAGATAATATATTACTATTCGTTGCAATATGAAATGATATCTATTAATCTATAGGCATGTCTCAAACCTCAGATATAACAATAATAATAATAATAATAATAATAATAATAATAATAATAATAATAATAATAATAATAATAATAATAATAATAATAATAATAATAATAATAATAATAATAATAATAATAATAATAATAATAATAATAATAATAATAATAATAATAAAAGAATGAATGGATGAGTGATACATAGTTATATACTACACGTCACAAGTTATTTAATTTTTTTGTACGTACTATACTACATATTAATCAATTTTTCATTTTTCGACACATAATAAATAATGAGCATGCTTGGATCCAATTCATTTTCCATCTTCAGGCTAATAAAACTGAAGAAATAGAGTATTAAATTAGTCAAATGTTTTAATTTTTCGGTAAATAGATACATTTATGCTCTACTAGAAAAAAAGAAAAAGAAAAACATGTTTCAAATAGTACACAAAATATTACCTAATTCCTAAATTTTTCTTATTGGATTAGTGAGGGGAAAAAAATTCAATTCCATCGGGCCGGCCAGCGGGCTTTCGGGCCGGGCCGGGCTTGGCCCGCCAAAAGAAAAGCCCGAATTTTTTCGGGCCTTTAATATTCCGGCCCAGCTCGCTCTATATTTCGGGCTAAACGGGCCGGCCCATTGGACCGAGCCAATTTTGCCAGCTCTACTCCATGGCTTCGGTATCTAAAGTAACAACCCTTGATGAGGCTGATCTCTTTATTTTTGCTGGAAAAGCGATCGAATGACCCTCTTGAATCTGTTTTTTTGTAGATTGCCAAATTGCCCAAATAGTCCGAGAAGAAACTCCAAATGATGCTGCGAGTTCTTTCGCTACGCCCTTCTTCAAAACTTCGTTGTTGTTGTTTCCAGGAAGCGCCTGTGCTACTAGAAGTCGGTTTGATGGAGTCATTTGGGGGCCTAACCCATTATTGGACATCTTTCCTTGTTTTAAAACAGTTTTTGTATTTTCAGATTTAAAACTGCATTGAATGCAGTACTTACTAATATTTATAATGTGTTTGGCAGTTGGAAATTTGTTTCCCAAAATTTGAGTGGGAAAATTTGAATGGGAAAATTTAAATGTAATTTGGACAATATTTAGATGAATTTTCTGTTGTAAAAGGATCAGATTTGGGGGAAATTAAATTCAGTAGATTTGACACTGTAGTTAACATTTGCGTGTTGTTTACAGGTTAGGTAATTTGAATAATATTGTTGATCAGCTTTGTTAACAGGTGTATTAAAAAGAAAAGGGAGGGAAGTGTTAAAACACTAGTCCTTCCCTTTAAACTGATTAATTAGGGTTCAAAAGTCAAAGAAAAAACAGTCTTAACATCCGTGCCCTGTCAAAGCAGATTGGATCTTCTACTACAAGCGGTGCTACATCTTCTACTGCAGTTACACAATACACTGATACATATACACAGTGACATCATCAATACATCACAAATGTACATAGCTACTATATTTTATATAACTGTAGTAGGAGATGTAGCACTATATGTAGCAGAAGGTCCGAAATGCGGTCAAAGTGGAAGTTTTAACGGGGACCGAAGGAATATATTGCACCATATGTAGGACCTTTTGCTGATTCAATCACAGTTTATGTCAAGATAATTTTTAACTTAAGCTGTATTTGGATGGGATATATGACTATGAATTTGGGAAATAAATTTGAAATTCACTTAATATGCTTAACTGAAAAGTTGAATTAACGAATTTGAAATCAGTTTTAAATTTCTTTTTTTCTTTTAATTAATAATTATTTAAAACCCTTCCTCCAACCACACACACTACATAATTTGATGAAACTTGAAATGATGATTTGTTATATTACCTCTATTTTATTAGATGTTCTTTTATGGAAAATGAACAAATAAAATCTTTTTAGATTTTTTTCTCCTCTTAAATTTCTTAATTTTCTTCACATTTCTTAACTATTATTATCTAATTATATGGTAGGTTGCATAATGAGAGATTTTTTAGGAGTAGTCAAATGGGTAGTATTGGAAAAATTATGGAAAAAAAAAAAAGCTAAATGAACATCTAATTATAAACAAAGGCAAAAATTTATGAGACCGTCACACGACCATCACACGCTGTGACGGGAAAAAAGTATCACATTTTGTGGTAAAAGTATCACGTTTATATGTAAAAATATCACTTTTTTAACAAAAAAAAAGTATAATTTTTTATAGTAAAAAGTATCACATTTATTTGTAAAAGTATCAATGTAGTAAAAATATCACTTTTATCTATAAAAATATCACTTTTTCCTGTAAAAGTATCAATTTTTTCTGTAAAAGTGTGTTTCGTCACACGTGTGACCGTCACACACAAGACTCGCTCATAAACAAAACACAAAAACTAAAAGAACATCTAAAAATAATGGAGGTAGTATATTACAATTCCCACAAGAAGTTATTTCTTCCATTTTTATGCGCGAAAGGATATTTGTGTTGATTTGCATGAATCCTGAAGCAGTTGAATCTTGGTTTTGAAAAATAAGGTGTTAGTTTTAATATGTTTTTACATTTTTGAGAAATTAATAAATTTTAAATATTAATTGGGGATATTTATTTTGTGATTTTTTCATTTGGATGGGAAATGACTAACCCTAACGTATTTCATTTTACAGACGGATGATCCATACATCCGCATCAACATCCGCATCAACATCCACATCCTATTGCTTCTGTATTATTACCTACATCATCTTTTACAATTTTCAATACATTTTTTACGATTATCAATATGCATCATACCCTACAAATCTCCTAAACAAAAATACATTTACACTATTTGAATGAATTTACCATCCGAGGGTGTGCCACAACGGATTTGATCACAAGTATCTATATACAATAATTACTTAGAGTGTTATATATATACACGGATTTGATCACATGCTCACTGGTGGGCACCAACTTATAAGGCCACCACTTATGTGGCACGCCGTATAAGTAGGGGAAGCCACCACTATTTACTTTATTTCTTTTAGTCATCCCATATTTATATATATTTCATATTTATCCTCATTTTATTAATTAAGTTAAATATTTTGTGCTTATCTTTTTCTGGCCCCATGTTTTTTCTAGTTTATTAATCCCGTCCCATGAAAGCTTATTTTTTGATTCTCCGATTTTTCTATTTTGCATACTATGAATTTCGCATAACAATATAATCTCGTCCCATACATGCTGACGTTATAACTATATATAGGCCCATCCCAATTTTTTTGCAAAAGAATGGATGAACTTGCAAAAATCGATGAATTTGAAGAATTTGAAAAATAGATCCTCTTATCAGAAGAATGGATGGATTTGAAGAAATTTTCAAAGAAAAGTAATATTTCAATTAATTATATGTGAAATAGAAAAAAAATCGAAGAATCTAAAAATAAGATTTAATAGGACGAGAATTATAAAATAGAAAAAAGATGGACCTAGAAAAAAAACACAAAATATTTGATTTAAGTAATAAAATGGGGGTAAAGTTGAAATATATATAAATGTGGGGATGAAATTAAAGAAATAAAGTAAATAATGGTGGGCTCCTCTACATATGTGACATGCCACATAAGCAGTGCGCATATAAATTAGTGCCCACGGGTGGGCATGTGATCAAATCCGTATATATACAATATGGGCTGCACTACCCACAATATCGGAACCCTTATGACGCCTCACAAAGAACAATTCGGATTCTCTGTTGCAGTAGGTGTTTCATCATCTGTTACACTCAATTCAATAGGTGACATATATTAATTTGTGACATCATACCATACACGTGTCGGTTAGTGAATATAGTAAAATACAAGATGTAACACCAAAGTGTAACAGATAATCTCATGTGCACAAAGAGACTTTCCGTCGAACTAGTCAAATTGTATAATCTCGCTTTTAAGCTTCAAGGTCTTTTTGGTTGGAAGTGCTTAAACAATAACTTTAGGCACAAGTGCGTCCAGTTTTTTACAGTCTGCGAGTTTAGCTAGGACTTTGCCTTATTTCTTAGTAAAAATGGGAACAGGCTGAGATGAATTGCATCATCAAAAACCCCATTGATCTTGATAGTATCATAGATCTCTATGAACTGGGTCAAATATCCATTGGGATTGTCTGTAACACTGCCTCGAACTGGTTCTATTGAACCATAAAAATGAGTGTAGGATTCAACCCGAATATATTTTTCTGGACTCATGGCCTGGTGATACTTTCAAAGTTGCAGTCCACTATTGGTCGGAATAAGTCACCGATTGGTGGTTGAACCTCTTCTTGTTGCCTTGCTAGTTGCAAGCTGTTTGTTCAGCTCTTCTGCCATAGGTAATACATTGTGTTGGATTTGTTCGGAGTTCTGCTTGTGGCAAGTTGCTTCAATTTTAGTATTTAACGTATAAGCTTTCCAGACTTAGGTCGTGATGTACCTTGTTTGCCGTCGATGGTTTCTGATACATCTCCTAAAAAATCTTCAACATCTCCCTCATCAACTTTGCTGCAGTCGTGTGATAGATGATCTCCTTGGACAGCGATAGACGTATCGCGCTCATCGCCTTCCTGTCCAATAACGCCCACTCCGCTACTTCCATCTTCTCGGGCTTCTCTCGTAGAGGCAAGTACAGATCTTTACCGTAAAGATAATCCTCCATCTGCATCTTCTAAAATTTGTAGTCAGAACCATCAAACTTCTCGATCGACACCTTTCCTTCCATCGTGATACTCCCTTCGAACCCTGAGCTCTTGATACCAGTTGTTAAGAATTAACACACATGACAGGCTAATATTATAACCCTAAATTACCGCAAGTATACGGGTGTAGATGTAGATAGCAAAAGTCAAGGTCGATCCACAGAGAACAGGTTATGTAATTCGACTCCCTAACTATCTAGGATTACCCTAACTAGACACTCGAATTGTTGAAAGATTTTATTAAAATAAATTGCATGCATTAATAAACTAAATTACTAAAACAAGAATTTTCAATTTACGGGAATTTATCCTAGGGTGTCGATTTCAGGAATTAATTTGATAATGATTAAGTTATAACTTATAGACTTTTAAATCAATTTCTTTATCTATTAGACGGCACTTATATAACTTAGCCCTTCTCTCGAAGCAATTAAATCGTGGATTGATTAGAATAATTACTCTCTCGAGTCAATTAATCCTAACAACTTCTAAAAGATCCTTAACCTTTGCCTACGTAGTTATAGACAACTGCGCTATATGTTGTACGTCTATTAACAACTCCCTTCTCTCGAGACAAAATTGTTAAACGAATAAACTAAGCCTAAGTGATCCAATTATGCTCAGTTATAAAATAAGAACAAATGCATAGATAGATAATCAAAATTGGAGCTTATAAATCAAAAGTTTAAATCAAAATCGTCATAAAAATCCTACTCTCTAACCCTAGGACACGAGTAGTTTAGCTACTTATGCCTATTATCAATTACATACAATTATTCAATGAATACATCATAAAGAAAAGAAAATTAAACAAGAAGTAAATAAACTCGATTGTTCGGCTCGTCGATCTTCGTCTTCTCGCTCTCACGTCTTCCACTCGAGTGTCAAAGTGTGAGAAAGTATGTTATGTGGTGTGTGTTCTCTGAAAAACGAACTTCCCTTGCCTTTTATAGACTTCGGGACGAGTCCTGAGGTCTCTAGATCTCAATTCCTATTCATAATAGGAATTTCTCCAAAACAGCGGCTTTTGGCGTGGCCGCTTTGCTTGTGTAACGCGGCAGTGTTGCTTTAGACTTGAAACAGCTTGAAATCGTGGCTTTTTGGCACGGCCGTGTTGCATGTGTGGTGTGTCCGCGCTGCATGGACAGCGTCAATGTTCCTTTCTTCGTACTTATTCTATCGCAGCCGCGAGCTTAGCTAGTCGCGATCGCGACGGTTCACTTCCAAACCAGGCCCAGACCGGTTTGGACCAGTTCAGACCGTTTTAAGCTGGTTTTTTTCTCTCTTTTTAACTTGTTCTTTTAACCGATAGTCGTAAACTACAAATTTTAGCCCTGAAATACTTAAAATACCTTCAAAACAAGTCAAACACGTTAAATGGTTCAAATATTACAAATCCACACAACTCTCAACCAAATATGCATGTAAATGTTATCAAATATAATCCTAAATCAACCTAAATACATGCATAATTAACGTGTATCAAAATACGATCACAAAATTGAAGAAAATAAGAACGAGAAAATAACATACAATATTGGTTACCCAGTTCATTACGATGTGTAACTACGTATGGGGGCAATACCAGGCCAGGGATTTGCTAAGGGACCTAAATTGACCTCAACTTGAGGTCCAAGAAAATTGCCCACATCAACCGTCGCGGCCGCGACTAACACCTGTCTTGGTCGTGTTCCGTCAAGCCCTCCGCCAGCTTAACCATGCATCTTTCGTCGCGACCGCGACACCTTCCCAATGTCAAATCCACTAACGAGCAAACTTTTATCACAGCCGCGAGCCCATTGACGCAAATCAGGCTCCATACACAACAGAAATCGTATGCGTCGTTTGACTTGAAAAGTTCGATCATTTTTTCTCAAGTCGTAGTTCGGAGGTCTCTATTTGATGCCATTGCGGATTCAGCTAATCTATTTTGGACAGAAGCACATAACTTTTTTTGAACAATTACCGACGACGCATACATGACACATGATTTTTGAATATTTATATACAAATAAAAGTCATGTCGAAATAGAAAATTTATTGTACATATGTTTTTTTTGCAATGATATTACATGTATTCTGGACATAATATTGATGTTATAATTAGAATCGGTTGAACTATAACATGAACGAACATGATGAATGCGCTAGACAGGTTATGGCAACTAATGACCTTGGTTGATTCTGAATATGTATCCTTATTTGCCATTAAATGGCAAAATATATGTTTTTTTTTATTTATATAATACACCTAAATGACATAAACATTTGTCTTAGTTATCATTAACTTGAGAGCTGCTTTTTTCGAATTGAATAATATACATTAACATAATTTTTTTAATTATCATTACATTGGAAGATATGTTTTTTTCTTTACATAACGTATATTGTGATTAGATTGAGATATTAACTTGTGCGAATATATGGTAGAAATCTCGACAAAGACTACGATGAAATCTGCGAAATTGACAATTAGACAACTTGGTAGAAATATAAAAAACGAATTTTAGACGAAGTCGGGTTTCCCAGAATTAGCAACTCGATTTGGGCGGAAAAATGGTTAGTTTGCTATTTTGGGATGATGTTTTATTATATTAAGTATGATATATGATATAGATGTTCGGTTAGTATCAATGGAACACTCGAAAAAATATTTATTTTTTAGAATGTATTTAGAGAAATCGAGTTGTTAATAGTACTAACCTTCAATAGACACATTCATATGTTTTTCTCTTCAATTTGAATATAAGGTTCTCTAGTAAATGGTAATTGATGACACAGTGGATAGTCATGAATCATGAATACTCCGTAGGTTGTTTTTGAATTGAAGGATTTGAAATGAATGGATTTCAAATTCACTCAAATTAGAAGGGATATGAAATTCACTCAAATCTTTTAAAAGATAGCTCAAAATAAAATGATAATCCAAACAATAACAATGGATTTAAGACTAAGAATTGTAAATTCATCCTCAAATCCTTCCATCCATATGCAACCTATAGTTATTGAATATTATACTTATTTTATTGTCTTATGATCTATATTTGAATAGGTTATTTAGTGATGAGCTGTATAAACATTATTTAATATATTATAAAAAATTGGACTATGTATTTCGAATATAATTTTTTTTTTAAACTAGCTTACATATAGGTCGAAGGAAGTAGATTATTATCTTAGGCCCTATTTGGATGGAGGTATTTGATTTGTCAAGGGATTTAAAATGAACAGATTTCAAAATCCTAGATTTAAAATCCATGAACTTGAAATTCTTTATTTGGATTTATGGTGGATTTGTTAAAGGATTTTTAAATCCAAAATTTTCAAATCCATGGTTTGGCAAAAAACTGATATAATATTTGTAAAATTCAATGTTTTTCTTTAAAGTTTAACTAACAATTTATATTTTTTATTAAATAAAATAATATTTATCTACATCTAAATTAACCGAGAAAATTTATTTCCAATTATTTATATACACATAAATTATTGGGAGCATTTCATTTTGTCCATCCAAATGAGCTTTATAGTATACTCATTTTCCTTTCAATATAGAATACATCTTTCAATATACTCCAATCAATACCTTTCTAAAATAATTTATTGAAGAAATGTTGCTTCTTAGCAATTAGTCATTCGGTGTTGTGGAGAAAATAATTAGCAGAAGACATATACTATCTCTATTTTTTTTAGTTATCATTTTAACTTTATTTATTTTATTTGTAAATAGTTGACATTTTAATTTTTTTATCATTTTCTTTTTTTACTATACTAATCCTATAGTTATAGAAAATATTAACAATATATAAAAATGATTAAAAAATTCAAGGGATTTAAGAAAATTAGTTAAGGGTTGATTTGTCAACTCCTTAAATACCTTAATTTTCTTATCTAAAGTTAGAATGACAACTAAAAAAGAAAAAAACAAAGGTAGTATTAAAGTACCAATTTTAAATCAATAGAAGAAAATATAAAATAATTGCAAAAGAAAAATAAATAGAAATATGAAATTAATATAGATATTCCTTTTAATTTATTACATATTGAAATATTAATTATTAATATAATGTTGGCACTTAGCAATTTTAGCTATTCGTATTGAGGATGTGGAAGAAAGATATACAAATATCAACTTTAAATCAGTAGAAGAAAATATAAAATAATTCCAGAAGAAAAGAAATATATAAAACAATTAAAAAAATAAAAATAATTTGTCAGAAGTGGGTTCAAGAAAGATATAAAAATATCAACTTTAAATCAGTAGAAGAAAATATAAAATAATTCCAGAAGAAAAGAAATATATAAAACAATTAAAAAAAATATTTTGTCAGAAGTGGGATTTGAACCCACGCCCTCGTAAGAGGACCAGAACTTGAGTCTGGCGCCTTAGACCACTCGGCCATCCTGACAATATGATAGATTTATTAAATCAAATCTTAATACTAATAATAATTTCCAGAATGGCTACCATTCATGTTATTTCACTTAACTAATATTATACCCGTATGATGCACGGTTTGAATGATGTTTGAAAAATTAAATAAATATGAATTGTTATTAAATTCGTAATTGTTAACAAAACGATGGTTATTATATATAAATATTTAGTAAGACAATTCAAGAATATTAGGTAATTTTGAGTTGTTATTAGATTTACAGATTGTAATAAAACAATGGTTGTAAATCAAATTTAACCACTCAGTGAATCATGTTAAAAGTAATTGTAACATTATTTTGAATATGAAAATGAAATGAAATCCAACATCATCAAACATGTCCAGCATTTTAAATATGGTTAATTACCAAAAATAACCTGAACTATGGACTTTTTTACGATTGTCACCTTAATTTCTTATTTTTTTCGATCACAACCTGTATTACACGTTTTTTTTTTCACTTTGCAACCTCCGACTATATATTCCGGCATATGTAGGCCATGTGCACATCACATGCAACAATCCAATAAGATTGTGACATGTGTCCATCAATAAAATAATTTAAAATATAAAAAAGAAAATTCTGGAAAATGATAAGTTGGTTGTTTTCTGAAATAGTTGTTTGATATTTTTCGGAATCAGAGATAGGTTGGGTTGTTTGATGGTCCAGGTTGAGCTGTAATTTTCTTGTTCTTGTGGATTTTGAATAGATGGGGGTGACGGTAAAGAATTCACTGAGCCGCCATTGCAATTGTTGTTCTAAAGATCCGCCATTGAAGCTCCTCAAAAATCAAAGTTCTTACGAATGGTAGAAATTTCATTTTTTGTCACAGATCGAAGATTCAACCCCAAAAAATTAAGCCTCTAGAGTTAGATTTTTTTTTTTTTTTTTGAATATTCTTATATATTATTTATATATTTAATAAATTAAAATTTAAACAAATTTCTTATCTCTTAATTTCATTTTCCAGAATTTTCTTTTTTATATTTTAATTTATTTTATTGATGGACACATGTCACAATCCTATTGGGTCTTTTGGTATGTTCTGTGCACATGGCCTATATATGCCGGAATATATAGTCGGATGTTGCAAAGTGAAAAAAAACGTGTAATACAGGTTGTGATCGGAAAAAATAAAAAGTTAAGGTGGCAATAGTAAAAAAGACCTATAGTTCAAGTTGTTTTTGGTAATTAACCCTTTGAAATATTGGAAAGTATAAAAATTTAAAATATTTAGAATGTATTATTTGCACATTATTCATTTGGACTATACTTTTGGGTCGATCATTTCGGATAACAATTAATGATATGTTTGTTTATGAATTTGCTCGTTTAAATGTAGGACGGATTAATCCAAGCTTGTATTTGGGTTGGGATTTAAAATTAGGGTTTATTACCAAAATCAATCTGTAGATGACCCTTTTTTCCACTTGCAACCCAACGTTCAAAAAGCTTCTCAATGTAAACCCTAGTAATCGGGATTTTTCGATAACAACCTATACTCAAATTTATTATTTTTTTCCGGCCACTTAACCGCCATGTGACTTGCACGCGTGTTTTGGATGGCAAACTTGTAACTTTTGCGACTTTTATGATACAACTTTTGCTAATTATCCCTCCCAACGGTAACATTCCAAAATTGGAGATAAATATGGGTAGGGTTCTTTTCACTTCTACACGAACATAGACGAAGTCAATGGCATTGCAGCCATGGAGCATCGTTGCCACTGTGGAATAATCGACGTCAAGAGCGGTCCGAACAGCTGCAGCTGCAACACTGTTATTTGCTTGTACTACGTCCGCCTCGAGGTTATTCATGCTTCTCAAGAGTCCGGGCAATATTTGACAATGGATACTTTACCTGGCGTAGCTTGACCACTGTCATCAAAACCCATTTAGCCTTAAAATTAGCTATATGTATCTTTCACGTTAGATTATTCTAACTTCCTGCCAAATTGATCAGAACTGCACCAAATTAACCAAATTTTGGCAAAACTAGCAACATGTCAAGAACTTTGGATTTGTTTGATTATTAGGTCTTTTCCGTATTTTATCTTCCATATTTCCCTTGTCGGGCGAACACGATTCTCATGAGGAACGCTTGGACAAAATATATGCAGTACAAAAGGAGTTGGAGGGACTGCCCCAGATTTTTCAGAGGCACAAATACTAGAAGATCGTGTTGTTGTTCCCTTAGGAAGACCAAAAGAGCAGCCTGGCCCCAAGGTCAGTCTTTTCGTACTTCATTTTATATATATATTTAGGGAGTGTTTTTAATTGCTTTCACTTTAGCATAACTGATTAAAGAGGTGCTTGCAAAAAATTGTGCTGTCAGAGAAGTGATTAGAATTGTTTTTTTTTTTTTTTGGAAAAATCAAAATTTGATAGTATTTGGAAATAAAGTAATTTTAAAGTTAAAAGCTGGTAGAAGTTGGGTGTTGACAACTTCTAAGAATCAGATTTGAAGTCCTTTTGAGCAGTAATTTTTGGTTCTCAATGTAATGTTGACACACACCAAAATCACTTTTGTCCGAAAAATAAGTGATTTTAAGCAAACAAAGTCGTTTGCAAACACCCCTTGAATTTAGAGATTATGAGAAATTTGCTTTTAAGTAAAAGTAGGCAGTGTTTGAAGTAAATGTATCCTTGAGGACCCTATGCAGGAAACAGAGAGCCACACAAATATAAACTAGTATGTAAAAAATCCATCTCCCAACTAAAATTAGACGAGTACAACAACGATTTCATGTAATAGGGTAACATTAATTCGTCCTTAATCAATTTAATTCGTACTTCATTCCAAAATTTAAAAGATTAACCGATAGTCATTGCAAGCAACATATCGTCGGCCTAAGTTGTTATCAGTCCAAGAAGTTCTCTCGGCTGCAATTCTTCCACAGTGGCAACGATGCTCCATGGCAGCAATGCCCTTGACTTCATCTATGTTCGTATAGAAGTGAAAAGAACCCTAACCCCCAATTTTTATCTCCAGTTTTGGAATGTTACCGTTGGGAGGGACAATCAGCAACAACTGTATCAAAAACTTCGCAAAATTTACAAGTTCGTCATCCAAAACACGCGTGCAAGTCATGTGGCGGTTAAGTGGCCGGAAAAAAAATAATAAATTCGAGTATAGGTTGTTATCAGAAAATCCCGATTACTAGGAGTTGCATTGAGAAACTTTTTGAACGTTGGGTTGCAAGTGGAAAAAAGGGTCTGATTTTGGTAATAAACCCTTAAAATTATAATCCTTTAATTTGTTTAAATTTAAGTTTATTCTTGCATAATAATGACACCTTTCATAAATCTTATCGTATTCATCCTAGAAAAAATAAAAGATTTACACCATTTCCAAAGTCAATATACATGAATTAAATTATTAAATTTATAATTGATTTGCATGTATAATATAACAGAACATGTATCCCAAATTGAGGTAAATATAAAGTGGACCAGATTCGTGTAAAATTTATATGTCAAATAAAACTTGTAAAATATAATAATTGTATAATGTAATAATCGCTTTTAACTAAGATAAATAAATAAAAAGTCAATATGTCTTATAATTAGTTCAATCTTAGGCGTAGAAATTAATTAAAAGTGATTTTTTTTTTTTTAACTAACCCAAATTAATATACATATTATGTGATAAAAATTTATAATGCTTGGCCCATTTTAAATGAAATAGAGTTTTAATTTTCTTGTTTAGGTGCACAAATTGGCGTAAAAAATACTCCCTCCGTGTCATATTAATTAGCGTTTTAGGATGAATGATAACAATTAAGGATGAAATATTTTGGTAGATATACCATCAGTTAAAGATTTTACCAAATCAAAATATCTCCAATAGATTGAAAAGTAGAAATATTTTAGGATTGAGCCTAGGAAAAATTGGTAGAATTTATGAAAAATATGTAAAACGTCAATTAATTGAAAAAAAAAATAACATCCTAAAACGTCAATTAATATGAAACGGAGGGAGTATAATATTCGCAGCCTATAAGGCATAATATATTTAAACTATGAAATGCATATACTGCAAGATAAAAACTACTACGTACCTACGTCCCAGCTTAACCTGTCTACTTGCCATTTTAGTTTGTCCCACCTTAAACCTGTCAGCCCCATAAATAGCAAATTTTTCTCACAATCTTCACCCTCAAAATCTCCATTCTCAATCTCCACCTTTAAAAAAGTCAAAGATTCCACAAAACCTGTTTTTTCTTAATTCCCGTGCCCGATCAACCTAGGCAGGTTAAGCCGGGACGGAGAGAGTAACTTGAAAGCATGACATCTAAGAAACCGGTTCGCCGAACCACAAAACTAGATGAAAAACAAATTATCCAAAAATCATTTGTTTTAGCAAACTGGAAATGACCTGTACTCATCATCGACACTTATAATTTTATCTAATACTTAGCAGGTCTTCCAATCTCAAAAGACAAATAAGCATCGGGGCAAGGCTAAAATTTCGTCAAAATTAACATTAGGTGCCCTAGTGTCACACCTATTTCTAGAAGAATAATTTACGGGAAAAGGAAACAGTCAAGATTAATAACTGAAAATAGAATTAAATTAATCATAAATTAACTACAACTAATTAATACTAAAAAAAAATTAATCTTACACCGCTCCCCAGCGACGATGTCAAAATTTTGACTGTGTTGTCGAGGCACGTAAAATTAAATTTTTTAACTTTTCTCTACTAATTAGTAGTAGCGATAAGTTATGATCGATCCCACAAAGGAGCAGTCCAATTTATTGTGTTTTGCGTATCAATTAATCAAAAAGATAAAAGGGGGAGTTGTTGGATTTTATCTAAAAAACTAATAATACAGACGACGAACTGAAAATAAGCGATAAAGATAATTTAAATCAAATAAATAAAAGATTCACAAGCCTAATCTAGCTATCCTCCTAGTTTGATTAACCCTTGATTAACTCTGGTAATTAATGCAATCACCCTTAAATTAAACTTCTACCCCTAAAATCAACAATAAGCTCTGCTGACTCGAATTATCTGTTAATATTAATTAATTAAAATAAGCTCTTTGATTAAATTATCTAACAAAAGAATCTAGAACAAGCTCTCTAGATCTAACTGACTAAACGCTAAGGGTTGGTTTGGTATGGATGACAAGCCCACGATTGTAATGTTATCAGCCCATTTCTTTCATTTGGTAGCCATTAGTTAGGCCCTCAGTTAAAAACAGGCTCGTTCCAAATTCACTGTTTCTCTTTAGTAGAGCAATCCGTCCAAAGTGGGCAGATTACTATGAGCTATTGTAACAGTATATAAGATTAAATTAGATGAAATACTAGAATACCCTTTTCCTTATTCAATCTTTAGAAACCCTAGTAAAAATCATATTAAGTTCAGCAAGCGGGAACGGCGCAAAAAGAGGCGACAAGAACAGATTCTCCGATCAGCGAAGAAATTGTCTTCCTCCTCTTTGACAACCGTAAGTTATTCTCCCCTTTCTGTTGCTAATATCCTACATTCTTAATTGGAGGGTTGATTTCTTTTTCTTTTTTTTTTTTTTTTTTTTTTTTTTTTTTTTTTGTGATTGTAAGATAAGAAGCAATGGTTCTTGTTTGGTCCTCCCCTTTGTGTTAATCTTCTTCAATTTTATTTGATTGCGAAATCGATTCCTTGACCGGTCATTCGATGTATTTAACTCGGATTCCCATTAGATATGTGGTTTTCGAAATTTATGGGTTATGGTTCATCCGTATTTGTTTCGGATCTATTTGTTTCGCGATTATGAGTTATTGATATTTTGGCAGATTGTTTCATCCATCCATACATATATGTTGTCTGTTTTCATGAAATCATTGTTGTGAGACCTTTTTGCTGATTATTTACCTTACATTCCTTGTTTAAGAATTGTAAAACCGACATTTATGCAAGTGACACAAAACATAACTCTCACCTTGCACCATCTGGTCAACAATTGTATATCTATATACCCACCCAACAATTAAATTTAATCATGAATTTTAACGTTTAACTATTTTTAATAGTGCCTCACTCGGTGCAGATCTATAAATATTTCCCACTGGAATAAGAATGATGTCTGGAATGAGGAACGAAAGTTCAATTGTCTACCTATTGCTTGAAGAACTAATGCACCAGCTGATTGTGAAAGTAATTATAATTATTGAACTAATTAAGAAAAGTAAAACACGAAAAAGAAGACGTAGTGAAATAGTGCAACAATATAGTATGATAGATCGAATACCGGATCAAGTAAAACATCTGCATAGGTTGGTAGGTGTTAGTGACTATGATTGTGTTAAAAACTTACGAATGGATAGAAATGCGTTTGGAAGGCTATGTTTTGTGTTAAGAAACCTAGGAGGTTTGGTAGATGGTAAATACGTGACCGTTGAAGAACAGGTAGCCATGTTCCTATCCATTTTAGCGCATCATAAAAAGAATGGGATTGTCAAATTTGATTATTGGAGGTCAGGTCAAACCGTTTCCCATTATGCCCATCTTGTCCTAAAATCAGTTTTAAAGCTTCGCAATATTCTCCTAGTAACTCCAGAAACCGTGTCAGATGATTGCACCAATCCTCGATGGAAGTGGTTCAAGGTAACTAATGAAACAACCACCCATTCTTGTTATATTTAATTTTTCATATGTACTTCGTACACTAGAAACTGATTTTTCTTGTTTCATCTAAAAAACTACCTCAACACTAGGGTTGTTTAGGGGCTCTAGATGGTACCTATGTCAATGTGAAGGTACTTTCATCTGAAAAGGGCAGGTATAGGACGAGAAAGGGGCTGATTTCTACCAATGTGTTGGCTGTATGTGATCGTGATTTACGGTTTACATACGTACTTTCTGGTTGGGAAGGGTCTGCAGCAGACGCTAGGGTACTACGAGATGCTGTTAATAGACCGAATGGTTTAAAAGTCCCAAAGGGTATATTACTTATCCCTAATCTAAATTAGTGTAGATAGGTAGTTTGTTGTGTGACAACATCCTTAATAAATGTCATTTACCCGGAATCTACCCATTTTGTACAATTTTCAGGCACCTACTATTTGTGTGGCAATGGTTATGCAAATAGCGAAAGTTTTCTTACTCCCTACAGAGGAGTTCGGTACCATATAGATGAATGGGGAAATCCAGCCAACAGGCCACACACATATCAAGAACACTTTAACATGCGCCACACAAGAGCCCGCAATGTAATAGAGCGTGCTTTTGGAATCATGAAAATGAGATGGGGCATATTCAGGAGCACGACCTATTACTCGATTAAGATCCAAAATAGGCTAATCATGTGTTGCTTTCTCCTTCACAATTTCATACGAAATGAAATGACTGTTGATCCCATTGAGAAATTACTAGATGCAACGCCTAGCGCTAACATAGAACATGAAGAGGACGAGGAAATTATAGATAATGTGGACTCGTCCCCGGAGTGGAATGCAAAGAGAGATGAGTTAGCCCAAAGTATGTGGGATGAATGGAGGCAAGGGATGTAGAGACGTCGAACTGCTATTATTATGATTTTCTAATTGAATGTAGTTAATCTTCATGTATTTTATTTGGATTATTACAAGGCTTAAATTGAATGTATTTATTGTTGTTGAATTTCTAATATTAGCTTGTAATTTGCTTAAACCACATAAAGCTGATCTTGTAGTTGTAACGAACTAGTAATTTGTGTAGGTTTTCCTTTCTTCTGTTATGTGCTACCACCCGGACGCAAAACACGTGTGTATGATTTTATTTTGTTTAACTCTATTTTGTCTTATGTCTATTATATTTTAGAATGGAAAGTGCTAACAGTAGCATGAGTCGCGGGAAAAAAACTGACAAGACACGACGCTGCTGGTCCGATGCTGAAGAAAGAGTTTTGATTTCGGGGCTGAAAGAGCTTATAGCAAATGGGTTCAAGGGACAAAATGGATTTCGGGCTGGGTACTTGAACAAGCTTGAAGCTGCTATGAAAAAGGTTTTCCCGGGAACTGATCTCAAAGGCCAACCTCATATCAACTCTAAACTGACCACGTGGAAGAGGTGTTACTATGCCGTCTCGGCAGCTGTGGGACGTTCCGGAGTTGGACTGAACAGCACTACAAAGATGATTGACTACTCAAACGAAATTTGGGCTGATGTGATTAAGGTAAATTTTTATATTTAATGATTCAGCAAGTTTAGACAGCCTTGTGGTAGCCAGTTTAAATAAAATGATATCTAATTTATATGAATGATGGCTCTCTTGGGAGATTAGATAGTGGGAATCTTTATTTAATTGGAATTTTTAAGCTGATAGGTAATCTGCTTTGATGTTTACTTGGATCAGTTTTATTTTCATTAATTATTCTTTTGTCAGGTTTCGAGTTATAATCTACTACTGATATTTAATAAGTGTCCTAGTTTGCTTTCTTCACATCATGAATTGCTGAATATACTAATGCACAACATTTTTTTATTATTATTTTCTTTTTTTTGGTTTTTTAGAATGATAGTTATCTGCAAAAGATGCGCTATAGGGAATGAACCATGTACGAGGATTGGATTGAAATTTTCGGAAAAGATCGTGCAACAGGAGAAACAGCTAAGGATGTGATTGATGCTTTTAATGAGATGATGAATGAGAGCGTGACTCCGTCTCCAGTTGATGTTGACTACCACGTTAATTTGGAGGACCTATTTACAAATTATCAAGAAGGGAATAGCTCTGCCCCTTCGTCCCACGCTGAGAAAAGCTCAAAAAGTGCAGGGAAAAAGAGAAAGGGCACTGACAATTCTGAGCCACTATATGATTTGCTTGGTCAGCTATGCCAGAACACTGATGAGAGGTTGGACAAGATTGCCCGTCGTATTGGCTATGAGCACGACTTGGGAAATGCAAGAAAGCAGTTGTTCGATCAACTTGGTAACATTCCGGGCCTCGACATTGATGATAAGCTTGATGCTTTTGAGATACTGGGCGGGACCGTGGAATATATGGACATCTTCTTAGGTTTACCGGATGGAGCAAGAGCTCGCTATGTCATGCGTCTGTTGGGACGTGCTAGAGGTTGACTTGTCCGTAATGTGTCTTTTTGTTAAAGCCTCTTGTTATTTGGTCTCTGTTATTATGACCACGGGTTGCTATTTATTGAACCCCTTATCGTGTGTTTTGAAGTGCAAAAAAACATTGCTCCCATTTCTCATTTTGTTCGAAGCCGATCTTTTGGTGTAATTTAGATGGGGGACTGAAGTGCCTGACTTGTTTAACGAGAGGCTGATTATTAGGTCTTATGTACAAGGATTAGTAATATGATGATGACTGTTAATCAGGTTGAAGTCGGTTTGTGTAAAATGGTTTTATTACTAGTCTGATTCGATCTTAATTTCGTGGATCTTTTCATGACTGTCATTTATTTAGTCAACTTCTATAGTAATTTTATTGCTTCAGCTCATTCTGGTAGCCTTTGGTCTTACGTTGTTTAAGAATTGGTTTTGATAACCATAAATATGAAATTGAAATAATCACCAACATTTGAGATTTCACAATCATGCTCCGTGCATGAATATTCTTAAAATCTAAAATTATCAAAAAGTCTAAGGTAGGTGATTTGCATGGATGAATTATTCTCCACTACTGCAGTTTCAAGAAACACACATCTGTACCATTTTTACTAACATGTGCATTTATTTTATGTGCATTTACATATCCATATTTTGATGTTCAACCATCTTTTTAGGTTTACTTGAAGTAACCAATGCATACTACCTACGCAATGCAATTTCTAAAAACCGAGAGAACGAAATAATTCATTAAAAGGGAAGATACCATGACCCGAAATATCAAAAAACTCAAGTCCATTGTCCCTAGAGATAGATCAACTACAGGAGATGAGTTCTAACTATCTGAAAAATAAATAAAAAAAAACTACTAACTCCAACGGTATTGTCAACAAACTTGTGAATTCGACATAACAGGATTATAATAAAAACTACGAAGATCTAGTTCTTGCGGAAACTGTCGAAGAGGCGCTTATGCGGGCTGGATGATGCACATGAGCTTCCTCCACTTTTCAAGGAGGACACACCTTTCATTTTCGGCTTTGGGGGAAAGGTGTTCATCAAAGGGAATTTAAGCTTTCCCTTACCTTTGATTTTCTTCGGGCTAGTCTCGTTGTTCGATCCTTCATCAACCAGATCAGATTTGTGCTTTCCACTGCCCTCTTCAAACAATTTACGACATGCTAGCTTTCGATTAGACATTAAGGGAGATACCACTTCATCGTCGTCATCTGAAACTTCTACTACATGGTCATTTGCTATAACAGTAGGGACGTAGGGGGTAGTATCACCATCACTGATGTTGATGACATCAAGTGCACGCCCTGGAGGAGGAATGGGTTCGGTCCCAAAAAGCTTCTGCAGCTTGTCAAATGCAAATTCCCCCTTGTAGTAATAGCCTCTTGCTAGTGCATTCCTCTAAAATGGTTAAAAAAATAAAATTAATTATTTGCTAATAGGAATTGAGTAGGTAGCTATATGAATTAACTATCTGCAATACCCATACCAGAAACGCCGATCTCCACATAGCCTCAGTCCCATGAACGAAATTTATGGTGCGATCCCACCACATGTACTCCACCTCGATGATTTGCTTGAAGGCATGGTACCGCTCCTCCAACCTGTCTTTACGTTCAAGCACGAGATCAAACGCCAAGTTGATTTGAAATTCCTTGTTCAAGACACCTTGCGCGGTTAGTAACGCATGCACGTTCGGCTTGTCCACCACCCATTTTCCTTAGTTTTTTTGCTCAACGAGCGCGTCGATGAAACAAGTATCCATTTCCTCATTCCAATTAGTGTCATAAAAGAACTCTTCTTGAGTAGGGATATTGCGAAACATCTTTTGGAAATGTATAGAGTAATGCCAATTTTTTTAAGTTGAACAAATTTGACACACCAAAGAAACATGTCTTATACAACCTTAGCTTAGATTATTGCATGTGACTATCACCTCCTTTTGTCATGCTCAAGTCACACCAATCTCCATCATACAAAAAGCCTACAATTTGTTATTCATTGCTCATTGAGAAAACTAGGTTTGGCAGGCGAATATATTCCCTCATGTGCCGTTATTGATTGCACATAAATTATTGCTACAACTGAATATTATGTGAAGCCCAACTATTTTCATGATTAATCATTTAAAAGACAAATACAAAATATTTAATAAAAACTTAACCAAACTTTATTAAAAGTAGTCCATACAACATTGACTTAAATTTAATTTCAGCGAACTGAAGTAATACAAATATTTCGCAACTACGAACAGCCTCTTAGTTTCCAAATAGTGTCTGCAATTTTTCAAAGTCCCCTTCTCCTTGGTAGTAGTAAGCCTTTGCAAGTGGCGTCGCCTGTATAGTTTTATCATCACAAATATTACATCAAATATAACCTAATAATTTTGCTTGATATTTCCATGAACAAAAGGAACAAAATAAACAGCAAATATTAGAATTATGAATGTAAATTGACCTTAAAAAGATTTTCCCAGAAAACTGGACAGGCAAAGACAACGTTGGTAGTACGCTCCCAATTCACACCAGATTGCGAAATAATTTGGGAAAACACTCGATACCTTACTTGTAGCTTCCGTGCCTTTTTATGCACGTCTAATTTGGTGTAGTCTTTCCCGAATACAACATTGATATGGTTTTTAACAATCTCAATGATGTCTCCATTTGCCCACCCTCTAACCCAATTTCCATTGTTATGTTGTTCGACGAGTGTGTCAATAAGACACTTGTCTACTGCTTCAGTCCAATCTTCATTGTAGAAGAAGGCACTTTGCAAAGGAATACTAGAGGATCCCATGTTTTTTTGGAATTTTACAAGGTATTGGAAAATCAAATTGTGGTTTATTCTTGCTTTAGCATATGGCCATTTATATAGTGATTCAGTCTTGGTAGTTTGAATGAAGGGTACAAATTTAAGCCCAACTTTACTGATCAAAATTCACGGGTGAACCTTATTGAAATTTGTTTTGATTCCCATTTCTTTTCACTTTTGGATTCACACGGTAGCTACACACAAGGAAAGGGGCCACTTAGTACTTGTTTTGATTTGTAACATTCAAAAGCATTCAACTTTAGGTACATTCAAATAGTAGTTCACGTGAAGACTATATGAAGATTTTTGGTCTAATGCTGCCAATAAATCATTTCACTTCTTTGAAATTTTCCACCATGATAGCAAGCTTGCATGAGTTCACAAGTAAATCTGCATTTACATGAAACATAATAAATAAACTTCCAACATGAGATCAATTCCTCAAAATCCACATATCCCTTGAGGTCTTGTTATAAGGACAAACAGTAAGATACAAAAAAGCAAACTATATTCATGAGATCAATTCCGCAAAACATACATCGTCAAATATACAAATTTTCAAGTTAACACGGGACCATACTAGTACAAATGAGTACACAATAGAATGGACAAAGTCATGTAACCGGAACATCGTCGCAGTTAATTTTTTTTCTGCCCCAACACCATACCTAACATTATTAACATACAAGCTAAGAAACAAAAGCAACACACTATCGTGCATAATGACACCAAAAACAATACAACGTTATTTGCTACCCAATTCTCTCCAACGAAAGTAGCAAAACGAACTCCATTGTTATGCATAGGTGCCGCTGTTTCTTTGCTATTTTCAGCGCGCATTACTGGACTGCTCATTAACTCGACCAACAGGTCTTCAGCGATGATCGTCGCCTCCAATTTTTGAGAAAGAGTTTGAGGACGAGTGCACCGAACTGGAAGCACGATTTGAGGAATACGTCTGATGTTGGAGAAATTGAGGTGCGAGTTGTGGCGGATCATTGATGTGGAACTCATCACACCATAAGAAATGTTTACGGTGCTGATCATTTACTGGACATCTATAGTAATATCGTCCAGGATGTTTTGCAGTTTCTCCCGCACACATCACAACCATTTTTCCCCTTCCACATAAACAATCAGGCAACCAATTTGATTCATCATTTTGACCCATTCCTCCTCTACAAAACAAAGTGCTTTGTCATTACATCAAATGTTTACATTCTGTTCTTTCATATGTGAATATAATGACCCAAGTTTGTAGATTCACAATTTTTTAACTGTCTAATTAGATGCATCAATCATTTGAAACATTAAGAAATTAAACTGGCAGAACATATCCAAATTGAATCGACCTGTGTGATTATACAAATGTTAAAAACAATTAACTAACACGCGAAAAATAATTGTGCCAAATTGGATCATTTCAGCGTAAAAGGGGGCTAACAAGCGCAAAATAATTTTAGTATAACGCACGCAAAACAATCACCAAATTTCAACCATAATATAAACCGACCTGAGACATGAGTAAAGTATCGAGTGTTTTGAATTACCTGCTCGGAATTCTGGGATAATTGGTGACCCTACTGCAGCTTCGGCGTCGGAGTGAAGGGGAGAGTATTAAAGGGGAGGTGCTTCAGCTACAGCGAGAAGAACGATGCAAGAGACACTTTCACAACAGCCGTTGGAAAATATTGAAGTTTGTAGGGAAATTATTTGAAGTTAGGGCAAAGAATGGGTAAAAGGTGAATTTCAGAATTTAAAAAGGATAATATAGTAATTTTCCTTAGAAACCAGATTTGTAAACAATGACACCAAACAACTGATTATATTAATATGCCCCCCGCTATATATGCTAACAAACACAAGATATGATACCTATTACCGACCTCCCCATATGAGACATCTCCCTTTAGCTTATCTCACTATAAGCAATCATCCATACCAAACCAGCCCTAAAGGTATTAGGATAATAGGTCACAAAGTATTGAACTCACAAGCTCGGTCCAATTAACCTTGATTTATGTGTTATCTAGTGAATTGATTAACTGTTTGCTACTAATGAGTATAAAGTCACAACAATTACGTATTATGAATATATCATAATGTAAATACGTGGTCAATTTAAAGTAGGTGATTAGTCTAAATTAACAATCCACATATAAAAACGATTAAACTAAATACCACAAATAGTTTCAAAACATAATTAAAAAACAATCACTATAAGAATTATAAGTCAATCAATCTAAGGTTCAAACATCAATTAGAGACTGAAATTAAAAGTCTAAATGTACATAACGACGTTTGATAGCAAAATTAAAATAACCAACTTTAATTTAAAAGTAGAAAATAAATAAAACCGAATTGTCCAATCGAAACAACAATCTTCTCTCTTCAATCTTGCGCCTCCGGCCTCACCCTCTGTCAACAATCCCCCATACGTCTTATATCTCTCCTATCTTATGTTAGGCCATCTTTTTATGGGCCTTTGTTTTGTGCAATTCTTTGTTGGCCTTTTTGACCATTAATTTTGTTGCAGAGTCCAATAAAATGACGGAAATTTATAGACTCAAGTTATGGGCTCAACACTGTGCCATTCAGTGTTAGGCCCAATTCAATACATGTTCGTCTCTTTTGGTTCAAAAGTACTCTAAATTCATTGAAATAACAATAAAAAAGCAATCAAAGTAAATGGGACAAAAACGAGATAGGTAGAAAAATAAAAAGTATAGTAATTAAAATGTTCATAGTATCACATTCTTAACATCTAAATTAATGCACATTTTTCTACCTATCAGTGATCGAGAAGTAAGTCAAAGTGATTCGACAAATTTTAATAGTCTTGATGATTATGATGATATAGAAGAGGGGATGGAGATTGAGGATAAGGGAGTTACTTCTAAAAAACAAAAACTAGATGCAACTAAGGAAGAAGTTGGGTCAAAGTATTGTGTTCATTTCAAAAAGTTCATTTGTGAAGTGGAAAAAATACGAAAGGGTAGGTGCAAATATTGTATCCAAGAAAACATGGTACAAATCCTCTCAAGAACCACTATAATTGTTGCAAAAAAAAAAAAAAAAAAAAAAAAAAAAAACCTGAAAGGGGAGAGAGTCAGATTCAGACTCCAACGCAACCAACTTGGTTAGGTGACAAAGTATCTCCCTCTTAATGGAAGTTTGACGAAGTTAAAGCAAGAGAAGTTTTGTTCTATATGATAATAGTTGATGAGTCAGTTGAGAAATGTGGTTTCAGACGCTATTCCTATACCGTTTGCCCCATGTTTGAGATTCCTACCCAAAAGACAATTACCAAAGATGTCTTTTATGTGTATGTAGCTGAAAAGAATAAGTTGAAGGATTTTATTATGAACCACTCTCAAAGAATTAGCATCACTACAGACACGTGAACGTCGATTCAGAAAATGAATTATATGTGCCTCATTGTGCATTTTATTGATGATGAGTAGAAATTAACAAGAGCGTCTTGAAATTTTGCCCAATTACTGGACATAAAAGTGAGTAGGTGGGTAAGGGGGTAGAGAAGGGCTTATTAGATTAGGGATTGACAACATATGTACGATCATTGTAGATAATGCTTCTTCGAATGACAGCGCAGTGGCGTATTTGATAAAGAAACTTGAGAATAGGGGTACAAATATTGTTGGTGGAAAGTATGCCCATATGAGGTGCATTGCACATATTGTGAACCTCATCGTGCAGGACGGTCTGAAGAACAAGGATGAACTTTTGGCTATCTCTCGTATAAGATGGGTTGTGAGGTATATGAAAAATTCCCCGGCAAGGCTCAAGAGATTTATGGAATGTGTTGGAATCGAAAAAATCGAAACAAATAAGTTGTTAAGTCTAGATGTGTCTACCAGGACGATGAAATTCCATATATTTTATGTTGGAATTTGCTTTATCTCTAAAGAGAGATTTTGATGCATTTGAATATGTGGATTATGGTTATGTTAGTGATCTAATCAAACCACCATATGATGAGATCCCGACTGAGGATGATTGGGGGAGGGCTCGTTTGTTACTAAACTTTTTAGAGACGTTTTACAAACTCACCTTGAGCATATCTGGTTCTTCATATATCACATCTAACAATGTCTTGCATGAAATATAGAGTTGCTTCTCAAACAATGGTTGGAAAGTGATGATTTATAGTTGAAGGAGATGTCAAGAAGGATCGAAATCGAAGTTTGATAAATATTGGGGTTCGATTGAGAAGATGAATATGAACCTGTACTATACTGTGATACTAGATCCCTGTGGAAAAATGTTATTTCTTGACTTCATGTTTAGGGAATTGTATGATGAGTCTGTTCAGGTGATAATGAAAGCAAAGAGTGTGTTCAAGTGATAATTTTCTCAAGTTGTTTCTTGACTTCTAACTTAAACTCCTTGAATTTCTCGAAGGCCTCAGATTTGCGCTTCATGAGAATACACATATCCATACCTTGAAAAAATCATCAGTAAAATTATGAAGTATGAATATCCACCTCTACTTGAATTGGAAACGGTCCAAAATCCAAACAGCCCAGCCTGCTGCCCCTTGGCTGTCCACAGCCGCGATGCCGGCGGCACCACCGCCACCGCTGCTGCCGACGCAACAACAGCAGCAGCGCAGCACGCCGCGCCGCCGCCGCTGTTGCCGTCGCGCAGCAGCAGCAGCAGCAGCAGAAGGACCAGCGAATGCCACCTTCCTCCATGCTGTCGCCGTCGCGACTCGCACAGCAACAACGCGTCTCCGCCGTCGTCGTTAAAGACGGTCACACGCAGCAACAGCAGACTATCGCCGTCGTTGCCCCCGACGGAGACAACACAGCAGGCCAGCACTCAGCA
Source organism: Ajuga chamaepitys (assembly GCA_958295605.1). Classification (NCBI taxonomy): domain Eukaryota; kingdom Viridiplantae; phylum Streptophyta; class Magnoliopsida; order Lamiales; family Lamiaceae; genus Ajuga; species Ajuga chamaepitys. The sequence continues at coordinate 5,077,739 of OY282504.1, forward strand.
TCAGCGCAACAGCGGCGAAAGCCGCCGCCGTCGCTACCACCATGTGCGAAAAGCTAATCATGTATGTTGACGAGGAAAGGGTTTTGTTACTTATTGTTTCGTAGTTGTGATTCAGTTTTTCAAAACAAACATTAGTTACCAGAAAACAATCACAATTTGGTTTTCAAAATTTACGAAACAGTGTACAATAATTAATCTATAATTTTAATTTTCAGAATTTTAATCCACAAATAATTAAATCGAAACAATTATAAATCGAGCCCCGAGCTCTGATACCACTGTTAGTAATTCTCGACTACATCTAATGTACGCAGCGGAATAATAAATCGAGAATTAAGATCATGATTTATAACTGAATTAATCGTTGAGCATTGATTACGCTAAAGTTGGAACAACTTACTTGTGCTTAATTAGTCGGACAGAGTTGAGCGATTGATTCACCACTTCAGGTATCCACGCGTATATCGTCCGCCGCAGGAACTATCCTCGGTACAATTATTCGATAAGTGATTGCTAGGAAATCACTTATCAAATTCTATAGTGCCTCCAATTTTTATCTGATAAAAACCCTTAATTCTCTACTATAGAGAATATGTATATATAGTACCATATAACTCTAGGTTTATGGACCTAATATTCATGTCCACTTAATTAATTAATTAGTCTGACTTATTAATTAATAAAACCCACATATCCTAATCTAGTCCATATCTATCATAAAGGTCGTGATTTTTTTGGTAATTAATCCTATTAGAAACTCATGAGTTATATTTTAGTTTCACGTTGAACTTTTCTCAACTGAAATTAAGAGACCAAATTGATTTCAGAATGAATGATAACATACAATTCTTGCTGAAGAAAAGGAAAAATAATTTACTACTAAAACATATCAAAACTTGGCTATATATTGGTATATATTTTTATGTTTTTGTATGATACTTTAATAAATATAAAATAAATAAAGGGGAAAAAGCTTAATTTTGGACTTGTTGTAGGGTTTTTTGGCCAATTACTAACTTTCTAAATCCACATGTAAAGGACGGAAATATCACGTAACAGATATATGCCTGTTAATATAATATTGCTTTATATTTATTATTTTCTTATTTTATATTTTCTAGAAAAATAAAAAATAAGATTTTAGAAACGGAACACCCATCTCCCTCTGTAGCCCGATCAAGACCCCCAAACCTGTGTTAATTTTTTTTACTTGTTTTCCAATATTTTTCTTAATGCTCCAAGCCGCACCCCGCACTCGTCCTGGGCCTTTTTTCTCTTTTTCTTAAGTACTAGTATTGCTCCCGTGCGATGCACGGAAGTATGTTAACATCATAGTATATTTTAACAAAATTAAATACTATATGATGTTATTATTTAAAATGTGAACCTTTTACACACAATAAAATAAATATTCAAAATCTTGAATTATCATATAGTAAAATTTTAAATAGCATAATACTTCGTTTCTCCCATAAAATTTATGGATTGAATATATACTTATTATTTATAAAAAAAATTATTATTATGAAATAAAATTAAAATAAATATTAAATATGACAATTAAAATACATATATTAAAATTATTTTTTTAACTTAGTTATTGTAGATAGTCTGTATCCTTCTTAACCTATGTGAATAACCACACAAATTGTCATTCATTACATATGTTAAAATAAATATAAATATAATAGCAGACCAACTTATTAAAATAATAATTATAAGATAATAAAAAATAAATTGAATAATTCATAAGAAAAATATATTTTTCTTTTAAATAATCTCATATTTGTTATTATTAAAAATAGTCAATTGAATAATTTTTTATAATTTAATTCCCATTATAAATAGTTTAATCCTCAATAAAAAAACAAAACTTACTTCAACTTAAAGTAGGTGAAAAATTATTAATTTTATAGACTATATGTAAAAATAGATTAGAAACAAAAAACTTGTTGATATATTTTTTTTTTTTTTTTTAAGAGTTGTTGAGAAATAAACAAATTGGCAGAATGATGATAGTACAACTACAACTCTTTTCTAGGGACAAATACATGAATAATACACTTGAAAATGTCCAATTTGCAATTGGAGGGGAAAATAATTTTCTTTATTACATATTTGGCTCTATTTATATGTATATAAGTATATGTATATATATATATATATATAGATTAATTTACCGAATAAAACTAAGATAGAAAAATACTTACAATAAATTAATTAATTAAAGTATTTATGAAAAATAGATTTTTTTATTAAAAATATTTAACTAATTCTTACAGCTTAAATTTGACACCAATAAACATGCACAATACAAATTGAGATCTAACCAAATAACCAATGAATATAAAATTGTCTTTATTTTATTAACTATCACACTTTTATATATATGGCATGTATGTTAAACTAAAGATCATGAAAAGATAATTAATTTTATATATAATATGTAAAACATTGTTATGATACAAAATACTATTTGTATTTAAAATTTGGGAAATGTACTTCTTTAGAAAGAAGGAAAAAAAAAATCAAAAGTTCGCATTTGTACAAATAACCATAAATAACACAAAATAATGGTTGGGAAATGCAATTTACAATCGTAACTTTTTTATAACTTTTATATATGTATAGATTTTGTAATATATATACATAAACTTTCAATTTCTAAACTATAAACATTTACTTGTTCCTTTCTAAAATTAGATTCTCATTTGCAGCTTATAATATTTTACTTGATGATATCAGATGTATCAAAAAAATTTCTAAATAAATCATAACATTAAAAAAATAAAATTCAAAAGTTATTCATAATTCAAATACCAATTTAAAATGTGTGAATTCTAAAAAATACTTAAGTATGTTTATATTTTATTTGGTATTGTAATTTATCCAAATAAATTTTATATTTATAATGCAAATATTATATCTATCGAAATATAACATTGATTAAATAAAAACTTATTGCTTAGGTTGCAAAAAGTTTAAAAAAAAAAAAGAAAAATAGTTGAATTTAGTTAGTGTGACAAAGTATTTTATAGATTAAAAAGTGTAAAAAAAGTATAGTTGATGTTAGTCACGTACAAAAAACCAACTAAAAAAAAATTGAAAGATGTAACATATGTCAAAATTTAGGTTGTAAAGTGTAACCTACTTAACAAAATACATATTATGAAAATACGAATTAGTAATAAAAGAATAACCTGAATAATAATTATGATATATAAATATACATTTGTTCTAAGTTCCCATACTTTCTTGACTAATCAAACAAACATTGTTATTATAAAAAATATACTCCTTCTGTTCCTTTTTATTTGATGTTTTAGCTTCTTAATGATTTTTCGAATTAATTGATCTTTTAGCTATTTTTTACAATTTCCTTCAATTTTGTCCGTTGTCAATCCTAAAATATTTCTTACTTTTCAACCTAAATTGAGATAGATGTTAGAGAAAAATGAGATTATTCGGGATATATTTGGAAAAAAATTGAATTCTTAATTCTTACATTTTTTTTCTTTCTAAAAATCAACTAAAAAGAAACGGAGGGAGTATATTAGTAGATGTAAGTAACTAATTATTTAATAAATTGTTTGTAAAATATTAATTTTTCCTTTAACTTAATAAAATAAGAGTTTCATTATTTAAACAATGATTTATCCCGGATGTAAGTAAAGAAAATATATTAGAAATTAATGTCATATAAAACAAATAAATTTCTTGTAGTTTAAAAGAACTCAACTAACCAGAATCTAACCAAAATAATTAACCAATAAATAATTTTTTTTATTAAATCTAATATATATGATATGGATATCAAATTGAAGATCGCGAAAAGATGAATAATTTGATATATTAAGTATAAAAAATAGATTAAAAATAAAAAAGTTATTTGCATTTTACAAAATAAAAAAAAAAATTATTACTTACCAAAATTGACACAACCTTACTAAATTAATGTTAAATTTTAGGCGGGAAAAGTAAAATGGCATAAAAGCCCTCCATTTTACTTTTATATATATATAGATTTTCTATTAACCCCCACCCACTCTTCTCTCCTCGCTCATGATTTTATAATTTAAAAAGTTATGAACCATGTGTCACATCCCCAGTATGTGGAACACAAAGTGAAATACACATTTTAGAACAGATGATTTGATGCCCCTCACCTCTATCACTTATTTTTTTTGGTCAAATTCTTTTCCAGCTCTATTAATTTTCTTTTAATATTTTTATATAAATTACTCTTACATTTTTTAGGAATATAAAAATTAGATAAAATAGAAAATATAATAAAATACAGAAAAAAATTTATTACGGAAAGGAACGGAAGTGATAATCTAAGGGTTATTTAGATATATTATGTCCAAATCGGGTTACAGTTTATTATGCCGGGTTAAAATTGTTCCTCCCCTATAAAGTTTAAATGATTCATTAATAGCAATATTTATGCTCAATCTATTGCGAGACAGAATCCTTGTAGGGATATTATTTTCACCTGATAGTCAATATGCGAAGTCTTTTCGAAGCCAATATGTTATGGGACTAAATTAAAATTTTAGAATTTGAACTAAATCCATCAAAGTAAAAAGTTACGGGGCAACTTATGATTTTTGTCCCCCACAATTCATAAACTTTTTAAACATACTACACATATTTCGGACAAACCAAACATACTACACACGTCTAACACACTTCGTGCACACACATACTGCATACATTATATATATACATTTATCTAAAGGAAAAAAAATGCATTATAATTCGATATATTTTCGCTAGTTGCATTTTAGTACCTTTGAATTATCCTTTTGTACTTTTTATCCTTTTTGTTACTAAAAGAATTCTGGGGAGAGAGTGGGGGTAGGTGTAGGGAGGGAAAGGAGTGAAAGTAATATTTTTGGGGGAAGGGGTATTTATATTGTTATAAAAGAAAATGATTTTATTTTCTATTTTTAAGTTTTATTTAAAAAATGGTGTGGAAAATATTATTTTCCTAATATTTTAAGGGTCAAGATATTGCTATGTTTACGAATAGACGAAGATGCACAAACTTGACGCATACATGACACAAACGATTATTTTTCTAGCGAGGGTTAAAAAGTTCAAAAATTGCGAAAAATTAAAAGTCAATGAGCTAAGATTGCAAAACGATAACCAGAAGGGAAAAAAATACACCTGGCCAAAGTATACGAGACTAGCATTGAAATTTTTCCTATACGATTATAACCAAGGTTATTAAACTCGTGATTTTAAATAGGGTCGGTGGTTTATCTGCACAATCGGATCATAAAATCATAAGATTTTACAACCTATACAAAATAACCATATATATAAATTATTGTATATATATTAACTACAATAAGTTTTGAATTGATATCACATATAAAAAATACACATTTTATGCACACACAAAAAAAAAAAAAAAGGAATATTCTATTTTGGAGAAATATTTATGGCGTCATGGTTCATACATACATTTAGTAAGACATTTCAAAATAATAATTAAGAATACTCTAAATTTTAAGATAAAATTAGAAAAACGACCATAGTGAAATCAAGTACTCCCTCCGTCCCATCCTAATTGGCCTACTTTCCCGTTTTGTTTGTCCCAACTTAATTGACGTAGCCCACAAAAGATAAATTTCTCTTACAATCTCCACCCTCAAAATCTCTACTCTTAATCTTCACCTTTGAAAAAGTCAAAAATTCCACAAAATCTATTTTTTCTTAGTCTTCATGCCCGATCAATTAGACCGGGACGGATGGAGTACAAAATAAGAAAAAGATATACTTTTAACGAAGATTAGAGTTAAATTAGAACTTGATAGGTGGAAATGCTAAATTATTTTCAACAAAATTGACTCTCTTGATGTATACCTTTCTCTATAAATTTTAAAGATCTCAATTTTAAGTTTATATAAATTCTACAATTCGTATTATATGTTTTTTCCGATTAAAATAGAATAAAAGCAACATTCTTATAAAACTGTTATACTCGTACACAAAATCGTAAAATCTTGAAACTCGTAATATATATAGCATTAGTAAATTTGAGAGTTTATTCTCATTTATCAGATCTCGATTTCATCACGAGTTCACTCATTTAGAAAAAAATAACTCGTGAAATCGTAATAATTAACTCGAGCATTTCATCACATTGGTTGTAAGTATATATAGATGTAACTTCATCACATAGTAAATATATATACATGTAACAAGCATTTTTCTTTGAAAAGTAAAATGAAAAAAAAAATCAAATAATTGAAATCCGCTCATTTTAAAGTAAATATTCAAACAAAAAGTTAAAAATAAATGGATTTTCAAATATAAAAGAATTAAAATTAAATCATTTGATATCATCTTTGTTAGCAAATCTCACACCAGAGCTCTCCAACACAATGAGCTCCTCAAACTTATCAAGAAACACAAAATGAAACCAAGAAAGAAAACAGAAAATCAGAACAAAGAATTTACGTGGTTCGGTTTAACAACCTACATCCACGGGAGAGAGTAGAATCCACTATATCAATCACCAAATCCAACCATACAAGACGAGCTACTTCACCGTAGCTTCTTCCTCTTGTAAAACACTCTCAAGAAATACAATTCACACACCTCACTTAAATGAATGAAAATGAATTTCTATAGCAAGTGTATTTCAAGTGATTCTCTATCTGATCAACCCCTACACTATCTGAGAGTTGCTGTATTTATAGAAGACGAGATGAATTCCCCCCAGCTGAATAGAAGAAAACCGCTTGATCCGCTGAAAACTGAAAAAACAGAATAACTGAATTCTGTTTGCATGAAGAAACCGTTGTTAAAGCCAAAGAAACCGTTGTTAAAGACCCGACTCTTCAAAACTGATTTTTAATGCAAAATTGACTCTAACTGTTTTTCTCCTGATATTCCAGAGTAATGCTGAGTTTTCCATGCCACTAAACAGCTAACTTTCATCACAATCTCCACCTTGGCATAAAACGAAGTATCTTGACATAGCACACCAACTCACTCTCTCCTTTTTGTTACTTTGCTTAATTCATACTAGGTTGCTGCTTAATAGCAGCTATTCTTATCAACTCCAAACAATGCCTCAGCTTCTGAATTGGCAAAGGCTTAGTAAGCATATCTGCAGCATTATCAGCAGTACCTACCTTCACAACCTCCACTAATCCTTTTTCAATGACATCTCTGACAAAATGTAATCTTACATCAATGTGTTTGGAACGCTCATGAAACACTTGATGCTTTGCAAGACATAAAGCACTCTGAGAGTCACAATAAACCTTCACAGAATCCTGTTGTATCCCAAATTCTGACAAAATTCCCCTTAACCACAAGGCTTCCTTTACTGCTTCAGTTAGGGCCATGTATTCTGCTACTGTGGTAGATAATGCCACCACAGATTGTAAAGAAGACTTCCAGCTCACAGCTGTTCCAAAAACAGTAAACACATACCCACTTTGGGACTTCCTTGAATCAATATTGGCAGCATAATCAGAATCTACAAACCCCTCTACTATGTCACTTGTTGATTCTTTTAACCTTTCAAATTTCAGACCAAAACCAGCTGACCCCTTAATATATCTCAGTACCCATTTAAGAGCCTCCCAGTGTTGTCTTCCAGGATTAGCCATAAACCTACTTACTACACTCACAGCATGTGCAATATCAGGCCTGGTACAGATCATGATGTACATAATACTGCCTACAGCATTTGCATAAGGCACTCTTTCCATTTCCAGTCTTTCTTGATCATTTGTTGGCCTCTGAGAATCTGACAGCTTGAAATGCTGACTCAATGGAACAGACACAACTCGAGATTCATACATGTTGAACTTCTGTAATAACTTCAAAGAGTAATCTCTTTGAACTAGCCACAGCACACCTTCATTTCTGTCTCTGAGTATATCCATCCCAAGTATCCTTCTGGCATTCCCCAGAATCTTCATTTCAAAAGCTCTTTGAAGGTCTTTCTTTACTTGTTGTACTTCTGAATTATTCATGCTAGCCACCAGCATGTCATCCACATACAAGAGCAAATAAGACACTGCTTTATCCTTTGCTTTCCTGATGTAAACACAACTGTCATATTTTGATTTTTCAAAACCAATCTCCTTCATGTGTTCATCAAACTTAATGTACCACTGTCTGGGACTTTGTTTGAGCCCATACAGAGATTTCTTCAATAAGCAGACCTTGTTCTCATTTTCTGGCAGCATGTATCCTTCTGGTTGATTCATGTAGATTACCTCTTTTAAGTTTCCATGTAGAAAAGCTGTTTTAACATCCAGCTGCTCCAAATGCATGTCATACTGAGTTACAAGGGATAACAATATCCTTATTGAACTGTGTTTTACTACAGGTGAAAATACTTCATTGTAATCAACTCCTTCTTTCTGAGTAAACCCCTTTGCAACTAGTCTTGCCTTGTATCTTATCCTCTCTATATCAGTTACTTCAATCTTTCTCTTGAAGATCCATTTGCAACCTACAGATTTCTGATACTTGGGCTTCTCAACAAGCTTCCAGGTGTGATTCTTCTCAAGTGACTCCAGTTCTTCTCTCATAGCTAGAATCCACTGATCACTTTCTTTACAGGTGATAGCCTCTGTATAGTTCTTTGGTTCTGGACAGTCTATCATTTCAGCTACATTTAAAGCATATGCCATGAGAAAGTCTTCATTGTACCTTGTAGATGGCTTGACTTGCCTTCTGACCCTGTCTCTGACCAGTTGATACCCTTGCAATCCTTCATCAAGCTCCTTCTGTTCCTCTGAATGGTCATGTTCAGTTGAGATTGACTCTTGAGGACTCTCCTCACTAGGCTCCACCTTGACCCTGGTACCCAGCTGAAGGTCTGATACAGTAACCTTCTCATCATCAGTTTCTAGAAAAGGCATTCTGTCTTCACAAAATGTGACATCTCTGCTGATAACTATCTTTCCATTTCCTGGCTCATAACACCATAGTCTGTACCCCTTTACTCCCTTTTGATATCCTAGCATTACACACTTGAGGGCTCTAGGCTCTAACTTGTCTTGTTTTGTGTGTGAGTAAGCTTGACATCCAAACACTTTTAGGTCTGAGTATGTGGGTGCTTTCCCAGACCATAGCTTATCAGGAATTTCAAAATCTATAGCTGAAGATGGCAGTTTATTGATTAGATAGGCTGCTGTAGTCACTGCTTCTCCCCAGAACTTCTTTGGGAGTCCAGAGCTTATTAACATGCACCTTACTTTCTCCAATAGGGTCCTATTCATCCTCTCAGCAACCCCATTTTGTTGTGGAGTTGCTGGGACTGTCCTGTGTCTTTTTAATCCTTTATCTCTACAGAAGTTCATAAACTCTTCAGATAAAAATTCCAATCCATTATCAGTTCTTAGACACTTAACTTTAAGACCCTTTTCTGCTTCTACTTCATTACACCATTCTTTAAATTTCTCAAAGGTGTCTGACTTGTGTTTTAACACATATACCCATACTTTCCTGGTGTAATCATCAATTATAGATAAGAAATATCTGCCTCCTCCCATAGTTTGTTCCTTTGCTGGGCCCCATAAATCAGAGTGTATGTATTCTAGAGGTTCCTTAGAAGAGTGTTTACCTGTGGGGAAGGGAGATCTCTTGCTTTTGCCAAGAATACACTCTTCACACATTTCTGAATGAGCCTCCTTGTTTCTGGTGATCAATCCTTGCTTTGTCAGTTTTTCCAGAGCTAACATTCCAGTGTGTCCAAGTCTTTGATGCCATAAATCTGGTGCTTGAGACTTGTTCACCTCAACTTCACCCACCAGGGTTTCTGCTTCCAAGTAGTAGAGGCTAGACTTTCTTATTCCTATCATAACAAGTCTTCCCTGCTTGTGTACTGATAATTTTCCTCCTTCAGAGTTAAAACAATATCCTTTTGACTCCAGAGTCCCTAAACTTATCAGGTTTCTTTTCAGTTCAGGGATGAATCTCACATTTGACAGAACTTTGACAGTTCCATCATGCATCTTCAATCTGATGTTGCCACTGCCTTTTACAGGCACTATTTCATCATTCCCAAGCATCACAGATCCAAGGTCCTGATCCTTGAAGTCTTCAAACCAGTGCCTATTGGGACACATATGGAAGCTGCATCCTGAGTCAAGGATCCAGCTATTTCTACTGCTGAATTCTGATATATTCAAGATTTCTGCATCTTCTTGTTTCTCCACAATGTCTGCAGTATTCTTGCTTTGATCCTTTTGTGCCATTTTCTTTTTCCATTCATAGCAGTCCTTCTTTAGATGACCAGGTTTCTTGCATTGAAAACATTTCCTTGTCTCCTTCTGATCTGTTGCCTTTCCCTTCCCTTGTGGCGTTTTGTTATTTGATTCTTGTGTGTTGTTCTTCTTGAAGTTCTGCCATTTGCCCTTCTTGACAACCAGTCCTTCTCCATTGGATTTATTTGCTCCATCAGCATTCCTTTGGAGATCCTTTGTCTTCAGTGCAGTCTGTACTTCATGAAGTGAGATAGTCTTCTCCCTTCCAAATAACATAGCATCTTTGAGATGCTCATAGGATTTAGGCAGAGCATTCAAAAGGATAATGGCTTTGTCTTCATCTTCCAATTTTACACCAATGTTCTCTAGGTCGTCCAGAATCTTGTTGAAGTCATCCATTTGGTCAGTGATGCTCTTGTCTTCTGCAAACTTGTATGCATACACCTTCTGCTTTGTGTATAACCTGTTGGCCAGGGATTTGGTTAGATATAATTCATCTAACCTTTGTAAGATCCCTTCAGCTGTGTCTTCCTTTGAGACTTCTCTCAAGACTTTATCAGAGAGGCTCAAAACCACAACACTGTGGGCTTTTTCTATCATCTCCTCTTTCTGCTGTTCTGAGGCCTTTTCTGGTAATCCTGCTTTGCCTTTCAATGCCCCTGCTAACCCTTGTTGGACCAGAAGGGCTTTTAGCTTTAACTTCCAGAGAGCATAATCATTTCTGCCATTAAACTTCTCTGCATCAAGTTTTGAAGTTGACATGTTGGGTCTTGAGTTCTGGAACTGATAACCTTCCTTTGTTTCTTGCATAGAGGACTTCAAACAGACAGGTGGTGTGCAGAAGATGATCTCTCCTTTCCCACAGACGGCGCCACTGTTAGCAAATCTCACACCAGAGCTCTCCAACACAATGAGCTCCTCAAACTTATCAAGAAACACAAAATGAAACCAAGAAAGAAAACAGAAAATCAGAACAAAGAATTTACGTGGTTCGGTTTAACAACCTACATCCACGGGAGAGAGTAGAATCCACTATATCAATCACCAAATCCAACCATACAAGACGAGCTACTTCACCGTAGCTTCTTCCTCTTGTAAAACACTCTCAAGAAATACAATTCACACACCTCACTTAAATGAATGAAAATGAATTTCTATAGCAAGTGTATTTCAAGTGATTCTCTATCTGATCAACCCCTACACTATCTGAGAGTTGCTGTATTTATAGAAGACGAGATGAATTCCCCCCAGCTGAATAGAAGAAAACCGCTTGATCCGCTGAAAACTGAAAAAACAGAATAACTGAATTCTGTTTGCATGAAGAAACCGTTGTTAAAGCCAAAGAAACCGTTGTTAAAGACCCGACTCTTCAAAACTGATTTTTAATGCAAAACTGACTCTAACTGTTTTTCTCCTGATATTCCAGAGTAATGCTGAGTTTTCCATGCCACTAAACAGCTAACTTTCATCACAATCTTGATCTTCATATTCTTCCATTCAACATTATACGAAAACATATCTTTTGAGATTATAAAAAAACTGTTTCAAATAATGCATATTGGGTAAAAGATTAAAACTCATCCCAAATTTAGGTCATTTATTAGCAATTTACTATATTATGCTTTAAAGTTCGCTCTTTACTATAACAAGTTTATGAATTTTAGCAACTCAGTATAATTAACTAGGCAACTCATTATTTTTTTAATATATTCAATTATTTTCTTACTTTATATGTCTAAAAACTATAAAACTAATTTACAAAAACATAAATAATTAAAGAATTTATTAAAGGAAAAAAAATCTTAACCCCCCCCCCCACCCCCCCACCCTCCTTCACACCGCGACCACCCAATCTCACCCATCCAACCCTACCCCTATAACCCTACTTCATCTTCGGGTTAATTTCTTTGATTTTATTTTAATTTTTCAGTTTCCATTTAATATCACTCTGCTTCTCCACCCTCCCTCGTCTCCGGAACAATTTTTTTTTTTTTTCTGAAGTCTTTTTTATTTAATGTATGTACCCACCTATGACCTGCTACCATGCACCCTCCCCTCTCATGGTTAATTTTTTTTTTTGTCTTCAGTTTTTTAAGTGATTCCACACATTCAAACCACACCCCTGAAAAATAAAATTAAAAAAAAAAAAAAAAAAGTGAAACGGGGAAGTTGGGCATGGGGACGGTTAAAAAGAGCTGAGTTCGGGGATGGGGGTTGTTTAAATCTTATTTTTTCTTTTATTAAAATTAATTTTTATATTTTTTATGAATTATTTTATATTTTTCAGATTATATAAAATAGGAAAAAATTTAAATAATATTAAAATTAATAGACATTTGGCTGTCACGTCACATTTCCATCCATTTTTTTTAACAGTTGGGCTAAAAGAATTACTGCTGGCCAAAAAGGCCTATAATACGGCCAAAAATGATTCTTTTCCCACATAAACTATAAGGGAAACACATGTATATTTTTGTTATGATTTTATATATGCCCATAAAGTACGTAAAAATATCAGTAATAAATAAGTCGCTATCTTTTTCCACATTCTGTTTTGCCCATAGTAACATCACGTGCAAGGCACGTTTGTTCAATCCAGCGAGAATGGTATGTGTAAGAGAGAATTTTAAGAAGATGTCAAATTTGTGGAGTTGGTATTCTAAACGGCAACGTTTAAAACATAATCCTTCTAAAGTATATATATACTGAGTTGCCAAAATCCATTAACTTTGTATGGTAAAGAGCGAACTTTAAAACCTGATACACTAGTGAATGACCTAAACTTGGGGTGGGTTTTAATTTTTCACCTGAGTATTTGTCACAATTATATTATTAAAGATAGTATGTTCTCACTAATTAGTCGTCTCAGAGACACATAATATTATTTTTCGTCATTCCAAATAAAAAGAAATAATTTTGAAGAACTGACTAGTTGTCTTAAAGATGTGAAAATAACATCAAAAAATTTGTAAAACGTTTTGTAACGATAGATCATCATATATACTTGTTATTAAACTAAAAAATTGTGATTTCAAATAATATATCATGTAAGACCTTGTAATGCAAACACAACCTTTAAATAGTATTGGGGTTTTTTTGTATCTGAATTTTAATTACACACGTTTTATTCTTAGAATGAACCAAGCACATCATTTAACGACGGAATTACTTTTAAAACATTTAAAAGAAAAATCCACCCTTACAATTTTAAGTGTACATGAGACTGCGAGGGTAATAACATTTGGAATTAATATATATTTTCATGTTCAACACTACACGAGCATATTTGGATTGAGATTAGGCAATCAATCGGAGATAATTCAATCTGCTTTTATTTCACTTTATAAATCGGTCATTTGGATTACTGTTCGCCTATTTTATAACCTAACGCTCCGCAAGTATACGGGTGCAAGTGTATATAATGGCAAGCAAGGTCGATCCCACAAGGACTGACTTAATGACTAGTTTGATACTCTAAATATCCTGAAACACTCCTAACTAGGCTCTAAATTGGGTTGATTTTAATATTGAACTCATCTTACTAAATTAGTACTAAACACTTAAATTCGAGTATAAGAAAACAATTTATCAAATTTTGCAAGATTGGAAGATATATTCTAGAGAATTGATTTCAGAATTAACTAAGTTTGACAATCTAATTATTCTAAACTAGCAATGATTACTATCGTTATTAGACGGCACTCATATATGTTAACTCTCCTTTCGAAGCAATTAACGTGTAGATTCATTACCCCTAGCCACCCTTTCAAGTCGACTAGACCTAATGAACTCCCAATCGATCTTAGACCTATGCCTACGCATTTATCTCACCTCCTTTCAGAGCGTTCAACAACTACGCTATATGTTGTATTTCCATTCACAAATTCCTCCTTTCAAAGCCAACTAATGAATTATGTAGAAGTAGTTAAGTGATCAAATTAACCATTCATGAAAATAAATCACAACATATAGATAACGAATAACAATCATTAACTGGAATAGAAAACTTCGATTAATCAAACATCGTTAAAACCTACTTTCAAAACCCTAGAATAATAAAGAACTACTCACTCATGTTCATATTCATAACACAAATATGTTCATAGACAAACATGATTTGAAGTAAAGAAATGAGATAATGAATAAGAACCCTAATCGTCGTCTTGATCTCGATTCTTCGATGTTGCTTTCCTCTTCAAAATATCTTCTAATGAGCTCTCTCTGCTATTTTTAGAGTTTGGGACTTCCTTATATAGTAATAGGTTAAATTTGGGGCCAAAATGGGCTTTAAAACGCGCAGACTCTGTTTTGGACCCGGAAAGCTGACTCGACCGAGTTTGGCCAACTCGACCGAGTTGGGTCAACTCGACCGAGTTGTAATAGGCCTCGGGCGAGTTGGAGTTGCTGGCCAATTTTCACGTTTTCTCTTCATTCATCCCTCGATCGAGTTGATAAACAACTCGACCGAGTTGGAGTTTCTGGCCAAGCTTCAACATCTTCTTGCTATTTCCGACTTTTCTTGCTCGTTTTCCACCCGAACCTTGCCCAAACGGACTTTTTGGCCTTTTTATACCTGAATAACACCAAAACAAGCAGAAACACGTCATCTAGCTCAAGAGATGGAATTTAATCACTTTTCGCCCAAATACACATGCATATGTCCCATATTACGACCTTTAATTGACCTAAAATACATGTAAAACTAGCATGTATCAAAACCCCCAAACTTAACCATTGTTCGTCCCGAACAATAAATAAAAAGCATAACATCACAATGATCATAAAATTTCAGGGCAATTAAATGACATTTTCGGTCTCAGAAGTTCTCTTTTTGTTTTTCCTTTCAAAACCAACAACATAACATTTGAGCATTAGTGACATGGCAGGTTTCAACTACTGTCGAGACATTAAACTTAAAACAACAATCCTCACCGGATAAGTGTATCGCTCATCTCTCAAGTGTATGATATGGAAAGTATTTGCGCTCACATTGAATCACATGCATCGTCTACCATATGCTTGCCTATTGTCTAAATTAGATCTCATACTTGACATGTGTGACAAAGAATCAATAGGTCTTTATTTTTGGCTGTAATGTTGGCTTATGGTTAGGTGGGATACATTTAGATATAAGTGACTATTTATTGGACTAATCAAGTTATTCCTAACCCGACTACCCATCAACTTTGTTCACTCAATCTCAATCTTCAATTCTCAGAAAAACCAATTAATTTGGCTTCTTCACCTTACCACAACATTTATGCATCAATCAAGATTATTTATGCCACTTTCACTCTGGTACCACTTTGGGACTACCCGATCGAGTACCACATTTGGGACTACTCGTTCTTCTTACAACTCATGCACACTTAGGCATATATATGCATATTCTCATTATTAACCCCAAACCCCCAACTTTCTCTTTTCCAAGTTTTTTTTTTTTTTTTTTTTTTTTGGAGGGAATTTTTTTCTATTCCTTTCTCTTTTGCCTCCCCGAATCTCTTTTCACATCATCCCAAACATTCACTCCACCTTGATACTCTTACCCCTCTACCTTCCAATACACCTCCCTCTTACTCACTTAGTCCAATTGCTCGGGCCAAAGCTAAAAGAAAGGTATAAGCTTGTAATGTATGGCTTTGAAAAAGAAGGCTTTAAAGCTCAAAATGGCTGACTAGGGATTTTTCACTTTTTTTTTTTTTGTACAAAAGATTATTTTTAAAGGCTCAAAAATAGGGCTTTTAGCAAAAGAATGCCTAATATCATTTTCTATGCCACAGCATGTACTCGACACATTCCTATAAAGACGCAAGGCAAGTTCTAGAGACTAAATACTATGTGATCAATCACTTCACACCGAAAGAATGATAAAATTACTCTATAGATAAGAGTACATATAAAGCTCAAAACCTCACAGGTTAATTTGTGATTATTGTTCAAGTCTAAGCCCAATTTTGTCTCCAACTGCCTATCATGCTCTGTTATGTGTTCTATCCTCATTTACATAAAAAAAAAAAACAAATTTCATCATTGACAAATTATCATCTAATACCCTTTTTATGCTTATCAAGAACCAAATTGACGACTTCTAAACAACGAAATTTAAAATTAACCTAAAATCACAATTAAAATGCAAAACATAAACTAACATTAACTAATACGACAGATCAATCGAATCAGCTATTCGGGCACACAGACCCTTTACCAACTAACTCAAGCAAGATGTAAAAATACGATATACAACCAAGAACAATCATGACCTCAATAACACCGAATGAAATAACAACGAAAAAATAATAAAAGCGGCCAAGACGTAGCACTATCCACCCCCTCCCCCAAACTTGATTGAAACCAAGTTTGTGGGAAAAAGAGTGAGGCGTCTTTGTGCCTTCTCACAGTGCTACTGAGGTGGAGGTGGTGGTGGTGGGTTAAAACCCCATGGCTGCCAGAACTGAGCCATTGCATCCAACTGCTGTTGTTGATAAGCTTGTCTCTGCTCATGTCTGATCCACCTCTCATCTTGTTGTAATCTCCAAGTGGTCTCCGTATTCCATCGATCATCCTGCTGAGCCCACCGTTCTTCTTGCCGTACTCGCCACTGTTTGTCTTCTTCAATCCTCTGATGCTGCTGTGTCATCAAATTGTTCAAAGATGTAATCAATGTAGGGAGCACTTGAGCCATGTTCTCTTGGCCTCCTTGGCCCGAGCCACTAGTTCCTTCACCTTGACTCTCAATTCGGTGCACAGCTTGATAAAGTCGAGACTCATCAGGAGTAGGGTCAACTTCTTGTGCACGATGAGCTGGGGAGTGCATCTTCCAATTAGCTATATCCTCAAGCCCCTCAATCTTAGTTAGTTGGGCATTAGGAAGACGAAAGAACCCTCCTCGATTCTGCAACAACAAATATTGATTCTCCGGTTTGCTCCAAAAAATCATCTTCAGCCTACGAACATCATCCAATGTTATACCCCAGTCGCCGGGAACTCTCTCAGCTGAGTCATCATCAGAAACCACTTGAAAATGATTCGCTATAGGAGTAATAAGACCCCCAATCGAGATATCTCCCGTTTGTTTTACTGCTTGGCGATCGAACTGCTCCATCAGAATTTGGCTGAGATCAATCTTTCGTCCCGTTGCCACACACCATATAAGAAACATCTCCTTTTGAGTCACAGTGCCCGTCTCAGGGCGAGCAAGCACCGTATAGGCAATTAAGCGATGTAAATACCGGAAAACAGGATTACGAATCCAAGACACCTTATTCCTCGATGGATCGCTCTTCATCCAAGGCACAAGTCCCGGAACTTCTACCATATGATTCCAGAATGTGTGCTCATTATATTCATCTGGCGGGGTGCAATCTCCGGTGTTTGGCAGCTTGTAAATGTCATTCAATTCAGCCCGAGTAAGTGTGTAAGTGTTGTTGCGAAGCCGGAATGACATACTGCTCGGCTTCCTGTCTTGAGCAGAGGTAGGGTGTAGAACTAGAGTAGTGAGAAACTCTAATGTATCATTCCGATATGTGACCAGACCTCTTCCCAATAAGTTCTCCCAACCGACCCTCTTTATGAGCATCCATAAATTCTTGTGAATGCCAAGGTGGTTTTCCACGACAGAGATAGTAAATTTAGTGGGGATGATCTTTCTCCCAATGATTTTCTTCCATCGCCTCTCTTCTTCAGGTGATTGTAGTCTGATGTTGTAAAATAGAGGATTATCAGGCGAGAATGCCGGTGGATTAGCCGAGGATGTTTCACCTGTAACCTTCCGTTTTCTTCCTTTAGGTGGCATTATATACCCTATAAAACAACATTTTTCAATTAGTACCATGAGACACACAAGCAACACCGACTCTCCTAGGCTTTATGAATGTTTAATTTATTCTCCGACTATGTTAATTGCAAATTTTCATCAAATTAGCACACAAGAGATGTAAACATCAATATCACGATCGATACAAACTTCTCTATTATTCTTCATCAACATAGAACATAATTAAACCAATTAAAGCCTAGTCTTTACCCAAGAATCACAATGTACGCAACATATTCGATAAAATGCCACAATGACTCTTGCATGTGAATTAAAAGGAAATAGCTCTAATTCAATTCCCACAAGCATAACTACTCAACTATATGTGCAATTCACTCAAGTCCACTCATAATAAGTTTTCCCCAACAAAATTTTCTACACGGTTGCACTACAAGTGTACACATCAATGTCATGCTCAAAACTTATCAATGGCAACTACAATCCCAACTAATAAACACAATAACCATCCTTGATAAACAAACAAGTGCAAGTTAAGCATTCTTACCGGAAATTCTTAGATGCAAGACCCTTTTCGAAATTGAGCCCTAAGTGGAGGAGAGAGTCCCAATTTGTCTCTTTTACAAAGTCAAAATTGGGAAACTTTGAAGATTATGAAGTGGGTTTGTGAATTTCATGTGTTTTTTGAAGAAGATTAGAGAGAATTGGGGGGGGGGGGGAAATGGAGGGTTTCTTAGAGAGGGAGAAGAAGGAGTAGGTAAAAATTTGAAGGAAAAAGGGAAAAAAACGTGGTTAAGAAACTGATATATGCGACTCGACCGAGTTACCTGTGACTCGGTCGAGTTAGTCTTTTCTGAAAACGGTCACGTTTTGCCCTGTCCTGCGCCTCGACCGAGTTACCTGTGACTCGGTCGAGTTATTAGTCTGCCTCGATCGAGTTGGATTTGGCCTCGGGCGAGTCAGACTTTCTGGAATTTCTCGGTTTTTCTCGTCAAATTGGCCTCGGGCGAGTTACTAACGCCTCGGCCGAGTTTTGGTAGACAACTCGGTCGAGTTATTTGGCCTCGACCGAGTTCAACTTTCTGGAATTCCTCTGTTTTTTTCTTCAAACTCGCCTCGGGCGAGTTTAATTTTTGCCTCGGGCGAGTTGAACTCGCTGAATCTCCCCTGTTTTAGCCTTTTCTCCGTTTTTACTCCTTTTTCTCGCATCTTTTCAAGTCTTTCCTTGCTTTTTCGATGACGTCGTATTTCCTATGCACACTAACAAACAAATTAAGACAACTCAAAACATAAATTTCAAAATACGAAAATTTAAAATAAACCAAAACATCGGGTTGCTTCCCGACAAGCGCTACTTTTATCGTCTTTAGCTCGACGACCTTTTGGATTTTTAGTTCAGCTCGGTCAACCGTAATTCATCTACGGTTGCAATTTGACTCGGGTTGTAGTATTTCTTGATCCTCTGACCATTTACAAGGAATGTGCTTCCTTGTGCATCCATCAATTCCACTACTCCCGACTTTCGCACCTGCTTAATTGTGAACGGTCCCGTCCATCGTGACTTTAGCTTTCCGGGAAACAAGCGCAACCGTGAATTGAACAAAAGAACTTGTTCACCAACTTCAAAGTGTCGATTCTTTATCATTCTATCATGGATCCTTTTTGTGCGCTCCTTGTAGATGCTTGAGTTCTCAAATGCTTGTGTTCGAAATTCTTCCAATTCATTGAGTTTTAGAACTCGAGCTAGGCCCGCTGAATCAAAGTCGAAGTTGAGTTTCTTCACAGCCCAGTATGCACGATGCTCCCATTCAACCGGTAAATGACATGACTTTCCAAAGACCAATTGATATGGTGACATACCCAACGGCGTTTTGTACGCCGTTCTATACGCCCACAATGCGTCATCTAACTTCAAAGCCCAATCTTTACGGTTCCCACTAACCGATTTCTCCAAGATTTGCTTAATTTCTCGGTTGGCGAGCTCTGCTTGACCATTTGCTTGCGGGTGGTATGGAGTTGTGACACGATGTTTTACTCCATATTTAGCTAGCAGTGCAGCCAACCATTTGTTGCAGAAGTGCGAACCCCCATCACTCAGCAATGCTCTTGGTGCTCCATATCGTGTGATTACGTTCTTCTGAAGGAATTTGATCACCACTCGTGAGTCATTCGTTTGGGTTGGAATCGCTTCCACCCATCTCGAAACATAATCCACTGCAAGTAGAATATATTGAAACCCCTTTGATGAAGGGAAGGGGCCCATGAAGTCGATTCCCCAAACATCGAATAGTTCCACCTCAATTATATTCGTGAGAGGCATCTCGTGTTTTCTAGAGATACCCCCCGTCCTTTGGCAGCGATCACACTTCGTGATGAACTCGAAGCAATCTTTATGAATGGTTGGCCAGTAAAATCCGCTCTGTAAGACCTTCGCCGCAGTTTTCGCTGATGCAAAGTGGCCTCCACTTGGAGATGAGTGGCACTGAGTGATTATGTCTCCTACTTCAACTTGGGGAACACACTTACGAAGTATGGTATCAGCGCACCTTCGGTAAAGAACAGGATCATCCCAAATATAAAACTTGATGTCATGAAAAAACTTCCTCTTCTTATGGGTTGTCAAATCCGGAGGTGAAATTCCACATGCTAAATAGTTCACAATATCCCCAAACCATGGTACCTCCTCCATTGTCAATATGTACTCATCCGGGAAACAATCATTGATATCTTCTTTCTGCCCCTTCTTGTCCTCTTCATTGGTGATCCGAGATAAATGGTCCGCAACCACGTTTTCACATCCTTTCCGGTCTCGAATCTCTACATCGAACTCTTGGAGTAAAAGAATCCATCGTATCAATCTCGGTTTGGAATCCTTCTTATCGAACAAGTATCTAATGGCTGCGTGATCAGTGTATACAATTGTTTTAGCTCCAATCAAGTACGACCGGAACTTATCAAATGCATATACCACGGCCAGCATCTCCTTCTCAGTGGTTGTATAGTTTGATTGAGCGGAATCAAGTGTTTTACTTGCATAGTAGATGATTCTGAATAGTTTGTCCCGCTTTTGCCCTAATGCAGACCCTACGGCCATGTCACTGGCATCGCACATCAACTCAAAGGGCTGCGACCAGTCAGGAAGAAATCAGAATAACAACGAGAACAATGATGAGGACACTTCCCCAATAAGTGACTGCCTACGTCCTCTGTCTAATCAGAATCCTGGAGGAGTACAACCGCCACCGCTCAATGCACACAGTTTTGAGCTCAAACCAGCGCTCATCAATATTGCGCAACAAAATCAGTATGGCGGTACTGCTTTAGAAGATCCGAACACTCATTTAACGAAGTTTCGGAGACTGGCTGATACGATAAAAATCAACCATGTACCGCATGAGCAAGTGAAGATGAGGCTCTTTCCTTTTTCCTTAAAGGATAGAGCTCTGCAATGGTTTAATTCGTTAGAGGAAATCACTGAATGGGAGGAATTAAGTGAAAGATTCTTATTGAAGTACTTCCCACCCAGCAAGATGCTAGAATTGCAGAACAAAATCACACAGTTCAGACAGTTGGATCAGGAGCCACTGGGTGAAGCATGGGAAAGATTCAGAGATTTAATCCGAAGCTGTCCTCAGCATGGGTTCACCAGGAAGCAACAAATCTGTAAGTTTTACAATGGCTTGCTTGCACCAACTAGAGATCACGTAGACGCTGCGTCAGGGGGGAGTTTGATGGAGAAGAGTGTGAATGCGGCGTTTGCTATTCTAGATGCTATGTCTAGAACCAGTTATCAATGGCCGAACGAGCGTAATCAGCCGAGGAGAGTTGCTAATGTAGTTGAAGTGGAATCAAATCAGAATTTGGCTTCTCAGATTTCAGCTTTGACGACCCAAATGAATTTGCTAACAAATCTGACGTTAGCACAACATTCTGAGCAATCACAGCCGCAACTAGCCCAAGAAGAAATGGAAGATGTGAACTTTGTGAATCAGCGGAATTTCAATAATTACCAAGGTAATCAGCCAAGGTATAACCAATATTCACAAGGTAACCAATATCCGCAAGGGAATCGGAATTATTCCAACTTGACTTATGGAAACTCGAAGAACACCCTTACTCCTCCACCAGGGTTCAAAGTCACAAATGGAATCATACATGATGGACGAAACCCAACTCCGGAAGAGTTAAGAGAAGCACAAGCAGCACAATTTGAGGAGAAGTTAGCGCAGCTGGAGAAGAAAATGGAAGGGAAGCATATTGAGCTGAGTAAAAATATAGCAGGCATGGGTGCAGAATTGAAAAGTGTGGCATCGGACATCCAGCATTTGATTAAAGCAACGGCAGCTCAGCATAAGAAAGGGCAGTTTCCTAGTGATACAGTGGTTAATCCAAGGGAACATTGTCAAGCCATTCAGTTGAGGAGTGGCACTGAATATGAAGGACCGAAGAAGCCGGTGGTGGAAGGCAAAGTTGTTGAGAAAGAGCACTTTGGAGGAACAAGCTGAGCCAGAGGAAAAAGGCAAAGAAGCGGAGAAACCGATAGAGAGGGGGATTACATTTGAAGGTGGCCCTAAATATATTCCTCCCATTCCATACCCTCAAGCACTGAGAAGAAAGAAAGTGGACGACCAGTTTGCTAAGTTCTTAGACATCTTCAAGAAGATTCAAATTAATATCCCATTCGTGGATGCACTTCAACAAATGCCCAATTATGCGAAATTTCTCAAGGAAGTGCTAGCGAAGAAAAGAAAGCTTGAGGATTATGAGACTGTCAACCTGTCTGAGGAGTGCAGCGCAGTGATTCAAAGGAAGCTGCCATTGAAGCAGAAAGATCCAGGTAGCTTTACAATTGCTTGCAAAATAGGTAATGACACATTTGAAAGAGCACTTTGTGATTTAGGAGCTAGCATTAATCTTATGCCCTTTTCTATTTTTGAAAAACTAGGAATAGGCACATTTAAACCTACCACAATTGCACTTCAAATGGCTGATAGATCTTTGACTTATCCTAGGGGAATAGTAGAAGATCTTCTTGTGCAAGTAGATAAATTCATATTTCCTGCAGATTTTGTGGTCTTAGATATGATGGAGGATAAAGATGTTCCTTTAATTCTAGGTCGCCCGTTTTTAGCAACGGGCAATGCTTTAATTGATGTCCAAAAAGGAGAACTCACACTTAGAGTAAATAAGGACAAATTGACATTCTCTATTTATAAGGCTATGAAAATGCATGATGATGAAGAGGTTAATCAAGTTGAAACATGTAGTGCTATAGATAGGTTAGATACTACATTGCATGAAGACATTTTGACACTTAGCGATTCTGATGTGTTAAAGCATTGTATCACAAATTCAATTTTTGCTGTGAAAGACATAGATGCTACTAATCTTGATCTTGTAGATGGGGTTAGTGCTTTGAACGCTTTGCAGGAAAAAAGGATGGAAGATGCAGAACATGAAGACATCACTAAGGAAGTCATGAAAGAAGCACCTGAAGAGAAAGCCAGTGGACCTGAGTTAAAACCATTACCGGAGCATCTGAGGTACGAATTTCTTGATCTAGAGAAAAAGCAACCGGTAATCATCTCTGCTTCTTTGACTGAGTCAGAAACTGAAAAGTTGTTGAGAGTGCTTAGGAAACATAAGTCGGCTATAGGATGGACAATTCATGATTTAAAAGGGATTAGCCCGACTATATGTATGCATAAAATCTTGATGGAGGATAGCTATAAACCCAGTGTTCAAAATCAGCGTAGATTAAATCCTATGATGCAAGAAATAGTACGAAAAGAGGTTCTTAAATGGCTAGATGCAGGGATAGTTTTCCCTATATCGGATAGCAAGTGGGTTAGTCCCACTCAGGTTGTACCTAAGAAAGGGGGAATGACGGTAGTAAGAGGTGATAATGATGAAGTCATAGCTACCAGGGTAGTTACAGGGTGGAGAGTTTGCATTGATTATAGAAAATTAAATGCGGCAACTCGTAAGGATCACTTTCCCTTACCCTTTTTGGATCAAATGCTAGATAGACTCGCAGGGTATGAGTTTTATTGTTTCTTAGATGGGTATTCTGGGTATAACCAAATCATGATAGCACCTGAGGATCAAGAGAAAACAGCCTTTGTATGCCCTTATGGAGTGTTTGCGTTTCGTAGAATGCCCTTTGGTTTATGCAATGCTCCTGCTACATTTCAACGTTGTATGATGGCAATATTTAGTGGACTCATAGAGAATATAATGGAAGTTTTTATGGATGATTTCTCTGTGTTTGGTTCCTCGTTTGATCATTGTCTTAATAATTTGTCATTAGTATTACAACGTTGTGAAGAGACTAATCTTGTGTTGAATTGGGAGAAATGCCACTTTATGGTGAAGGATGGTATCGTGTTAGGACATAGAATCTCTCCTGCAGGTTTAGAAGTTGATCGTGCGAAGGTAGTTGCCATTGAGCGATTACCACCTCCGGCAAATGAGAAAGGTGTGAGGAGTTTTCTTGGACATGCGGGATTTTATAGAAGGTTTATTCGTGATTTCTCTAAAATTACTAAGCCTTTATCCCGTCTATTGGAAAAAGATGTTGCGTTTGTTTTTTATGATTCTTGCAGGGAAGCATTTGAAACATTGAAGAAGGCATTAGTATCTGCTCCAATTCTGATCACTCCTGACTAGTCGCAGCCCTTTGAGTTGATGTGCGACGCCAGTGACATAGCCGTAGGGGCTGCATTAGGGCAAAAGCGGGACAAACTATTCAGAATCATCTACTATGCAAGTAAAACACTTGATTCCGCTCAATCAAACTATACAACCACTGAGAAGGAGATGCTGGCCGTGGTATATGCATTTGATAAGTTCCGGTCGTACTTGATTGGAGCTAAAACAATTGTATACACTGATCACGCAGCCATTAGATACTTGTTCGATAAGAAGGATTCCAAACCTAGATTGATACGATGGATTCTTTTACTCCAAGAGTTCGATGTAGAGATTCGAGACCGGAAAGGATGTGAAAACGTGGTTGCGGACCATTTATCTCGGATCACCAATGAAGAGGACAAGAAGGGGCAGAAAGAAGATATCAATGATTGTTTCCCGGATGAGTACATATTGACAATGGAGGAGGTACCATGGTTTGGGGATATTGTGAACTATTTAGCATGTGGAATTTCACCTCCGGATTTGACAACCCATAAGAAGAGGAAGTTTTTTCATGACATCAAGTTTTATATTTAGGATGATCCTGTTCTTTACCGAAGGTGCGCTGATACCATACTACGTAAGTGTGTTCCCCAAGTTGAAGTAGGAGACATAATCACTCAGTGCCACTCATCTCCAAGTGGAGGCCACTTTGCATCAGCGAAAACTGCGGCGAAGGTCTTACAGAGCGGATTTTACTGGCCAACCATTCATAAAGATTGCTTCGAGTTCATCACGAAGTGTGATCGCTGCCAAAGGACGGGGGGTATCTCTAGAAAACACGAGATGCCTCTCACGAATATAATTGAGGTGGAACTATTCGATGTTTGGGGAATCGACTTCATGGGCCCCTTCCCTTCATCAAAGGGGTTCCAATATATTCTACTTGCAGTGGATTATGTTTCGAGATGGGTGGAAGCGATTCCAACCCAAACGAATGACTCACGAGTGGTGATCAAATTCCTTCAGAAGAACGTAATCACACGATATGGAGCACCAAGAGCATTGCTGAGTGATGGGGGTTCGCACTTCTGCAACAAATGGTTGGCTGCACTGCTAGCTAAATATGGAGTAAAACATCGTGTCACAACTCCATACCACCCGCAAGCAAATGGTCAAGCAGAGCTCGCCAACCGAGAAATTAAGCAAATCTTGGAGAAATCGGTTAGTGGGAACCGTAAAGATTGGGCTTTGAAGTTAGATGACGCATTGTGGGCGTATAGAACGGCGTACAAAACGCCGTTGGGTATGTCACCATATCAATTGGTCTTTGGAAAGTCATGTCATTTACCGGTTGAATGGGAGCATCGTGCATACTGGGCTGTGAAGAAACTCAACTTCGACTTTGATTCAGCGGGCCAAGCTCGAGTTCTAAAACTCAATGAATTGGAAGAATTCCGAACACAAGCATTTGAGAACTCAAGCATCTACAAGGAGCGCACAAAAAGGATCCATGATAGAATGATAAAGAATCGACACTTTGAAGTTGGTGAACAAGTTCTTTTGTTCAATTCACGGTTGCGCTTGTTTCCCGGAAAGCTAAAGTCACGATGGACGGGACCGTTCACAATTAAGCAGGTGCGAAAGTCGGGAGTAGTGGAATTGATGGATGCACAAGGAAGCACATTCCTTGTAAATGGTCAGAGGATCAAGAAATACTACAACCCGAGTCAAATTGCAACCGTAGATGAATTACGGTTGACCGAGCTGAACTAAAAATCCAAAAGGTCGTCGAGCTAAAGACGATAAAAGTAGCGCTTGTCGGGAGGCAACCCGATGTTTTGGTTTGTTTTAAATTTTCGTATTTTGAAATTTATGTTTTGAGTTGTCTTAATTTGTTTGTTAGTGTGCATAGGAAATACGACGTCATCGAAAAAGCAAGGAAAGACTTGAAAAGATGCGAGAAAAAGGAGTAAAAACGGAGAAAAGGCTAAAACAGGGGAGATTCAGCGAGTTCAACTCGCCCGAGGCAAAAATTAAACTCGCCCGAGGCGAGTTTGAAGAAAAAAACAGAGGAATTCCAGAAAGTTGAACTCGGTCGAGGCCAAATAACTCGACCGAGTTGTCTACCAAAACTCGGCCGAGGCGTTAGTAACTCGCCCGAGGCCAATTTGACGAGAAAAACTGAGAAATTCCAGAAAGTCTGACTCGCCCGAGGCCAAATCCAACTCGACCGAGGCAGACTAATAACTCGACCGAGTCACAGGTAACTCGGTCGAGGCGCAGGACAGGGCAAAATGTGACCGTTTTCAGAAAAGACTAACTCGACCGAGTCACAGGTAACTCGGTCGAGTCGCATATATCAGTTTCTTAACCACGTTTTTTTCCCCTTTTCCTTCAAATTTTTACCTACTTGTTCGCCGGCAACGGCGCCAAAAACTTGTTCGCCTATTTTATAACCTAACGCTCCGCAAGTATACGGGTGCAAGTGTATATAATGGCAAGCAAGGTCGATCCCACAAGGACTGACTTAATGACTAGTTTGATACTCTAAATATCCTGAAACACTCCTAACTAGGCTCTAAATTGGGTTGATTTTAATATTGAACTCATCTTACTAAATTAGTACTAAACACTTAAATTCGAGTATAAGAAAACAATTTATCAAATTTTGCAAGATTGGAAGATATATTCTAGAGAATTGATTTCAGAATTAACTAAGTTTGACAATCTAATTATTCTAAACTAGCAATGATTACTATCGTTATTAGACGGCACTCATATATGTTAACTCTCCTTTCGAAGCAATTAACTTGTAGATTCATTACCCCTAGCCACCCTTTCAAGTCGACTAGACCTAATGAACTCCCAATCGATCTTAGACCTATGCCTACGCATTTATCTCACCTCCTTTCAGAGCGTTCAACAACTACACTATATGTTGTATTTCCATTCACAAATTCCTCCTTTCAAAGCCAACTTATGAATTATGTAGAAGTAGTTAAGTGATCAAATTAACCATTCATGAAAATAAATCACAACATATAGATAACGAATAACAATCATTAACTGGAATAGAAAACTTCGATTAAGGTGTATTTGGAATCACAAAATAGGCGCTAGCTTAGTTGGTAAAGGCGCGGCATTTTACCCTTCAGTGCGCGGGTTCGAAGAGCATAGTATATGTTATAAAACCTGAGAGTATATGAACACCACCTTTTTTATTTTTCACCAGCAGTATATTCAAATTTCGTACATAGTTTATGTTATGATGCCTAACAGTATATTTAATAAATTCCGAGCATAGTATAACAGTATATTGAAATTCCGAGCATAGTATATGTTAAAGCCTGAGAGTATATGAACAACACCTTTTTATTTTTCACCAGCAGTATATTCAAATTTCGAGCATAGTATATGTTATGATGCCTAACAGTATATTTAATATTTCGATGTAGTATACGTTATATTTAATATTTCGATGTAGTATACGTTGTATGTTGCATATTAGAAAAAATATTATACAATAAATAAGATATATATAAGATATATAATATGTAAATGTCATGTTATGTTATTTCATATTAAATACTCCCCTCGTCCCGCTTAAAGCTGCATACTTATCTTTTCGATTCGTCTCAACTCTCAATCTCAACCTTTAAACAAATCAAAGAACTGTTTGTTCTTAACATCCGTGCCTGGTCAAAGTGAAAATTTTACCCGAGATGGAGGGAGTACTTCCAAGGTTGTAAAAGTCATTAGACACTAGTTAGGCGGTGGACTGGGGCCTAGTGATTAGTCGGAGCCTGGGCGGGGCTAATTGGGGCATAGGTGTGGTTAGACAACGAAGAATCAGAAAATAAATCTAGGTAGTCAATGAGAATCTAGCACCTAAGTGGTGATTAATCGGAGCTAGTCGGAGAATTTTACAACAGAGAATATTTCATTCATCCCAACTAATTTTGTACATATGAAGGAGCACGTATATTAAGAAAAAACTGTTTTTTAATTTTTAGTTGACTTTTTCAAAGGTTGAGGTTTTTAGAGAAATTTCGTTTGTATGGATGTGCAAAATTATGTGGGTCTGACCAAAAGAGAAAATGTGCAAAATTAGATGGGACGAAGGTAATAATGTATTGTAAAGATAACATAGGAATCAATTTTCACCAACCCTATCACGACCATAAAAGAAGAGAAGATAACATATTAAATACATTGATAATTATGTTGTACTCCCTCCGTCCCAGCTAAACTTGCACACTTTCCATTTTCGTCCGTCCCAGCTAAACTTGCACATCCTTAAAAAGGAAAGTTATAATGCAATCTACACCCTCAAAATCTCCACCCTTAATTCACCTTTGAAAAGTCAACAAAATCCCAAAATACAACTTTTCTTAATACTTGTGTCAATCCTCCCAGTGCAAGAATAGCCGGGACGGAGGTAGTATATAATATGTGTGTGTGTAATCGGATAGACAATTAAGATAATTGGAAGGATAAACCAGTAATATCATGTATCATATTCTACTCGCTCACTTAAAAAATAAAAATAAATAAATAAATAAAATTAATAACTTCATTTTGAATCGATCCTCTCATGCAAAACTATCCTACTATTCTACATTATTGAATGACCGTCGTGTGACCCTAGTTAGACACATTAGTTATACTCTCGAAAAGTCTATTACTAGAATAAGGTGACTTAATTAATTTCACCAGAAAGTTATCAATTCTCAGTTATAGAATAACTTAAGAATATTAAAAAAAAAAACGAAAAAATTGATAATCATTTAAGGAAATTTAAAATTGAAATGAGTACTAGATATAAGAATGTGGTAATATAAATATTTATGACTTTTCTTGTAAGAAGAACCAAAATTTTAAGAAAAGTAAAGAAAAGGAACGAAATTAACACTTGTATTGAGAGAGTAGATTAACAGCATCACATACTACTTTCATCCCGGCTTAATTTGTCTTCCCCGATCAGATACGAAGATTTAAAAAAAAAAAAAAATTGTAGAATCTTTGACTTTTTCAAAGGTAGAGATATTGAGAATAAAAATTATGAGAAAAATTTCTTTCTTTGGACTATCAAAATTATTTGGGATAAATCAAAAAGACAAATAGACAAATTAAGCGGGAGTGTATTGTATCTAGAGCCTGCAACCTGATAACAGGCTAGCTAACCAACTGCAACTGCTTCCAAGAACACCAAGATTCAAAACCAATTAATACTCATAACAGGTATAGTAGTAGTGTAAAGCTCTGAAACAGAAGATCAGACCCAATTTGATGGGACTACAAGTTGTAATTAACACTAAAACATGGGGTATTAACTCCTAATTAATTGCTAATCCAGCTTGGGCTACCTGACCAACTACGTACAGAGTACATCCAATTTTATACGAGGCGTAAGCATCGATGGTGGCTTGCAACACTTGCCAATCCGTCAGCGTGTCACCATTCCAGTCACCACTAAGATACTCCGGCGGCACCGTATAGAAATCTTGCATCAACACAACCTGACCAAGGAGTCTCAGCTTAGCCGTCTCCAGACGCGGCTGCACGTACCATGTCGCCGCCTCGCGTCCTATGTCCATGAACCGAACCGTTCTCAATCTATTGCCGTTA
Organism: Ajuga chamaepitys; assembly: GCA_958295605.1. Classification (NCBI taxonomy): domain Eukaryota; kingdom Viridiplantae; phylum Streptophyta; class Magnoliopsida; order Lamiales; family Lamiaceae; genus Ajuga; species Ajuga chamaepitys. Next base: position 5,108,024 of record OY282504.1, read on the forward strand.
TATTTTCTTAGATTCATAATGTTGGCTCTCATGTTGATGCCGACGAAAAGATTGGTTTGATTTTGTAGGAAAAGCACTAAGGAGAAGGGTATGACTGGGGAGTCGGCCAAGGGGATCCGGAAGACGAGGCAGGTGCGATCAACGCAGATCTGAATTGTGCCGATGGGGCGATCATGAAAAGCGGTGGCATCCAGGCCGACAATTCGGCAGCCGGGGAGATTGGGGCACCTCCTATTAACAGCGGCTAGCCAATTACGTACGACGTTCCTTTTTGAAGTAACAGTGGTGATGATTTCTTCGTCGTTGATAGTGACGTCGTATACTGTGCGCAACTGGCCGACCAACCTCGCCGGTCCAATGTAGGTGGACTCTTCTGGGGGGAGAAAGAAATCTTCCATTTTCTGTTACACACAGAGAGAGAGAGAGAGGACAGAATCAAGAGTTCCATATGCATTTATAAGCGCATGCAAGTTTGATAGCGGTTTGAGTTTCAATTTCCCCCCCCCCCTTTCTTCAATAATGTTTCTAGAAACTACTTCCAAATCAGCTACACACGTGATGAATTCTTTTTCCCTTTTTCGGGACTCAACTACACGCGCGATGTCCATTTTAATCGTTTATTTCTAAAATACTTGCTAAAGATATTTTTAGTTGTGCACTATCATAATATTATCACTACTGTAATTTCCCCATCGTACCATACACGATTTGAAATATATTTATTTTATTAAAAAAATTATTCATGTCTGGATGGTGGAAAAATATTTTAAAAAAATTTAGGAGAGCAGGAGAGAGAGGGGAGGGGTGGGGGAGAGCTGCAAAAATTTGAAACAAATCTAAAAATTTCATCCTTTGTGCAGACGCATGTTGTTCATTCACTATTTTTTTTCATTCTTCCCTAAAGAAACCCTTTAATGTTAGAAGTTGAAAATTGTCGATTTTATAAAATTAGTATAGATAAAATCATATGGATTTTTTTATAGAGTAAAATTAAGGTTTTAAAAAATAAATTAAATTTACTATTTTTCTGAAAATATGTAAGAAATATTAATAAAAAACAAAATTTTCAAATGTTTAATTAATTTTTATCTACAGCTCAAACCAGTACAAATAATTGACCTCATACTACATCCACGAGTATTCTTTTATGTGACTTATTTTAAAATATGCGACATATATATCAAATTAAAGATCATAAACAAAGAATTTGATATATTATACTTTAAAGAAAATATAACCAAATATTATTTGTGTTTTTAACTTTTGTAAAAAGAAAAAAATTATGTATAAAAAGTCAACCATAAATAAATTGGCAAAAAAATTCCAAAACCAATACTCATTTTTCACTATATATATTACTATATTTGTAATGATTAAATTACCTATTTTCATTAGGTAAAATTGGTGGAAAAATATTCCTATCTTCCTTTTATAGAGTGTTCTCTTTTATCATATAGTAAGATTGATATTAGATTAAATATTGAGAGATGATATTATAATTTTTGTCTATTGTAAGTAAAATAAAATTGAACAGTATTTTTTTTTTTTATTTGTGCCTGAATGTTGGAGAAATACTTTGAACAAATTTAAAGGTGAGAGAGAGAGAGAGAGAGAGTGCTGGAAAAAAAAAGAAAAAAATCTAAACAAAATTCATTGTTTACGTGGGCACATGTTGTTCATCCTCAATTTTTTTTTTTTTTTTTTTTGTTTCTTCATAAAAAAACCTCTAATATTAGAAACTGAAAAATTGGTGATTCTACAAAAGAATTTGATATATTATACTTCAAAGAAAATGTAACCGAATATTATTTGTGTTTTTAATTTTTGTAAAAAAAATTATGTATAAAAAGTAAACCATAAGTAAATTGGCAGAAAAATCCAAAGCCAATACTCATTTTTCACTATATATATATATTACATAAATATTACTGTATTCATAATGATTAAATTACCTATTTTTAGTAGGTAAAATTAGTGGGAAAATATTCCTATCTTTCTCTTATAAAGTGTTCTCTTTTATCATATAGTAAGATTGGCATTAGATTAAATATTGAGAGATGATATTTTAATTTTTATCTATTGTACGTAAAATAAAATTTAACAGTAAAATTTTTTATTTGTGCCTGAAGGTTGGAGAAATACTTTGAACAAATTTAAAAACAGAGAGAGAGAGAGAAACATAACAAATCTAAAAAAAATCATCGTTTATGTGCGCACATGTTGTTCATCCTCAATTTTTTTTTTTTTTTGGTTCTTCATAAAAAACCCTCTAATATGAGAAACTGAAAATTGGTGATTTTACAAAAGTAGTATAGATAAAATTATATGGATTTGTTTATAGAATACAATTAAGATTTCAAAAATAAACTAAATTGAGTATTTTTTTTAAAAATAGGTAATGAATAGTAATAAAAATAATCTTTTAAAATGTTTAATTAATTTTTATCTACAGCTCCACATCATACTACATACACACATCTAACCTAGACAATCGACAAACAATTTGACGTCTTAAATCTGTATTTTCCCTCTGATTCTTCTCTTCAATTTTTGACGTATTAAATCTCGGAGTTGACTTTCATCTTCTCCGATGTTGAGATTTGATTTAGATAACGTCAATCCAAAAGCTTGAAAACTGGATTTTAGATCAAACGGTCTACTTGAACTCCTTAATTTCAACTATAAATATAAGAGCACATCATTAAAAGCATATCAAGTATGCTTGTGAGGGAGTCCTCTTGGAAGCCTACACGGACGCCCTCGCTCGCTCTGCTCGGCTCGGGTCGGCACGGCCATGGCCACGCATCGCTCGCCTCAGGCTTGGGCTTGGGCCTTTGGACCTTGGGAAGGCCTCGGTCGTGGCCCGTGGGCTTTGGGCCTTGTACTGCTAATTATCTTTTTGGAAGCCCAAAATGATTGGGCTTGCCGAATGAGCTCAGAAGCCCAAATGCTGGGCTTGAGGATGAGTTTGAATTTCAAATTCAAACCTGTAACATCCATATTAAACAGCCAGTAATGGGCTGAGTTAAGGAGGAATTAAGTGGACTGTTACTCAGCCTGTAACAGCCAATATAATGGCTGAATAATGACATTTAAAATGTTCGTCCCCCAGCAGGCCTATAAAAATGATGTCTCCTGCATGCATATAGAACACAACATTTTTCCACCTGAAATCCCATTCTGAGCATCTCAAACAAACTCATAGCATTCCAGTTTTAGACGAACATTACTTAGTTCGTTGGTACCTTTTCTGATGGTGGTGCTACTTCAGAAAAGGGGGAAGTCATTTTATCTTTAGAGTCGAATACTTCAATCCGTGAGCACTAGCCAAGAAGTATTTCGTCTTAAGAAGAGTGTTCTACATAACTCGACTTACTGTTCCAGTTTCTACCTCTTTCCCAAATCATTTTCCAGATTTATCCATATTGTTTATAACACCATCACGGGTTCAGAAATGGATTAAAGAAGCTAGCTGAGAAATAATTGATCACGGCGCTCCCATAACTCAAAATCAGGATTGAGAATACGAGCAGTCGAGCACTATCCGTGTTGAGAAGAGGCAAAGCTGCTGATGATCCATAATTAGAATCAGGTCCAAGAAATTGAAACGGAGCCACAGCTGTACCATTAAAAAAACCACCAAATCCATATGCGCAAATTGTTGATAGGATTTGAACTTTCCAATAGGAATAATTTGTTCGGTCTAACTTCAGAGTGATAGTCAGAAGCGACGGTAAGACAGCGAAAGACATTTACGCCATGAAGAAATTGAAGAGAACTGAATGAAACAGGATCGAAGAATAGAAGAATTGTGAAACAATTCACAAAAGAAGAAGAAAGAGAATGATTCAAGAGTGGAATCCGTTAGGAGTTCTTGATCCTCTTGATACCATATTGAAAAGAGAATTATTAACTGAATTAAAATTAGTTGTGCACTGCAGCATCTAGCAAAATAGCCCAAAGGACAGTGGAAAGTTTTGTGGCAATGATTATCTGAATTTTAATCAATCATTTTTAAGAAAAATAATTTATTTTGTATAAATATTTATTACATATATTTCAAAAGACAATACTCGATTTAATTATTTTTTAAAATCTTAATTTTGTTCTGTTAGAAATTCATAAGATTTAAGCTTTATTAATATTATAATTAAAAAATAGTGAAAACCAACTATTTTTCAATTCTCAAATTAAAAAACATATTTTTTTTCTTAAGAAGAACAAATAAAACATTGGATGAACTAAAATTCCCACATAAGGGAGGAGAATATTTAGAGAGTTGTTTTATTTTTTGTAGTGCTTTCTCTCTGTCTTATAAATTTTTTGATATTATTTCAACAATTTTCTAAAGACACGAATAATTTTATATTGTTTATCTATTATTTACCTTACAAAAATAAAAATCAATTATCATTTCTCAATATTTAATCTAATTCTCATATTTAATATTTTGATATAATATATTAAATATAAATAAGTAACTGTTTGTTGGTTCATTATTGAGTAAAATAGAAGTTTTAGTGTGGGTCAAACTACTTGTATTATATTTGAAATGTAAATGAAAATAAATTAAATAATTTTAATAAATAAATATATTTTAAATCGTAAATCGCACAATGAATAATTCTAGTTTATTAGAAAAGAGTCCTTTGTTATTGGATAAAATAGAGATTGGAATACTTATAAATATTAGACCTTAGATTAGGGAGTTGAAAGTTTAAAGAGCGCAAACATATATTTGCGTATACATACATACAGATGTATAACCTCACGTATTGGTAGAAGTTTCTAGAAACAGTAATACAGAAAAGAGGTGGGAAATATTGGAACTCAAAACTGCTCTCACTCTCCATTTTATCCTCTCTCTCTCTACGCTCCAATACAGAAACTGTATCAACAATGGCAGACAGAAACGGTTTTTCAATTCAACAGCGGAGAGAGGTCGGCGAATACAACGTTACTATCCACGGCGTAAGAATACACACAACTGTCACTCGGGACAAACGCGCCGTCGTTGCGTGGATCAGGAGAACGTATAACTACCACTACGATGAGGAACGCCACAACAGCGACGACGAGCTTCTTGTTGGCTTCGACGCCAAAGGGCGGTGTATCTGGGAACGTGCCCACGGCATAATCCAGCTGATGGTAGGTCGTAGATGCCTGGTGTACCAGATCTGTTTGGTTGGACCCTTTGCCATCCCCCGTGCCCTAGAAAATTTCTTCCGAGATCCCAACAATATATTCGTTGGCGTTGAGGCAGCAGCGAATATGAGAAAACTGCAGCGGGATTACAACCTTCAAGGGAGGGCTCGGTGCGTGGAATTGGCAGATTGGGCGGCGGATATCCACCGCGACCGGGATCTGAAGGACGCTGGGCTGGGACAACTTGCGTGGCGTGTGCTGCGGAGAAACTTCGGTCCGGTGCGGTGGGAAGGGGTGAGTAATAGGTGGGACGCCGTCGACCTCAGTAGTACGCAACTATTGTATGCCACTTTTCATGCCTATCTGTTTTTTTGAAATTGGACACACTCTGTATAAAGAAGAAGAAGAAGAACAAGAACAACATCTGTAATCTCATCAAATTAGGTATGTTGTTCTGTTTTACAGCTTTACACTACTATTCTCTTGTGAATTAGCAGCCTAGGGAATTGCGCATGGAGGATATTGGATCTTGTGTTGGTGTTCTTGAAACAAACTGTTGACGTTAGTTAGTTTAGGGTCTTATTCTGTACAAATTGTGCATGGAGGATCTTTCATCTTGTTTTGCTTATAAGCGTGAATCTTGGTTTTCAACTCTTTATTTTCTTATTCTTCTGTGATAATTATGTTTGTAGTTTTACTGAATATATATAGCTTATAATTTATTTAATTTGTTTTTTAATGGTATTATATTTTATGATCGAATCATAAGATTATTTTTTGTCGTTTTGATTTTGTTCCTTTAATTTTTAAAATTCATCAAATTAGTCTTTTCTTTTGAAAGTCCATAAATTTAAAGGATTAGACATTACCTGTTGTAAGTGGTTACATGGTGATATGATCAATTTGTTAAATTTTGAAAGTTAAAGGACCAATTTGCTAAATTTTAAAAGTTAAAGACTAAAATCAAAATGATTAGAGATAATATTTTTAAATAAAAAAAATTGTGAAATTTCATAGACTATTAAAACATTTTATAATCTAAAATTGTTTAATTGTGATAGGCATACGGAAGTTAAAGGATCCAGTGTCTTTCTTTTGTTTAAGACTATTATTATGGTAAAAAAATTATATTTTAGTTTCCTTAACTGAAATCAAGAGACCAAATGGATTTCAGAATGAATCATATATGCTTTCGAAGACAAACTCTTTTTGAAGAAAAGAAAAATAATTTACTCCTAAAAATCATTACTTGGCGCTATCTGGTATATATTTTTTTTACTTTTAATAAATACAAAATTAATAAAGGAGAAAAAAAATCAATTTTGGACAAGTTATAAGTTCCTAATACAATTTTTTAAATTTAAATGTTAATTTTTGGACAGAAAATATCATGTAACAAGTTTGTGCCTGTTAATTTAATACTTTTAAAATTAATGATTTTTTCCTATTTCACATTTTCTAGAAAATATAAAATAGTTTATAAAAATTAGAAAAATTAATTTAAATACACTAAAAATTAAAATAAAATTTTAAAACATAATACCTATCCCACTCTCTAAAACCCACCAAAAAATATAACAAAATATAGAAATTCATTTAATATTAAAAATTTAACGAAATGTTGTTTGGTTCCACTAAATATTTATGGAAACGACCAAAAATGAAAAATTAAGGGTCATTTAAAAATTACGGGTCCACTTATCGGTATTAGTGGCGGAATTAGAGGTTTTGGTGAGCGGGATTCGTTTTTGTGTGGAATGTGGTTATTGTAATGTGAACATTTATTCAGATTCCTTAATCGCGGTGCAAGCAGTCACGAGGCAGAAGGATCTACTGGACTATACGGGAGCTTATGTGGACTTAATTCATGATCTATGTCAGAGTGGTCTTATTCGGAGAATTGAGCATATGAGTCGGAAATGTAATTCTGTTGCTCATAGTTTGGCTTTTTTTCTTTTTTGTCACCTAATCCGTCTGTTTGGATTGGCGATGATATCCCCTTTTGGTTGGAGAGTCTTGTAAATCATGACATTTAATTGAGTTATAAGATTACTCGTTTCCTCAAAAAAAAAAAGAAAAAAATTACGGGTCCAAATCGGCCCACACTATAAAGAGCTAAAATTGATTTTTCTAATTTTTTCCCCTTAATAAAGTTTTAATGATTCATTAATTAGAGGATATATTTGTTTAAGGTTCTTTCAATATATTGGGAATGATCAAATTTACTATTTTACTTATTTTTCACTACGTTATTTTCTATACCAACAAATAATTTAGCACTCTCCAACCTTAAAGAAACACACCTGTAATATTTTGTGCCCAAACCATTTTAAGACAAAATCCTTGTGGGGATTTGATTTTCGCCTCGTAGCCAATATGGAAAGGCAGTGTTTGCAAAATATTATTCTAAGCACTTGTACACTTTTGGCTTAAAAATAGTAAATTTGAGTATTTTTAAATCTTTGCTTATGTTTTACCGTGATTTAAAATAACTTATTTCAAACAGAAGCTGGAAGTAGGTTATCTCATGCTTATTTCTGCTTATACATACAACTTCTATTTAAAATCTTTTTTTTCCAAACAATACAACTTCTACTTTTTGTACAAGTCACTTATTATTGTAAACATCACTACTTTTTCTTAAAAGCAATTTTTTCATAATTTCTAGATTTAATCAATTATTCTAGAATAAAAGTAATCGCAAACACTTCTAAAGTCTTGCCATAATTTATTGTTTATGCGAATTCTTTTAGGTTGTGTTTGGAAGGAGGAATTTGAAATAAATGAGTATAAAATTAATGGATTTTAAATCCACCTAAAATAGAGGGAATTTGAAATGCACTCAAATTCTTAAAATATAGCTTAAATAAAGTTATGATTTTTTTTTTTTTAATTCATGATAATCCAAACAATTTCAATGACTATGAAATTATGAATTTCAAATTTATCGTCAACTCCTTGCATCTAAATGCAATGTTAATGGTGTCTATAGAAGTTATCAAATGGTTACGGGAATCGATTCGAATGGTTCAATTTCGATTCCAAAAATAAACGGTACTGACGGTTCCAAATCAAAATTGGAGCCATCACTATTTGACACCTCTAGCTATCTATTTCTCCAAAATCTTACAAAATAAGTTATATACCTTTTATTTGATTAAAAGCATAGCTGAATCCCGGAACCTGGGACTTTATCCCGTTGAAATTCGTGAATATATGTAAAATAGATTTTGGGATAACACATGGATGTCACTAAAGGGATACTTGGATTGTCAAGTTTTCAATCGGACATGATTATCTTTAATGTATTTTATTTTACACCCTAAAATTTAGAATGATTCATCCCTCAACATCCTCACCATACTAACATCACATTTTTACAATTTTCAATATATATCATACTAGGCTATCAAACCGGTCGAGTTGCGGGCTCGCGGATCAAGTTGAGATCTGATTATTACGAACTTTTCTCCAACTCTAACCCGACCCACAATCCTAATGGGCTAAGACCCGCAATCCTAATCCAACCCGTTCGGATTAAGGGTCGACCCACTCAATTCATTTCCAACCCAAACAATTAGAAATTAAATAAAAATCACTAATTTCTATTTTTTTTTCTATTGTTCAATAGAAATCTAAAATGATTATTTTAAACATGATACCATTACAAAATATACATTTTTTAAAATTTGAATTGAATTTAACGCATTTCAAATATATATTCATGTTCCCAAAAAATTAAAATAAACTAAGTATACTGATGTGGCGCCAGCAGCAGAGTGAAAGAGGAATGGGGTGTGCTTTTGTGAATATTGAACAGAAGACAGCGAAAAGTGATACTGTGATGTAAAGTGTGAACGACCAACATTAAAGAAATGTCCCCGCAGGGTTTCTATTTTTACTTCTTAACTTGTATTTAATATATATATATACACACACACATGTGAGTTGATCAAATCCAACTTAATTTTTTTTTTTCGTATCATTCGGATTCAACCCATGTTTAATTCGCAATGGGTTCGTGTCGACTCTACCCTCAATTTTTTGGTTAGGTCGTGGAGGGTTGTTCGAATCGTGTCAAAATTGTCACCCAACATCATAACCTCACTGTTGGATTATGGACTTTACATGGATTGATATCTTAATACACATTAGACTATAGTATGTATTAAGTCATTAATGCATGAATTCTGTTTAATTCCTTTTGATTTGACCTGACAAGCTGGACATGTTAATGCTTATTACCATATTTGGTAATAAAGCATTCTAGCTTAAGAAAGGTGTTAGCTAGTGTTGCTTCTTATAAGCACACATTTATGGCTTTTGTCTTTAGCATTAATTAGCTAGGTTTTGCTGCAATGTGTGATATAAAAACACATTTGATCTGCAGCTTATGATGTAACAAGTAAGCAAGCCGCATTTCTTCAGTTCTTCACTTATGAAGTTCATTCAATGAAACTAGATATTATGGTTGCCATCATTTCTGCTTGTTTCATTAATTATGTTTGATATGTGTTTTCTGCACATTCTATAAATTTCTTCATGGTACCAGAGCAGCGTTGATCCATATATATGTCAACAACCGGAAGTGCTTGGCATTTACCACAAGAAGAGTGGCCACAACTCAGATCTGGAGGAACTGAAAGAGCTATGACTACATCAGAGTCTGCCACAGCTCAAACTGCAAATGTTTGCCTTGATAATGATCCATTGAGCCTTCATGGCTCGGATCACCCTGGTATGTCCCTAGTATCTACAAAACTAAATGGAAGTAACTTCTTACCATGGAGTAAATCTGTTCAAATAGCTCTCTTAGCTAAAAACAAGATAGGGTTCATAAATGGAAGCATTACCATGCCCACTGATATTAGACTTAAAGAGCAGTGGGAAAGAGTGGATGGCATGGTTAGAGCATGGCTATTAAACTCTCTGTCCAAGGAAATATCAGAAACGTTTCTTTATGCTAAGAGTGCAAAAGATCTGTGGGAAACAGTCACCAACAGATTTGGAGACAGCAATGGACCCCAGCTGTTTCATGTCCAGAAGGAGATATGTAACCTAACCCAAGGGAACCAATCAATGGCTGTTTATTACAACAGCTTACATAAGCTGTGGAATGAGCTATCTATGCTCAGATCTTTGACAATGTGCACCTGTGGGGCCTGTTCTTGTGGAGCTGCTAAAGGATGGGAGGAATTTGACATGTCTGGAAAGTTGATTCAGTTCCTAATGGGATTAAATGAGTCATATGATCCCATTAGGAGTCAAATCATGCTGATGGATCCACTTCCAAGTGTGGATAAAGCATACTCAATGATTTTAAGAATTGAGAAACAAAGGAATGTACATATATCTGGAAATGAGCTGATGGATAGCTCAGCTATGAATGTGAAGTTCAACAATGGTGGTAGAGGACAAGCAAGCAGACTGGCCCACTTTGGCTCAAATGGCAGAGGAGGACACTCTAATGGTAAAGGAAGAGGCAACATCAGATTAACAAAGGAAGAAAAGGCAAAACTACTTTGTGATCATTGTGGAAACCATGGACATGTGATTTCCAACTGCTTCCAGTTGAAAGGATATCCAGATTGGTGGAAGGGAAATCAAGGAAATTATGCTCACTCAGCTGATATAACTGGAGAGGATGGGACAGCAAATGAGCATTACACTGAAAGTCAGAGTAGATCTCCAGATATATCAGCCATTGTACAAAGGGAAGTGGCAAGGATTCTCAATCAATCAGAACTGAAACAGCAAGCAGAGAATTCAAGGGTGAAAAATGCAAACAACACACATGCTGGAAGCTCATTTTTTGCTTTCACCTTAATAGATGGAGTAGATGACGGGGCATGGATCATTGACACAGGTGCCAGCAGACACATGTGCAATGATCCAACTCTGATGAGCAACCTTAGACCTATGCAACACACAGCTATGGTGACTTTACCAGATGGAACAGAAAGAAAGGTGGAGCAGTATGGAAGTGTGCTCTTATCTGACAAGCTCACATTGACAGAGGTATTTCTTGTGCCAAGTTTCACTTGCAACCTGTTATCCATATCCCAATTGACAATGGACACAGGAGCAAAGGCTGTGTTTGACCATGAGTCTTGCACTGTCAAAAGTGCAAGAGATGGAAGCATTATTCTCACTGGACATCTTATTGGAAAGCTGTATATTGCCAAGCCAGCATACTCAGAAGAGGCTTTAGCAGCATATGCAGCGAATGCAGAACACTATAACAAGTTGTTCAAGACATGGCATAGAAGATTGGGACATGCATCACCAGTTTCTATGCAGCATCTACACTTCCTGGAGCATATGTGTACTCCACCTGTTCTGGAAATGCATAAGCATTGTGAAATCTGCCATATCTCGAAGCAAACCAGGCTCAGTTTTCCTACCAGTACAATCAGCACCACCAGGGTACTAGAACTTCTGCATGTGGACATCTGGGGACCATATAGTCAACCCAGCATCACCAACACTTCCTATTTTTTAACCATTGTGGATGATTACAGTAGAATGACCTGGGTGAATCTTATGGCAAGCAAGAAGCAAGCAGTGAGCTCACTCAAGGAATTTATCCACATGATCACAAGGCAACTGGAAAAGACAGTGAAGATGGTCAGAACAGATAATGGAGCAGAGTTCTTAAGTGGAGATTGCCAGCAGTTTCTTAAGGACCAGGGGATAATACACCAAAGAAGTTGTGTCTATACTCCACAACAGAATGGAGTAGTGGAGAGAAAACATAGACATCTACTTGAAATGGCCAGAGCCTTGATGAAAGAGTCCTCAATTCCGCATTATTTGTGGCCATACTCCATCCTTACTGCCACACACATCATAAACAGATTACCCACCAGAGTCTTAAACTGTCAAGTCCCTTTTACAGTCATGTTTCAAAGAATACCAACATATGCAATGATGAAGCCCTTTGGCTGTCTTGCATATGCCACTGATACCAGTCCACACAAAAATAAGTTTGATCAAAGAGCCAAGAAATGCATCTTCTTGGGATATGCTCCTCACCAGAAGGCTTACAGAGTATATCACATTGCTAGCAAGCAAGTGATTACTTCAAGAGACCTTATTTGCCTTGAGAACACTTATCCATATGCTGATCCTAATTTTGAAAACAAGGAAGAATCATCTCCAATGCCAATGTCAATTCTGAATGATGAGGAAAGCTCTTCAACACCTATCTCAAGTCCTTCAGCTGCCCCTATTCCATCTAACACACCTGACCCATCAGAGGAGTCAATTGAATCAGAAAGGGAAGCAGATGAGATTCATGGAAGCCCAATACCACTCAGAAGGAGTGCCAGGTTAACACAAAAGGATCAAATCCATACAGAAACAGCACCAACAAGGAGAGATATCAGACACACATCTGAATTAGGGGAAGGAGCAGATCACCCAAGTGCAGAGCCAACACCACTCAGAAGAAGCACTAGGCAAATACAAAAACCAGCTCGTCTGCAGGATTTTGTAACATCAATGTTCAAGCATCCACAATCTCATGCAGCTTTTCATGCCAATCACTTAATTGTGCCAGAACCTAAGAGCTACAAGGAAGCTATCACCTATCCAGAATGGAGGGAGGCCATGAATCAGGAACTTGATGCTCTAGAAGCGAATGATACATGGGAAATAACAGATTTACCAGAAGGAAAGAAACCCATTGGTAGCAAATGGATTTACAAGATCAAGCTCAAACCAGATGGTTTAATTGAAAGATATAAGGCAAGGTTGGTTGCCAAGGGGTATAATCAGATTCTGGGAGAGGATTATGAGGAAAGCTTTTCTCCAGTTGCCAAGCCAGTGACTGTGAGATATCTCATAGCACTTGCCACTATGAAAGGATGGCCATTGCATCACATAGACATCAACAATGCCTTCTTGCATGGGTTTCTGGACAGAGAAGTATACCTTCAACCACCAGATGGATATACAAAGGCTGGTCCTGGACAGGTATGTAGACTTAAGAAGAGTCTATATGGACTTAAACAAGCCTCCAGACAGTGGAATGCAGAATTATGCACCAAATTGCTCCATTTTGGTTTCATACAATCTGCACATGATCATTGCTTGTTTACATTGACTGGGAATGATGATTTTTTGGCTTTATTGGTTTATGTTGATGATGTTCTGATTACTGGGAATAATCCTGATCTTTTATGTGCTGTTAAGCAGTTCATGGATGCTAGCTTTAGTATCAAAGATCTAGGAGAGGCCACTTATTTTTTAGGCATGGAACTGAGTAAGAATGACACAGGTACTTTCCTTTGCCAAAGAAAGTACATTCTGGACATTATCAATGATGTAGGATTGGACAACTCTAAGCCCACTTCTACACCACTTCCTTATGGTCAGAAGCTCAACAATTCAGATGGATTGCCCTTTGCAGATACTGAATCTTACAGAAGGTTGATAGGGAGGTTGTTATATCTAAATCTCACAAGGCCAGACTTAACATTTGCTACACAACAGTTAAGTCAGTTTGTCAGCTCACCAAGAAGCTCTCACTGGAATGCTGCCCTACACCTGCTCAAATATCTGAAGGGCATTTCCAATTTTGGTCTTTTTTATCCAAGAACAGGTGAATTATCCATTCAAGCCTTCTGTGATTCCGATTGGGGTGCTTGTCAGGATACCAGGAAGTCAGTTACTGGTTATTGTGTCTTTCTGGGAAACTGCCTTATCTCCTGGAAATCTAAGAAACAAACCACTGTTTCTAGAAGTTCAGCAGAGGCTGAGTATAGGGCCATGGCTTCCATCACTTGTGAATTAATGTGGTTGAATTATATTTCCTCAGACCTGCAGATTGAAGTGCCAAAGCCACTGCTTCTTGGATGTGACAATCAAGCTGCTGTCCACATAGCTGAAAACCCAGTCTTTCATGAACGCACCAAGCATTTAGACATTGATTGTCATGTTGTGCGCAATCAATTCAAGGATGGATTTCTCACCTTCCAATCATTATCTTCCAAGGATCAGTTGGCAGATCTCTTCACAAAACAGCTACCTCCCGGACCATTTGCTGGACTCCTTTCCAAGCTTGGATTGTGTTCATCCACACATCCAGCTTGAGGGGGGAGTGTTGGATTATGGACTTTACATGGATTGATATCTTAATACACATTAGACTATAGTATGTATTAAGTCATTAATGCATGAATTCTGTTTAATTCCTTTTGATTTGACCTGACAAGCTGGACATGTTAATGCTTATTACCATATTTGGTAATAAAGCATTCTAGCTTAAGAAAGGTGTTAGCTAGTGTTGCTTCTTATAAGCACACATTTATGGCTTTTGTCTTTAGCATTAATTAGCTAGGTTTTGCTGCAATGTGTGATATAAAAACACATTTGATCTGCAGCTTATGATGTAACAAGCAAGCAGCCGCATTTCTTCAGTTCTTCATTTATGAAGTTCATTCAATGAAACTAGATATTATGGTTGCCATCATTTTTGCTTGTTTCATTAATTATGTTTGATATGTGTTTTCTGCACATTCTATAAATTTCTTCACTCACTTTTCCCGAAATTAAAATACATTTTTACTATTTAAATGAATATGCCGTCCATAAATGCGGCGCAACAAACATGTCACAATTCTTTTTCCCACGGTTTGTGCTTTCTCTTTAATTCTTTTAGTTTATATTTTCAGCTTTCTTTTTAATGCTACCACTGCTATTTACCCTTTCTAAGTGGGTTTTTTTAGGCTTTTTAATATTATTCCGCATTTAATTGAAAATAATTTAAAAAAATATTAAGAAAACTAAGGGAATTATAGAAAAATGTTTGTAAGCTACCATAAACTTGAGCATTAATACAATATTTCATTCTCTTTGTTCATTTGAAAGCAGAAGCCTTTAAGACCCTTCCAATCTCAAAACTTACATAAGCATCAATGCAAGCATACTGTACTTGATCGGCCGTCAGCCGCCGATCATCCCACCTACTCCGCGTCACCTTCTTCGGCTTCTCTATCTCTTTTCCGAGCACAGCCCTTGCCAGACTCTTCAATCCCCCATACTTCAATTCCTTCATTTTGTACACATCCACCGCCAACCGCCGTAGATCCACTGCCTTCGCATTATACCCAATTTTATAGTCCTGTTTCAGTTTCTCCAGATCAGATCTAACCTCAATTCCGACGAAAGTGTGGTCAGAGTATGAGAGGAATTGTATGAGTCGGATCGGGAAATAGGGGGAGTGGATCAGCTGGTAGATTAGGCAGCAGCGGCCGAAGCAGAGCTGGAGAGTGGCGGCGGGGTTTTGTTCGCCGCTGCTGTGGTTTGGACGCCACTCAATGTCGAGGCCAACGATGAGGCGGTGGCCGTAGAGAGAATTGACATCGTAAATCCAGTCGGAGACGGCGGCGGGATCGTGTGTGACGGTGGTGTGAACGACGTCGTTGAAGAAGACAACGTTGTAGACGTTGGACGGACGTTGGTAAAGGCAGTGGATTACCATCCGCTCAGTCTAGGCTACTGTGTGATTGCGTTGGTTACACTAATTTGGGCCTTTAGTTATTTGGGACCAAATGTCGTCCAGAAATAATATAGTTTTTCAGCAAAATGAAATGAAAAATTTGTATAACAAAAAAAAAAAATGAAAAATGAAAAAATTGTAATGTAGGTAGAGTTATCTCTGTGTATCTATCTGTTATCACAACGGAGTCACCCACTAGACACAGTTTAGCTGCCAGACATCCATTGCGCTATTTTATTGCGGCCTAGTAAATTTCTTAACGTAATTCACTATATTAATAAAAGGGACAATCTGTACAATGGACCTTTTTTATTTTTGCAACCTACACTTTTTATTTTTTTCGATGACAACCTGTACTAATATCTTTTGTCGATTTTCAACATCCGGCGATATTTCCGGCTATATAGGCCATGTGACTTGTACATGTTCATTTTTGGACCAATAAGATGGCGATACGTGGCGACTAATAAAATATTAAAATAAATTAATAAATATTTTAAAAATTTCAGAAATTTCATTAATAAATCCAGAAAATTTAAAAAAAAAAATCAGAAATTATTTTAGAAATTCCAAAAAAATATTTAAAATTAAAAAATATTTATAATCCAAAAAAAATTCTAATTCAGAAAATTCATTTATAAATTCAAAAAATAAAATAAATCTGAAATTAATTTGAAAAATCTAAAAATTTATTTAAAATTAAGAAAAATCATTTAAAATCAGATATCTAATTTTAAAATTTAGAAAATTAAAAAAAAGTTATTTTAGAAATTATTTTTTAAATACTAAAAAATAATTATAAATTGTAGAAAATTAGTATAAAAGAGAAGGGAACTTCGTATATTCCGGTATAAATAAATTTAAGAACTGCATTTTACGAATTTAATTTTTCGGATTATAAATAAATTTTCTGAATTCTTAATAAATTTTTAGAATTTCTAAAAATTATTTTATTTTATTTTATTTTTTTTAATTTTTGGAGTTATAAATGAAATTTCCGTTTTTTTTTCTGATTTTAAAATTATTTTTTTTATTTTAAATGATTTTTCTTAATTTTAAATAAATTTTTAGAATTTCCAAATTAATTTTAAAAATATTTTTTTTTTTTAGAATTTATAATGAAATTTCTGAATTTTTAGAATTTTTTAATTAATTATAAAATTGTTTTATTTTATTTTTTCTATTATAAATAATTTTTTAAAATTTTAAATAAATTTTTAGAATTTCTAAAAGAATTTCAAAATTTTTTTTTTAATTTTCTAGAATTATTAATGAAATTTCTGAAAATTTTAAAATATTTATTAATATTTTATTAGTCGCCACGTGTCGCCATCTTATTGGTCCAAAAAGGAACATGTGCAAGTCACATGGCCTATGTAGCCGGAAATATCGCCGGAGGTTACAAATTGAAAAAAAACAATTAATACAGGTTGTCATCGGAAAAAATAAAAAGTTTAGGTTGCAGAACTAAAAAAGGCTCATAATACAGGTTGCTTTTGGTAATTGACCCTTAATAAAATAAAATTCTACTATAACATACAAAAAGATAAAAAGATATAAATTAATAAAAAATAAAATACAAATTTTATTAAAGAAAAGCGAAAAATTTGATCTTTTCTTCTTTGACGTCTTCTGATGTGAAACAACCTGTGGAATGCCGAATACAGAGCAAATTGCATTCGCCGAATCAACAGAGGTATTGGGGCTAAACAAGATCCCCGACTTATCGTAGTTAATGCACAGGCCAGAGATATCCTCATAGAGTTTAAGCGCAAACTTGAAGTGATACGCCTCTTCCATAGCAGCCCTAAAAAGAAGGGTATCGTCCGTAAAAAATAAATGGGTTAAGACAGAAGCTGAATGTGAAATCTTGATCCCGCTGATTTTTTGGCATGTATAGTGTCAGACCCACCTTGTAAAAACTTATCCTATACTAATTTTCTTAGCCTTACAAACCTGTATATATATATATATATATATTTCAAAATTAACGTTTTAGAATACTCCTTCAAGACCAAAACGTCACCTACATATATTTACATAGCTCCAGACTGAGTACAAAGGTGTCACATTCCATTCAACACCATATTTACAGAAATATACATATTAAAGTACTTTAATTTGTACATGTCCAAAAGATTGTTAGAATACTAGCAAAAACATAGTGAGTCCAAGGTTTAGCCCCACAGGTCGTCATTCATATACACGGGGCTTCAAAACTTGCAAAAGCTCCAACAGCATACCAGATCAGCTCACGAGCTCATGCGTAGTCAAACTCACCTACAATGCAAGAACTATGTGAGCTAAAGCTCAGTAAGCAGAAATCATGCATGAGAATTGCATATATGATGGATGCAAGTTATAAAACCATTTCTTTCAACTGTTTTCTCAAAAGGAAACCCTTTTTGGTGGGAAATGGCTCCCTTCACTGGCACAACCTCACCAGAATATCCCTCCATACTCGTGACTACCAAGGGTCCCTCCTCCCCCCTTATAGTCCACCCGAGATATTTGTGATGATTGGTACGACCAAGCGGCTATCCTCCCGAGACTACCAGGGGTCCGTCTCCTACTTGCCCCCGCAGTCCACCGGGAAGTCTACCTCTTCCCGTACCCCTCATCACAAAGGTGCTGAAGTGGGAACTTCTTCCGCGTGCACACCGATCACCGGAAGCATCCCGAGAGACACCATATATAATATATAACTCTCAATGTGCCAGTGGTGACCAACCCCAAAATATTATCAACTTATGAAATTATGGTATTTTGACTTCTTATATGTACACCTGTAATTCTTGTAGATGCTAATGTTCATGATTAATGCACATCCATTTATTTCTAGCAACGGAATAAAACACTTTATACAAAGTTATGCAACAACACATATAACAATCAATTTTCACAAATAATAAACACAAATACTATGTTCAAGCATTGTAGTTGTAGATGGATTTCTACTTACCTCTCCTCCGGAGTAGCTTTTGAAATTTCCTATTACACAATGGTAATCAATCTACGACAATTTTAAATCGAATTAATACACAATTTATCAAATTTCAGGTTATTAAGTACTTTTAATTCGAAATTTCCAGTTTCGTCGCATTTTAGTAATAGGGCTCTAACTATTTCCACAAAATTGATATTTATATGATTCAAGTTGGGTTATAAAGCTAACACATAAGGCTACAACTTTCATGTTTTACACTTTTCCTAATTCAGCTCATAAATTGGTCAAAATCGGCTAACTATTGAACATTAAAAATCTGGGCAGATTTAACAAAAATTAAATCTAGGCTATTTTGATTACCAAATAACATATGAACATTATCATATATATAAAAATATACTCAAATTTATTTAGTAAAACTAATATGATACTCTAACCTATTCTATTTCTAAATAATTGAGATTGAGATTGATTTAAATGAGATTACCTGTTATCTCAATCCTTCGTACCCCCTTTTCTTCTTCTTTTTTTGTCTTCACCTTCTTATACTCATACTATCTTAGGTGTGAAGTTAGAAGAATGTAGATATGTGTAATCACTTCCGCCGACTTAATTTGGCGGTTTTTAATAATATTCTTATATTATTCTTTTTATTTAATTATTATTAGTATTATTATTGTTGTTGTTGTTGTTATTAATCCGACAATAAAAACCCTTGACATACTTAACACTTCCACGTACTGCCTAATGTGCCATATTTTAAATTTATCACGTGTAGTCTTAAATTTTGTAGCATGTCCCAATATTTTAGACTAGGGGGTTCTTGTCTACCAAATTAAACATCTCCAAATTAGTCGCAAAAAAAATAAAATAACGCAATAAATATAACAAATTAATTACTATAAAACTATCACCAAATAGCGCATAAAAATATGGAATGCATGAAATGCAAAAATTATATTGTCCAGTGAGTTGTGAGAGGCGCGGGTATTACATATAGAGATCCTACAAAATACAAGAAAGTATCTCGCTACACAAAATGAACAAATAAGGGGACAAAGGGTCCCCCTGTCTAATTCCCCTCCGAGGAATGAGGTTCCCAAATTGTGATCCATTCAGCAAAAAATTAAACTCAATAGAAGTAATGCAAGTCATAATTAGCTTACGGAAAGAATTCGGAAAACCCATAGCCAAAAGAGTGCTATCAACAAAGGACCATTCAACCCTATCAAAGGCCTTACTCATATCAAGTTTGATAGACATAAGGCCTTTATTACCCAGACGCCTTTGTTTCATAAAATGATGTATTTCATACGCGATAAGAATATTATCAGTGATAATTCGACCAGGAATGAAGGCAGGCTGAGACTCCGAAATAATGTGAGCTAGACAAGGGCGAATTCTATTGGCGAGAACTTTTGAAGCCAATTTATAAATGACATTGTACAGACTGATTGGGCGAAATTGAGTCATAAGCTCAACCCATTTTGTTTTTGGGATCAGAACAATGAAAGTGCGATTAGCAGATGGACAAAGAGAATTAAAAGTCAAAAAGTGCAAGACAAACTTAGTAACATCATTTCCAATAATATGCCAATTTTTTTTGTAAAATAAAGGGCTCATACCATCAGGACCGAGTGATTTGAATGAATGCATTTCCTTCAATGCTTTGACGATCTCATCACCTGTGAATGGTCTCGTTAAGATGGTGCACATCTCCGCAGAAAGGCGCAGTCTAACTCGGCCCATGGCTTGGGAAATAGCTGAAGGGTCGGGGTTGGAAGAGGAAAATATATCACCAAAATAGTTATGGATGATTTGATGAATGAAGTGCTTTTCATGATGGAGGACGCCAACATTATCCTTGAGAGCTGAGATATGATTAATCTCACATCTGTGAGAAGCAGAAGCATGAAAATTTTTTGTATTACGGTCTCCTTCGCGCAGCCAGTGTTGTTTAGCTCGTTGTTTCCAAGCCAAGTTTCCTCGCCTAAAAGTAGCTTGAGTGCAACTTGGTTTTCTATGAGCTGATGTTTAACTTCAGGGGTAACGATTCCGGATTTCAAAGTGGAAATTTTTGTTTTAAGAACAATGTCTTTTTTCAAGTGGGAGAACATATCACCACCCCATGACATGAGACCAAGAGCGCAATTTTCTAACTACCCAGGGAGATCATCTAAGCATTCGGACCATGAGCGTTTGATAATCTCCTCGCATGTACTAGATTGAACCCACATGGCCTCGAAACGAAACAGTTTAGGGCCTCCGACCGTTGAGGGTTGGTCGGCTGTAAGGGAAGATTTGATGAAAATAGCCATATGGTCAGAGAAGGCTGAGTGAATATGACAAACGGAGGTGCTACTGAAAATATTTCTCCATTCTTGGTTTGCCAACGCTCGATCAAGTTGAGCGCGCTGAGTATAGGGGTAAACATAAGTTCGCGCCCATGTGAATGTTGGGCCTGAAAATCCCATGTTAGATAGGCCACAATACGATATTGCATCCCGAAAAGCATTTATTTGCCAATCCGCCCGAATGCAAGAACCACGAATTCTGAGGTGGTTAGAATCTCGTTGAAATCTCTAAAACACAACCATGGCAACGATGAATCATCAAATAAATTGCGAAAATTCTACCAAGCAAGATGACGCCGGGAGATATTTGGCTCGCCATAGTAACCAGTAAGACGACAAGAATTACCCTGATGCAAGACAGTAACATCAATATGCCGAGAGGAAAAAGATTGCAAGGTGACATCAAAATCCGTTTTCCACAGAAGCGCAAGATCTCCAGATAAACCTTGCGCCGGCATAGAAATTCCAAAGAGATTGAGACGATACTTAAGCTGATCAATAGTAGCAGACAAACACTTGGTTTCACAGAGAAAAATCACGTTTGGGGACTTTTTGCGAATAAAATCGCAGAGCTCATGAACTGTATGGGGGGTTCCCAAGCCCCCTACAGTTCCAACTTAAGACATTCATTGTGCTCGGCGGGACTGGTCCACTAAGCCAGTCGCTGCCGTTGATACCAAAGATTGCAAAGTAGCCAAAGGGATCAGATTAAATTTTGATGTTGTCAAATCATGCCTCATTTTTTTTTTTTTTTTTTTGTATCGTCATTAGGAGGGGATTTAGGATCATCCAAGAGTTTTCTTTTTGGAGTTGGAACAGTGGGGGTAGTGGGATGAGGGGGGATATTAAGGATACGGTCCTTGTTGCGTTTGAATTTTCTAGCTACTTTCCTAGCCGGTGAAGCCATTGCAATGAGGGCATGGCCGGGTGAGAGGAATCAGGCGGATTGGAAGGAGGAGGTGAAGTAGAATGATGAGGATCAGATATATGGAGAGAAGTTGAATTAAGAGTGCTAGGAAGAGGGAGAGGCAGGAGGGCGGCAGATTGCGCTGAAAAATCAGCATGCATAAGGGGATAAGAGGATGGAGTGTGCATAAGAGAGTGTGAGGCAGCTGGAGTGATTTTAGGAGTGTGTTTAGGGGAATGTGAGGATGAGGGAGTATCATGAACACGTGTGGCAGAAGGAGAAGAAGAGGTAAGCTGCGGCAGATAAGAATGAGGTGGATCACGGAGAAGAAGAGCAACAGTATTATTTGTCGGGTTAGGTGGGGGGAGGGGGGGGGGGGTTTGGATTGAGGGGAGGTCTAGTGATAAGAGCAAGAGAAGAAGTACAAGAAGATGAATTGGAGTTGGTATTAGGAACAGAGATAGGAGGAGGGATGGAGCAAGGTAATATGGGAGGGGAAGTAGAAGGACGAGCTGTTTCAGTTTGTTCGGTAGCATGTGTTTTGAAAGGTTGAGAGGATGGACAGGGAGCAGAAAACGGAGATATGTTCAAAGGAGCCCGAAGCCAGGGCCCATAGGGAAAAGCAGTGGGTGCTGAACCAGATATCAAAGGCTTTGAGGAGCATTCCTTGTCCATGTGACCAAGGCAACCACAAAAATAGCAGAAAGTCGGCAACCTCTCGTATTGAATATAGCATCTGATAACTTTGCCTTGCAGAGAAACAGAAACAATTCTTGTCAATGTCTGAGTGATATCCAAGTCAATACGTATCTGAAGAAAGGTACCAATAAGGGAACCATCCCTGTCATAATAAACCTCAAGCAAATTCCCAACCTTCGATCCAATAATCCGGCCAAAATCATAGGTCATAAGTCCCAAGGTGAGACCATGACCATGGGTCCAAAACGGTGAATATCGAACCAATTTTGTGATCACTAAAATTGAATCAACCGTGCGCAACACTATAAATAGCATTCGAATAGCCATGACGCTCCAGCGAGACTTTAGAAAGATCTTCCTTCGAACCAAAGGTGAAAAGAAATACATTGTCCCCAATGGATTTGATACAGAGAGCTGCCTTTGGCGTCCATAAAGGTTGAAATGCTTTATCCAGTTGATGAACGGTGAAAGGCTTCGGCGACAAGAGTTTACCGATCAAGTTCTTATCCCCATTGAGCGTGATTGGAATGGTCAAGTCAATTGGGATAGCCTTTTGTTCCAAAGCCACCAATGATAATTTAGCATAGAGTTGCTCGAGGGATCCAGCCGTAAGAGCAATTGTGGGGCAGGATGAAAGGGAGGAGTAGAGGAGGGTCGAGAAGACTGCCCTATTAATACGAATCTGAGACAGCAGCAAAACTCCACCAAAACGCGAGCATTGGACCTACAAAATAGAGAAGGGAACGCAAAACAAAAAAAAAAAAACAAAAAAAAAAAAAAAACAAAAACAAAAACAAAAAAAAAAACAAAAAAAAACAAACAAACAAAGAAAACAGAGGATCTAGAAATTCTAGATAGGAAACCCTAAGAGAGACTCCAAAGGGGAAACTCTAGAACTTGTATAAGAGTTTGTTAGTTATAGAATAATTATATATTGATAAAGTAGGAGAGAGAAATGTGAGGCCATTAGGCACGCCAACGGGGCGGATCAAGTCGGGTTTCTGGATTTTTTGACCCGCCACGGGGCAAAAAAATTCGCCCCGTGATCTGCCCCGCCCCTATCTTTTTTTTTTTTTTTTTATTATAAAAAAAGTTAGTTTTTTTTGTTAAAAAACTTGATTTTTTTTGTTGAAGTCAATAGGATTTTAATTTTTAGGTTTACATTAGCTTTATTTCAATTTTTTTTAATTGTTTTTAAATTTAATTATTAAAAAATAGAATTTAATTATTTAAATTTACTAGATCTAGTCATAATCTAATATATTAGCTAGACATATATATAACATATTATATATATAATTTTATATTATAAATACATATATATATATATTATATTTATTTGTATATATATATATATATATCTATATAATAATACATAATATATATTTAAAAAAAATTATACATACATAGGGGCGGGACGGGATCCCTGACCCGCATCTGACCCGCCCCGTGAACGAGACGTGCCCCATTCTTCATCGGGACGGATCTTGCCCTGCCCCAAAAGCCTCGGATCGAAGCGAATTGAGGCGGGGCATATCAATTTTGACATACCTAGAGGCCATCAACCTAAAAAATTGGGCTCAATTTATGACACAATACAAATTGATTGAGACCAATTCTCAATCCAAAGCAAACATATCCAATAAGTTGTAGCACTATGAGAATATATTTGCAGGTTTACCATTTATCGTTTACCAAACAAATCAAGTTTTATTATTTCGGTTGTTGGATAAAATACCATATTAATTAATTATTGAAACTAAAATGCTTTGAAAAGTATTATCTTTTATATTTCCACACAAGATCTAAAAATCTTTTCTTTTTATATATATCGAATATTATTACGAATTGAAAATATTTAATTTAAATTAGATAATATTTTGACAATCCTCTACTTAATCCGATATATGATGTTAGCTCCACGAACTAGTCTGAACCTGACCGATCGCCTCAAATTCATCCACTGTTGGCTGTTTTAAAATAACTGATAATAATATATATTGCCCATTATAAAAAAAATTACTTCGTGCAAGGTAGGTCCCCTCCTTCATTCGAACATTTTTTAGGTGTTTGCAGCTCTAATTTGAAACTACTTGGTACTTTTGTAAATTTGGTTGAAGGATATTATTTTAGTTTATTTGCAGATTTTGCAAGATATTAATTTAATTGAGTATCTTAGCAATATTAGATTTGAAGAAGATTAATGAATGTGCAGATTCGCTTCCCAAAGCAAAATTAGGGCTACCATTAGGTTTCCAGTTCCGTTTCCCAACATTATTTCAAGGACCGTTAACGTGTATCTTGTAATTCTGATTATGATTGCGACGTGATTAAAGATTATATTCAGAAACGATGGCAGCGAATAAACGGATTGACGAGAAGCAGATTGATCGGCTCAGTCCATTGCCGGATTCCCTTCTCATTCACATCCTTGCTTTCCTTGAAATGAAAGAAGCTGCTATTACTTGTCTGTTGTCAAAGAGATGGAAATTTCTTTGGACTGAATTGCCAAGGCTTGCCTTCCGGGAATACTGTTGGATCTCTGAAGAAAATCACAGATTTGTGGCTCGTGTTAATAGGACACTTGTTATTTGTAGCAAGACTAATTTGGAGAGATTTGATGTTAGTTTCTGGTATAGGGATCGCTTTGCTTACGATGTCAATGTTTGGGTTGAGTTTGCTGTCAAAAACAAAGTGAAAGAGGTATGTCTGGAGCTGACATGTAGACGGGATAAGCATAGGCTGCGCCAGATGATGTATACCAATTCATCGTTGACATCTTTGTTTTTGAAAGGATGCATTATGGCTCCTCGAGAAACAGTGGACTGGCCATCTTTAACAGAATTGCAGCTCGAGGGGGTGGAGTTGCATCAGCATGTAATTGAAAACATATTATCGGGTTGTCCTGTTTTACATAGTTTGGTTCTAAGGGATTGTTATGGATACAATTGTTTGGAGGTCAACTCTAGAAGTCTTTATAAACTTACAGTAATGGACCCTGCAATTGGTAGTGAACCTTGTACGAAAATCTCAGCACCCTATGTACACTGTTTGAGTATTTTGCTATATCCTGTTAAAACAAAGTTACATCTGACAAACATTCCGTCTCTTGTTAGTGCTGATATTGAGTTCATTGGATGCCATTGGAATTATAGCTTCGAGGAGGTGATGAGTCATGCAAAGGAACTTTTGGAAAAAACTCAGCACGTCAAGGCTCTTAAGCTGGGAGTCAATTTTGTTAACGTGTGTATTGGTGCTCTTATCTTGTTTAGTATTTGTGCGTTACATAATAGATTTGATCTTTTAGCTTATCTGCAGCTGCCTTCTGCAAATTCCTTTTGAAGTTTGTTATTCGCTAGTTGATTGTTTATTTTTTTTAATTGACACGCATTCATAAACTGTTGATTTGGTGTTATTTTCCTAAATTTATTTGCATGACAAAATGGGTTAAGAATGATAATTTACTCGATAAACCTTTTAAACGTTATACATTTCATTCCCTAGTCATGTGACAGCATTGGTTAAATCATTAGAGATTTTTGTAGTATAGTTTTTTTCTAATATGACGTGTGCATTTACATGAGGAAGCAAAACTTTTGAGTAAGTGTTGGTAAGATTAGGATTTGAAATATGTGAGACATAGATTACATAGAAATCATATTGCAGTGTTGAAATTTGTGTTGGCGTGAGTATGTTCTTTTAATGTTTTGTACAATATGTATGTTAGGTTGTATCAGAGATGGTAGTGAAAGGTTGGCAACTTCCACAAACTAGGCTACACTGGTTGACAATAAGCGTCGGATTTCCTAAAAAGCATGACAATTCTGGCATTATGCGCCTACTGGAATCTTCACCAAACATCCAGACACTGATCATAGACATACGCTATTCTCCCTTTTTCTCCGAGGTATCTACTATCATTATGATTCTTGGCACAAATATATGCAGCAGTACTTTGTTAGCTCGTACCTTAAAACGTAAGTCTTATATACTTTGTTAGAGATTTGTATGCTCGACTTATTTAAGTATCAAAAGAAGCAAGCATTATGAACAAAATTGTTGTTTTTGTTATTAAAATTGGGATTGATATTTTGAGGTCCATCTATTTGTGCAATCATAAGTGTGAATGTGCTTCAGGTGACACTCAGACAATCTCCACCATAAAGTGGTGCGTGTGGGCAATACCGCAATAGATAAAAGAAGCACCACTGCAAGCGGATACCATAGTTTGCATGGTGGGAAGATTAACAAGAGACTCATTTTCGATCGTCAATTAGAAAGAAGAAAAAAAGTCCATGATAATATTAATTCGATAGCCAACCTTATATATGTCATTGTGTATGTTCGGTGAACTTTTATTTGATGCTGGAATTCAGTTTTTGCCTGAGTATGTTGTCTCTCTCACCTAGGAATCCATCACTGGGGGTCAAACTGCAAGGGATGAGGATTTGGATCGCGACTTGTTGCATTTGAAGGCTGTTGAAATCAAATGCTCTGTACAACCAAATCTTTGCATTGATCAACTGCTAACAATGGCACGAATTCTTCTTAAATGGGCAACAGTCTTGGAAGAGATGGCGATTGTTACTAATGTTAAAGATGTGAATGTCATTGCGAAGATAAGTCAACCTCTACTTACTTACCCTAGATCCTCGCGAAAAGCAATAGTCGTACTCCGTTAATGATTGCGCATTTGCATTGCTCTTGCTCTGAGATTAACCTATAATTGCAACTTTAATAGCTGTTACTTATTTTTTTCTGCTGGAGATAATTTCATCTATGTAAAACCTGCGACCTATTTATGCTAGGTATGTTATGTCCCCCTTGTTTAGTTCTTCATTCTCTTCTGCTAAGTTGCTTGCATTTGCATGTACTGTCATCCTTTTGTTTATAATTTGGTGTATCTGGTAGCTGAAGATCTAGGAGTTCTGATGGCAGGGATGAAAATGGGAATTTGGATTAGGCAAATGCAATACTTCCCGACTAGTCCCAGCATAGGCGCTCAGATCTAATTGATTGTCTTAATTTTATTCCCTATTCCTCTCACCTAACTATGTGTATGCCCTCATTCTGGCCCGATAAAGTGCTAGGGCCTAGTATATCACCCCGCTACTGTTTAACGACTTTTACAACATTGATTTCAATCAGGGTTGCCAAGGTATCAGATTTGGAGTGAAATAGATGCTATGAACTATGATAATGATAAATGTGCCACAGATTTATACTGACAATAAATGGCTCTCCGAATTTCACTTATTTTTCCAATTTGATTTCTATACTTCTGGTTTTTCACATGTCGCATATTTCTTGAATTTTATTCTCATAATTTCATATATTGATCTCTGCACTTCAACATGTCACATATTTTATTCACATGATTTCACATATTGTTCTCTGCACTTCAATAGCTGTACTTCTGTTTCTAACTTTTGGCCCATGTTCTCTTAATAAAGGGGTAAAGGCCAAGAAAAAAAAAACTATTAAGGTGTCGAAATTAAAAAATAGGATGCAAGTAAAAATTGAATGTACAATTGTACAAGAGCAACAAGAGTTGAATATATTAATATTTGATGTTTGAATTCTGAATCATATATTGGTGTTAATTACCGGGTTTGGGAAAATTTATGCCATGGACAAGGAAAATCTGTGATAATTATGATATACACTATGCAGACAGAACTAAAGTATTGATTTAAGTAAATTTAATTTAAGGTTCATACCAGTCGAACATTTTTAAATAGGGTAATTTTTTCATGTAATGTATTTAAATAGACTAGATGTTCGCAACAATAATAATAATAATAATAATAATAATAATAATAATAATAATAATAATAATAATAATAATAATAATAATATATATATATATATATATATATATATATATATATGATTATGCTCTAATATAACTAAACAAATATGTGGAAAAGTCTCTATAATGATGTGTCCTTTTGTGGATTTTTTTATTAATCCATCTATATAGGTAGAGGTCTTCTCAAAATTAAAAAAAACAAAAATATAGGCGTGAGTTGCGGAAGTTCTATTTCACTATTTACTCTGATCTACTGATCAAAAAACAATTATCTCGTCATTCTTTTTCTTTATTAACTTAAAATTAACATGTTCCCCATGCATCGCACGGGACAATTTCTTTTTTTAAATTATGGCTCCGTAATTGCAATGCTTTTTTCAAAGTTAAAAAAATGTATCATATCTTCAAACTTCAAATATTGATATTTCTTTTATTATTTTGTGTGACTTCTTTTTCAGGTTATTTTAATTGTCTCCTAAATGCGCTCTTTCGTAGCTAAAAGGATAATAATGAAATTCGCCATGGATAAATGGATATATGTAAGAAGGGACAAACTCGTATATATTAAGAATATCAATGAGAATTATAAGACAAAATTACGTATAAGGTTCTCTTTCTGAAAGTCCAAGGAAAGCAACTGCAACCCCCACTCCTTGAATACATACTCAACTCATCATAAGTGTGTATATATATATATATCTATATCTTGAACATTTTTCATGTGTTTGTTGACATGAATAATATTTTATTATATTAAAATCATTCATGATTTGCCACAAATAATCAGTAATCTATATGACAAATATTGCAGATAGAAAAAATATCAAAATACTTAAAAAGATTCTATAGGATTCTGACTTAATTTTCAGCTTACTGATTGGTTATGACCATGAATTTGCAAAGGAATTGCTTTATGAAGTATAATACAAAGTATAAGTATTAAAATAATTTAGTTTTAGTATTTATCCAATAAAATATGTTATTGAACAGAATCCTTATATACTTAAATTTTATATGTGTTCTAAACTTCTATTGATAAATTAACTACTATGTACTCGATGAAAATAACTACGAAAATATGTCCTTGAACAGAAGCCTTGATGAATTGTGTGTATTACATGCATTATGAAGAACACAAGAGAAATAAATATGGAATACTCGAATTTACAATAATTTTCCTACGAAATAAACGATTCCAAAAAGGGAGCATGCAACCAACAAGTTGAATTTCAATAAATTCGGAAATAATTTTAAGAATTAACACCATTCCACTAAATTAGACTAACTAACCTTCTCAATGCAAGTTGTACAATGATAAAATACTTACCTATGTATATTGACAAAGTCTCTTGTGCACGACTTACACTCCTTTAAGTAAGGATTAATACATTTTCACCATGATTCTTTTAAACGTAAATACTAATACCTTATTGGAGTGCACGAATATAAAATTCCACAAGAGACCTCCTTATGAATTTTTGAGTCCATCAAATTATTGAAAGGTTGATTTTAATTTAACTTTGATAAAGAAACTAATAATTAATTCATCAAATATATAATCTACAATTTTATCTAGGTTATTTAATGGCATCAATAACCATTGAAAACAGCCTAAAAATATTGTAAAAGCTCCAGTATCATGCACGTAGACTATTGGGTTTGCGAGTCCAAAAAGCCTTGTAAAACGTATCATATCCTTTAATCAACGTATAGGTACATAAAAATGGACTCCTAAAGAAAAAAAGAAAGAGTGGAGCCTCGAAAATGTTCGATGTGGGAATTAACAGAGATAACTAAGGAATTATGATCTTATACTTGCAAGACTCTAGTTTGATTTTTCATCGAGATAACAAAATGTGCAACTACAACTATTGTAATAGAAGGAAACTGGAAAAAGAAAAGTGCAGAATTCTATATTATATAGTACATCGAAATTAAGTATTTTCCTATAATGGAAAGAATAATTTATCCAACATTATCACATTCGAATCATTCAGGTCGAACAATTATGAAATTTGCATCCTTGAAAATGGCACAAAAAAATGGATCAAGATAAAAGATACATGACGACATATGCATCAAATACATGACTACATATGCTTATACAACGACAGACTAATAAGAAAAAAATATTATCGCGGAATGATTGCAGTAAATGCCCAGATCAATGAGATATGCTTGCAGTGTGGTGAATGAAAAATTGGGAATATTTATAGCTCAAACTTTTAGGGTTTATTAGGAACTTTCAATCAATTCTGATTTTATAAAGAATCTAAAGATCTCTCTTTGATTTGTTTTTCTCTTAAATTATAATTAAATCAAGATTTGTATCTAGATGGAACTTAAAACTTTGTTCGCTATTTATTTTTTATACAAATCTACACATAATCAATAATTTATTTGGATGCAATATGCAGAAATAATAATATATCACAGCACATACCAAAGGTATTTTCCATAATTTTAACATTGCATAAGCGAACAATTAATTAGAAATTTAGTATCCATGTTTTTCTATTATTGATCTAGGAAAGAAAATAATTGTAGTTGCATAGAAAAACAAAACGTGTAAAAATTAAACAACATATTGATTTCACAGCCGGAAAATAATAAAAATAGTATTTCCCAATTTAGTATATAAATTGGCGGGAAAATGCTTGTTTCCAGAAGTGGAAACATGTCATTTTGTTATTATGGCATAGGTATCTTATTAGGTCAAACATTCCATAACATAACAATTTAAAAAACGAGGGTTTTAAAATCTACCGATTTTATCAGCATAAATCAAGGATTACAAAATTTAAAAATATGAATAATGTATAAATGATTTTAATATTAAATTTCTTAAAATATAGATTAATGGTGGATTTCTTTTATTATTAAGATAAGATTGATATATTTCAATTTCCAGGAGTATCTCAACAAATTCATCAATTTATTAAATTGATTACAAATACTGAAAGATATTCAGTTGCTAAAATTAAGAGATTTTATTTTGTAAATTAAATATATATGCGTATTTATTCCTTCCTTTTAAGAGTGATATTATAACTTCCGGACAAAAGGAAGAAACAAAGATTTGATTTAATTTTTCCATATTAGTTAGTCAAGAAAACTGTTCTAATTTATCGGAAAAAAAAATGGTAGGCCAATCAGCCAACTATAAATTAAAATTTACATCCAAGATAATAAAATAAAATATTTTTTTATTTTTCAAACTAATAGGTGCAAATGAGCAGAAAAATGTCTTATTTCCGATTGTAGAAACAATACATTTATATATATATATATATATATATATATATATATATTGATTTTCCACTATTCAAAATTAACATAAGTCATAAATAAACGCAGCCATGATATTAGAATCCCAAATTTTTTGCTACTTACCTTTATATCATAAAGTAGTCCAAATCTAAAAATATTATTTTCTCTTTTTACCGGCACAATGAAAGGTGGGATGACAATTATTTCCTGTACATCAATTTTTACCAAAAGATTTTGAAAAAAAGAATTGATTAAATATTTGAAAGATATGTAGTTGCAAAAATTAAGAGATTTTATTTTGCAAATCAAATCTATGTGCATATTTATTTCTTATTTTCAGGGAGAGAGATCATAACTTCCCGAAAAAATTGAGATTTACTTTAATTTGTACCATATTGATAGTCAAGAAAACAATTTTCATAAATAAACGGAGTAAAAAATGGTAAGCCAGTGTGCCAGCCATAAAATAAAATAAAATAATTTTTTATTTTCCGAATCGGTAGGTGAAAATGGGCGGGAAAACACCATCTTTCCAATTGTATATATAGATTAGGGGTATGATAGCTCCACCCTCCAAATTTAAGTTTTGTCACTGGACTAATTAGAATTCCCATTGTTGGGTTAACCCTATTTAATATTTATGCCACTTAGCCGAACACGATGTTTTCTTAACTCAAAAGGGAATTTGTATTGCCTGATGCAAGACTTGGTCGTAGATTTTGCATCCCAAATTCCTCATTTCTTGAAGCAAAGCTAGGCCAACGCCCCTCTTGGTCTTGGAGGAGCATTATCCTTCTTAAGGGCTACAGACAACTTATAAGACTTAGTTCTAGCACAAGAATTTTCAGGCTAGTGTCCAAAGCCACGCGAATCACCCCACATCTGGCTGAAGATGCTTTTGTTTTGGAACTTACTAATCTTAACAATTGTTGGAAATCTAACCTAGTTTTGGAAATTTTCACAGCTGAGGAGGCTACAACTATTCTCTCGTTCTGAATTCGGAATTTGATTGCTATAGATAGGTGGCCTTGGGATATCTCTAAATCTGGAGCATTTTCAGTGAAGTCCGCATATCATGCTTTTTGGGACCTTGAGGTGTCTCCCCTTCCATCGTCTAATTTTGCCCCCAGCCGCTTCTGGAACTTCCACCACGGGTCCTTCACTTCCTATGGCGTTGTTGCCACGAATTCCTTGATAATCTCTCACGATGGGAAGTCCCACCGAATCCATTTGCCATTTCTATAATACCCTCAATGGCATCCCCCTCCACTTCTTCTTCCACCATGTGTTCACGAAGACGGTGTAGTCAATGACAGTGCTTTCGGATGTGTTCTTCTCGACCTAACAAGATTCGGTTGCTAGGTAGTTCAGGGACCTTATTTTGATCGATGACTCCAAAATCTTGGAATACTTTACAATGCTTTGCTACTTTATTTGGTTCACCAAAATTCGTAAGATTTTCGAGGGCGATACTCCTAACACTCGGTGCTGCTTCGAGACTCCTTCTTTGATTTCCAAAATGCAAATTCATTGCCAAAATGAGTCTCTCTTACTCTCGATAGGGTGCCATGGTCTGACCCACCCACCCATTGCTTCTGGGTCCATTTCAACAGTGCTATCTCCCTTAAATCTTATGCGCGGTTCGTGGCGTCTTCATTTCGAACAAAGAAGGTAACTTCATCTTTAGCTTAGCAAGAAAAATTCCTAGTGACGTGGTATTCGGCTACCGCCCTGCACTAAGACAACACAGAGAGACAAAGATGAACGCGGGGGGAGGGGGGTGGAAAACCCGTTCCAAGGGTCCGGAGGGGAGGATACCAGAGCGGACCTCTACAGCACATCGAGATTCTAGAAGAGACGGGGAGGAGCCGCCGCACCACGCGGGGAAGGCTGAGCGTGACCTAGGCCGCTCGGTAAGGGACCAAGGTGTCAGAGTTGTAACCTGAGGATCAAGTCTGAAGCAGTATGGGCCTCATTGGGCCTCCGCAGTACAAGCCCAATATAGTAGGGTTTAAGAGAGCCATACTATATTTTCTCTTTTACCCTTGCCTAATGAGGTATTATATATATACGATCTCCATTCAAACAGGAGAGAAAACGAAAAAAGAGAACACCAGGAACCTTTTCGGCGACTTTTGCAGGTAATCCATGAAGTAACTAACGGAGAAATGGCAACTTGAAGAATTATCCTCTATTACGTCGCATTGTTGTAATTTATTTCGTTCGGATACTGTTTCATTAAAGGATTATTTCTCTTTCCAGTTTAATGGATAAAAAGCGACAGATCTTGGCTTATCATATTTTTGTTGTTTGAGAATTCTCTAATTATGTTATGGCATCCTTAAAAACTTTCTTGATCGAGGGTCCAATCCTCATCAATGACGCCGTCTGTGGAAAATCGTTTATAAGCATAAACGTGAGTCAGGGGTACTGCCATAGTGGTTTCTGTTTAATAGACGTCACGCTGGTTGAATCTGGGGATCGGGGGATGAATCCCCCAACCATTGCTCTTCCTCTCCCTCTTTAACATGCACCTTTTCTCTTTAATATTTGTTTGTGAATTCACTGCCCCGCCGAGATAACCTCACCCCTCCCCTAGAAAACTTTTGCAGGAATTATCTTATCTTTATACGTTTGCAGCACGGCTGGGAGAGGAATTTCGACCGCTGTCCGGAATTTGGAGGAGGAGACGAATCGGGCGATGGAGGCTTTTATTAGGGACGTCGAGCGTACCCCCATCAGCGGGGTGGCCCAGGCAAACCACCCTCCGAATACCGTTACTTTGGGAGCCGAGCAACTCTGAGCGTATGTTAACACCATGGTACGGAATGCGCTGGCCCAAAAAGCGTCTGCCCTAAGGAACCCACCCCCTCCATCATACGCGCCTCCCCCTATTCCACCACCCCCTCCGCAAGGCATAGATGGGGAGGAGTTTCAGGCAAACAGACCGCAGGCGCCTGACATGCTATAATTTAGAATTTTTATAATAACTTATTATATAAACAATTTCTTGGCACTTATCTGTAGAGAATTTTCTTCAATACATTTCAAAAGCATGATTAAAGGTTTATTCATTTTCTTTTAAATGACTTATTAGTATATATTATTTCCGAAAATATCATTTTACAAACAAAATTTTCATTCAAGATTCCACGTTTTTTAATTAGACTTATTGAGAAATTATTATAACTGCATTTGATTATATCAATTATTTTAAAGCGTCTAACTTATTTAATTAAACAATTGTTGTCATAATAGGTCATACTTATTATAAATTAACTACATTGCACAATTCTCTTCACTAAGGATTTTAAATATCAGTCTGTATTTTAGTTAATTTTTCTCTTGTTGGTTGCATCCATATCTGATGGATCCCAATCTAGTTGGGATATATATTTGATTAGATATTTTGATATCTTATCTGATATATTCCTGATAGAAATGGAGATCATATCCATAATATGAGACATATCTCTCCGATACCATTATATATACGAATATATCTTATATTCGTAGACTACGGAAATAATACGCTAATTGCTCTCTCTATTCTTGTTCTTGGAGTATCACCGAAATCCTCCAAGAGACTAAGGTGTGCATCAAAAAGGCGGATGCTCTAGTAATATTCGTCAAGATGGGCTAGTAGACGAATCAGAGTACGATCCATCGGTTGGGGAATCAACCAAATAACTTCCACTGCAAAGTAATTGAGGTATATCGATTCCCTATATACGTGTGTATGTGTTTCTAAATGATTTAATTTCTAACAGTTGTATTAGAACGAGTATTCATTCGTTCTCGCATGTGTAATTATTAATTTCCTGAATTTTTTTATTGGGAAGTTTTTTCCTGGATTAATTAATTGAGATGATTCATGGATATCAACAAAGCATTAAAAGAATGATATTAACAAAGCCGTAAAAAAAAACCAAGATCCGGAGACGGTTGTCCTGGACCTGTACACTGGCCATGGCCGCGACTCCGTCGGCGGCGCTTGCCGCTAATGCGTTGTTGCTGCCCGAGGCTGGATCTGAAGACCGCGATGGCGGGAACGCGCGACCTGGCGGCAGCAGTGGCTTGCTGTTGTGCTGCGCAAACACCGGCAGCTGCGCGCGACGCTGCTGCGCTGCCCTGCTCGCTGCGCCACTCCGGCGCTGCTCCTGCGCGATTGGCTGCACGCGGCCCTGTTGCTCCTTCTGCTATGCTTCGCTGCTACTGCTGCGCGACGGCGGCGGTTGCGGTTGCGGTGGCGGCGGCAGCAGCAGGCTAGGGTTTCTGGTTAAATTAGGCTAGGAGAGTGGAGCCTTTTTTTTTTTTTTTTGGCTGTTTTTGGGCCTGTTTTAACTTTTTTTTGGCTATGGGCTGGAAAAAAAAAAAAAAAAATTTGGGCCATAATTTGGATTGGACTTAATTATTCAGGCTTAAATGGGCCAATTTATTTGGGCCTATTCTTTAAAATCTGGACTTTGACTGCCTTAAATTATTTATAACATATATTCATATAAATTAGGCTAAAATGATTTTTGGACCGATTAGCATATGAAATGTTAATTTTTATTTTTATTTTTGGCTGACTTTAATTTTTGGGCTAGGCCACTTTAAATTTATTACATGTCTTATGTGATTTGATTCATTGATTGCGTACTTTAATGACGTAATATTGATTGATGTATCTGTGAGATAGTTGATAACGATGGTGGTTATACGATGTCCCCATGTAATTTTTTTTTTATAGAATCATGTAATAGGAACGAAAATTATAATTTTTTTTTTTATTTTTCGTTTCTTATTAGGGCATATGTATTAGAGGGGCCATTTTTTTTAGGCCATGTAATTTTTTATTGTTTTGTATTTACTACCATAGGTCATTGACATCTCACTATATTATTTATTATGGATGTTTCTTGAGATGGACATTTTTTTATTCGTAATCATTTAATTTTTTATTATCGTCTTCGATTGAGTGGGAGATGATTATGAGCATAATGTGTCAAATTTTCGATCTCATTCACTTGTGAGAAATAATAAAATTTTATTTGGACCCGAATAAAAATATGAAATAGACAAACTTCTAACATATTGCGCATAATATTAACAGAAATGGATGCCCAAATAGCTTTTTCTGATCTTTACAGTTCTGGCAAATTAGATGGCCCGAACTATGCCATGTAGTACCGTATGATCCAGTTTCTGCTACATAATATGAAGGTCCTTGACCATCTCACCGAGACTATGGCTATGCCGGTTGAGCCAGAGAATGGTCAAAATGCCCAATATCGTCGCGATTTGGATGCGTACAATAAGCGGGTGAATCAAGATCGTTCTGTGCGCTATACTATGCTGAGCTGCATGCAGGATCATCTGATTCGTGAGTTCGAGACGTTTCCTACAGCTAAAGAGCTGTGGGACAGCTTAAAGGTCACGTACGGCACTACCTCGGCAACGATACTAAGGGCTTTAACCCTTAAGTTCAATCAGTACGTACTTGACCCTAAGCACACTATGGGCCAGCATCTTGATGTCATGAAAGACATGATTCGAGAGCTTCAAAATCCTGGAAATGAACTCACCAATGAACAACAAGTTTTGGCAGTCCTAAGGTCGCTACCTGAGTAGACTTGGGGGCAAGTTAAACTTGTGCTCACACACAACGAACAAATCCAGACTTTTGACAGCGTCGCTAGTCATCTTAGACTCGAGGCTGACCGTCGAGAGACGAAAATAGCACAAGCGGCTGTTTTTGTCGCACATGCTGGGCAACGCAAGCCTAACACAGGCAACCGTTGGAAAAAGCAAAAGAATGCAGGACAAAGCAATGCCAATAACCAAAACTTGGGCCCACAAGGTGAAAAGGCTAAAAAGTGTCACGTGGTAAAAGGGGCGGAAAGAAGAAAGACACTTGCTATAACTGTGGAAAGACGGGTCACTTTGCTCGTAACTGTACTGAGCCAAATAAGGTAAGACCTGCTCCTAGCTCTTCTGATTCATTTGTTTGCTCACATGTGTTCGTTGCTAATTCTCTCCATGGTTGGATTGTAGACTCGGGAGCAACCAAACATGTGACAAGAGATAGAGCAGGATTTGTAAGCGGGCAGCCACTACATTGCTATGGGAAATGGCGCGCAAGAAGAGGTGGTGGGAGTTGGGTCATACCAGCTCAAACTTAGCACTGGGCGCGAGCTGGTCCTTAGTGATGTGCTTTATGCGCCTAGTATTCGGTGTAATTTACTTTCAGTTTCAACACGTTAGAGTCAAGATTTTTCTTTTCTATTTGAAAAGACTAATTTATCCATTTTTCTAGGCAACAACCTTTATGGCATAGGTCATATGAACAATGGATTTTTCATGTTGGATTTATCTATTGCATGCACTTCTTTTGTTTCTTCGTCTATTGATGTTTTGAATGATTCTATTAAATGGCATGCAAGGTTAGGACACATAGGACGTGAAAGATTGACTAGGTTAGCTCGAGAAGGTCTTTTAGGCAATCTCGCTAAAGTCAACCTTCCTGTGTGCGAAACATGTCTGGCAGGAAAAGCCTGCCTAAAGCCTTTTGGAAAGGTAAAAAGAGCTACTCAACCTCTAGAGTTAGTTCACTCGGACATATGCGGACCCGTAAATATGAAGGCACGACACGGTGCATCCTATTTCCTCACATTTATTAATGATTATTCGCGCTATGGTTCAGTGTATCTCCTATCTCACCGCTCAGAAGAGCTTGATTGCTTTAAGCGATTCTTAGCGGAGGTTGAGAACCAAAGAGATAGGAAACTTAAAAAACTTTACGCACTGATAGGGAGCGAGAATACTTCTCTTATCAGTTCAGACAATACTGTGAGGAAAAAGAGATCATTAGACAACTGTCAATTCCTTACACTCCGCAACAAAATGGTGTTGCAGAGAGGAGGAATAGGACACTTCTGGATATGGCCAGATCAATGATGGCGCAAGCAAATCTACCAATATCTTTTGGGGAGATGCAATCTTAACTACTGCCTACATATTGAATCGTGTGCCGTCTAAGTCAGTTCCTTCAACGCTGTATGAGTTGTGACATGAAAGAAAGCCTAACTTAGAAGGCTTGTGCCGTTAGGGGTCAGCTGGGTTTGTTCATAATACTTCCTATAAGCATGGGAAAATTGGTCCCAAAGCAGTCAAACATATCTTCATAAGATATTGTGACCACTCGAAAGGCTATGTGATGTATGGTGAACATCATGACAGAGGATGACAGAAATTGAGTCACGCGATGCCAATTTCCTCGAGGAGGAATTTCCAACAATTGGAGAAGTTAAAGGAGATCTTAAACTTTATGAGTTACAAGATCCCAAAGATAACGCTGGAATTCCATACGAGGATGCGGTTTCACAACCAAATCCAACAATCGACGGGAATAATGAGAGCAATCTTAGAGTCAGTGGGAGAAATCCATTGCATGAAGACTCTCAATATCTAGAGTTGCACAGGAGCAAGCGTGGAACGGTGCCCCGAAGACGTTTTGAACTCGAGGGGGAATCTTTCATGTGTGCAACAATGGATGTTGATGAGCCAGCCACTTATGAAGAGGCTGTAACTTCTGCAAATGCTAAAGAGTGGATAAGTGTTATGGAGGAAGAGATGAGTTCGATGGCTAAAAACCAAGTTTGGGTGCTAGTCGATCTACCGTCTAGACGCAAGACAATTGGAAAAAAGTGGGTTCTCAAAGTCAAGCGAAAAGCAGATAGCTCGATAGACAAGTATAAGGCTCTCCTGGTGGCGAAAGGCTTTACCTAAAAAGAAGGTGTGGACTATGAAGAGACATTCTCCCCAGTGGTGAGGTTTACCTCTATCCGTGTCATTTTAGCAATTGTCGCCCACCTTGATTTGGAACTGTTCCAAATGGATGTAAAGACAGCATTTCTCAATGGATAACTGGGTGATGAGATCTATATGGATCAACCTAAGGGTTTTCAGGTAAAGAGACAAGAGCGCAAAGTGTGCCGCTTAAAGCGTTCCATTTATGGACTGAAACAGTCATCCAGACAGTGGTACCTTCGATTTCATCGAGCTATCACCTCGATAGGCTTTATGATGGTCGAGGAAGATCACTGTGTGTATGTCAAAAGGGATGAGAAAAAATTCACAATTCTCTCATTGTATGTGGATGACATTCTGTTGGCTGGAAATGATACAGAGATGATTGTCGCCACTCAGAAGTGGCTATCATCTACTTTTGAGATTAAAGACATGGGAGAGGCAGAGTACATAGTTGGTGTTAAGATACACCGAGATCGCTCAAAGAGACTCTTAACTTTGTCTCAAGAGACTTATATTAAGAGGGTTCTGGAGCGATTTAGTATGCATAATGCCAAACTCGTTGACACGCCTATGGAAAAACATTATGTTCTTAGCAAAGATTTATGCCCAAAGACAGATGATGAAAAAGAAAGCATGACTAAGGGTCCTTATGCGAGCGCAGTAGGGAGTTTGATGTACGCAATGATGTGTACTCGACCAGACATGTGCTTTGCAGTTGGGATGGTAAGTAGGTATCAAAGTAATCCCGGACACACTCACTGGGCAGCAGTCAAAAGGATACTTAGATATTTAAAGGGAACAAGTAATTTAGCTTTGTGCTATCACGGTGGCAGTCTGAAGCTACTTGGTTACAGCGATGCTGATGGATCAGCGGATAGACATGAATGCAAATCCACATCGTGATATGCATTCTTGTTGGGTGGCGCTATTATCACTTGGTGTAGCAAGAAGAAGCCTTGTATATCTCTATCCACTATGGAAGCAGAGTACATCGCCTGTACGTCTGCAGTTCAAGAGGCTATCTGGTTGATAAGATTTCTCTAGACTTTGCGCGTTACGGCGCACGTAGATGATGCAGTAGTTGTCCTTTGTGACAACACAACTGCACTATCATATGCTAAGGACCCCAAGTATCATGGGAGGACCAAGCATATTGACACCAGATACCACTTCATCCGAGATAATTACGCAGGGGCAAGTGGTTCTCAGACATGTTCCCACTGGTGAAATGATAACTGATCCTTTCACCAAGCCTTTGAGTAAAGATGTATTTCAAAGGCATGTTAGGAGTATGGGACTTCGTAGAATTTAAATTGTTCTTTGCCTGTATGAACAATTTTATTTATCAATTAAAAGTTTCCTTATTATATGTTAGAAGTAATGTGTCTATTATATGTGATATGTCACAAGGCTTGAATTGTTCCACTCACACGGGAAATCGCCCTAGCACTTTGGTAAGCGAGCAGGATGAGACTGGCAGATCAAACACTTAAGTGATCACCTTCATGAAAGAAACAACACGAAAGGTTGTTGTCCGTAGTCGCCTTGGCAAGAGGCCAGGATGAGATCACACTTGATCGATTATGAAGAATGTCCTAACTTCATATAAGCCTCTCAATAGCCGAGTGTGTGAATCATTAGGAGTTGTGTTAGAGACAAATTCCTAGTGGTACGCAGGTCAGACGCTAGAAGAGCGACTGGACTAGGAGTCGTATGATGTTCAGTGCGTGACATTCCCAAATTTGAGTGGGAGCTCCATCATAGCATGTATTCATACTACATGTGCTCAATGACGACCTTAGTAAGATGAGTGACCGAATAAATCCCTGCTTCGTCACTGTGTGAGCTCTTATGGTGATTTTTGTGCCCTTTGAGACTTTGGACTTTGTCATGAAGTGTAAGCTTGATGACGCTACTTTAACATGTGTTCAATGCCCACGGTTGATTTGGTCTGTCGGAGCATGACTAAGAAAGCTGTCAAGTCTAAGTAGATTGACATGAGAGGCCAAGAAAAACCTAAACTGGTAATGCACTTGTGTACTATGGCTCATAGGCCGACCGACTAAGTCGAATTAGTTTTGACATAGTCATGAGCATAGATACAATTTAGGGGTCAAACATGCTCTATATGCATAAGAGGGGTCAGAGATGTTTGGTCTAGTGCAACCACGTAGTTTGGGGTACACAACGAGTCTCTTGAGTTGATGAATTATGTTAGTTGGATGATAACTTAATATAACTCTCCTCACTTTGTTCCATTATGTTCTCGCTCGGTCGCACGCCTTAGTCTCTGTATGAAAGAAGAGATGAGATGATGAGAATTGTGGAGTCTTTAGATTCGAATGAGTCGGATCAGATTTGTATGAGTGGGAGATGTTGGTTGCATCTATATCTGATGGATCCCAATCTAGTTGGGATATATATTTGATTAGATATTTTGATATCTTATCAGATATATTCCTGATAGGGATGGAGATCCTATCAATAATAGGAGACAGATCTCTCCCATACCATTACATATAAGAATATATCGTATATTCGTCGACTACGGAAATAATACGCCACAGAATACAATTCTCCCAGTTTCTCTCTTTATTCTTGTTCTTGGAGTATCACCGAAGTCCTCCAAGAGACTAAGGTGTGTAGCAAAAAGGCAGATGCTCTAGTAGTGTTCGTCAAGACGGGCTAGTAGACGAATCAGAATACGATCCATCGGTTGGAGAATCAACCAAATAAACTTCCGCTGCAAAGCAATTGATGTATATCGATTCCCTATATACGTGTTTATATGTTTCTAGATGCTTATATTTCTAACAGCCCTAAGGTAACACACATTTTTTACACTTTATCTATTTATGAGTTAAATTAATTAATTCTTACTTTGTTAAATATTTTGGTATTATAGATTGTGATAGATTATTCATTCAGGAAGTTCATTAAACAACGTTGTAGAAAATGAATGTATGTCCTACTTTGACCATTCCCCTAAATTCATATATCAATTCCCCGAGCACAATGAGTATCATGAGTTGGTAATATTTTAGACTATGTATTCTCTATTATTAACGCTTTTACTCAAATAATAAATCTATAAGCTTATAGAGAAAACAATAGTACTAATTTTATAGTTATGATCAATGCAGGATATACTAAGTAGATTTGTGAGACTTATTAATCATATTTTTAAGATAACTTGCAAGATTTTTGTATACGAAGAGACCAAAGGTTGGGATATTTTCTTAAAAAGAAAAGGAGGAAAAATGTTCTTCGACAGGGATTGGGACGTTGATATCGAAATCTTAGACTGCATTGTCGTTTCATATGTCGTAAATAAGCAGTTATATATTACAAAATTCGGTAATGATTTAGTAATGAAAATCGTTTAGTGGTGCGGATGGTCTCGTCAAAAACAAGACCACCGTATTCCACCGTCATGCTCGGCGGCCGTCCAATGGTGGTGGTTGCCATTGTTAAGTTATGACTGGCGTGTCATTGTGATTGTGTTTATTAGAGAGCACGGACAAAGATGTACTTATAACTTACATTAATGTGTAATCCTCATTCTATTATTTTTATATGCAACTTAGTTGAATTAAATCTATTACTATAATTTACAGTATCTTCTTGGATTTGTTTTTGTTTTTTTTTTTTTTACTTTATAGTATCTAGTTGGATTTGAATTTGGATTTATTTCTTTTTTACTCCCTTTGATTTAAAAAAAGAGTCCTTTGGAGAAAATAAAAAATAAATAAAAAATAAAGTTATTTTAGCAAAAAAACCTTAATTCTTCCAATTTTACCTTAATTTAATTCACTATTTTCTTATTCCACAAAACATAATTTAGTTCACTATTTCATTATTCCGCAAAAGATATTCCAACTAAATAGATTATGTATGATTATATTTGTCATTTTTACCCTTCCTTTACTTTTCGCTAAATCGGCACTGATTTTAAAACGGAGGGAGTATATTTTTCTTTATAGTATCTTACTTGGATTTTTTATTTTTACTGATTTAGGTAAGATCAAGTCTTAAACTTTCTGTCTAAAAAGGCAGGACATGTATCGAAAATCCTCTACTATATTTCAATCTAACATGACATGTGTATATAATAATATCATAGAATTAAGAATCTTATAAATTAACAAATATATCTCTAAGCTTTCTTTCATCTATTAATCTCTCTAAAATTACATTCCAATAATTATCATTCTCCTAGAAATTAACAAATATACACTCAGTTTTCTCTCACCTATTAATCTCTAGAATAATATAGAAAAAAAAATAATTTTCAGTTCCTCCTCTCTTAGATACATCACACATACCGTAATATAGAATAATATAGAATCAAATCAAATATTAGTGGTAGGTCGAAAAATAAGAATCAAATTAAATATTAATGGTAGGTCAAAAAATAAGAAAAATACTGTAGAATTGTGATATGAACAAAATT
Organism: Ajuga chamaepitys; assembly: GCA_958295605.1. Classification (NCBI taxonomy): domain Eukaryota; kingdom Viridiplantae; phylum Streptophyta; class Magnoliopsida; order Lamiales; family Lamiaceae; genus Ajuga; species Ajuga chamaepitys. Next base: position 5,151,912 of record OY282504.1, read on the forward strand.
GGGAGAAATCATAAAATATATCTAAAATAATAATTAATTTGAAATATCATTAACAATTAATTTGAAATATTACGAACAAGTTAAAATATCAAGGGATAATTACAAAATGACCGCCGAACTATTAGCACTTTTTCACTTCGGCATATAAACTATTAACATTAACTAAACCGCCGCCAACCTATTTGAATATTACTACTCGAAAGTTGTCGGCCAGAATACCGCCCAAATTTTATCCCAAAAGGTGGTTTTGCAAAACCGGGTGTGCAATGAATTTGGGCGGTATTATGGCCGGCAGCTTTCGAGTAGTAATATTTAAATAGGTTGGCGGCGGTTTAGCCAACGTTAATAGTTTATATGCCGAAGTGAAAAAGTGCTAATAGTTCGGCGACCATTTTGTAATTATCCCAAATATCAATTAAGATGAAACATCAAGTTTTTTGCGTCGTTTTCGGAAATAGGTATAGTGTCTTAGTTTTTATTAATAGGAAGACACTAGACTATATTTTTATTTTTCATAATTTAAATTTCTGTTATTTAATTTTCATTTTTATTTATTAACTTGATGCCGACATAAGTAAGCAAGGCTTCCTACTATTAAGGCATTTCAGATCGTGTCTTACAAAACCATCATAATTTCCTCTTGATCGTCATGTGGAAGCATTTGTGAGCTTACTATCCTTTAATGGACTGCAATTAGTTCAATTTTCAATTGAAATAAATTCAGCCAACTCCTTATATAAATTAGATTTGGATAAGTTAGCAAATATATTTATGAGATAAATAAATAAGAAGTACCAACGAAAATCTTAAGACTTGGTCCAACCTTAATCAATTGAAAACACGTAGAAAAAGAAAATCTAAGTAGATACAATAAAGATTTAATCAAGTCATAAACCAATCGAAAACACGTAGAAAAGAAAATCTAAGTAGATACAATAAAGATTTAATCAAGTCACTAAACCAATCGAAAACAGTAGAAAAGAAAATCAAAGTAGATACAATAAAGATTTAATCAAGTCACTAAACCAATCGAAAATACGTAGAAAATAAAATCTAACTAGATACAATAAAGATTTAATCAAGTCACTAAACCAATCGAAAACATGTAGAAAAGAAAATCTAAGTAGATACAACAAAGATTTAATCAAGCTAGTCGCACAAAATTAGGGATATATTTTTTTTAGGTTGAAAAATATTGAGTTATTATTGGCTGATGGAATTAATAAGTATTTTAAATTGGATCACTTCAATAAATTGAGAAAACCCTAAACAAACACACGGTAAAATTACATAATAAATATAAACCGGGCGCTCATAAGTTATAAATAAGTACAGGAATAAATATACGAAGGAGGGCTTATTAACAAACTACAAGTACGTATATCTTCTAATGACAAATTGAATCAATGGACGTATCAAAAAAAGATTAACATTACCGATTAACATCAAATGCCCCAAACAGATTAAAACCAAAAGAACAAAACCCTAGTTGAATTGGTTGCTATGAATACCTAATCCAGTTACCTAGCTCTTGACCGGAAAAGAAATCGGATAAACATCGAGAGCCCATCCAAGTTGAGAAGCCACGAACGCACAGATAGTCGCAAGCAACACTTGCATTGGCGCCAGCACGGGCGCATCCCAATTACCAGTCAGAATTGCTCCCGGCGGCATCGCCACGTCTTTTTCCAGCACCAAAAGGGCAAGTTCTCTCAGACAAAAGTCTCGCACAATGATTTGGTTGTATGTAACAGCCGCGCGAATTCCCAAGTCCATGTATAACACGTTGGATCCAATGCCGTAGTCCCTCGTCAGCTGCCTTAGTTTGGATTCTATATTAACGCCCACGAAAATATTGTTCTTATCGGCGAGGAAATTGGCTAGGGATAGGGGAATGATGGTGGCTATGAAGATCTGGTAGATGAGGCAGCTACAACCTACACAGAGCTGAAGGATGTAGCAATGGAATGGATCGGAATCGAGGCCAATGATGTCGAGGCCGACAATGAGGGTGTCGGCACCGGTAGAGTCGCGGAGTGCGTAAACGTCCTTAATCCATTGGTTGACGGCGGAGCGGGTGTCAGTGACTGTGGTGAAGACGATTTTATCGGTGATAAAGACTTCGTATGTAGTTTTGTCCTGGTACCTCGTCATGGGTCCAATGTCAGTTGTGGTATATCCCATTGCTGAAACACCAGTTTGTGTTGCGGTCGCCATTGTTGAAACAGTTTGCGTTGCGGTCGCCATTGTTGAAATAGTTTCTGTTACTCTGTATGGTTGTTGGAGTGTAGAGAGAGGGGGAGAACAAAATCTGGCGTGGTGTATGACGGATTGGATCCTCTATTTCAATTGGTGTTTCATCTAGTATTTCATGGATTAATTTATAATGTCATCATATACACATAATTTATAGTGGTTGTTTTAGAATATAAGATAGAATATGAATTAAAATAGAGGATCTCATCTAGATGTGTGAGAGGATTTTGATTTCAAATATTTCCGACGTCCGAAATAATAGTACCAAGCCGTTTTTCTTTTTAATTTTGAGATGATTTGGGTCTCTTTTTTCTTTCTATAATTTTTGGGATAAAAATAGACAATGTTCAAAAAATAAACCTTACTTCAAAGAATTTTGAAAATTAAAACAAGCTTTTTTTATAGGGGGCAGGGGCCAAATTAATGAAATTTCAATATTATCTACTACCTCCCATTTTTTTTTAGATGTTCTTTTTGGTTTGGATAAAAAAAAATTGAAGGGTATGAAAAATGGACAAATAAGTCCTCAATTAGATTTTAAAGATATGGTAGATTAAATAATTAGAGTTTTTTAAGGAATAATTATAAAGGTATTGGAAAAAATGTAGAAAAAAAGCTAAAAAATAATTATTTATAAACAAAATACAAAAGCTAAAAAAAATCTGAAAAAAAGGAGGTAGTACTTATTAATCGTGTATATATTAAAAAAATAGTTCAGTGTGTATTTGTACAAAAGAAGTGTTAGGATAATAATAGGAAAAAATGAGTCGATTCAATACAAGAAATGTTTTTACTAAAGATGAAAATAAATTAAATAATAACGGATAATATCCGATACTAAATAAAAACGAAATAGAAATAGATTAGTCACAGAAAGTGAAAAGTGACAAAAGATAATTAGTATTCGATTAATAACGAAATAGCAACCAAATTACATAAACGAACATAATTTGTCTTTATTATGTAGGTAATTGCTCCCTAATTTCATAATAGAGATAGAAACTCAGTCACTCAAATAATCACTTTAAATTTTAGAGACCAAATGTTTCATTTCAAGTCTGTCACTACTTCAATTTAGAGACAAATATCATATGGTTCGAAACATATTTTTTTGTTTCCAATTTAGAGACAAATATCATATGGTCCGGCACTCACAAAATATTACAAAATCTACCTAAAATTGTACTTGGTGGGAGTGATATTTTGTTATTCGAGTGTGCTTGCTATCCGATCTTGATCCTGCAAAATCCAACATTGGAGGAGGTCTCCGGTGAAGAGCCTCCGACGCTCAAGTCAGCAATCAGAGAGTTTGAATTGAAGAATACGTGAGTTTTTGAGTGAATAGAAAAATATTATGAGTCATACATTGGCAAGGAAGAAATATTAAGCCTTTTATACTTACCAGATTAAGGCTTGGGGGTAATAGTATCATTCCGTGCATGCCATGTTGTCAGTCCTAATCCTAGTCAGCTTCCCCCAGAGTAACGGCTACTGGAGTTTGTGTCAGTGGTCCCCAACCTTTTTTTGTAGGGGAAGAGCGGCTGCCAGTGTACTTACTGCCAGTTTTGCTACTTTTTGGTCGGGACCTCAGCGATGATCCAACATATCTTTCTCAGTAAAATAGTTCGTGCTAAGAGAGTAGGCCATGTATCGCGCTTCGTGCTCATGACTCCTGTGCCTGGGAGTGTGAAAGACCCAGTTCGTGCTTTGGGATCCATGCGCTCGAGAGTGGTCATAACCCACTTCCGGCTTCATGGTCCAGCCACCTTTCTTATGGTAGGGTCAGTGTCCGAACCCCTCCTTACCACGGCGGGTGCTTTAGGATGGGTGAATTCAATTATAGCACCACAGTTTGCCTTCTTGCTCTTTCATACTTGGTTTGGGGTATGGTATGGTGGGTTTGAGCGTGTGCTTCAGGAGGTCTCAAATACTTTTTGCAACTACTAGTTGTCTCTAAAAGTAATCTTATTCTCAAATAATTTGTATAGAGATTTGTGACAACAAGTGGTCACAAATAACTTATTATTAGTCACCACAATTGTGGTGTCAAAAAATGGTATACAAAAGACCTCTTTTGTTGTAGTGATAACTTTTGAATTTTATTTTGTTAATTTTTATTCTTTGTATATCGAAACTACCAAGTAATGTACTAAAACTTGCAAATAAGAGTTTATAAAAGGAGATAGTTATATTTAGAATTTAAAATTTTATTTAGATAAATTTAAATTTTTAAATTAAAATGGAAAAAAATAAAGATAAATTTGTTATAACATTATCCAGTTTATTTTATTTAATAATATGAGTTGATAGTTAGATTTTTTTTTTTTTCCTTGAATCCATCAGTGTGATGGGAGGATTAGGCGGATCCCCAACCTGTTTATTGAATCAGTTCTGGATCATTTACAACCATCAAATCTGCCATTACAAGTTTAAGGAAATCTGAAATTAGGCATTCCCAAAGCATCTATAGCAATGAACCCCTTAAATCTATTACATTGCTCTAAATAAAAAAATTCAAAACTGCTTTGATCTTGGACAGCTTTATTTGCCAAGAAGTCTGCTGCCTTGTTTCCTTCCCTGTGGATATATGAAATCCGCAACAACAATTCATCTGCGAACTTCAAAAAATCTGCATATAGTTGCTGATGTTTTCAGCCACCCACCACATCATTTTTCAGCATGAATATTACAACTAATGCATCCACTTCAAGCCATACTTTCCTTATACCCAATTTTCTGCAAAGAGTAAGACCTTGTACAATGGCAGATAACTCAGCAGTAATATTATCAGAAATCTGCAAAAATATCCAGAAGCCAGCTATAAAGCTACAATCCTTATTTCGAATCAAACCACCTGAACCAGCTGGTCCAGGGTTGCCTTTACTTGCCCCATCAATATTTAGTTTAAAGAAATCATCATCTGGGGGGTATCCATTTTACTAAAACCGGTTTTTTTCCTCTTTTGATTCTCAAAGGAATCTGCCAATTTGCTACAAGATACCAACTGCCATTCCAGAATCCAACGGGCAACAGATCAGCAATAGATGCAAATCTAAGCTTTTCTACTACCATTCGTTGAATTTGGGTAGCAGGCAGGATCTTGTCCTGAAATTTGGCCAAATTACGTGCATACCAAATGTACCAGAAAATCAGGAAAGGGAGAGTAACCCTGATGTGATCATTACCGCGATTTCTACCAAACCAGAGGTCAAGCAGACTTTAAACAGAACAGTTAGGATAAATATCAATCTGAAAAAAGGAAGCAAAATGTTTCCAGATTGAAAGAGAGTAAGGACAGTGAATGAGGGTATGTTTAGTCTCTTCACAAGCACTAGCGCACAAAGGACAGATAGACACGACCTCAAATCCTTTTTTTCAAAGGTTGTTATCAATAGGAACAAAAGAATTAACCAACCTCCAAATGAACATTGAGTGGGATCTAAGCACAGATTTGGGCCACATCATCGAATGCCAGACCATCAAGGGCCTGCTCATTCTCAGGGAATTCCAAGCAGAATAAAAGGTGAAGAGACCATTATTAGAGAGTTTCCAAACAGGTCTATCCAAATAATTGGGATTAACCGAGCAGCATTGAATCTTTTCAATAAAGTGAGCAGGCAATAAGCAAGATAATTTTTGCAAATTCCAACCGTCATTATCCCAGAAATCCTGAACCCTATCATTACAATTAAAGATACTCACAAATCTGCATAAAGGAGAGTCACACATCCAATTATCAAACCAGAATGAGATATCCCCTTTTCCAACCCTCCAAAAAATATTTTCATCAGTGAATGCTTGAACCTTAAGAAGCCTTTTCCAAAAGTGAGATTGGTTTCTAATAACATCCGCATTAAATGGATGTGTGTTTTTCAGATATTTTTGTGTTAAAAACTGACACCAACGAGCGTTTGAAGTTCTCAATTTCCACCAAGAGTGAACAGCACACTACTACAAAAAACGTTTGAGACTACGGTAAAAAACCGTACTTAAAGACATTCAGCGACCGCAGTAGTAGATACCGTAGTCGTAGACCCTCTACCAATAACTACGGTTAATAACCGTAGTGGTTAATTCTAAAGACTACGGTTGCGAACCGTAGTGGTATATTTAATATCTACCACCACGGTATGTATGACCACGGTTAGAAACTTCATTTGACGACGGTCTAAACCGTAGTAATATATATTAACGACTACTGTTGAAAACGGTAGTCGTAGATTTAAATGACTACGGTTGTTGGTTCTAATTGACTACGGTTTGAAATGTAATAAATATGAACAGAGACTACGTTTTATGGTTATTCATTGACAACGGTCTTGAACCGTTGTCGTAGATGTTTCTCAATTTAAAAAAAAAAATGATTATTGATGCTATCTGAAAATTGCTATTTACATTTTTTTTTATTATATTAATGAAATTAATGTACAAATTAAACATACAATCAACATTTTGCGTAATAAAAAAAGATAGATGAATTCTTGTTGAATCTATGAGAAAAAAACCATTTATTACAACATATCAAAGTTACAACAAGTTTCAAGTCTAAGAAAGGAAAAAAATACAAGTTAATTTTTCTAGACTAAATCAAAATATTTGCCACTTCATCTTTCTTCTAAATCATCTTTATTATCCTGCAATAAAACCGAATTAAAAACGTCTCAAAGTTAGAAAACAAAAAAAGTTACAAATTAATTTCTCTATACTTAAATCCATTACGGAGGCACATCTTTTCTTTTAAATCATCTTTCATTGTCCTGCAAAAACAAGATATCAAAAAAGATAGAATTAATCACAAAAAATTATTTGTTAATACAGATATCTACAACACAAAATAGTAAAAAAAAACATTACTTATGGACCAAATCTACTTATGAGTCTTGCTCTTTCAAAGTTGATATTAACATCTTAATTATATTTTGCAGGAGAAAGTTTGAACCTTTTGCATGAAACTTTATGACATTGGGCACTCACTAACACAATCCCTAAAAAGTTCCAGATGACAATTTTCAGAGAAATATACAACACTTGATGCAACTCAAACTTTGACAAGGAAATGAGGCTATAGAACAGAATAATATAAAGATAGTTGGTCATTACTATATGAGACTTGAAAGCACACCCAAAAATAATGATCTGATCAGGGTTTCTTTTAGAAGAACTTATGAAGAAATCAAACAGTAGCTCTGTGCCAAATCAATGTCGAATAGCAAGTTTAAGTATAGATAGTTTGACCTCTTAACACAGTACAACTACAGATCAATCACATACACTACTCTAAAAATGCTAGAACTCAATTAAAGGAAGTCACTTGAAAATGCTATTTATCGGGCTAACTGTTGTTCGTGTAAGATACAACAGGGGGAAATATTAGTTTACCTATGAAATAAGTTCCTTTTAGATATCGCTGCATAAAATTCAATCAACCAAATTTAGTACTGGGCTACAACGCTTTGCTTAAAGAAGAAATAAGAAAATAAAGTAGGGGCTCTACCAAAAATGGTGTTTTAGGGTCTTTACCGGATTCAAGAATTTACATCCATTTGATTGTTGACCAATTTAGAGTTTTTGACTTAGTGCAGCACCTTCACATAAGTTCCCGAAGATGTCCATGCATTCTGCAAGTCTTGTCCAGCATGGTTACGCTTATTAGTTGTACAGCAATTCCAAGGTTTCTTAAAAGATGAGTTAGCAGATTCTGATCCTTAGGTTGATCGAAGCTATTGGCTGCAATTCATTGAATACCCAGAAGTTCAAGACAAGGAATGCAATAAAAGATATCAATAAGAAAAAGAAAGCAATTGGACAAACATTTAGCTCAAATGCTTAGATACAAATCTTCATCATTCAGAATCTGTGTTATCATTAGAAAGATAAAAATCTTGGCATTGGCCATTAAATGCAAAAAGAATTATCTTGACATCAAAATCCCAATGCGTCGAGTTATTCTCTCAAGAAATGACACTTACTGCTATAGACAAAGTACCTCAAAGAAAGAGAAGAATGATACACTCAGAGGCCCACTTATAGTGTATATTGGAGAGTATCCTTAGTGGACTCATCAATAAGTAATTACTACCCCGCTCGTCATTCTAGCTAACTGCATTTAATACATCCTGAAAATGTGTCTTCCTCCGTCGTCTGTTGTGTCCTGCTAACGTAATTTATTTTCAAAATATATATTCTTTCCAAATATTAACAGTAGTCAATCACACTTATTTACACTTATAAAGAAATACAAGGGATGTATTGTGTTGACCCCATCTATATTTCTATCATCAACAATAACAAAAAGGATTACGGTTTGTAGCACTACTTTTCTAATGTTCTACTGCCTTTGTTTATGTCTTAATTTGAGAATGCCTTTCAATCTCACAGAACGAAAGATCTCCAGGATAAATGTATCTGATTCCATTTTTTGCTCCCAATTATTTTTTTCCAAAACTAGACAACAAAATGATAAAAAACCGACAATGGCAGTTTAATACTGTCATGTTTCATGTCAAACTTACAATGTCGCCCCTTTTCTTAATTTAAAATTTTCAGATTGAGCAGTTCTAGATATCACTTAAAAAAAAAATGCTCGAAAAAAGAAAAAGAAACATTTCATTATCACTGAGTGTCTGTTTCCAGAAACTCAAAGAATCAAACTAAAAATTCGAAAATAATAACAGAAATTAAAATAATGGCTGCTTGACAATCGAGATGGCCAAGCTTTGCGGAGTCGCTCAATGGCGAAGAAGGAGTCAATTGAAGCTTGCAGAGTCGTTCGAAGACGAAGATAAAGCGATTGATTTTTCGTAGTCCGATTGAGAATGGAGAAGAGATCATCATTGATTTGGCCACCATGAATTAAGACGAATCCTTGGAAGCATTTTGATCAGCTCCGATGCCCCTTTGAGAGCGAGAGAGAAAACCCTGATTTGGATGATAATAAAATATGAAATAATGGGAAATAAAACTAATTTAGATACTTTTATAACAATAATACTTTTTTTATTTCATAATCCTAATAGATGCTAAAAATTAGGTACTAAGTAAATGAAGTTTTGAATAACCCAATTATTAACAATATAATACTCCATTGTAATGGGTCATTTTAATATAAGTGTCTCATTTCATGTCTAATGGGACATTTTTTTCACAAGTGTCCTTAAAATGTATTCTAACAGGCTGTTTTTCTAGTAGTGTAATGCACTAATTATGTTGTAAAAGAGGTGATAATTCGAGCGGCCTGATCGAACGACTTAGCCCGACCAGGCCATTGCCATATTTGTTTTAAATTTTTTATTAAAGGTTGAAAATTAATACATTTTCCTTTTACAAAATATCATTGGATACTTTATTAAAAGAACTAGAACAAGCAAAAAATCGGAGGAAAAAAAATAAAAAAAAAAATATATATATATATATATACACACTTTCAATTTATAAGATGGGGTTATCAAGCAAATAAGAAAATGAATTGTAAAAGAAAAAAAAGTGTTTTAACTGCAATGTTCTACTGTTATTCCAGACAAACAATCAATGAATATTAAAAAGAACAACACTATTTATTTGTAAATTTTAAGATATATACATATATAATAGTAATTAATATGAAATAATAATCTATAATATTGTACACTGAAAAAAATCGTACAACTAACTCAAAATACTGGATACGCCAATAATAGACATCGAGAAAAGAACAGTTTAAAATAATTATTAATAAATATTTTTTAATTGTAAAATATTAAAAATGACATTAGTCTTGTAAATCTATATTTAAAAAAAAAATAAAGAAAAAAAATATGACACACTCAATTGACAACGGTTTCATAACTGTTGTTGTTGATCATACAAAAGTAATTATTTCATGTTATCTAACAGAAAAGTATAAAGACAACGGGCTTTCAACAACAGAAGAAAAACCGTTGTCTTTAAGCGGAAAATAAGAATTCAACAACTGTTAAACGACAACGGTACTGCTCAACCGTTGTCTTTTAGCGATTTTTTTGTCAAAAACACTACGGTTTCTACAATGACAACGGTTATTCGCTGAAAGACCACGGTTTTTCTAAAAACCATGGTCTTTTTAGTGTAGTTATTGAGCGTTTTTGTAGTAGTGCATGGACTACATTTGGCTTCATTTTATTTCCAGGCATTGCCTTTTAGCCAAAAGAGCTTTAAAGTATTCCTATGAAAAGGATTATTACATTCTAAATAAACAAACAAAAAAATATATATATAATAACTTACTAAGTTCATGGGTCAACAGTGAAACAAAATTTCCATGATTCACTTACTGCATTGAATTAAAATGTGAAAGGGAAAAGAGCTTGAAATAATATTATGGAAAAGAGTTTATGTAGATGTTCGGACACCTAAAGTTTCAAGTCTTCACACAAAACACTTACCCTCGTGAAAGATAGGAAGTACTTCAGCACATAAGTAATATGTGAACATCAAACTTCACCTCTTAACAAACTAACAGCTATACCAAAGACCTATTTAATACGTCGGTGGAATTGGAAAAATAAACAAAGACTAACAAAGGCAATTGGAGCATCCGAAACATTCGAAACAAATTAACAGGATTCTACAAACAGATCCCTAATAAAATATCAAACTTAGGAACACTTGAAATGCCAGCCTGTGAGATCAAATAATGCCAAGCAAACATATCATAGCTCCAAAATTCTTTATCAAAGCTAAAGAGAACAATTTAATTATTCCAAAGAAATCACTTAAGTATTTCGTTACTGAAATCAACAGTTAAAAGCTCCATTTCAGCTCATCAAATTGCATTACATCAATATAATTAAACTAGACGCTAACTAATTTATTAGATTCATATAGACGCATCAAGTGCCTCACTGAATTAGCTTAAACATGACTCTATTATAGCATATTAGCAATAAATAAGTAAAAATTTCTGGAAAATACCTTTGCTTTGGAAATAAGCATACTGCAGGTAGTCCGAATCTCACTTAATTTACTCTTCCTAGACTCATTGTTTGCCACCAGTGATCTCTTCAGCTCTGATTTCCCTTAATTTAATCAAAAACTTCAAAATAACATAAGAAATAAAAATACATTGGGGATTAAAGAATCTTTTTTCTCCTCCTTCGATACTTCTCAGTCAGTCCCCTCATTAATGTTTCACGTGTGCATACAACAGAAGTGCTTCCTCTTTCTCTATATTTCCAGTGGCCACAGACGGAGGGGCTAAGAAACACTGAAGCGCCTTTATTGGCATCCAGATCGCTTCGCATCGAAGGGACTCTAGTTTCGATCTGAAACAGCAACAACGATGACAGAACTTGGCACGGGGCGAAGGGGTCTGGTTCGTCATGCGGGATGAGGCGGTGCTTTCGGCCACTTCTGGTTGGGCTCTCCCCGCCTAGTTAGGGTCTGCGATGTTGGGGCTTCGATTCAAGTCTCTTTGAGCTCGTTTAAGAGGGCAGCCATTTATCCCATTTGTCCGAAACTACTCTCTAGACAAAGGCTTGAAATTTGACAACAAATAGGAAATTGATTATTGTATGAATTTAGGATATCCAGCTTTATTTATTATTTCTAATGAATGAAACTCAAGAGGTAGATTTCCACTTAGGTAGTGGCTCAAGCAACAACAAAAAATAAGAATAAATAAGAAAAACAACAAAAAGAACAATAGCACAAAAATTCAAGCTGTCAAGATGAAATCAATGAACATAAACCACCTCTCAGTCCAGGGATTCTGTTGCAATACACACTCCAAAACTTCAAAACTGATAAACTTATTACTCTATCCATTATACACATGTTGATCGATTAATGCATTATACTCTAATATGTATCCGTATAGTTAAAGTATTATACCTCCAATACACAGACTAATGTTGATATTGAACAACGACATAATAGTAATTAGTAAAATAAATACTCATCTAAACAGGAAACACAACCCTATTACCTAATTTTACTGAGATAATTACATTACCCACCCCAGGGGCATATTCACACACACATATACACACAGTGGTGCAAAATGTCACTATCAATGAGAAAAACCTAACATTTGTATGCTCAATTCTTGTGGTATCGCAAAGCGAATGCAGGAAACAGATATATTTGAGATTTTATAGGCAAATAGTGAGGATTGAGGAGAAGAAAGTTGTATTTAGAATAAGAGAAGTAGAAATTTATGCTGGAACGAGAAAAATCTATAAATTAGAAAAACTAGGGCACAACTCACCAAATGAGGCAGAGCTCGATCAAATATGGTGATTTTTTTTGGTAAAAAACGGTGTTGGACTCAATCTGCCGATTTCGAGGAACTCTCCAGCGAATGATCGTGACTCGAAAAAATTAGTGGTACCACTAGTGGATTCGAGTATCGTCTGCTGCCGTGGATATGAAATACCCTCCGCCGCCAGTGGATACTCGAGATCGTCCACCGCCGGTGAATGAGTGCCACCTGCTACGGCTGATAGTCGAGAAGACTTAGAGCGATAGCAAAAGCGAGAACAAGGGTTAGAGAGTTTTTTTTGAGTGAACGGTTAGAGTGTTGAAATGACAGATCTAGAGGCTTCCTGAGATATGTTAAATCAGTATATTATACGCGAAGGCATTAAGGGGTGGGATACACTTGCTTTTTTAAAGTGCTTTTTAGTTTATAGTTTGAAAAAAATTGTTTTGGAATATTTGAGAAAATAGTAGATATCCAGAAAATTAAGAATAATTTTAAAAAAATTAATAATAAATATTTTTTAATTATAAAACATTAAAAAGTATAACAAATAGTAAATATGTAATTAAAAAAGTTAAGGAAATCAAAATGGATAGTGACAATATTAGATTTACTACGGTTAGCATAACCGTTGTCGTTGATCACACAAAAATAATTCTTTTATGTTATCTATTAAAAAATTATATTTGACAACGGTCTTTCAACAACGGAAGTACTAATCGTTGTCTTTAAGCGGAAAATAAGAATTCGACTACGGTTAAATGACAACGGTTTTTACAAAACCGTTGTCGTTTAGCGAAATTTTTTTAAGATACTCTACGGTTTCTACAAAGACAACGGTTGAACACTAAAAAACAACGATTTTTGGGTAAAACCGTAGTCGTTTAGGCGTTGTGATTGACAGTTTTTGTAGTAGTGGCAAAGGCACTATTAATATCAAATAAACTTCTCATTCCCAAACCACCCTCATCGTTTAAGGGTGTATAAGGGAATAGAAGCTAAAACACTTGTAATGAGCTCAAGCCTGCTTCCCATACTTAGGAACAATTTATCCCACCCAGAAAGTTTGTGTTTTATCTTTTCAAACAGTTCTTAAAATAAGCTATTCTTAACTTTACCCTTATAAAGAGGGACACCCAGGTATTTAAAAGGGAGAGCTTCTTCAATAAAATTTGACAATTCCAAGATCCTCCCTTTCCTATACCCCAAGTATGTTTTCCAAAGATTACAGAACTTTTAGAAAAGTTAATTTTCTGCCCAGAAGCCAGCTCAAAACAGTTAAGGAAATGTAATAGTTTCTTAAAGCAAGCCACATCAGTAGAAGCAAAAATCACTGTATCATCAGCAAATGATAAAGAGGGTATAAGCATACCTTTTTTATAGTACCTTAGGCCAGGATATAGCTCATATAGTTCCAACAATCCATTGGTCAATAGATTAGAAAACAATGCAAACAAACTGGGGGATAATGGATCTCCTTGCCTTATACCTCGAGTAGATTTAAAAAAACCAGTTAGTGCACCGTTAATCAACAAGGAAAACCAAGAGTTCTCCACACAATTGCACACATAAGTCACAAACAAATTAGGAAATCCCAACAGGTTAAGCACTTTGTAAAGGGCCCCCATTCAATTCTATCTATGCTTTCTGTAAATCCACTTTCAAGATCATTCTACCCCCCTTTATTTTTAACATTAAAGTCATTAACCATTTCTTGAGCAAGAATAATGTTATCAGCTATGTTCCTAGATGGAACAAACCCACTTTGCAAAGGAGGGATTAATGTAGGAAGAAGATGGGACAGCCTATTATTAACTAGTTTAGAATGAATTTTATTAATGACATTACACAGACTGATAGGTCTAAAATCAGCCCAACTGATAGGATGCTCTTTTTTAGGAATAAGTGAAACTTCTGGGCATAGGAATACCCAAGAAGAATTCCCTAGCAGCTTCAAGAAGATCAGCCTTCACAATATCCCAACACACTTGAAAAAAGTGAGCAGAAAACCCATCTGGCCCTGCCATACTATCTTTATCCATATCAAACACCACATCATGCACCTCCCTCAGTTCAGGCCTAGCAATTAGCTTGCTAGCATCAGATTGGCTGATGAGTGGTTTGATAGTGCTAAAAATAGGGCTATCCAGGTCACATTCCTCATATTTAAACATTTTTTCAAAGAATTCACAAGCAGATGATGCTATAACCTGAGGGTCATTAATCATATTCTCATTTATTTTAATTTCATATATCCTATTCTTAAATCTTTTTTTCTTTACTATAGCATGGAAATAAGCTGTGTTTTTTTCTCCTTCCTTCAGCCATTTGCAGGCTGCTTTTTGTTTCCAAAAAGACTCTTCCAAAGACAAGCAATGAATCAGTTCAGCTTGCCTTTGTTTGAGCAAGCAGAGTTCAGAGTAATTTGGATTTACCAAATAAGCATTTTCTTGCTCAATCAATTTATCTTTAGCTATTTTAACCTTGTCCATGATATTTCCAAAAACATTTTTGTTCCACAATTTAAGACAAAATTTCAGCCTAAACAGTTTCTGCTGAAAGTTAATCATACCTCTCTGTCATGTAGGAAATTCCCAGGACTCCTTAACAACCCTAAAAAAATCATGATGTTTAGACCATGCATTAATAAACCGAAAGAAGGGTCTATGGGAACCATTATCAGAAAGCAATGACATTAACAATGGACATGAATGATCAGAAGGCCCCTTAACCAAGTGCTTAACTTCAAATTTATTGAATAGATCAACCCATTTTGCAGAAATTAAAGTCATGTCCAATCTGACAAACACATGGTTCGCATGCCATGTGTATGTAGATCCACAGTAACCAGCATCCTCTAAGCCACAATCCAGGATCATTTTACCAAAATCATCCATGGATTGTAACTTCAGAGGTCCTCCCCTCGTTTTTCCTCAGCTGTAAGTATTGTATTAAAGTCACCACTTACCATCCAAGGATCAGAGGAATGATTATTCACTCTAAGTTCATCCCATAAAATCAATCTATCCTTTCTATCACAAGAAGCATAAACGAATGAAGCAAAAAACCGACAATCAATGACAGTATTACTCACAACCACATCAATTAACTGATCAGAGACAAACAACATATCCACTTTAACGGGATCCTTCCAAAGGACCCAAATTTTGGCATTCTTATTCATTAACACATATTGAAATCCTAAACTCTGAATAAAGAACGAATCAGGATTATTAGACTTAGTCTCTAAAATAGCTGGCACATCAGGTTTCTTTTTTTTTGATGAGATTTTTCAAGTATATTTGAGTCTTCCTATTATTAATACCTCTAATATTCCAAGAAAACACAATCATTTCTTAGAAGCAGAATGATTACCTTTTGTAATAGTTAGATATTTATATTTGTTTTAACATTCATAATTAATTAAGCTATTATACACCTAGGTGAAGAATGATGCAGACACACTAAATGTGTGTTTGGATTTCAAAGAAATGATCATTTTGAAAAAGATATATTTTTTTTTATATTGAATATTTATCTTAATGTTAATCTATAAAATATATATACATATATATATGTTATATTAAATTCATATATGATGTGCGAGAAACTTATATTTACATTACTTATAATTTTATTTATATTTTATCCTATATTTTAAAATATATATATATATATATATATATATATTATTAGGATAAAACGATCGCATATTTAAATATTATATTATATCATATTTAATTTTATTAAAATTATTACTTTTTAAATAAACTTTCGTACATCGTACGAAAATATTACTAGTACAATAAATGGTAAATTTGATTTCACTGTGATAAATGTACAAATATGTTATTAGTCTATGAATTAGCACAATATTAGTTTCTAAATACCTCGGCATACACAAAATTTATAGTCATGTTTATATGTTTTCTTCTCAGGATTGGAACTCAAACATTATTTTACAAAATAATCGGATATAATTTTGTTTTATTAATTATATTATCAATTAAATTTGAACTAACTAAACACAATATTTCATAAAATACCACTATCCATCATTGAAAAGGCTGGCCTCTAAACTACTCTTGCATTTACTTTTTTCAATCAATTTTCAGCTTATAACTTGAAAAATGTTATTTTGTAGTATTTGCAAAGTTAGCTTTGCTTTAAAAAAAAATAAATAAATAAAAAATAAAAATAAAATGTGCTTCCAATATAAAAGATAAAAGCAAAATTTTAATACTTTTCTCTACTCAATGACACTGTAAATAATATGATATGTTTTAAAAAATATAAGTGATTTTATACCACTCTTAACTTCTATTTTTGTTAAAAATCATTTTTTTTTTTCAAACACTACCTACTTCTTGCAAAATTATTTTTTGTAGAATCTCTGATTTTAATAATTTTTTCAAAAGCAAAAATAAAAGTAATCACAAATACTAGTCTAATATATTCAGGAGGATCTATGCTAGACAGTAGTATATCTCCTCAAGAAACATGTACACACAGTAAATTCGTACTTGAGAAGGGCCCGATCCATAGCCCCTTCTTCTGCACAAAAACCATGGCGAAGTTGCTCTCTCGCCTCGTCGCAGATAACTCCTAATTCTCAGTTTTTATTTGGGGAATTTCTGAAATTTTTTTTTTCATGTTCTTTGAAGAAATTTGGTTCTATGTTTTAGGGTTTGTGGCTTTTGGGATGTCAAAATACGCTATTCGACGCGGATGATTAAACTTAAGTTAGTTTTGATATTCTTTTAACTTTTAAAAAAAAAATCTCCTAATCTAAGAACAAAGAAATTTAAGTTTTACTCGGCTATTTTATGTGAATATTCTCTTTATTTTGAATTATAATTTAATAAAAGATTAAGTTTTACTCAGCTATTTTATGCCGAATCACTTAGTATAGTCGGATTTCCCCAGATATTGAGGTCACGTGAGTTGCACGTGACTATTTCTGGCCAATTTAGTGTTTTCCGGTGAAAATAGTTCTTAAATTGGACAATTTCAGCATTTATGAGGCTAAATTAAAAAAGTAAATACTTGTGGGACTAAAATCGAAAAAACAAATATTTACGGGACCAAAAATGATTTTTGACCGAACCAAGCCCATTTAGTTATCACACGAGATCAAGAATTAGGTTGTGCAAGAAAAGATGGGACGGAGGGAGTATTTTGTATCCATATGTTAAGTATATATACCCATTATATGTCCTGCTTTTTTTTTTTTTTTTTTTTTTTCCGTTCACAAATAAGTGTCGTTTTAAATTTAGGTGGAATTTAAGAAATTATGGGATGGATAACAACAACCCTTCCATTTTTCTCTTCATCATTTTTTTATTACCATAAATTTCTCCATTTCTTCTTTATTTAATATTATAAAGATTTGTATGTAAATCCTTAGATTTAGCTAAGGATTATTGGAAGATCTCTCCATCATTTTTTTATTACCAGAAATTTCTCCATTTCTTCTTTATTTAATATTATAAAGATTTGTATGTAAATCCTTAGATTTAGCTAATGATAATAGTGGAAGAATCATGTAAGAAATGCTAAAATGACACTATTTTATTAAAAAAAATTGTTCTTTCTAAAATGACACTTATTTTTGAACGGAGAGAGTATGTGACAAGAATCTCACTCTAAATAGGAAACTTAGCACGTCATTAACACATAAACATGTATATAGGCATCGATATATTCCTTTCTTGTTCAGCGGAAGAAGTTGATCGATTCACTTATTTTGGATCTTTAACAGCCCTTTCACTCGTCCGCTTTAATGGATACAACAAGAGCATCTACTATTCTTTTCCACACCTTAAACCCTAGGAGGTATTGATGAACTCCAAGGACAATAGGTAAAAAGAAACGAGGAAATACTACAAGAATATCCACTATTCTTTTGTGCACCTTAAACCCTAGGAGGTATTGGTGAAACTTCAAGGACAAGAGGTAGAGAGAAACTGTGAATTAATTCTTTATTTGCTATTGACTGGCGCATCTGCTGGGTATACATATTTAAATGAATTGTATATCTATTAGATAAAATCTTCATCCCCTATTAGAATATATACACAAAAATTTATTTAGTTATTAAATAAATATTTATCAAATACGTATCTTAATATCGGGATCAATCAAATTTGGATGCCACCCACAAATCTAAATTATAATTACAACCGCAATTAATTCATACTAATATATATACACAATTGGTACACACGCCCGAGAAAAGAAAGAAAAAAACAGAGCAGAATTCTACATGACACGCATCCGTAGAAGAAAAGATTACAGGAGCATTCATTCTACACGGACAGCTATTAATCTGCCACCGCCGGCAGCCTATTTCAACCAAAACGGCAACGCCTCCGTCGATGCTCGCCGGTTTTGATGACGCCTGATAGGGTAAAAATGATTTGCATCCTCTATTCCAATTCGTATTTTATATGATATGAAAAGGATTGGGGTGAAGAGGGAAGCGGGTTTCTATTCCGTAAATCTGGTAAATTTCCTTTGATCCGGCATCTTATTTAATCAAACAACCACAGTATGCCACGTCATATAATTTCCTCAAACAGTCAATTCGAGCACTAGAGGAAAGAAAAGTCCAGATTAAACCCCAACCCAAAGCCAAACTTTACTACTTTAACTGCATCCTCTTAATTTACTTTTAATATTTGTTAAGTTTTAATGAGAGATTAATCACAATTCTTGTTTATAATGTAGGTTAAGAACATTGTAGTTAAATCTTTTATGTCAGATTTATTCAAATTGCTAATTACTTGTCTTATTAATTTTATGTATTTTTTTTTGTCTCATTTATATCATATAATTGTTGGGAAGATCGTTTTTGGTCCGTTAACGTAGGGCGAGTCCAAAATTGGTCCACTAACTACAATATTATCAATTTTAGTCCAGTAATTTAAGATCGAGTCCACCGGATCCAATTTGAGGACAAATTTTGCTGAACTACAATATTATCAATTTTAGTCCAGTAACTTAGGACCGAGTCCAATTTGAGGACAAATTTTGCCGAACGAGCCCAATTTGAGGACAAATTTTGCCGAAATTGACTAAGTTGACCGGAATTACTCACGTGCAAGGCACGTGGTCGTTCAATTTGGGGCTTTCCGGCGATTTGTTCCCATATTGGACTCGGCTTGTTCCCATATTGGACTCGACTCTAAGTTACTGGACTCAAATTGATAATATTGTAGTTAGTGGACCAGTTTTGGACTCGTCCTAAGTTAGCGGACCAAAAACTGATAATATTGTAGTTAGTGGACCAGTTTTGGACTCGTCATAAGTTAGCGGACCAACAACTGAATTTCCCCTTGTTTGGTCCTATAATCCAAATTTAACAGAATACATTGGTTCTTTATCATTTTCCTTTTACTTCAAATGGTTATTGCATTAATTCAAATCGTTGGAGATTTTTTAAGACACTTGTATCAAAACCCAAAAATGTCAATCTTTTTTGTTACTCCAACACAAAATAATGAGGATCCACTGTTCGATTCTTTAATATAAAGTTGGAGATTCAGTCGAACCACACCTCTTCTTGCCTCTTCTTGGTTTTACGCGATTTGATCTTCTTTCAAATCAGCCTCATCGGAATTGTTCATCGGACACTTCCTTTGCATTGTGATCCACACCACCACATTTTCTACACTTACTCACGTGGAAGGTACGTGGTCGTTCAATTTGGGGCTTTCTGATTAAGTGTTGAGATGAACTCAAATTGTGGTGGTGCGGGTCACAACGTAAAATCGAGGAAGTGTCTGATGAAAAATTCCGATGAGGCTGATCTGAAAGAAGATCAAACCACGCAAAACCAAGAAGAGGTGTGCTTCGACTGAAAATTTCATTTGTTGTCTGCTACGAGGCCAAAACTGATCCACTAACTACAATATTATTAATAAACTGGTCCACTAACTACAATATTATTAATTGTAGTTCAGTAACTTAGGGCCGAGTCCAATATGAGTACAAATCACCGGAAAGCCCTCAATTTAACGACCATGTGAGTAATTCCGGTTAACTTAGTCAATTCTGGCGAAATTTGTCCTCAAATTAGACTCGGCCCTAAGTTACTGGACTAAAATTAATAATATTGTAGTTATTGGACCAATTTTGGACTCGTTCTAAGTTAGCGGACCAAAAACGGATTTTTACCTGTAATTGTTACGTGCCAGCGCATATATATATATATATATATATATATATGTGTGTGAGATCTGTGCACTTTTATTTTATGTGATAGAAGTAAGTTAGTTTATTGTTATTCATATACAGTTATCGCACTATTTATTTTTTTTAAAATGAATTTTGATTTTTGCTAGTCAAGTTATTTAATTTCTATATTTGTTATATGACTGCCACATTAAAAGCTATTTATCGCATTTGATTTATAAATATTTTATTGACAAGTGACGCCATAAATTGATTGCTTAAGTCATTAGGCTTGAAATAGTTAAACCTATATATGAAATATTTGTGATAATTAGATAATGTGTTTTACATGTGCATTTTCAGTTAACCACTTGTTTTGACTTGGAATTTTAGTTCATCAAATTTGTCTTTTTCCCTACTTATTTGTGGTGTGTGCCTCATTCAATTCATAGGATCTATGATCACGATGCATCACGAAAAGTCTGGCTCATCATCGGCTAATGTAATCGGCCACAATGACGATTTATTAACGGAAATCCTCCTGTTAGTGCCTGTAAAATCACTGATCCGATTCAAATTAGTGAGCAAACGATGGTACTCTCTTATCTCCGCCGCGTCCTTCTACTGTCTCCACATTCTCAACCATAGACGTCGCCACCGTCAACACTTGTTCATACGCGATTCAAGCGTATGGCAGTATTTGATTTCTGATCGCACCTTCAAAAGATTAACTCGGCTCCAAGTTCCATTTTCCAAAAACATAATAATAGATCAATCGTGTAACGGGCTATTGTTGTTACGGAGTGCGAAACGCTGCATTTGCAACTACTTCATCTTCAATCCAACTACAATGCAGCACAGGAAGTTGGGTAGTTTCAGTACGTGGGAACATTCTGTTACACTTCACTTACTCTTTGATCCCTCAAGATCACCTCATTATAAAGTTGTCCGCTTTAAGAGGTGGGTTTATTATTCAGATCTGTTGAACTTTTATGTGTACGATTCGGCGACTCATGAATGGACAGACTGCGGTGGGTCTCTGCTTCCGGGCATGAGGTGGCATCATTCGTACGAAGCGGTAAGCTGCAACAATCGTATTTACTATTTCATAAATGGCACGAGCATTGCATCATTTTACTATTCTGTTGAAGAGAATCAGGTTTTTCGTATTCCATATTCTGCACCAAACGATATAGGAGTTGGTATACGCATCATGGAATCTAACGGACATATGCATTGTGTACGTTTGTGGGCGAATCCTAGGCTAGACATATATGAGATGATAGATAATAAGTGGGTACACTGTTTAAGTGTTGATGAGGAGCATTTGAAAGTGATAGTTGGTGGTTTTGATGGAGAAAGAAATAATATGCCGTGGTTGGCAGGTATGATTAGGGGAGAGAGGTTAGAGGATTCAATTGTTTTGGTAGGTGTGTCTGATCAGATAGGCGCTTACAGTTTGTCTGATAAGGACTTGAGAAGCCATTGTTTGTCCGAGGATGATGAGTCAGTTTCTTACACCACCTCTAGAAAGGCTTACACCTTCACCACCTCTAGAAAGGCTTACACCTTCACCGAGAGTTGGGCTACTGTTTGATCCGAGATACTGCAATTCCTGCAACCAATTTGGTCTTGGCTCACTTCCCATCAGCTTTGAATCTTATAAGACATTGTCTGTTGGTGGTGACATTGTTTGTTGGTGTTGGTGAAGCCAATTCTGTCCTTTAGAAGAAAGTTATGTGTTTTGATGAATGTGATTTAATCTATTTGTTTTACCAGTTGTTTTGATCTAATGGTTTTTTGTGAAATTGCTAATTGTTGTTATTCTATATGATTACTTTGTTGTCTACAATTAGCACTTTTGTTTTTGTTCTATCCAAAATATTCACCATTACATCAATTTAAGGACATATGCTAATAGTTGAACTATTCTTTTTTTTTTTTTTTTTAGGGAATCTAATAGTTGAACTATTTTCTTCAAACAAGAGTCCCCAAAGATAATGAATACTCGATCCATTTCATTTTAATTGATCTTTTAGCTTTTAATGATTAATGGTTTTTCAAATTAATTGATCTTTTAGTTATTTTTTAGTATTTCTCTCAAGACAAAAACTTGTATGTGACCATCACACGGTGTGACGGAAAAAAAATATCATTTTTTGTGGTAAAAGTATCACGTTTATCTGTAAAAGTATCACCTTTTTTTAACAAAAAAAAGTATCACTTTTTGTAGTAAAAATATCACATTTATCTGTAAAAGTATCAATATAGTAAAAGTATCAATTTTTCCTGTAAAAGTGTCAATGTTTTCTGTAAAAGTGTATTTCGTCACACGTGTGACCTCACACACAAGGCTCACTCTTCTCTCAATCTTGCCTCTTATTTTTCAACCTAGATTTGAGATAAATGTGAAAGAGAGGAGATTACTTAGGGTTTATTTAGAAAAAAAAAAAAAAAAGATGTGTATTCTTAATTCTCTCTTTTTCTTTTTTTTTTTAAAAGATCAATTAAAAAAAATGGGGGGAATAGTAAATAGACGCAGTGCGTCTGATCCGATTAACCAGTAGCCAGCTTGATCAACCTAAATATGTAGCAAATTCAAGATACAATCAATTTAGTACAACATAAAGTGGTGATAACATGTTAAGCCTCCTAAAAGAATCTCAATATTTCAGGATGCATGATAACAAACAAATATGAAATATCTTTCTCAATTTCCACCAAACATTATGTCATGTTGCTTAGCAAACGCGATATAAGCCGGATTATTCTAAAGAGAGAAGGCAACAAAGAATTTTGAAGACTCTCTCCTTCTCCCGTGTGTCTTAGGAGCTGCACTTGCTCGAAAAATGTAATGTTTTGTCTTTTTCTTTTCTAAGGCGCACATATGGCTCGATGTGGTGATTAGGGGTGGGGAAAAATACCGAAATGTCGAAATACCACACATACTGTATCAAAAAATTACCGAAAATACCGAAATTTTCGGTATACCGAATTTTCGGTACGGTATGATACCGTATCGGTCCTATCGGAAATTTTCGGTACGGTAACGGTATGATAATTTAAAATTTTCGGTATTTCGGTATATACCGAAATACCGAAAAAAGTTCGGTATTTTCGGTATTTATCGGTATACCGAATTTTTTTCGGTATTTTGGTAGTTCGGTATTTCAGTATATCAAATTCCTAACGGTATACCGTAAATTTTTTGTATACCGAAATTTCGGTATACTAAAATCAACGGTATGGATCGGTATATACCGATACCGATACAAAATTCGGTATACCGAATTTTCGGTACGGTATCGGTATTTACTGATATCATACCGAATTTTCGGTATGCCGAATTTCGGTATATCGAAATTTTTCGGTACGATAACGGTATGGATTTTCGGCGTACCGAAAATTTCGATACGGTAACGGTATGGACAATTTGGTACGGTATACCGTACCGAACCACCCCTAGTGGCGATAGTCGTATCAATATCTCTGCCCAACAGCAGACTACATGTCCTCTGTGCAGACATGATCGTTGACGCACCCACCATTCGAATTCAAGACCCGTTCCCCACGTCCGAAATATTAGTACCATACCCTTTTTTTTTTTTTTTTTTTGGGGGAAAAAAATACAAATTAACCCTTAGGTATTATTCCGAACTCAACTTAGCACGCAAATGATTTTTTAGTCCAATCTTAAACTTAATTCTTTTAAAATATGCTAAACAACCCCTTCAGCTTCCGAATCCGAGGCAAGTGAGACCTCCAATTACAATATTTAACCTTATGCCGTTGTTCCTTTTTAATTTTGAGATGATTTTGTGATTTTGGTCTCTTTCTCTTTCTATACTAGTACAATACCCGTAAAAAAAAAAAAATTCACGGGTTTATTGAATTTAATTTTTTGTCGATAGAAAAATGAATATGTTATTCATATATAATTTTTTTTTCTGTTTTTTAAGTATATTATATATAGTAATATTAAAAAGTTGCAAAAAGTATTTGGCAAAATACTACTCCCTCCGTCCCGGCTGAGTGTGTACACTTGAGCCGGCACGTATATTAAGAAAAATTATTTTTTGCTTTTTGGTTGACTTTTTTAAAGGTGAAGATTGAAAGTGGAGATTTTAAGGGTGATATGAAATAGACCCATTCAAGAACAAGAAAATAGGTTTGATTGGCCATCTTTTTGATATATACATAATTGTGAGAAAACTTTCCTTTTTAAGGGTGTGCAAACTTAGACGGGACGTCCCGAAAAGGAAAGTGTGCAAACTCAGTCGGGACGGAGGGAGTATAACAAAATGGAAGATAAAATACTATATAACATGAATTTTAATCGAAGTAAAAGGAAAAAATATAGAACTGTACAATGCAGTTTAAATAGCAGAGTTTAAATAAATGCAATTTAAATAGTGGATGTTGACAGTGGTAAATCTCGTAAATGATATAGGCAAATATTTAACAAAATTAGTGATTTAAATTTTAAAAACACATTTCAAAACACGGTTACAATTAGAGAATTAAGTATCTTGAAAAATATAAAAATTCTAGTAGAATCTCACTTATCTATAAAAATTGTTGTATAGAATGTTACCACATATCTATGTCAATAAAATAGGTTCTTGAATAAAATGTATATTTTGTACATAATAACGTAAAATCAATTATAAATATGCACGATGCAAAATATATTTATTTGTAAGAAAATTCAAAGTTAAATAATCAAACAATATACTTAAATAACTTAATTTTGTTAAATAAAAGAATATTAGATTATCTTATAATTTTTAATTTCATTAATAAAATTATTTATTTTATCAACTCATCTCAAATGTAAATGTAAATATTCAAATTAAAGCAACATAATCAATCAATAAATAATTATTTATTTTATCTTTAATATTTTATATCAAAATATTCAATATCAGTATCAGATTAAATGCTAAGGAAAGAGGTTTGTTTTTTGTTTATACAAACTAGTATCGTACCCGTGCGATGCACGGGAAGATATTTCACATGCTTGTGTTTACTTTTTTGTGATACGAATTGCTTTTTAGCGTTGTTAAGTGCGATTAACACGGTAAAATAAATACTCCGATCACCAAATAAAACATAATATTTATATTGATGTAATATATACTACGACGATCCAACAAATATCTATAAAATACAAATATGGATGAACTATATATACATTAACATACAGTACAATACAACATTTGTGGTAGTCTTTCTTTTTAGATCTTCCTCATCGCATATTAAAATCTTCAAACTCTTTCGATTCGTAATGCGAGATACAACAACATACAATTGACCATGATTGAAAACATGTTTCTTCAAAAACAAACTAATATGGTTAAATGATTGTCCTTGACTCTTGTTTATTGTCGCATAAGCATTGATAAACGGAAATTGTCACCTCTGTTAAGAATTAAAAAAATATATTTATATAACAATGTCATTTTGTTTAGTGTTAAGAAATTAGGACTGGCAAAACTCGACATAACTCGTTACCACCACACAAACTCATACACTAATTTTGAGTTTGGGCGGAGGTTTAACAGACTCGAGTCATTAAATGGTCAACTTGATAAGATGCGATAAAATTTGGGTCGGACCAACCAAATAATTGCCCTATACTTTAATATTCTAATTATTTTAGGAATAGTTTATTTGGAAATTAAAGTTGATTAATTTAATGGAAGAAATTAATAATTAAATTAAAATAATTGACCTTTGAAAATGTATTTACCAATTAATTTGTAATTGTGGATTAAACTAAATTTTAAATTTTTGCAAAGTGTTTGCCTATAAAATTTAAGTGAATTTGTAAACAATTAGAATGACCCACAAATTAAGCTTATAGATTGGACATTAAAAAAGCATTAACATCCTAAAATATATGGGTTGTTTCAAGTAGGATCTGTTATTAATCTTCAATACAAAGGGCCCATCTATTATTGAAGCCTATCATTCAATCAAACTTACTGGCCCAATTTAGTTGGCCGATAAAAAAACGCTGAAGTTCTTCACCAACGACCCAACATCTCATTTCCAGCATTTCATTCTAGAAGAGTCATGATTCATGAGTTTGGAGCGACTCTTGAGTCACCAAACCCGTCATCTTCGATTACAACCTTCCCCCTTTAGATAAGATCAAGAGATCCTCTAACAGTCCAATCTATCTTCGAAATTTCTTCTTCCTACATTTCAAAATTATTATATATTCGATTTGCAATACGAAATGTTTTTCATCGTGGATAAGTATGGCACGGGTATTAAAATATATATAGCCATAAAAAAGTTATTTTATTGATGTAATATATACTATGATGATTTGAAAGGTATCAAGATAATAAAAACAATTCAATTGTCCATATTCACATGTAACATTTGCAACAAACAAACATAACGTTTATAAATTTTGAAAAACTTCTTTATAGACAACATTACTGAGTATCATCATTGGTATTATTAACCAATCTTTAACACTACAGACAAAAAAATAGCTTAATGTAATTATAAAATAAATGTATATTTATTTATTTATATATAATTTTTTATATTAAAATCTTAAGGTTCAATATTAAATATTAAGGTTCAGTATTATATTGATAATGTAAAAATAGATTGCACAACACAAATTGTAAACAAAAAAAATTATAGCAATATTTTGCAACGTAGAGCAGGACTACCTTTAAGCTTCATGGGCTTGTGTTTAGAAATGGAAGCATTGTTCTGTACAACTTGGTGAATTGACACTTTGTGCACTTGTTTCTCTTTTCATATTTCCTCCCAACGCCACTTGGGATATGATGAACTTCATCTATTTGGCAACTTCTATGGCGTTTCGGGTGTGCAAGATGGTAAATAAGTACTCTCCTTTTCGAAGAGTGAACCAAACAACTATATTCCATATAATTCCACATGTACTTTGGATTACTAATTTGCTATCTTGATTGTTTCTTTTTCTAATTTTACATCAGAGTAACCTTTTTGTTTTTTATAACTGTTGCATACACCAATGTTAGATTGTTTTCATTTAGTATGCAAGAAATGATCTAGTGTTCTTAATTACTCGTCGGGCAACATTGTATAGTGCAGAACTACGTTTGAGCTCGATAGCCACCATTTCCCTATATACCATTGTTCTTCTCATTGTTGAGTTGCCTCTAATAACATTGATATGACATTCTATTGAAAGAATGACATTTGCATCCATTTCCATATAATAACAAAACCCACACTGCAAACTAACATAGAATCAAAATAATAAAATCCCAATTGGAAAAAATAATTGAATTAGTGTTAAAAAAAAGATAAAAAAAAATCTTACTGGTGTTGAAGAAGTTGTCATCACTCCACCATTATGGTTGTCTGCATCACCCCGTCAAACTCAATATATTAGATTGGGGATTGAAGAAGTTGTTATCAAAATCACATTATAATGTAACGTGGATCTCCAACCTACATAATTCTCAGAAAGTCGATATCAGAAGCATCACCTAAATCTTCAATTCACACTCAGACCGTGGAAAAAAAGGAAAAATAGGGGAAAATAATAGGAAGAGCATGGCTCCAGGTTCGTCTGGTAGGGGGGAAGAATAGGCAGAAAAAGGAGAGGCTTACAGGAGGCCGCCGCTCTTTCTGAAGCCACCTTCGAGTTGCACATTCTTGAGCAGTAATCACGGCACAACATGATGATGTAGATTTTTGCAGCATATTTAAAGTATTAAATGTGATACGGACTCACATTGATGAACTGATGAGACCGGCGTCTGCTTTGCACGACAAATTGAATTATTATATGCTCTGTTGTTCTAGTATTTAAAGAGGAGAAGTTAGAGTTTAAATTTGCTTTCAATATCCCTATTTTTACTGAAAACAAATATATTCAAGTTTTTCTAATGAATTAAAAATAAAATTGATTCTCCATATTTTAAATTGATATTTTTCAGCTTTTAAAAGAGAATGAATATCTCAACAATATGTTTTTCAGCTTCTAAAATATTTTCATCTCGTGGGCACATGTATTCCTCCACTAATTTTTTTTTTCTCTTTGTGATAAAATAAAATATTTGTAAATCTATAAACTAAAAAATAGTTAGTTTTACTATATATGGATAATTATAATAAATTTGTTTCTAATTTTATTCTTTTTTAATGTACTACGTAATATAATAATATGTAGTACATAGTTATAAATATTCATACTAAGAAATTAATAGTTAATTAGACATGTCAAACACAATAAACTAACACACTCCAAAACAATGTCAAATTTCATAAAATCAAAAGTACTCACTCCATCGGAAACATCAAAAAATCTAAACAAAACACCAAAGGATCAAAATCTGAAGTTTTTTTAAGGTTCCATAATGTATTTAAAAACATATCTCTCTATATCTGTCTTCAAATGTATTGATTAATTAAAATTACACTTAGTTTTTTTTTAAATTAATTGACGTGGCATGTCCAGTTGTTCTACTAATTGCCAAGTCGAAAAATCCCAGTGTTTGTGGCACGTCAGCACCTCTGATGAACTTATTAACCTCCAGCAGAATTTATCTTTAATTTGGATATTTTTTTTAAACCTACATGGCTCAAATTGAAATTATGCAAGATCAAAGACTTTTTTGAACTCGAAGAACAGGGCTAGGAAAGGAAATTCTCTGGCAATTATGATTCAATAAAATATCTTTTGGATTTGTAATTGAGCCCGTGGTACATAAAATATCCCTCCCTTCGTCCTATAAAAGAATTTTCTGTTTGAAAAATTATCTTGTCCCAAAAAAAGAGTCATACTTAAAAATTAATATCTCGTTTTACTAATTTAAGTAAAAATAAAAAGTTCTTAATTTTATAAACTAGTTAGATATGTTAAACAAGTTTTAAAAAAAAAAATTGTATAAGCGTGTATTATTGATTTTTTTAACATTGTTTGTTGGTGTTGCTGAAACCGATTTTGTCAATTTAGAAGTAGGGTTATTAGTTTTGATGAAGGTGATTAAGAGGGTGTTTGGCTGAACTTATAAGCTCCTAAAAATATCTTATAAGATTATTTTAGGTGTTTATAAACTCTTGCAAAGTGTTTGGCAAAAAAAGATATTTATGAGCTTATAAGACCAAAAAATAAGCTCTAGGAGCTTATAAGCCCTAAAAAAAATAAGTTGTTATACCCCATCTTTCCATCTTATTTTTTAAGATCTTAATTATTATACTCAAATTTCGCACACAATTCTCACACATTTCACACACTACACACACTTCACACACTGCACACATTTCGCACATATACACACTTCACACACTACATACATTTCACACACTAATTAAAATGTATGTTTAATATTAATTTTTAAATTAGACCCCAAATTTATAGTTAAATCACTATTGAATTGCAAGCTTGTAAGCTCTTTCATTCAAACACTTTATTAACTTATAAGCTCCTTAAAAATTATATCTTATAAACTCTTGAAACAACTTATAAGATGTTTAAAATAAACTTAGCTGAACACCCTCTTAATTTAGCAGTATGTTCGAATTAGGGGGACAAAGTGGTGGTCAATAATTGGTTTTGCACCCAAAATTAGCAGACAAAATTGTTGAGAGCTTTGTGATGAATTATGCGGAGGCAACTGCGACCACCATTTACTTGCCACTCACTGTTCCAATTCAACTATGAATTCACCTTGTTTTCCTCAAAAATTACAGTACGTGTATTCTACGTAACAATTTTAGTGGTTTTAAATGAATTGTATTAAAATTATGAAACCAAAATTGATAATTTCATAATTATTGGACCATTTATGAATTTGCTCTAACTTACAGAAAAATGATATTTCCCTTTATTGTATATGATAGATTAGGAGTTAGATTGAGCGTCGGGTTTCTTTTTCGTCCTTGCAACATGAATAAAAGTTGAAGAAAATAGGGATGATACAACTCCTCCTTCTCAAAAAAAAAGTAAATAAATAAAAAAAAGAGCAAAAAAATAGAAGATGTGAATGTTCTTATTTAACTAGAATAATATTTAATTTGACATATTTTTGCATATTAGATGCTAGACAGTGTGAGAGTCCACCTTAAAGCTTGCCCCAAACAATTCACATGAAATTTAGCCTCAATTGTTAAATTTCCGGATTATTTAATTTGTTCATAATATTCAAAATTTTGAAAGTCAGTGTCTAAATCTTGGTATATAATATAACGCCACGAAAATTTAGTAAATTTTTTAAAAGTTGAAATCTTGGCGTATAGATATCTCTCCGTTCCATATAAATTAACGTTTTAAGGCCAAAACTCGTATGTGACCGTCACATGGTGTGACGGGAAAAAGTACCACTTTTTGTGATAAAAGTATCACGTTTATCTGTAAAAGTATCACATTTTTTGAACAAAAAAAAGTATCACTTTTTGTAGCAAAAGTATCACCTTTATCTGTAAAAGTATTAATGTAGTAAAAGTATCATTTTTTCCTGTAAAAGTATCACTTTTTCCTCTAAAAGTATCAATATTTTCTGTAAAAGTGTATTCCGTCACACGTGTGACCGTTCACACACAAGACTCACTCTAGGATGAAATGAAAGAATTAAAGATGAAATATTTTGATAGCCTCAACTAAAGATTTGACCAAATCAAAATATCTCTGATGGATTGAAAAATAGAGATATTTTAGGATGAACTTAGGGAGAAAATTGGTTGAATTGGTGAAAAATATGTAAAACATCAATTAATTAGAAAAGAAAACAACATCCTAAAACATCAATTTATATGAAACGGAAAGAGTAATATTTAACGCCCAAAAAATAGCTTATCATTTAATTCTAAAATACTTTTTATGTGCTCATATAATTAATTTATACATTATATTTTTGTTTACATTTTTCTAAGTTTTAGAGTTAATGGTCATTTACACCGTTAAAGTAGTCCAAATCATAAATATTTAAAATAAGTCCAAAATCTTATTAAAAATATTTATAATATTTTAAAACCGTATATCTGGCCTGTTAATTTATTAGCATTAATTTAGTTTCGACGAAATTTAAGTGAAGGCATATCATATAACTATTTTAAGTTCAATTACAAGCCATGAATCAATTTTTATTCAATTTTAGGTTCAAGCAAAGTTAAGTATATTTATTTTAGCCCAATATCTTATTAGGACCAAGCTCATTTAATTATCACACAAGCTCAACTTCAAAATTCAGTTTATTTACTCATCATATGTGGCAATTTTTCGTGCATCATATTTTGAGGGCGAAAAATTGTCCAATCACCATCAAATGTAACGCCCAATTTTTCGTGCATTATTTTGTTCTACTCCCTCCGTTACGAGATAATTTATACACTTTTTTTTTTTTTTGTCTCAAGATAATTTGCACACTCTTAAAAACAAAATTTCTCTTAAAATCTCCATCCTTAAAATCTTCATCTTCAATATCTTCACCTTTGAAAAAATCAACTAAAAAGCAAAAAACACTTCTTTCTTATTCCATGTGCGGGAAAGAGGGTGCAAATAATTTCGGAACGGAGGGAGTATCTATACGTTAAATATACCTATTATACGTCCTGTTCTTTTTTTCCCCAAGAATGCAACATTAACATGTGATAAGAACTAGAATCACTCATCGTGCGATGCACAATTTGAACTATAAATTTATTTTTAAATATAAAAATAAGATCAATTATTTGAAAAGAACTAATTGACTAATCTTTTCTTTTGTTAAGTAAATAAAAGAAATTTATAAATCTAGGAAAAGATTAGTATATAATATAATACAATGATCTATATATTCATCATATATAGGGAAATATTTTCTTACAGCGGAATAATATTCTTACTATACAATGATGATCCATAATTTTCCTAATTTAAGTATAAATGCTATATATTCCTTAATTAGTGAACAAGCAGAAAACACGTTTTATTTAATAAATCGTCCAATTAAAACTGAAAATTATAGTTTCCACTAATTAATAGTAATATTTATTTGGACGGAAAAAATTCTTAATTTCTATTTTCGACGAATTTTATTATTATATTAAGTATAAATTTCACTTTTAATAGGAAACTTATTAAATATTAATCTTAATTTTAAATACATCCCCAAAGAATTCAGACGAACATACACAACTGGCGCAAAAACACGAAGAAAATAAAAATTAGAGCAGCTTTGATTCTACATCACACGCATCCGTAGAAGAACAGATTACAGGAGTATTCATTCATTCTACAGAGACAGGTAATAATCTGCTTCTATTTTTTCTTAATTACGTTTCTAATTATTCAACCTGTAACCACCACGGCTTACCCGACCCAATCAGCGGAGGAATTGAACCCTAATTGCACCACGATGACGTCTGATAGGGTTAAAAAAGGGGAAAACGGGTCCTCTCCGTTTTCTGTTTCTTAAATTTCGTTTGATCTTGGTGTTAGTAGTTGTGCTTCAATCTGGTTCGATTCGGGTCGATTGATGATTCTGAAGCTGGAGTGTCATGGCAGCGGCGACAAATTTCTGATCGCTATCGCGAGAAAGTGAACTTGATTGGTCGCAGCCGCGAGAGGTCTAGGCGGCGCAGAAGATGGGATTAAGTGTGTTTAGGTCCAGTTTGATCCTTTGTGCCTAGAATTATGTTTGAGGGCATATAAATAATCATATTGTCTTTGGGTTTTGTACGGACAATAAAGAGGGGTTGTTTGTCTGATATTTTAGAATTAGTATTTGGGGCTCTATTTTTTGGTTTAAAGTCGTTTTGGTCGAGGATCAATCAATTAATTTTCAATTTGTCCGGTTTAAGTTTGATAGTTAACCTAGGGTTAGGTCCGCTTTATCCTATATTTAACACTTTTTATTATATTAATTAATTGGTTCCTCCCGTTTGCTCGTAAATGTGGCTAACAAGTTTGCTAGCGAACCACGTTAAATTCAGTGTGTTCTGCGTTGTCGATTTTTTTGTTCTTTCCCAACACTGGACCACCTATTTCATCAAAGAACTAAAAATATGCCCCGTCGCTTAATCTCCTGAAACTGTCAATTCGAGCTCTGGATCAAAGGAGGGAATAATATTCTTGTTCCAGTTTGTTTCTCAAGTCCAGATTAATTAACCACTAATCCTGTTTCTACCTTTATCTCCATCCTCTTAATTTACTTTTAATAATTGATTAATTGAAACTCTTATTTATAATGTACGTTTAGAACATCGTGGTTAAATTCATTATGTGAAAATTTCATATTTATTCAAATTGCTAACTTAAGGGGGGCTTTTACTTGTCTTATCAATTTATTTATTTTCTGTCTCATTTATATGATGTAACTGCTATGTGCACACATGTACATATATTAATGCGATGCAGAGTAACCTATACACATTTAAGTTAGTGATAAAATGACCTTTGATTTTTGCTAGTCAAAGCTATTTGATTACTATATTTGTTACATAACTGTCACATTAAAAGTATTTATTTGTGATAATTAGATATCAGTGTTTACATGTTAATTTTCATTTAACTACTTGTTTTGACATTGAATTTTGACTCATCAAATAGTCAAATTTGTCTTTTGGCTCCCTACTTATTTGTGGTGTGTGACTGATTCAATTCATAGGAATCTATGATCACGATGCATCACACAAAGTCGTTTCCAGAACAGAAAAAGTCTAGCTCATCATCGGCTAATGTAATCGGTCACAATGACGATTTATTAACGGAAATCCTCCTGTTAGTGCCAGCAAAATCGCTGATCCGATTCAAATTGGTGAGCAAACAGTGGCTCTCTCTTATATCCACGGCTTCCTTCTGCCGTCTCCACATTCTCGACCATAGCCGTCGCCACCGTTGTAATCGTCAACACTTGTTCATATTTAATTCAAGACTGTGGCAGTATTTGATTTCTGATCGCACATTCAAAAGATTAACTCGGCTCCATGTTCCATTTGCCAAAAACATAATAATAGATCAATCGTGTAACGGGCTATTGTTGTTACGGAGTGCGGAACGCTACTATTACCACTACTTCATCTTCAATCCAACTACAATGCAGTACAGGGAGTTGGGTAGTTTCGGTACGTGCGAACATTCTGTTACACTTCACTTACTCTTTGATCCCTCAAGATCACTTCATTATAAAGTTGTCCGCTTTGAGAGGTGGCTTGATCTTCCAGATCTGTTGAACTTTTATGTGTACGATTCGGCGACTCATCAATGGACAGACTGCGGTGGGTCTCTGCTTCCGAACATCAGGTGGCAATATTCCTACAAAGCGTTTAGCTGCAACAATCGTATTTACTATTTCCTGAATCGCACGAGCATTGCATCATTTTACTATTCTGTTGAAGAGAATAAGGTTGGTCGTATTCCATCTTCTAAACAAAGAGATATAATAGGACTTAAATGCATCATGGAATCTAATGGACATATGCATTGTGTACGTTTGTCGGCGAATCATAGGCTAGACGTATATGAGATGATAGATAATAAGTGGGTACACTGTAAAAGTGTTCATCAGGAGCAATTGAAATCGATAGATGGAAAAAGAAATAATGTGCCGTGGCTGGTAGGTATGATGAGGGAAGAGAGGTTAGAGGATTCAATTGTTTTGGTTCGTTTGCCGGGTCGGATAATCACTTACAGTTTGTCTGATAAGGAGGACTTCAGAAGCCATAACTTCTGCGAGGATTATGAGCAAGGTCCTTGCACCTTCGGTCATGCTTATCCCTTCATTGAGAGTCTTGCTACTGTTTGATCCTAGTTTTCTGAGATATATATGAAGAATTATTGTTTTTTATTTTATTTTATTTATTACTGATCACTTTTGGTAGCTAACTAGCATATAATTTTAGCAACATGACATTTTATTTCTTGCTTCGTTTAATTTTATCTCATGTGATGATATTCTTATCCCGGTACGGTGATTATGTCATTAATGTTCCTGCTTCGCAAAGTTGTCCAGTTTGGTGGCTCAATTCTCATGAGCATTGAGTCTTATTAGATATTGTTTGTTGGTGGTGGTGAATCGTTTCAGTTGTAGTGTTGTATTGGGTTGATATTGTTTGTCAGTGTGAACCAATTCCGTCATTTAGAAGAAAGTTATTTATTTTGGTTAATGTGATTTAATCTACTCTCTTCATCCCGAGATAATTTGCACACTTTTTTTTTTGGGTGTTCCAAGATAATTTGCACACCCTTAAAAAGAAAATTTATCTTACAATCTCTACCCTTAAAATCTCCACCTCCAAAAAACAGCTCTTTCTTATTTCACGTGCTAGGAGGGGTGTGCAAATTATTTCAAAACGGAGGGAGTATTTGTTTTACATGTTCTTTTGATCTAATAATTTTTGTGAAATTGCTAACTAGTAATTGCTGTTATTCTATATAATTTGTTTGTCGTCTACAATTACCAATTTTTTGTGTTGTCCATTACATCGTTTTATGGACATGTGCTAATAGTTGAACTATTTTCTTCAAACCAGTCCCTAAAGTAAGAGAATGAATAGTACATACACACAGGCAACGAAGAGTTTGGAAGACTCTCTCCTCCTGTCTTTTCCCGATGTCTTAGGAGATGAACTTGCTCGGAAAATATAATTTTCTTTTTCTTTCTTTATTCTAAGAAGTACATATCGCTCCAAGTGGTGATATTTTTATCAATATCTCTGCCCAAAAATAGTCTACATGTTCTACGGGTAGACACGATCATTGACACGCCCACCATTCGAGTTCAAGACCCGTTCCCGACGGTAGACACTGGATAAATGAATTTGAATATGAGTTTAAAAGGCATTATTTTCAATTGTTTTGTCTGGTTTTTGCAAGTTGTCGGGTCGGGTACCTATGAGATTAGGTATACTCAATTGTAATTGGTTTTACAGGTATTCGAAAAGCCATTTTTCTAGGATTGAATCTGTTTTTATTTTTTAAAAGTTGTTGAAAGATTTGTGGAATTATAATTAGTTTGTTAAAATAGGATACCCAACCTAAACCCGATTCGACCTAAAGTTGCTGAATTAAAAAATACCCGATGCGAACGGGTAAAACCGCACGTGTCGGACGGGGTACCCCGAACTTACCCACCCCTATGTAAGACTATGATGGCAGTAGTGATGAATATAGACATTTGTAAATCACCCTTAGTTTCCAATTAGCATATTGATGTCTACAAGCTTTTCTATTTGTCATTCGCTTAATTAGTGACGAGAGTCCGTCGCTAATTAGGGACGAAATTATGCGTTGCCACATATAAAATATCGTCGGCAATTTAAAAAATTGTCCAATTTTGGCTAAACTTTCCTTTAGCGACGAACACATCCGTCGCTATAATTGGCAATGGATGAAAATTCTATTGTTAAAATTTAGCGACCAGCAATTTGTTGATGGAACACATTCCATCGCTAATCCGTCGCCAAAACATTTTAGCGACGGAATTTGCTTGTTTACGGACGGATTTTTCTGTCGCTAAACAACATTTTTTTTGTAGTGGTACTGAAAAGTATTAACGTTTATGCTTAAATGTGTGCCTGTTCTGGATAATTACTTTTTAGTATAAAGAATGATATTTTCTTTCGAATTGTATCGTGTACCTGATGTCTAGGAGACTTATAAGCTTTTATATTATTCAGTTTGAAGGAATAGAAATCGCGCATATTATGGAATTGGAGATGCAAGATCTCGATATTTTTGGCAATCTTGATAGTTTTGCATTTCTAATATATTTATTCTTTCCACATCTTTTCTGCCACTTATGATTATTGGGAAAGAAATTTACTTTACGCCTACTAGAATAGGGTTGGGCCTATTTTGACCCTTCTGTATGTACATATGGATCAGTACTCGTTCAAGTGGAGCAGTCGTTAAAAAAGTGGATGGAAGAGTCTCGTGAGAATTTTCGGATTGGATCCTCTATTCCAAGTAATTGGATCTTCAATTGAAGAATACGGATTATGTGTTTCTCGAGAAGGAAAACAATGTACAGAGATATATCAAAGATAAATCGGCAGTTTTAGAAGAAGGTGAATAGTGATGTATCTAAGGAAAAAGAAGATGGACAATATATTTGGAAAAAGACACTTGGTTTACATGTGATGGTCGGTAACGCGATATTTTAATACTTTTTTAAATATACATATCATTTTCAAAAGCTTATAAAATTATCAGTTAAGGTCATAATTATATGAAATATTTAGGACATTTTTATCAAATTTTCCTTTTTAAGGTATGGCTTGTAAAAATTTGACATGGCCAATTGCTCTCCGCAATATTGTTGGTCTCGCAACTTAAAAAATAAAATATCATGTTTAAAACAAATATATAGATATTAAACTATGTAAATATATGTATATATATGAGTGTATTTATTTAAGGTTGAAAAGTGTTGAGTTAAACTTAACAGAAAAAATTAATGAATATATTTTATTAGGATTTAATCCCCTCAATCCAACGAGGGAAATCATAAGCAACACACCAACATATTCAATGGAACTATGCAAATATTTTATTGCATTATAAAATACAAATCCAGAACTGTTAAAATTGTATTTTTAAAATTGGCCACGTACATTGTATAAGTATACAATACTAGAGGAGCTGAAAATAGAAATAAAAGAGTTGTAATAGTACATTAAAACAACTTGACTCCTTTTCTACAAGGTGTGCACATTTTACTTTGTCTCTCCTAAATTCATTATTTTTGTTTGGTTACAAACTTTGTAAAGAACTTCTCAAATTCTGAAAATGACATTAGAACATAAGGGAATGTTTGGTTATATTATCATAACCATCTT
The DNA here is from genome assembly GCA_958295605.1 of Ajuga chamaepitys. Classification (NCBI taxonomy): domain Eukaryota; kingdom Viridiplantae; phylum Streptophyta; class Magnoliopsida; order Lamiales; family Lamiaceae; genus Ajuga; species Ajuga chamaepitys. Next base: position 5,190,337 of record OY282504.1, read on the forward strand.
TTTCACTTTTTATCATGAACAACACATAAATTATGTGTTTTTTTGTCATTTTTATTTATATACTTTTTTCAAATCATTACACTTAAATTAAATGTTTATTTTATGTTATATTACTATCAATTCATCTAATATAATACAATGTATTTCAATCTCAATCAATCATTTTTGTGTCGTATCACCTACTATTTACTATTATTCTAATAAAATATCATTATCCAACATATTATTCAATAATTAGTCACTTCTATTTAGACAACAATCACATTTATCAAATCAAGTCTAAGTAATTTAGTAAACATCGCAAAAAACACTAAAAACTAAAAATCAAAAATTAAAATTTAACCAAATATCCTCTAACTTTTTAGTTCAACAAGAAAAACAATCAGAGACATTTTTTCCAATATTTCATCATATCACAATAATTGTTGTAGGAAACCGACATTTTAGGTTACTACCATACTTCCACCAAAATTCTCATAAAAATAAACAGCCCGGTGGGAAGAGAGTGTCCGGAATATTTGTAATTCACTTTGTGTTCCAAACGTTGTGGAGGTGAAGAGTGGAGCGGAGGATCCAAAACATTAAAGTGTGGAACACAAAATAAAATACAACCTAAACTCAAAACTGAAATTTCGGCTCCTTATTTGAAAGACAGTATGTATTTTCTCCAGTTATATATCTACTCGAGAAAAAGCACAATAACGCTTTATGAAAGTGAAAGCATGATGCGATGAGTAATAATTAGAGGATAGATAAAGTCATTAAGACATAATCGTTTTACAAGTCATAGAAGACAGAAACTAAACATCAAATTCCGAAATTACAAAAAAGTTAAAAGCCCATTTGATCGATTAACATTACTAAAAGCTAACACAGATATGGGCAGTTATTAAGCTCGCAGCAAAGTTGGATCAGTAATAAGAGGCATTCAAAGTCCTGCCAATCTCCGACGACAAAAAAGCATCCACACACGCATACTGCACCTGCTCCGCCGTAAGCAAGCGGTTGTCCCACGCACTCCTCGTCACCGCCAGCGGCTTCTCCACCTCTTTTCCGAGCACATGACTCGCCAGTGCCTTCAGCCCTGCATTCCTCAAATCATTCCTACCATACTCACGCGCCGCCAGATCTCCCAAATCCATGTACCGTACGTTGCCACCAATCCCATAGTCATTCTGCAGCTTATCCAGATCCTGCTTTATGCCGACTCCAACGAAGACATTGCAGGAGCGGGAGAGGAAATCGACCAGGGACTGCGGGATGTAGGGAGAGAGGTGGATCTGGTAGACGAGGCAGCGGCGGCCGGAGCAGAGCTGGAGTACGGCGATGGGGTTTCTCTGGGGGCCGTAGGAAGGGCGCCACTCCGCGTCGAGGCCGACGACGAGGCTGGGGGTGTAGCGGGAAACATTGACCTCTGAGATCCAGTGTGAGACTCTGTTGGGGTCGTGGGTGACGGTGGTGAGGATGTTGTCGCCGAAGAAGTTAACGTTGTAGGTGTTGCAGTCGGGGTAGTTGTACGCTGTGGTGGTGATCGCCATTGTTGTAGAGAAGGTGCTTTTTGTTTCTGTTATGGTGGTGAGTGTATGTGAATCGCTTTCTTTTTGGTAGAACTGTGAGGTGTATTTATGAGCGGGATGTGATCTCTAGGGTTTTCAATAAGGATTGTCTTCTTCTACAAACAAACATAAACAAAAAGAAAAAAGAAATCGATTTTTTTAACTTTTTCAATTATATTTCAAAATCTCTTCTTGTTTTAAGATAAAAACTCTCATTTCAATAAATAATTATATGCAGAATTTTTTTTTTTTATTTCAGACTAAGAGTCTATTTTAAAACTGAATGTCATTTTAGCGATGTTTTGGAGATTGATATTTAATTGGTATGTTTTGTGAAATAAGGAAATAATAAACTAAATTAAGTAGGATGTTTAAGTTAATATTGGAAGAATTGTAGTTTTTATGGTAAACTGACATTTATTGTGAAATTTTTTAAAGTGTCTACAATGACATTCTTTATGAAACGGAGAGAGTGTTATATTTTTAATTTTACAAATAAGTTCTATTTGGTTGAGTAAATTCAATTAAAAAAAAAAAGCGATACAAATGATAATGTATACTCCCTCCGTCCCGACTTAATTTTCCTACTTTGATCAAGCACGGAGGTTAAGAAAAAACAGATTTTGTGGAATCTTTGACTTATTAAAGGTGAAGATTGAGGGTGAAGATTTTGATGGAGATTGTGAGAGAAATTTGTCATTTATAAGCTGAAAAATTAAGTTGGAACGAATTGAAAAGGAAAGTAGAAAAGTTAGAAGGGGATAGAGGTAGTAATAGTTATAAAATTGTACCTTATTAAATTGGTAAAACTTAAAAAGTAGCACCTCCATGATAAATGGACTCTTTTCTGTTAATGTTTATTTGGAATTTTTATTTTATACCCCCTCTGTACCGGTTAAAGCTTCCACTTTGATCTGACTCGAATGTTAAGAAAAAATAATTATTTGGTTTTTTTAAAGGTGAAGATTGAGTAATTGAAATTTTGAAGATGAGGATTGTGGAATTAGTTTACTTTTTTGAGATGGTAACTTTAGTTGGGACGGAGGGAGTATTTCTATTCAGAGTTCTGTTACTAACTCTGCTGAAGCCTCTACTAATGTATTATTTTTATGGTGTCATAGTTGTAACATATTTGAAAAGAACTTAAAAAACAAAGACGGGCTCATTTTATGCATGGTATCAACTCCACTAAAAAATTAATGCGTGATTTAAAACAAAACGGAGTATCATTAAAAAAATGTGAAAGGTATTTTTATTATAATGTGTCAAAAAGTCTGCTAAGAAAAAGTCAAAAAAGTACAATGCTAAAAATGTGACAACCGGGACCTCAAGGGCAAAAAGTGATCGTCGCTGCAATAAGAGAAAACACGGACAATTAGCGGTTCCTGAAAAGTTTCTAGATAAATGGAGATATGAACAAACCGATCCAGTGCGCGGAAAAGAGAGTATTCTGAGACTGTGTAGGTATGGGACCATATGGTTGGCATTGAGAGGCATTCCGAGATTATATAGGTATGTCACGGCATAAGTTGAAAAGGGCTTAAAGAATTGATTAGTGCTTCTCATTCTAACAAGGTGCATCTTCTTTTTTTATTCTCATTCTGATAAAACTCTAAGGTTAAGCGTGTCTAGAGCCATTTCAGGATCGGTGACCCTGGGAAGTTTCTTAGGCTGGAACAATTTATGGATGGGTGACCCCTGAGAAGTTTCTTAGGTTGCGCATTCTGTAAAAATATCTAGAAACGGGTCGTTACGAAAAATTATACTCCCTCCGTCTCGAATGAACTTGCATACTTCCCTAATCGGGGTGTCTCATTCCTTTTGCACACTATCCATTTCAGGAAATAAAACTTTACATCTCTACCCCACATTAATCACATAATTACAAACTTGTCATCACATAAAGGTAAAAACAGATTTAACTAAGTTAACATTTATCAAAAAAATAACTTTTCTTAATATGTGCGCCGAAGGACCAGTGCAAGTTCATTCGGAACGATGGGAGTATTATAGTTAATAAAGAAATTGAGTGACCATTAGAATGAAAACATAATTAGTGTGTTTTCGTTAAAATTAAGAATTTAGATATTGACTAATCTTTTGTATATTTGTGGAGCCATGTATGTTTCACATCTTATATAAGAGTGGGGCTTAGGTACATCATGTTCACAATAGTAGTATGGTGCATCACTCATTCAATATTTTTTCGTACACTTAAGGTATGATTGATTTATTTATATAATATGGCTGATTTACTCATACTGTATACCACTATCAATATGAGTGATTTACTCATACAATATAGTTGATTTACTGACGAATACAGTATGATTGATTTGCTCATACACTATTGTGGTGCATAATAAGTCTATTGTGCACCTTGTGCACACCAGTTTTTGCCCTTATATAAATGTTATATTTGATCAATAAAATAACTCTGATAGAAGGGAATATTTGCCTCAGCAAGATCAATTATCATTGATACGGTAAATATAGAGTACAAAGGATCCGATATACAAGGAAACAAGATAACTACCAAAACTATACAAGATATGATAATATCACTAATTACCCCTCCCCCCCCCCCAAGTGAAGCGTGGGATTATGACCGACGCGAAGCTTGGACCGAAACATTTCAAAAAGCGATCGAGGCAGACTCTTGGTAAAGATATCGGCAAGCTGAAGTGAAGATGGAACGAAACGGGTGCATAAGCGACCGGCCTCAACAAGTTCCCTGACGAAATGGTAATCAATGTCTATATGCTTCGCACGCTTGTGGGAGATGGGATTTTGTGTGAAGAAGAGAGCACTCTTGTTGTCACTGAGCAGGACTGGAGGCGTCGATTGGAATGCATGGAGGTCATGAAGGAGATTGTACACCCATATAAGTTCAGCTGACGTGTTTGCCAGAGCACGGTACTCAGACTTACAACTCGAGCGAGAGACGGTGGGCTGCTTCTTAGCACTCCAGGAGATAAGGTTTGGTCCTAGGAAGATAGCGTAACCATAGGTAGAGCGTCTGGTATCCAAGCAACGCGCCCAGTCAGCATTAGAGTAACCAAGAAGGGACGGCTGCCCTGGAGAGAATGTCAAACCATAGCTAAGGGTGCCCTTAACATAATGAAGGATCCGTTTCACTGCCTGAAAATGATCAGTAGTAGGACGCTGCTGAAATTGACTGACAGTGTTGACAGAATAGGAAATGTCTGGACGAGTGATGGTCAAGTACTGCAAAGCTCCGACCAAAGACCGATAAAGAGTGGGGTCTGAGAATTCAGTACCGGTAGAAGTGAACGAAGATCCTGGAGCAAGAGGAGTAGAAACCGGCTTGGAATCTAGTAAGTCAGCACGTGCGAGAATGTCTCGAGCATATTTTGACTAACTGAGGAATAGACCCGACGAAGGATAGGAAACTTCCAAATCGAGAAAGTAACCAAGGCGGCCAAGATCCTTTATAGCAAATTCCTTGCTCAACCTGGTCAGCAAGGCATGGAGTGAAGGAGCATTGTTGCTGGTAACAATGATGTCGTCGACATAGACAAGCAGGTATATAAGCACTTGTTCACGGCGGAAAACAAAAAGAGAAGTATCCGAATTGCTGCATGAAAAACCGAGCTGAAGGAGGAAAGCGCGAAAGCGCTGATACGAGGCTAGAGGAGCCTGACGAGGTCATATACGCCTTCTTAAGTCGACAGACGTGATCAGGATGTAAGGGGTGGATGTACCCAGGCGGTTGTTCCACGTAGACTGGCGTGTCAAGGAAACCATTGAGGAAAGCGTTTTTTACGTCCAATTGGTGCAGCAGCCAAGAATGCATTACAGCAAGTGATAAAATGATCCGAACTGTGGAAGCCTTCACCACAGGACTAAGTGTGCGTAAAGTCGAACCCAGGAATTTGGCTGAAACCCTGAGCGACGAGACAGGCTTTGTACCGATCCACCAACCCGTCAGCAAGAAATTTAGTGCGATAAACCCACTTGGAACCAACTACATTTGTATTAGGGGGCCGAGGAACGAGTTCCCATGTTTGATTGCGACGAAGAGCTTCCATCTCCTCATCCATGGCTTGAACCCATTCAGGGTGTTTGAGAGCAGACTTTGATGCCCTTAGGTTCAGAGACGGCAGTGAGTGCGGAGTATAAGCAACGAGATTCAATGAGGGCAAGGTCCGCAGGGTAGCGAGGTTTGAAAATACCCGATTGAGCACGGGTGCGCATGGGGTGAGTGCGCATAAGGGCAGGGGGTGGCAGTGGTGTAGGAGCATTAGTTTCAACTTGTGTAATTGTAGGGGTTGACGGCGGCCCTTCAATTTGTTGAATAGGTGACGGCTGATTTTGGAGTTGGTCTGGCGGTGGACATGCGTCATCTGGGCAAAGTACACAAGGTGGCGGTGGAGATTTAACATCAGGTGTACTGGGGAACACTCTAGCCGGTCCACTAGGCGGTAGATCAGATGCATCCAAAAATTGAGAAGTAGTGAGAGAGGAGCTCGGCCGAGATATAGGAGAAGTAGCAAACGGAAAGCAGTGTTCGTCAAATTTGGCATGTCGAGTGATATATACTCGTCTGGTGGAGGTATCCAAGCACCGAAAACCCTTATGATGTGTGCTATAGCCCATAAAGACGCATGGAAAGCTTTGAGGTTCAAATTTAGTCATCATATAGTCGCGTAGACATGGATAAACCCTGCAGCCAAACAATGAAAACAGTCGTATGCAGGAGGGCGACTAAAAATGATATCAAATGGGGACGTTTTGCCAAGAACCTCAGTGGGCAAGCGATTTATCGTGTAGACTGCCGTACTAAAAGCCTCGACCCAGTATGACAAAGGAACGGAGGAATGAAATAATAGTGCAAGGCCCATTTCGGTGATATGGCGGTGCTTGCGTTCTGCGCGGCCATTTTGGGGCACTCAAAGGCATCGTGATCTGTCTCAGGCAGAAGAAACAGTAATTTCGGCGTCCCCGATTTCCGCCAGAACCATTGTTGTTGTTGGAGTTGCCGCCGCGGCCACGATTACCGCCAGAATTTCGTCCACGTCCGCGATTTACTGCAGTGAAGGCAGCTTGCGAAACACTTTGGGAGAGGTTAGATTGATCAAGAGATTTTTGAAATAATTCATGACTTTGAGCCCTGGCAAACAGTGTCGTAAATTCCGGCAGCGGATCCTGGGCCATCTGCGCTGCTGTAAAGCTGGAAAATTCGGGACCAAGACCTCTGAGGAACCAATGGGATTTGTCCGATTCATCAATCGGCCTCCCAATCGCAGCAAGTTGATCAGACATGGCTTTGAAGTGGCGCACATAATCCACGATAGATTTTTCACCGCGTTTCGCCGACAGTAAGTCGTCCTTAAGACTGAGTTCGCGGGCCTTTGAGCTATGGCTGTAGGCGCGAGAGAGTGCGTCGCAGACGTCTCGAGACGTTTTGCAGCCAATAATAATGGCCATAGACTCTTCTGTGAGTGTTGAGACAAGAAACAACTTGACCAATTGATCACGTTGTTGCCATTGAGCAAATTCTGGATTTGGAGCAGTGGTACCGGCAGCGTTGCGAATGGTGGATGGAGGGCCGGAGGAGGTGCCGTCGAGCAGAGGCATAAACTGCTGGCTGGTGAGCAATGGCTCGATTTGAACGTGCCATAAAAGGTAATTAGAGGAGGAGAGTTTAATGTTAACCATGTGGATCATGGTGGAGAGAGGGAGGCATGGGATATCAGTTGCAGCCATGGCGAAGAAGAAGAAAAGAATTGGCGCCATATTGAGCAGAAGATGATGAAGGAGAATGGCGGTAGAAAAGGGTTTCACGCCAAGATTAGTCTGATACCATGATAGAAGGGAATATTTGCCTCAGCAAGATCAATTATCATTGATATGGTAAATATAGAGTACAAAGGATCCGATATACAAGGAAACAAGATAACTACCAAAACTATAGAAGATATGATAATATCACTAATTATCACTAATAAACTCTAATTCTTTATCTTCGTTTATGTTGTATGTATAAATCTTTATTTTATTTTGGGAAACAAGAAAGACCCAACATTTTGTGATTTACTGAGAAACATAATAACGAAAGCTTCAGTAAGGATAACTAAACAAAGATGCGAGAATGGTCCGATTAGAAGTTCGCCAAAATGTTCATCAAAGAAAGACACCCAGATCCTCTAGTTCACTTTTACCTATTTTATTCGTGTCTTATTTTAAAATCGAGTCAATTATAATTATTATTTTACAATTTATGAATTTAAAGTTCATTATTTAGATTCAGGATTCATGTTTAGATTTCATGTTTAATCGACTTTCTTGGACTAGGGTATATTTTTTATTATAAACTTACGATGTCACGATTCACGGTTCATGGTTCATGATTTAATGGTTTGGTGTTTATAATTCAATAAATCATAGTTTAGGATTTATGATTCATGTGTTCGAGGTTCACGATTTATGTTGTATAGCTCGACGAATAAAATAAAATTAAAAAGTAATTATGGGATAGAGGACCTTTTCCTGAAAGAGAAGCTGAGTTAACCCCACATCAAGGACGAAAATATCGGTAATTACGGAGATATCGATATTTCAATTTAGAGAGATTTCGGTGAAATCTCGATTAATATCGAAATATCGCGCAATTTTTTTAAAAATGCCGGAAAATGTATTAAAACAGTAATTTATCACGATATTTTATAGATTGTTATAAACCTACTTAAATTCAAATATTTAATCTAAATATTGAGTGAAATTCACATATTTACAACTAGTTGACAAATAAAATAATAAACAATAGAAACATTATCAAGCCACACAAGATACATTATGAGCTCTTATTATCATTAAGGATGTTCAAGTATTTTGCAATAATATTCTAATCTATTAAATCTTTGGGCTGCATTAAGAAAATTTAGTAGATTGCGAATAATTTAGAAATTTTACAACTAAGGCTGCATAAAGAAAATTTTACCGAAATTCACCGAAATTTCACCGATATTAACCGAAATTTCACCGATATTAATTGAAATTTCACCGAAATTAATCGAATTTTACCGAAATTCACCGAAATTTCACCGATATTAATCGAAATCTCACCGAAATTAATCGAATTTTACCGAAATTCATCGAAATTTTGGTAAAATTTCCACGAATTACAACAAATTATACCTGGAGATAGCCCAAATCGAAATTTTCGGAGATTTCGGAGATATTTCGGAGAAATTCGGAGATTTCGGAGATATCGGAGATATTCTGACATAAATTTATAACATCCGAATATCGTTTCGGTATCACCAAAAAAGAGAGATATCAGAGAGATATCGGTGAATATCGGAGATATTTTAATCCTTGCCCCACATAGAGCAATCCAAAACAATATTATCCATTGTTGAAACATATTGGTTCTATTTGCGCAGAAAATATTTAGGGAGTAACAACATATTTTTATTTATTTATGTAAATTTTACTCCATTCGTCCCGGCTTTATTGATTAACTTGTCATATTTATTTGTCTTAACTTAATTGTTCTAACCCACAAATAATAAATTCTCTCACAATCTTCACCCTCAAAATCTTCACTCTTAATCCCCACCTTTAAAAAAGTCAAATATTCTACAAAATCTGTTTTTTCTTAGTCTCCCGTGACCGGCCAAGATTGGCAAATTAGGCCGGTACGGAAAGAGTGCTTACATTTGTTCATATTTTAATTCATGTCTATTAAATTTATTATATTCTTTTATTTTGTGTAATTCATGTTCAATTTTGAATAATTGACAAAAAATTAAATTTACAGATCAATATTCATTAAACAATTATAATAATAATTATTATTAACGGCTCCAAAAGGACACTGATTGGAAGGAAATTAAAACGACCATTTTTCGATAACATGTTGAGGGAACCAGAGATTAAGCCAATTGGATAAATACTCTGAAGAGGAAAATATATAGGCGGCCGCCGGCCGGTGTTCCTAAAGCCGATAAGTGGCATTCAGAATCCTCCCAATGTCGAAGCATACAAAAGCATCGACGCACGCGTACTGCACTTGCTCCGCCGTCAGCCACCGATTGTTCCACCCATTCACCGCCACCGCATTCGGCTTCCCAACCTCCTTCCCTAACAGCTCCGCCGCCAACGTTTCCAACCCGGCGTTCCTGAAATCACTCCTATTATACACATTTGCCGCCAGCTCTCTCAAGTCCATATATCGCGCCTTGCCTCCAATCCCGTAGTCGTACTTCAACTTCTCCAGATCGGACTTAATGTCCACCCCCACGAAAATGTTGTAGTTGTCGGAGAGAAAGTCAGCTAGGGATTGCGGGATTCGGGTGGAGTGACCGATCTGGTAGATGAGGCAGCGGCCGCCGACGCAAAGCTGGAGTGTGGCGGCGGCGATGTTGGAAGGAGGATACTTAACGTCGAGAGCGACGAGGAAGCGGTGGAGCTTGCGTTGGTGGAAAAGCTTAGCCTCTGAGATCCAGACGGAGACTGTGGCGGAGTTGTGGGTGACGGTGGTGAAGATGGAATCGTTGTAGAAGAAAACGTTGTAGGTCTTATGATCGGTCTCCCACGGCGAGTGGTGTTCTAGAATGCCGATCGCCATTGTTGAAAGAGTGATGTTGCTTTTTGTGTTGCAGTGTGTGTTTATTGGAGAGAGAGAGAGAGGAAACAGTAAAAAGGAGTGTCAGACATCTTTATGCAGGATTGGTAGAACAGTGACTGTTTTCGTGATACACTGCTACTGCTTCATATGATTCTCTGTTGTAAATAGAATCTGTCTTTTTCGTTTTCGGATAAAATAATATGAAATTTCTCTGTCGTGTTCTACAGTTATGGCTGCATTGGAACTGTTGTGTTGCCATTTTTATGATAGCTATCTAGTATATATGGAAATCAAAATACGACAGGGAATGTATTTTCAAAAAAGATTGCAATAGTTCTATTTTCTAAAGGAGAACACTGCAATAGTAACAATGAAGTGATTTCAAAATAAGTCAAGCAAGTTTGAGAATTTGTCCAAATTAGATAATATCCTAAACATACTACCTCTGTTTTTTTCACATATGTTTGTAGCTTTGGTATTTTGTTTATATAAATAGTAATTCTTTTTTAACTTTATAATTATTCCTAAAAAAAAATCTAATTATCTAACTTACCATATCTATACAATTTAACTGATGACTTATTTGTCCATTTTTCATACCTCTTAATTTTTTTACCCAAATCTAACATTTAAAAAAAAAATGGAAGTAGTACATATAACAAGAAATAATACTTTCTCTGTTCGAGTTAATTTGCACACTTTATTTTTCAAGGTGTCCTAGAATAATTTGCACACCTTTAAAAGAAATTTTTTTCTAATTTAATATGATAACATCTTTTTATTTTTAGTGTTATATCTGAGATAATATATGTATCTTTCAGTTACTCTTTTTAATTTGCTCTTCCAATAATAATGTTCCGTTCTGGTTTGCAGAAGGTCTTGTGATTTTTCATATACTCCTTTCATTTTAAATTAATTGATCAGTTAATCTTTTAATGATTTATCGAAGTAATTGATCTTTTAACTATTTTCAACATTTCTTTTAATTTTGCCTCAATTATAACTTCGAAGAGAATTTTGCGGGTTGGAATATAGCCATGTCAATGGATATTATTTGGAATAACAGTGTGATGTCAAAATTTAGGGTATTTCTATAATGCATAGTGTATAAGGTATCTGCACTTTTGACTTGCTACTGGGATGAGTATGAGGTTATTTTTCTACTTCTTTACTTATCATCCAATTAAATTAATAACTCACATGTGGCATATAACCTTTCCTCTTTATTTAAATAAATAATTAGCAATTTCCGATTAATTAACTAAAATATTATTTTTAAATTTCGACTATAATTACAATCTCCAAATCAAACTGTTTTAAAGAAATTTGATTAAATGTGACGTGCTTAATAGATTTTTTACATTTCATTTAATTTAATATTTTAATTAGACTTAAATTAAGAGTGAATTTCACCTTGTTTAAAAATGAATTACTATCTAAATAAATAAATTAAGTTTATGGTTATCTTTTATTTTACATCAATTTCATCATTCACTTAATGTATATTTTCCCGTATCATTTTCGGATCCGGATTCTTAGTTAGGTTTACACCCTTATACCGTGTGCTAAACAATAAAACGATATCTTTTACCATGTGTTACGCAATAAAACGATAATCTTTTTTAAAACGATATCATTTGGGACTAGAATGGCATCGTTTTGGACCTAGTCTAAACCGGTGTTCTTTAGCAAAGGATTAATTTCCATCATTTCCTCATTGGAGGCAGAGGATTCCGACGCCTTTAATGCCACCATTAGTCACCGAAGAGAACAATCAATCTAACCTCTCACCATTTTCTTATTTATTTATGGTCATCAACAGTCCACTGAAGTAAATACTAAGATTCAAGCACAAAATCACAGAAAACATATTTTCCTATTTATTTATTTAAAAGAGATAATACGAAAGAGTTTAAAGGAGCAATGACTGGAATCTACTGTTTCTCATCCTTCAATGTGTATTGAATCATTGAGGTGTTTAGCACCATTTAGCCATAGAAGCAAGGTCGTTGAGTGAGGCTCAAACATAGGTGAAATTAGGTGGCCTTTCGATAGACTGTCCTGATTTAAGGGCCCGCTTGGTTAGGGGTTTAGGAGTAAGGAATGGGAATGAATGAAGACCCATTCTCATTTATGATGCTTGGTACATAACAAATAAGTTAATCATTACCCTTTTTTATTAACAATTCCCCCCATTTCATTTCATAATATGATTGACCCTTCATTCACACTCATTATCATTGTCATTGATGATTTGCAAACAAACGGGCCCTAAGATCCAATCCTTGTTTGAGTGCATGAATGTAACTTTCTGGTCTTTGTTATGCCGAATTCAAGAGAGATCATTTAACGGAGCAATGGTCGAAATATTGTTTCTCATCCCAGTGGAGAAGATGAGTATGTGTCTTTGTTATTTTCTAATAATATATATACTGTAGTAGAGATATATATGAAAGACATTTAAATTTGTAATCTGTTTAATGGGTTATAGGTTATCTATAGGTATTTGATTCAGTGGTTAAGCTTAAAGAAAAACTTAATCCAATAGTCACAACTATAAGGGTATGTTTACTTAAGGTTGGAGAGTACTGGACTAAATCTGACCGAGGGAGTTAATGAATGTGTTTTATCGAGATTTGAGCTCTTAAATTTACTAAGTCAAGTCTTAAGTAAACACACCTAATGTCCCAAATGTATAGTAAAAGTACCCCAATTATTTCGATGCGTAGTTTTGAATCTTTGTTTTATAATCTGAAATTCAGCCCTCCTTTCTATCACTTTCTACTTTTAATCATCTTTGAAAAACAAAAAACAACCACTTATTACTTCTCGCTACAATTAGAGATGTATAATTTTTAGAATAATTTTTTTTTATTTTTGAATATTAAATGAATTTTAATTTTTTTTTTAAATCTAAATTTTATATTTATTTTCTAATTTTTTTTATATTTCAATTTTTTTATATTAAATTATTTTGAGTTTTATATAATTTTTATATTTTCAATTTTTTATTATTTTCCTTCTTTTTGTTTATCTAAAATTAAATTTCAATTTTTTAAAATTTACAAAATAAACGAAAATAAAAATAATGATCAAATGTATAACATTACATTAAATAATTTTTAAAAAAAATGGATCATGTGAAGGGCGCATGGCCTATATAGCATAAAGATATGACCGAAATGGCAAAGTGTAACAAATGATATAATACAAGTTGCTATCGTAAAAATAAAATGTAAAGAAAAAAAAACCCACGTAGTCCAGTTACTTTGTAAGATTAACCCTTAATTTTATCATTATCCATATTTATTAGACTAAAAATATATTTTTCGCCGGATAGCCCAGACTCAGCCGGTCATAGTCATACCATGCGCTCCTGACTATAAAATATCCAAAAGATAGTAATCAGGTTCTAGTCCCCTATTTCAGTCATACTCAGGAAAAAAGAAGAAAGAAAAGGACTCCTCATGTAATCAATAAAACAGACTCAAAGAACATAAAATGGTTTTTTTCAAGGTAAAATGGTTTCCTGAATGAACATATGAATATATATGGATTCGAATATTCTAGAGTATTCATGCTAAATTTATGTGTGAATAAAAAGAAATCATGTCCTCTATGTCATTCATGTCACAAAATCTAATAAGCATTACTAAATTACTCACTGATAATCATGCTTATGTTGAATTTCACTCTTATGGTTGTGTTATTGAGGGCAATACACATATCAGCCTCTCGTGACAGGATTTCTCAGTGAAGGTTTATACAAGTTGAACTACTCTAACACCTCATCCTCCATTCATCTAGCTTCAACAACTCCTCAATTTATGTTTATTTCCTTACAACAACAGTGTAACACATCTGTTGCTAATTCTGATTCTGTTATAAATCCCTGGCATGCCAGATTAGGCCATCCGTGTTATACTCTTCTCTATCCTGTAATGAAGTCCTTACAGATTCCTACTAGTAAAAATAAACTGGTTTTTGTGAGCCTTGTAAATTTGGGAATATGCACCAAATGAATTTTCCCTCTGTCACTCATTACACCACTGCACCATTCTAATTGGTTCATACAGGTGTGTGGGGACCTGCCTCAGAGGTATCAACTAAGGGATATAGATACTATGTACATTTTGTGGATGACTATACAAAGTTTACTTGGATATACCCCCTCACACATAAATCCTAAGTGCAAACCATATTCTTAAACTTCAACACCATGATAGAAAGACAATTATAATCCAAACTTAAGTGCTTGCAATCTGATTGGGGGGTGGGGGTGGGGGGGGGGGGTGTGAGTATAGGCCACTTTAAGCAACCTTTTCCAATCTTGGCATCATTTTCCAACATCCTGCCCTCACACACACTAACAAAACGGCATTGCTGAAGAAAACACCAGCATATCTTAGAACCTCAAAATGTGTCTTCTCGGGGTATAGTCCCATTCACAAGGGATATAAATATCTAAGTGCAGATGGAAGAGTGTATATCTCCAGAATAATTGAATTCTTAGAACTTGAGTTTCCTGATGAGAACCGTGACGTCCTCCGGGATAAACTAAGACGGAATTCTCAGTTTCTCCAAACCCTTAGCAATTACGCTAAATTGTTATCTACTTCATTCATAAAAACATAATGTTCCACAATCAACCATAATAAAGTACCAAAACAAACCTAAGCCCGTGGGCAACTAAAGATGGGCCGCAGGCCATGCAATTAAGGAAATAACAGAAATAATGAATTAAAGATGTCCAAATAACTAATGTGAGTAAAATCATATCGCCATCTTCCCCCTACGATCACCCGCCTCCGCCTTCTTCTTACGACGCTCGTAGGTGACGATCGGAATCCCATCATCATCCCCCCCTTCAAGACTAACCTTGTCCTCAAGGTTCAATTCAGAAAAACGAGAGCGAAGCGCGTCGACCTCCTCCCACGTGGCATCTTCTTCCCCAAAATGACGCCACTGAACAAGCGCTTCCCGAACAGCGGCACCCTTACGATGACCCCAACGATAATCCAACACCTTATCAGGAACATATGTTGGTATCCCTTCCTCTGTATAAGGCGGAAGAGTAGCCCGGACCTCGTCAGTGGGTCCCACCCGGCGACGCAGCAACGACACATGGAAGACGGGATGGATCTTAGAGCCCTCGGGAAGTTTCAGCTTGTACGCCACGGTCCCGAGCCGGCTTTCGACCTCATACGGACCATAAAATTTGCTCGCGAGTTTCTGGTTAAGACGCCGGAAAACAGACTGTTGGCGGTACGGCTGCAATTTTAAGAAAACCCAGTCACCAATCTCGAACTCCTCGGGTCTACGCTTCGCATCCGCATATTGCCGCATGCGGTTCTGTGCGGCCACCAAATTATAACGGAGCTCGCGCAATAATGCGTCCCGCTCCCTTAGCTGCACGTCGACCTCATGAACCGCGGTGGAACCCGGTTCGTGGAATGGTATGTGCATGACTGGACGCCCATAAACAGCTTCAAAGGGAGTCATGTCAATTGAACTATGAAAGGTCGTGTTGTACCAATATTCGGCCCATGCGAGGTGACGCTCCCACTCCTTCGGTTTTTGGTAGGAAAAACTACGTAGGTACTGTTCGAGGCACCGGTTAACGACCTCCGTCTGACCATCCGTTTGCGGGTGGTAAGCCGAACTCATCCGCAATTGTGTACCCTGCAGTTTAAATAATTCCCGCCAAAAAGAACTCAAAAATACCTTGTCCCGGTCTGAAACGATGGAAGTCGGTATGCCATGGAGCTTGACAATGTTACGAACAAAAGCGTCGGCCACCTCTTTAGCCGTATAAGGATGCCCTAAAGCAATGAAATGGGCATACTTAGTCAACCTATCCACCACCACCAAGATGGTATCTTTGCCCCGCGATCGGGGTAACCCATTTATGAAATCCATCGAAATATCACTCCAGACCTGATTCGGAATCGGCAGCGGTGAAAGCAAGCCTGCGGGACTACGACTGTCCGCTTTATTCCGTTGGCAGTTATCGCAGGCGCGGATATATGCCACCACGTCCCCCTTCATTCCCGGCCATATGAATATCCTCTGCAGACGTTTTAAGGTGCGGAGAATGCCCGAGCGTCCGCCAAACGCCGATTCGTGAAAGTCGCGGACTAGGCGCGCCCGAATATCCCCTTCCGGCACCACAATTCGGCCCTCTTGTACCAAGCACCCATTCCGAATAGATAGCTTGCCATCCACTGTGGTCCCTTGCTCGACCGCCCGCAGCTGCGGTCCTAAGTCGGCATGGGCCGCTGTTGCCGCGGCAATCTCGCCCCACACGTCGGCGACCGGCACCGACACCCCCATGGTCATCACGCTGCCCTCCAACTCTGCCGTCCCGTCCGTCATCCCTCTCCGGGACAATGCATCCGCTGCATTGTTCTCTCGACCCGGTCTATAAATGATCTCATAGTCAAAACCAATAAGCTTAGCAATCCATTTCTGCTGCTCCGGGGTCGAGATCTTTTGCTCCAACAAGTAACGGAGGCTGCGTTGGTCCGTCACGATCTTAAACCGGCGTCCTAATAGATAGGGCCGCCAACACCGAATAGCCTCTAGCACGGCTAACATCTCTTTCTCATATACGGACCATGAGAGCTTCGATTTAGCGATTCCCCGACTAAGATAGGCCACTGGACGTCCTTGCTGCGAGAGCACCGCCCCAATACCGAGGCCGGAAGCATCCGTCTCAATCACAAACTCATCCTTGAAGTTGGGTAATGCTAAAACTGGCGTGGTGCTCAATGCGGTCTTCAACCGCTCAAACGCCGCTTGCGCCGCGTCATTCCATTGAAAACTGTTTTTCTTGGTCAAGTTATGGAGAGGCCGAGCTATTTCTCCAAACTTAGGGCAAAACTTCCGATAATATCCGGCCAATCCTAGAAATCCACGCAAGGCCGATACCGACGACGGCGCTGGCCACTTAACCACCGCCTCAATCTTGCGGTGGTCCACACGTACTCCGTCGGCTGAAATAAAATGGCCCAAGTACTCTACCTCGGCTACTCCAAAGAAACATTTAGATAACTTAATGACGAAAGAATTATGTTGCAAAATTTCTAAGACTCTCCGTAAATGCTCCACGTGACTCTCCCACGATGCGCTGTATACTAGAATATCATCAAAAAATACAAGGACAAACCTCCGTAGGTGGGGCCGGAAGATGTGGTTCATGATTGCCTGAAAAGTAGCTGGCGCATTGCTCAACCCGAACGGCATGATAAGGTATTCGTAGTGTCCACTGTGTGTCCGAAAGGCGGTCTTGTGGATGTCGTCGGGGTGCATGCGGATCTGGTGGTACCCTGCTCGCAAATCGAGCTTAGAGAAGTACTTGGCCCCGTGCAGTTCGTCTAGCATGTCGTCCACCGTCGGAATCGGGTATCTGTCTTTAATCGTGACGGCATTCAGCGCGCGATAGTCCGTGCAAAACCTCCAAGACGTATCCTTCTTCTTCACCAAGAGCACCGGCGAAGAGAAGGGGTTGGTGCTGTGCCGTATTAAGCCAGCTTGAAGCATCTCGTCGACCTGCTTCTCTATCTCGTCTTTTTGAAAATGCGCATACCGGTACGGAGCGACGTTCACAGGCTTCGTCTCGTCCATAAGCCGGATCCGATGGTCAAACTCGCGCTGTGGCGGTAGTGATTGGGACTGTGCCGTCACCCCTTTGAACTCGGCCAACAGTTTGCTGAGTTCATTCTCTTCTTCCCTCCCTGCGATAGCCGATGTCGGGCTAACGCCGGGTGACGAGAGCATGTAATACTCGCCTCCCTGCATTCGGTTCGGGATCATATGACCCGAGCCCCGACGGTCTACATCCTCATACTCCGTATACCCAATCGCCTTGAGTAGAATCATATCATCTCCAATCCAAAAGTTTAGGGTGTTTACCTTCAAGTCCAATATCAATGGACTGACGGACTCCAACCAGGGGGTCCCAAGGATGACGTCCCATTTTCGTGTTGGCAGCGCATACAATGTCACTAAGAAGCGGACTCCCTGTATCACCACCGGTATTCGATCATATCGGTATTTACAATACATAGCTTGGTCGTTGCCGACCACGACCCGAACCGGGTTCGGACAATTGTGCGCGGGCAATCGCAAGTGATCGGCGACGTCCTGTGCAATGAAATTCAATGTTGCCCCGCTATCCACCATGACCACGACACCTATGCCTCCTATACGTCCCTCATATCGAAGTGTCTCCACACTCCCATCAGCGTTGATAACGTCTAAATTATATCCCCTCGGTTCGTCGGTTTTGCGTTCAAGTTCGATCATCACCTCGTCGGCCGGCTTCGTTCCGTCTTCGTCATAGACTGGTTCGTTCTCTTTCTTATCCTCCACATCCTCCAATAATAAACTTAAAGTCTTTGCGTTCGCACATTTATGGTTCCATGTATACTTCTCGTTGCATGTAAAGCATAACCCGGCCTGTCGCCGCCGATTTATTTCTTCATTTGACAAGTAGTTCCTGCTCCGACCCGCTGTCGGCATATTAGTGGGTTGAGTTGGGCCCGCGTTTTCCGCTGTCGGCTTACCTCCGAACCCCCGGCCTGTCATATTCCCTCGCGTCGGCCCTATTGCTGCCTGATTGGCTCGCAATTGCTCTTCCTTCCTTGTGGCCAATTCGATCGCACTTGGTAAGTCTCGGGGTTTCCATAATCGAACTTCGTTTGCTATCATTGGTTTCAATCCTGCCATGAACGCCCCCAATAACGCACTTTGGGGCCAATGTGGGACACGATTTGTCAATCGTTCAAACTCGCGCAAGTATTCGCGTAAGCTGTCCGTCTGTCGCAGCTTGTTCAATGCCTCGTTAGCGTCCTCGTACTGCAAGTTTCCGAATCGTAAGATCATTCCCTCCTTAAACTTTTTCCACGTGATGCGGCCTGCGCAGTTCCGCTCAAACCAGCGCCACCATGGGCGCGCCTCCCCCTCTAGATAATACGAAGCAATCTGTACGAAATCCCTAACGTTAGTCCCTTGTAATTCAAAGTATTGCTCTGCCCGATCGAGCCAATTACTCGGGTCTTCACCCGCGAACTTGGGAAATTCCAGTCGAAACCCCCTTGGTTGATGTTCTTGAAACCGAGCCCCTGACCGATTCGAAGCCCGACTTTGCACCGAGCCACTATCCCCTGAACTATCGGATTGTGTCTCCTCGTCGTCGGACCCTGTCTCATTGCCACGACGTGGGTTCGGATTAGCCGCGAACGGGTTTTCTTCCCCCTCGTCCCTTCGCTCCCTTCTGGCCATGTCATGCCGCTCCCGCCGAGCCCTGGCGTCCCCCCTAGCCGCGCGCCCCTCGCGTGCCTGTAACCCTATACCGGCCTCGCGGCGCCGGTTGCGCGTCGGCGGTCTCTCCTCTTCGTCATCCATACGGCGCCTATCCCGGCGTCGCATGCTGCCTTCTTCATCCGAGTGATTGTTACGTTGCATTGTCATGGTTCGCACAGACTCACTCAATTCTGCCAGTGAGGCTTCAATTCGTTCGAATCGCTGTTTGTTCGTCATCATGGTCGCGGAAGTTCGTGATGATAAACCCTGGCTCTGAGGCCAATTGATGAGAACCGTGACGTCCTCCGGGATAAACTAAGACGGAATTCTCAATTTCTCCAAACCCTTAGCAATTACGCTAAATTGTTATCTACTTCATTCATAAAAACATAATGTTCCACAATCAACCATAATAAAGTACCAAAACAAACCTAAGCCCGTGGGCAACTAAAGATGGGCCGCAGGCCATGCAATTAAGGAAATAACAGAAATAATGAATTAAAGATGTCCAAATAACTAATGTGAGTAAAATCATATCGCCATCTTCCCCCTACGGTCACCCGCCTCCGCCTTCTTCTTACGACGCTCGTAGGTGACGATCGGAATCCCATCATTTCCATACACATCTCTTTTTCCTACAACAGAACCACTTCCACCGCAAATGTACATGTTCACTCCACTCTGCCTTCTGTTCATCTTTTACCAATTCCTCATGCTCCAGAGTTCGATTCCTCCTCAAATTCACCTCACTCACACTCCAATACTTTATCCTCTTCTCCTAGCTCTTTTGATCATCATAGCTCATCTTCATCATCACCATCTCAAACTGATCTCCCTTCTACACCACCTGTCCAAGACCAAAACACACACCATATGCAGACCAGAGCCAAAGTTGGCATTGTCAAACCAAAACACCTCTATACTACATCTGCCTCATCATGTCTTGAACCCACCTATGTGTCACAAGCCTTATCTATACCAGCCCGGAAACAAGCCATGGACACTGAATATAATGCTTTCATATCCAACAACACTTGGACCCGTGTTCCTGACTCACCTCATATGAACCTTATAACCTGTAAATGGCTCTTCAAAACCAAACACAACCCTGATGGAACTGTAGAACGACCGAACTAGATTGGTTGCTAGAGGGTTCCAACAAAATGTTGGGATAGACTACTTTCATACTTCCAGGCCAGTGGTAAAACCACTCACTGTGAGGCTCATGTTTACTCAAGCTGCTACACAAGGGTGGCATGTGCATCAGGTGGACGTGAACAACGCATTCTCAAAGGGGTTTTGTAGGACTGTGTTTACATGAGACAACCAGAGGGCTACATTGACCCCACAAAGCCCTCACATGTGTGTAAGCTGCTCTAATATGGACTTCGAAAAGCCCCTAAGGCATGGCATGATCAACTCAAAGGGTTTCTGATTCATCAAGGATTCAAAGTTTCAGTTGCTGACAGCTCACTGTTTCACAAAATACAAAATGGATAGTTGTTATTAATTCTGGTATATGTTGATGATATACTCGGGATATGATAGAGAGATAATAGCTCATATCATTCAAAATTTGGACACTCAGTTCTCACCCAAAGACTTGGGAGCAGTTCATTATTTTCTTGGAATTGAGGTGTTCAAAACAGCAGCTAGTGGATTATTTTTTAGTCAGACCAAATACATCAAAGACTTATTGGATAGGAGTGGTCTTTCAGCAGCTAAACCATGTCCCACACCCGTCCTTCCCAATAAGAAACTATCTCTTCATGACAGTGAATCATTCGATCAACCTATGTTGTACAGAAGTGTTGTGGGTGTCCTGCAATACCTATGTATGACCAGTCTAGACATGTTCTATGCCATGAACAAGCTAAGTCAGTATATGCACAGCCCCACCTCAAGTTATTGGAAGGCTTGTAAGCGAGTCCTCAGATACCTTCAAGGCACACGATATCATGGCTTAGCTCTTAATCCGGTTCCCAAAATGACCTTGACTGGATACTCCGACGCGGACAAGGCTAGCTGTGTTGATGATCACAAATACAAGTAGCTTATGTGTATTCTTGGGGGGTAACTTACTGTCCTGGAGCTCGAGGAAGCAATGTGTCGTTGCTCGGAGCAGTACGGAATCGGAGTATCGTGCTCTGGCCTTGCTTACTATAGAGCTTGTGTGGATTAAGTCCCTCCTTAAAGAGATTAGTGTGCATGTGGTTCAACCTTAGATCGTGTGGTGTGACAATGTTGGTGCCCTTAGCCTAGCCAGCAATCCAGTCCATCATCAACGAACTTAGGATATTGAAACTGATATTCACTGTGTACGAACTCAGGTACATGATAAGCAAATTGACATCTGATTCATCCCCTCTGAAGATCAATTGGCTTACCTCCTTACCAAGCCCTTGTCCGTTTGCCAATTTCAGAAGCTGGCTAGTCACCTCTGTTGGGAGAAAGAGTGTCTGAGGTATTGTGAAGATAATGTGAGCACTAAAAGAAAGAATGATGAAATGCATGGAATGCATGCAAGAGACGGCTCAGAAAAGCCCTAGACAAATAACAGCCAACCACATAAGCATTCGCATGTGAAGATAAGTCACTGGTACAACTCAGTGAAGTTAGTTAAGGATCAGTTAGCTCGTAGATGGTTCTAGAAGGATGGCTTGAGCTATATAAGCTCCATTGTTCCCTGTAAATCATTTTGAGATTCAATAATAATACTTGAGTGTCCATGTCTCTCTCTCTCTCTCTACTCTTTACAGTGTGTTTATAGCAATATATGACTGCCTACCCAGAAAAAATGAGATAATTGGACCATCTGTCCAACTTTTAATGGTGTGTAATCATAAAAACTGAATAACATTATTACTTATTTGTGTCAAGTGGATTCAGTGTTTATTAACCTAGTTCATAGTAACGATGCTTACTGAACTTCAAGGTTTGTGATCACTCCCTTCGTCCCAATTATATGGGTAAGTATCCTTTTTTTAGATGTCTTAAATATATAGTCCAGTTTTTATAATTAGTAACATTTACTTAACACATTTGCTAATATACCCCTACTCATATAAGCATTGAATAATATATTAGTCATTAAATATGAACATATTAAAAAATTGATTATATATTTGTCTTTCCCAATGAGTTCTCATAATCCTTGTGTAAAAGACAACAAGCCTATATAATTGAGATGGAGGGAGTAATTATTCTGAGATTAGAATAAATATTTCTTTTTTCACAATTCATAAGTTCATATTAACAGTTCATTAAGTCACTTTTCAACATTTACGATCCACGAATTCAAGTTTATGTATTATGCTGAAAGTCATTTTTCATTTTATTCGAGCAAAATATGGTAAAAGTGGGTTAAGGTTTAAACAACGAATAGTGGTGATGGAGGTAATAAGAACCATTGACCCGGTTCGTACTTTAAACTGAAACCGTAAGCCTTATACTTAGAGGGTGTTTGGCTAAGCTTATTTTAAACATCTTATAAGCTCCAACATCTTATAAGTTGTTTCAAAAGCTTATAAGATGTCATTTTTAAGGAGCTTATAAGTTAACAAAGTGTTGGGATAAAAGAGCTTATAAGTTTGCAATTCGAATATAGTGATTTAACTATAAATTTGGGGTCTAATTTTAATATTAAACGCACATTTTGATTAGTGTGTGAAATGTATGTAGTGTGTGAAGTGTAAATAGTGTGTGAAATGTGTGTAGTGTGTGAAGTGTGTGTTGTGCGTGAAGTGTGTGTTGTGCGTGTAGTGTGTGAAATGTGTGTAGTGTGTGAAGTGTGTGTTGTGTGTGTAGTGTGTGAAGTGTGTGAAATGTGTGTAGTGTGTGTAGAGTGTGTAGTGTGTGTAAGTGTGTGAAATGTGTGAAATTTGAGTGTAATAATTAAGATCTTAAAAAATAAGATGGAAATAAGTTGGGGTAAAGCAACTTATTTTTTTTAGATCTTATAAGCTCTTAGAGCTTATTTTTTGATCTTATAAGCTCCTAAACATCTTATTTTGCCAAATACTTTGCAAGAGTTTATAAGCTCCTAAACAGCTTATAAGATGTTTTTAGGAGCTTATAAGCTTAGCCAAACACCCTCTTAAGACTTGGTTTCCGTTTCACATTTGCACAAACCATAAAGCTTATATTAAGGTTTGGTCTCGGTTTCACAATTTCAAGAAACCTTAACAAGCAGTTTTATGCTACTTTTAGGGGATAATTGGACTAGGATGTCCCCATCCGGATGTGGCATTGGACATCCTCAACGTATTTCACTTTATACTGGATGGCTCATCCCTCCACATCCGCACCCTATTACCTACCTCACCTTTTACAATTTCCAATACACCTTTTACATTTTCCAATACACCTTTTACAATTTTCAATACACATCCTAACCTATTATACCCTTAAACTAAAATACCTTTTTGGATGTCCCGTCCATAGATGTGCTCCATCGGACGTGGTACATGCCACTACATCCCAGTCCAATTATCCCCTTAAATTACTAGAACTTGGCACATGCATCGCATGTGCGACACTTAATCTATTAATTTTATTAATTATATTTTTTATCCTTGATTTTTGAATTTGCTTTCTTTTTTTTTTTTCGTTTTTAGCAGTTTCAAATGTTTTCAGCGGGAAATATTCAAAGAATTAATAATTTTCTTGGAGAATTGTATAAGAGAATCATAATGTTATTACAAGTCCACTTATTTCCCGTAAATTAAGTAAACTGGTCATATCTCGATAGTAACCTATTTTTTAAAAAAATATTCAATAAATTTTGTCCTAGAATAGTGTAACTGAGTTTCAGTAAAAGTCTAAACATAGTATGTATAATTAGATCTATAGCCTTTTTACTAAATTAAGTTGGAATTTTATAATTTGCACTAACAATGTGTTATAACACTAACTCGAATTCATACTATGGTATAAATTAAACATCTAAATAATTATGAATCAAACACAAACATACGAAATAAACACGGGGTCGAATCACTCAGACTTTATGTTATTGATAATATAGTCAAATAGGCTATGTTTTTACAAGAAGACATCACTCTTCTATACATAACCTAGAGTATCACCAAGGCGACTCTCGTCGACTTGGTTAGCACTGACACTGAAAACCACCGAAGGCCGAGCGAGCTCTCCCGAACTCACCTCTAAGCTTCTTCTCCTGCAGAACCTTCTGTTATAATTGTTTGTTGTAACACTAACGCTCAACAACCCTAACTTATGACCCAACTGAACGATCAAACCTAACCAGCAACTGTATCAAACTTCATGACTTAGTCGAGTATATCACTCAATTCCTCACTATAATTTCGCTCAGAATATGCGATACATAACCTATGATAACACATTGCTGGATAGAAATCACAACAAAATAATCTTCTCGAGTATAGAGAATATCTCTATTGTTTTCCTCTAAAAATTACTCGATATCTTCAATGAATACTCCTCCGGTACCACTTGACTTGGTGATCAAGAAAGCCCAAAGCCTTGTCCTTATATGATAAGGTTACCATAATGTGAACATAATCTTCAAGATCTTTTTCCTTGATTACCTTCTTGATACCATATCTCCATGGATTTGCTTCATGATTTGGGGCCAAATAGTTCAGCACATATTCAACTAATTCTTCATCCAAAAACATGTCTATGTAAATAATCGACGTGATCTTCCTTATATTCTCTTCATTTCAACTGGATTTATTTGTTACCTGTACTCAATAAAAATATTTAAACCTACATTTATAATTATAAATATTAATGACAAAATCCTAACATAAGTAATAACAAATAGTATAAGTAACCCAAAGAAAATTGTAACATCACAAATTTATCATAGTACGTAAATGCATTGCTTCAAATTGGTTTTTATGAAACTATACATCTATTTTAATTATAAATAAAAAGAAAAAAGGAAAAAATAGAAAAACCTATTTATCTTGGAAATTGTTTGGAAATGGTGTAATCCTTGTTTTTACGAAGGCACTTGTTTCTATTTTTTATCTTTTTTTATCTTTCTTGTTACCGATACTTTTTTTGTTGTGATTTGTTAAAAATTTGTTTGAGTTTGCTCATCATAGCTCTCAATTTGAATGTTATCTTCTATTTTTCTCTTCGTCTTCCTTTCTTCTTATCCTCCGTTGTTACAGTTTGTTCATGTCTTTTCTTTAATTTTATTCTTTTTTCCTTCCCTTCAACTTTTATAGTTTTATCCTCCAAAACTGAAGTTATATTTTTGTCTCCCTCAATTTTTTCTTTTTGTGATATATATCACCTCATCATCGCTTCCAATCTGAATGCAGTCTTCTACTTTTATTTTTATGTTTCGTCGTTTGTTCTTCTCTTCCATTCTTGTAGTTTTTCATCCACTTATTTTTTCTTCTCGAGAATGACGATCAATTAGCTTTTTAACTTCTCTGGGGTTAGCCAAAACTTAAAAATGCTTTCCAAGAGATCTCGTTCAATTAGCGATTCTAGATTGGATTTGTTTCTTGATTTCTCCTTAGCCAAAAATTAAATATGCTTTGCAAGAGATCTCGTTCAATCAGCGATTCTATATTGGCTTTATTTCTTGATTTGCTCTGGGTTAGCAAAAAAACTGAGACTACTTAATGAATAAAAAATTAAAATCTTGTTTTAGCTATTGAGTTTGTTTCTAGGGATCAGATATAAATAAATCCCTCAGTTATATCTCTAAGGGAAAATAAACCCCTCAACTATTTTTTGTCCAAACCACGTATACTTTCACAATCGAACAAATAGACACTTGGACTATATATTTAAGCAAATTGATAATTCCGTCAAATTACCAAATCACGACGTTAACTTTTAGCTTAATGGATGATTGGCCAATTGCATATTTCCCCAAAGTTAACAAAATGCTTTTCCGTGGGATGGAAACCCAAGCACCAAGAATTTATTCTATCCTTTCAAGTTTCACCCGTCGACGGAATATCATGCAACGGTGCAGTTTGAAGGGATGGGACCCAAGCATTTATTTTGAAAACTACACCATTCGGGCCATATTCACGTGTCGAGAATCCCAACTACAACATTGGAGCTTAAATAATATTCCAGCAGCAACCCAGCAGGATTCGTTGATAATAATTTGAGAAAGTACAACGATCAAGTTAACTAACGAAGTTGGTTTTGTAACACGGGCCAATTTTCGGACTTCTTTGGCTTCATAGAGTTAATTGAGCACAAATCCCATAGAAAAAAGTTCTGTAAACGTGTGACAATTTATTGTATTCTTATGTTTCTATTTTATAATCAAAATGATTTGGATCTAAAGTTTTGAGGAGTGGTTCAATAGTATAACATTGTTATACATGGGAAACGGCAAAAAAAAAAAAGGTCAAATAAAAAAATTAGCATTGTTATCTTGATAATTTGATGGGAGTATTGGTTTTGCCTAAAATATATAATTTGAGTGTCTATTTGTTTGATTGTGAAAGTATAAGTGTGTGATTGGATAAAACTATAGTTTAAGGGTTAAACTTAGAGATATAATTGAAGGGTTTATTTGTACATTATCCCTTTTTTATATTATTCGAGTATACAATAATTGAATGGTTGATTTACCAGCTGATTATTAACTTTTTTGTGAACAAAAATTGGATCGAATTTCTATATAGCATAATGATTGATGGTACACGTATTTATGCATGCATAATAGGTCGAGTTAAGTGTTTATTTAGTGACATTTGCATACATAATAGGTCAAGTTAAGTATTTATTTAGTGACATTTGCATGTATAAAATTGATCATGTATCGTTCATATTTGCATTATTGGACAATTTGACTTTGTTTGACTTGTTTTGAAGTTATTTAGGTCAATCTAGACCAAAAAGTCGAACTCAACTGAAGATGGACAAAGAAACAAGTCTCGCAAGTCTAAAACGAAGCAAAATCGAACCAAGCATGAAAAAATAATGCTTGGCCGAGACAATCGTTCTCGACCGAGAATTTGATACATAGCTCTCGGTCGAGACAATCTTTCTCGGCCGAGACAAAAGAGCAGTGCAGGATTAATATTTCAGCTGTAGAGACGGCTCGGCCGAGACACTCATTCTCGACCGAAAATCTGGTGCAAGGCGCTCGGCTGAGACAGTCATTCTTGGCCGAGACATTAAGTCGGCCTAAAAGAGGATTTGCTCGAAGAATGTCATTTTCAAGCCCAATTCAATCCTAATTCATCCCCATCTACAAAATGAAGACCCCAAGTCCGAAAAAGGGAGTTTGACATTGATTTTGGAGCGTGGACTTGAGAATTTCGGAGAGCACGAAAGGATCAAGAGTCGTCATCTCGGATTTTCTAGTTTTATGTCTTTCATTATTAGTTTGTTCTTAGTCATCGTTATGATCAGCTAAGTCTTTATTTTTCGTCTTTAACTGATGTTGAACCCTAGTAGGATGTTTTCATAGTTCTTACAGTAACTCTTTGATTTAATTATGTGCTGAGATTATTTATGTTATTCGGATTCTTTATATCTTTATGTGCTTGTTATTTGGATTGATCACTCGGGTAGTAATCATATAATTGTTGTTAGGTCATAAATCATAATCCGTAATTGTTATGAAATTATATCTATGAGTAACAAATAGTGAATTTATTCGCTAGGATAACATAAGTCGCGATCACTTGTATCGAGATTGAGAGTATAACACCGTACATATTCCGTTGAATACCTTATGCGTTCGATTAACGATTTTTAGCGATCGTATCATATGACCACTTAATCGGATAGATTAATTGCTAAGCGTACATGTGATTAATTACACTTAAGGAGTAACAAAGGGTTAGCAGAGCGTACTTGTTAATTCCTAGGGGATACTAGGTTGAAGGCGAGAATACCTTCTTATCATTAAATTCATCTTTAGTTTAATAGTCTATTTGTTATTTGCATTAGTTACTTAAGTCTAATCAAATCCCCCACACTTTATTATATATTATATAGTATTATAATTAGTCGCATAATTTGGTTAATACAGGGCTAAAAATTTTTTTGGTCCCGTAACTTTTGGCTTGTGCTATTTTGGTCCCAGAAAAAGTTATGAATTCAATTTAGTCCCACAACTCTTGAATTGGATCCCTTTTGGTCCTAATTTGGCCCACGATGACTAATTTCACTGGAAAACAGCACGTGTGGGTCACGTGCCAAAAAAATTCGGTCGCTCTTTTCCGGCGAAATTAGTCACCGCGGGCCAAATTAGGACCAAAAGGGATTCCATTCAAGAGTTGTGGGACTAAATTGAATTCATAACTTTTTTTTGGGACAAAAATAGCACAAGTCAAAAGTTACGGGACCAAAAAAAATTGTAAGTTGTTAATACAATAATACAATTAGTTTTTCTGTTCTCTGAGGGATCGACCCTAACTTACCCTGTCTACTATTTAGGAAATGAATAGTTAGAATTATAACTAATTTGACTGCACCTGACAGTGCTAGCCAATTGATATATAAATAGGATATATTAGAATACAATTAGGATTTGAATTAGGATCGAAAAATAATAATTAGGATATGTATGATGATTGGTATATAATAATTATGACATGTGATTAGAATATAATTGCAATTAGAATTAGGATCGGAATATAATAATTATGATATGTTAGGAAATTAATATGTTGTCTTAGAATATTTAAACTTAAAAGAAATAAAATAGATCAAACGTTCATTCGCTGAAATTTAAAACACTTTTATAATAGTGTATAGATTATTATTTTTAATTTTCTATAATACCTCCTCCCACAAATATGAAAACTCAATCTCTCTCACAATTATACTGGAATGTTGTAGTTTGTTACTCGTAGTTTTTAATTTAGTATTAACATGTGGTCAAGTTCCAAGCTAATTGTTCTACCTTTGTCTGATACGGAGACGAAGAAAAATAGATTTTGTGGAATCTTTGACTTTTTCAAAGGTGGAGATTAAATGTGGAGATTTTGATGGTGAAGATTGTGGGAGAATTTACCATTTATGAGATAGAACAATTAGCTTGGGACAAACAAATAAGGTAAATATGACAATTAGGTCGGAACGGAGAGAGTACTTAATTCTCATTATCATACACAACCTATTTGTCAATCAATATAATATTTTTGAGCTACTATTTAATAATTGTGTATCATTTTAGAAGCTTGTTATATATTTTAAAGATATAACAAATAGATAATTTTGAGAAGTTTGACTAAGTGGGGACCCATGTTTCATTTTTTTATTAGGTATATGTAAAAGGATTTGGAAATAAATTAAAATGTAATATAAAAAATATCTGAGTTCTATCCAATAATAACACTCTGGTAACTAGGGCTTACAGTTACAGACGGTCAGTTTTCTACCAAATCACGCACTCTGCCACACTTTCCAAAAGCCCTTCTCATTTCTCACACCAGTCAACAATAAGAAGAAAGTTTCTTCCAATCAACTCCATCAATGGCGATCAACATCAGAGGCCACAATTTGACGTCGGAGACGCACAATGTTTTCTTCTACGATGACTGCATCTGGACCACTGTCACCAACGACCCTAACATAGTCACCGACTGGATTTCCGACGTCGAGTTTATCCACCGCCGCAGACTCCATTACCTCATCGTCGGCCTCGACGTCGAGTGGCGCCCTTCCTACACCCGTAACGTAGAAAATCCCGTCGCAACGCTCCAGCTCTGCGTCGGCCGCCGCTGCCTCGTCTACCAGATCTGCCACTCTCCCTACATCCCAGACTCGCTAGCCGATTTCCTCTCCGACGACTACACCTTCGTCGGTGTCGGCATAAAAGCCGATCTGGAGAAATTGCAGTACTACTATGGAATCGGAGGCGATGCGTACTTTGTGGATTTGAGGGGACTGGCGGCGGATGAGTACGATCGGAGGGATTTGAGGAATGCAGGGCTGAAAGGACTGGCGAGATTGGTGTTGGGGAAAGAGGTGGAGAAGCCGCGGGAGGTGACGGTTAGCCGGTGGGATAACAGGTGGTTGACGGCGGAGCAGGTGAAGTATGCGTCCATTGATGCTTACGTGTCATTTGAGATTGGCCGGGTTCTGGATGCTTCCGGTTACTACTGCTAATCAAATGGGCTTTCTTAGAAACTCTTTGCTTTTTTTTTTTTTTTTTTTTTTTATTCTAGGGTTTCCTTCCGTAACTAATGGTTCTTTTCAAATCTTCGAATTGTTATTGACTTATTTCCTGACATTTTAATGAATGCGATTCTGATTTAATTACGGTTTATTACTCCTGTATTTACGTAATTTACAGGTAACCGTAATCTCCCTCAAAGATGAATAAATAAGAAGTCATGTATAATCTGTTTTTTTGGTAATTAGATGTGATATGCCTTCTTGTTCAAGGATGTGGATCCTCTCCGATTCAGTTGATCAATTTCGAAGAGACTTATGTTAATAAAGTAAATAAAAAAAAAAAAAAAAAAAGTGTGAGAAGATAAACATTGGGTGTGTTTATTTAAGGATGAGAAGCCATGAATCAAATTTGATTGAAAGACACCTAAAATTAACAAGAAATTGACAAAATAAAATAGGAAGAATTCATTTTCTATATGATAATGTGTCTTTCTCTCTATAAAATTAACAAGAAATTGACGAAAATAAAGTACGGAGGGTCCATTTCCCTTGTGCAAAGATATGAGCCTGATTTTTCCATTTTAGTGGTTCTTTATATGGAGTATATTCCCTCTGTGTGTATGTTTATATGTCTTTCATTTATTTATCTATGTAATTTTTTTTTGAATATTTATTTATGTATTTTAATTTAATTTGTCTTGAACTTCCTTTTTGGTCGAGGCCCAAGTGGCAAGTGCCTTGGAGATCCAGAAAGAAAAAAAGGGTCAGTTAGTATCAGATCATTTGCTGATTTCGGTATTAGAAAGACATGAGAATATATATAAATATATTCTACTCCCTCCATCCCGACTTAATTTGCATATAAATATATTGTACTCTCTCCGTCCCGACTTAATTTGCACACCTGCTTCGGCGCGTATATTAAGAAAAAACAGATTTTGTGGAATCTTTGACTTTTTTAAAGGTAGAGATTGAGGGTGAAGATTTTAAGGCTGGAGATTGTAAGATTCTTTTCCATTTTAGGGGTGTACAAAATAGGGTGGGACGACCGAAAAAGGAAAGTGTGCAAATTAGGGCGGGGCGAAGGGAGTAATATTTCATATTTTCACAAATCTAGCATAATTGCACAATGTTTCAATAATTATCAATTAAATTATAATCTATCAAAACTAGAATTCTCTCACCTCACCGTGCATATGAGATATATTTATTTATAAAAAGTAAAACAAAAAAAATGGAGCATCTAAATTAAATTATTTAACTTTTTTCTATATAAATTTTTATATTTATACAAAAAAAATCATTGTATAAAAAATTATTTATTTACCAAATCCAATACATGTAGCTCAAACACAATAGATATTCAAATCTATTCATCTAAGTTCAATAATCAAATAAAAAATAATTAATTGTTTATTTTAAATTGAATATTTTAGAAAAGAATATTTAATGTGAGTATCAGATTAAATATTGAGAAATGAGCACAAAGTATTAACATAAATTTTACCGTATAACGAAACACCAAAAATTTAGAATTTCCATACCATTACTTGGTACTAAAAATTACGGAGTACCATAACGTAATTCTTGGTATACCAAGCTTTTAATTTTCTCGGTACAAGAAGTGCGAATATTGATATTTCAGTATTTTCTCTCATCCTTAAATATTAGTTTCAACTAATTTTTATCAGCATATTTGTTTGATTTTTCTTATAAAAAAATTGTATTATTCTAATTTACTTATATAACTTGTCAATTCTTTGAAATGATTAATTGTGTATAAAATGCAATTAATTTACCAAACTGCTTAGGGTCAACAAGGTAATTAAAAAAAGCCTAATCGCAATTAATGACTTAATTTATCCAATTCCAGTTAACCAGATTTCTGGATGAATAGCGCTGCCCTTTTGAATTTTTGTCAATTTAATAAAGGTCCAACTCTTCAAAATCTATAATACGAACTTATACAAGTTATTTTACTTTTTTATTTTATTTATTCGATCATATCTAACTAAATAAAATGAGATATTGATTATTGAAACATAACTATTATTTTGAGAAAAAAAATATTTTTCAAACATGACATTTTTTATAAAACTAAGGGAGTATTTGATTTTGAGTACATTAATGTGTACCTTAGTTGATTGACTGCTTTCTAATTCAATCAAATAACCAGAAAACAACTAGCACCGGACTTGAAAACAGAAACAAAAATTGGGATCAAGGATTTGAATAAAAAACAATGGGGATTGATTTGAAAAGTCTTAACCAAGCCAGAATCGGGCCATGGTTGGTATCTATATATTCCAAACTAAAACCATAAATCTTATATGTATGGTTCATTTTCAATCTCATATTTTCATAAACTACCTCCTCCAACAATATTTTTTTGCATAAACTTTCACTCTAAAACCCCAATCTCAGATAATTCAAGTCTCAATCATGTACAATTATTGATCTTCCAGTCAGATCCAACAATGGCGATAACTTGACGTCGAAGACACATAACATTTTCTTCTACGACGAATCCACCTGGACCACCGTCACCAACGACCCCTACATAGTTTCCGACAAAATTTCCGATGTAAGTTTGTCCATTACAGCAGACTCCACTACCTCATCGTCGGCCTCGACGTCGAGTGGCGCCCGTCCTATACCAGTGCTGTTGAAAACTCCACCGCCACGCTCTAGCTATGTTTCTCTAAATGGTTTTACCTAGGATTTCTTTGTGTAATGATTGGGCTAGGACCAAGGTCAAGGCTGGACATAGCCATGTCCGAATCTTTGTCCAAATTTTAAATGGACCCTTCAATCAATGTACAAACCAAAATAAAAAAATTGTGGTACATCCCATAACACTGAGCACCCTCGATGAGGTATGGTTGTAGTTTTTGAAAGGGGAAAAAAGTTGCAGTGACCTTGTCAGGGCTTGTCAACCCACTTTTTTACTTATCTCACTTTTTTACTTGCAATATATCCTTTTAAAGTAATCTCACCCACCCCATTTCACTTTTCTTTTGTCACCCCCTCACTTACACGAGAAATACAGCTTACACGAAATTTCTATGAGTTACACGAGATTACACGAAGTTACAACTTACACGAGATTTTTCTGTACATGAGTGTTACACGAGACTACACAAAATTACACGAAGTTACAACTTACACGAGATTTTTCTGTACATGAGTGTTACACGAGATTACACGAAGTTACAACTTACACGAGATTTTTTTATACATGAGTGTTAGACGAGATGTACACGAGATTTATACAAGACATACACGAGACTTACTAGTTACACGAGGTTTTTGGTACACAAGACTTACTAGTTACACGAGGGTTACACGAGATTCCGAAAATTGTACACAAGCATAATTACTATAGTTACACGAGATTCATTGCACTATGTTACACGAGATTTACACAAGGCTTACACGAGACTTACTAGTTACACGAGGTTTTGCTACACGAGACTTACTAGTTACACGAGGGTTACACGAGATTCCGAAAATTGTACACAAGCATAATTACTATAGTTACACGAGATTCATTGCACTATGCTACACGAGATTTACACAAGACTTACACAAGACTTACTAGTTACACGAGGTTTTTGCTACACGAGATTTAATGAGACTTACTAGTTACACGAGGGTTACACGAGATTCCGAAAATTGTACACAAGCATAATTACTATAGTTATACGAGATTCATTGCACTATACTACACGAGATTTACACGAGATACAGCAATATATGGTACACGAGATTTGGGCTGTGAGTCACAAGCATGTTCAACTTATCCAACAGCTAAAATAAAACAAAGGTAATTAAAAATAAAAACACACTACTTTTAGGGTATTTCATCAGGAAAAAAGTTAAGTAAGTAGAAAAGTTGGTTCCACATGTCTGACAGGACCTGCCACATCATTTCCACTTTTCAAAGTTAGTGTTCCCCCGAGGAATGTCCAATCACTCCCACAAGTTAGCAAGTTCATACCGCGTTCAGAGCTACTGGGGTACCCCCTAGCACGAGCTGCACCGCCCTCACTCTACCAAGACCATAAGTCGGGGCACGAAGCACGAGCCCTTGATATATCCGAAGCACCCACCAAATTAAAAAGAACTCATGGGAAGATCCCAGTAGAAGCCCCGACATTAAAGTACCAAAAAGTCAGTTGTACACTAACAACCGTTATCCCCCTATCAAAAAGTAAGGGGGACCACTGACATGTCCCTACGGGAAGTACCGGACTAGGCTACTGATAAGAATTAGGACTTATGTGACATGCACAAAATGACCATCTTGCCCCTAAGGGCTAATAGAGTAAGTATATAAGCTTCAATATTTTCTTCTCCAACAGGATAACACCCAAGAAATTTTATTATTCCATTAAAAAGCCTTCTCAACATTCTTGCTAAAACAATCGATTCTAACAACTGACTTGATCGTCGGAGGCTCTTCACCAAAGCCCCGATGTTGGTTTTTTGCAAGTTCACATAAGGCGGACTTGCATCTGCTGGGAACAAGTGAAAGGATTTTATCCCGCATTGTTTTAGGTATAATTTCATTGTATTTTAGTAGTGCCTGAATCCGTTTCATTACGGCACTACAAACATAAAAAATAAAGGTTGAAACATTTATTATACTCAAAATATTTATATAAACTTATCAAAAAAAAATAAAAAATGGCAACCAAGTTAAAAATTATTTGAATAAAACTCTTCTAACAGTTTTTTGCAGGAAAAGTATTCATCAAGTCCATATATATCAAGTTACTTAAGGTATACAATTTCAATTATTTTAAAAGACACCAATTTAATTTAAATTTAAATTTAAATAAAAATAATAATAATAGTTGTCACTAGCTAGTATTCATTCTCAACTATTTGAAAAGATAGTAACTGAGAAAAAAATTGTTTAAAAATGTTACAATTTTAAAAAGGAAAAGAGAATCACAACTATTTTAAAGGACCATAATTAAAAAAGAAAAAGAATAGTCCAAAATCAAGTCCACCTTATTAAGGGCGTAGGCCCAACTGAAAAAAGAACTAAAAACAATAAATTTTGAGGTCATACGTTAGCCATCAACTTAGTGAACTTTATTTGTACAATCGTCGTCTAATATATATATATATATATATATATATATATATATAGATACATACATATTTTTATTTCTAGGTACATAAAATTATTTTAGGGCTCCTAAAAATTTGTAATTTATTTGAGCCCGAGTCGATTGACTCTTGGGTCTAATATAAGGTCCGCCAATGGGTTGGGCTAAAATCATTTTTTGTTTTATAAATTTTCACTCTTATTATTTTAGTCCAAAAGAAAAGTTCAAAAGTCAATTTAGGTTAGTCTCTTTAAAGTTTGTTCCCGTTTTATGCTTCTTCTGTCATTAGTGACCAATTTTAGCCGGAAAATTATACGCGTCAGTCATTTATTGGTGCCACGTATTTAAAAATCATCCGAAAAAAATGTCACATGACCAACATGCGCAATTTTCAACCAAATTGGTAGCCAGCGACAAAAAAGAACTAAATACAAACAAATCCTAACAATGCGGGACTAAATTGAATTTTTAGCTTTGCACTACCTCCGTCTCGCTCTAACTTTCCTACTTTCCTTTTCGGTTTGTCCCAATTTAACTTTTCAGCCCATAAATGACAAATTTTCTCTCACAATCACCACCCTCAATCTCCACCTTTAAAAAAGTTAAAAATTCCACAAAATTTATTTTCTCTTAATCTTCGTGTCTGATCAAAGTAGGAAAGTTAAGCCGGAACCTAGGAAGTAATGATTACTTAACTTCGAATTTCCGAATCGTGATTTCTTGATGGTTTAATATTCAACATGGTGGGTTTTGTTTGTGACTTGATGATTCGATTAAGTTTTACTACTCCTCCGTCTCATTAAAAAGGTGTTTAAAATAGAACAACTGCTTTTAATATTTTGAGATGTTAGATATTAGTCAGATGATATGATAAATTTGCTGTCAAATTTCATCAGCAGAATAATCGTTCGAATATTGTAAATTTTCGTTGGAATTTCAATTCCAACGATTTTCTGCCGTTAAAAAAGTGGTGGTTGAAATTCTTATTCAAACCGAAAAATGATTTCAATGAAAATTTTAACGGAATCTTTTACCATTGAATTTTTTTTCCAACAGTTATTCCAATAGTTCTGCCATTTGAATCATTTCCAATAATTCTTTTTGCAGTAGGAATTTTTTTCCAACAAATTGTCCAACAACTTTTGCTGTTAGAATTACTTTTTGCCTTTGAAATTTCTGTTGAAAGATTCCAACAACTATCTTGTTGTTGGAATTGACAGTGAAAATTTTAAAATTTCAATGGATTTGTGTTCCGTTTCGTTAGAATTTAGCAGTTTCTTGTAGTGATTGAGGTTTAAACGGATCTTGGCAAAATTAAATAAGAAAAAATAGGAGAGAAAATGTCGGCACTCAATGACAATCTAGCTAGGGTAATCTAACGTATAGGTAAAACCAAGTTCGAGTTAGACGACGGCTTTTAGAATAAAGAAAAGCCAAAAATATATAAAAAATTAATGATAATCTAGCGTTTAGATGAGATTTAATCGAAATTAGGTGTGGACTTTTAAAGTAGGGCATTCGTCCGGAACAAGGTTTACGTAAAAGTTATGGATAATCTCCTGTCAAATAAATAAATAAAATGTTACGGATAATCTGGACTTGTTTGTGTTAATTTGATGTTTGTATAACAAATCTATTGGCTCGGTTCGGATCTTCTACAATAATTGCTGCAACATTTCTTAAAATAGTTGCACCAATATACTACACATAAGCATTGATGATGTATTACTTATGTCATATTGTTGTAGAAGATTCAATGTGCTATTGGCCATGGCTGTGACTTTTTTTGTTTCAATATTTTTTTGTAGGCGTATATTTATTTCTGTTTGTATTCTATGTATCTCATTACCCTTTATTTATTTTTTATTATATATTAATTTAATTGTTTGAACTTCTTTTCTCGTCGAGGTGATTTATTATGAATATGTATTTCTCCATGGTTTGAACAAACTTATAAATTTATTTATCAACGTATAATTTAATTTGTATCATAATTGTAATTAATAATCTGAGAATAAAAACTAAATAGAGTGTGCTTAGTACAAAATAATAACTAAATAAAATAAAAAATATAATTCTATAAATTTTGTCCTGACTAGAGCCCATATTTGTGGGAAAGGATCTTCTATCCCACAATT
The DNA here is from genome assembly GCA_958295605.1 of Ajuga chamaepitys. Taxonomy (NCBI): domain Eukaryota; kingdom Viridiplantae; phylum Streptophyta; class Magnoliopsida; order Lamiales; family Lamiaceae; genus Ajuga; species Ajuga chamaepitys. Next base: position 5,228,156 of record OY282504.1, read on the forward strand.
ATCCTGTCTCAACCCTATCTCACTCCAAAATCGAGCCATCCAACACAATTACCCTGTCTCAACCCTATCTCACTCCAAAATCGAGTCATACAACATAAATCGTGAACTCCGAACACATAAATCATAACCCTAAATTATGATCTATTGAATTATAAACACTAAATTATTAAATCATTAACCAAGAACTGTGAATCATAACATCATAAGTTTACAATAAAAAATATACTCTAGTTCAAGAAAATCGAACCCTAAACTTTAAACATGAAATCAAAACATGAATATTGAATCTAAATAATGAACTTTAAATTCATAAATTGAAAAAAAAAATTACAATTAGCAAAATGGAACACGAATGAAACAAGGTAAAATTGAACTAGAGAATCCTGAGTGCATAGTTGCATGGCATAAAATCTAGAAAAAAAAACTAATAAGCACGTGGAATACCCATCAAAGCTTTATAAATCGCAAAGGAGACGAATGCATCGATACATGCATACTGCACCTGCTCCTCCGTGAGCTGCCACTTATCCCACTTACTCATCGTCACCTCTTTCCGCTTATCCATCTCCTTCCACAATACATCACCCGCCAGTTTTTTCAGACCCGCATTCTTCAACTCATCCCTCATAAGTACACGTGACGACAAGCTTCGCAAATCCTCGTATTCTGCGTTGCCTCCGATGCCAAAGTCATTCTGCAACTTATCTAGATCTTGTTTTATGCCAACTCCAACAAAGATATTGTTTTTATCAGAGAGGAAGTCGGATAGGGATCGGGGCACGTAAGGAGAGCGGAAAATCTGGTAAATGAGGCAGCGATCCTCAACGCAAAGCTGGAGCACGGCAACAGTGTTTCCATGGTAGTAAGGCCTCCACTCGGTGTCGAGGCCCATGATGAGGCGGTGGGATGGAGAAGGCTTGGTCTCGGAAATCCACTCAGAAACTTTGACGGGGTTGGAGGTAATAGTAGTTGAAATACAGTCCTCGTAAAAACGAACCTCGCACTTATAATACAAGTTGTGCTCTTTGCCGCCATTGGTCCGGCGCCGGCCGTAGTTGCAACTTCTGGTTGCAAAACTCATTATGGTTTGATTTCTACTTCTCTTTTCTTCTGATCACGTGGATCTGGATATAATGTCTAAGTTTCTTTTGGAGCAGCCATGTATTTATTAGCGTTGTATATCTCCTAAACTGAATAGGAGTTGCGTTTCCTAATTCTATAGTATGTAGGATCCTATCTTTAATATGGAAATCTTTAGATTCTTTATCCGATATCAGTCTTTACGTATTTTAACTTTTATATTTACTTATTTATAATCCATATCTGTCATTACCGTAATTTTTAACGTCCGATAATTAATTTTTTAATTACTTCCTCATAATGCCTAATAATATTTTTTTTTAGATACTTCCTTATAATGCGTTTGTAAGCAAGATTAAAGTAATCTGTGGCAAAAGTGAACAACCTTGCTTATTAATTGTTGGGATAAGATACAATAGCTCTTTAATTTTAATTATTTTTTGTCCATGTAAATACTTTAATTTTCAAGAATCATCCATAAACTCAAACTTATAATTATAGAGAAATAAATCCTTTCATCCAAATTGACCCAAACGACGTTTAACTTTTCATCCAAGCTCGTCTCCATTATAATAAGTCTTTAATAATGAATAGCCACCACCTCTAGACTCTGACCAGCCGATGTGTAGTATTTAGATGGTGCAATTCAAAGTGAATATCACAATTTATACTTAAAATATCATTTGTTCTGAATAAAAATACTAGAATATGTGATATCATTAAGCATAAATTTTTTTTTTTCCACAATGATAAAAACATGTAATATTTTTAGACGTAAATACTAATATATTTTTATCCATAATTCTAATTGCACTCGTGCATAAAAGACATCATCCAGGAATAAAAATAACTCTTTTAATATTTTTTAGTCCAAATAAATACAGCATGCTGTCCCTCTTTCGACCATCCTCACCATATAAGGTCAGAATCTCGAGGTGGCGGATCTCCAGACATGATTTCAGGAGGAGCAAGTATTTCCGGCACCACCGGTTCTGCCGCCGTTCTATGGCGATTTTGCAGATACAATGCGAATTTGATTCAATTGAGTGAATCCCTAATATCTTGTACTACCTTCGTCCCCGTTTATTTTGCACACTTTCTCTTTTCGATCGTCCCACCTTATGTTGCGTACTCCAGAAAAGGAAACATCTTTCACAATCTCCACCCTCAAAATTTCACCACTCAATCTTCACCTTTAAAAAAATAAAAAATAAAAATATATTTTTTTTAATATTCGAATTCAGTCACCTGTACGACATAAGCCGGGACGAAGGGAATATAATTTTGTTTGGAACTCAAGTCTAGGTAAAGATATAAGGCCTGCTCGCATTCTTTCCTGGAGGACCAAACACCAGGAAGCAATCATTTATCTTTTCCAAGCTTTTTACTACTGTTTCTATTCCCTTTGTTGTATGAGTACCAGGAAGTGGGCTTACCATCCAGGTCATCTAATTATTTTTGAAAAGTTTCTATTGTATAAATCTAAATTTACAATTATTCAATAAAAAAATATTATATTCAATTTCAGATGTTATGTATCTCTATTCTTAGGCAATGTTTGGTTGGGGTTGGGGTGACTGGGCTAAGGGAAGTGGTTGGAGTTAGTGGCTGGTGGTGTTAGAGAGTGATGTTTGGTTGGGTGGCTGGGGTTGTGGTTGGAGTGTGAGATCTAATTATTAATTGTAAAATGTGATGAGATATGTGTAAGAGGTAGTTATTAATAATTGGAGAATGATTAAAGTAGTGTTGGTATTTGTAATTGATGTTCCCTACCAAATCCTAATACCCTGTCTTGACCAAACCAGCCCAAAGAAACATGAGGTTGGGTTGGCCCAACTGAGGCCAACCCCAACCAAATATGCCCTTAGTTTATGTACTCTGTCGTTGTCTTTCTTTTAAAATTGTAGCCTTTTATTAATAAAATGGAAAAAATATATAATGCGGAGAAACTTTATGATACCCCATAAGGTAATTGTTTAACACCAATAAATATATGACACGTAGAAAGTTGAAATCAAAAGAAATATATCCGTTGACTTTTAGTCATATGCTATATGATACACATCAAATAAATTAATGCACTATCTCATGAAGTATCATAAAATTTTCCTCGATAGAGATTCCACATCTTAACTGAGGTTGTCAATCTCCTGGCCACGCATGTTCCAAACACCGTCTAAATTATCCTATTTTTCTAAAAATTAAATAAAAATATCACCTTCCCTTTTAACCATGGGGTGTCTTCCTTTATACCTCTCTTCCTCTCTCACAAATCAGGACCGGACCTAATCATCTTCAGACCTGAGTCGAGTTTCTAGATTGAGCCCCTATTTTTCTTTTTTTCTTCAATGTACAAATATGAAAGAAAACATATAAAAATGAAGCATTTATAAAGCTAGAAAAAAGTAAATTATAATTAAAATATTAAATTAACAATTTATGAATTATTTATTTATTTTATGAATATGAATAAAAGAATTGGACATATACACACAAATATCTCAAATTGAGTTCATTCTCAAAAACCAAAATAAATTAATGAATTAATTAATTGAGTTGGGATTTCAAGTCCTCATTCCACTTACAAGTAATAATTGACAATTAACTTTGTAAAACGACAATCACAATCAATCATACCCTTAATAAATAAATAAATAAATAAATAAATAAATAAAAACAATCAAAACGAATCATAAATTATTAATAAAAAAACAATGAATAGTAAAATATAATTACATTGTCTTTTCTATGGTTGTATGATGACTAGGGTTTGAATATGAAGAATCCTCCAATTTGTAAAGAAAAAATTTCTTGATGATGCCATTATTTCCCTCTCCTCTTTTTCGTTTTTATTTTTATTTTTAATATATAGACAAATATAATGTCAGGTCGTGGACTTGCCTATCAAGTGCCCAGGCCCAGCCGTGACTTGTCTATCAGGGGCCTAGGCTCAACAAGGCATTACAACAAAAAACAAGTAAAATTGCAAAAGCCAAAATTGAACCCAGGTCTGCAGAGGTAAAGCAAAGATTCCCAACCGCTAGTCCACAAACCAATTATTGATCATATACAACAAATATTAGATATATTACTTGTGTCTATATATATATATATATATATATATATATATGTAAAAAATATTTCGGGTCCCTAAAAAATTGCAATTTTTTTGGGCCCGAGTCGACGGACTCTTCCGACTAACGGAAGGTCCGGCCCTGTCACAAACCATACTCTTCAATTAATGTTCATTAAAATCCTGTTTCTCTCTAGAGTTCATATTCTCTAGATTAAACAGGGAGTGAGATGAGAGTAAGTTTGTCGACAAAAGCAAAATTTATGTATTATATTTACTGTACCCATTCTTCTTCTATTTAATTTTATTTCACTTAGTGTGTCCTTTACTTTTTGTAGTATCAATTATGTGTATAGAAAAATTATGATAAATATATTCATACCTAGAAAGGGAAAACAAATAAATAAAGAAAAAATAAAAAGCAAAAATTAGATTTAGTACAATTTTAAATAAACCCCTAATGATCTTTTTATATTTACTGTTAATTTGAATTTTGTTTCATTTTTTATTAATTTTTTTAATCATATAAAAATATAAAATTGAATTATTTAGTAAATATTTTATAACTTCAGTTTATAATTTCAACAATTTTTTTCAAAAAACAATCTAATTTTTTCATTAACTTTCTTTTTTCATTTCTAATGTGATTTGCATGTATAATAAATTAAATTAGTCCTCTATTATTGATCTATATTTTGACAGCATAGTGTATAAATAAATTAAATTGAATAAAGATAAATAATTGTTTGTTGGTTGATTATGTGGGTTAATTATTAGTGTGTTTGTGCTACAAATAAAAATTAATAAAATTAGAATGTAATATAATTGGTACTCACTAAAAGTTTTTTAAAATTTCTTGAACACTATATTTGAGAAAACAAAAAATATCAGATACTTTAGATAAATATAAACGTTTATCATAAAATTATAAATATACATATGTACACTCATCATTTGTACAAGATGATCAACACAACCTCCATTCATGAATGCCCAATATATTCATACCTTTAGAAAATACATATGAATATTTTATAACTTACTCAAATTTATATATTTTTTGTTTTTAATATTTTTTATTGACTCTTCTTTCATTAACATATAATTTTTCATCTCTTACTATATATTGATTGTAATATTTTATTATATTAAAACTATATAAACATATAAAATTCTTATTATTTATTCATTTACATCTACAAATCGTGCATCGCACGAAGATACTACTAATTTACCTAATATACAAAGTATCACACACACATGTATATAACTATTGATTGCTACAGAATGATTAAGAAAATAATATCAAAGATCTTGATAAATACTAATAAGTATACTGTCACAAGCTCTGATCTAATATGTTCCACTAATATAGGTATCTATTTATATGTATATCTATAAATACTTGTGCTGAACATGTGTGTATGATCTTATAATTTCACAAAGAACTGAAAAAAAAAAAAAAAAAAAACATCATAAAGTATTGAAATTTTTTATAGTTATCTCATTTTAATAATTTCTGGTAACAAAAGCTAATATGTAAATAAAAAAAGTTATAAAATGAAATTACATCAAAGAATAATATTAATTTTGAAATTAAAATTTATGAGGTGATGATAAAATTAAGATTTTTCAAAATATTATGGACTCGAAAGTTTAAATATACTTGTTTTGTTAATATTTATGTGTTATTTTCTTTCTCGCAAGGTTTACTTTTTTATTTTGTTACGTATAATAACAACGATAAAGATGCATATATTTTTCATGCTCAATACTAATATTGAAAATGATGGCAGGTAAAAATTTCATAATTCTAATCTTATTTGCATATTGAAATTTTTGGATCGCTTAAGATTGTTTAGATTGTGCTATCATCCATAAATAAGATTTATATGCGTTACCTTATTACCCTATTTTTGGCTTTCTGTAATTTTATGAGTTATCTTATCCAAGCCTAAAGATTTTGTAATCAAGTCATAATCTTGTCTTCTTTTCTTCCAAAGTTTCTAACACAAAGGACTCCTCGGATTTGGATTGCCTATTGTGCTCAAATCACAGCACCCCATACTGTGTGCCCTGAAAAGATATCGTGCACTGGAACTCGTAAAATCGGCCTGACCGATATTTTAGACGCATTAGACCATTGGAATCTAGACCCGAAATTAATCAGGTTCCGATAAGTCAATAGTCTGATGAACTGCGAGTCTACGACCAACCAAAAATCATAGTATATTTTTGGAAGATGAACCAGACTTTCCTCACTAATTTTCTGCCAGACGAAATTTTGGACCAGCCCAACCGACCAACATGACATTGGCCGGATGAGCCAGGCCCGTGCCCGAATTGCCACCTCTTATTGGAGCCCATCGATCCGTTCAATGAATCAATGCAATATGTATACTACATACATCATATTCATACTTGTAAGTTTTCTGCTGACGAAAAGAGATATAGAGAAAGAGTCCAAATTTACAGGCTGTTTGCAGAACTCATGTACATCTTTTTTTACTTAAAATGCTCTAGCTGAGGAAGCATGAGTTTAATTTCTACAGTACTATACAGTTTGTGCTATGAATAGGAAAGGTATAAAAAGGAAGCACATAGTAGGAAATGCAGAAAATAAAGATAAAAAGTAATCATCTACAAGCCCATAAGGGAAAGGATGGCGCCATGCCTATCTCTTTTCCTCCATACTATCATCTTATCTACACCCTATACAAGTCGTGTGGGCCGCTCGTTAGTAATCATTCATTCTGTATACACCGTTATTCGACGCTTCAAACTATTCTTCAAAACTCACAGGAGGATCCCAATCTTTGCTTAGACAAGCCCATAGATCTTCTCTCCTCAAAAGCCTCAGGCAGAAGTTTCTCGAAACTCTCCAAGAACAACTGCCACTCCTCCTCGTCCATTTCCCCTAAGCAAATGCATTGCCCTTCGCGATTATGATTCGGTTCAGAGTAACTCACGCTCCTCATCAAGTTACCCGCCCCATGATCGTCAATGTTGATGCAATTGTCCAAGAATGTGTTCAAAGCATGATCGTCATTCAGATAGTGTTCGATTGGCAACATTGGAGGATTATCCGACGTAGCCATTGATGAAATACCTTTTGTTGGGGAGTCTTTGGAAATTTCAGACGCTTGACTAAAGTCATCATCGAATTGGAACATTTCGTCTACTTCTTTACGCTGGTTCTTGTCAATATCATCGTCAAATGTTGGTCCTTTCTTCTGTTTAGCCTTAGCATTTATGCATAAGTTCTCTAATGTACTCCAGTTTTCGTCTCCTCCTTGGAATTCTCTAGTCATCATCTCACCTATATCAGAAAGGCACAAGCCGTAATCCGTTGCCTGCTTCAAGAAGATCGTGCAAAGCACAAGAACCCGAATGGAAGACTCTCCGATTGAAGGAATCTCAGTTCTTAGCAGCTCTGCATCTTTGAAAGGATCAAGAGAGGATATGTATTCAACTTCAGTCTCTGAAAATGGTATTGCAGCCTGCGGCCAGTGCAGCCACTCGAAATACGGGTCCTCAAGTGATTCAGGTAGGCAGAACCCGTGATCAATGGGCACAAGCTCGGCTGTCCCCCCACCATAGCACCCTGGTCCATGCCTCACAAGAATATTCCCTGCATGCCTATCAAGATTCATCAGTCTTACATCAAGTATACCTATATGGTGTACAGAAGTGACTGAAAAGCTCGAAGGGCCCAAGTCCCCTGCATCAGAGTCATGATTTACATAGCGTTGAAGGGAGGCGATCTTGTAAACTGGGGTAGAATCTGATACTGGGTTGTTTAAATTGAATTTCACGTGAGAGAATCGAACTAAAGCTGTTGGAGGGACTCCAGCAAAGCCATCATGGTCGAGGACATAAGCAGCCGATTCGCGCATACCAGTTTCGCCGATCCTAATGGAGCATTTAATTCCAGGCTGGCCCAACATGCGTCCAGCTAAGCCTTTTGGGTTATTGAACGCTAGAGGCTCCTCGTCTATGGGCTTGGCAACAGCTATGGTATCACCGTTTTTAGCACGTAGAAAGTACGCCCCACCAAGGCCACTCGAGGTTGGCTCGGGAGTGACACCAGAGGCCATAGCTATGGCAACTTCAACAACCAGAGCGCGTACTCTGGGTGCAGAGTGGCCAACAAGGATTTCGATGCTTGCCTTTTTGTCACGATCATCTTTTACTGGAGAAGAATTGGATAGGCATGGGGTGGAGAAGCTCTTGTGAATGCTGGTGAACTCAAAGGCATGTTCGAGAGGTTGTGAGAGCTTGGATTGACTGAAGTCGAGCATTTTGTAGTCAAGTTGGGTGAAAGACGGGAGTTTACATCTTGGGGGTCGCATGAATGGCTTAAATCCATGACCTTGATCAACGGCTACAGCCATCTTGAAGAGACTTGTGCAGGAGGAAATCGCTGTTATACATGCTAAGGACTGCTTCTCAAGAGATCTCTTTAGCGTTAGTCTGCCCTGGGAGATTAGACATCACATTTCTGCGACAAAAGATCACGATTTTTACAAGCTCACTCACGTTGAATATATAGGTACGGCTGTAATATCTCATTTAAATTTAAGAAATAAATAATGATTCATCAAGATTCAAGAGATTTTTTAATAGGCAATAGCGATTCAGCTATTAATAGACAATTTTCTGTTGCAATGGGTTACAAGCCTGAATAGACAAAATATGTCATGGTAATAGGATCATTCCATAATGAAAATCCAGCACGAAAAAAGGCATAAGGAAGTTGCAGAATGTACAAAGAATTCTTACTTGAAATTGACATAATAAAAGTTGCAAAGATCAACAACTAGAACCATGGTGCTAATCTCCGTACACCTACAAAAAATTAAAACGGCATATGCACCATTTGTTATATGATCTGCATCTGTATACAGAAAGTCAATTCTAATATAGCATCACCAAAAATTCGTCAGGAAACAAATAGAAATGAAATGCTATAATTGCTTAGTTTGTCGACTTACCTTCTATTAGATCCTCCCTCGCTCCTTTGCTCAAAAATTACCAAATGGACTGCAGAGGATGGAAATACAAAAAAGTCATGCATCATTTATCATTTTGTTTTATTACAAGAAATATTGAGTGTGGCAGCAAAAGAGAAACAGGAACTCCTACATCAAGAAATTCGCCGAGATTATTAAGCTATATATGAAGCCTTGAGGAGGTAAGAATCAATTGCCGCATGTGTATATCTTGAATGAATTAACAAACAAAAATCCATTAATCGAACAAAGTAAACACAGATGAACTGCATTTCCAGACAAGCTTATGAAAAAACGAACAGAGAGTTGCAACGTTGCTTTACACTTAGAACAAATGCCATGCACAAGTATCATTAATTCTTCTTCATGTAAAGAGTAGCTGCAATGGAGGCTTAAATCGACGAGAAAACAACTTCATGCCCCTAACTGTGATTATCCTCATATTATGCAACTTCACAAATTAAAAAGACCAAATAATGCTTTACCCTTCAAAAGAAATGCATCAAAACCAAATACAACGGTCAAATGTCGCATCATCTTCGGCTTATGGGATGACAAGAACTCGTAGAACAAATCAGAATGGATTCATTAACACACCAATGGATCAAATCATTCCTATGAATTCTAATATCCACAAACCTCAAAAGAATAAAAACCGGAAATCGGTTAAAACTACACAGATAACAGGCTTTCATCACACAATGAATCACTAATTATAACGAAGATTTAAAACCTCCGATTAACTAAATCTGAGAAACAGGATCATAAATCATATGTAGCCACGAATATTCACCTAAATATCCAACACATTTCAGGAAATTTTCAAAAAAAACACAAATGAAACAGACAAATCCACAATGCGCCGAAAATTATCAAATAAAACAGAATTGGAATAATGAGAGAAGGGGGAAGGGCGGCGTACCCTGAACACTGGTGAGGCATTCAGGGTGACGAAACGGCAACGGGAGAGCGCAAGAGCGGAGTATTCCGTCACCGAAAAAAAGGCCTAACGGAAATACAATTTTTTTATTTTTTTATCGTTTTCCAAATGGCAATCCGGTTTGTTATTTCCTATATATAAGTCTACATCAGAAAAAAATGGTCAAACGCAAGCACTCTCTCCCGCGTTCCGCTATTTTTGCTCGACAGTTTGCTATCTACGATGCCCAGACATTTTCAAATCTCTTACTCCGTAGGTTATCCTAATCAACGCTCCGATTCTCGATTGCTCCATAGACTAATGTGCAATAACTTTTTAGGTTGGGTTTAAAAATAAACGCTCGTACGTTGTGTGGCTAAATTTTTGGGGTATCTGGCCAGAACAAATTTTAATTAGATTTTGAAGTTGTTCATCTGAAGATTCGATGCACCTTGAATATTACTACTTAAATTAGAATTTAAGTTCAAATGCTATGAGAAATGATATGTTGCACCTAAAGTGAGCATGATGTCGCTCATAATGTAATACTGATATAGCATATCTAAAAAGCTGTCATTTGAGCACATGGTGAACATCTATTAATTGTGATATTGATATAGTACATTTTAAAAAGGCAAAAATACACGATTTTTTGGTCAATCGGCACATACAACACGATCTTTCAATTTTAACATATAAATACATCACTTTCTATTTTCTTACGATTTAGTACACGCCGGCTAATTTCGGGCTTCAATGGCTCACGTGGAGCCCGAAACTGAAATTATGGATCATATTTTCTAACGTGAATTTTGACTTTTTGTTTTAAAATAATCCTAATCAATTTGGTGAAGTTTTTCTCTAACCCTTTTGAACATGTTGTAGAATAAGAACCTCATAAAGGTTTTTGTTATTTTTCTTCTCAGACTCTTCTTTAATGGAGAACTTTTCTTATTTATTCCTTTATTTCTTTTCGTTTTTTCTTTTTTTATAATTGCGATCTATTACAGAAGGTAAGGCTTGTATCCTTATTCAACTTTTCTTCAATGTTCTTTGAATCCAATAAACAAGTGGAACCCAATGTCAGATTTAACCATTATCAGTCTAATCTGATTGAGCACTATGGCATCGCCAAATAGGTTGATTATTGGAATCTATTTCTGCTATGGCATCGCCAAATATGTTGATTATTGGACTTTATTTCCCGAGTTGTTTCATGTGGATGTTTTTCATTCGCAACGGTATCAGTACAATTGGGTTATAGCTATTAGAACAGATAATAAAAAGATCCACCGTACAAGAATATTCATTGGAAAGAAGAATCGTCCGTCGATGAGGGTAAGGATTCACACCCAATTTCCGTTATTGATTTGTTTGCCACGTCGTTCAGCAAAATATTGGCTTGAATGAAAGAAAAATTAACATTTATAATTTCACGTCAGGAAATATGGTCCAAAATTTTAATTTTTGGCTCCACGTCAGCCCGGAATCAGCCCTTGTGTATTAAATTATAAAAAATTAAAAGCTGGTGTGTTAGTACGTTAAAATTAAAAAAAAATGTTGTATATGTTAATTGACCAAGGTGTCTAGCATATTAATTCCCCAATACTAAATCTTCAACCTTAATGTTATAGTTCAAGTGCCTTGATATTAAAATTCATTTTGAATTTATTTTAGTTTCGAACTTTAGTGGACTTCAAGTTCTAGAATAGAAGAGATCTAAATTTCAGAGTTCTCTCAAATAGTTCCATTTTCTTGTCAAAAATAATTGTTATTTTTCTTATTATGAGGATACCGTTTCTCTAAAATTCGTTACTTAATAGTTGTTATGATTAATCATTAATCACACTTTACAAGCATGTAAAAACGGAAAATTATATGCAACCCTTAAGAGTAGTGTCTGCACAACATTGACATGTAACATCTACCCACTTTAAAAAAGTTGCAAGATAACCATTGACTGTTTTAGATGATCCACAGGTCACATATTATATGTGTGCAGGTACTCCGCTTAAGAGTAGCATAGAATCACCTGTAAAGAAGGTAAGCAACAAAAAAATGGTGTTTTTACATTTGTTGATTTTGCCTCCTCAAAATTTATGTAGAAGAGATATTGATACACAAGTGAGCAGCATTACATGGGCCTGTCACCTCTGTGACTTTGACCTTGATGCTTTTACCCACTCAACTGTTCATTCACATATTTACAAACACCTTCTATGCACTCATCTGCGAGCCTCTTTGCTCACAAACCACCAAAGTTTCTTGCACGAGCTTCGTTTCTTTTTATTCTCTTTTTTGAAGTAATAGGGCGGTATGGATCACTATTACAAAACGAACTTTTCCATCTGTCTGCTGCTAAAGAAGCAACATGAGTAACACAAACAATGGCAGAGCCCGTATATTCAATGTGTAGATGCCTGCACAAGCTGCAAAATAGTGACACTCGATCAAAATTGTGAAATCGACGTGTTTATGTACATGTGAGATGAGATCAGGCCAATGTGATATTAGAATAGTAGATGGGATTCTCTGCTTCATTTGATGTTTTGTCTTATTTTCCGTTCTCTTTAATACACGCCACACGTTAGTAATACACTGCCATGTGGTGGTTATCTTGGAATACAACATAAAGTACCTCTTGGATCTCATGTGCTAGAGGAGATCCTTCTTAAATCTTAATGCTATTTAAAAGGGAGAAAACCCCAGTATTTAGGATGATTTACATTAAAAATTCATGACCTTTGGGGCAATTATCATTTGCAATATAACCAAATTTGGATTCCAAAGGCTTGAGACCTTGGTTCACCCAGTTACAGAATTGTAATTGTAAGATCTTTTTAAACCTCTAATTAAATAAAAACGACATCATGTTATCATTAAAAGTAATGATATAATTTCATCGTTTTTATTTACTTAGGATTTCAAAACCATCAGGATATTACACATATGTAGCTAGGTGGACCAAAACTCTCAATCTCGAGCTCCAATTTAGGTATTGGAGCCCGAAACTATAACGGATGCATCGAATTGAAAAAGTTATGTTGCAAATGGCAAAGGCCGTAAAATTTTAAGAAATTAAGCCTAGTTTTTAACATAAACTTCTATACTCACATGGAGATGGCGACGGTGAAACTATTGGCAAAACATCGGGAGGCCTCGCATGAACTTCACCCTTTGATGGGGGGTGACTATGAGCATAAGCTACATATGGTGGACTTGCTAGAGGCACAGGAGACGGTTTAGGGGGTGGGATTTTTGTATACATTGGTTGTGATGGAGCAGCATCTGGTGCATAGCCTGGCGTTGGAGAAGGCGCCATGTGCGAATGCTGCTTGTGCTTCCACGGAAACCTATTACCTTCACCAAAATGACAAGCTGGAGGTGGGGCCGCTTTATTCTTTCTTGACGGTGCTGGTGCAGAACCCGGTGTAGATGCAAGTGATCCCCTCCCGATTACCAGTCCACGGCCCGACGTTGATGGTGAAGGTGACATACTAGGAGCAAGATTTGGGGGCTGGGGGTGGGATTGAGGTGAAGGAGATAGAGAAGGTGATGGTGATGGTGATGGAGATGGTGATGGTGATGGTGATGGTGAGGGGGCAGTTCCATCGCCACCAAGGGAGTGTTGTAATACTGATGAAAGTTGAACTTGCTTGACACGTCCAAATACAGTGTTATTCAGACCAAGATTCTTAGTGTGAGAACCATTTATTGTCTGAGCCAACTGCTTTAACCTCGATTTAGAGGTAATACCCACTGCCAATAGAACTTGGGACTCGACTGTTGTCGGTGGAGCCACTGTCGAACCCTTTAGATTGGTCAGTCTTATATACAAATTCTGCATTTCAGAAGAATCAACAAAACAAGAATATTAGTTTCTTCATCGTGCCTTTAAAACACAAAGTCACAACCAAAAAGAAGAACCTCATATGGAGACAGATGTAAGCCTGTCTTCAGTTGGCTCCTAAGTTCATCGAAATTGGTGAGTAATTGATCAATGGAGAAGTTGAGGGTAAAATTGAAAAGGATTTGAACGCTTTGCATCAGGAACGCTTTCTGATCCGGAGTAGCAGTGATCCCTCCTCTAAATTTGAGCACCTCAAAAGAGGAAGGGTCCCCGAACAAAGATGCCGTTAAATGAAGAAATGATTGGCGTGTGAGTAGAGCCATAAAATTGGCTCTTATTAAACTTTGGGTAGTGAAGTCTGATTCAACTGCAAACACAACCTTGGTCGTGTTTGGTTCCCCAGATGGTTCCAAATATATTATTTCTACCTGTCATAGAAGAATATGAGAAGTTAAGGACATATTCAAGTGTACAAATGTGATGAGAGAGAAGGGATGAGAGAGGGGGAGATGAGTGGAGTGCCTTAGTAGAGGAGAAGCTCATCTCGTCGAAAATATCATTCTCGAGTTGCAAGATGTGATCTTCGAGAAATGCAGCAGGTTTTCTCAGAATAAAACTTGCCACTATATCATGACCTGGAGGTATTAAGCAAACATTATACACAGTCCAATTACAATCTGCCATATAAGACAATATATAGTAATTTGCGACATTAAACGAACTTCACTTAAGAAGAAGATGTTGGAACGGTGAAAGAAAAAACTCACGTGATCAACAATATCTTCCATCGACCAACCTAGTATTTGAAGGATAATCTTGCATCACAACTAGAAAGAGGAATCATAATTGCTACAAGTAGAAAAAATTATGAGACGGACAAGACCTCAGTCGTGCCTGTTTCATAAGGAAGCAGACAACTAAAACTCTGTTTCAGTAGTCCTTTACAGTCAAAGGACAAATGTTATTCTTTCAAAATAGGAAAAATGAAGGAAAACAATATCAAATTTTCACGAATTCCATACAAGCTTTGTATTCTTGCTTTCCCTCACAAGAAACAAAAAAAGAAATACTTTAATACAATGAGAAAATGAGTACAAAAGAGATGAAGGATTATTGCTTCTTCTCGATTTTCTTTTTCATTAAAACGTAAAATGTCCAAAGTTCTTGACAATATGCATTAACGATTACTTTGTTAAGCAGAGACGAAATAAAATGCCCCATACAATTGTATTATATCAATTGTATCTTTCTTAAGACACTATGTAGGTGACCTTGTCTGCAAACTTGCTTCATATGTACCATCACCGAGAACCAAACTCAAAAGCCTTAAGGTTGTGTTTGGATGGAGAGCTTTGAAATGCATGGATTTCAAATCACTCAAGATAGAGGAGATTTGAAATCCACTCAAAACCTTCTAAAGTATCCCAAAATGAAATCATGGATTTCCAAAAACAACATCAATGGATTTGAGACTAAGAATTTCAAAATTCATCACCAAATCCTTCCATCCAAATGGAACCTAAGGTTCTTTGTCTGTGTGTGCATGTTTTGTATAATCCTAAAGCCAAACCAATTTCAGCATTGGATAACTACCTTAGACCTACTATGGTATGGTCCTCAAAAGAAACTTGACAGAAAGCATCGACATTCTAATTTGTTCCGAAAAATCTGGAAGTCGAATATCATTTTAGAAATATAGCTCCGAATCTATTCAAAAAACATAAACATGCATAACACTATTCCACTTAATATATATAGCCCACCACCAGACTCAAAGACCTACCAATTTAATCTATGTTGAAACTAACAAGATGCTGCTTTATCCAAGAAAAGATTCGTTTTTGGAAATAATGTGAGAGAGGATTCTCATTTTTCAGCCATAAACCTACTAAACCAAACTAAATGCACAACTTTGAAACATACTCAAGTCGATAATCCAAGTCAAGACTCTCATTACTCATACCAAACTTCAATATCCATATTAGAATATGCAAAACTAGTCCTCCAAACATTATATATGCACTACCGTTTCAAATGTACAATCTGATCTCAAGATAAACACTATCAATTATTAGAAAAACGGATTTAACACGAAATAAGAACTGCCAGCAAAAGAAGACCTGAAAGAGTGAGAATGAGACGGTTTCCAATTCAGTAACAACAACCAAATTTACAATCTTATTATGTTAAAAAGGAAACACTGATAAGGAATCTTCAAAAAGAGGACGAGATTATTCCCTAACCTAAACAATTCAGTAACAACAGCCAAGATTACAATCCTATTATGTCAACAAGAATCCTAATATCTAAAAAGGGAGGAAAAAAATCAATCTATATTAAGTTACAGACTATAAAAAGAAAGGAATTGAAATCATTACACAATCACAACATTAAAACACCACTAAAATTCAGGAATTCAACCAACAAGAAAGCAATCAAAGCTGCATGTACATAAATATGCTAATAATCACTATCCCATAAACCAAAATCATTTTCTTTATCAAAATTCAACTAATAATTAAAAAGAAAAAAACCACCAACCTCCATAGTCCAGATCCAGATCTTTATGTTGTCCAAAGTGAAAGAATGGAAGCCAAAAAACTGCCGACAAAAACACTGCAACAGCAAGCAGCAAAACCAGCATACATCTGAAGGTTACCAGCTTGTGAAGCCTACTGCAACTGCCATTAGTGTTTGCTGCAGTTGGGTTTGTTGTACCTTGGGCATGGAGTGATGTACTTGGCAAAGGATGCTCATCCTCTGCCTTCCCCATTGCAGTAATTTCTACAATGTGGGTTTTCTTCTTATGGGGTTTTCCTGCTATCCCCCATCACTGGTCTTGTTTGGTGAAACACAATCCATGGCTACCTTATTCTTTCTCCTGTACTCTGTATGTATACAAATTCTGTACGTGTTAAAAGTGGAGAAGGGGATTTTGAATTTTTGGTGAGTAGTGAGTGGTTAAGGAGTGGAGAAATTAATTATTTTATATTATTAGGTTTTTATGTTAGGAGATGGAATAGTGGACTAAATTCATAAATCAACTGTGCATTGAAATGTAACCATAATAATAATAATAAAGTGTACTGTGAGTGGAAGAGCAAGACTGTTGTACTCAAATATCAAGAATAAATAATAATAATAATAATAATAATAATAATAATAATAATAATAATAATAATAATAATTATAATAATAAATGGTAGTTTTCCTAGTTATGAGATGAGTCATGTCTTTTTATAATTTTTATTAAAGGAAATATTATGTTATGTAGGGTCAGTCAACAGAATTGTGGCCAGTAGCTCTTCCATGAGACACGGGAGGTGTTCTTGTGACCGAGTAAATAAATTTTAAAAATAAAAAAATCTCTTTTTTATTTAAAAAGTGCCACTAAATTCTTCTCACATGAAAACAAAAATATTGTGAAATATTATATCAAAATCATAATATCCTGGGACGTCCTTATCCAAGTTTTTATGGAATTATAAAAGATATGGATAATTTAGATAATTGGAATTTGAATGACAAATCTGAGAATCCAAAATATATTGTGATGGAGTAGTACTCATTGCCACAAATAAATGGATATATGTATATACAGCGAATTGATTTCATTCGGGCGAAACTCAAAAAAATAATTAAAAAAAATATTGTAATACATTCTTACTATAATTGTAACTCTAAAATTACATTCAATTACTATTTAGTTGTATGAATTTAAAAAATTTAGGACAAAAATATTTTTCCCGCAAAAATAATTGTTATTTTTATGTTTAAAAGTATAGTACTTTTTTCATAAAAATAATATTTTTTGGTAAAACAAAATATTTTTTCTATAAGACATAGTTTATATATATATTTTTGTATTATTATTTTTCATTGTCAAAAACTTATATATAAATATACAATTTATAACCATGGTATTGATATTTCATTAGAATTTTACATTCTACAACTGTAAATAATGTATCTTCTCGACAAACATTTTTCTTCTCTTAAAAGTATCTGTCTTTAGGAGTTCTTAGGTGTGTGTAATAAATGCGATTTTTTTCTTGAATTGAGAGAAATTTCAAGTCCGTGAGTTTTACCTATTGTTGTTATTATATCTCATAAACTTAACGGATTTTATCCGTGCATATATAGCGTACAATTTTTTGTCAATAATAGAACATTTCTTTCCTTATCTATTTTTTTGTGGAACATCTAATTATAAACAAACTACAAAAACAAAAAAAAACATTTAAAAGAAAACAGAGGTAGTACATATTATACCTAGTTACAAGATAACATTTTATGGGACTTCCAAATAGATACATACATATAATTATATAACTACAAAATTGAAAAGAAAAAAATAAGGGCCGGTCCAACCCAAACCACCGCGCCTCAGCCCTGCAAAGCTCATGGCCACCTCTTAGCAGGATAGTATATGCACAACTAAATCAATTGTTTAGACGGATAGGTGGATCGACCCATCTTGACGGCTCCCATATATACCTACATACAAAATAAATTTTATTTTAAAATTCCATATGAGTGAATAATTCACAATCTATAGTATATGGGGAAAACATTGTAGAGACAGTAAGTTCATATAAAATCATATTGATTTTTCCAAAAAGAATTGTTAGAGAGTTTTATTTAGACAATTTTTCCTACAAAATAGAAGGGGACGCTCAACCAACCGTGGAAATTTTATTTGCTGATAGAAAATGCAAGGCTAACAGATTATAGGTGAAATGGGTAAGCCAATAACAAAATGAAATAGAAGAATATAAAAACATTAAATAGTAGTATATTATTTTTATTACTTTTAATTATGTAAAAATATAAATAGTAGTGTATTATTTTTATTAGGTTTAATTATGTAAAGGTTCACGATATCTTTATTAATTATTATTTGTAGCATAACATAGAAATGCATTATCTTTCAAAAAAAAAAAAAAATTGTGCACACCGTAAAAGTTTCTTGCTCCAATTACTAATGTAAAGCTTGAAGCGGGGATTTTTTATTCACCCAACTGCATGCATGTAACTATATGATAATTTTAATTATCTAATTAAATAAAAACAATGACATTATATGATTAGGTTTAATGATATAATGATGTTATTTTTCATTTAATTAGAGAGTTGACAATATCGTGCAATTATATATTTGTAGTTGGGTTAGACAAGTTCGAATTTGAGCTTCATATCAACAATCAAAATTTAAAATTAAGTGGCGTACATTAAAAATATATATATATATATATAGAAAAAAGTAGTTTTGTTTTATGTCATAGTTTAAAGAATATAGTATTATAAATGATAATAAATGAAAAGGTCATAAGTTTGTATATAATTAAGTGTATTTATATGTTCCTTCGAATGTTAGTTGATATATCCTTTAATAGCAGCTGTCAAAATTAGAAGATAGAAAAGATCTATCAGTAGCTGTAATTTAATGACCTGCACCCCCACCGCTGCCTTCATATGCA
Source organism: Ajuga chamaepitys (assembly GCA_958295605.1). Taxonomy (NCBI): domain Eukaryota; kingdom Viridiplantae; phylum Streptophyta; class Magnoliopsida; order Lamiales; family Lamiaceae; genus Ajuga; species Ajuga chamaepitys. Next base: position 5,247,570 of record OY282504.1, read on the forward strand.
CTGCAACACATACACAAAATTAAAACCCAAGTTGTAATTTTTTATTATTTGGAATATTCTCATAACTATTCTTTGATGTGCCATTTTCTTGTCCCTATTAAATGGACAAATTCTATGGTGCATTTGTGGTACGAATCGGTGCACCTATTAATTTTACTTGTTATAGCAGGTTAGTTATCTATAATATTTTTATGGTTTTTATTATTTTGAGTTATGGGCTTGGATTTAGAATTGTAGGCATTTAATTGTGGAGTATTATTATTTTGGGTTGTGGACTTAATAATTTGAATTTAAAATGAAATATCATTTTTTGATATAAAAAAATCGAAATCTAAAATTCCCTACTTTATGAACCAAAATATGCAATAACCAGAAGAATTTTTTTTTCTCCTAATCTAAGAATAAAGAAAAAACCCTCCCCTCCCCCTATGGTGGCTCGAACCCAGGACCAAATGCCTAGGTAGTAGATGCTTTGTCACTTGAGCTATCCAACTTCCAAAGAATAGGTTGTTCATTTTCTTTTTTTCATTTTTGGTACTTCACTTTATCCATGAAAAGTAAGCAATTTTGATTAAACATGCCATATATTTGGGTTTGTCGGCGTCTGTAGGGCGGTCTAAGGAAGTGATTTTTAGCTCCATCATTGCCCGAGTGGATAAAAAATTGAAGAACTAGGAGAATAGCAGTCTCTCAAATGCAGACCGTTTAACTCTTATTAAGACTGTAGCATAAACGATCCCGACTTATGTGATGAGTTGTTTCCGACTACCTCAATCAGTGTTTAGGAGACTCCGATCTCTTTGCTCGAGTTTTTGGTGGGGACAGAAGGCGTCAGAGAAGAGAATACATTGGGGAGCGTGGGAAAAATTGTGTAGGAGAAAGGAGGAAGGAGGATTGGGATTGAGGGATATGTAGCTAAGCAGGGTTGGCGGTTGTTGAGAGATGATAGCTCCATTCTATCCAAAATATACAAAGCTCGATATTACCCAAATGAAAATTTCCTGGAAGCACCTATTGGCCATAATCCTAGCTACACTTGGAGAAGCATAGTTGCAGGAAGGGAAGTATTAAAATTGGGGTTAATATGGAGAGTTGGGCATAATTTTAAGGTGAATATATGGACGGACCCATGGGTGCCAAATAATAAAGATTTTCGAGTCCGCAGCTATAAACCGCCGGAGTGTCAAATAGAGAGGGTTGGGGATCTTATGGATCCTATATCGAGGAGGTGGAAGTGTGATTGGGTGAATGCTATTTTTTACCCTGATGATGCTATTCAGGTTCGAGCTATTCCGCTATATGAAGGGCAAGGTACAGATGCGCTAATCTGGAAATTCTCGAAGAAAGGCCAATATGAGGTCAAAACTGGTTACTATGTGGCGTTGGATCGTTTGGGATTTCAGGGGCCAAGCACGTCCTCTGCAGCCAACTCTAAACAGGTATGGAAATTCATATGGAATTTGGATATACTGCCGAAGATCAGGGTGTTTCTATGGAAAGCTGTAAATGGGTTTTTACCAGTTATGTGGAGCCTTTGACGGCGGGGCATTGATGTAGATGGTGATTGTAAGCGATGTGGTGAAACAGTGGAAACGGGGGAGCACGCTCTACGCGATTGCAGCTGGGCGAATGCATATTGGAAGGCATCTCCACTTTGCTTAGATGATAGTTGGCTCAACAGTAACCGGTCTCTGGCAGACTGGGTGGAACAAGTATCAAGAATGGAGGTGACAGAATGGCAGGAAACTTGTGCTATGCTTTTATGGATGCTATGGCGAGCGAGGAATTTGCTATGTCATGAAGATCTCCAGATGCAGAGTTCGGACTATTTTAGAGTAGCAACGTCTATCTTGGCTGATTACAAGATGGCACAGCGACGAGTCATACCAGCTGCAACAAATTCAGTCCCAGCAGTATGGGAAGCACCAGGAGCAGATATGATGAAGTTGAATTCGGACGCTTCAATTAGTCGGATAGGAGGTACGAGACTGGGATGTGTGATCCGAAACAATAAAGAAGAAGTGGTGGTGACGAGAATGGAGAAGCTGTCAGGCTGCATGGAGGTTAAGACTGCTGAAGCGCTGAGCTGCTTAGCGGGAGTTCGGCTTGCGATCCAAAGTGGTGTGAACAAACTGGTTGTCGAAGTTGATAATCTTCTGGTTTTTAGAATGCTCCAATCTAGCAAGCCCGATGATTCCTATTATGGCTCGATTGCTAAAGTTTTACTATTGTTACGTTTTAATTTTAGTGAATTAGTTTTCAGTTTTGTTAGATGGTCGGGCAATAATTTAGCCCATAATCTTTCTCGTTTTGTCTTTTCGTCTGATTTTCATGATGTGAAGGTCGGTAATGTCCCCTCCTCACTCGAACACATTGTAAATTTGTAACTATGGAGGCTCATTTGCCTGATTAATACTATTGATGCATTTAAAAAAAAAAAAAAGGAACAAGAGATTTTAAGGTACATTTAGAGCAAAACCATACGAGAGGGAGATTTCATAGAAAAAATCAATTTTACAATTCATTTCTAAAAATAAAAAAATCAACTCTCTATAATTATACATTTAAATCAGGTTCTTGAAATATGAAACGAACATCATCCTCCATACCCAACCATTCAGCGGCTTATGCTTCGAGGTTGACCAGAAAAAAGTTCCTCATTTGTTTCAGTGTCTCCACTTTGAATTAAAGATGTTGAAGAAGAAGGCTACCACGAATCGAGATATCCCAACATATCCAGTCAACTTCCATTCGCAAGTTCAACCAATTGTTCTATACCTGAAAGTCTTATTGAGGTTTTTTTAGGAGGATAACAATAAGTCTTCAAATCTCCACCACCTCCATCGTTGCCGCCGCCACTAAAACCCTAAACAAAGAGCAAGACTTTGCCTCTAATAAATCTTGGCACCCTAGGAACAGTGAGAAGAATCAGGTTTTCTACAGGCTAGGATTGTATCCCCAAATTTCCACCACCTTTGCTCTCGCCGGCAGACACCTAATGAAAGAGGGACAAAAGGAAGAACGAAGAGAAGAAGAAGAACGAAGAGAACGAATATTGATATTTCTTTTACTATATTTTATTTGGTAACCTACTCCACAAGTAACAGTTTGGTAAATCTGATGGCTCTTATTAAATGTTTAAGATCTAACGGTCTAAATTTACTGGGATACCTGTAACCCGGGCCATCCTAGAGCCCTCTACTAAATGTGTATAGGATATGTGTGTGTGTGTCTATTTTTGGGCTCAATTTATTCAAGATGGGCCTAATATAAGAGTTTGATTATATGTTAACTCCTTACCATCATCCACTAACAATAATATAATATAAATCATCATTCAAACACAATTTTAATATATACTTTAATCAATAACAAATTATTCTTTAACTAACTCTTACACATATTCCATCACATTTTTTAATTTAAAAATATAAACAAACAACGACTTAATCTACAATGAACAACACCAAACACCGCTTTTCATCTTCAACCTACTTCTTCAACTATATCTACCTCAGCCACCACACTCTATGTATAGGTTCGAGTCTACGGATGCGGAGGGTCTGATAAATTTGTCGTGGAAATTTTAGGGGATCTTTACAAACAATGGTGCTTCTAAAAAGTTATTTAAATTGATTATTGTGGTGAGATGAGAATTCGGTAATGTTTAAGAAAAAAATGATTTTAAACAAAATATAAGTGCTTTTATGGCATTGCAATACTGTTAGATTTCACTCATAATTCATTAATCTTCAAGCTGGCCTTTGCAAGGAAGACTAGAACGAATTGATGCAGCGTCATTGTTCTTGCTTTGTTTTGGACTGTAGGCGTGTTTTTGTTTGGGGGAGGGGAGTTGTCAAGTGGGATGTGCGTATTGGGGTTAATGGCAGATTTTTTTTTTTTTTTAAATCAAAGATAAGAATTATATTTCTCAAACAATGTTCATAACTATAAGACTCTCGATTCAATCGGTAAATCATGTCACATCCAAATACGTGGATAGGCAGAAGAAAAAGAAAAAGAAAATGTGTCAAGTGATAAGCAACCGAAGAAATCCCTGCTCCGTGACTGCATCCACAAAAAGCAAAGAATTGGAAAACCACCACTGTGATACTGAACAATTAAATAGACGTCATCTAGAACAAAACAAAAACAAAATGAAAACAAAAGACGTACTAACCACAAGGATGCTAGGTCCTTCAGATCAGGAAGGCAGACAAAAAGACCAGAAGGGCCGACAAAAGTCACACGTTGGCGGGGAAAAATACGCGAGGAAAAATCTTAGCTGAGAGGAGAAGCCTAGAAACCTAAAAATCAACAAATAAAAAAAAACAATTGAATGTGATTGTCGTATTATAAAACTAGAAAAGAGCGAAATATGCAGTGGGTCATTGGAGATTCTAGAGAGAACGGTTTTTTCTTTCTTATCGGACTATTACAAAGGGGACGTTTATGTTTCTTTCAGAGAGAATTACTTCTGCAATTTGACGGAGAACGTACGACGGGGTTACGGCACTTAACGACTTTGGAAGACGAAGAGGCGGTTATGAGAGGGTGTCTTTTTAATTTAAGGAGTAAAGATATTTTTTAAATGATAAATATAATAAAGAAAAAGTTCAATTTATTTTTAAATAAAAACCCCAAAATCCACTGGTGCCATTTGCTTTATTTTCAAATATATATATATATATATAAAAGTAAAATGGAGGTTAGTTTAGTACTTTTAGTTTTCCCGCCTAAACTTTAAGGCTATAATTGGTAAGTTTTTATTAGTATTGGTAAGTTCATAATTTTTTTATAGATTTTTTAATTATAAATATTTTTTTCATTTCTAATCCGTTTTTCAGATATAATATATCAAATTATTTATCTTTTTACGATCTTTAATATGACATGGAGATCACATATATTAAAAAGAGATACTTGATAACAGATTGTTTATTAGTTAATTATTATATTACGTTTGCGTGTTAATTATGAATTGGACTATAATATTGAGGTTAAGTTGCAATTAAAAATGCGTAAAATAATTCCTTCATAAAAAAAATATTGATTGATTTTCTATAAAAAATACAACTAATCAGTTTATTTTATTCGACATGAACTTTCAAATATTTTCTTTATTTTTTAAATTACTCTAGGAGAAAAATCATTCTTTAAATAATGAAACTCCTAATTTATTAAATTAAAGGTAAAAAGTTAATATTTTAATTTTATAATCAGTTTATTAAATTGTTATATCTGCTTATATGTTTTTATAATAACAATGTTTGTTTGATTAGTCGTGGAAATACGGGAGCTTTGAGCATGTACTTTTTTTTATATAACAATGTCTTTTCATAATTATAATAAAACATATTTTTATTACTTATTCATATTTTTATATAATGTAAAAAAATTTTAAAAAAATTACAATTTGCAATCTAAATTATAACATCAATTTGCTAGATTTTGCAATTTTATTTTTATTCTTTTACATAACGAATCTCAACTATATATTTTTTACACTTTGCAACCAATACAATAATTTGTTGCACTAACTAACCTCAATTATGTCTTTTTAAACCTAATAAAAAAATTATATTTAAATAAATATACCATTTAACAAAAATATAAATTTTATTTGAATAAATTACAACATCAAATAAAATTTAACAATATTCAAATATATTGAAGAACTCACGGATCTTAATTTCTTATCCAATTATTGAATACCTTTTGGATTGTGTTTTTTTAATGTTCAAATTTATTTAAAAATAAGAATTATTTAAGTATATTTGAAATCACCAAGTGAAATGTTAAAATTGCAAATGAGAATCTAATTTTCAAAGAAAAAAGTTAATTTTTACATTATAAGTTAGCTTTTTGTTTAGATAAATGAAAAATCTCTGTGTGTGTGTGCGCGATCACTCACGCACTATAAGAAGGTTAATTTCATAATTTTAATTTTTTTGGCTAAATTTTGGACCATAATTCTGTAATTAAGTTGTAATTTTGGAAAGTTTAAACTATTTTTAAAAATAAAATAAAATAATAACTTCTTTTTTTTTTCATTTCTAACCCATTTTTATGTAATATAATACTATCATTTTAATGGTCTTTTCACGAACTTTAATTTAATATTCATGTCGCACATATTATAATGAAACATTCAATATGAAAAGTCATATTATTTTTTGGTTGATTATTTGTATTAAATGTCAGTATTTATTGGTCTGTAAACCAAGATTAGTTAAATAGTTTTTTTCTATAAAAATATTAATTTATTTATTCTATAAAAATACAATCAATTGGTTTGTTTCATTTTACATAAAATAAATCAATATTCGATATATACATAAAAATAATAAGGAGAGAATTTCTATAAATATATTTTTCCACTATTCTTTTATAGAAGTTTTGTCAACTTTCCATTTTTTTGAAGAATGAAACCGATTGTTGATATCGATTTTGGATTAAATTTGATATTTATTGTGGTTGAATTATTTGTGTAGGGCTTGTATAAAAAAAATAAAAGAAGTTAGCTAAAGAAAATCTTACAAGTATAATAGATTATTTTTTTACAAAAGGAATAATTGATCAATTATATTATTAAATTTCTTATCTCAATTTTGTTTAATAAAATAAAGAGAAACTATTCCGAGCGACCTCATCATCAACATAAAAAATGGGCTATACACATTTTACTAAAGTCTGTATTTTCTGTTCAATTACTAAACTGAAATAGATGCTAAAAACTACTATAAGTATTTTTTATTTTTTCTGCTATCTTTTGAATCTGAACATCACTTGACTTTTATTCATGTATTGATTCTAAAAGTATGTTTATGATGTAACCATCCTATTATTTTCTTTTTAATATAAATAATTTTCTATTTTTTTATGTTTATGATGTTACCATTCTATTAGTTTTCTTTTTAATATAAATAATTTTCTATTTTTTTACGATCGTCAATTTGAACCATAGATTCCATATATTAAAAGTGATACACCGATCACATGTGTGAGTTTCAAACAAAATTGAATGAATTATAAAAATAGATTTTACATTTAATATTTATCTAATGTTATAATGCTTACGATTGTCTAATGTCTAATTCCAAATGTTTAAATAATTATTTGATTAAAACTTGGTTACAATTTAGATGACTGGATCACATAATATATATTTTATTAAAAATATTACTATATAAATAGACTTCCGTGCATCGCACGGGATATATACTAGTGTTGCTTTAAAGCACTTCTAAAAATCGATTTTAATGCCGAAAAAATAGGTTTGCATGATTTATACAGTTCTGTGGCAACTTGAACAATTTACCTGACAACTTAAATACTTTTCATGATAACTTGAGTATGTGCCACAATGTGTAACAATATTGACACGATTTGTCACAATTTGTGGCAGGCCACGATATTTCATTGCCACGAATTGTGGCAATGTTAGTATAGTATTCACATGTCATGAAATTGTCTGCTTCTGGGGCAAGTGATATTGCCACAATTCTTGGCAAAGTCATATCATAATAAAGAAAGACTAATTTTTTTATATCTTTTCAAATAATCATACGATGGGGAGAGCGTCTATTTCGTCTTTTTATTTCAGTTGTTGGAGGTCATCCGGGTCAAATTTATCGATTCACAATAAAAGTGAAGTGAAATTATAAGAATGGATTTAATAACAAATCATCATTCTTCACAAATAAAGCGTTTACAAAGTTTTAAATTGGTAAAAGAAGAAGATTTTAAAAAATAGGGTTTTTTTTTATTATTATTATTACGATGAGATGAAAGTTCGAAATAAAATTTCGATATTTTAAGTGAACATGTGGTTGGCCCATATGGTGTCATATACTTTTAACATTTTCATTTTATTTAAATATGTTATGTAAATTCGTGGTGTCTCACAAATGATTATTTCATTGTTAATGGGTAATTTGTTGATCACTTTTTATTTTCCAAATTTTGTAAGAAAGTGACACATTGCATATGGGAGATTGAGTACATATGCGTAATTTGTTTATATCTATTTCGTGATAATTTGAAATTATTATAATTTTGTAGCTATTGGTGTGTACTCTTAACCATATGTCTTACTTCTAAAAAGGAATTTATGATGTTGTGGGCTTGACTTCCAATTCAATCAACTTGCTAAATAAATAATAAAATATAGGTCCGAAATATTCAAAACCAACATTTTTCTAAACGTAATCCACTACTTTATGCAATTGAAAGGTAATTAGTGAGAGTATAAAATATCCATATTAAGAATACAAATATACAATGCAATTATTGAAAAATTAAATTAGAAACTTCTGGAGAAAAAAATTCATCTTCTTCTATCATCTTCAGATATACCGTTCCCCTCCATAACCCTAACTCTTGAAGAAACGTTAATAATATAATATGATTTAATGTAAAGGGTAAGACTAAAATTTAATGAAAAAATTGGATCCATTTGTACTATATTTGGGGTTGTATTAAGAAATCGAACGTGTTAAGAAAAAAGTCTGTGAATAGACTGCACCTGAAATATATTCTACCGTTCTAACTCATAAATTTTGAAATAATATATGATATATGTATGTATAAAATAGGGGGAAAATGAAACTAATTTATGAATTGAGTGGCACGTGAAAATTTTAATTGTGTGAATTTTAGATCATATTTATTTAGGGATAGAATGTGATAATAATTACAATGTATTGTTAGGGTCCGTTTGTTTAAGATTTGGTTCAGTAGATTTAGAGGACCGAATCCCAAAAAATACACTCATTAACTCCCTCAGTCAAATTTAACTTAGTACTTTCTAGTTTTAAGCAAACGGACCCTTAAATTATTCTTAAAAAGTTATCAAAACGTATTAAATAATTAAATAATAATTAATAAAATTATTTAAATCAAATGGTTACCTCCCTTATTCACGGGTTAATTGAAATGGCCTACTTATTGTGGGCCGCACCGCCATGGGTCCGTGACCCAAATTCAAACTCCATTTTATGGTTGCACATGTTTGTCTGCCTAATTAATATCTCCATTAATATTTATGTCTCTGTGTTTTTTCTCTCTTTCTACTAGGATTAGAAAAAAGGAAAAATAATTAATGTGATTAAAATAGAATTGAGATATTAACAAGAAGTGTCCTTTATATCTAAAAGAATATCCTTCTTAGTGGTGGGCTTCTATAGAGTCGGGTTTGGGTACCTAACTCAATCGTACCAGTTTTACTCATCAGGTTGGGTATTTGTTATTTCAACAGGTATCAAGTTACACCCCAATCTCTATTTCTTGAGTTATTGGGTCGGATTTTCTTTTATATTGCTCCCCTCTGTTTCATATTAATAACGTTTTATAATAAATGACAGAATTAAGAATGCAGTAGATTGACAAATATACACCTTAGTTATTACCAGTTTCACACCCATTACTTTCTAAAATCTCGATATATCTCTTTCTTTCAATAATTACCATACGGTCTTTTCTCTCAAGATTATTGTGGGCCTCTTTCTCGCTCTATCTTCAGTCTTCACAGCTATATCTACACGTCTTTGAATATCTATTTTCTGTCTTCATATCTGCATTCATGGTGCTTTTGACATCTGAATGCATGCTGCTTTGAAGTATCACCATTTATTATGATTGTTACCCTCATTATAGAGAATCTAAAAACATTGATATTTAAGAAAAATGAGGGAAAATGTATTTCAATTTAAATTATGGAATAAAGGTAAAATAGTATACGATAATTTAGAATGAAAAAAGGGAAGATTTTAGGGTGAAAAAATTTGACCAAATCAAAATAGTAGTGATTAGATGAAAAGTAAGATATATTTTAGGATTAAGTCAATGAGAAAATTTGTAGAAATTGTGAAAAATATCTAAAACGTCAACTAATTGAAAAATGATTAAGAAGTTAAAACATCAATTAATATGAAATGGATGGATTATATTTTAACAAAACCATAATTTTGAAAATATTTCAACAATCTGAAAGAAACAAAAATAGACTCACTCACAGAAAAGTAGCTTTGGGAATACCCGACCTGATCCTCTGAGTACCGGCCGGATCGGATACCCACGAACCGAGTACTCGTAGGTCAAGTATTTTTTTAATCGCATACCCGGTATAGCGGATACTCAACCCGACATCCCGGAACCCATAAAAAATCCCGTCTAGAGTCATCCCTAATCCTTACGTCCAATCTCCTATTCTTTATGTACAAGATCCTTCATGCTTAATAATATTTCATCTCTTATTCCTACACAATTAATGTTGAAAATGCAAATAATTAATCTTGTGTGAATTAATATATCACACCAAACAAATACATATAACAATTATAGTAGAAACGAATGAATCAGCAGACTACAATTTGCCTGAAAAATCTTCAAGTATAAAGGGAAAAACACAGGGCAAACACAAAGCAATTTCAAAATATATCAAATATTAATTACATAGTTTATCAGGTTTTGCCCTAATCAAATAAATATCAATTGGGAAAATCACCAAATTATCTAGCGAAATAATAAATCAAGAGTGGGTGCACCCAACACATAATAGGCTTATTGTGCACTTCTTTCTTTTTCAGCGAATTATAATATATATATTAAGGCATGTTTAGTGGCACATAATAGTTGCTAGCCTAGGTAGTAAAGGTGTATGTTGCTGCCCTTTAGGGTGCGGGTTCGTAACCCGACGACCCCTTGTTCTCCACTTTTTTCTATATATGTGCGTGTATTATTATTAATATTAATACATTCCCCATTTTTAATTTTAGAATTAGACAATATTTGCACCGCATTTTTTGTAACAACATGAGGTGGTGGCCTGGTGGATAAACACTTACTTGTGCGTGTAATGGTTCGGGTTCGAACCCTGTTAAGCGCTTCTAATATTTTTTTAGACAACGTAATATATTATTAAAAAAATTATATATCATTCAAAAAAAATATGTATACCTGTAACTATAATATATTTTATTACGCAATATAACAGATAATATTAAACAACATAATATGTTATTAAAAAATTATACATGTAACTATAATATATACTATTATGCAATATAACATAAACTATTGTCTACATGGAGACTCTTATTCATTTGAAATTTTAAAATCCATGTGAGTTCTACGTTTTTCGATTAAGATTATTTTATGATGATTTCTTAAGTTTTTAAAAGATATATTTGCAACAACTTTATGAAATACTAAGTTTTATATCGTGTAAATAAATTATTCAACAATAACTTATTTAATGATGTAATTTTGACTCTTTACAAAATTTATAGTTTTATTTTGTGTGTTTTTTTTTTTTTTTTTTTTTATTCTATGTTATCAGAAATGGCACATGGAGCTCTCCGTAGGTTAAAAAAGAGAACCTATCCGAAAGGGCCGCAACCACTGTTGGTAGATCACTCAGGGAAGAGTGCGTCCTCTAATTCCGATATCCTAAGAAAAACAAGGGAACTTCGCGAAGAAAAAGATATGTCAATCGATGATGAAATTGAGGCATTACTTTCATCTGGAACACAAGATTGTAATGACAAAGGGAGACACAATACTAATCCAGATCAGAATACAGAGAATGCCACCCTGTGAAAACGTTGTAGTTCATCCATCTCAATCTCCTGAAGATGCAGTCACTGGAAGCTCTGATATCCAGTCTACTGAGAGTCATCAGACTCCAATATCTACCACTAATGGAACAGAAGGTACATAGTAATGATATTTTTTTAATTTTTTGTGATTGTAGGTGTAATATATTTTAATAATTTTTTTTTACCAAATATGTAGCTTCAGTAAAAGAGAACGTGGTCAGACGATGGGTAAGGGAATAATGAAAATGTTTGCTGCATATATCATGATCATGCCCCAACTTAGAAACTAGTTTTAAAGAAAATAATTTTCTAGAAAATGATAGCTAAAGATGAAGTGGCGTTTTCTAGTCCAAATTCCTGTCATGGTGGATTTAAATATTAGGACGTCGCATACCTATTATTACTTTATGAAATTGATTTTAATTTTTATATTATGTTTTGGCAGATGAAATACGAAGACTACTGGTTGCAAGCAGCCAAGGATTATCTTACACACATCCCATAATTAGCTAACTAGCCACTGTAAATAGACAATGTAGGTTAATATTATTACACCAACTGAAAAATTGTCTTTTGATGTTGGTTTATTAATGTTTAAAAAAATTATTCAATTGAGGGTGTTTACAAGTGCAATATCATTCTTAAAATATATTGTACGGAGTTCAATGTATTTATTGTATAGTTTTTTTATTTATGAGACAATAAAAAAAAAAAGGTCATTAAAATATTTTATTTTGAGATGATTAAAAAAAAGGTCACTAAAGGAACTCTTTTCAGAAAATTATAAAAAACGTCACTAAAAGAATCTTTTTGAGGCAATTAACAAGAAACGTTAAAGGAACTCTTTTAAGACTATTAAAAAAAGTCACTAAAAGATTTTTTTTTGAGACAATTAAAAATAGTCACTAAAGAACTCTTTTGTGACAATTAAAAACGTCACCAAAAGAACTCTTTTGCGACAATTAATAAAACATCACTAGAAGAAATCTTTTGAGACAATCAAGAAAATGTCACTAGAAAAAAATCTTTTGAGACAATTAGGAAACGTCACCAAAAAAATGTATTAGAGACGTTTTGGAAAAATCGTCTCTAAATACTATTAGCAACTAGGATATTGTGATGTTTGGTGTGACGAAATATTTTCGTTCCAATAATTATTTGTGATGTTTTTATAACTTTTAGTGACGTTTTTCATTCGTCACTAATTTCCTTATTTGTTGTAGTGCATGTGGTCGTTCATGTAATGGTGCATCAAAGGGACTATCAAGTCGTGCATCAACCATTACTAACAAGTCGTGCATGAAGGCTAATTTATAGTCGTGCGTCACAACTTTCATAAAGTCGTGCATTAAGTTCATGTGACAATAGGCCGTGCATCAATATCACATTCGCCAATTAACAGGCAATACACGAGTTGTGCATCAACATGCATAATAGTGGTCGACTGGTCGTGCATCAAGTCTTGCACGAACTCTTTTTCGACAAATGGTCGTGAATCATTCCCACATTCGTGCATCAACGGGTGACATACTTGTCGTGCATCAACATTGTGATAATGATGCACGACACATTAGCGAAATGAATTCGTGCAACAACGGGTGAAATACTTGTCGTGCATCACATTGCATTATCCTAGTCGTGCATGACCATGCATAATACTAGTCGTGCAACAACATATCACAATTTCGTGTGCATTTGTCATGCAACAAATCATGCATGAATTAGTGCATTTTCGTGCATCAAGTCGTGCACGAATTCGTACATTTTCGTGCATCAATTTTATACACGAAATACAATCATCAAATTTATACACGAAATACAATTATCCAAATTTATACACGAACTACATTTTCGTGCATCATATTCATACATGAAGTACAATTATCCAAATAATTATGAACGAAATACAAATTACTTCTAAGACATTATACACGACTTCTAATGTATGATGCACGATAGTCATTCCAAAACATAATTCAAAGTGAAACATATTCAGATTTGAATCACAGAATATTAAGATAAAAATTTGACAAGATTGAATCGAAGATTATTCCCTCGTAATGTAACGGTATAATGCAAATGGAGGTTTCGTCGGAATGTTCCACCAGAATCGTGCCGACAGTGGATTCTCCAAACCCTGCAAAATAGAAAATGGAAAAATATGCTTCTTGATTATTTGTTTATAATTACTGCAGGGTGAGGGAATGGTGGGTGAGAGTGGAATAAATGAAGGGTAGTTTATGTCATTTTGGGTATTTTTGCTATTGAAGAGTCAAAGTGGCAAAAAACTGTTTTGTTGCCTCTGACAGGCGACAGAAAAAATTTTCCTTTTTAAAAATATGGGAGTTGTTATCATTGGCTGAGATTGTTGACTGTGACAAGACAATTTATATATTTCGGTAAAATTTACATATATGCAAATATGCGGTATCTATTATATTTCAAGTTTGAATTAAACATGCTTTTCACAATTGATTTTCAGGATGGAGGTTTCTGGAGCATGCAGCGATTGTGGATGCTGCAGATTATTTATGCATGAATAGTCGTGATCACTGTATATATATTTGAACTACAAATTTTCAGTAGATAGAAGTTTACAACATTATTACGCTCTTAATACATGTAAAGTATTATGTACCTTATAACCATGAAATTGTATTAGCCTTCTTATCCTCTGAACATGAATAAATGGTTATGCATCTGCAAACAAATAAAACCTTTCCTTCAAAATCATTCTTTATCATCGGTTGACCAAAATGACACTGATAATACTCTATATAATTTTAGTTAATTTACATCATCACACAATTATTTGTATTTGTAATGTTAGTAAGTTCGTAGAGAAGTTATTTTGTTCGATAATGATTCAACGTTATTAGATCTATCATCATGACAAAACATAAAATTAAGGATGATAAAATAATGAATACATCATAATAAAACTTGATACAGTGGAGATTGAATAGTTCTTAGGCCCGTTTGGTTGTAAATCATCAATGATAATGATAATGTGTATGAATGAGAGGTCAATCATCTTATGGAATGAAATGAGGGGAATTGTTAATGAAATGGGTAATGATTAACTTTTTATTATGTACCAAACATCTTAAATGGGAATAAGTCCCCATTCATTATCATTCTTTACCCCTAATTAACCCCCAACCAAGCGGGCCCTTAATAAGAGATGCATAAGAATAAGATAAATGATGCAATAAAGTTAAGTTATATTGTAAAATTTTGCTTAGGTAATTTCTCTTATTCTAGGGTTAGAGAGTAGATTATGTGGATCATTCTGAGTTTCATTTATTAACTGAATTTCGTTCTATGATTCGATCTATGTGTTCATGAATTGATTGTGTGTGTTAATGATCTGATCAATGATTAGACATGTTAGACTTAAAGAATCGAGATTCGAGAGAGAAGTTTTTTAATAGGATTATGAGACGTACACAAATATTCAATAGAAATGAGAAGTTAGAGGTATTTGTAAGGACAGTGAACTTTAATACTTTTAGAAGTTATATATAACAATCGATCAGAGACAACGGTTGTTGCATGTAATCAATGGTTTATTCGCTCCGAGAGATAGTTTAAACTAGACTTGTGATCGTCCTGTAAGAACTAGAATTTGGCTTAACAATTTATTTTTAATTAAATAGAAATCTTAGGCAAGCAATAATTAAATCGACTCCTTAGTGATTTATCCTTATTTGTCATGTTTGGTGATTTATTTAGTAATCTTATTTTAAAATTTTTAGTATAATTGTTGGTTAAAAACCAAGTTATTCACTATTCGGTTGTCTAAATAAAACAAGGTCATTAGGGTTACAATACTAAATAAGCTTGAAACATCCGATCTGTGTGGGATCAACTTTACTCGTTGTTATCTGATGATATGCTGTACACTTGCGGTATAGCTAGAGTGTGAAAGAAATAGGGAACAACACCATTGTCGGGATTGGTAGGTTTAAGCCATTAATAATGTGATAGATAATTTGGTTTTAATCTTAGATATTTATTTACTTTTCGTTGTATACTAGTGAATACCTCTGTTAATTTTTATTTTTTTGTCAATAGAAAAATGAATATGTCACTAATATATTATAAGAAGCATATTTTTAGTTTTAAGTGTATATATATATATATATATATATATAATAGTAATATCGAAGAGTTGTAAAAAGTATTGAAATGATGAAATTTAAATCAACCGTAGAGTAGAATCAAAAGCGGAATAAAAATTAATAATTAAATACTCCCTCCCCCCCTCAGTTTTGCACACTTTCCATTTCGGTCCGTCCCATTCAGTTTTGCACACCCTTAAAAAGGAAATTTCTCTTACAATCTCCACCCTCTCTTCGCCTTTGAAAAAGTCAATAAAAAAGCAAAAATTATTTTTTTCTTAATATGCGTATCCGTCCCTACGTGCAAAATTGAGCGGAACAGAGGGAGTATTATATAAGAAAAATAATTATAACGACAATGTGTATAGTATTCCGCCCACGCACTATTTTACATTTTGGAACTATATCTGGGAATCACAATAGAAGGAGCAGGGTTGGACAGTGTTACCATCAAGTAATCAAGTAATAAGAATATAACACGTCAAGTAACCATTGCTTACAAAAATTAATATAGGTAATAATAATAATAATAATAATAATAATAATAATAATAATAATAATAATAATAATAATAATAATAATAATAATAATAATAATTTCGACTTGACGAGTATCGAATGGAATGTCGAGGCGTGGAACTATACAATATATTAGAACTATACAATACTGAATTATACAATGCAATTTAAATAGTGGATGTTCACGATGGTAAATCCCGTAAATAAAAAATATATATATATATATATAGAAATTTTAAATACTTTAATATTTTAAAATTTCAAATTGCAACTATGCAGAATTGAGAAGTATGGGTCATTAGTTGCAATAGTTCACTACAAGAAAACGCGTAAATAGCGGCGAATTTTTAGCTGCAAAATTCATATTCGCCGCTAAAATTATAAATAGCGGCAAAATTTCATGCTTCGCCGCTAACTTTAGCGACGTTTGGAAATATTTTGTGGCTAATTTTATTTCGCGACGAAAACCTACATTTCGTCGCTAATTTAGCGATGAAAATACACTATTCGCAGCAAAGTTAGCGGCAAATATATTATACTTTGTCGCAAAACATGTATTTTTAAAAAATATATAGTTAAATCCAATTTTCTATTTATTATATATCAAATAGCGACAAAATATGTATTTTTGCCACTAACATTTAGCGACATGTCAATTGAAAGTCGTCGCAAATCACTAAAATATCGAAATTAATAATAAAATTATTTTCTTAGTAATTTAAATTATAATAATTTTAGTGTGAAGCCGACAAAAGAAAAAATATTTGCGGCGAAATTTATCCATACGCCGCTAACTTTAGCGACGTTTGGAAATATTTTGCCGCTATTTTTACTTCGCGACGAAAACCTACATTTCGTCGCTAATTTAGCGATGAAAATACAATATTCGCAGCAAACTTAGCGGCAAATATATTATACTTTGTCGCAAAAACATGTGTTTTTAAAAAATATATAGTTGAATCTAATTTTCTATTTATTATATATCAAATAGCGGCAAAATATGTATTTTTGCCGCTAACATTTAGCGACATATCACTTAAAAGTCGTCGCAAATCACTAAAATATCGAAATTAATAGTAAAATTATTTTCTTAGTAATTTAAATTATAATAATTTTAGTGTGAAGCCGACAAAAGAAAAAATATTTGCGTCGAAATTATTCCATACGCCGCTAACTTTAGCGACGTTTGGAAATATTTTGTCGCTATGTTTAATTCGCGACGAAAACCTACATTTCGTCGCTAATTTAGCGATGAAAATACACTATTCGCAGCAAACTTAGCGGCAAATATATTATACTTTGTCGCAAAAATTATTTTAAATTATTTTCTTAGTAATTTAAATTATAATAATTTTAGCGACGCCTGTAGGTATTTCGTCGCTACTTGCAATTTGCTGCAAAAATTCTATATCTTCTCGCTAACATTAGCGATGAATATATAATTTTCGCTGCAAAGTTAGCGGCGAATATATTAATATTTGTCGCAAAATATATATGTTATGGTTAAATAAATAGTTAATTCTGATTTTTTTAACTTTTATAACATATTGCGGCTAATTATCCATTTTCACCGCTAACATTAGCGACAAATAACTTAATATTCTTTGCCAATTACTAAAATATCGAATTAAATAAGTGAAAAATATTTTTTTGGTATATTTAAATTCTGATAATTTTAGTGAGAAAGACATATTTTATCGCTAACAGTATTATTTGCTGTGAAAGTTCACCCTTTGCCGCTTATATTAACGGCGTTGCAGGCTTTTTTTTTATAGTTATACTAATGTGATTATAACTTACAAGTATTTGATGCAAATAATTTTATTGCACTAAAGTTTCTATGATATTTTAAAATTCTATATTTATTTAAAAATGCAATACATGATTCTTATATAATCTATTATCCATATATTAAAATACAATACATGATTTATGAATAAAAGATCATGAAATGAATCAATAGTTTACTTGATGACCATGTACAACTGTTAATTTTTCTTTTTCTTTTTAGTTGGTCTTGGATTTATCGGTAAAATTGCACGAAATATCTGTTATCTTTGATCACTTGCTTATGTTTTACGAATGTTGTATGTACATAGAGTCCTTTTACCTGTAGTAACCGGTAGCACAACCGATTATTATTGGCCTAGGTACATATAGTACTAGGTAAACAGATAAAACATGCAATATTTGTAAATTGCAGTATATATATATTTAACAAGTGATAAGCATAAAAGATATGTTAAGCAAATGATCAAAGTTAGAGGGTATCTTGTGCGATTTTTCCTAGATTTATCTATCTATATAATTTATTTTATTTTGGACTTTAAATAGCGACTTAAATATGATTTACCTATCTCTCATAAATAAATACATATAATACTACCTCCGTTTTTTAGACTTTTTTTAGCTTTTATTCTTTATTTATAAATAGTTGTCTCTTTATTTTTTTTGTAAATTTTTTCCAATAGTACCCCATAATTATTTCTAAAAAAATCTTTAATTATCTAACTTACCGTATCTCTATTAGGATCCGTGTGCTTAAGACTGAAGAATGCTGACTAAGGGAGTTAATGAATGTGCTTTTAAGATTTGATCCTCTAAATCTATTGAGCCAAATCTTAAGCAAACGGACCCTTAATGTAATTGAGAATTTATTTGTCAAATTTTCATACTCCTTAATTTTGAGCGAGATACCTTCGCGCAAAATCCTGATCGAAGCACATCTATTTTCCCCCTCCCAAAACCCTACCGGCAGAATCAACAATTGGGTATAAACACAACTACAGGAGAAAGCCGCTGCGGGAGAAATATACAGGCTGTAGGGCGCGACAGCGGAAGAAAGCGGCTGTGGGAGATTGATACAGGGCTGCAGGGGACAAGCGCGACATCGGGAGAAAGATACAAGGAGATTGGTAATAAAGGGGGTTGTTGGCTATTGCTGGATTTTGAGAGGTTTCATCGCATTTACATTTTTGTGCTGATCATTCTCAATCTTTTTGTCAAAATTGTTTTTGCAGAAATCGATTTGCAAGGATCCTAATGATTCAAAGGTTAGTCTATCATTCTATATGTATGTATTCCGTCCTACTCGATATCTCTAATTTACCAGTTGAATTATCTAGAAGAAGTATAGATGTAAAACACCCTGAAATCTTCAAGTTTTACAAGTATTATGGAATGGGCAAATGGCATACGATGTGGTCCTAACTCAGTTTTTTGGAGAGCTTTTATGGTTCATGAACTTGAGGATGATCTTGGAAAGGGTAAACTTTTTATAATTACAGCTTATGAATGATTCCCTTTTGCACTTTTGATTCTCATTTTTTTGGCAGAATGGTCTTTCAAATTGATTTGCAGCAATGCCGATCACAAATTTGCCGTGTATTTTTCCTGTAAATAAATTATCTGCCCCTGAATACTTGTACTTTGCAGGAGGGCCATGAACTCAGTCTTGCCACTGGCAATGCTGGTGGATGCCTGGCTTGTTGTATGCACTTTAGTTTTTTTGATTATAATTTGTCTATGTCATTCCATGCCGGCTCAAACTTTATATTCTTTTGTTTATTAATTTGAGGCATGTTAATATATTTGATAGCAATTGACTATTGTTACTTAAGTAATATTAACTTAGGCTCCATCTTTGAGGCACACGTGTAAAATACTTGTTCTCATTCATGTGGTCATTTTTCTCTTACCTGAACTCAGGTGGGTTAAGATGTCCCACAAATTCAATATGCAGCTTGTTTAGGAAATAAATAGCATAGAGGATGTATTTGGGTGATCTACTCATAACCTATTTAACATATATGATCTTCTACGTTTTGTGAATAAAGCAGGCAACATATACAGGGCTCAAATTCAATATGCAGTTTGTTTATGGTATTATTTTTACATATTAATGCTAGTAAATGTAGTTTATTGTTTTATGTAGCTTGTTTTTACTACGATATGTAGCAAAATTAAAATGGATACATGATGTAATGGTTTTTTTTCTTCAGGTTCATGGGGTTGATGAAGGGGCTTGGAATGAGGACCGTAATTCTTTTTTTCTTTTTTTTTTTTTGTGTGTTTTAGAAACTTCTTGTTTAAGTAATTGAATACTTGTGGTACCGAATATGTTGACATTTTGAATTGTTATTTTGACAATAGTTATTTTAGAATGGTTTTATAAATTATTCAAGAGCATATCATTTTAGCTATTTCTTCGAAATAGCAACGAGACTCAATAATGCGTTACAATTTTTTCTTAGCGACAAAATAATAAATATTCACCGCTAACTTTTGTTGCAAGATATAGATTTCGAAGCTAATAATTTTTTAATATAATTTTATTAATTAGCGATGATATTTTAACTTTTCACCGCCAAACTTAGCTACGAAATACAATTTCGCAGCTAATAGTTAGCGACGAACTTTTACATTTTCGTCGCAACATTAGCGACGAAAATATAATTTTTGCGGCTAATATATTTATTATTATTATTTTATAATTTTATTAATTAGCAACAAATATTTAAGTTTTCGCAGCAAACTAAGTTACGAAATATAATTTTGCAGCTAATAATTAGCGACGAAATTTTACATTTTCGCGGCTAATATATTTATTATTATTATTTTATAATTTTATTAATTAGCGACAAAATATTATAATTGCATCGCAAAATTGGCGGCGAAATAAAATATTTGCAGCTAATATATATTTTTTCATATTATTTATAAGTTTTATTATTAGTGACAAACTTATTTACTTTGCCGCTAATATTTGCGGCAATGTACTAATTTTCGTCGCAAACAAAATTAGCGACGATCAAATAGCGACGGCTCTGGCGGCGAAATTTTTTGGTCGCTAACTCGGTTTAGCGGCGAAATCCAATTGGTTAATCGCCGCTAAAAACACGTTTTCTTGTAGTGGTTATATCAATAATATCCAGAGAAAAAAAAATAGAATTCCTAAATATTAAATTATTATAATATATTTAATAATCTCAAAACTATAAGAGAATGACACTTGATAAAATGGCTATGAGAGTACCACTTGTCAAAGTGGTTTCTCTTTTAGTATATAAGGGATAAGGGATATATATAATAAATAAATATAAAATAAATAAATAAATTTGCTCTAGTCTTTTCTTTTGATATTTGATTCTCGTTGTTGGAGCTAACCTTTATTTTATTTGCGACAATGTCAATCTGCATACATAAGTAGTGGCGATACATATGTCGTGGCAAACTGAATATTTTCTATGGAAATATTTACTGTGTTTCGTGGAAAAATACTTTCATATTTTTCACAGATAGTAATTTTGTGGTCTAGAAATTTTTATTTCTTAGCATGTTCTTATCTTAACAAATCAAATAGTTTTTAGGACAATATATCCGTGCGGAACTATATTCGTAGTAAACTACACTTCGGGACATAATGCATTCATGACAAAATCCCCTTTTTGACATGTTAATGTCGTGACACATATGTAAAAAGAACAAATATGGCAAACAAGATTATAATTATATAAGAAATTTAAATCTAAAAGTTACAAAATATTATTTTAAACTTTCTCCGATTAAATAATGATGTGAAATGTAATCTTTTTGTGGCATGATACACGTCATTTATACATGCATTTTGGTATCATTTGCATGTGTATCTAGTCGGAATATGCTTAAACTCATAATCTTGAGCTAGATGACACGTTTGTGCTCGTTTTAGAGTTAATCAGGTATAAAAAGGCTAAAAGGTCCATTTAGACGAAGTTCGGATGAGAAACGAGCGAGAAGATGGGAAGAAACAAAGAAAATATGAAGTTGGGTAGAATATGGCAACTTGGTCAAGGCAAAAATGTGACTCGGTCGATGCCGAGTTAGACAGAAAAGAGTTTTTGGGCAGAACACCCCAACTCGGGCGAGGCCAAATGTGACTCGGTTGAGGCGAAATCATCCTCGGTCGAGGCAGTTTGGTGGCCCAAATTTAGTACACACGTTTTGCCTTATTTCGAGCCCGTTTCAACCCTAACCTTCCCAACTTATAACATGCTTCCTAGTCCGAATTTCTCATATTATCATCATTGGAGAACATTTTGGAAGTGAGATCGAAGAATAAGGAAGTGGCCAAACGACGATTGGAGAACAAGATTTGGGTTTTACTACTTCTTTTCTTTAGTTAATTATTCCAAACATGTTTGCTATGAATATTTGGTTTTTTACTTTGATTATGAGTAGCTAAACAATTATTGTGTTTTAAGGTTAGAAAGTAAATTGTGAATGACTATGTTTCGATTTTATCTTTAATTTTAGACTCCAATTTATATTTGTTTATCTATATGATTTGTTCTTATTTTATGAATTGCTTAATTTGACCAATTTAGTAATTCTACTTGCTTAAAAACTTGGCTAAGAGAGAAGGGGGTTGTTAATAGGCATACGAGCATAAAACGTAGGTACCAATAATCATCCGAGAGGAGTGAGGGCTTGCGTAGGCATCGGCCTAAGGGACCCTTGGGAGTCTTTTATGTGATAGTTGGCTCAAGAAGGTGACTATCCTTAATTGATCTACAGGTTAGCCGCTTCGAGAGGAGGGCTAATATAGAGTAGCACCACTTAATAAACAACATAATTGGTTTAAAAGCCTAATGTTTTAGGTTAATCTTACATAGGAGTTCATAATTGAAATTTATGCCCTATAATACATCTTTATCCATCTGAGTCTGTCTTGGTATTTGATTACTTGTTTTCCAAGAAATTCTTCGTTAGTTAATTATTTATATGCAATTAGATTTAGAAAATATTATTCGAAAGTTTAGATAGAGTAGAGGTACTATAATTAAGGTATTAGACTTGCATAATGCAATCTCTGTAGATCGACCATGTCAACCACTAGCTACTTTAGAACTGTGCACTTGCGGTATACTAGTGTATAAATTACTGCAATATGGCATTGCCACATACAAAATCTAAAACAACTAATAAAAAATAGAAATAACGATGAAACAACGGACAATCCGTTGATGGTTATGAAGCCAAATACATATTGCTTTCTAATAGACATAAATCAAAGTTGAATTTTATTTAGGTTTAATGTAACTTATGTTTTTCCCTTGAAATTTAAATCTAATTTAGTCTTAGGGTTAAATACTTAAATCATCCTGTACTTTGCGAATTTTTACACTTCAGTACCTAAACTTTGTTTTTTGATCGATTGCAACTTGAAGTCTATAAATCGTACAAGATGCAACCTTCGTCAATTTTTTCCGACCAAATGCCAAACACATGACAACCACATTCCAAATTCATGGAAATAGCAAAAACACCCCCCAATTTGGCATGTGATTGTCACGTGTTTGGTATTTGACTGGAAATATTCAACGGAGGTTGCAACTTGTACAATTCGTAAACTTCAGGTTGCAATCGGTAAAAAAAAAAAGTTTAGGAGTTGAACTATTAAAATTCGCAAAATACAGAATGATTATATTTATCCCTTAATCTTATGATGAACATGAAATTTACCCTTTTTCTTATGCTTTTCACGTCCATTTTATGATTAAGAATCGCGTGTAATTATCATGTTTAAGTGCGATTTCTTATTTTGTTGTATTTCCCGGTTGATTTTCCTTTTTAATATGATGTGGTGCGCTTTTGGGTGTTTTTGAGTCGTGTTTTGAAGGTTGAAAAAATTCGGAAGATCAAGAAGATCATTTACATCCATTTTCTCACTTCGGCCCATATCTCGAGGACCAAACGGGCTCAATCTGGGCCAGGGTCAGAGAATTAAAGTTCGACATGTTACGAACAAAATTTGTAAAGGAATCAAGTCAAGAAAATGGGTGGAAGGGCTTTAAAACGACAAGAAACGAAGAAAAGGTCATTCGCACGAGTATCCCCATTCCGGCCAACATAACGAGGCACAAACGGGCCCAAATCAAACTCGACAAAAGCCTAACTTAAAGTTCATTGAGTCACGGATAAATTCCATGCAGAGGTCGGGATGAGACGACGAGAGAAAAAGGCCCAAAACGAAGATGGAAAAAGATGGGACAAAACTAGAGCTTAAGTGTGGAGAACGGGGAGTGCCGGACCGGTCCGAACCGGTACCGGCCACGGCACCGGTTCAGTACCGGTCCGCGCACGAGCCCTTCCCCTATTCTCTTGCGTTGTCTTTGTTTTTTGACTGTAACTTCTTCATACAAACTCTAATTCAAACAATTCAAGATGACACGCGACCATGAGACAAAGATCTACAACTTTTGTGTTTGGACTGGAAGATGATTCCTCACCAATTATTCCCAGAATTCATAAGAAGTCCGAGTCGAGCGCACATGGGGCTCAAAACCGAATTTAAGAGACTTTAAACAATTTCTATTTATGTTTTTACACTTGTACCCTTAATGAAAGGGTGCTTTTCAGCTGTTTTTAAAGGAGTGAGGGAAAATGGATCCATATATTTCATCCCCTCATTCCCATTACAACACAATTTCATTTGCAAAAATTCTAGTTTTCTAATTACTCTCTCTCTACTATTTCTCTCTCATGTTCTCTCTAGAAACTAGGGTTCTTCACTAGTTTTTCAAGAATCCATTAGGGTTCTTGAGTTCTTTGAAAATTTTAGGGCTTTTTAGGAGTTTGTTGGAGGAAGTCGATTACGAACAAGAATCGAAGATCATTTTGGCATTTATTACAAGACTAAGCTCTCCTTACTCTCCTTTTCATTTATTGTCTTGAATTTATTACACCCCTTCCTTACCTCATTAAATGCTTGGTTTATGTCTTTATTATACCTTGATGATTGTACTTATGACTTGTGAGTAGTTGATTGTGGTTTCTAGGGTTGAGAATAACCCAACCCTAGGGTTTGATTCTTGGTGATTATGTGATTGATTTTTGGGAATGTTTGTGATTGGAATTGATATTGCGGGTTTGTATGAGTTATATTTTAGGCGTAGCTAACCTAGGATATACGTTTCTCCTCGAGGGCCCATGGGGGACGACGGGAGAACCCGAATCATAATTATCGATCTAGATGGATGTCCTAGGGCCTCGCTCCCTAAGCAATATCCACTTGGAATGGAGATTTTAGGATTAGTTCGATCACATTCGTGATTTGGTTGCCTTTGGCCTTGTAATTCAATTATCGGTCTTTAGTAATTGGAATTAGAGTGAATTAAAGTGTAATCGGCTAATTCGATGAATCCTTCTTGTTTGCCCAATTGGATTTCTAATGTGGAACATGACCTTCCATCACAATCCTTAATTAAATACGGTAATTCTAGGAATGAATCCTAGGTTTAGAGAGTAAACCGTTTTATTTGTTTAATTACTTGTTTTATGCTTCCATATTAATCATCAGTTTTCAAACTTCCATTGTGCCTAATTTAATATTGCGAGAGACCTTTGGTGTGCCCTACGGTATATCCTCCCTGAGGGATCAATTTATACTACCTATGTCTTAATCTGTACTTTTGCAGACTAAGGAAACCTTTCTCTAACCTAATCGTTTTAGACGGGTTTTGGAGATAAGTTCATGGCCCCGTTGTCGGGGAGAATTTCCTCCTCATTGAGCCATTGTAGGGTTAACAGTGTGTTAAGATTAGAGCTTGTAGATATATTTATTGCATTTCTTGTTTAGTTGTCGATGATTGTAAATTTTTGTGTGTTGTTTATTTTCTTTCAAAAATCTCGAAAAAGAAAAATCTATAATTGCTATTATGAATCGTGGAAAAGATAAATTTCATTACATCGGGATCACGACTCCCTAGCTACTCCCGGCTCACCGATCCCGCAAAAAATGTGTGGGAGTAGAAGTCACCCCGACTATGGTGAATTTAGCCCAGGGAATGAGATTTAGTGGTAAAGAAGAAAAAGATCCCTATGTGCATCTTGAGGATTTTTACGAATTCATGAATGTGTATAAATTTCCAACGATCTCATTAACGAATATTCGATTAAGCTCTTTCAATTCACACTTGAAGGAGCCGCGAAACAATGGTTTTATAAAGGATCATTCGACCCATTGTCTTTATGGGAGAATAACTCTACTTCTTTCCTGCATAAATTCTTCCCGGTCGAAAAAAAATGCGAGGATAAGACGGCAAATCTCAAGCTTTATCCACCAAAATGATGAACGTTGGTTTGAAGCTTGAGAAAGACTCTTGAATTTATGTAGATCATGCCCGCACCACGGTTTTGATTATGCCTTTATTATCAACTAGTATGTCCACCCGCGCGATGCACGGGTAGAATTTTTTTTCAATATTGAGTAAGGGGTATATGCATTTAAATGTTGTACATATAATAATAAAACATATAGTAAGATTGATAATATAACGTAGTAAAGTTGAATGTGAAGCTGTATAATCGAATATAAAAATATGTTACAGTTACAAACGCATATTAAATTTATGAGCCTACATATTGTTCATAGTATTTGCGGTTGTGTTAACATGTTTTTTTTTTTTTTTTGTCATCGCAAATTAAAACATCCAGACATTTTTTAAGAGTGTGTTTGTTTATGGATCGAGTGAGGCATGAAAAAGCTAGATGTGAAATTTCTGATTTATGTTGAAGGAAAAACACAATTAGTGTGTCTTCGTCAAAAGTAATTAATGAAGGGCATTTTAGGTATTCACTAAATATTATGAAACTGTGGAACCCTTATATTTGACATCCTATATAAAGGAATCTGATGAACAAGAGAACCCTAATTATTCCGTGTATATCTTTCTTCTTTACTTTTCTGCTTTCCCTACAATACGTTATCAGCACGATGCGCTTTACCCAATACAGATTATAATCTTCCCCCAAGAATCCCTAATCAGAAATTTCACAGTATGAGCGGCGACCGGTAATTTACTTCTGCCCGGTTTCACTAACCTACTTGCATCCATTTGTTTATTCTCTTGGTATTCACAATTAGTCTGATGATAAATACATGTTTATCCATTAAAATTTATGGCTTGAAATTGTGATGTGCATTATTAATTTATTTGCCCATATATGCTGTTGATTGTATGCTGGTTGTGATATCTATTGTTATTCCATGGAATGTAAGTGCGACACGACGACATGGGTAATTGTAATGCAAAGTTAGTTTCAATACAGGAGATATGGTTGCATATCTTTCTCTCCTAATTGTGATGTTATTCCGATGTTATGATATTGTATTACTTCTCCTCAGTTAATGCGGTCCGTTTAATTTTATTTAACTTCATATTATGTTTGTATTATAAATTTGTAATATATTTATCATTTGAATTATACACCTAATTGATATAGCTGTGAGTTTTAAAATTTGATTACTTTTGTCTGGCCATTCACAAATTACTAACATAATATTTTTTTGTTGATATACAACTGAAAACCAACATAAATTAGTTTTGTTGACAACTATTTTTTTTTTTTTTTTGGTATAAATTTAATTGGTCTTGCGAGCCCGAATTTACTTCCATCGGAGTGGAGGTTGGACTGGATAGAACATACGTAGTTCCTAAAGCCTCTACTCATTCTTCACAAATTTTGAGAAGTACCATAAGAAAGAATCATGTCTTTCCTATAAGGTAACTCGAGTACCTTATTTTGTGAAATAAATAATTGTTTGCAATGACAAAGATGTGTTGTCTATGGCAATCTTCTTTTATACTTGATGATTTAAATACTTATTGAAACTTAAGTATGAGAAATTGCACGAATATATGTTCCCAGAATAGATACAACTATAGTTGTTGGCAAATTGAGATTAGATTTATATGTTCATCTAAAGCAATTGTGTACAATTTCGGCAATAATGGAATTTTGTTTGTTTGAATAATATTTACAAAGTCCACTTGCGTTTGATATGCTTCTACTTCCTCATGTAACTGAAAGTTGTGCATTCAGTTATTTTTGCTTATGGCGAATTTTATGATTAGAAATCACAAATTAGCTTATTTGTCTAATAGATTATGAACTTGATCATTATTTTGCCTGTGCATTTTTTTTTATGATAAATTATGCATGTCCATGATAAAGGAAATTCATGGACAACTCAACTACGTGATAAAGTAATTTTACAAAGTATAAAAAAACTTGTGATATATGGTCCCAAAATCTAATTCATAAGAAAATGACTAAACCAACACATACTCAATTTGAATTATTGGACTCATAAGAAATTGAGTACCACATTTGAAAAAAAATATTTCCACAAATCATGTCATTCACCGACCTTAAGGACAAAGAATCATCCAACAAAGTCAATGTCTATGTTATAACGAAATTGACCCTACAGACAAAGAATCGTCCAACGAAGTCAAAATTTATCCTAACTTACTTTGAAAGTACTCTTTAGTTAAAGGATACCTCGATGAACTGTGGGTTGCCATAAAAGAAATTTTGGAATAATAGATAATTCTCTACTTTCAAAATTAATTATTTTGTAGAAAGAAATCCATGTACCAGGCTACAAAAGGGTAATGAATTTAATAACGACATGTTTTCTCTGAAAACAAAACTCTCTTTATGTGTAAAGAAATCACAGAAGATGATATGATATAGAAAATATATTTACTTTCCTACTCAAATGCTTATACTAGGGAACCCGTATAGGCTATAGTATGAAATAAAAGAATCACAATATTCAATAAGCTAATCTACCAGTGCCAGTAGTTGAGAGGCATGACCAGTTTCTTCTAAAAAGTAACACCAAACGCGCTGGGATAGAGAAAATTCTCTAGCTTAACTATGGTAAACTAAATACTAAAAATAATCCCAAAGTAAAGGGAACGAATGTGTATGTTTCTACAGTTGTGGTCATGATACACCACAAAGTAAGGGATATAGAAGCCCTGGAGGTCTTCCGATGTACCTACCCCAAATGAACATGGTGGTTATGGAAACCATGTGCAAAAGCAAAACGTCGAAACCCTCTAAATAAAAGGGATAGAGTTGGTAACGAACATTTAAATAAGTGCGAACATATTATACTTTTGTATAAAAATTACTAGAGCAGTTAACTATAAGAGATACTGGAAGTCCAAAGAATAGAGACTCACTGCATCACTGCATAATGACCATCATTGAATCACAAGTATTAAAAGGATGAAGAATCGTTGAATTCTCTAGATGCCTAATGACATAACAATTATAGTCACAAAACGCTCTATATGCACCAAGAGCTACTAAAACATTGTTAAGTAAAGATACTCGTGTCAAAGATTATCATTTAAAAACTACCTGTGAGAATGAAATTGAATATGTTATAGTACTTCTAATGACTGTGAAAGGAAGCACATCTTAGAGAAACTAATGAGTCAATCTAGTGGTATGTATTCCACTACTATGATGATCGTTGGATCAAATATTGTACAAAAAATGAACTTTGGGACACAAAAATATATATATTATTACCCACAATGGACTTTGGGACACATACTTATATGTTGTTACCCAAAATGGACTTTGGGACACAAACTAATATGTTGTATTCCACAATGAACTTTGGGATGCGGACTCGTGTAGGCTTTGGTACAAGAGCTTTACATATTCAAGGCATGACATGATGATCCATATTAAGAAATTATATGGACATTCTTTCTTTCGAGTGAAATACAAAAGGGATGAAAGTCTGATATGATGTACAGAGTCGGTGCTAATTTTATTATATATAACACAGTCAATGCTTTAGAAGCCCAAAGCAGGATGGTGCTCTCGAATTACCTCCACACCTTCCTAGACTTTGATGTCAATTGGGAAATGCCGTCAAGATCCGGAGACACTAAGATAGGAGAGGAGGATCATTACAGGGTCGGTGGTGGCCCGTCAAGCCCCAACTAAGTCGGTATCGTACACTTTCCCTAATTTTTACTTTCTTTTTATTTTGAGTATTACATTATGTAATTTTATTTGGTGGGAGAGTTGTTTTTAATAAACCGACTTTTAGTTGATGCTTGAAGATGTTTCAATCTTAAATAAGGTTATGATGGATTTGAGAAATGGTCGTGAGCCCTTTGGGGGCCATTCAATCATGGCATATTTGAGAAGCTTGGCATGCATAGGAGAATTTGTGCTTTTAAATGATCTACTTGCTTAATTTATGCATGTGTCTCCAATCTCCTTCATTACTTCAGCTTGAGAAGTTCGCTCAAGTTTGTGGGGAGGGATGATTGATTATCTTTTCTTTATGATTAGCAAGGATGCTCCTCATGTCGATTGAATTTCTAGTGACCACTATTTATGCCATTCTACAATGTGTTTATTGTGTTTTATTGCTTTGGTTAAATAATTGTGCTTGAAGGACCTTTTGTTAAAAGTTCTCAGTTCGTGTGAATAATGAGAAGGATTGGAAGTGTCCCACTTGTTTTGCAAAGAAAAAAATGAATTCTCTAAGAAGTTGAGCAATAAAAACTAGAGGATTCCTTGCCTAATTCAACATGAGAATAGGTTGATGCGATTTCTAGATAGGGAGGCATTTTGACATAATAAATAGGATTAGAAGTCCATAATAAAATAACTTACCCTGACGTTATGTTGCTTGTGGGTGTCACTTTGATTCCAAAACACACACTACACGACTAAGGGCGTTGAGCAAAATATAGAATGAATTGGCTATGGGTGGAAAAATGAAGGAGATGTAGGAGGAGTAATAAGGTGGATTAGGTCACCGGGCAAAGTCATTGTTTTTCATTGAGTGTAAGGAATTCTAGTAACTTTTAAGTACTCTAATTATTGAGATGAGCATAGAAAGAAAATACGTTGTATGAAACGTAGAAAAAAGAAAGAAGCTAAGAATTATGAGTCAATTGTGTTATAGTTGATATATCTTGAGAAGACTCAAAATGAGTAATGTGTTGTAATAGAGCAAAAACTAGAATAGCAATCTATTTGTTTTAGACTAAGCTCGGAGGAAAAATGAGATATATGAGACTAAAAGTTAAAAAATCAGTTGGCTCGAGGGAGAGAAGGGCCGCATCACCTACACCGGGTGAGTGCGTGGCCACTTCCTAAAAGAGAACCGAGTCGAATCACCTATAGTCAAGGATTTTGAAAAATAAGCGATTCGTCCAAGGTTACACACATCAGAACGTTTTGGGGTTGAAGTGAAGAGTCCTTAGTGCATGATCTAGGGGAAGTGAAATAAATACACGACTTGTTTTCCTAAGTCTTATGCCTTACTGTCTCCTTGTTTAATATCAAATTCCTTGAAACAAATGGATTTAGGAAAGTGTGGTGAACCAAAAAGTTAAAAATGCTCAACCAAAAAGAGAACTTCAAGATTTTTTGGACTTCCAATGGCTCTCCAAACTCGTTTTCAGATGTGCTAAATTGTTTAATTTGCTCGAGGACGAGCAACGCTTACATTTGTAGGGATGATGAACGTGAAATTTACCGCTTTTTTTATGCTTTTCATGTCCATTTTCTGATTAAGAATGACGTGTGATTATCATGTTTAAGTGAAATTTCGTGTTTGTTGTATTTTCGGGTTGATTTTTCTTTTTGATATGATTTGATGCGTTTTTTGGTGTTTTTTAGTCATGTTTTGAAGGTTAGAAAAATTCGGAAGATCACGAAGATCATTTACACCTATTTTCTCACTCCGGCCCGTATCTTGAGGCCTAAACAGGCTCGATCTAGGCTGGGGTCAGGCCCGAATTAAAGTTCGACATGTGACGAACAAAAGTCGTGAAGGAATCAAGTCGAGAAAAGGACTGAAAGGGCTTCAAAACGACAAGAAATGAAGAAGAGGTCAATCGCACGAGTATCCCATTCCGGCCCGCATAACGAGGCCCAAACGGATCCAAATCAGAATCTACAAAAGCCCAACTTAAATTCATCGAGTCACGGACAAATTCTGTGAAGAGGTCGGGACGAGAAGACGAGAGTAAAAGGGCCAAGACGAAGATGGAAAAATATGGGACATAATTTGAGTTTAAGTGTGGAAAATGGGGAGTGCCGGACCGGTCCGAACCGGTACCAGACCCAGTACCAGAGTAGCACTCAGCTGATAGGAAGTCCAGGGAGTTTTTGAGGTTTAGCCAGACTCGGTACCGGTTCGGTACCGATCCGCGCGCCATCCCTTTTCCCCGTTTTCTTGCGTTATCTTCATTTTTCGGTCGTAACTTCTTCATACAAAATCCAATTCGAACGATTCAAGAAACCATGCGACCACGAGACAAAGATCTACAACTTTCATTTTTTAGACCAGAGACTGGTCCTGTACTAATTATTTCCATAATTCACAAGAAATCCAAGTCGAGCACACACGAGGCTCAAAACCGAATTTAAGAGACTTTAAACCATTCATATATATGTTTTTACACTTGTACCCTTAATGAAAGAATGCTTTTCATCTGTTTTTAGAGGAGTGAGGGAAAGGGATCCATATATTTTATTCCCCTCATTCCCATTACAACACAATTTCATTTGCGAAAATTCTAGTTTTCTAATTACTCTCTCTCTACTAATTCTCTCTCATTTTCTCTCTAGAAACTAGGGTTCTTCACTAGTTCTTCAAGAATCCATTAGGGTTCTTGAGTTCTTTGGAAATTTTAGGGCTTTTTAGGAGTTTGTTGGAGGAAGTCGATTACGAACAAGAATCGAAGATCATCTTGGCATTTATTACAAGACTAAGCTCTCCTTACTCTCCTTTTCATTGATTGTCTTGCATTTATTATATATCTCTCTTACCACATTAAATGCTTGATTTATGTATTTATTATGTCTTGATGATTGTACTTATGACTTGTGAGTAGTTGATTGTGGTTTCTAGGGTTGAGAATAACCCAACCCTAGGGTTTGATTCTTGGTGATTATGTGATTGATTTTTGGGAATGTTTGTGATTGGAATTGATATTGCGGGTTTGTATGAGTTATATTTTAGGCGTAGCTAACCTAGGATATACGTTTCTCCTCGAGGGCCCATCGGAAACGACGAGAGAATCCGAATCATAATTATCGATCTAGATGGGTATCCTAGGGCCTCGCTTCCTAGGCAATATCCACTTGGGGTGGGGATTTTAAGATTAGTTCGATTACATTCATGATTTGCTTGCCTTTGGCCTTGTAATTCAATTATCGATCTTTAGTAATTGGAATTAAGTGAATTAAGGTGTAATCGGCTAATTCGATGAATCCCTCTTGTTTGCCCAATTGGATTTCTAACGTGGAACATGACCTCCATCACAATCTTCAATTAAATCCAGTAATTACTAGGAATGAATCCTAGGTTTAGAGTGAAATCATACCTTAAAAATCCATTGTAGTAGAGAGTAAACCATTTTATGTGTTTAATTACTTGTTTTGTGCTTCCATATTAATCATCAACTTTCAAACTTCCGTCGTGCCTAATTTAATATTACAGAGACCTTTCGTGTGCCCTACGGGATATCCTATTTGTTGGATCGATTTATACTACCTCTGTCTTAATCCGTACGCTTGCGAACTAAGGAAACCTTTCTCTAACCTAACCGTTTTAGACGGATTTTTGAGACAAGTTCATCTTATATCTAAATTTATGGAGCTATATTCTCAAATTACAGTAAAAAAATATGGAGTAATATTATTTAGGTAATTAATCTTACGAAACGTCATTCAATTAAAATATAAAATTAAAACTATAATTATTGATTTTTGTTATTTCAATAAAAAGATGTATGAATTCACTAAAAATATTAATTTATCTACTATTCATTAATATTGTTTCAAGATATAAAAAATTAGAGATGTTTTGGGGTATTGACTGCTGCAAATACCATCTTCAAATAACTAAAATTTCTTCCATAAAAAAATAATGCCCTCATCTCACGAATTGGAAATCAAACAAAGTTACGCGATATCCTTTTTAACATTGTTCATTAAATGCTCGTTGTAACAATGGCCGACTAATGATATCATTTTTTTTAGATATACTTGATAAACTGTAAAACTCGACTCAAGTTTGAGATTGATAATTAATTTTTTTTAAATAAATGTAAAAATATCAAGCAACTCGAGCACGGTCGTAACTAGATTAAATCTCGATCAAGTTCAATTTTAATTAATGATCAAGCCAACTCAAGAAAATATTATAAGTTCGATATATTTCAAACAAATTTGAATAATATTAAATAGTAAATTCATCTCAAATCGACTCATATATAGTCTTAGTAATAAAATTCTCCAAAATTTTCAATTTCTCCTGTATTTATCGTATATTTAAAGTAAAAGTTAAAATATACAATTAAAACTCGATATTTTCAAAATATACCAACATATATAAATTTATCGCGAATAATATCCGTGTAATTCCCGTGATTTTGTCTTCACTACTTTTATTTTTCTTCTTTATATTATGTTTTTCTAATTTCCAATTTCAAAGTTCTATATATAAGAAAATACACAAAAAATGGCAATTTAGGATTGTAACTGCCAAATAAAATAAATTTTAAAACATATTTGTTAAATAGTTAAGAGTAATTAATGTAAATCGATAAAAAAATTAATAACAATTACTTAACTCAATTTTTTTTGAACGAAATAGAATATAATTAGTATTTTAATAATAAGCAAATAAAAAATGATGGTCTAATAAGAATTTAATATGAATCATTATAACAATAAATTGCAACATTTATAAAGAATTTGTATACTAATTGTAGTTGAATTTTCATTAGATGAATTTAAATAAATAGTATAAAACCACAGTAGTTAAATAAAATTTATGTTTTGTAGTGTTTGATAACTTAAAGAACTAACAAAAATAATGTCTTTTTTTTTTTTTTTTTTAAACCGAGAATCTTATTACAATATTAAGTACAAGACTCTCAACCTAGTCATAAATATCAGGACCCATCCACACAATCGACTGAAGAAAAGAAAAAACGCTAAAGCCTATGAACAACTATATTAAAAAATCCGTAAAAGACATGCATTAAATATCATCCATAAGGAGCCCAATAACAGTAAGACATGATTTTTGCCTTGTGACACATGCACAACAAGCAACAAATCTAAAAAAGCACGAACAACTATCTTCGACATTGAATCAAGATCATCAATCTCCATCAAACTTCGTCTCGGACTCTTGTCAATCACAACAACATTCAAAGTTGAAAGATCCATAATCATCAATCTCCATTAAACTTCATCTTGGACGCTTGTTTACCACAACAATATTCAAAGTCAACAAATCCACAGGAGACTATAGATCGGAGGCCGCACAAGACGTGGAAAGACGAACAAAGACGTGGAGAAATCTCACAAAGGCAAACATGAGGAGAGGAAAAACAAATAAAAAACAAGACGAAACAAAACAAAATCAAAATAGATAACCAATAACATGTTAGAAGTATCCCCCATCCTCCCATGATTAGAGGATGAGGGAAAAAGGAGGAGAAGATCTAAACTTTGTATGATTATGAAAGTTTTTGAAATATAACGTATAAACCCGATCTATTAACGAGAAATTTACTGGATTTAGTCGATATGACGTTATTTTTCCGATTTCATCTGTTTTATTTCCGAATAAAAGCCGAATTGC
Organism: Ajuga chamaepitys; assembly: GCA_958295605.1. Classification (NCBI taxonomy): domain Eukaryota; kingdom Viridiplantae; phylum Streptophyta; class Magnoliopsida; order Lamiales; family Lamiaceae; genus Ajuga; species Ajuga chamaepitys. The sequence continues at coordinate 5,283,292 of OY282504.1, forward strand.
TAATAATTGATAAAAACAAATAAATTCCATCTCCAAATTTTGTTACTATGTTTAAAGTCCTACCACCACAACCCCACTGCCCTGGCCCCCCCCCTCCCCCCCCCCCCCCAACCCCAAAATTCTAGTCTTGAGTCTCCCTACCAGGTGTTATTCACGTGCCTTCGGGGGTATTCACGTTTCACATATGCCTGCTCTGACCGAGACCTTTGGGGATGATTCCGTATTGATTTAAAATATTTTCAAATTCTATTTGAATTATTTAGTATGATCCAATGATTGAGAATATCAAGACAATTAGGTAGAACGCAGGTCTCAAAACTCGATGTTGTAGGTTCAAATCCTACAGAGCGTGATTTTTTTCTTCATGGATCCAAGTAGACTGAAATGGATTCAATTGCTCAAACAACAATTTGAATTTGCCCTCCTGTGGATTAAAGAAAGGAGGAAGCCTAAATTAGGCTCAATAACATAAAAATACATGACCTTTTGGTGAATTATCAAATGCCACACGACCTTTTAAATTTAACGAATAAATACACGGCCTTTTAATTTTTTTTCAATTTAATACACAAAAGCTAATTTCAAGCTCCAATTGCTGATATGGAGCATAACGTTAAGATTTTTTGTCATAACTTTTCTAACTTTGATTTTATTTTTACTATATTTTTTTTTAAACAACACTAGTCAATCCCATGAAAAAATTTCTCTCCCAATTCCCTAGCATTATACGAATCTCTTAAACTAGAGATTTTTGTCATATTCTACTGCACAAATGATTGTGGTCTCAGTTCTTCTAATAGAATACAAGTTTGCAAACTTCTATTTTTTTTTTCAATTTCAGTTGCCAAAAAAAAAAAAAAAAAAATTACACCAACGAAATTATATTGTTGCGCACTCGGTTACACAGATACCTATTTAGCTTAATCAAATAAATAGTCATGCACAATCAAATATAAACTAAAATGAGTAGCAAACATAATTAAAACTCATCTGTTGAAAAAAAAAAAAAACAGACATTTAGCCACTTTAGCTCATCACCTTACAAGCATAACCTCAACACTCACCTACATAGATACACAAACAGAGACCAAATGAGTTTGCTTGACTTGAATGTAATTCTCACTGAAACAACAGTGAGAGACATCATACACTTGGTGTATGAAGAAAACCGACCTAGACTTTCTCATATCTACAACTCGAATCCGTTCAGACTTACGATTCGAGCACTCCGTAATATGTTTAACTCTCTGATGTACAATTCGGGTCATACGTTAGCCATTAGAGTCCGGTATTAGTCCCCGTGTATTCAAATGAAAAAAAAAAAAAAGGTGATGTATTTATATGTTAAATTCAAAATGTCGTGTTGTATTGGATAATTAACCAAAATGTCGTGTATTTTTACGTTATTAAGCCTATTAATTAATCGAAGGTCCAACTAATCACCACACCAGTATTATCAATATGCAGTTACGAATAATCCAACCAAAATAATATGTCAAATTTTGTACTATGTTTAAAGTCCTACCACCACAACTCCACTGCCGGGGGCCCACACCCAACCCCAAAATACTAGTATATGCTTTGTAAAACTCGTACATAGGGTGTGTTGACTTATAGTTCTCCTCTCCTCAATTCATTGATGATACCAAATTTAAATAAAACATCTTCATTAACTCCCTTGGTCAAGTTTGATCGAGTTTGACCCAATACTACCCTACCCAGTCTTAAAGTAAATACACTATATATGTGTGTTTGCTTAAGGTTGGGAAGGCTGAGCCAAACTTAACTGAGTAAATTAATGAGTATGCTTTATTGAGATTCGACCCTCTAAATCTACTGAGGCCAATATAAAACAAGGGTTAATTGTAGCATCCCCACCAAACTATCAACGTTTTTGCACATGAACCACCAAACCTTTTTTTTTTTTTTTTTTTTTTGTGGCATCGATATATATATAACTATACAGATTTGACAGATAAACCACCAAACTTATTTTTCGCTTGGCAGATAAACCACCAAACTTATTTTTCGATAATTTTTCGTCGGAATTCCGCAGGTTATTTGCCCGTGATAAACTTCTAATGACTTTTTTTGTACAAACAACCTTTTTAGTAAGTTAAACGTGTAAAATTCTTTCATATCTTTTCTTTCCACATCAATTTCTTTGAATCATCAGTAGTTCTCTCTCCCAATATTTAGCACATCCATTATTGAAGATGAACGATTCCTCTACCTACTAAAAAGTATGCTTGGACAAGAGAAGCCCTTAAAAAATTATAAAGCGCAAGTCACATGTGGAATTTCGGCTAAAAATGATTGGAAAATAAATTTAGTGGTTTATCAGCCAAAACCCATATAATTTATATGTATGAGTGCCACAAAGAAGTTCAGTAACTTATGCAAAAACGCTCATAGTTTGATGGAGTTGTTGTAATTAACCCATAAAACAAACACACCCATATACATATACATTTACATTTACTTTTACATACAAATAATTCTTCACTTAATCTTCTTTTCACGAAATACCACACACTTGGTACGTGACTGTTCATTTCTGTGGGCAAAGCTAGGTTCGTGTTCTGAGTATTGGGGAGAATAGGGCTCGCCTCCGTTTTCATTTCCTCTTACGCTCAGAAGAAAATTGTGTCTGGAATGGATCGATTCTAGGGTTTCGCTTAATCCCTGAAGTTTCTTTGCAATTTCACTAGGATGGCTGGCAAAACTGTGATATCCGACGACGAAGGTATAATCTTCGCCCAGAGACTTCCTGCATTTCCGGCGAAATCGTGAAATCACGCTTATCTTGAGCATTATATCTGAAATTTTTGGGGTTTTTTTTTCCTGTCGATCCTCTCTGCAGATGAGATTGAAGTTGAAGATGAGAGAGAGGAGGAGGCTTATGGAGACCAAGGCGATGATCGCGACGACGACGAGGATGAGGAAGAAGAAGGTATGACGATATTTCAATTCATTTTTATTAAATTTTTAGGCTGGTGATTTTATTTTTTATGTTAATTTTTATGCCTTTCTGTTGTGTGGTTTTTGGACCCTAGGGTTTCGATATTATTGCAATTTTGTTATAGTATTCCCTCGTACTCAAGGAAGACATTCTTTGCAGGAGCAATTTAGCTTTTCTTGGCCGAGTCAGGAGACCTGATTTGATATGTGATTTAATTTTACCTCAGGAGCGGTTTTGATTAAGCATTATACTGTTCTAGTGCATGCAATCAGAAGTTTACTCTATTGGTATATGTTCATTGTGATTTGAAGTCTAGTTTTATGGATGCTTTCTTTCTTATTCTAAGACTGAAGTTTAGTGGTCCATCAAGCAGTATCTATTTGCAGACTACAGTTCAAGTACATCATCGCTACCTGTTTAAAATGTTCTCTAATTTCAATATTATTAACATTTTTTGCTGTTAAGATTTGTATGAAGAATGAACTATTTATTAAAACATGAATTTCTGTTCTCAGTGAAGACTTCACTTTTAATTTGCATTTTTAGGATCTTTCTCATTACTCCTGATAAAGCACCATTCATTTTTTGAAAGCGTTTCTTCTGCTTGAGTTTGTTGTTATTTTTTTTGTTTTTAACGACGGGGCTCCTTTATTTTTGAGTAGGACAAGATGAATATGAGAAAGATGGCTTTATAGTGGATGATGTTGAGGAGGAAGAGGAAGAAGAAGATCGAGTTGATAGTGACGAGGAAAAACAGAAGAAAAAGAAAAGAAAGAAAAGGTTTTTTAGGTGTTCTTTTTCTGTGTTGAATTTATTGTCAGTGAACCTTTAGTTTAGATAAAAGTGCTTCATATATTTCTCATAATGACTGATTAATTAAACTCTAGGGAAGAATACGAGCTTGATGATGATGATTACGAACTACTCCAGGAAAGCAACATATCTGTTCCGCGTCCAAAATTTGTAAGTTTCTCTTCTTTTGCTTTTCATTGTGTCGTTTTCTGGCATTTATTCTTTGCCTTGTTCGGTATGGTTTATTTATATGATACCGGTCTTGCTTTTTAACTACTAGGAAAGTAAGAAATTTAAGCGATTGAAGAAGGCTCGGAGGGATATAGAAGGAGAGCCTTCTGGGCTTTCGGATGAAGAGGAGTTTGATGGAAGTGGAAAAGGTGGGCGTACTGCTGAGGAAAAGCTTAAACGAAGCCTGTTTGGCGATGATGATGGTAACTCTTATTGCATTTATATACTTACATAAAATGTGTTATATGGCGATTTTCCTGTTGATTAAGTTGTATTTTGCTCAATAATTGTAGGGCAACCACTCGAGGATATTGCTGAGGATGAGCAGCTGGAAGGAGAAGAGGATGCAGACATTGCCGAAGATGATGAGATGGCTGATTTTATTGTTGAAGAAGACGAATTTGATGAGCATGGAGCTCCCGTGAGGTATTTCCAATAGTTTTACAGATTGTTTTGCATTTTTGTGCCATAGTATATTAATAGATATATTGCCATATCTGTTGCAGGAGGAAGAAGCCGAAGAAGAACAGACAGAGACCTGGAATTTCTTCATCAGCGCTGCAGGAAGCTCACGACATTTTTGGTGATGTTGAAGACTTCATAAGGCTTCGCAAGTTGGATGCAAGGGACAGGCATCGGGAAGGTGGTGAAAGGAGCCTGGAAGATCAATTTGATCCTAGTATACTCTCTGAGAAGTATATGACAGAAAAGGATGATCAGATTCGGGAAATTGACATTCCTGAAAGAATGCAGGTTCCATGAGCATCTTTTGTCGTATTTTTCATTCACTTGATGAGGTTTTAGTTGATATCCGAGTTCTTATCTTTCCATGTAGATATCTGAGGAAAGTACTGGCCATCCCCCTACAGATGAGATTAGTGTCAAAATGGAAACCGAGTGGATATACAATCAGCTTATCAGTGGTATGACACCTTTGTTCAACAAGAGTGGTTCGACGAACGAAGAAGTAGATGATGAGCTGAAGCGCCATATAGCGAGATTTCTGGAGTTAATGCATGTTCAGAAGTTAGATGTATGTATTCCTTGCATAAATCATTATTTATCTTTTGATGTGTGATGAAGTCTCCTATTTGTTTGCTTGAATTTTATTTTTGTTGTAGGTTCCTTTCATTGCTATGTATCGTAAAGAGGAGATTTTGAGCCTATTAAAGGATCCAAATGATCCTCAACCCGACCTTGAAAGTGATCCAAACCAGAAACCTACACTAAAGTGGCACAAGGTGCGCATTGGTGCTTAATTGCTTATGGAAAATTCTGGCCATGGGTTTCTACATTGGGCTTTAAATTTTTAAAAAACAATAAATCTTGGACAGTTCTTGTAAAGTTCACTTGGATATCTAAGGAGTGTTTTGCTGCAGGTTCTGTGGACAATTCAGGACTTGGATCGTAAGTGGCTTCTTCTTCAGAAAAGAAAGGGTGCTCTCAAGTCGTACTACACCAAGCGATATGAAGAAGAGAGTAGGAGAGTATATGATGAGACGCGACTCAGGTTAAATCAACAGCTATTTGAATCAATTACTAAGTCACTCAAAGCTGCTGATTCAGAAAGAGAAGTTGATGATGTGGACTTGAAATTTAATTTGCACTTTCCCCCTGGTGAAGTTGTCCTTGATGAAGGTCAGTTTAAAAGGCCGAAGAGAAAATCACAATATAGCCTTTGCAGCAAAGCTGGACTGTGGGAGGTTGCAAGCAAATTTGGTTATAGCTCTGAACAATTTGGTTTGCAGATTTCTCTGGAGAAAATGGTAGGAATTGGATTTCTAATGGCTTTTGTATTATGCTTACATAACGTGGATTCTGTTCTTTGCAGAGAATGGATGAATTGGAAGATGCAAAGGAAACACCAGAGGAAATGGCTTCTAACTTCACCTGTGCGGCATTTGAGTCACCCCAAACTGTGTTAAAAGGCGCGAGGCATATGGTATGTGGGAGTTTGGTTTAATAGTTACTGTATAATGGATAAACTTCACTCTTTCAATTGTACTGGCTAATTTTTGTGATTAAATCCAGGCAGCTGTTGAGATCAGCTGTGAACCATGTGTAAGGAAACATGTGCGCAGTATTTTTATGGACAATGCTGTAGTATCAACTAGTCCCACAACTGATGGAAACATAGCTATTGATTCTTTTCACCAATTTGCTGGAGTGAAGTGGTTAAGGGACAAGCCACTTAACAGATTCGATGATGCTCAGTGGCTTCTAATTCAGAAAGCTGAAGAGGAGAAGCTCTTGCAAGTTACAATCAAGCTCCCTGAAGTAGTCCTTGATAAGTTAATAAGTGACTCAAATGATTATTATCTGAGTGATGGTGTAAGCAAATCTGCTCAATTATGGAATGAGCAGAGGAAATTGATACTCAATGAAGCTTTTTTCAGTAATCTTCTTCCTTCAATGGGAAAGGAAGCAAGGTCATTGTTGACCAGTAGAGCAAAGGCATGGTTACTCTCGGAATATGGTAGGCTTTTGTGGGAGAAAGTGTCTGTATCACCATATCAGCGGAAGGAAAATGATCTCAATTCTGATGAAGAAGCAGCACCTAGAGTTATGGCTTGCTGTTGGGGCCCTGGAAAGCCAGCTACAACTTTCGTGATGTTGGATTCATCTGGAGAAGTTTTAGATGTATTACATGCTGGTTCCCTGAACCTTCGGGGTCTAAGTGTTAATGAACAGCAGCGCAAAAAAAATGATCAGCAGAGAGTTCAAAAATTTATGATGGACCATCAACCACATGTCGTTGCTCTAGGAGCTGCAAATCTGTCTTGTACGCGGTTGAAGGAAGATATTTATGAGGTATCATAGTTTGAACTTGCTTTTGTTTTTCATGTATTTTCTTAATGTGCGAAAGGAACATCTGTTTTCCTGTAATTCAACCCTGTTGTGCCTTGAAATACTGTTAAGATGTTGAGGTGATATTTCATATTTTATCCTTAACCAGATCATCTTCAAAATGGTGGAAGATAATCCTCGAGATGTTGGTCATGAGATGGATAATCTGAATATCGTTTATGGTGACGAATCTCTTCCACGTTTGTATGAAAATTCCCGAATATCAGTTGATCAACTTCCTTCGCAAGAAGGTATTACCTGAATTTAGGAATTATTTTTCCTTTACCTTTTGGTTTTTGTGCATTTTCTGGTTCTTGCCGTTTCTGCGCCATATTGATAAGTTCTTGTGCTAATTTTTGGACAACCTACTATTTCATTTTATCTTAGGTATTATTAGACGTGCTGTGGCTCTTGGACGGTATCTTCAGAATCCATTAGCCATGGTTGCCACATTATGTGGGCCAAGTAAGGAGATATTGTCTTGGAAGCTCAATCCTTCGGAGAACTTTCTTACCCCTGATGAGAAGTATGGAATGATTGAACAAGTAATGGTGGATGTAACAAACCAAGTGGGTCTTGATATCAATCTAGCAGCCAGTCATGAATGGTTGTTTGCTCCCCTACAATTTATTTCTGGGCTTGGACCTAGAAAAGCAGCTTCTCTGCAGAGGTCTTTAGTAAGAGCAGGTGCTATTTTCACTAGAAAAGACCTGTTGACATCCCATGGTCTTGGTAAGAAAGTCTTTATCAATGCTGTTGGTTTCCTGCGAGTCCGCCGTAGTGGACTGACCTCCAGTAGTAGTCAATTTATTGATCTATTAGATGACACAAGAATACATCCAGAATCATACAGCCTTGCACAAGATTTAGCCAAGGATATTTACCGTGAGGATGGTAATGAAGATGCAAATGATGATGATGATGTCCTAGAAATGGCTATTGAGCATGTAAGAGAGAAGCCTCATTTGCTGAGAGCCGTTGACGTTCATGAATATGCTGAACAAAAAAATCGCCTGAACAAGAAAGAGACGCTTAATGATATAAGATTGGAGTTGATCGAAGGCTTTCAGGATAGGCGTAGACCATTTGTAGAAGCAAGCCAGGATGAAGAGTTTTACATGATCACTGGGGAGACTGAAGAAGCTCTTTCTGAAGGAAGAATCGTGCAAGCCACAGTTCGCAAGGTGCAGCCTCAGAGAGCTATATTGGTTCTTGAATCTGGATTGACTGGCATGATGAGTAAGGAAGAATATGCGGATGATTGGAGGGAAATCAATGAATTGACTGATAGACTACGCGAAGGTGATATTTTAACTTGCAGGATCAAATCGATTCAGAAGAATCGCTATCAGGTATTTTTGACAAGTAGAGAAAGTGATCTGAGGAGTAACCGTTTCCAGAATCATAGAACAATGGATCCTTACTATCATGAAGAGCGCAACAATACAAAAATGGCAGAGGAAAAGGCTCGTAAGGAGAAGGAGCTTGCGAAGAAGCATTTCAAGCCTAGGATGATTGTTCACCCCCGCTTCCAAAACATAACAGCTGATAAAGCCAAAGAGGTGTGTTTTAGTCTTTTAACAGTGTCATGATTCAATTGTCTACACAGCATTTTCATGTGTGCTATGAAGGGATATGGTTTTTTTTCCTTCTTAATTTGGCTAATTGATATATTGTGTGAATCCTTTTATAACCTTTTATGTACGATGGACCTGCATGGAATATTTGAGGCATATATGAACATTCAGATTGGATCCTCTGTTCCAATTTGTGTTACATCTAGTATTCCATTATATCTACTACACGCCATGTGTTAATTATTGATGTCATCATATACACGTGGCGTGTAGTGGTTGTTTTGGAGTACAAGATGAAACACGGATTGGAATAGAGGATCTCATCTGATGAACATTGGAGGTCGGTTGTGACCTGAACTAATTTTGTTTACTGTAAGCACTCTTCTATGGCTGAGACCTCAGTATTTTCACTTCTCTTCTTGGTTGATCAAAGATCTGTTTTTCCAGGATACTTGATTGTGAGGTGCAACGAAGTACCTTGATCCCTCCTCCCCCTGAAGAAGTCTTGGGATTTTACTGACGTTTTTCTATGTTTGTTAAACAGTTTCTCTCAGATAAGGATCCTGGTGAAAGTGTTTTTCGCCCTAGTTCTCGTGGACCTTCATATTTGACTTTGACACTGAAAGTTTATGATGGGGTATATGCTAACAAGGACATAACTGAAGAGGGAAAGGAACACAAGGATATCACAAGCTTGCTTCGAATAGGGAAAACACTGAAAATTGGGGATGATACATTTGAAGATCTTGATGAGGTAATTAATCATAGCATCCATTTTTAACCTGGTTAATAATCAGCTTTTAAGAAATTCAACTCAACTGGCTCCATATGAAGACGAATATTGTAATCCATTACCATACGACCTTGCATAAATAGTCCATTGCCTGATTCAAAATTTTCTTTGCACTTGAGTACAATAATCTGAAGTATGTTCTTCTTTCAGGTAATGGATCGTTATGTGGATCCACTGGTAGGTCATTTGAAGGCAATGCTGAATTACCGCAAGTTTAGGAGGGGTACTACAACTGAAATTGATGAGTTCCTCAAAATTGAGAAAGCTGAGAATCCTATGAGAATTGTTTATTGCTTTGGAATATGTCATGATCATCCTGGCACATTTGTCCTGACTTTTATACGAAGTTCTACACCACATCATGAGTACATTGGTCTCTATCCAAAGGGATTCAAGTACCGCACACGAATGTTTGAAGATATAGACCGTCTCGTGGCTTATTTTCAGAAACACATCGATGATCCAAAGGAGCCTTCACAATCACTACGATCAGTTGCTGCCATGGTGCCAATGAGGAGTCCTGCAACTGGGGGCTCATCTGGGTTTGGTAGTGGCTGGGGTGGTGACTCATCCAATGATGGCGGCTGGAGAGGAGGCCAATCTGCGGACAGAGAAAGGAGTTCTGGTTCTAGAGCTGGTAAGATTGAGATGATTTAATTTAGCCATATTGCATCTAGTATGTTGTGCTTCAATTGTGCTATACATGCTTTCGATAGCCCCTGATACTCGGTACTGTCCCATTTATAACTTAACATTTGCTTCATCTTTCCAAAATGTTCTGTTATTATTTATGTTGTCATGTAACTTATTCTTTTACATGATACTTGATGCTGTTTATGCTGCATTAAAAAACAATTGTATTATCCTCACCTGCCTGTTCAGAGCGAGACTGCAAAATCAGGTCTGTTTATTCAGTGTATCTGAAAATCACACTGATTCATTGGAGTGACATCTAATTAGCAGTAGATAAGAACATTTCACTGTATGAGATAAGGAAATTTTTCTGCGTAAGTTTTGGTTTTGAGGTTTCCTAATTCCCATGGTGTAATGCAAAGTGCTTTTCTTGAGAAATTTTCTTTGACAGTCACTATTGTCAATTCTCTTTTCTAATCTGAGACCCAACTTTTCTGACATTCTACTAAAAAACTGCTATTCGAGCTAACAGATTGAGATGGATCAACGTGAATTTATTGTTCAAAAGGTAGCGAGTTGAAATAGTATGTGGGATTGGTTAAACCGCGGGCATAATCTTACAAAATGTTTTTGCCACCGTTCTAGATGATCTTCACGCTGGAATACAATTCTAAAATTCCTGGGTCTTTGATGCATATATCTGATTGCATTTGACAACTGTATGAGGGTCTATTAATTTGTCTGTGGGATCCAATCCTGGCACTAAATATGAATTTGCTGCTAAAACTGTATTATAACCTTTCTTTTGGAGTTCATTTTATAGTATTTATTTCTGTTATATTGTCAAATTAATTGGTCTAAGTTGATTTTTTGTTACAGGCGGAGGTGACTACAGAAATGGTGATGGGCATCATTCTGGTGGAGCACCTAGAGGGCGTGGCCGAGGGCGCGGGCGTGGCAGAGACTCGTACGGTGGTGGAAGGGGTCGGGGTGACAGGCAGGATTCAGACCGCGGCTATAATGGCCGGGGTGGCAACCGGGATGATGCGGATCATGGGTCCCAAAGGTGGGGTTCGAAGGACAGCGACAGTGGAGGATGGGGTAGCTTCCCTGGAGCTAAAGTCCAGAATTCACCAGGTAGGGAAGCTTTTCCTGGTAGCTGGGTTGGTGGTGACAGCAGTGGTGGCGGCGGTGGGGGCAGCGGCAGTGGCGGCGGCACTGGGTGGGGTAGCTGGGGGGGTGATGCTGGTGCAGACGCAGGAGGTAATTCAGGGTGGGGTGCTAGCAAGTAGACTCCACAAGCTGATGATGGCGGTGGTTGGTGAAGGCCGTTCCCGGTGGCCGTAGTTTTTGGTAATCTTAAAACGATCTAAGTTAGATGTTACCTATTGTCCTTTGTTGGCCTAACTTTCTTTTATAACTCCGGTGTTATGGATGCAAATTTATTTTAGAAAGGATGCCTTGCATGTTTAATCATTTTTAGTTTATGATGTTCACGCAGCCAGCCATTTTGGATCTTCTACTGTAATTGGTTCAATATCTTCTGCTGCTGCAGTTGCATCAATTGTATATATACGTGTCATGCAATAATGCAGCTCCAAGAGATGTTGCACAATTGCAGTAGGAGATTTGAATTAAGGAACAAGTCATATCATGTTTAGTAACAATTTAGCATTTATTTTAATAATCTTCATCATTTCAGCTAAAATCATTCGTATTTGTGATAAATTGACACTGAAGTAGTACTAATTTTTTTTTGAGAGATATGAGACTGATGGTATATTCTATAGTGATTCATGGAATAGCGGAGATAATTTCATTCAATGATTCCGTATTTCTATTCTCGTTCCCTCTAACAAGCCAATTGACCCTTCGTAGAAGTGATAATTCTTAATCCGACACTGATGGATTCGACCCAAATTTATTGAGTGAAATTCAAAACTCTACTAATCCAATCCTGATCGAAGCAACCAACCCTCGCTAATTTATCTTAAAATGTAATAATTATATATTTAGATAATTTTTAATATATAACAACGATTCAAAGTTGAACGAGAACCCAATTTGATGATGAGAATTGAACACTCAAGTTGAAGTTCTCTGATCTTTAATTTTGTTGTAAGCTACTCCCCCCTCCCACTCGAGTTTGTACATTTTCCTTTTCGATATGTTCCACATTAATTTGCATACCCCTTAAAAAGTGTTCTTTCACAATCTCCATCCTCAATTTTTTTCCTTAATATACGTGTCGGGTCAACCGTGTAAATTCCCGCGGGACGGAGGGAGTACCATTTTTTTTTGGAACCCTAATTTTGTTTAATACTACCTCCGTTTCAGCTTAACCTGCCTACTTGCCATTTTAGTTTATCCCACCTTAACCTGCCTACCCCATAAATAGCAAATTTCTCTCACAATCTCCACCCTCAAAATCTCCATTCTCAATCTCCACCTTTAAAAAAGTCAAAGATTTCACAAAATCTGTTTTTTCTTAATCCCCGTGCCCGGTCAACCTAGGCAGGTTAAGCCAGGACGGAGGGAGTATAATTTTACTATTTCAATTCTGAATAAGCTTATTTGTTACTCGACGTCGGGTTCCTGTAATTATTGTTTTAACTTATAAAACTTTTGGTAACTCAATGGTAAAAATAAAAAACGTTAGGTACTAATTTATTATTAAAACATCTAAAAGAAGCGGTAATTACAATGAATAATAAAGTAAATGCTAACTATTATTGAAGATTTTGTCGCCAAATAGCATTTACGTGTCATTTATACTTCCACAAGAAAACAAAGAATAATTCTAAACATATTAGTAATTTTTTTTCATCATTTTTCCAACATTTTATCTACTAGTATATATTTTATGATGCTAATTTTAAAATTTTACATTAATTCCAAATAACATTTATATGTTTTATTATACTATATACTTATGACGTCATATTTTATATTGGTAAAGAAAATAGTCATACAAATTTAAACTTTTATTAGATTATTTCATCATTTTCCCAACATTTATTTTAAAATAATATACCATTCGATATTTTGGTAAAACTAGCGTGATTTATAATTTTCTCTTTACGGACAGCATTTTTGTATTTAAAGTGAGTATTCTTGCGACTCACAGCCCCACTATTTCTCTCTCATAGGGTTTAGCCTCCTCTCTGCTGAAACTCTCTCCATTTTACACTTTCCTCCCCAAATCGTCATGACTCAGTCACAAGAAGAATTACTGGCCGCTCATCTCGACCAACAGAAAATTGATGTAACCTCTTTCTCTCTCTTGTTGTGAACTCATTTTTACTTTTATTTTTGTGGATTTTCACTAATATTTTATCTGACAACGAATCCAGTTTCTTTTGCCATAATTCATGTAGGACTTTTGTGTAATTTGAATCAGCTCGTTTGAAAATGTGGAGAATGAGGTTGTATTACAAGCGCGATGAATAGAACATTTGTTAATTGGAGAAATTTGTTTGGGGTTGTGATAACATTCCTATTAATCTGAGCGGTTTATCTCTGTATTGGTTTATTAGCTTCAGCCTTCTGTTATATATTCAGCTGTTCTTGTGTTTATGTTATATATAGATTGTGGAGGCTGGGCATCAATATAATGTTTCAAGTTGAACTTTGGCTCCTATAGTTGGGAAATTCTATTATATTCTGAATTTTACTATAGAAGAAACTTGAAAATTTTGAATTAAGATAATGTAGTTGGTGACTGTATCCTGCACTGAATTAGTGGAAGAGTTGGCACTACATAAAGATAAACACTAACATGAGATGAATGAATGTCTAGCCTAATATATGTTGGAGTCCTGATAATCATTGCATATGATACTGAGAGCTATAAGATAAGGTGAGCTGTGAAGAGGGAAATTAAGTGGAAAGAGTTCCATGATATCAAGATAAATGCTGTTAGATATTTCTTCTTTTAGTGTTGGCATCTTATGCAGAATCGGGTATACTGTGTACTGTTGCTAAACTGTTGTTTGATAATTTCAAATTATTCTTGCAGGATGACGAGCCTGTGATTGAGGATGAAGACGACGACGAAGAAGATGATGATGAGGACGAAGATGATGCTGAAGGTATGTCTACAACCTTGATTGGGGCTAGGTTGGACCTTGTCTTATGGCTATACCTTGTTTATCATTTTTGTGCTGAAGGGTGCAGAGTTTGTAAAAGAAACTGTGGATACACAGCAACAGTTTTCATAAATATCTGCTCCGCTCCCTAGTTCTTGAATTTGAGAATTAGTTGTAGTCTTGTAGAAAATTGTAACTTTCAAGGATAATCTGGATGATTCCTTTTTCCGCATGAGATACAACTCTTGGTTTTAAAGTGGGAGGATCAACATTTGTTTTTAAGTTTCAGTATTTCAGGCTATCAAACTTTGGCCCATATAGTGTTGCTCGTATATCTTAAGCAGTTCAATTGAGGGTGATATATGTTGTGTGTTGTTCAAGGTGTGTAGTTCAGAAACATATTCATTTTAGTGGAACTTACCTGTTAAAAACTGAAATCTTGCAACTTGAGTTATGTGCATCCTGTATATGAATCTGCTGTAATGGTGTTAATTTCTCGTTAACATAGTCCTTGTTTCTTCTGGCAGGACCAGAAGATGGTACTGGTAGGTCAAAGCAAAGCCGAAGTGAGAAGAAGAGTCGTAAAGCAATGCTAAAACTTGGAATGAAGACCATCCCTGGGGTGAGCCGTGTCACCATCAAGAAGAGTAAAAATGTAGGTTTCTTTGTCGTGTCAGACAGTTCTATTCTAAATTAACTTGGCAACAGGCATCTTTAGGTCCCTATGCTGTTTATTCTTTCTTTATTATTATTTTTCTCTCTCTCTCTCTCTCTCTCTATGTCCCTCAACACTTTATTTTTAGTTTGTTCATAACCAATTAGATTATATCTTTCTTTCCTTCGTTGATGGAGGTGCAAAAAAGTTTAATATACAGAAACCTCCTGAGATTCAGAAAGAAGGTCAGTGACCTTGTGAGACAAAAAATAGAAGTTTAAGGGCACTAACTATAATTAAAATGAGATATTTGAGCACCTGTACTCGTTTTCTTTAACCACTTATAGACACACGTTTAGCAGTCCATTAGTAAAAGGACGCATGATATGATTCTTCAAAAGCTCCAGGACCAACGGAAACGCAAAAAATATTTGGGGACCTATTGCACTAGAAGTTAATAGCATAGGGACCTAAATGTTTTGCTTACTTTTCTTCTTGGCAATGATCTAACATGCTGGCTCCCTCTGTCTGCATGAAATTCAAGATCCTCTTTGTGATATCAAAGCCAGACGTCTTCAAGAGCCCAAATTCAGATACTTACGTCATCTTTGGTGAGGCAAAGATCGAGGACTTGAGCTCACAGTTGCAGAGTCAAGCTGCAGAGCAGTTTAAGGCGCCTAACCTCAGTAACATGATACCAAAGGCGGAACCAACTATTGTTCCCCAAGATGATGAAGAAGTAGACGAAACTGGTGTTGAGCCAAAGGACATAGAGCTGGTGATGACGCAGGCTGGGGTTTCTAGAGGAAGGGCCGTCAAAGCTCTCAAGGACTCAGATGGAGACATCGTCTCTGCTATTATGGAACTCACTACCTAGAGATATTTTGCTTTCTGAATTTTCTTGTTTTATGGAAGGATCATGTGTTTCTTTGGATTTGCTTGGGATATTGGATTTTATTGAGGTTGAGGCACATTCTCTTCCTTTGTGTTGCTGTGTACCATTACAGCTACTGTTTACTTTGAAAATGGTTCATGTCATACTTTTCACAGTTTTGCTGCTCATTTGGCAATGACAGATTTGGATTCCATCCATTTATATTGCATTTAGAACGAGCAATTTGAAATGAATAGATTTCAAATGCTTACAAAATAGGTTGGATTTAAATCTATCAGTCACTGAAAAATTAGCTGATATGACTTTCATATCCATATCAATCAATATAAAGGATCACCAATTGAATCAGGAGTGAGGACAACTTTACTGCTTTATTGAACAAAGACTAGAGTCACCCATCATGCAATGCTCAATTTAAATATATATTTATTTTAAAAGATAAAAATAAGATCAAATAATTGATTAATTTTTTTTTTGTTAAGTAAATAAAAGAAATCTACAAATTTAGGGGAAGATTAGTATATAATACAATACAATGACCTATATATTCACCATGTATAGGGGAAGATTTTCTTACATCGAAATAATATTTTTACTATATAATGATGATCCATAATTTCCCTAATTTAAGCACAAATGTTATATATTCCTTAATTAATGAATAAGTAGAAAATGCGTTTTATTTAAAAAACCGGTTAATTAAAACTGAAAATCGTAGTTTCCACTAACAATAATATTTGTTTGGGCGGATTTTCGGCGAATTTTGTTATTATATTAAGTATAGATTGAAGATTGTAGAAGTTGCTAGGCGCGGTGGACTAGAGTCTAGACGGAGTTGATCGAGGTATAGGTGTGGTTAGACAATGATGAATAGGGAAATAAACATAGCGGCCAATGAGAACCTAGTATCTAGCGGATGATTAGTTGGAGCTAGTTGAGAATTTTTGTAATAGAGTTAGTTATTGAATTGACTTAATCTTTCTTGCAACATCACCAAAAAAAGGGGGCTTATTCTTCCCTGGGTGTAAATGTAATACTCGACTGAAATAATTCACCATTTATTTGTTGGTGGAGCCCAACTAATCTCCATAGTCCATTCATCCATCAAATCAAACTAATGTTGGATTATTCCGGTCGAATACTACCCGACTGGATAGCTAAGTTTTAAATATGGATAATTTGCCCTAGCTACATGAATATGAGGTCAATCTAGTTAATTTATATTTGTATACAAATGCGATTCTAAATATCCTGTATATTAAAAATCAAATCAATCTACTCAATATTTGGTTCGAAATCGTTAATGGAAAACCATTGAACTGAATTTGACCTTGAACATACTTCTATATCTTATAAGCCTAAAGCTCAACCCAGGCTTAATAAGTAAAGTTGGTTAAAATAAGTATAACAATGGCAAATATCGTGGGGCAAATATGGAGGTTTTGATATCTTTAACACAGATACATTAGGACAGCCAATAAAGATGATTTAGATGAAGATCGAACTTGTCCCACAGAAAAAAAATCTATAATTGAACATCACAAAACAAATTTCAAATAGCGGAAACCACCATCAAACACTTCCTTTCTTGCAGAACACTTTTATTTGTTCACAGAGAAGATGAATATCAAGACGCAAAGAAAAGCAAAACACAGAGAAGAGTTCATCAAAGCTAGTATTCAAAAGGCCAATAAGAGTGCTCTCCATGCTGGCTACCTTCATGGTACGAAACCGAACTTGCTTCAACCGTCTCATCACGGTTAGAACTCGAACGAGACTTACGGAAAGGCCACAAGAAAGACCACCCTCTTCTCCTTCCCTGATTCCCATCCCTTTCTACTCTACTACCCCATCTCCTACTCCAGCTTCTGTTCCTATTTTCCTCCCCCATATTCTGACCCGACAGTTCCTTCCGACAAACTGGGCACGAGCTACGTTGTTCTAGCCACGGTATAATGCAATCCGAGTGGTACAAGTGCTTACATGGCAGTTTCCTAACTTGAGAACCCAATTCGAAGTTTTCTTTACAGACAGCACAAGTCGAATCAGCACGAACGTGCTTCTTTGAAATCTTGATCGTTGGTAAGGCGTCAATGGAGGATCTTGAAGCTGGGGGAGGCACACGCTGCTGATCGTTATCAGTAACATGCTCGAAAAACTCTTCCACTCCGGGGCCCACAAAGTAGTCGCCCCCATTGTCGCGTCTGAATCCGAGGGTTTCATTCAGAAACTCCAAGATCCCACCTTGGCCAGGCATTCGGACAGGCATGTCTCCACTGAAAACGAGGAATGAGTTCCATGAATCCGGAGTGTTGGTTCTGACAGTCCGATGTTGTCTGAGGAAATTTGAAATCGTCTCCATGAATCTCGGCCTCTGATTGTTTTCCTCCGTGTTGGCGCTGATTGCATCATCAAGCAATTGAATGAAACCTCCTCCACAGTTCGGGCAGACCGGGTTTTGCCTCTGAAGAGACACTGGCTCTTGACAACTGTAACACCAATGTGTGCCTCCACTATTTGACATCTTTAATCCTTCTAGCTTCTTCCTAGCTTACATCCAACTCCAGAAAGTTCTTGCAGGATAACACACGTCCTGCTAAATGCGCGATAAATAGAGGTCATCGAAGCATTTTGCTATATTACAGAATGTACAAAAATCAGTTCCTTGATTGTTTTGGTACTCAATGTAAAGAATTATCTAATCATGAGAGTGGCTAGGCAGGGACGAATTGAAAGAAAAACTACGGTGGCAATGGGGGCCTAGCATCTAGGGATTAGTGGAGAATTTTTGCAACAGAGCTCCTAAGTCCAGAAAAGATGATTTAACTTTTAAGAGAAACCCATCATCTAATTATCAAAAAAGAAAAGAAAAAGAGAAACCCATCATCCACTTCTAGATTAGGGATTTCTTCTGAGAAACAAAAAACACCCAAAACTTCATCTAGAAATAAATCTTGAAAATTGTTACATTTCGTCACAATGGGGATGGACTACAGATGGATTACTAATTCCAACCAGCAATCATGGTCTAATTCCTAAAAATGAATAATTATTATCAAATCACAAATCTTAGAAGCCAATTATAGCACCGACAGCAAATCAACTCCAAGTGTAGCAACAACAATGATAATTTGACAAAAGAGATCAGGATGAAATGAATCAAGATTAGGACTTCAACCCACCCACCCCACCCCACCCCACCCCACCCCCCAAATCTCAACAAATATAATCTCAGTCTACCCCATTTCCCAGTAACTACATTTGAAAAAGATAATAACAGCAACAAATCAAAGAAGATGCATTTTGGAAAACTAGATTCCAAAAGTACAGGAAACAGAAGAGAAGATTAAAAAACAAGTAAGCGAAACTGAGAAAAGGATAAGCTAGAATGTAGATACCTTTGATCCAGAGGATAAAGCGAGAAGAACAACAAAGACCCAGATGGAGATTATGCATATGAAGCAGATAACATTGCATTATATGTAAAGTAACATTTAATATACGTATGTATATATATAATATAAAATATAAAGGTTATGTTGAGATTGGGGATTCGTAGGAGAAAACTGGAAAAGTGTGTGTGTGTGAGTGAGTGTTATACATTAGCACCGCTTTGCTTTTCTCTTTTTTTAACTGTAATGATAATTGCACACACATGACACATGATACCACTGTTTTTTTAGTCGAAAACTGAAGTAGACTGTACTGTCTCTATCTGTCACACTTGTTGAGGCATGGCATTTCCGCAATGATCCCATCTCATCCTCTTCCTTCGCCCGGGTCAGACCCGTAGGCTAGAGGGTCGGATTTTATTTGTTTTTGTGGGAAATTTCCATACAATCTAGTTAAGTATTACTCTTATTAAGAATAACGTTACTTATTTCAGACAATAAAAAATAACTTATTTTTTTGGATCAATTTCAAAATGCAATTTGAATTGTTTGTCGTTTTTCAGTTTCTAGTCTAAACAAAAATATATTTTCGATTGTAACCTAGATAAAGTATTTTTGTTGCAGTTTGCAACTTTGACCATATTTCAGGCTATATAGGTCATGTGTCATGCACATGACCCACATGGGTCAATAAAATGGCGACACGTGGCTACTAACTAATAAAAAAAAAAGAAAAATCGGAAAAAGGGAAAAATACTTATAAATTATTTAAAAAATTCAAAATAATTCATAAAAATATAAAAATAAG
Organism: Ajuga chamaepitys; assembly: GCA_958295605.1. Classification (NCBI taxonomy): domain Eukaryota; kingdom Viridiplantae; phylum Streptophyta; class Magnoliopsida; order Lamiales; family Lamiaceae; genus Ajuga; species Ajuga chamaepitys. The sequence continues at coordinate 5,302,965 of OY282504.1, forward strand.
TTAAATCTATAAATATTTTATATAAAAATAAAAAAAATTTAACAATTTGAAAATTCAGGAACTTAACAAAATATTCTAAAATTAATTTTAAAATTTCTGAAATAAAAAAAATCCAAAATACTTATAAACTTTTTTAAAAAATGATTTTTTTAATGAAAAATATAAAAATTATTACATATCTAAATAATTTTATGCAAAAAATTAAAAAAAATTGAAAATTTTGAAATTCAGGAAATTGACAAAAAATCTAAAATTAATTTTAAAATTTCTGAAAATAAATATTAAAAAAAAAATCAAAAGTACTTTATTTTGAAAAAAGATGGGAAAAATTGTAAATTATTTAAAAAAAAATAATTTTTTTAAAATATAAAATTATATAAATTTCTTTATAATTTTATATAAAAAATGAAAAAAATAGTTTGAAAATTTTAAAATTCGCAAATTAACAAAAAAATCTAAAATTTAAAAATTCTAAAACAAAAAAACCTAATTTATTTTTTTGTTTATTTCCTGAATTTTAATTTTTTTCAGAATTTTAAGAATAAATTTTAATTTATTTTGTTAATTTTTTGAATTTTAAAATTCTCTCGATGGCGGACACATTGAATGAGATTTAGCCGTCCGGTGCAGCCGTTAAACTAGAAAAAAGAAAAAGAAAAAGAAAAGAGAAGTCGACCTTCCCTCTCTCGCAATTCCGTCGTCGTCTTGTAGCTTAAATATCTGCCGAGTTGCGATTAGGCCGAGAAGCTAGGTTTATTGGAGAAGAACCCTGCTTCTACTGTCCATGACCATTATTGTTGTTCTGTGTGCGCCGCCGCCGCTCTTTTATATGTTTCTGGAGTATGATCATTTGTGTGTGTGACAACAAAGAGGAACATAAATGAGGATTGATGTGAGAGCAAATCGGCTATTTACGCCTGGTAAAGAAAATGGAGAGGAATTGGAAATTTATTTCTCAATTCCCAAATTTCATTTAAAATGGTTTTCAGAAATAATATTTTTTAATTATTTGAATTTTAAATGAATTTGAAAATTTCAAAATAATTTTCTAAATTTTATATTTAGTTCTAGAAATTCTAAAATAAATTTTAGATTAATTTTGTTAATTTTCCGAATTTTAAAAATTTCAAAAAATATATATATTTTTTATTTTTAAATAAAATTATTTAGAATTTTTTATAATTTTATATTTTTAATAAATTATTTCAAATTTTTAAATAATTTACAATTTTTTCGATTTTTTATATATTTATTTTTTCCTTGCTATAATTGTTTTTTCCTTGCTATTTCACAGAGGATTCCTGTGGAAGTTTCCCAGCGACTCCCACCTAAGACACATGAGGCAACTATTCTGTTCCGTGAGACATCATGGAAGGTGTTTTATCATGGAGATCATGTTGTCCCAAAATTTGAAAACCGTGGATGGAAACGCTTTGTTAAGAAGAACAAACTCAAGTTGCAGGACATCCTTGTCCTCTCTGTTGAGGACATGGACGAAGGCTCCCTCATCTTCAGGGTGCAACAACTGCACCCCTAAGTCCAGAGCTACTTGCACATTTGGCTGAGGAAATTAGCAAGCATAAGGGCGGCCTCGATGGTTCTTCACCCTCCAATCCAGTTCCTATTGAGTAGTTACGGATTAAAACTTGTTGATTTTTTTTTTTTTTTTTCATGCGATTAACTTGTTGAATTTATTGTCGTCGTAAACTTTGGGTTTCACTTTCATTACATCTAGTAGCCCCAATCCCCAGGTGTATTCCAAGTATTTCATTTGCATGGTAACAACATGCAACTGCAATAACATCGCCAACATATATACTTTTAGATTTAAAAAAGATAGTGCTACAACAAACAACGCTAACTAGATTAGAGTTCTGGTGGTGCTTCTTTCCAACAACTTGGGATCATTTCATACTGTTTCTGGGCCTGTTGCTCTCAATGCTCCATCAAATTGAAGCAAAAAAGCTTCCAATTCTGATCAAACTGGCCGCTGCCATACTCCATGCCCTCCATGTTTAAATGCACAAACAGACTTCCACATACTCCATACTCCTAGTGCAAATAAGCTAAACAAATTCATCCCAAATAGCTCAACAATCTTTAAAGCGCAATCATCAAATGAAAATTCTTTCATACACTTCAACTACCCTTCCAAAACACCTTAACTAAATCACAAAAAAATAAGCATGCATCGTAGACCCCAAATGAAACCCACAGAAAGGACATGACGGTTCAACCGGTACAGGATGTCTATACAAATTATAAGGAAATACAATATAATCACACGTCACTTGCCAACAAAAAAAAAAAAAAAAAAAAAAAAACAAAGAAATGACCGCCAAATATAAGACGGGTTCGATCCAAGGTCAACTTCCATCACATCCATATGTCTAAAAATATTTATGTCTTAAGATAAAGATAAAACATAAAGATAAATGCACCATATACATTTATCCTTCGTGCCTCGTATGAATTAAGACCAATTGGCCCTGCCCTTATATTGTCAACAATATACAGTCTCCCGCTCAGTCCTCCCTTTCCTGCTCGTTATTCCTCCCTCCCTGCTCATTACCCCTCCCTTGGATCGTTCTTAGTTGTTTTGCCCATATACATAAGATTTCAAGAAGACTGACGTTTAACAATTTCGCTTGGGGTATCTGGGTAGCTGGGGGGAAGGGTCGAGTATCAGCTGCGGTGGGGGAGTGAGTGAGGCTGCAACTTCGATCTGTAGTGGGGATTGGAGCATGGTTGGGGCTGAAGATTCTAGTTGTGATGAGGGTGTTGTTGGGGTTAGTGGTGGTGGTGCTGGTGGTACATTTATCCTGGGGATGCTAACAGGAAAGCAAAATTGTTAGATAGCATAAAGAAAATAAAAGATTATTAGGCTTATTTAAATAAGATAAAACAAATAGATAAATTTGATAAAATCTCATTTTCAACTTCCTCCTAGAGTCGAGTAGCAGTCGCAGATGAGGTGTGACTTGGGCAGCGGTTTCTAGCTGTGATGGGAGTGTTGTTGGGGTCAGCTGCGATGGGGGAGTGGGTGGGGCTGCGACTGCAATCTATAGTGGGGATTGGAGCATGCATGGGGCTGCGGATTCCAGCTGCGATGAGGGTGTTTCCTGGGCGATATATAAAAATCTTCTTTTAAGAAAGATAGTTCTTTGTTTATTTTTACTTTTGATTGGATTAAAATAGTCTTCTAAATAGATCCTATATAGCTTAGCGCTCAAACAATAATACATTAATATATATTCAAATATAATATACTAGCTAAAAATGTAATTATATTACTGAAAAAATAAAAAAATATGTATAAATATACATATGAATGATTAAAGGAATCAATGCTGGCTTTCATATGAAGTTCAATTGGTGACATGTCTTGTCATATCATCTTTAAATTTGGACGGCAATTCATGTTACCAATTGTTCTCCATACGAAAAACCTTAATGTTGAGTTCCATATGGATATGTATTGTCACATAATCTTTAAATTTAGTAAAAACAAAATTCTTTGACATATACGTAATCTCAGAAGGAGTAATATGATTTCACTTACATATCATCAATTAGGCTACATACCAAGCCCAATATTGAGTGATATATATATAATCCCAGAAGGAATAATATGATTTTCATCAATTAGGCTCCATAGGAAACCCCATATTGAGTTCATTATCATTCCTCTATATACATAGATTGAAAATAGAAAAATGATATAAAAAATCCAAAAAAATATGCTAACAAACTAATATCTATCCCACTATGCTGCAAATTTTATCCTCGTGAAATTATTTGTCGTATAATATATATGTATATATGTATAATTTAGGCCCCCTAAATTAGGATTTTTCAGGAGCCCTGACCATCGCCCTTCTTGCCCATGCTCAGGGCCACCCCTGGTTATCGGATTCCTCTCCGATAAGTTGGACAACGTTTGGATGATTGTCACTTTCTTTGATCTTAATGTACTCTCTCGTTAATGGATCGGATGTGATGCTCCTGCGGATGCACTTGACAACTACTACACAATCAGCGCAAGTCCCATAATAAATACACATATCCTCACTACCACGACCAAGCTCATTATCTCCAAGGACCAACTAGCTGATTTTTTTCCTACATCCAAGAACATGAACATCTACAACTCTTCGTTGTCTCATAAACATTATTGTGGTGACAATGACGAAAACCACAGTCAACAGAATCAATAGAACCCAGGCACTAAAGGAAGATATGGAGTCGCGGATGAAAATGATACTTAAATTGAATGAGTAAGAAAATTTTCATTTCTTAGAGTTCACATACACGACCCCATTCGGACAGGCAATGAAGATTTGGCCATCTTCCCTGATAAAGAACATATTGATATTAAAATGTAGAAATTGACAATCTTTAATATAGAAAGAACGAAGCTAACAAAAGAATAGAATTAAGGAATACCTGGTTAAGAACAAAGCCAATGCATTCAATGAATGGGTAAGAAGATCCACTATCCTTTGAATTTTCGTACACAATCCCATAGACAACATAGATTTCTTCACCTTCACTGATAAAGAAGATATCTATAAATGGTATAATTGACACTCTCCTATTGTAGCAAATAAGATTTGTGGAAATTCAATGTTTTGATTTAAAATCCTTTGAATTTAGAAACACACTCATTTCAATCTATTGTTTGGGTGTTTGAATTTAAATGAGTGGATTTGAATTATTTTTTATGTTTGAATTGTTTCAAACCCCTTCATCCAACCTTAGTTCTATGAAATTCAACTTATCCTTAATTGAGTCCTAAGGTCAAAATTTACACTCCGAAAGTTCTCCTTATGATACAACTTCTCCTATAAAAATTGCACCATTAGATTACACATAATTATATGACATCACTAATACATCACCATTGATCATGTGTCATTAAATGATGCAATTATTATAAGAGATATTGCATCATTGGGAGGAGAAGATCCAGGTTGCAAAATTTGGCTCAAGCAATGAACTTGGCCTGTGACCTTTGAGTTCAATTCCGACATTTTTGTTAACGTAATCACATGTAATAGAGGGGACAATATGCCTATTGCTATATTAACACCTAACTCTTTCACCTAATATAGCACAAACAAATAGAATTAACCTAGGAAAGCTAACAAAAGAATAGAATTGGGGCATATGGTTGATGACATCTTGTTGAATGGGTAAGATGATCCCCTGTTCTTTGAATTGAGGTACCTGGCCCCTATCGGAAAGACAATGGAGTTTTGTCCATCTTCCCTGATAAAGAACATATCAATATTAAAAGAGGTAGAATTGACAATCTCCTCTTGTTTGATTTAAAATCCTTTGAATTTGGAAACATACCCATTTCACACACAGTCATTCATCAAGTTTCACACGTACTCTACTCTTATTAACAGTCAAAATTATGGCACACTTAAAATTTCAAATTATTTTACTAAAATCTCATAGTATATAATTCTTTTTTCAAAATTGTCAAACATTTAAATTTTCAAATTGCGACTGCTTTTAGGAGGGACTAACGAATTACTTATATAATCATCCTATGTCTGCTTGCATATGCTAAATAATAACTCATTCCTTATAAATTTATTTCAAACGTACCTAATTAAAAGAAATAAAAAATAAAATATTACACTATTTGATACGCCCCAGCCCACTACCAAGCATGCCTAGACCCTAAAGAAGCGCACCACTGAACAAGCATAAGTCAGCCCAACCCACAAGGACAGAATGCCTAGGCCACCAGAGAGCAGCAACGATAGAGAAGCACATCGCCATACTTGAAAGACTACGTTCGGTACTGAAGCATCAGACTGGGAATGTCACTACCATCTTCAGGGGACCATTACTATAGAATTAGTTAGAAAAATAGGCCTAGAATGATCATTGTGCTGAATTCGGAGGTAAGGAGGGAATCAATAGCATTTACACACAAAGTGTTGAATTTGACAAGGGACTTTACAATTTTTCTTCCATGCGGGATTAACAGTAGAACTGCTACTAGACAGTATAGGGTTGGCAGGATGAAATTCTGGGGTCGAACAAATAAGCCTGTATGTCAAGCTAACTGAATATTTGCCATTAGGAACATTATGCCAAATCCACTTGTCCAGGGAGAAGTATGTCCCAGAGGAATGCTGCAAATGAGGTCTAATTTGTGCGGGTAAAAATATTGCTATGTTAAGTGTTTCTTCTAAGTACGGGAAACAGGGTCAATAAGGTTGTTGACGGAGGCATACGGCGGGAGCATCGTCTCAGCACTATGAATAGTGAAATTAGGTGGACGAGGAAGCTAACAATCACCCCAAATTCGTGTATTCTCTCCCGAACAGATTAGACGAAGGCAACCAAGAAAAATAATATGTTGGCCTTCTAGTATGCTACACCAAACATAAGAAGGCTGAGAGCCAAGTCGGGCATGCAGAAAAATGTCATGTGGATTGCAAGACCCGCGCCAACAAAGAAATTGGATTTGTCAAGAGATGCCACGCTTGTTTTCCCAAAAGAGCCAAGTTGAAAGCACCAACATCTTTGAAACTAAGCCCCCATATTTTTTACTACGAGATAGAGTGGACAATGGGAGCCAAAGTATTTTTCGAGAAGTGGCTGAATCACCCCACCAAAAAGAAGCTATACGTGAAGAAATTTTGCCGAGAAGAGTATCTGGTAGCTGTAAGTAGGACATACTGTAAGTAGGAATAACTTGCAAAACAAACTTGATGAGAACTTCCTTACCCGCTTGGCTAAGTTGCTTTTCTTTCCAGTTGCCAATCTATCTACGAATTCTTTCCTTTATACTAGAAAAAAACCCTCTTTTGCTCCGGCCGACAAAAGAGGGCAATCCTAGATATTTTTCATGTGAAACAACATTAGGAATACCAAGAATAGCACAAACAGGGGGTGCAATTTCATCTCGAGTGTTTGGACTGAAAACAACACCAGACTTTCAAAATTAATTCTCTGTCCTGAGGCATCTTCAAAAAGCTTGATGGCGAATTTTAAGTTTAAGGCTTCTTGCTCAGTTGTAATCCCAAACAGAAGGGAGTTGTCTGCAAAGAATAAATGTGACACCGTAGGAGCGAAATGAGCCAATACTATGTATCTATTTACAAATTAATAAATCCTGCAAAATGCAAGAAAACACTTATGCATATATGATAAACAGATAAGACGATATAGGATCGCCCTGCCTAATGGCTCTAGTAGGAACAAGATTACCAAAACTAGAACCATTAACTAGCATGAAACCAAACGAGGCGGTTGAAATGCATACAAGGATATGATTTATAAAAATAGACGGAAACCCCATACGCTCAAGAATGGTACGAATGAAAGGCCATTCAACCCTATCAAAGGCCTTACTCATGTCTAATTTTACGGGCATGAGACCCATAACCCCCACCACGTCTAGATTTCATATAATGATGAGTCTCGTAGGCAATAAGGACATTATCAGTTATGAGTCGGCCGGGAATAAAAGCAGATTGAGATTCTAAAATTAAAGTAGGCAATAGTGAACGAAGCCTATTAACAAGAACCTTGGAAGCTAATTTGTAGCCTACATTACAAAGGCTACTAAGCCTGAATTGACTCACCTAATCAAGATTTTTAATTTTTGGAATCAGAACAATAAAAGTGCTACTTATAGACTAGGGCATATTACTAGAATTAAGACAGTTTAACATAAATGTAGTCACATCAACTCCAAGAATATTCCAAAATTTTCTATAAAAATAGGACTCATACCGTCCAGACCGGGTGATTTGAAGGGGTGCATCTCCTTTAAGGCTTTTACAATTTCACCTCCAAAGTAAGACTTGAGCAGCTCCAAACGCATGTCCTCAATCATTCTAGGTTGAATTCGACTTAGGGCTTTGTCTAGAGCAGAGGGACTAGGAGGGGAGGTGTTAAATATTTCAGCACAGTAGGAGTGGATGAGCTGTTGTATTTCAGTAGGAGAAGAGCAACTATTACCAAGGTTGTTCTTGAGGGTGGTAATGTGCTTTATCTTCCGCCTCTGACTTGAATATGAATGGAAGAAACTGGTATTTCGATTTCATCTCGGAGCCAGTGCTGCTTGGCTCGTTGTTTCCACAATACATTTTCTTTATCAAGCAAAATATTCAGCTGAGTGTCCAAATCAATAATTTGCTTCTTGACAGCCGGAGAAATAATTCCAGCCTTAATAGAAGATAATGACTTATTTGTAGTCTCAATGTCTTTCCTGAGGTCTGAACGGAGATGACCTCCCCAACTAATGAGGTTGACAGCACATGAATTTAACTTTTTAGGAAGAGAGGCTACATTTTCGGACCAAGCATCCTTGATAATTTGCTCACATTCAGTGGATTTGAGCCACAATCTTTCAAAGAGACAGGGTTTCGTAGTAGGAGGTTCAGTGAAGAGGTAGTATGGGAAATGCTGGCGAGGAGGATGTGATGATCAGAGGAATAAGGAGAGATGATGAATAAGAGTCGAGGCAAAAGAGGAATGACCTGTTGATTTGCAACATCACGATCCAGGCATCCTTGCTGAGTATAAGGATGGACATTAGTACGCATCCATGTAAATTTATGGCCTAAGAATCTAAGGCCTGTCAAACCGTAATCATCTAAGGCTTCTCGGAAAAAATCATTTGTCAAGTTGCACGTGGGACTTGTCCCAAAAATTCAGAAGCATATAAGACCTCATTGAAGTCACCAATCATAAGCCATGATTCAGGTTTTGGTGGAAAGAACTACTGGAAATTAGTCCAAGCTCTTCGCCGCTTAGAAGTGTCCGGTTCACCGTAGAAACCCGTAAAGCGACAATGATTTAGGAGATTAACAGTGACATAAATGTAATGAGAGCGCATAGAAATAAGTTGGACATCAATATCCCGTCTCCACAATAAACCCAGACCTCCCAATAACCCATTCACCAGAACTTAGACACCAAAATAACGGAGTTGATTATTCAGAATATCAACAGTGGCTGAACTTGATTTAGTTTCACAAAGAAACACTAAACCGGGTGACTTCTTGCGAACCAATTTGCTTATTTCACGAACTGTTCGGGGATTCCCAAGCCTCCGACAGTTCCAACTGAGAATATTCATTGTGCCCGGCGGGGTGGGCAACATCGCCAGCCTCCGCCAATGAAACCATTTATTGGAGAGTTAACAAAGGAATGAGGTCAAAATCAAAAGCAACCGTAGTTCGAGTTTTTTATAGGGAGAGGTGTCGATTGGGACAAAATTAGAGGGACTAGGGAGCTTTTGCATAGTGGTTAATATGGGCGTGGGGTGAGGATGAGATGAATGAGAGGGTGGATTTACTGATATTGATGTAAGTTGTGTTTGAGTACGTTTAAACTTCCAGGCTATTTTACGAGCAGGAGAGTCTAGATTGATGGGAACCGAGACGAGAAAATTGTGGGGTTAAATTGGAGGTTTGACAGGTGAGTGGAAGCAGGATGAAGGTGCTGATCAGAATTTATTATATCGAAGGGAGCTATGATGGCGATTGGGGTTCCAACGTTGGAGTAAGAAGAGGGGACGATGATTCGAGAGAGTTTTGAGTGGAGTCAGCAAGGGGACTAGTGGTAGAGGAAGGGAGTAAGAGTTGTTGTTGTTGGAGGTGATGAGAGGAGGAGACATTAGTGAGAGAAAGTGGGGTTTGTGAGTCGGAGGATGAAGAATTAGGGCTGATAGCATTATGAGAGAGTATATTTGCATGGGGGAAGCATTTGCTTGGGATTGGATTATAGGAGATGTGGTCAATGGAGGATCAGTGATGATGTGGGGAATGGTTGATGGAGTTTTCGACGAGGTAGTGGGAGTATGAGCCAAAGGGGTTTGAGCTGACGTATTAGGATGTCTAGGTGTGGGTTTAGCACTGGTGTAGGATTTTTTTGGGGCTGAAAATGGAGAAGCATACGGAGTGGAACGTAACTAAGTGCCATACTAGAATATAGATGGAGAATTGGTAGCAGATGTATGTATTTTCGAACAATCCCGGTTAGTGCGTCCAATAATCCCATATAAATAGCAGAAACTTGGCAGAAATTCATATTGCAAATAACATCTGATCTATTTCCCTTGTGAGAGATTGTGACAGTTCGAAAAAGCGGAACCATAATGTCCAGACATACTCGAATACGAATAAAAGCACCTACAAGATCACCATCTCGGTCATAATCGACGCTGATAAAAGAACCCACTTTATTGTCAATAAGTTGTGCCATTTCGAAACTCATCAATCAAATGGGGAGGCCGTGTACATGAATCCAAAATGGTGAGTATTTGAATTCAAGTTGTGAGATAATGGAGCCCGGCTCAACCCTTTGGAGGATCATAAAGTATCGGTCAAATAACCAAGAGGCCCCGACAAGCACTTTCTGCAAGTCAGATTCAGATTCAAAACTGAAGAGGAAGATATTATCCCGACCAACATATTTGATAACAGTAGATCCTGACAAAACCCAAAGCGGCAGGAATACTTCCTCCAATTGCTTCATTGTGAAGTTACGAGGAGCAAGGATTTGAGAGTAACTGAACCATCAATAATCGAATGAACAAGTGAATCAATCGGGATCGCCTCCAATTCAGAAGCGGAGATAGCAAGTTTGGAATACAATCTTTCAAGCGCATCTTCCATGTGAAGTAACGAGTGATGATGAGGGAAGAAAATGTGGGAGACCCTAGAATGCCAAATCTGCGAATGGTTGAGCCTTGTCTTCAATGGTAGACGAACCTGCAAAAATAAAAAGAGAAGGGCTGAAGAAATGAAGATAAAAGGAGAAGCAACCAACACAAGAAAGTCCGAAGCTAGAGAGAGAATCCGGGAAACACCGGAGGAATAACTGAAACTGGGTGGAAACCATAGACGAAATGCTAAGGGAGAAAACCCTAGGACTAGACGATTATTTTTGCTTGAAAATAATAGCTTGGGTAGCAATTGCACGGGTGTACATCTAGTTACTATAATAAGTGTATACCCAATTTTATAATTCCGGATCCGCCACAAACAAAGCAATGGCTTCAATACTACCTAGCAATCATAAACAATCGATAGTACCTAAGCCCATAAAAAAAAGTCCCCAATGGTCCCCCAACACCATACCAATTCCAATAGACTTTGTATCAAAGGAAAAAAAAAACAACATTAATGTTGCAGTTGATAAAATCAATCGGCAAGCAACTCTCGTTACCATTTGTTGGTCCTACCAGAAAACCAATCACAGAATTCTTGAAATCACTCTCACAAAATATGGCTGCAACTCAGCTTGGCCCTTTTCGGCTCACTTTGGAGCCCTTCAACCACACGCTAGTGTCAATAGTGTCCATCATACCCGCCAAATTTAACAGAATAATTGTCACCGTTGTTCAATTGCCAAGAAACTTTCAAACTGGAATATCAGTTTTACCATTGATGGTGTCCAAAACTTCCAAGCAATTGGAAATCAAATTCTGGTCATTATTAAACCACATTTTTTCTAAAAAATAGACTAGTCCAGATTTGTTGTGATTAACACTTTCTCATAAGTGCTAAGAATAGATGCCAGAGTAGGTAATTGTGGAGATATCCACAAACTTCAATTTGATTAAAACTCCAATCCACACGATCGTAGGCCTTGCAGTTGTTGTGCCAATTTTCGTTGCAACCTCTCCACCCGACTACAATTTCATATGATGAAAACGCCACCAATGCATATATCTGCCACAAATCAAAGCGGGCCAAAACCCCATTTTTGTGTTTCTTACAGACTTACACCATATTTGTGGCAAGTTCAAGTTTGAAATTTACATATAAATTATTCTTCAAATTTTAAAATTCATAAATAATATACACGTTTATTAGATTTAAGATATAATAAACATGGAAAACTAATGTGATCTGAAAATATAATATATTTTTATTTTTTTGTTTAAAAAGTATATAATTAATATGGTTGGACCGCTAATAGTAGCAAAATCATTTTGTTAATGACATGGTTATGAAAACACAAGCCCCAGGGCCCAGCCCAATCTCATATCTTTAATTTCGTGTGATTGGGCTCCAGTTGGGCCATCTCAAATGAATAAATGAGCTTCTTCAACGTCGCTGTATCATAAATAGGAAGCCCATTTCATATGCACAATTGACTTCAAGGTCCCAATGTCTTTTCCTCGTCACTTTTAGGACAAGGTTTGAGCTCATATATTCGAACGCTCCAAATATAAGTTTATTAATTTCTGCTTACGACATGGGTCCTCTGAACCCAGGGGTTCGAGAAAGTTCTATGTTATCTTATGAAATAGTGTCTTAGTTTAATAGATGCGTGTCATATGACACAGATTAAAATTTTATGGTCACAGTTTGCTTGATTTCAATTATTTTACTGCTTCAGGGGATATCGTAGAACTCCGATCTTGACAATATATTTAATCAACCAATAATGTGTTAAACGTCACCTCTTACATTTGTTTTTTGACGTTTTCATTTCATGAAAAATAAATATTGAAAAGCGTTGTACAATTTTTACAACTACATGAACTTCACCAGCCTCTTTACCTTAGAGGATCTATTTCCTACAACATATACTAAAGTTCCAAGAATTAGCACCAAATGAATGGTCCCGATCACATGATACTCGATTGAGTAGATAAGAATTAGCCCGACAATCATGGACTATCCTCTTATGAAGTTCCACCAGTTGTACAATGCAAAACCATAAACTGCCGTATACATAACCACTCTAACAGGATACACCTTCAACCTGCACAACTTAGATGATCAAATTCTTAACTACATATTTTCATCAACTTGGTATAGACTTTTCTGTATGAAACAAAAAGTGACATATCAAGGAAGAATTTCAATTTTTACACCTATTTATCATGGATCTTAGATCTTATGATGGACTGAAAGTTAATTGCAGAATTTTAATACTACTTCCATTCCACTCGTATTTAAAAATTAATATCAAGTTTTATTGATAATAGTAAAAAAAGAAAAAATCTATTTAATGAATATGTAACAAATAATTGAATTGAATCAAATAAAACAATGGCCAATTCTATTGACACCACAAAATCCTCTCTCCACACCACTATTTCTTTTTACACCACATCACATATTCATTTTTTATATTTTTTACTTTCTATACCACATTTTGAGACATTTGTACCCTTAGTAATTAAAAACTAAAATCAATTAAATAAAAACATGTTTTGAAAGACAAAAGGCAGCACACCAACGTTCTTTATCTCATTTCTCAGAATTCTTATGAGTTATGAGCTTTTTGTCTCCCATTTCAGTCTTCAAGAGTTCATTTCTTTGAGCAAAAATCTGATAGAAGAATCGAGGAATTATTACAATGGTTCAACGGATAAACACCGAATTAACACGCTGCTAACGGACGAAAACCACGCACAATTCTAACAAATTTTTTATAACAGTTCGTCTAGCAATGACCGAACAAGATAATATAGTTCGGTAGGTCATGACCAAACTTCTTACAAGCATTCGGTCATAAGCCACCATATAAGCGTTGTACAATGATCGTAACTGGCCGAAATTATTACAATGGTTCGGCGGATATCCTACGAATTAATACGTGACTCATGTACGAAAATCATCGAAAATTCTAACATTTTTTTTAATAGGTCGGTCAGCAATGACCAAACAAGTTAATTTAATTTGGCAAGTAATGATCAAACTGCTTACAACCGTTCGGTCATAATCTACCGTGTTAGTTTTTAAACTATGGTCACTAATTGTTACGACGGTTCGGCATGTATCCACCGAATTAACGCGTAAGGAGGTACGAAACCTAACGATAATTCTGACCATTATTAACTCTCGTTTATTACACGATGAGTACTAACTAAATTTTTTACAATAGTTCGGCCAGTAATGACCAAACAAGATAATGTAGATTGGCAAGTAGCAGACATAATTCTTACAACCATTCGGTCACAACCCGCTGTATAAATTTATACATCATGATCACGCAATTCAGAATTCAAATCTCGAAAAAAAATTGTTTTTTACAAAGTAAACTTAAATTTTTACAAACGTTCAGTCATTACTGACCGAATAAGGTAATATGGTTCGGCAAGTATCAGCCAGAATTCTTCCAATCGTTCGGTCATAACCCACCATATGCATTTATATATCATGATAAACGCAAGTCATAAATCTCGTCTCGAAAAACGCTGCGTTTTACAAACAATCGTGAACTAAAGAAGATGAAAATATAGTTACGACTTATCTCGGTCGTATCATTATGTTTCTCTTCATCCATGATTGATTTCTTCTTGGAATTATGAGTTCGTATGTGATTTGGTATAATTAATTGATGAATTAGGGTTTCAATAAATATTATTTATTATTTATTTAAGATTTAAATTGTATGGGGAGAAGTTTAATTTATTTTTCTACATAAATTATTTTTAATAAAAAAAAGAGATAAAAAAGGATATTTTAGTCTATTTATTAATGGCTATTTTTGTCCAAAAAAAGGTAGTGTGAAGAGAGGATTTAGTGGTGTGAATAGAATCCCCCTAAAACAATTCGGACAAAAAAGAATATATTCCTTTCTAAAACTGCGGATTCTCGTTCCAAACAGACAGTACCCTGGTTCTCTCTCTCTTTATTTATTTATTTATTTACTTACTTTTGTAATTTAATTTGAATAATCTTATACTTGGAAGGTGTTTGGCTAAACTTATTTAGAACCTCTTATAAGCTCTTACATCTTATAAGATGTTTCTAGAACTCATAAGTTGTATGACCTTATTCTAAAATAAGCTCTAGAAGTGTTTGGATCAAATAACTTATAAAATCTCTTCAATATCTTTTGATGTGTTTGGCAAATAAGATCTTTTGTAATTATAATTACCAAAAAACATGTATTTAAAAAGAGCTAATGGAAAAAGGGGGGAGAGGCCGTACTTTTTTTAAAAGAGATTATAAGCTCTTAAGGAGCTTAATTAGACATGTTATAAGCTCCTTTAAAAAAAAAACTAACCAAACAAATTTTAAGAGCTTATAAGCTCTTGAACATCTTATAAGATATTTTAAAGATCTTATAAGTTCTGCCAAACACTTTCTTAAATAACAACATATTGAACTTGTATGAGTTTAGTTTCAAATATAACTTGAAATTCAAAAAAATAAAATAAAAAAGAAAAATAAATTAGAGGAACAGGAACCTTAAACATGGCAAAAACTTGTATGAGATCGTCACATGGTGTGAACGGAAAAAAGTACCACTTTTTGTAGGAAAAATATTACTTTTATCTGTAAACATATAACTCTTTCTGAACAAAAATATATCACTTTTATCTGTAAAAGTATCACTGTAGCAAAAGTATCACTTTTTTCTGTAAAAGTATCACGTTTATCTGTAAAAGCAGTGACGGACCCAAAAATTTAGATGAGGGGGGCCAATTTATAGACAGATCTATGAGTTTGTTTCACGTAATTTTTTTTAGCTATGCTCATGTGATAATTTTTACCAAATAGGAAGCAAATATTAAGTAGACTAGAAATCAAATTATTTTATATAATTAGGCCCTAAACTTAAAATATTGGATAAATTATATTAAAACATAATATCTTAAAAAATTAAAGAAGGACTACCGTTGTGCGGCTACTAAGTATAATCAGCTGTATAAATAAAACTAAAAAAACAGTAACAATTTAGATAAGATCAATAAATTGATTTATCACAAAAAAAAAAAAAAAAAAAAAAAAATCAAGATTAATGGTCATACTATTTTCTAACATTTTTATCTCTATTGCTTATATATAACAATACATTCATCTATCCATGTCAAACAATAGAATTTTTAATTTTTATTTAATTAAGTTATATTAAAGTCGACTAAAATAAACATATATAATGACACATTATGACGGGATCAAACGGGACATACATATATAATAGTACATTATGATGGGTCAGGGGACCCAATGCCCCCTTGGCTCCAATGTGGATCCGTCCATAGGGATGTAAATGGGTCGGGTAGGGTACGGGTATGCTTCCCCCATACCCTACCCTATTTGATTCGGGTACGTGTACGGGTAATACCCGTCGGGTAATCGGGTTACCCGATTGATATATAAAAATATTATAAATAATATGTAATATGTATATATACCATATATAATGTGATACAATAAATCAAATATAACATATATAATATGTAAATGTTACATTATATGTTATTTTATATATTAAATCATATATTATAAACATAATATATTAAATATAATGATAATTATATAATATATAACATGTAAAATAATACATAAGTATGTAATCGGGTAGACGGGTAGGGTAATCGGGTAGGGTAAACGGGTAATATGCTAAACCCGTACCCTACCCTACCCGATGGCAAAAATATCGGGTTCGGGCGATACCCGACCCTATTACCCGTTTACTCGTCGGGTAGGGTTACCCGCGGGTAAAATTGACATCCCTATCCATCCATGTATAAAAGTATTACATTCATGTAAAAATGTATTCCTACACACGTTGAAATCGTCATACACAAGACGCACTCCTTAAACATAAGGGTTAACGATTGGCTACAGCTTGGAAGCCGCAGCTCCGGTGTAAAGCGTCTGAAGCCGAAATATACCGGCGGATTTTTCCTTACGATATAGTGAATCCTTTTGTTTTGTTTTGTTTTTTTTGAGTAGATTTTGATATAATGATTAATGCAGAATTAAAGATGCAAACAACTAGCACGCTGAATTCACTGCCAGCGGAAATTAAAACCTAAGATTAGGAGCACAGAAATTACCTCGATCGAGGGTGATTAGCGCCACAATCTTGATCAATACGATGATTATTAATAGCGACGAGTTTAGTCCAGTGAGAAAAGGGGCGATTGAAGAAGGTCCAATCAGGCAAAACGACGCCGCAGATAAGGAGCATTCCATACAAGTAGGTGGCTCCCACTTTCTTCAGCGATAGCGTGTACAGCCCTGTAAACAGCGTGACTGCTGCCAACAAGACCAGGGAATTCGTCAGAACGGTGTCGTTGGCCATGGTGGTGAAGAAGGGAAGGCGGGACGGGTTTTAATGCTTTACGAGCAGACAGTTGCAGAAATGAGTTCCATTAATGTGCCTTCCACCTAATTCACCAATACCTACGTATATAAGGATAGAAATGAATCAACTGCCCATCCAGATTCAGGTATGGTCATTAATTAATGCCCTTATGCGCAGATTGCGTCCATCTCTCTCTTAAGGACGGATTGAATCCTCTATTCCAAAAAGGTATTTCATCGCTGGATTTCCGCCATGTGTCATTGGATCAATTACACTAACTGATACTCCCTCTGTCCCAGCTAAACTTGCACACATTTCATTTTCGTTCGTCCTAGTTAAACTTGCACCCTTAAAAAGGAAAGTTATAATACAATCTACATCCCCAATCTCCACCTTTAATTCACCTTTGAAAAGTCAACAAAATCCAAAAAATAACTTTTCTTAATACTTGTGCCAACTTTCTCAGTGAGGTAGTAACACTAATGGGAACTTACGTTAACGGAGAAAATCCATAAAAGAGAAAAAACGAATTTTTTGCTTCTCTTGCTTCCGCCAAAAACGAAAACAAGGAAAGATGGAGCGAGAGTTCAGGAATCACGTTGTTTTGGAGATCTTCCCTTTCTTTTCAACTGAATCCAGTAGCAGCAAGAAACACAAAGTAGGAGACAATACAATACCAAAGACAATTTCCATCACGAAGCTGTCCCTCGAGACCATCGCTCCGAAATCAAAATCAGTTAGTTGCTGCAAATTGATTGTTGTAGATTAATACCTCATTTTCTGTAGATAATTTGGTTTGTTCTCTTCTTCAATTGATTAAAGAATCTACAAACTAATTAAACTAGGGATAGAGATTTACTTTCTCCACTATGTGTTCGATGAATTGTCTCAATGATATTGTATTCTCATTGCAACTTCGTCGGAATAATATTGTATTCTCATTGCGAAGCTACTGATTTGGGGATAGATGCAAGATTGTTTTCTTGAGCTTATAGCACATCTCCATCTGATATCATGAGAAATGATGATTAAAGTCTTTGAAAAGCTGCTAGTTGATATAAAACATCAATAATCCTTACCGTATTGAATGATCCATCTAAAATATGGAGTGGAAATCCGCAAATGAAAGAAGAAAAACTCCCCTAAATGCCAAAATGTAGGAGCAAAATACCGTGGGTAAACAATGATATAAGATCACCGATACAGTGAGTGATTATTTCACTATATATAAGCAATTACAACTATAATACAGAATCTCAAAGATTTACAAAGATTTTATTTAATCTACAAAATACAACAAAATATTCTATCAAGATATATCTGTACTGTTATTACCCCCGTCAAGGATGCTGTGGATACAAGCCCACACAGAGCCTGCAACGCAAGAATTCAAACGTAGGACGAGGGAGACTCTTAGTGACGACGTCAGCAACTTAAAGATGTGATGGAACGAACTTGGTTTCCATCTTCCCTGAATAAACTAACTCACGAATAAAATAGCAATCATTGTCAATGTGCTTGGCGCGCTTATGTGCTACATGATTCTGACTGAGGAATAAGACACTCTTGTTGTCACAAAGAAGCATGGGACGAGAGGAAGGCAAGGAATGAAGTTCTCGAAGCAAATGACAAATCCACATCATTTCCTGAGTTGTATTAGCAAGTGCTCGATATTTAGATTCACAACTTAATTTGGCGACAATTGGTTGTTTCTTGGCACTTCAAGAGACCAAGTTTCCCCCTAAGTAGATGGAATAACCATAGGTGGAGCGTCGTGTTTCAATACACGGAGCCCAATCGGCATCATAATAACCAACAGGAGAATAATCATGGCCACGAGTGAAGGACAATCCAAAATTGAGGGTACCCTTGACATAACACAAGATATGTTTGACCGCTGAAAAATGAACAACGGTGGGAGACTGCAGGAACTGAATGACATGATTAACAACAAATGAGAGATCAGGCCGAGTCATACTGAGATATTGTAGAGTGCCAACAAGAGAATGATATAGAGTTGGATTACCAAATTCGGAACCACTGCTAATAAGAGATTCTCCAGCAGCAAGAGAAGTAGCAACTAGCTTGGAGTCCAACAACTCAGCGCAAGAGAGAATATCACGAGCATATTTAGCCTGACTAAGGAACAAGCCATCAGGAGTGTGCGTGACTTCAAGACCAAGAAAATAAGTCAAAGCACCCAAGTCTTTGATAGCAAATTCTCGATTGATATGAGCGATACAACGTGTAATGGAGGTGGTATCGTTCCCGGTTACAATGATGTCATCGACATATAGTAGGAGGAAGAGAGTAACATTATCCCGGTGGAAGTAGAACAGTGATGTATCGGCACGACTACAAGAGAAACCAAGACCGAAGAGAAAGTCACTGAAACGAACAAACCAAGCCAAAGGAGCCTGACGAAGGCCATAAAGAGCCTTTTTGAGACGACATGCATGATTCGGGAAACATGGATCGATGAAACCGGGAGGCTCAGGGCTACACACTAATTCCGGGATTTGATTTTTCACATGATAGGTATCAAATCATAATGGACCAATCAGAAGGCTCCATGAGTCAAGATGTTGCAGTAATTAATAAATTAATATAATTAATTTAATAATTATCTCAAAGATATTTGATAGATATCAAATTATGGTGGACGAAACAAATTGCTCCATTCGGATCCTAGGTCCATTAGGGTTCTCCACCCTACAACTATAAATAGGGTCTCAATATTCCACCAAAAATCACAACAGCATAACATAAGTTCAAGACGAAAGTGGAAGACGTTACAAAGCCGATCTTGAGATTTTCAAGGCATTACAAAGCCAAACGCGAGAGGCATTACAACGACAATCTCGAGAGGCCTAACAAAGCCAATCTTGAGATATTCTACGCTTGATCTGAGATTAAGATGTTGAGCCCATCTGATTGACATTTTCAAGTTAGAACTTCGAAGGTGTTCTTGGTTGTTCATCAAGATCTCAGAAGTCATTCTTCGAGAAGTTGTCCCAGCCCATCATTTAATCCTAAATCAAGCTTACAAGTCTTTGGATTGACGTTACTCAAGTCAACGTCCAGAACCGGGGAAAATCAAAGTCAACTCCGAGTTTGAAGGCATTATACAATTGAAGAGAATAATCAGAGGAGAACTAGAGATAAAACTCACATATTGTAAATTCTATGCATATGACCAGAGAAATTTAATTTTGTACATTTTATTCGTATTTATCTATATAATACACGAAATTTATTGTTAGAACATGCATCAAAGTATTACCAAGATTTGGGCATGCAATCATCAATAGAAGTACAACTTTTATCCCTCTAAACCAAAGACCAAAAGACAATGGAAAACTCGTAGTTGTAGCAGAATCAATTGAAAAGATTACAACTACAAAAGAAAATGACAAGACTAGGAAAGTGAAGCATTAGAACTTGTGTTCGTGTGCAATGTACTTATATAGTATGACTAAACAATTAACAATATGTAAACAAAAGTATTGAGTTCTTAAGAAGTAAGAACATCCTAAGAACTAGAAATGATGAACATATTTAGATAGAAAAAATCGAGAAAGAGTCCTTTTCCTCTCAGGCCTTTTTTTAGTGAAGTGTTGTGCACAAAATATAGTTTGAACTTACAGAACATTTATGACTCCTTCCTAAACCGCCAACACTATACACATTCCCCCTAACTACTTGCCAAGTCGTCTGGTCCCCTAGTCGTACTTAGTGCAAAGAATCCCTCTTACTACACTTACAAGCTCTCTCGAACCCTGTTTGACACTAATCTCCCTAATTATATCCTAACAATTAGTTGATGTTCCTAGACACGATGAACATCAATCAGTACAACTCCCAACTTTTATTAACCGAATGGACAATACAAAAGTAAGACTTGATATACAACATCAATGTTGATTGTCTCTATATAGTGTCCTGGATTCCTTCTAGTCTTCGCTTGATTTCAGTAATCATTCAATTTGCCTTTGATGGTCAAGTGTTGAGATGGTAAGTTGGACCGGACCCACTTCTCCTTGACTCAAAGGATGTGCTTGTTCTTCAAGATGGAAGGTATTTGACTTGCATAATCGGTTGATTCTCGATCGCACCAAGATCGGCTCCTTTAAGCTTCTTTGTTAATCTTCCTTTATTTTCTCCAATCTTCAGATCTACTAACCACATAATTCTCCAAGAAAGGTATTTTTCCATGAGAGCCACACTGTTAGTAAATTTCTATATTTACAAAAAGCAACAACAAACAAAAGAGTACTTGCAAAAAGTAAAACTGATGGCCAAAAAGTGACGGTAACAAAGCGATGCAACAAAAAGAAAAAGAGGAAAGACTCAAAAGGCAAAGAAGAAAAGACAACAAGGATGGATGTCTAAATTTCAAGCGACCATGAAGAAGCACTACAAATGTGGAAGGAAAAAGAAAACTAAAATAAGGCAAGAAGAAAAACGAAAACGTAGCTGCAACCATCACAAATCAAAGAGAAGAATTAATTAAAGTTAGGGATTGTTAGAGGAGATTTACATGCATAAACTGTGTCCCAAATATTTTTTAATTTATTACTTAAAAACTAAGTGCCGCCCATTTAACTTTTCAACAAAAAACATTATAAATTGTACTACGAGAGAAGTACTAGCATCTAAATTACGAGAGTGATAGGAAAAAAAATGATAGAGATTTAAAAAAATAATAAAAGGACAAGATTATAAACAAGGTAAAAGAATACCAGCCAACAAGAACAAAATAACACCAAAAAAAAAGTTCGGAAATATTACATCAAACACATGCAACACACATGCATCTTCCTAATACTATTAAAAGTTGGCGGCGGCTATTGCCACCACAAAATATTCTTTACACACCACATTTTCTATGCACACCACATAGATAATATTTAAATTCATATAATTTCTTTATGCACCATATAAATATCCAATCTTACCCTTCTTTCAATTATATTAAAATAAGAAATTTTAAAAAAATATATAAAAGAACAGGAAGGTTGAAACGTTAAAAACAAACTTAGAACAACCTATTAAGAGTTTCTAATTTGTGATTGATATGGCGAGGATATGCAGTGGAGCACCACAATCATGGCAATGCCACCATCATCCTCACCTCTCGTCGGCAACACTACCGATGCAAAACCCTCTTTTATTTTTTTATTGATTATATGACATGAATGCAAACAAATTTAATCCAAATTTGAGGTGTTCTCTTAATTACAACCTATTATCCATGTAAATGTTTCTGGATGGTGATATAACAGGATATGATTGGCAAGACAGAGAAGTGCCATTACGACGAACCGATACCTATCACTATTGATCGTCATTACCCAGAGAAATTCACATTCACAATTGACCATGTTAATGTCTATGCAAATTGCAAGGAAATAAGTCTATTTGCAGTGATCGAGATGATTTCAACATACAAATTTATTTGATCGCAGTGACGTTAGAAGATTAGGGTTTATGAGAGCATGGGATTGAAGATAGCTTCTTCAATTTTTGTTTTCTATCTTTTTTCTGATCAAGTATTGGTTTTATAATTATTTTATAAATTAAATAAAAGAGGATAAGTTAGTCAATTAACTTAGGGTTAGTTTTGTCTAAACAATAATGTGGTGTATAAAGAACTTTTTGTGGTGGCAATAGCCACCGCCTTAAAAGTTTTCAGTAATTTTTGAGTTATAAGAGCATCTCCAACCCACCCTCTATTAATAGTGTGAGTTTCGCACTAAAACTACAGTTTTTGTGCACACTATTTCCAACCCAACTCTATTCCACTAAATTTATAGTTTTGTGTAAACCATCTCCAGCCCAACTCTATCCCACTAAATTTTACACAATAAAATTACTTACTTCTTATTTTATTTATAAATAATTATATACATTTTACTTATTATAAAAAATCAACACTATTTATTTTAGTTAAAATTTATTAATAATTTCACACTTAAATATGCAAAATTAATAAAAAAAAATTAATCAATTTTTTTGCATAATTAAATTTAATTAAATTAGATAAATTATTAAATACAAATAATAATACAAATATAACATTGTCCCCTTATTTAGGGGTATTTTGAGCATATAATGTATAAATACAATTTTTGTGCGGATGAACAGTGATAATGCGCAATCCGGTAACCACCAAATTCAACCTAAATTAACGCAGAAAATATAAAAACACACAGGATTTACGTGGTTCGATCCGGAGATCTACGTCCACGGGCAGAAAACGGCAATCGCCGGAGTGTTTCTTTTACTAGAATGTTGAGTTTACACGGAGTAATTCAGTATACCAGAGTGCGAACCCCTAAATCAGGATTCTCTCCTCCTATTTATACTATCAAATCAAAACCCTAACTAAATCCCTATAATCTGGCCCACAAAATCTGCATGGCAGTTGGGAATGGGCCTTGAGTCGCGGAACAGGCCATAAGTTGGGCCAGCGTATGCTTCTGGATCGACGCGTGTTTTCGGACCTGCTGGGCCTACGCGTGCTGGGCCGGTCAGTGGGCCAAAGTATGAGTCCGACCCGAAGTGATCGGGTTATCCCTATCAGATGCCCCCCCCAGCCGAAGTGAGGTAGGAGCTTCGGTTGTCACCGGGGTGGAATCGTAAGTAGGAGGAACCGTGGTCGCTGGCGGGCCGAAGTGTTCATGGAGGACTAAGTCTATCCGCGTCCCTGGGCACTCCGCGGAAAAGTCTGTAGACTCGGAGTCGGGCTGAGCCGAAGTGGACAAGACATATAGCCGATATACCGAGTAATAGCCTGGCCGAGGTGGAGAATACACCGGAGTGTAGTATTATGACCGAGGTAAAGAGAACACCGGAGTGCAGTAGCCTGGCCAAAATGAAAGGAACACCGGAGTGTAGTAGTCTGGCCGAGGTCTACTCCGCAGCCGAGTCGTTGGGCTCGCTAAATCTCAACGCCGGAGCGCCGAATATTGGCTCGGAGGCCGTAAATAATTGACCAGAAATAAGAATTTCTTTATCGGGTGTTCGGGAACACAACATGGACATTGCCAATGTGAACCTCCCCGGACGGATCGGGGGAGAGATTTAATTGTCCGGAGACGGAGGTTTAATTGTCCGGAGACGAGACGCGAATCTCCCCGGACGGATTGGGGGAGAGATTTAATTGTCCGGAGACGAGACGCGAATCTCCCCGGACGGATCGGGGGAGAAATTTAATTGTCCGGAGACGGAGGTTTAATTGTCCGGAGACGAGACGCGAATATCCCCGGACAGATCGGGGGAGAGAATTGATTGTCCGAAGACGGAGGTTTAATTGTCCGGAGACGAGACGCGAATATCCCCGGACGGATCGGGGGAGAGATTTGATTGTCCGAAGACGGAGGTTTAATTGTCCGGAGACGAGACGCGAATCTCCCCGGACGGATCGGGGGAGAAATTTAATTGTCCGGAGACGGAGGTTTAATTGTCCCGAGACGAGACGCGAATATCCCCGGACGGATCGGGGGAGAGATTTGATTGTCCGAAGACGGAGGTTTAATTGTCCGGAGACGAGACGCGAATCTCCCCGGACGGATCGGGGGAGAAATTTAATTGTCCGGAGATGAGACGCGAATCTCCCCGGACGGATCGGGGGAGAAATTTAATTGTCCGGAGACGGAGGTTTAATTGTCCGGAGACGAGACGCGAATATCCCCGGACAGATCGGGGGAGAGAATTGATTGTCCGAAGACGGAGGTTTAATTGTCCGGAGACGAGACGCGAATATCCCCGGACGGATCGGGGGAGAGATTTGATTGTCCGAAGACGGAGGTTTAATTGTCCGGAGACGAGACGCGAATATCCCCGGACAGATCGGGGGAGAGAATTGATTGTCCGAAGACGGAGGTTTAATTGTCCGGAGACGAGACGCGAATATCCCCGGACGGATCGGGGGAGAGATTTAATTGTCCGGAGATGAGACGCGAATCTCCCCGGACGGATCGGGGGAGAAATTTAATTGTCCGGAGGCGGAGGTTTAATTGTCCGGAGACGAGACGCGAATATCCCCGGACGGATCGGGGGAGAGATTTGATTGTCCGAAGACGGAGGTTTAATTGTCCGGAGACGAGACGCGAATCTCCCCAGACAGATCGGGGGAGAAATTTAATTGTCCGGAGACGAGACGCGAATCTCCTCTTCAATTGGTGTTTGGGAAATGATTATGACACGGCCGTGTTCTAAGGCTGACACAACCGCGTTGCTGTTGAACCAAAAATTGGTTCCTAAGCATGATTTTGACGCGGCCGTGTCGTTTGTGTGACACGGCCGTGTTGCATTCCAGCATGGATTCACGTTTTGAGGAACTTATTCACGCGGCCGTGTCGTTTCCGTGACACGGCCGTGTTGCTGTTGAACCAAAAAACTGATTCCTAAGCACGATTTTGACGCGGCCGTGTCGTTTGTGTGACACGGCCGTGTTGCAATCCAGCATGGTTTCTCGTTTTGAGAAACTTATTGACGCGGCCGTGTCGTTTGCGTGACACGGCCGTGTTGCTGTTGAACTAAAAAACTGATTCCTAAGCACGATTTTGACGCGGCCGTGTCGTTTGTGTGACACGGCCGTGTTGCAATCCAGCATGGTTTCTCGTTTTGAGAAACTTATTGACGCGGCCGTGTCGTTTGCGTGACACGGCCGTGTTGCTGTTGAACCAAAAAACTAGTTCCTCAGCATGATTTTGACGCGGCCGTGTCGTTTGTGTGACACGGCCGTGTTGCAATCCAGCATGATTGGAACGAGCTATTCTATCTCTATCAACAGTAGATTTGAACATTCATAGTGTAAGATTTGAAGAATTTCACACGCTCCAGATAAACAGACTCATCAACATGAACAGTAATTGTATTACCCGGAATTGGATGAGGATCGAGTGGCGGTGGATCGAGGCCGGTCTTGGGAGGCTCGGCGGTGTGGACGCTGGCGGCGGCGGTGATGATGCCGAGACAGCGGAGGGCGGCCTGGCGGCGGCGGTGATGATGCCGAGGCAGCGGAGGGCGGCCTGGCGGCGGCGTTGATGATGCCGAGACAGCGGAGGGCGGCCTGGCGGCGGCGGTTATGATGCCGAGGCAGCGGAGGGCGGCCTGGCGGCGGCGTTGATGATGCCGAGACAGCGGAGGGCGGCCTGGCGGCGGCGGTTATGATGCCGAGACGGCGGAGGGCGGCCTGGCGGCGGCGGTTATGGTTCCGAGGCGGCGGAGGGCGGCCTGGCGGCGGCGTTGATGATGCCGAGACAGCGGAGGGCGGCCTGGCGGCGGCGGTTATGATGCCGAGACGGCGTAGGGCGGCCTGGCGACGGCGGTTATGATGCCGAGACGGCGGAGGGCGGCCTGGCGGCGGCGGTTATGGTTCCGAGGCGGCGGAGGGCGGCCTGGCGGCGGCGTTGATGATGCCGAGACAGCGGAGGGCGGCCTGGCGGCGGCGGTTATGATGCCGAGACGGCGTAGGGCGGCCTGGCGGCGGCGGTTATGGTTCCCACAGACGGCGCCAATTTGATAATGCGCAATCCGGTAACCACCAAATTCAACCTAAATTAACGCAGAAAATATAAAAACACACAGGATTTACGTGGTTCGATCCGGAGATCTACGTCCACGGGCAGAAAACGGCAATCGCCGGAGTGTTTCTTTTACTAGAATGTTGAGTTTACACGGAGTAATTCAGTATACCAGAGTGCGAACCCCTAAATCAGGATTCTCTCCTCCTATTTATACTATCAAATCAAAACCCTAACTAAATCCCTATAATCTGGCCCACAAAATCTGCATGGCAGTTGGGAATGGGCCTTGAGTCGCGGAACAGGCCATAAGTTGGGCCAGCGTATGCTTCTGGATCGACGCGTGTTTTCGGACCTGCTGGGCCTACGCGTGCTGGGCCGGTCAGTGGGCCAAAGTATGAGTCCGACCCGAAGTGATCGGGTTATCCCTATCAAACAGTGTCCCCTTATTTATTGGGGGACACTGTTCATCCCCTAAATATAGAGGACCGTTTTAGAGTGTGGTTGGAGGGATAAACTCTAAAATTTCCTCCAAAAATAGAGTTTTGTGTGTGATTGGAGATAGTCTAAGAGCATCTCCAACCCACCCTCTATTATATTGTGGATTTTGCACTAAAATACAGTTTTTGTGTACACTCTCTCCAACCCAACTCTATTCCACTAAATTTACAGTTTTATGTAACCATGTCCAACTCAACTCTATCCCACTAAATTTATAGTTTTGTGTAAACCATCTCCAACCCAACTCTATTCCACTAAAATTTACACAATAAGATTACTTACTTCTAATTTTATTTATAAATAATTATTTATGTTTTACATATTAAAAAAAATCAACACTCTTTATTTTAGTTAAAAAAATTTAATAATTTCACACTTAAAGATAAAACATTGCATTCAACACCATAAAAATAAAAAATTACATAAAACATTAATGTTAATAATTCTACATAACAAACAAATTTAGATGCAAGCATTGCCATGTTCGTCCCACAAATGGTCAACCAATGCCTCTCGCAAAGCAAAGTGAGCATTTCTATCCTTGATTTTTCTATGTCGAGCTAGGAAATCTTGAAAACGGGCATCTTCATCCCTAACCATGTCTACTTTCTGTATTTTGTTTTAATTTAAGCTTTTAATTTTTTCGATTTATGCAATTAGTATTTCCAACATTGTTTTCTTTCATATTGTTGTAATGAAGTCTCCCTTGTGTTAATTATCTTGCAATTTGATGTAACTAGTAATTTATCTTATTATTGTTTCATTATTTTTAAATATGCAAGATTAATAAAAAAGATTAAACTAATTTTTTTGGTAATTAAATTTAATTGAATTAGATAAATTATTAAATACAAATATAACATTTATGTAGTTAAAACTGAATTTAGGGGTATTTTGAGCATATAATGTATAAATACAGTTTTTGTGTGGATGAACAGTGTCCCCCTATTTATAGGGGGACACTGTTTATCCCCCAATTATAGAGGGACGTTTTAGAGTGTGGTTGGGGGGATAAACTCTAAAATTCCCCCAAAAAATTAGAGTTATTGTGATGGGTTGGAGATGGTCTAAGCAGGAAAGATTGTTATTTTTTTAAATTTTCTGTAATTTTTTTTTTGAGTTCAAGAAGAACAATGTCCAGATATTATGAACAGATTATTTTGTACTCAGAACGATAAGATTTATTTATATTTAATCGGAGAATGTGAAAGACTTGGAGTAAAAATCTTTTCTATCGTGTCTTTTCCCAAAAATGAAATTAAATTAGGCAGGAAGAGGCAACACATTACAAAACAGAAAAAAACATAAATAAGAAAACAGAGATGAATTTCAGCAATATGCATAACTAATTAATAAATCCACCTACATTAAACAAACTCCGAATAAAGGAGATTAAGATTGGCAATTAATTAAAGACAAAACACAATAGAATTCTCAAAACAAACAAAACAGCTCAAACTAATATCCCAGATTTGGTATCTCACTCACACTTGAAGCCTCCTTTTCTAGTTTAGTTGATAGGTCACCATACTTGATCTGCAAAATGTGCTCGAGGTCTCTTTGCTTCTGCACCTCTTGACGCAGGTCGTTGATTCTGTGCAAAGCTGCTTGTTGCTCTTGCAACCATAATGCTTCGAAGCATTCAACTTCCCTCCCGGCTCTCTCCATCTCTTTCCAGGTAGCATCGATTTGCGTCCACAACTTATTGGCTCGCATCTCGTAGCCATTAGTATAAAGTTTTATCTTGTTCTCCAACTGCTGTGCTTTTTCAGTCTCACCATCTATCTTCTTCTTCACATTTTCGAATGCATTTTGCAACGTGATATCATTTAAGCATGCCTCCTCCACGTAACCATCAATAACTTCATCCGCCTCTCTCAGCTCGTTTTCTTCAATTTTTTTCTCTTCTTCATCAGACAACTCATTTTCTTCAATTTTTTCTCTTTTTCGACCGCCTCTGTCAGCTCATCTTCTTCAAGCAGCAAAGGTTGAACAACAATTTGGTAATTGTGGAAGGTTTTTCAAGTGCCTGTGCCTCGTCAATTTGGGTTTGGGAGGATTCTTGACAATTGCCTCTGGGAGAATATTTTGTGGTATAGGTAAATTCAGCTTACGTCTTTTCCCAAAGAAGACCACTTCATCATCATCATCAGTTGACTGCCTCTGTCTTTCGCAGCGTTTTTCTCTATGAGATCTTCCAGCAGCTTCACTAGTAGTTGCCGCCATAGGAAACTTGACAAGGTGTGCGGGTGGAGAATCAACCGTAATGTCGTAAAATCCAGGAGGAGGCCTCTTCTCAAAAGGGATTTCAGCATTATAATCAATTCCAGCATTATAATCAATTCCAGTTCTCCTCTTTCTCTTCTTACAAAGAGCCATTCCAGCAGCTTTTAGTTCCCTTGATTTCTGCAACAAAGCAAGCCTTCGAGCCTCCTCAATCTGTTTCTCCCTCGCTTTTCTTTTAGCCTTCGAGCCTCCTCAATCTGTTTCTCCCTCGCTTTTCTTTTAGCCTTCTTGCCTTATCTACAGGATCAGGACGAGCTGGCTTGCATTCCGGGTTGAGGTTGGGAAACAGTTTTGGCTCATCCCCGCAAACTGCATCGAGTAGCTTCTCGTACCTCCCAATGCACTGAGATGGGGTACGGCCCACAATAGGGCCAATAGTTCTCCATTGGGAGGGCATAACTTTGGCCAGGTGAAGCAGTTTTTCGTCCTCCTCCCGACTCCACGCAATCTTTTTTATCGAGGGGTGGAGCCACTCGAACCACCTAGCCTTGCATTGCTGACTCGATTTATGAACCAGTAGGGATGAAACTCTTGCCCACTGGTTCAACCCATACTTCATCACGCCAGCTTTCAAAACCTCATCTTCCGAGTTTTTCCATAAACCACCCTGCATCATCCTCCTCATCTTAAATCAGTTAACAATGAAGAAGAGAGAACGAATCGAACAATATTAAAACACGATCGATCAGACAAAAAAACGATCGATCAGACAACAATAATAATAATAAAAAGGAAACAGAACGAGTACAATAATTAGGGATCCTTCTCCTTATATCGAGACAGACTCAATCCTGATTGAATAAGAGAAGAATTAGGAACCGCCACAAATCCAAAAACAAAAAAGAATTAGGAACCGCCATAGATATTGATATATACATATATATATGGACGTAATCTTCTGTAGGGTAACAAATCCGGATTGAATAAGAATTAACAACTTTACATGTTTTAATCCTTCCTTCCTTGTAGGCCACACCAACTATTTTGGTAATCATTCTAATGGAAAGCCCAATTCGCTTGCACTTTTTTACTCTAAATAGTAAATACAAGACCCCAATTACCTTCCTATTAGTGTTCTTAAGGTAATAGGGAATTGGACATCTCAACACTTATTAAGTAAAATTAACTAAACCACATCCTATATTAGTTGGGTCTGTCTATGCTACTATGACTCCATAAGGTAATAATGTCTTAATTGCCATGTGTGTCACATGACTCGTTGACTCATTTATCAAAAACAGTAATATCTATTTTTTTTATCAATTATTTAAATCCGCAAATTTAAGAAAAAGAGTCTATATAAGGAAGGACTATCATTATATTGCATCCATAAAAACGGACTGAATAAAAATAAATAAAATATAATAATATAAAAAAAAATGTTTCAGTTAAAGATGATAAAATAGATCCGACTGGATGTGTTGACTAGGCGGCCCAATATAGTAAAAAATTTACAAAAGTTATTTTTTAACTTTGCTTTATCAAACTGAATATAAGTGGCATCTATAATTCAATATTAAAATATAATATGATAATTTTGTTTGCGGTTTTCATATAAGCTTAAACTTATGTACCAGATATAATTGATTTGGTGGAAAATTAATAAAATTATTTACTAATATATCATTTAAAAAAGATAATACATCAGAGTAGAAGATTAAAAATGAAATTTTCTAGATTGAAATAATATAGTATAAAAGCACATTGTAGAATAAAACTTGCATATAAAAAGACCAAACTTTCCTAAATACTTATTCGTAAACAAAATTGTTATTTTCATACATTTTTTATTTTTTATTGTCACATATTCGACTCATCTGATTAGAACTTGAAAATAAAAATTCAAGAAGAAATAAAATAACATGAAAAAATTAATAGAATAAAAAATGGCTCCACATTATATACGTATTAATCATAAATACCGTAGGACCTACTCCATCCGACTCCAATCTCCTTTAATATAAAAATAGGATATCTTGCAGATGTGTCATCTCCAGAGTAATTTTAGGGCCTTTTTTTTTTTTTTTATTCTCCATGTTTTATCTCGGCCCTTGTCCTTTTCCGTTTTTAACACGTGGCAGTTATGTTTTTTTCTTGCAGTTCTCGGTCCTTTTTCTATTTTTTTTTTTTTTTTGTTTTTGCACTTTTTATATCAGCAAGACAATTTGCTATTTTACCTTTTTTTAATGGAAGTTATTCCATCGTATGTTCTTAACTTTTAATAAAAAAAAAATCCTCTCTTCATTCTTCTTATTTTTAACCTAAAAGTTTAAATGAGTTTAACTTTTTATATCAATTTCATTTTTAATGGAAAGTATATAAAATTAGTCCTTATTTTACGATCTTCAATTAGATATTCATATATCTATATATATATATAAATTAATTAATTTAAATCTAAATACTTTTTATAATAATTGCTTAGTTCACTTCTTTGATCAATGACAGAGAGCGAGAAAGTTTGAATCAACCAGCTCTTCACTATACGGCAATTAATATATTTGGAAAGTTGAAGATTTTATTACAGATTTGATGGAATCACACATCATGGTAGAGATATGCGGTATTTTCTTAAATATATCACATATTTTCCTCAACATTGATGTCAATAGATTTAGACATAATATGTACATACAAATTAGAAGCATTGTAACCTACATATAGCCAAGATATCAGGATATTGCCTAAATATAGCAGAACCATATTTATGGTGTTTATCAAAACTGGCAGAATATATATATATATCTAATGGATAATACCATAGTCGCTAGAATATTTAAAAATCGTTAACCCAAAATTGCAATTCTACATTTAGTAATTGATTTTGGGCGAGAAAAATTGGAACTTGCTATTTATAGTCGATTTCACTTTTATATAAATAAATTTATTGCCAGATTTAATGCACCTATTCCTTGTCTTTCTCAACCAACCTTTACAGAATTAACGCATTTTCCTTTTTACCAAACCTTCCATTAAAAATTAATGGTAATCGATAAATCTAATAATTTTCTATTGTAAAAATAAAAAAATTAACTTTTAATCCTTTTGGGAAAAAGATATTATTCAGATCCACGAGTATTAAACTCTATATATATATATACATGAGTTGTACTAGATATTGATTAGATTCATACATACTTGGTCCCCAAGTATTAGAGTCTATATGAGGAAGGTGTGTCTAATACAAATTTGTGTTAGATATGATTTAATTCGTACATACTTGGTCCACAAGCATTAGACTCTACATATACATTAGATTCATCTAATACTTGGTCCCCGTTTCATTAGGTTCGATATATATCTGAGTGATCACTGAGCGGTAGAGTCAAGTACTCGATAGAATCAAGTACCCGGAGTTTTTGTTTATTTTGGTTATTTATACTTTGTTGTAATTATTATTATGCTGGGAGATAGAACTGTTACGAGGCGGTGCAAAATCCATTTAAGGGATTGAGTGGTCGGATAAAATATACGGAAAAATGTTCTAGCTTCTTTATGAGAGTTTCCTTTTGTTATATAGTAAGATTTTTTAATATTACTGATGAATAGTTTTTTTCTTTTTCAATCAAAACATGAAGGTGGAGAGATTAGACATTGATCCTCAAACTTGTATATAAGCACTAAATATTCTCCCGTGCATAGATTATATGTGTGTGTATATATATATATATCAATAACGATATGGAGCTCATGGTGAATTTTCTGATAGAGCTCACATTGTTCCAGCTAACACATCCTACTAACAAAAACACCCTACATATATTTTTTATCCTTCCTCGCCTCTTACTTCGGAAAATTAGTGGAGAAAAACTGATTTTTTGGAGTAAAATACGATGAAGGAATTCGTGAACAAAACAAATGTAGCGTTAGCGTTGTTTTGTTGAAAAAACTGATTTTCCGAAGTAAGAGGTGAGGAAGGAATAAAATTATATAGCGTGTTTTTGTTAGTGGGAAAAAAACTGATGTTGCGGACTAAGAGGCGAAGGAATTAAAAATATAAGTAACCTGTTTTTATTAGTGGAGTGTGTTAGCTGACAGAACGCATTATTAGTTGGGCTCTATAAAAAAATTCACCGGTGAATTCCATATCATTATATATATATATATGTGTGTGTAATTCAAAACTTTAATTTCGATCGTTCAATCGGTAATGACTCCTAATGGAGATCCACCATTTAGGGGTCCGGAGCGATTCCTATTTGAGATCCACCATAAATAGATGATATTAATTTTTTCTTACTTTTCCGGCTAATTATTAATTAGGGAGTCGTTGGAGATAGTTAGCCCGAGAGAATAATTGCCCTTAATCGATCTACATGTTGGCATGGTTTGAGAGAAGGGTTAATCAATATTCGTACTGCCTAATAAATGATAGAATCAGTTGAAAAGTCTAGGATTTAGGTTAATCAAACACAAAAAAATTGTAATTGAAGTCGAAGCCCTATGATACGTGTTAATCTCATCTGAACCTTCCTTTGCTATTTGCTTTCTTGTTAATCAAGCGCTTAATCAATTTAATTGTTACTTTCTGCACTTAGTTAAATCAATATTAATCACCTCCTTTTCGAGGGTTTAGATAAAGTAGAACTGTCACAACCGTTACACGAAAGTTGTTATTTACTTTCTTGTTAATAAAGCGCTTAGTTAATTTAGTTATTACTTTCTGCACTTAGGGTTCTAGTTAAATCAATATTAATCACCTCCTTTTCGAGAGTCTAGATAGAGTAGAGCTGTTGCAACTGTTACGTGAAAGAAAACAATAATAACATCAACAACCCTACGAGAACATCACACTAGAGTTTTTGGATGTCATGAGAAAAGTTAGAGATGAAATTAGTTTTGATTTAAATTTCAATAAAGATCAAACAATAGATTCATATTTTACTAAACTAGTCTAATTATCTTTGTAATTTTTGAAGATTATTAATTTATGATGTTATTGAGATCTTATATTTATATTAGGATTTAAAAAATTATTATCTAATTAGTTCAGTGAAATTATTAATTTACTAAAGGGGCCCAAATCGGAGTCAAAGAAACTTATTAACTTAGAAAGATTATTAATTTATCGAGAATTAAATATGCAGGTTTTAATGTATATAATACAATAAATTTTAATCATCATTTACCTATCACATACATATTATTATAGTAAAACAATAAAATTTAACCACAATATTGAAAATATGAGCCATATAATTATCAAATCATCTAATATAATACAATAAGTTATTTAATTTAACCCACCATTAACGTTTTACTTTATACACAAAAATCCGAACAAATTTAATTTTTGCACTGGAAAAAGTAAAATCGACATTTGAGGTTGGAAATAAATCAAGTCCGATGATCCGGACAGTTCGACTGTGAACAAAAATAGTATTGGACTGAAAATTGATGAACAAAGTTCGGCCCATCTTTGATCTTTCTAAAATACCATGATTTTCTGACCAGACTACAACCGTCGAGCTTTTAATCCATTAAAAAAAAAATTATTGAGCTCGATGATACTTCAAAGTTCGAACTAAAATTCCAATTGCCAAATCCTATTTATAAAATTGAGCGGGCTAGACCGAGTTTCCCACCCTTACTATTTCCACCATTTAAGAAGACTAAAATGAAAGAAGTAAAGCTCCCCTAATTGCCAAAATGTAGGAGCAAAAAACCGCGGCGCCTCAACAAGAACAGAATGAGAAACAAACTAAGGTTTTCTCGTCTTCATATATACAAACAATAACTACTGTTTCAGACTTAGCCAAAAGACACAAAATCATAGGAATTACAGGACCAATCAGATCAATGTTTCGACAGATGATCAGTTTTTGCTTTGTTTTAGTCAAGAACTAAGTAAATATACCTCGCCTTTGGTATCATCCATCACTCGAACATAACTAAGACCGACAATAATATAAACAATAGAGATGGCAAATTTTATCAACTTGTTCAAAACACAACAGACAAATAAATGCTTCGAATTCAACAAGAAATTATGTGCAATTATAACTTTTAGTACTTATTTTCTGATAATAAATGGAGTAAATTTACTAGTATGTTTTCCTTGTTCTCAAACTGATCACATAATTTCTCTCACTAGGTCCCTGCAATTTTAGCTTTATTCTTGGTATTACCTTTCTTCTGGTGAGTCCTTTCCCCTAACATGCTTGTGTTCTTTTAGAAAAAAACAAGGGCTAACTTCACTAGGAGTGGTGATTTGGGCTGATCGAGCCAACAACATATGTCGTGTCGGATGGTGATGGTCCTAAAATTTCATCTTGTCGAAAATTAGTGAGCATAGCCTATCTCATCCCTAAAATATATTAATATTTTTGGGTTAACGTGCACCCTATTGATCTATTAGCCTATTAGGTTGGATTTGTTGAGTCTCATGGTATTTCAGACCACGACTCTTGTGATCAAATCCATCTAAAATATCGGGCGGGCTTGACTGAGCTAGAACAATTTTGGATTTTGAGAATTATAATTAATACTCCCTCCGTCTCACCCGAGTTTGCATACTTTCCTTTTTGGTTCGTTTCACACCAATTTATACACCCTTAAAAAAGAAAGTTCTCTCACAATCTCTACCCTTAAAATCTTCATCCTCAATCTCCACCTTTACAAAAGTTAAAAGAAAAAGTAAAAACAGTTTTTTTAATATACGTGCCGGTCAACTGTACAAACTCCCACGAGATGGAGGGAGTAATAAAAAAGTTGTGTCTTTCAAGTTTTCATGATTAAGAGATCTGATTCAGTTACAGCCTATATTTTAACGGTACATGTAGTAAAGACTAAAGATACATGGGAAAATTTTACGAGAAAAGAATTAATTTTATGTCGTAGCCAAAAATCATAGACTTTTTCTATCGAAAGAGGCTAAAGACGAAAATGCCCTTTGCTTTTTGCAACACTAACTTGTTTGTTTATTGTCGAAAGATGCAGTATATTCTTGTCCTTAAACAAGAACAATGTCAACAAACAGCCAAAGAGTGGTAATTATCCAAGATGCATCAAGGGAACCTTGCATCATTTCTGTGAGGTATGTTGTTAACGGGTTGTCTCTCAAGCGGGGCGACAAAATCGAGCTACTTGGGATCATCCCTGCTTTTACAGAAAACGAGGGATTGTATCCTAAGGGATGTGGATTACTGCTCAACAACAAAACTGTTTCGTCTTTTCTGGGGAATGTATGCGCTCAGCCTAAGTTGCATTCGAGTGCAACAATCAACAAGCGCAAGGAAGACATCGAAGAAGAGACACAGAAGACACTCCAAAGATACTCCAGTTGTGCAGAATTTGAAGAGATGGTCAAGATTGCTGAATTATTACGGGTGATCATTCATCTTGCATAAACTCTTTGTGATATATTTATTGGAAAATGAAAATGTGATGTTGTATGTGTGTAGATTGAATTTGGGATAGCAGTGAAAGCAGGTTTGCTGAAAGAGGTTGCTGTTGAGTATGCAAAGAGCTTTCAGGCTACAAATGTACTTCTTCACAGGTATTGATTAATTTGTAAGATAGCCTACTTTTTCTTTTATCTATTCTTTTTCCGGTTTGTCTGAAATTTATAGTTAACTTTCCTTGTTAAAGACGTCACACATCAAGACGGACAAAGAACAGGAGCAAGATTTGTCTCATCAAAGTTAATGTTAAGATTACATACAAATCATTGAAGTTTAGATGAAGTATCTAATTGTTTCACTTGCTTGGTTACAAATATAACAGTAGTAAAATAAATTGGTTGTCCTAAAATGATATTGGCAGGCAACTTGGGAAAGAATGGAAATATTTTGCGGAGAGATTATGTTGTGGAATATCTAGGATGAAATCTGACAACAGCATTGAAATCATAAGACCACCTCAAGAAGGCAGTGTAGGCATGGTACTGGATACCCCAAACATGGAAACTGGTAACTTCCCCCTCTCTCTCTTTCTTTCTGTCAAGTGCTAACTACAATTTGGACGGCCCGGCCCAGCCCAACCCCTCAGTCCAACGTCATATGTTGGGCTGGGTCGGACCAAAATTCTATTGGCAAGCAAAGCCGGCTCATCCTCTAAACTATGATTTTCGCGGTCTATCGGGCTTCTGGCCCATCGGATCGGATGGTACTTCGAACCAAAGATATGACTCAACTCGATGATTTAAAATCTCGGGTGGCTGGCCATAGGGTTGGCGATTTTACCACCTCAACTACTGACGAGAAGAACTTGGACTTATTGGAGTTGCAGGGGAACAAAGGAGGAACATCCATTATACCTGCTCATTTTGCATAAACAGAAGGCCATTGCTTGGACTACAGAAGAAATTCACTTATGCTGAGCTGCAAATCGCGACGAACGGATTTTGCCCGCAAAGTTTGATGGCTGATCATGGAAGGCGAATCTACCTTGGTTTATTCAATCATCAGAGTCAAATCCTGATCAGGGAGACCCCTTCAGTAACAATAAAAGAAGAGGATTTCCAGAGGGAGGTTCAAATTCTCGCTAGAATTCGACATCAAAATGTGGCCTTGCTTATAGGATCATGTTCTGAAGGACCACACAGGTTTCTTGTCTACGAATACATTTGCAACAGTTCTCTCAACAAACACCTATCAAGTAAGCTCACTTGCTCTTTAGAGCAAATTACAAGAATCTTACATATTAGATATGGAATTTAGTGATGAATAACATATGTTGCGACAAAGTAAGAACACAATAGTGACGGATTAGTAAGCGAATATTAGACACTGACATTATGTCTCTTGGTAATTTTGTCTATGATTTCATATTATAAAAGGAAATTTGGTCATGAAATTTAGAGACAGTAAAAATTTGTCTCTATATCTTAACGACCATCATTTTAGTAACTGTTCTCTCAACAAACACCCAGCAAGTACGCTTACATGCTCCTGAAACAGCTCCAGTAAATATTTCAAGAATTTTACATAATACTCCATATATGAAATTTTAGGCGAATGAAAATATCTATCACTAAGTAATAACAAAATAGATAAAAATAGTATAAGAACTCTTTTTTAACTCATTAGTGTTTGAAAAGTCATGGATTAGCAACCCAATATTAGAGATTGAAAAAACCCGTCCCTATGGCATTTTCGTGATGGACCATTTTGTCTCAAATGTGTCAGTGATTTTGTTCAAATACAAACATTATGTAAGTAGAGAATAAATTTGCTGTCTCTAATTTGATTTTTTCTTGTAGTGACATATTACGATATTTGCGCAGACAAAAACAGGGAACTGACATGGGAAAGAAGAATAAACATAGCATATGGAGCAGCTAAAGGTTTAGAATATTTGCATGAAGAGAGAATATATGGTAGCATGAGACCAAACAACATCCTCATAACTCATGATTATCAGCCATTGGTAACAATACTTTGTCGCCATTACTAAATATCTCGCGATATATTACAGAAAGTACGACGTGTCTTACGCGTAAATTACCTTTACAGCTTTCGTACTACGGCCTTACCAATCAATACGAGGCCTCAGAACAGTCGTACGAGAAGTCAGCTATAAAGACATTTGAACACTTAGCACCAGAGTATCAAGAAACTGGGAGAGAATTAAGTAAAGCAGATGTGTACTCATTTGGAGTTGTTCTTCTAGAGCTGATTACTGGGAGAAAAAGTATAGACGACACGGATGGGCAAAGCTTCTTGAGATGGGTAAGTTGGTAAATTCACAGAGTTGTTCTAAATTGTATTTGCTCAAAGTGAAAATTAGAGATGACCATCTCAACTTTTCATGGTTTTGCATTTTACAAAATAAACTTTTTTCGTTACAATTTACCATATTGTCTTACAATTGCTGCAAATTTCCATCTAGAAAAACTCTCAGCCGTCCACAGTTGGACACATGTATATCAATCATTATTGAGATTTTTCGAGATGACAATTTACAATTACTTGCAAGTTCATATAGTAATTGCATCAAAAATAAACGAGTAAATGTGATTTGTTTATTGACAATAGGAAGACTGTTACTGTTATGTACTGCAGGCAAGACCACTTTTAAGGCAAAAGAAATACATGGAGTTGATAGATCCAGATGTACCAGATAGTGTTGATGTTTATCAGCTATTGTGGTTGGTTCGTGTTGCAGATAGATGCCTTAGTTGGGATCCTAAAAGTAGATACTCAATGAAGAAGGTAATGCTTGTAAGGGTGTTTTTATTAGGATACAATTTTTTTTTCTTTTTATAGTGATGCAAAAACCGATCTAAATAGTGGAGTTGGTACTAGGCGCTCGTTGGCTGCCTTACCTTGGCCAAATTGGCCTTTCTAGTCTTCAACCTTAATTTTCTAGGCTACCTATTTATATTTAATATTAGTTTCATGTTGACGTAATGTGAGCTAGAATCCTTGTCTTTAATTTATAAAAATGTTAAGTAAATTAAAAATAATTTAGAACAAAACAAAATATTAGTTGTCTAGGTAGGTGTTGTCGACTTGTAAAGCACTAGACGCTAGTCAACTAGTTGCTTTTACTGGAAAAAGCTAATTCAGATCTTCCGTGTAAAATGGAAACAATTTCCACATTCAAGCCTGCTCTTTTATCATTAACAAGAATTTGTTTCACTTGTTTATCAAAAGAAGTTTGCTTAGCAATTTCTGCAACACTGTATGCAGGTGGTGAAAGCTTTGACAGGCATGATTAATCGTTCGGGTGTTGAAGATTTCTCTCCTACTGAATCGGAATTGTAAGTTGTGTTTGGAAATAACAAAAAAACACACAAGAATCGAATTTTTCATTAGGCCATTTTCGATTCAAAGCAGTTGTTCTCTGTGTGATCATATTATATGTAAATTATTCTTTTATCTATGGCTCCTAAGGCTGGGAATCATATGATTTTTGTTATTATTTATGACCATCAGCGCTAAATTTAGGGGTGTGTTTGTTTAAAGTTCTCCCAAATATGGAGCAGGCTAAACCTAATTTATCATCTTCTTTTAACCACCCCCACTTTATTTATGCAAGAATTTATGTCTAATGAACACTTGATAAGCTTTTCCCCTAAGATTTAAAAGAAACCTTTAACTCCTCTTAACATACAAGGAAATAGCTGAGCAAATTTAACTCAAAAGCATACTAGGGAAAAATTATGGATTGCGAAACTTTTTAATTCAACTTTTTATTTTTAATCAATTTTGAGGATTCGCCACCACTATCATTTCCTCATCGACCTCGCTTCATTTTGGCTCATCTTAATCTGCAATATGAATTAAATAACTATAAGCTAATGCTTAGTAAGTATATCACCTATCTAACACAAATATCTTATTTGAAAAGTACTTAAAAACATCATTTTACAATAA
This sequence comes from Ajuga chamaepitys, assembly GCA_958295605.1. NCBI lineage: Eukaryota > Viridiplantae > Streptophyta > Magnoliopsida > Lamiales > Lamiaceae > Ajuga > Ajuga chamaepitys. Next base: position 5,343,652 of record OY282504.1, read on the forward strand.
TTACACATTTATTGTAAAACTCCATTGAAATACTTTAAAATCATCTAATAGTCTCAAATCTCATATACTACTATACTACAATATAACAAAAATTGCTATGGGCCAAACATTGTACCAATACGTGCAACTTCAAGATCCAAGGTAACTAGCCACCAAATCCTAATGGAGCAACTAAAACTGATAGGGTGGTCTCGTGCCTTTACTCATATCTGGATGGTCTCGCATCCGAAATTTCTTTAGTGGATGGTGTCGTGCCTTGGCATTACCAGTACTGTAAATATAAGAAAATAATATACTTTAACAAGACTTTTGCTTAATACAGTATGGACTTATATCTTCTCGAATTCTACTAATATTTCATGTACTAAAAATAATGAAACTACTAAGGACACTGATTTGGTGCTCATGCGCGCAACAAAAGACTAGTAGGGCGATCTCGTACCCAAAATTCCTTAGTGGACAGTCTTAGTGCCCTGGTACCAATCCTATAAACGTAATAAAATATTAAATAATATATTACTTTTGCAAAAATACATAGACGAGGTGAACTACAATCTCAATACACAATACTTATATCAACTTTAAGCGCATATATATAAACTCAATAGAACATAATAAAACTTGACTCTAAATCATATGAAACAAATCAACTAAATTTCAAACAATCGGCACCAACAAATAGAATCCAACTAAATCATGTAAGTGGCACAATTTTATTGAATATTTTGGTAGAAAATTATGCATTAATTTAATGATAGGTAGAAAATTATGCATTAATTTAGTTGTCAAGATTGTAATTTTATTGATATTTTGGTTATTACACTTACTATATTTCTGTCTATCTCATATTTTGTTCAATTTACTTTGATTGCTCTTTTATTGTTTATTTTAATGAATTTGGAGAAATTTTGGATCAGGACGAAAGAATATGTATCGAGTTGGGTATGGCACTGAGAGGGTGTTTGACTAAGCTTATTTTAAACATCTTATAAGTTGTTTCAAGAGCTTATAAGATGCAATTTTTAAGGAGTTTATAAGTTAACAAAGTGTTTTAATATGCGTTCAATTATATGAGAAACACTTTCTCCTTACTCTAGGGATTATGTTTTCCTAAAACATTAAATACTTCTATATGAATACAAGTTCCCGTAATTATGGGAACATGAATATAACAATTTGTTAGCTAAGTTATACGTAAATTACTATGTGATTACATTACATAACTTGCTATGTACAACTATGTTGGCATACATGTGTGGTTAAAATGTGTAGGTATATGTATACATATTTACTAGTTAAACATAGAAGCTAAGATTATGATAGATATAAAAAGTTAATGACAATGAGAAGAATAAAAAAGAAAACTTTAATACTAAAGATCTCAAATTGGCGAGTGCAGTACGAGTTAGACCAGACAACCTTGAAGCTTCTCCAAAACAATTCAGTCAAAGAACATCTGTATAAGTCGGAGGTATAGAGACAAAACCTGCTACTCCTTGTCAAGATAGAACCAAGATAAAATCGAAAGCCATCGACGTGCATTTTCCCCCAGTATCTGATGAGAATCAGTACTAAGCCAGATACATAAATACCAAAGGGGGAGTTGACACTGTAGCCCTGTCAGTCCCTCACAAACTCTTTTTTGCTTTGTTTAACTTTTTTACTGATACAGTAGCCAAAGCCCTCTTTTGACCTTATTCAATACTAAGGCCACTCACCTCCATTTGGTGTACACGATATAAAATTATCGTGTACCCAATATAAAATTACAGTGTACACGATATAAAATTATCGTGTATACAATATAATTATTTCTTGGTACATGTACACGATAATATTTTATCTGTACATGATATAAAATTATCATGTACACGATGTAAAATAATTTCTTAAACATGTACACGATATAAAATTATAGAGTACACGATATGTACACGAGATAATACATGCTCGTCACTCACAGCCAATAAATTTAACGGAGGTGACTACTTTATTAACTTAAAAGTTAAACTATCAAGAAAGCCAATGTTAAGCCCTTGACAGGCCACAATACCCCCATTACCACAATATCAAATGTGTTAAAACTAGTCTGAAGAAGACCAACCGAAGTAGACATATATAGCCCCAAAAGTAGACAAATGTGTTTAAAATCAGTAACACATCTCTAATTGTAACAGATGAGATGACTATTTAGTATTTATCAAGACAAAACATAATAAAATTTCTCATAAAGTAGATGTATAATCCGCATATATATCTCACAAACAATGACAACAACTGAGCCTCATTGAAGTACAATTTGGATGTCATTCTTAGGCTGTGGAAGATTTTTCAATCCACAAAGCACTTGCCTCATCATCAATTTGGGAGGATTCTTCACAATAGCCTCTGCAATCAATTTGGGAGGATTCTTCACAATAGCCTCTGCAATAATTATTTGTGGTACAGGTAAATTCAGTTTAGACTTTTTTCCAACGATGACGACTTCATCATCAGTTGCCAATTGTGTCAGATAAATTCAGTTTACATCTTTTCCCAACGAAGATGACTTCATCATCAGTTGTCAATTGTCTATATCTCGCATTTTTCTCTATGAGCTCTTCCAGCAGCTTCAGTATTATTCGCCAGAGGAAACTTAACAACTTGTGTGGGTGGAGAATTTCATCATTATCAGTGTCGTAAAATCCAGGAGGAGGCCTCTTCTCAAAAGGAATTTCAGCATTATAATCAATTACACTTCTCTTTCTCTTCTTAGAAAGACCCATTCCATCAGCTTTTAGTTCCCTCGATCTCTGCAACAAAGCAAGCCTTCGAGCCTTTCAACCTGCTTCTCTTTGGCTTTTGTTTTAGCCTTCTTGCCTCTAGTATTGGTTAACTGAGCTTTAGAAAGCATCTCCTTTTAATGTGCCTCTATATCTACAGGATCAGGACAGGGGTGGCTTGCATTACGGGTTGGGGTCGGAAACAGTTTTCGCTCATCCCCTCAAACTGCATCGAGTAGCTTCTTGTACCTTTCAATGCAGTGAGATCGGGTACGGCCTACAATAGGGCCAATAGTTCTCCATTGGAAAGCTCAATTCCCTGCACTTTTTCACTCTAGGGTAGTTTTAGAGTACAATAGTTAAAAAGGATACTAGGACAATTACCTTCCTATTAACAAATTGTTTGTGGTCATGTTCTTTTTTATTTTAATTTTTTAATATTACTTATGAATATTTTTTTCATTTCAATCAAAACATGAAGGTGATGAAGAGATTAGACATTGATCCTCAAATTTTTATATAAGCACTAAATATTCTCCCGTGCTATTAAGGTCCATCCTAATATTCCTAATATTTTCGAAGCCGAGTCGAGTTAAAAAGATGTGCCCTCATTTGTGCTATACATTATTTATACTCCCTCCGTCCCGGCTTAACCTGCCTAGGTTGACCGGGCACGGGGATTAAGAAAAAACAGATTTTGTGGAATCTTTGACTTTTTTAAAGGTGGAGATTGAGAATGAAGATTTTGAGGGTGGAGATTATGAGAGAAATTTGCTATTTATGGAGTAGACAGGTTAAAGTGGGACAAACTAAAATGGCAAGTAGGCAGGTTAAGTTGGGACGGAGGGACGGAGGTAGTAATATTTTTCGTAGCTTGAGTCGAGTTAAAAGGTTGAGGCCTGACTTATGCAAAATATTATAAAACAATACTTTCATAATTTTAATTTGGTCATTACCCATAATAGGACTAGATTCATATAGAAGAGAATTTATAGATGCGGATAATTTAAAATTTTGTTTTAGGTAACAAATTAACAAATAAAAGTGGAAGGAAGAGAAAAATGTGTAAAAATGATGGAAGGAGAAAATGTATAAAAATAAAACAAGAACAACATAAAATATTTATATATATATATATATATATTTATTTCTATATTTTTTCTCTATATAGGAGTATTTCTTAAACTTTTTGAATATAGGTAAATGCTCCAGCTTTACTTATACTTATAAGCTAGTTGTATGGACAATGACAATTATATTCATCTTAATATGGATATTTCTTTCCTAAATTACATTGAAATATTTGTAGTTAAACTCATAAAATATTTTCTTAAGAACCATTTTTTAGAAAATATAGAATTTCACTTTAAGTTTTTTGTTTAAATTTAAACACACTCATTATATTTAATATTTTTTTAATATCTTGCCAATTCATACTAAAACTAAAAACAATGTAACGAGACTTAATATTTTGCTTTATCTTGAAACTAATTATACTTTTTTTTCTATTTTAAACCAATGTATTTTATGTTTACGTATTTATTCTTGTGAATATGTTAACTCTTTCTTTAGACTAATTACACAACTATCTTCATTGTTTAATTCTTTTTTTTCTTTTCAAATTTGCAAATCATTTTTTTATTAAACTTTAACTCCTAAAGAAATATGTGCCAAAAATAATAATTTAAATATCAATACATTCTCGTGTTTTCGCTATTATTTTTCTTGAAATTAATTATAATTATATAATATGGCACGAAGCTCCTAGTTTATTTTTAGTTTTATTCTCATCTCGAGTTTAAACTTATTTTCTTATTAATTTCATTAATTCAAAAATAATCAACAATATTTCTTGTATTTTTCCCTTTATTTTTTTTTCTTCATTTGAACACCTTTTAAACTTTTCAAACTACGAAATGACACAATAAGAAAACATGCCTAAAATGCATATAGAACAAATCGATATATTTCTTATGTTCCCTGTTACCACCCACCATCAAGTGATCAGATTTTTTTCCCTCTCCAAAGAACTGTAATGTATTTACCTACATAGTTTAAAAAAAATGCATGAATATGTAATAGTTGATAATCCTCATGTAAAATAATGAAATAATATAAAAAATAAATTCTTACATTTGTGTTTATAAAATTCCATGTAAACTTCTCATCCAAATAATAAGGCATAACTTAAGTAAAAGTTACAATAAAACAAATCCAAAATATTTCTCACGTTCATTCAATCATTTTATTTTGACATTCACATTATAAGTAGATACTTGATCTCATTTTATTAATCTAAAAATTTATAAATTCATTTGGCCTATTAATTATCTCTAATTTTATGCAATACTTATATCAATTTGTTTAAATTGAAAAAGTAAAAATATGCTAAACTACTTATAATGCTTAAATGAACCACTAGAATAACTCAACTAATTTTTTACATCTATATCTATATATACTATTATAAAATAGTTTGAGGCCCCAAAATATCTCGTTTTTTACGGGGCCTAAGGCGACCGCCTCCTTCGCTTCATAAAAGGAGCGGCCCTGCGTGCTATGCACAAGATTAACATATTATATTATATATTAATAAAATGTAATGGAATTATGTCCTATATATTATTTGAGAGTATTAAGTGGAATACATATCAATGAATAAAACTATCAATATATTATTATCCAATCATTTTTTTTCTTCTTCCATGTCATATTCTATATATATTTATTTTACTTGCAGTGTCACAAATTCAAACTACCAATTAAATTATCATAAATTTGGTTAATTAAATTATTTGAATACAATATTTGATGAAGTTGAAATTAAATATAATATTACAATAATCATAAAAACTACTACCTCCGTTTTTTTTAGATGTTCTTTTAGCTTTTGTACTTTGTTTATAAATAGTTGTTCTTTTAGCTTTTTTTTCTACATTTTTTACAATAGCACCCCTATAGTTACTCCTAAAAAAACTCTAATTATCTAACCTACATATCTATATAATATAATTAAGGGCTTAATTGTCTATTTTGTATATTCCTTAATTTCCTTATCCAAACCTAAAAGAACATCTAAAAAAAACGGAGGTAGTATATTTCACATATAAAATTTAATATTTAAATTACATATATACATCTTGCATGTCAAATCGAAGATCTTGAAATAAAATTAAGTTGGTACAACTTTCATAAAAAATGAAGTTGAGACGAAAATGTTGTGACACTTTTAATATTTAAAGGGAAAAATTAAAAAAAATACGATTTTCTTTTTGGAAATAAATTTAACCTTTTTTAGGAACCCTTGTTTATTAGTATAAAGTAGGGGATTTCAAGAGAGTTTTTAGAAACATAATAATCACATACAAACATTAGGATCAATTAAATAACAAAAAACTTTAATCTAAAAATTAAAAAAATTAAAAGAACCCAAGCATCAGTCAAAAGTAAAAGGATTTCTCTACATTTGGAAAAAAACATCAATAGTTAATTTTTTATACTCCCTTCGTCCACAATAAACTTGCACACTTTTTTAATTCGTTTGTCCCAAAACAACTTGCACATCCTAAAAGAGGAAACTTATCTCACAATCTCCACACTTAATCCACCTTTGAAAAGTTAACTGGAAAAACAAAAGGCGGCAACTATTCGCAGCCCACAAATTTTCTCAACATAACCCATTAATTTAATAAATTAAAATATTATAGTAAAAGATTACAACGTCCTTAATGAATAATAAACACAATCAATTAAAGTTAATATATATATATATATATATATATATATATATATATATATAATTCGAAAAAATAGGAAACATAAAAAAATTTATATTTCTTTTTTTTGCGTGTCATCTTCATCAATCATAAGTTCTTCAAGGTTCGTCAATGAAGGACATAAATAACGACAACCATTATTAAATCTAGAATCTTCTTCTTCATTAATCGAGTACACGCCCCACGATCGAAATTCCTTTGTTACGCACGCTAAAACATCAAACTTTGATTCATTAATGTCGAACCTCAACAATAATAAATCCCTGTCATAAACAAGGACCTATGTCCTTCACTGTCCCTTTGCGTCTCTGCAGCCTATTTGTTTTCTTTGGCTTCTTAAACAAAATATAAAGATAATTGAGACTCATTTAAAAAGACTTCCATTAATTCTTCTTCAATCTAATAAGTCTGTGGGCAAAAAAATTAAAACCGAATCGAACCGACAAGAACCGAACCGAACTTTTTATTTTTCTAAAATCGAACCGAACCCCTTTTTTTTGGGTTGATTTGGTTCGATTGTCGATTTTAAGTCCAAAGTTCTTCCATCTTTATTTTTAAATTTTTAATAGCAAAAAATCTCGATTTTCATGATAGTTTTTATCTGAAACAGACAAATTAAAGAAAATATCTAAGCATAGATATAAATTTTAATTTTCATGCACGTTAAAATGTAAAAATCTCTAAGCCTATCAATCACTATCGACTCTTGGACACTCCGTTTAGCTGATGAATTGAGTAGGTGTGACCCTCGTAGAGTACCATCGCTGGAAGTCTTGTATTGAGAAAGAGCTATTACACGATCAAAAGAATCTACTGACAGCAGACGCAAACGGGGAGGGGCATGCTCACCAGAGCCCTTGTTTTGGTCGAATGAATTTTGACCTTCCCCTCTTGCAATTGAACAGGCGGGTAGGTACAAGACCTAAAGCGATTCCAGCCCCACACGCACCGATCTCTCTTCGAGTGGCAGTGCAAGCTCGGATGGCAAGGCGCCTATCTGGAAAAGCCTTAATCATACATAATTTAGGAGAAGAAGAAGATCCCCCACTGTTCTCAATATTATAACTCCAAACAAGCATTCCATTTCAAAGGAATTGCCGCAGGTGTTGAACGATCTACTCTACACAGGTGTGGCGCCTCAAACTCCCGAATGTTAGGGAGAGAAAACATACTTATATATATATATATCAATTCTATCAAGAAAAATATTATACAGTAAATAAATAGTTAAAAATATAATTAAATATGAGAAGTTTGGTTCGGTTCGACCAACTAAATTATTTTTGGAACTAAATTATAAATCGATTCTAATATTAAGAATCGAATCGAATCGAATCGATCCTATATATAAAACCGAACCGAGTTGCTATATTCGAATTGATTTTTCGATTTTGCACCCCTATTCAAATTACATGGATCTAAATTCCATTCAACTAGTATATAAAAGATGTAATTAAATAAATAAAAAGTATTAGTACTTCATTCAATTCTAAGTATTTATGTTTTAGATTTTGTTGGAAATTTTAATAACCCAAGGATTGGGAAAAAATATACCCTTGTATAGTCTCACTCTCACTGCGCATTTCCTTTTTCTTTTTCCTCTCAAAATATCGTTATTCATTTATAGTTTGTCTCTTTCTCCTCTCGTACTATAAATAAATCAGGATAATATTAGAAGAAAAGTAAATTTTTTAATAGAATAATACAATTTTCCATCTCAAAAACATGGTAGTTCGATGACATATATAACTATTGATTTGTAATTAAGAGGTCAAGGATTTTAGACCCATTTCCTACCTTTAATTCTTCAATGTACTTAAAAAAGACAATACAACTTTCCATTTTATATATAGTCATTTTAGAGAAAATCATTTGTCTAACAAAAAAAAATATATTTTTTTTTTCTAGGAAATAAACCATATTTCTTGCGCTATTATCCTAAACATATCCCAAACTTCATAATTTTGTCATTTCTTTCAATACCAGTGACCGCTCCTGTACGATGCACGGGTGTATTTTGTTTGTGAAAAAAAATTGACGCCCTTGAGTTGATAGGAGGCCGCGGTGGAAGAAAAAGTAGTGTATACTGAGTAACGTATAAAGTATGTTCGTCCTTTCCGTTTGGTGTATGATGATGAAATAAGGAATTACTACCTCCGTCCTAGTTAAATTTGCCTACTTGCTTTATCGATCAATCCCAGTTAAATTCGTCTACTTGTCTTATCGGTCCGTCCCAGTTAACTTTGCAACCCCATAAATGAAATCCAATTCCCACGATCTTCATCCTCAAAATTGCAACTCTTAATTTCCACCTTTAAAAAAATCAAAGGAAAAGCAAAATCTGTTTTTTTCTTAATATTCATGTCCGATCAGGGTTACAAATTTAACCGAGATGGAGGGAGTATTATTTATAATGCTTCGTATATCATCAAATCTGAATTGCAAATCTAGTGGATATGCATAGAAACGGAATATATTTTCCGATTCAATATTTGAAAGATATATTTAAATATATCATTTTATATTTGATAGTGGATCATAATAAGATTCGACTTGATAAATATAGGCGGATTAGTATCATTGAATTTGATAGATATGAAGTGTCAAATTGTCGAAAATCTTAAATTTATTCGATATGCATTATTAAATTTGAAACTTAACATAATTATAGTGAGGAAGGTTAATTTTCATTCTTATCTCTTAAGGAATAAATATAGATAATTATTATTCTTGATTTCTTCATCGATCTTTTCTTTATTTTTCCTTTTCACGCTAAAAAAATATTTGTTACAAAAATATCTAATATTTTGCATATAGCGCCTTTTATATTTATTAATCTATATTTGTTTAACATTGTAAATCGAAATTGTGCTGTCGAAGTCACTCAAAATTTTCACACGTCAATCGTCTACTATCATGGATGCAATTTCTCAATGTAAATATGGGGTGTATACTTGTATATAATCTTGATGGTGAAAGTTTATATAAAACTTGATAGAATAACTAAAATTAAAAATAAAAAACACAATAATTACTGAGTTTTAATAAGGAAATATTACGCTTTAAAAATAATTTATGTAATATGGATATCAATATATTTTTCTTTACACATGGAATTAAGACGAATAAGTTATCATGGTCTAAAATATTAGATTGAAAAACATGAAAAAGAGAAATAAAAAGAAAAAAACTGATTTTTTTTATTGGTTTTACTAAATAAAAAAAAAAAAATTATTTGGGGCCTAGACCAGTGCATCTATTGCAAAGGCCATCACTTTTACATGTGTCCGGTACCGGATATGGATCCTCTCCATTTTATCTTGTCAATTTGGAGAGACTAAGACACATGGTATAAAATATATAAAAAAATAAGTGTGAGAAGATAAGCATATTATACTAACATGTGTCTTTCTTTAAACCAGAAAATTTTCAGCCATATGTTTATTTTGGGTCTAGACCTGTGCATCTGTTGCAGAGACCATCACTTTTACATGTGTCCGGTATTGGATATGGATCCTCTCCATTTTATCTTGTCAATTTTGGAGAGACTAAGGCACATGGTATAAAATATATATAACAAAAGTATGAGAAGATAAACATATTATATTAACATGTGTCTTTCTCTCTTCGAAATTGACAAGAAATTGACCAAGAGGAAATGGAGAGGATCAATTTTCGACCGGTACCTGCCACTCCTTTTTCTTGTTTCCTTCTCTTTTGGGCTAACAGATTTAGGGAGTGTTTTCCATTACTTTTAGGGAGTGTTTTTCATTACTTTTACTTTTAAGAAAGTGATTAGAAAATTAATATTTGTGTAAAAATCACTTATGCATAAAGCAAGTAGTGTTTGAGAATTAAGTTATTACAATTGAAGTGTTTGATAAATAAATGCTTCTAGCCTTGAGAAAATAAAAAATAAGCAGAAGTAGACCTGTAGCTGCTTATAGCTTAGAACTAAAGATTGATTTATTTAACTAGAAGCTATAAATTGCAAACAATAAAAAATTTACTTAAATTTAGGCAGAAGCTGAAATGTGGTTAAGTAAAGTAATAGAAAATGACAAAAACTTGGGAACATCACATGTACCATAGGCCTTAATGTCCATCCGGGTTTAAAATTGGGCACGCGGGTCGCACCTGACCCGCAGATTTGTTTTCTTCTTTTCTTTTTACAATTTCTTAATAATAGTATATAAGTATATATATATATATATATATATATATATATATATATAATGTTGCTTAATAGTATATATTATGTTGTCTAATTGTATAAGTTTATTAGTTACAGGTACAATAATTTTTTTGAATAATATATTATGTTGTTTAATAGTATATATTTTGTTACCTAATAGTATATATTATAATGCCCAACAGTATACGTTTATTAGTTACAGATACAATAATTTTTTTAGCATAATATATTATGATGTCCAATAATATATATTTTGTTGCCTATAGTATATATTATGTTGCCTAATAATATACGTTCATTAGCGTTGAAATTAAAAAAGAAAAAAAATTCGCGATCACCGGGTCGAGTTGACGGACGCGAAAATCGTAATTAATCATAATTCAGCGCTTTTTTTTAGTTTCATACTTTATTTAAAAGAGTGTACAATAAATCTATTGTACATCTTGGGCACTCAAGTTCCGCTCATAGACAATACTCCCTTGGTAGGATTGGTAAGTGGAAAATTTCTTATATTTCTATTTAGCTGAATTGGTATGGCGTGACTATAAGGGAGTTAGTGCACTTTGATGAAAGTCCTGTGTTTGATGAAGTCTAGCACATCATCTTTATGATGGAAGTTATAATGAAACAATTAGACGCTAAAATGTGAATTATGGAAGTTATAATGAAACAATTAGACAGCTAAAATGTGAATAATAATGAAAAATTTTATGGAAGTTTTAATGAAACAATTAGACACGTAAAATGTGAATTATAATGAAAATGAAAAATGTTTTCAACTTAAATTCCTCCTGGAAAAGAAAGAGAGAAGATATCTTTAGACATAAAAGTCGAATTCCGGTGAATTTTACAGGTGAAGGACCACATATACATATATTAACCGTTTATAAAATTATTTCTATTAAAAATTAGGCATTTTTTTGAGCTCTTTACTTTTTTGATTAAATATTTAAATAGCACATATTTTACAATGGCAATGTTTGGTTGGGTTGGGGTGGCTGGGTTGGGGAAAGTGGCTGGAGGTGTTAGAGAGTGATGTTTGGTTGGGTGGCTGGGGTTATGGTTGGAGTGTGAAATTTAATTATTAATTATAAAATGTGATGTGATAGGGATAAGAGGTAGTTATTAATAATTGGGAGAATGATTAAAGTAGTGTTTGGATTTGTGATTGATATCCCTCCACTAAACCCTAATACTCTATCATGATCTGGGAAGAATGCTGTTAAAATATGTTATCTGTTATGCTTGTTACTGTTTCCTTTTCTTTTATTATTTGGAAATCGCATTCCACTTAGTTAAGCGTGGGACGCTTATTAGTAATAGAGAGAGAGAGCAGACGACGTCGTTTTGATTAGCTGAGTTGGTTAAATACCACAGTGTACCATGAGGAGTGCATGCGTGATTTGTTACAGCTCATTTCTGCTCTGCAATACAATTCTCTCTCTTTCTGTTATCTCCCTCTGCTATCTTTCTCTCTCTCTTCACAATATACGTATGCAATTCTTCATCTCTTGCTCTAGATATAACATTTGGTAATCAGAGCAACTCGATCCTACATTCATCTTCATGGCTAAATCAACGACAAATCGAGTGGAAGCATTGGAGGAACAAGTAGCAGGACTCACTCAAGGGCAAGCTGCGATTATGCAAGGTCAGAACGAACTCACGAAGAGGATGGACGGTTTTTGGGAGCTTATTCGGTCGCAAATAATCGAAGCATTTAAGGAAATGGGTCCGCACAGAGGGAAGGAACCAGTTACGTCTGCTGCTGGTGCAGGATCCGGTGTCTTGGGACGAAACGATGCTGGTATTCTCTCTCCCACCCCAAACACTAGAATGAACGAACCATTGATTACTCATAGAGCACCTAAGTTTGATTTTCCGAAATTTAATGGAGAAAATCCACTGTCATGGCTTAGAAAATGTCATCGCTATTTAACTTTTAATCAAATGACTGATTATGAGAAGATAATGCTAGCAGCTATGCATTTGGAGGGGTTGGCTGATCAATGGTATGTGGATTATGTGGAGGGTAAGGAGAATATGGCCTGGGAGAAATTTTCTAGTATGATTTTAGGTAGGTTTCTTAATGGTGAAGGCATAGGGAGTGTGGCACAATTCAACAAACTAAGACAGAAGGGAGATGTGCAATCCTACATACTAGAATTTGAGGAATTGAAGGCTTTTATGGTAGAGAAAAACAAATCACTGAGCGAAGATTATTTCATAGAAAGCTTTATCAGTGGGTTGAAGGAGGATATAGGTAAGCTGGTGGAGATCATGAGCCCAACTACTCTGTTAGCTACCATGCAGTTGGCCATTAAATAGGAACAAATGATACACTTGTTGTTCAAGGGGCAAAAGGGAACTGCAAAGCCAGCTAATAATCCCCAAAACAACAGTAATTGGAAGAATGAGGGTGGGAATTTTCAGAAAAAGGCAAATACGGTTCCACCTGTGAAAAGGCTAAGTCAAGAAGAGATGGATGCAAGAAGGCGAAAGAACTTATGTTTCAACTGTGATGAAGTATATCATGTGGGGCATAGATGTAAGAAGATGTTTGTAATTATGGGGGAAGATGATGGTGAAGATCCACCTGATACTCTAGTGTTAGAAGAGCTAGAGGAAGAAGGAGAAAAAGAACTGAGGGTCTCACTAAATGCCTTATCTGGAAATACTTATCCTGACACAATCAAATTTGAAGGAGTGGCCAAGGGAAGGAAAGTGATAATTCTGTTAGATACAGGAAGCACTCATAGCTTCTTGGATCCCTCAATCGCTGAAGAAACGGGTTGCCTAATAGAGTATACTACCCCCATGGTAGTTACTGTTGCTGATGGAGGGAAAATGGAGTGTAATGCCAAGTGCTCGCAGTTTGATTGGGAGATGGGCAAATGCAAATTCAGTTCAGCAATAAGATTGTTGAAGCTGGGGGGATGTGATATGGTGATGGGAGTAGATATGTTGAATCAGTTATGTCACACCCACCCTTGTAAAAAAACTTATTTTGTACTAATTTTAGCCTTACAAAACCTGTGTATTCTTTTTCTTTAAATTAATAATCTAAAACACTTTCCCGATGTTAAAATCTCATCAACATGTGTTCACATAGATCCAAGTCAAGCACAGTAGCATCACTCCGACTTCAACACCATATTTACAGCAATATACATATTAAAGTTCCCTAATTTGAATATGTCCAAAAAGATTATTAGAACGCTAGCAAAAACATAGTGAGTCCAAGGTTTAGCCCCACAGATCGTCATTCATATACACGAGGCTTCAAAACTTGCATCAGCTCCAACAGCATGCCAGCTCAGTCCACGAGCTCATGCATAGTCAAACTCACCTACAATGCAAGAACTACGTGAGCTAAAACTCAGTAAGCAGAAATCATGCATGACCAATGCGTGAATGATGAGATGCATTTCACAAAATCATTTCTTTCAATCCTTTCTCAAAAGAAATCATATTTGGTGGGTTTGGCTCTCGTCACTGTCACAAACCTCCCAAAAAGATATCACTCATTGGCCATGCTCGTGACTACCAAGGGTCCCTCTTCCCCCCTTATAGTCCACCCGAGATATCAGTGATGGCTGGTACGACCAAGCGGCTATCCTCCCGAGACTACCAGGGGTCCGCCTCCTGCATGCCCCTGCAGTCCACCGGAAAGTCTACCTCTTCCCGTACCCCTCATCATAAAGGTGCTGAAGTGGGAACCTCTTCCGCGTGCACTTCTGTCACCGGAAGCATCCCGAGAGACACCATATATAATATATAACTCTCAATGTGCCAGTGGTGACCAATCCCAAAACGTTATCAACTTATGAAATTATGCTATTTTGACTTCTTATATGTGCACATGTAATTCTTGTAGATGCTAATGCTCATGATTGATATGCTCCTAAGTAGAAACATGTTCGCTTTATCTAACGGAATAAAACACTTTATACAAAAAGATACAAGTGCGTGTATTACAATCAATCATCACAAATAATATGCACAAATACTATGTTCAAGCATTGTAGTTGAAGATGGATTTCTACTTACCTCCACTCCGGAGTAACTTTTGAAACTTCGTACCCCACCGTGGTAATCAATCTATGACAATTAACTCAAATCAATGCACAAATTATCAAATTCTAGATCATTACGTACTTTTAGTCCGATAATTCCAGTTTCGTCGCATTTTGGTAATAAGGCTCTAACTTTTTCTAAAAAATTGATATTTATATAATTCAAGTTGGGTTATAAAGATAACACGTCGTACTACAACTTTCACGTTTTGTACTTTTCTTAATTCAGTTTGTACAGTGGTCAAAATCGGCTAACTAGTGGATATATTCTCCAAAAATCTGGGCAGATTCTATTTTACTTCCATGCACATTCTTGCAAATTAACTAACAGTCATATTGCAAAATCCCTACTTACCAAATGCATGGTACAAGTTGCCAAGGAGAATTTCTAAACACCTTAATAATGATTTACCTAATCCCCAATCAATGTAAAATATAAATTTATTTAGCATAATATGGATATTTGAGGTGTTAACATACTTTAATAAAGTTCTGTAAACAGTAAGCATAGTTTTCCCAGCAATCATATACGAAGTCAAACATGAACAACAATAAATTATTCTTTGTATAAGTTAGGTTATTTTTCTTTAATTAGAAAATAGAATTCTCTTAATTAGCTCAATGATAATTGTAGCTAGAAATACTGGTACAATCTAGATAATATGCAAACCCATGTACAAGCATAAAATTAATCTCAATAAGGTGAGAGTTGTACATCTTTAAGATTATAGAGAAGGAAAAAAAAAATACCTGTTCTTCAATCTTTTCTTTTAAATTTCATTTCATTGCCCCCTCCCTTTTATTTCTAGTGATTTGTATTCTCTCTTCATTCCTTTCCTTTTGATCACGCACTTGGAGGAAGTATTTATCCCCAATTCTTCACTGACCGACGTAATAAGGCGGTGGTATTATTATTATTATTTATTATTATTATTGTTGTTGTTGTTGTTGTTGTTGTTGTTATTCCGATAATTAAATTCTTTACATATCTAACACTTCCACGTACTGCCTAATGTTCCATATTTTAAACTTGTCACGTGTAGTCTTAAATTTTGTAGCATGTCCCAATATTTTAGACTAGGGGGTTCTTGACTACTAAATTAAACATCTCCAAATTAGTCGCAAAATATAAAATAACACAATAAATATAACAAATTAATTACTATAAAACTATCACGCAAATAGCACATAAAAATATGGAATGCATGAAATGCAAAAATTATATTGGCCAGTGAGTTGTGAGAGGCGCGGGTATTACAAGTTAGGCCCAATTACCCTTGATTTCAAGAAGTACTTGGTGCAATTTGACAATAAGGGAAAAAGGGTGACATTGCAAGCCATTAAACCAGAAATTAGGGTGAATCTGGTTACAGCCAAACAGATGAAAAAATCTATCAGAAAAGCCAAGGGTGATGTGCAGGCATACTTATGTTCTGTGGTGGGAAGAATACATGAGAGGGAAGATGCGGAAACCAAAGAGATTCAATCCGTACTACATAAATATAGAGAAGTATTTGAAGCACCAAAAGAACTCCCACCTGAGAGAAAGTGGGATCACAAGATTGTCATTAAAGCTAGGACAGAACCTATTAAGCAAAAGCCTTACAGATACCCTTTTCTACAAAGGCTGGAAATCGAGAAATTAGTGGAGGAAATGTTGAAGAGTGGGATTATTCAACCAAGCAATAGTCCTTATTCCTCTCCTGTACTTTTAGTCAAGAAGAAAGACGGCAGTTGGAGATTTTGCGTGGATTATAGGAAATTGAATGCTGTGACGGTGAAGGATAGTTATCCCATACCATTGGTAGAGGATTTGTTGGATGAATTGGGTTGTGCCAAAATATTTTCAAAAATTGATCTGAGGGCTGGTTACCACCAGATCAGAGTGGCCACGGAGGATGTCTACAAAACAGCTTTTGTTATTGCCTCTGGACTCCATGAGTTTAGAGTAATGCCTTTTGGCCTTACTAATGCCCCTGCAACTTTCCAAACGGTGATGAATCAGGTGTTTCATTCCTTCTTGAAGGAATTTGTCCTAGTATTTTTTGATGACATTTTGATATACAGTTCTTCCATAGAGCAACATGTGGAACATTTGGACAAAGTGTTTCAAGTTCTGAGGCAAAACCAGTTATATGCTAAGAAGTCTAAGTGCATCTTTGGGCAAACTCAGGTGGATTACTTAGGACACATAATCAATGAGAATGGAGTGAGTGCAGACCCAGAAAAGGTGAAAGTAATGGCAAATTGGCCATACCCCAAAACTGTAAAGGCATTAAGGAGTTTTTTGGGGTTAACCGGATACTACATGAAGTTTGTCAAGAACTATGGAGTCTTGGCCAAACCTCTGACTACACTTACCAAGAAAGGGCAGTTCCAATGGAATGAAAGAGCAGGAGAAGCATTTAATGCACTAAAAGAAGCTATGGTTTCAGCACCAGTACTTGGCTTACCTGATTTTACTAAGTCCTTTATAGTAGAGACGGATGCATGCTATGGTGGCATTGGAGCTGTGTTAATGCAAGATGAACATCCACTGGCTTATCTCAGCAAAGCTCTAGGAGTGAAGAGCTTGGGTCTGTCCATATATGAGAAAGAATTCTTAGCTATTCTGTTAGCTGTAGAAAAATGGAGGCATTACTTGATTCATGGCACTTTCATTATCAGAACTGACCAAAGAAGTCTAAAATACTTGTTGGAACAGAAGATCTCTACCCCACTGCAGCACAAGTATATGACAAAACTCTTGGGATTTGACTACACGATTGAGTATAAAAAGGGTGCAGAGAATAAAGCTGCTGATGCACTAGCGAGGTTGGAAGAAGGGACTTGTAATGCCATATCCATTTTAAAACCTGCTTGGGTGGAGGAAATTCAGAATAGCTATGAGGGAGATGAGGAAGTTCAGAACAGGATCATGGAATGTTTGGTTGAACCTTATAATGTATCATATTTCTCTTACAAAACTGGTCTGTTGAGGTATAAAGGGAAATTATATGTGGGAAAACACGGAGATCTTAAACAGAAAATATTGGAGTATTTGCACGCTTCCGCAGAAGGAGGACACTCAGGTGAAATAGCAACTTTTAATAGAGTTAAAAGTCTATTTTGGTGGCCAGAATTAAGAAGAGCAGTGCATGACTACATCTTAGTATGCCATCAATGCAAGATCAGCAAACATGAAAACCTTAAATCCCCTGGTCTTTTACAGCCTTTACCTACTCCAGACCAAGCATGGAGGCACATCACCATGGATTTTATAGAACAATTACCAAACTCAGCGGGGAAGGACACCATATGGGTCATAGTTGACAGGTTCACCAAATATAGCCATTTCATTGCATTGGCTCACCCTTTTACAGCCTCTAAATTAGCAAGTGCATTCTTGGACACCATTTACAAGTTACATGGATTACCAGAAAGTGTGGTCTCAGATAGGGACAAGATTTTCACTAGTCAGTTTTGGCAGCAACTCTTTCAACTGTTGGGAGTTCAACAGAGCATGAGTTCGGCTTATCACCCTCAATCGGATGGACAATCAGAAAGAGTGAATCAATGTCTGGAGAGTTATCTGAGGTGCATGTGTGGAGTCAGTCCTAAAAAATGGTCTGCTTGGCTGTCATTAGCAGAGTTTTGGTATAACACTAATTATCATAATGCTATTAAAATGACTCCCTTTGAAGCACTGTATGGATTCACCCCAATCCCCTTGACATTTGGAGGCTTAATACAGAGCTCAGTGATAGGTGTTGAAGCCTCACTTCAAGAGAAGAAAGACATCCAGCTACAGCTAAAGGATTGTCTTAAGAAAGCCCAGGAGAGAATGAAGATTTATGCAAACAAGAACAGAAGTGAAAGGAATTTTGAAGTGGGAGACTGGGTATACCTCAAGCTCAAACCATACAAACAGAAGTCTTTACATAAAGGAAGAGTGTGGAAGATGAGCCCCAAATATGCGGGGCCTTTCCAAGTAATCCAGAAGGTGGGACAAGTCGCTTATAAGTTACTTTTACCTGACGGAGCTAAGATCCATCCAGTATTTCATGTCTCACTACTCAAAAGAAAAGTGGGGGGTGCTGTACCAGTAACTGCAGAGTTACCATTGTTTGATGATGAGGGAAAAGTGGTGCTACAACCAATCAAGGTCCTAGCTCGAAGATTGATCAAACAGGGGAATAAACCAGCTACCCAACTTCTCATTCAGTGGGCTCACTTACCAGAAGAAGAGGCCACTTGGGAGGATTATATTCCGTTCATTCAGAAATTTCCGGAGATGATGATGTCTTGAGGTCAAGACATTTTTATGGAGGGGCAAATGTCATGATCTGGGAAGAATGTTGTTAAAAGATGTTATCTGTTATGCTTGTTACTGTTTCCTTTTCTTTTATTATTTGGAAATTGCATTCCACTTAGTTAAGCGTGGGACGCTTATTAGTAATAGAGAGAGAGAGAGCAGACGACGTCGTTTTGATTAGCTGAGTTGGTTAAATACCACAGAGTACCATGAAGAGTGCATGCGTGATTTGTTACAGCTCATTTCTGCTCTGCAATACAATTCTCTCTCTTTCTGTTATCTCCCTCTGCTATCTTTCTCTCTCTCTTCACAATATACGTATGCAATTCTTCATCTCTTGCTCTAGATATAACATACTCCGACTTGACCAAACCAGCCTAAAGAAACATAAGATTTGGTTGACTAAATTGATGAGAGGTTGGGCCAACCCCAACCAAACATGCTCAATATTCTTGGGCCCATTTCATCCAATGTTATACTTGCTCCACCTATACTTAATAAAAATGTCAATCATTGTCTTTGTGTCAGTTAGCCTTTTGTGCACGTTGTGCATAGTTAGCCTTTTGTGTGCGCTGACTAATTAATTTTTGAAACTTATTTGTGTTAATTAAATAATTTTGGCATTTTTCCGCTTGCACTTTTTTGTGCCCATTTTTATTTTTAATAAGAATCAGGACTGTAGAAGTTAGTTTCTGCGTCTTTGTGTGCATTATCATGCTGTGTGTGCTGACTAATTGAGTTTTCGACTTTTTTTCTAATGAAGTAATTTTGTCATCTTATTTACTTAGACAGAAACAATTACATACTTAAAATGCCAATTATAATGAAAATAAAAGAGTGAGTCTTGTGTGCACGCAACACACAATAAGTTAATTGTATACCCTTCACTTTTAATGGACAGACTCCAAAAACTCGCTCAATTACAACGAATTGAAAATTCGCGTCCGCAGAAACGGGTCTACGCCGCAACTCGCGAGCAGAATTTTGTTTTTATTTTTTTAATACACTTTTATTTTATATACTCCCTCCGTCCCAGGTTAATTTGCACATTTTCCTTTTCGGGGTGTCCCGAGTTAATTTGCACACCCCCGAAAAGGAATGTATTTTTTACCAAATTGTCCTAATAATATTACAACAATTACAAATCTGCCATTGCTAAACTAATTAGCCCAAGCCTAATTAAAACATTATGCAGATCAGCCCTATTAACTACCCAGCCCAAATTCATAGACCCAGCCCATATTTCCTTCTAACCCTAACACCATTTCCTGAAATCTCTCTCTCTCGTCTCCTCATTTCCTCGCCGCTGTTCTTCCTGTTCTTACAGAACTCGAGATCAGATCTTTAGTTCTTACCTTATCTTCTTGATTTCCCGTAGGCGGTGTCTCGGCGGTGACTTCCCCTCTCGTCATCCGTCGATTGGCATCCCTTAGTGGTTCCCTTTTCTAGGGTTTTCTGGTTTTAGCTTGGTCTTCCATCCATGGCTGATTTGGGGGATTTTTTTGATGATTCCCCCGAGATAGATGAAATCGCTTACGATTCCGAGGACAGCTTCGTCGCCGACACTCAGTTGCCGGAGCCGGTGGCTTTCGTGGCCGATGAGGAGACGTATGACGGTGAAAAGCCCATGGTGATCGGATCTGAGGCTTGTGCAGCGGCTACCAGTAGCGAGCTCGCGATGAGTCCAAAGATGAGAGCGTGGTGCCTTGAGTATCTTGCGATTTGGGTTCCAGCCCTAAATCAGGTCCATGTTTTCTATCCCCTTTCCTTTGGAAAAATTATTTGTGCCAAGAAGTGGGTTTTACGTGTTGGGTTTCGTATTTCTGATTGTTTGCTCCTGTGAGAGCTGTTGCTGGTTATGAATCGTTTGCTCTTGCAAGACCGATACACATCATCCTCTTCGGCTAACTTATAAGCCCTTTCTGTCGCCCTTTGCATGTAAAACCACTTCTCGTCTATGTGTACCACATTATGCATAGTTGCAAACGTGATTTTATTTTCTGTTGTGTCGATGTTCAGTTGACTCAAGCTGTATTTCAACCTTTGCACCTTGTTTGCATCCGTCAATGTGGGCTTTATTGCGTTTGTATGTGGTTTTATATCCCCATTCTTAACCCATCTCCCCATTTTTAGCTTTTCAGGATATTTTTCTTGCTATTCTTGTTCAAAGTTGAATATGGTTGTTTTTTGGCAAATTTCTCACGTTTCTGGAAAAATTAAGGGAAATTTCATCTTCTGCAGAAAACCTTGAACATCTGGAAAATTTCGTGTTTTCTAGAAAATTTCGATTTTTCCGAAAATTTCGATTTTTTCGAAAATTTCGATTTTGAAGGTTGTTTGGAATTTTTATTCACAAATCTTGTGTTTACAGATTTTTTTTTATTTTCAGGTCCTTAACATAGCTGGAATGATTATTAATTAATCATTCTCCTTAATCACTAATAATTTTGTTGACTTTTCAACTCAAAGCAAAAAACAATTTTTTCTTATTCCACGTGCCCGGAGAGGGCTGCAAATTAACCTGGGACGGAGGGAGTATAAATTAAGGGTGCAATTGATGAAAGAATGTATGATGTGGTCCACGGGTCACCAACGTGCAGGTAGAGGCGCCCAAAAGCCAAAGGTGCTGTGTTTGTATCCTATCCTTGCATTTTGTTGTTATATTGATTTGTGACCTAGTGGTTTGTTATGCAATGCAAATATTTTCTAGGTCATATGTTCAAATCCTACTCCTTTTGGTTACAAATTTTATTTTTATGGATTTTCTTCTATATGTTATAATTTATATTATTATTTTTTCTTTATATATTAATTTATAAAATTAACAATAATTAGTAATATATATTATTTAATTAAATAATAAAAAATGATAACTCCATAATTCGCTTAAATACAGCTCAACTACAATTCGCGTCCGCAAAACGGGTCCGCGTGACCCGGCGGATCATCTTTTTATTTTCTTTTTCTTTTAAATACAGAAATTTAATATATATATATATATATATATATATATATATATATTAATATTAGGACATATTTGTTCAACACATTAGCATGTATTTCAACTGGTTGAATGGCGCCTTGAAGGCACCAAGAGCAAGGGGTGCTGAGTTTGAAACCCGTGTCCTCCTCTTGCTTCTATGTTTAATTGACCAGTTTCTTGGTCTCAAATTCGAAACTTACCTCTCACCTTATTTGTTTTATTGATCATTTTCATTATGTTCTAATTTATATTTTATTAATATTTTTTATATATTAATTTATAAATTTAATATTAACAATTAGTAATAAATGTTATTTAATTAAATAATAAAAATACAATTATCATTTTTATAAATTTATTTTTAAATTTGGATTTGTAAGTATCTCTTTTCTTTTATTTTTCTTTTTAATTTACAATGTTTTATGTATTTATAATTTATTAATGATTTTTATTAGGTAACACAATATATACTATTAGACAACATAATATATACTATTAGACAATATAATACTCCCTCCGTCTCGATTAAATTGTCACAGTTGACCGAGCACGGATGTTAAGAAAAAACAGATTTTATGGAATCTTTGACTTTTTTAAAGGTGGAGATTAAATGTGAATATCTTGAGGGTGAAGATTGTTGTCTTTAATTGTCATTTATGGGCGTGACAAGTTAAGTGAGACAGACCGAAATGAAAAGTAGGACAAGTTAACTGGGACGGAGGGAGTATATACTATAGACAACATAATATATTAATTCAAAAAAATGTGTAGTTGTAACTAGTAAACTTATATTATTAGAAAACATAATATATTCTATTAGGCAACATAATATGTACTACTATGCAACATAATATACACTATTAGACAACATAATATATACTATTAGACAACATAATATATTATTCAAATAAAATGTGTACCTGTAACTAGTAAACTTATACTATTAGAAAACATAATACATTCTCTTAGGCAACATAATATATTATTAAAAAAAAATGTGTACGTGTAATTAGTAAACTTATACTATTAGGAACATAATATATATTATTAGGCAAAATAATATATACTATTATGCAACATAATATATACTGTTAGTCAACGTAATATATTATTAAAAAAATATATATTGTACTTGTTACTAATAAACATATACTATTAGGCAACATAATATATACTATTAGGAAACAAAATATATACTATTATTATTGGATTAACTAATAATTAATTATATAAATTAAATTAAGTAATAAATAAAATATAATCACAATTAAAAATAATAATGGTTGTGTAAAGAAAAAATAAAACCCGTACACAAACATATCAAAAACACACATCTTATCAATTTGGACAACACATATAATATAGTGCAACCCAAAAAACATGAAATAAATAATTTGCAACACATATAATATAGTGCAACCCAAAAAACATTAAATAAATAATATGGACAACACATATAATATAGTGCAACCCAAAAAACATGAAATAAATATTTGGACAACACATATAATATAGTGCAACCCAAAAAACATGAAATAAATAATTTGGACCACACATATAATATAGTGCAACCCAAAAAACATGAATTAAATAAGTGGAGAGTGGGGTTCGAACCCACTCTCGAACACGAAATCCTGAAGCACTTCAGCTCATGCACATCACCACTTTAGACAATACATTTATAATACAAATATTGCCTTCAATATATTAATATATTCGCTGAGTTTAAAAAACATGAAATAAATAAGTGGGGAGTCATTTATAATACAAACACTGCCTTCAATATATTAATATATTCGCTGAGTTTAAAAAACATGAAATAAATAAAAACATGAAATAAGTAACCAAAACATAAGAGAGTGGGTTGAAATAAATAAGTGGATATTGCCTTCAATATATTAAAACATGAAATAAGTAAGGGAGTAGGGTTTGAACCCACTCCCTAACAAAGCCCTACAACATGCGCACATCACCACTTTGGACAACACATTTATTGAAATATAAACGTTGTCTTATGTATATTAACATATCCGCTGAGTTTAAAAAAGAGGAAAAAAAAATGACCCGACCCGCGCGGAAAATTCTGGATCCAAATGTACAATAGCTCTATTGTATGTTGGGTGCACATAAATTTTTTCCAAATAAAAAATATTTTCAACTTAAATTGCTTTTAAGAAAGAAGGAAAAAAAAAAAAAAATAGAATTGTATGAATTTTACAAGTGACTACACATATATATAAATGCTAATTGTGCAAGTGACTAGACATACATATATTAATTCTTGTCCTACATGCATTATAGAAAGACCAATTTATAAGAATATTTCTGTTAAAAAATAGACATATTTTCAACGCTTTAGGGTTTTTGGACAATATATATATAGCATATATTTTAGAATTTTCTTGGGCGGAATCCAATATTATACTTAGGCCTCCAACTATACTTAATGAAAGTGTCAATATGGATGTCTTTGTCTGAGTTAGCCTTTTGTGTGCTGACTAATTAAATTTTGGAATTTTTTTGGGCTAATTTAGTCTTTTGTATGCATTGACTAATTATTTTTTTACTTTTTTTCACTAATCAAGTAATTTTGGCATTTTTTCACTTGGACCTTTTTGTGTCTATTTTTTTTTTTTTTTTTTTTTTTTGTAATAAGATCCATGACAATAAAAGTTAGTCTTTCTATGAGTTAGCATTTAGTGTGCAATAACTAATTGATAATGGACTTTTTCTGTGCTAATTAAATAATTTTGTATTTTCTTTTTGTATTTTTTTTCTGTGCTAATTAATTAATTTTTAATATTTATATTAAGATATAGAAAATGTAGGACAAGAAATTATATATATTTCTTACATTTTATGGCCACGTGGACAATAGAGATTGCATTCACGATACAAAAAAAAAATTATTTTTACATTTATAATATATATATATACATATATATATATATATATTTGGAGTATAAAATATTTTGTGTCTAAACTCATATAATATATTTATATTTTTTTCTTTACAAATTATAATATAGAAAATGTAGAGCAAGAAATTATAATTTTTTTTTACATTTTTGTAAAAACAGATAGACAACCAAGTTTTATTTATACTTATATGCTGGCCAAGTGGACAATAGAGAATGCATTTTATTTTTTAGATGTAAACATATTATCAGTATATAATATTTTGTAGCTAAACTTATATAATATTTTATATAAGAACTTTGTTAGTTTCTTTTCTTTATTATAAGATCCATTCTTTAGAAAATATAACAATTTTATATGAACATAATATGTATCTGTAATTTCAGACACCCGCTTTTGGATACTTAATTAGTGAAAAATAATTTATTAAAATTAATATCGTTATTACTTCAATTATTTTGTCCAGACATTTACATAATAAAGTAGATACTTAATCTCACTTTATTAATCTATCTATAATCTATATCTATATCTATATCTATATCTATATAATAACAAAATCCACCCAAAATAGTAACCTAAGAATTTTCCCGCCCAAATTCCCTTGCCATTTATGGAATATATTATTTTTAGTATAAAACATTTTATTTGGAAATAAATTTACATATATTTGCCTAAAATATATTTATGCACCATTATCTCAAATTAATGTAAGTCCCCTAAATCAACTTAATTTATCCAAGTCTATAAAATGAGACACTCACGCAACCTTCCTAAAACGGTCCGACCTCATATCTCACAGAATCTGTTCCGTGCAATCAATTTATTTTTTTAATTGAAATCGACATTAATCAGCCATTAATTCAGCCAAATTTTGCGTCTACTTCTAAATTTTATTTTTCTTTAAATAACTTTATTTGTTTTGAAGATTAAGAGATACAAAGTAGCTAGGGAGAAGTGAGGCGATATCACCACCCACCAGAGTAACAAAGAGAGACCAACACTTAGAGAGAGAGAGAGAAAGTGGCCGAAATTGTGTGAGAGAAATCAAAATAATTATCTAGAATATAAAATGAGGGGAGGGGGCTAAAATGTGGGGAAAGGAGTGGGATGAGAGTAAGTTTGTCGACAAAAACAAAATAATTTTTTTTTTTGCTTCCAAAATCATATGTATTATGTTTACTGTACTCATTCTTTTTCTATTTAATTTTATTTTCACTTAATGTGTCCTTTGATTTGCGTAGTATCAATTATGTGTATAAAAAATTTATGATCGAGTATATTCATACACAGAAAGGAAAAACAAATAAATAAAGAAAAATCAAAACAGAAAAATAGATTTAATACGATTTTAAATAAACCCCGAATGATCTTTTTATATTTAATGTTAATTTGAATTTTGTTTCATTCTTTATTAATTATTTTTCTTTTTTAATATTTTAATCATATAAACATATAAAATTGAATTATTTAGTAAATATTTTATAATTTTAGTTTATTATTTCAATTTTTTTTTTTTCAAAAAGTGATCTAATTTTATTATTATTTTTTAATTTCTAATGTGATTTTTCTGTATAATAAATTTTATGAGTCATCTATTATCGATCTATATTTTGACCATATTGTATAAATAAATTAAATTAAATTAATGATAAATAATTGTTTGTTGGTTGATTATGTGGGTTAATTATTAGTGTGCTTGTGCAACAAATTAAAATTGATAAAATTAGAATTAGAATGTAGTGTTTTGGTACTCACTAAAAGTTTTTGAAAATTTCTTGAATTTTATATTTGAAAAAATAAAAAATCAGATAATTTGGATAAATATAAACGTTCGTCACAAAATTATAAATATACATATATTCTATAACTTACTCAAATTTATATATTTTTTATTTTTAATATTTTTCATTGACTCTTCTTTCATTATCATATAATTTTTCATCTCTTATTATATATTGATTGTAATATTTTATTATATTAAAATTATATAAACATATAAAATTCTTATTATTTATTCATTTATATTTACAAATCGTGCATTGCACGGGGATACTACTAGTGGTTATAAATAGACCTGTTCTCTTAATAATTTCTAATTTTATATAATATTTAGATCAATTTGTTTAAATTGAAAAAATAAAAATATTAAACTATTCATAATGCTTAATTTAATATGATGAAAATAAAGTTTTTAAGTATATGCCTAAAATATATTGTTTGAAGAGTTGTATTTTCATATGAAACTACTTTATTATAACTTTTGAAATATTTAAAAAGCTACGACCTAAAAAATTGCACTATACTATGCATCAAAATTATTAAAGCGCAATATTATTCTTCTCTGAAGAATTAGATGAAATAGGCAAAGTCCATGATGAACTGCCTTGAGAGAATGCGTCAGCTCAAAGCTATAACTACTCTCTTTCTTATTTGGATATCAAAAAATCAGTTAGAGGTTTACAAATCATGCCCTTTATATAGGCTGAGCTTACAAGACATGTGTTTACAGATTTGTCCTTGCTAATTTTCCCTATTTACTTCTTCTACAATGTATGCAATACAAGAGAAACCTAACCACTCTTCCAGCTCAATTTTGCGCACATGCAGGCTCATGCATGCACGTGCTAGTGTGTTCTACATCCCCCCCTCAAGCTGGATCATAGCCAGCTTGGACCGAAGAAGCTGAAATTGATGTGGCCCTAGTTGTTTAGTAAAAAGATCGGTAATTTGTGTCTTGGAAGAGACATGTAAAGGAATAAGAAAGCAATCTTTGAAGCGATTACGGACGATGTGGCAGTCTATGTCGATGTGCTTTGTTCGCTCGTGAAATACTGGATTTTGGACGATATGGAGAGCTGCTTGGTTGTCACAATGAAGTGGAATGGGCTTCAGGATAAGTAGTCCTAAGTCTGAAGCAATGTAATCCAGCCAAGTAAGCTCACAGGTAGTAGATGCTAATGCGCGATACTCAACTTCAGCGGAGCTTCGTGAGACTGTTGTTTGTTTCTTTGTCTTCCAGGATACAAGACAACCACCAAGGAACACACTATATCCTGTAAGAGAGCGCCTGGAGTCAAGACAAGAGCCCCAGTCAGAGTCACAATACGCATTGACATGAAAATCACCTGTAGATGAGTAGAATAAACCAAGACTAGATGTGTGTTTGAGATACTTCAGTAAGTGAAGTGCAGCCATCCAATGATCATGAGAAGGTTTTTGTACAAATTGGCTCAGCTGCTGTATAGCATGAGTGAGGTCTACTTGAGTAAGATTCAGGTATAGTAGCCTGCCTAGAAGACGTCTGTATCTTTCTGGATCAGTCAAAGGTGTACCATCAGTGGATGAAAGTTTAAGACCCAGAGGTAGAGGCGTTAACACAGGCTTACAGTCTTGTATACCTGCATCATGAACAATATCCAAGATGTATTTGCGCTGGCTTAGATGAATTCCAGTTGAGTTCCGAGCAATTTCAACACCCAAGAAGTATTGAGCATCCCCGAGGTCCTTGATTGTAAATGCCTGATCAAGGTATCGTTTCAAGTCAGAAATATGAGTGATGGAAGTTCCTGTGATAAGTACATCATCGACATAAATGACCAAAGCAAGAAAATGACCCTCTTTGGACCAGGTAAAAAGGCAATGATCGTTCTGAGATTGCACAAAACCAAAGGCAAGCAATTTGAGCAAAATTCGTTGTTCCACTGCCTTGAGGCTTGTTTTAGCCCGTATAAACTTCTAGTGAGTTTACACACCTGTCCAGGTTGAGCCTTTGAGTAGCCTTCAGGGGGTTTCATATAAACCTCCTTGTCAATATAGCCATGTAGAAAGGCGTTATTAATATCGATTTGATGCAGGGGCCAACGTTTCAATGCAGCAACAGCAATAAGTAAGCGAACTGAGACAGATTTTGCTACAGGGGAGAAACTATCCAGATAGTCTTCACCTTGAACTTGATTATAACCCTTGGCTACAAGCCTCGCTTTATATCTGTCAATAGTTCCATCAGAGTTGAGCTTAGTCTTAAAAACCCATTTACAACCAATTGCTTTTTTTTTCCTTTGGGCAAGTCTGTAAGTTCCTAGGTGTGATTGGATTCTAGAGCTTGAAGCTCCTTGTCCATAGCAGATATCCAGTTTGGTGATTTTATAGCTTCTCTGTAAGTCAGGGGATCAGATACACTACTGTTGTTGGCCATAAATGCCATGTGCTGAGAACAGGGAGTGAAAGTGAGAGGCAGTGAAACTGATGTGTCTGCAGAATCATCGGTATTGTTAATGACATAATCATTGAGATAAGCAGGCTTGGTGAGAATACGAGCAGTTCTCCTTGGAGCTGGTTGAGCTTCAAAATCATCAGAGATGTTATCCTCGTCCGAGAGATCACCAACAGGAGTATTTTGCTCATGCGGATTGTTACTGTCCTGGTGTGAGAGCTGAGTTGAAGGATCATCATCTGGGATGGGAATAGGTAATGGAGCATCCTCTGAGACTTTAACAGCTGTATATGGATAGATTGACTCCAAAAAAACAACATCTCTTGAGGTAAACACCTTATGAGTGTCAGGATTATACACCCTGTAAGCCTTCTGTCCTGGGGGATAACCAATAAAGATGCACTTCGATGCCCGAGGTGAGAACTTATGTTTATCAGGGGAGTTGTTTGTAACATAACAAAGGCAACCAAAAGGTTTCAGCAAGTCATATGGAGGGGTGGAACCAAACATGATCTCATGAGGAGATTTCCAGTCATGGGTAGCTGAAGGGAGTCTGTTTATCAGAAAAGCGGCAGTGAGGATGGAATAGGGCCACAGATAATTAGGAACACATGATTCTGTCATAATGGCCCTAGCTACTTCCAACAAGTGTCTGTGCTTTCTCTCAACCACGCCGTTCTGTTGAGGAGTATAGGGAGTGGATCTTTGATGGAGAATCCCTAGTTGAGCAAACATGGATTGACAGTCTTGGCTTAAAAATTCAGCCCCATTATCACTTCTGATTATCTTAACAGAATTGTCTAGTTGAGTAGTAATCATTTTGATGAAGGTAGTAAGAGTTGTAACAGCCTGCTTCTTGGTCTGAATGAGACATATCCAGGTTGTTCTGCTAAAATCATTAACCACGGTTAAGAAATACGGAGTGTTAGTGAAGCTAGGTTTGTTGTATGGTCCCCACATATCCACATGCAACATTTCCAAAACTCTAGAGGTCTAGATGCTACTTGAGGGAAAGGTAAGCCTGGTTTGCTTGGAGTAATGGCATATGTCACATTGTTTATGATAGTGAAATATGGAAGGAGTACACACATGTTTCAAAAACTCCAAGTGCTGAAGAGTATAGGGACTAGCATGACCTAATCTTCGATGCCAATCGTTAAATACCTTTTGGTAGTGAGTAGCTGTGAGGCCAAATCCAACTATATGAGGAATTGGAGGAGAGAAATCAAGGATGTATAGTTTACCACGAAGTGATCCAGTAGCTATTTGCGTACTAGTCTTATCATCCATAATAATGCACCCTTTTGGAGTAAAGGTAGTTGTAGTATGTAAGGCTGTGGCCAATTGAGAAATAGAGAGGAGGTTAAATCTGAAATTGGGAACCAAGAATACCTCTGTGAGCATGAGTTGGTCTGTAACTATGACTTGTCCAGTGTGAGTAACCTGTTGTTGACTACCATCAGGCAACGTGATAAAAGCTGGATAAGCAATGAGTTCCAAGTTGATCATGAGGGAAGCCAATGTACATATATGCTTGTTGCATCCAGTGTCAATAATCCAAGCCCCTGGATCCAAATCATCAGGTGTAGTGAAGGCAAAATAAGAGTTGAACTCAAGAGTTTTTAAGCTGGAGGCTTGTTCTGTATGAGACATCCCACCCTTGGTCCCTAACAGTCTTGCAACTTCTTTCTGGATAATATTATCTATGTCAGCAATAGTGGGATTTTGAGGACAAGCATTGGCTGTAATAGTGGCAGAATTTGCAGAAGAAGTGTCAACCATGTTCACAGATTTATGCTCCTTGGGTTTGTGATACCAATCTGGGTATCCAATGAGTTGAAAACATTTTGTGACGACATGACCAGGCATGCCACAGTGAGTACAGGTTAGTTTGGCCCTTTCCTCCTTAGTTTTCCTCTGATTCTGTTTCCCTCTGAACTATGTGTTATTTGCTTTAGCAGTATGAGGCTGACCAAACTGATTATGTGACGACTGAGCGGATGTTTTGAGCTGCTGAGATCGTGTAAAGAGAGCAGAATGGTCCTGCGGATCAGGATGTGATATTTGTAGGTGTCTTTGTTTCTCTACTCTTAACACAAGAGAGTAAGCTTTATCAACCATAGGCAAAGGATCCATAATCAGGATATTGCTCCTAATTTCATCATAGGAATCATTGAGCCCCATTAGGAATTGTATCAGTTTACCACTAGCTTCGAACTCCATCCATTCTTTTGACACACCACATGTGCAACCCCCACATTTACACATAGGAACTGGTTTTAGAAGGGTAAATTCCTCCCAGAGCTTATTTAATTTGTTGAAATAAGTGATTAGAGGTTGATTTCCTTGTGTGATTGTACTAATATCCCTTTGGACCTGATATATATATATGGTCCATTTGATTCGCCGAATCTACATGTTATTGTTTCCCATAGGCCTCGTGCAGTCTTAGCATACAGGAAGGATTCGGAAATATCTTTTGAGATGGAATTAATCAACCACGAATGCACCATTCCATCAACTCTAATCCCCTGATCATGCATGAGGGGATCATTAATATCACCGGTAATAAAACCTAGCTTGTTTTTAGCTAGCAAGGCAAGTTGTATTGATTGACTCCATGGCAGGAAATTTGTACTATTTAAAGGAGCTGTAACTAAGCTGATACCTGGATTATCCGATCCAGATAGGCTAAGAGGATCCGTTTCACGAAGATCCAGAGTCGAAAGTGAAGCAGCTGTCGCAGAGCTGGAACCAGATTGTGGTGGAGAAAGATCATTCTGCGCCGTAGTGTTGAGTGCAGGCAAAGTCTCCTTTCCGAGATTTAGCGGTGGTTGTCGAGGCGGCGCCATGGAATTTGATTGACCGTCGAATCGAAAACAGAATCAGAGATAATTTGAAGAATTAAACGGAAGCGATTGTAGTTTAGATCGATTATGCGTATGATACCATGAAGAATTAGATGAAATAGGCAAAGTCCATGATGAACTGCCTTGAGAGAATGCGTCAGCTCAAAGCTATAACTACTCTCTTTCTTATTTGGATATCAAAAAATCAGTTAGAGGTTTACAAATCATGCCCTTTATATAGGCTGAGCTTACAAGACATGTGTTTACAGATTTGTCCTTGCTAATTATCCCTATTTACTTCTTTTATAATGTATGCAATACAAGAGAAACCTAACCGCTCTTCCAGCTCAATTTTGCGCACATGCAAGCTCATGCATGCACGTGCTAGTGTGTTCTACATTCTCCAATAGTTTTTATTTCTTATTTATTAAGATTACATATAATGGGTAACTTATGAATTAACAGAAATGCTCCCCTAATTTTTGATCCGGTTACAAAGTGTTGTAACAACTGAGCTATAATTAATTTTCATAAAATAAGGATATCTATATATATAATAAGCGAAGTACACCACTTTTAACAAGTGAACTTTTTCTTGCCAAATTCTATTTTACTATATGTAGAATTATTTTAAAAGTTCAAATGCTGATAGTTCCAATTTAATTGTCCGAAATTATTGTTCATATTTTAACTCAACCTACACCCCTAAATATTTGGAAGCCTATCAAGTTTGATTCCCTATACTACGTTGTCAAAATAAGAAAAAAAAAAAAAAAAAAACTAATCCACGATCTAATTTAATATGTAAGCTAAAATTGAACTCAACAAAATTGACAAATATAAGCTTATAAAAAACCTTTTCTCTTTTATTTCCTTTCTGCCTTTGTTTTGGCTTCAATTTTGCAGAATATGCTCTTTGTTCTTCCTTCGCCAAATTCGTCATATAATATGAGAGAAGCGAGGTGTTTCAGTCCTTCTCCTTCGATAGTATCGACATTTCTATATATCTTTATCTTTATTATACTATAACAAAGACCAGTCAAGCCACATGGTGCAATTCCAGATACAAAATACCATTTCTTTTTTAATTAATAAATAAAATTAATGGCTTGCACAAATCCATCTTAAGAAACCGCCCGAAAATGTTGTCAGTTATGTTACCCTATATTTGAAATCTACAAAAACTACCATAGACTGATACAAGATCCCGTCTTCCATTTTTATTGTTATTTTTATTGTTTCGAATTCTTTCGAAGTCATCCGTCTTTCGTTTGATAATTATGTTCAAGTGCGTTTTCTGAGTTGGATCCAAGATTTTGTGTCAAAATTCATTCAATTTCTTCGTTTCTTTTTATCTCCATAGAACCCATGTATCATGTGGGTATTATGAAATCAATTTACTTTATGTAAATAACTCTTTCTTTAATTACATCTATAAAAAGGTTTTTTTTTTTAATTAATGATGTATTAAATATTAAATAGATAAAAGTTGTTATATATTATAATATTATTTAGTCGGTGTAAAAATTATTCTCTGTTCACTATTTATTCTATTTCTATCCCGTGTAATACACGGGTACCACACTAGTATATAATAGACGAAGTATATTACTTTTAGTAAGTGCATTTTTTCCGGCCAAAATGATAAGTTACTAAATATGGCTGTATTTGAACGTTCACATTAAGGGGGTTCCTAATTTGACGAAAAAATTACTGGAAATAAAATAAAGATATCATTTTATCTAAAAATCGAATCTGAAAATTCGGTAAATGTTGAGATTTAGTAAACAATTTTCGGAAATCCGCTGTAGTTTGAACCCTCAAATTAAAATGGTTTCTAATTTCACGAAAGAGTTGCCAAAAATAAAATAAACATATCATTTTATCTAAAAATCGAATTCGAAAATTCGGTAAATGTTGAGATCAGATTTAGAAACCAATTTCCACAAATCCTCCATTGTTTGAATGTTCAAATTAAGATGGTTCCTGATTTCATGGAAAAATTGTTGGAAATAAAATAAACATAATTTAATCTAAAAATCGAATCCGGAAATTCGGTAAGTATTGAGAGATTTAGTAACTAATTTTCTAAAATTCGCTGTAGTTTGAACGTTCAAATTGAAATGGTTTCTAATTTC
Organism: Ajuga chamaepitys; assembly: GCA_958295605.1. NCBI lineage: Eukaryota > Viridiplantae > Streptophyta > Magnoliopsida > Lamiales > Lamiaceae > Ajuga > Ajuga chamaepitys. The sequence goes on from OY282504.1 coordinate 5,377,860, forward strand.
ATGGAAAAATTGCTGGAAATAAAATAAACATATCATTTTATCTAAAAATCAAAACAGAAATTCGGTAAATGTTGAGAGATTTAGTAACCAATTTTCGAAAATTCGGATTATTTGAAAATTGGAATGGTGATCAACATCTATAAATTGTAATTGATATCCTTCATTTCCACTGCAAACTCCTGTCATTCTACCGCCAATTATACTGTCGATGGCAACATCTAAATTATTACCTGCAAATGAGGTTCAATATATTTCAGCCACAAATATGAGGCATTGTGAGTTGGTAAAAGAAATAAATGATGATCAATGCAATGTTAAAATTTACTTGCGATCATTTTTGTTAGACTTAACACACCAAGATCACCACAAACACCTTCAATGGAGGATTAAATGATCTTTTTCCAGAAAAACAATCACACAAATGAGAATAAAGAAATTAAAACATAAATCACACAAGTGCACGAATTTACGTGGTTCGAACTTTCGTTCTACATCCACGGAGGATTGGGTTCCTCAATTCACTATATCATGGTTTCAATTACAAGGAATAAGCAAGATTCACTCAAAACCCCAATTAAGAACCCTAACAAATTTTTTGTAATTCGTAACTGTTACAAGGGGAAAACTGCACTAATCAACTCTCTCTCTCTCTTCAACCGCTTATATACCAGTAACCAACTGGGCTCAAATTGAGCTGAAAACGACAATTAAACAAGCTCCTGCAAAACGGTTGAAGAAACCGTTGTTAAAAGCTCTCCCAAAACCGTTGCAATTGGCTGAACAAAGTAACTGTCGGCTCATGGTTGTTATAACACCGGTTCACTGATCCAGACCGGTTCTTGACTTGATAAACCTGGTTTCAGACTAATCCCAACTAATTACACTATCTCAAAGTTGTTTTGGATGAAATTGATCAGCAATTAACAATTTTTTTGTACGATAATCTATTATATTCAATTTGAAATTCTTCCTTTTCTTTTCTTAATTTGTAACATTATTTGTTCCATCATATACTAATTCTATTGTGTACACAGCCAATCCAGGTGCAATTCTGGTGCAAGTAAGCCGAACAGAAGACATCTTATGTTGCGAATATTAAACCAAAAAAGGAGGAAGATGGCCTAACAACAACAGGTGTGAAGCTTCAATAGACTACTCAATTATGTTTTAGCAGAATCCATGAAGTTTCGAGTAATTGTCAATTTCACTTTTCCCTTCGATGTTTCAATTTTATAATTCAATTGAATTTCAGTTTTATATCTTTTAGTTTAATGAAGTTTCATGTTACTTTCTATAATACAATTCCAGAAATAAACGGAAAGGGAAAAATATTAAACCAGTCGATGCAGAAAGCAACAATAAATTCATAATATATTTAGATTTAACTTGAATAAAAAATATCATCTTAACAAATTCAGAATATATTGTCGAAAACATTTTCCGCTACTATTCAATTTCAAAATATCATCTTGATAAATTCATATTATATTCAAATTCAGATTTAAAAGACTTTTGATATATATCATCTGGAACAGGCGATGCATAATATGTACGATGTCTTCTAAATGTGATAAAGGGTTGCTAATATCACAATGATGTTAAAAAAATCCATAACGTACAATACAAAACATACCGTGACGCTTGCTATGCATTGGGTTTGTTGGAAGACGATAGAGAGTACATCGACGGAATTGTAGGGACGAGCTACTGGGCATCCACACAATCAGTAAGAGGTTTGTTTGTGACTCATACTTTCATCAGATTGCTTAAGCGGGCCAGAAGTAGTTTGGGAACAGTGTTGAACATATTTATCAGACGATATTTTATACAGACAAAGACAATTGATGAATAATCAAGATACTTTTGCAATTACTGAACTTATCTTATTATATATAGTATGATATAATAAATTATACATATATATATATATATATATATAATTATTATTGAAATATATGGGGGTCCCGGGGATGGTATTGTAAATATCGAAATCCCGGATGATATATTACTGAAGACTTCAAGCGATCTAATCGCAGTGATAGTAGAGAACATTTATCTAGATTTTGGCTAGACAACTAACTGACACCTCATTCTACTTAAGGGGTAGAGCAATCTTAGCACCAACACTTGATGAAGTGAACTCTATAAATGAGTATATGACGTCCAATAAATAAGCATGAGGGCAAGATGTATTTGAGTTTTGATAGTCATTGGAAGTCGAATTCGGGAGTTGACTTATTGCAAGATGTATACGCACAGGAATTTTGAGTACAACCAAGTGTTCATCATTATCTAATCATCAACTGAATTTGAAAGTGGGTACTCCTGTCATATTGTTGAGGAACATTGATCACTCACTTGGATTATGCAATGGACCAAAGATGGTTATTACTAAGATGACTGGTCACGTCCTGCAAGCACGTTTACTTTCGGGAAGTAATGTGGGTGATACCATTTCAATACCCAGAATGACTATGACACCTTCTTATCCAAGATTGACATTCGAGTTCTAGCGAATACAATGTCCTCTTATTGTTTCTTATGCAATGACAATAAACAAGAGTCAGAGTCAGTCACTCTCGCACGTTGGACTCTTTCTGAGGAAATCGTTATTCAGTCATAACCAACTATATGTTGCAGTGTCTAAAGTAACCAATCGCAGAGGATTGAAAATTTTAAGTTATGATGGAGACGATAGATTTAGTAGTAAATCTACTTGAATGTTGTGCATAAGGAGATATTTCATAATTTGTGAATCTATTTTTTCTTTATAATGCTTTAACAAATCGTTAATTTAAACCTTCTATTCACTTCATTGATTTCACACTTGCTAAGATCATGTTAAATAACATCGCAAAAGAAAACAAATTTTCTTTTATCAAATTTGGACCCTTTTTTTGTTATATATTATCAAATAAAAAATGTATTTTTAATTAAAATGTATTCTTAATATTACTTTTGATTCTAAAAAAAAAATAGTTCGTGCATCGTAACAGTGCATTACTAGTTTTTAATACTACATTAACTGATAAAAATATTGCATACTTTTATAGATCGGGGATTGTTTGGTGGAGAGGAATAATTTTATTGATATCTGCTTGAAGGTGTTTGGTTTAATTGTGTCTTTTGTAGGATGAAAGATCGAAAGGCACAAAAGCCCTTTAATAGAAATATACCCCATCAAATTGATATTTCATCTCTCAAATCCCTAATTGAACTTTATATTTTCCCTTTTTGGCTGTTGAGGTTATAACTGTTAGAAAAAAATCAGATGGATTTACATGTGGTTGGCGAAGTTTATTTAAAACATTTTATAAAATATTTTTGGAGTTGAGAAGATGTTAAATATGATTTCAAAAATAAGTCTTGAAGTATTTGATTATAATAAGATGAACGAACTTATAAAATGTTATAATGATATTTTTGTAATTAAAATAATAAAATTTGAAGTACCTAATAAAAATAAGATCTTATTCGAGAAATGAGTTGGATCTCCGTATTCTTTTTTTTTTTTAAACAGTTTATAAGTTGCTGCAAACAACTTATTTTAAAATGAAGTAAGATCTTATTTTTTTAATATTGTTAAACACTTTGAATAAATTAATAAGCTCATCTCATAAGGTGTTTGGTTGCCAGTAACAACAATAGGGTTGCTATAGCTAAATGGCTGGGGGTGGTTACAAGTAATTAGGTTGATTTATTAAGGCAAAAACTTATATGAGACTGTCACACGGTGTGACGGGAAAAAAATATCATTTTTTGTAGTAAAAGTATCACATTTATCTGTAAAAGTATCACTTTTTTTAGCAAAAGTATCATCTGTGTCTGTAAAAGTATCAATGTAGTAAAAATATCAGTTTTATCTATAAAAAGTATCACTATTTCTTGTAAAAGTATCAATTTTTTTCTGTAAAAGTGTATTCCGTCACACACAAGACTCACTCATTTATTAATCTGTTTCGTTGGTTGGTTTATCCTGATTGGTTATACCCAGGTTAACTTATAAACTGTTTGATTCATATGTTAACATGTGAGTTATGTTACAGATTTTACAAAATTACCTTGCCCTTGAAGTCAGCAAAATAATTCTCCTAGTCGCACTTTTTCTTGGGTTGATTTAAAAAAAGAACCTGAACTTTGCGGATTTTTATACTTTGCAAACTAAATAACCCAATTGAAATATGTATTACGCGATTTGATATTTAATAATAATATTTGATTATCTTTATTTTCCTACCATAAAAATAATAATGAGATGTGGGTAGAAGGTTGACTAGGATTTTGGTATTTATATAACAAGGGTAAAATGATCGATTCATATAAACTCAACCTTAAGTTTAATTTCAGGTTTGTACAACTCAGATCCTACATGAACTGCAATCTTTCGAACTTTTTTATTATAGAGAACGGGTTTGATAATAAAACCGGATTGTCACATGGGCAATCAAAGTGATCAAAATTGACACTTTCTTCTCAATCCGCACCATCCTCATATCCGGGTTTTCTTTTCCTGTGGAACTATCATCTAATAATCTCAAAATTCAATTGGAAATTCATATAAAAGTACCACAAAATTCAAATAATTACCATACTGTAATCTAAACAGTTTCTGTATTTGAAGAAGGTCGTTCCATGCTGACCGACAGGATTTAGTGGAAGAGCCACTGAATTGAGTGATTCCATTGCTTACCTCTTCTGCACTTTTTTCCTTTACTTAAAAGCATTCTGCACATTATTTTCATTTCTTCTGCATTTTTTCCATTTGCTTAATTTTTGGTTTTGCAAATCAATTTCATATGCAAAAACTATGATCGGTAAATCAGTAGGCATCTTTCAGATGAACACTTGAATAAAGTTATCAAGTCAGCAGGAAGACAAAAGCAAAGACAGTCGACAAATTCCGGCAAGCAGCAGTAATGCCTTTATTTATAAGAGTTGAGTAAGAAAGAACTGTTACAATTGTATGGGAAAAAAAACAAGGACAAACAACTGAACAACGGTTAGCTGCACTAAAATCTTCTCATGTCTTGATCGATCTCCATGAAGTCGATCTCTATCCTCGGGATTAATCTAATCTTGTACCAGTCCGCGCCTTCCTCTACTCTACATCTATCACTAATAATGTTACAATCTGAAATAATCAATGTCTGAAGAGAGCCAGGAAAACCATCATCAGGCAAGGAGATAATTTCCGGACATCTGTTGACATTTAAACGATCAAGAAAGTGGGTGCGCGAAAGAGAAGGCAAATTGGTAAGCAGCGGGCAATCATTGATGTCGAGAATACGAAGACAAGGGAAGCGACTGCCGGTGAATGATCCCCATGAAGTCAAATTTGGAATGTCTTTTATTGAAAGAGACTCCAAAGATGGAAACCCGGAAAACTCTGTGTCAACATGGGACCAATCGGACATGTCTTCAATGACAAGAGACTTCAAATGTTGGAGCTTACCGAGAAATGAAAGGATGTTGTAATGCTTACAACTATGTAAGTAAATGCTTGAAAGCCTGCATAACGGACTACTAAACCAACTTGGCAGCAAGAAGCCTCTGTAGTTTGACACTGATAACTCCTTTAGATTTTCGTGGGGACGAAGACCAGCAAGAATTTCCTCGTCATTGTATCTAAGTCCGGAATCATTCCATTCCAATTCAACCCTATCAAGGAACGGCTTCATGTGTAACATAGCTTCTTTTGCCTCGTTCACATTTGACACATTTTCAAGATTCTTAATGCAAATGCATCCTCTTAAGAATGTCATGTTCTTAAGCTCCCCAATACCATAACCTCTACCTCTTCCCACAAGAAACGCAGATAGAGATTGAAGATTGACCAACTTCCCAAATTCTGTTGGCATGCTGTCAAGACGCTTTATGTCAAAATGAAGATGCCGCAAACTGGCCATATTCTTCATGTAACTTGGCAACTCGAGAAGTTGGTAACATTGGTCAAGCTTTAAAATTTGTAAACCAAACAGATTGGTAAGTGACTCGGGTAGCTTTATGAAGCAATTGTCAGAAAGATTGAGATACCGAAGATGCTTCAAGTTGTCAATGGAATCAGGAAGCTCATTAAGGCCTAAACGACTCAAGTCCAATACTCTCAAGGACTTCAACTTCAAAAGTAAATCATATGGAACTTCAGCATTGCCAACTTGTCCAGAGATCACTCTAAATGTCCTCAAGTTCTTAAACCAAAGACAACCTTTTAATATTATTTGCTGAACGCTCGCATAATGCAAAGAAATGTGACGAGTATTCCTAAAGAATGTGCATTCTTTATATGGTTGGTTATCTTGGTGCAAACATGTATGGCCAGAGATTAACTGGGCCAAATCGTGCATAAGATGATGCATCTTATAAGTGTTCAGACCACGAGTATTCACACCAGAAAGTTGAAAGAAAGACCTCCATAGTAAATTCTTGAAGTAATCAATGCCAAGGTCTTCCAACCGTACTTTCCCCGTAGGACGAATGAATCCTTCTGCTATCCATAGGAGAACCAATTCATTCATTTCAAAATCATAATTCGTGGGGAATATGGAACAATAACTAAAACACCTTTTCAACTGAGCTGGCAAATGATGATAGCTAAGGGCCAAAGCTGGGAAAATATCATTTTTATCACTTGGTAAGTCCCACATTTCACTTTCTAAGATAGAGATCCATTCTGTTGGATCATCTTTGAAATGCAGCATGCTTCCAAGAGTCTTGGCTGCTAAAGGCAACCCTTTGCATTTCCTCGCTATCATCCTCCCAATTTCTTCAAACTGCATTCCCAAAGTCCTATCCGAACTCGCTCTTTGCTTGATAATTTTCCAGCAATTCATATCACTCAAGCATTCTAAGTAATATGAGGGAACTGTACTAACAATCCGCGACACTGTCATGCTCCGCGTGGTTAATATGATTTTGCTTCCTCTGGACCCAAACTTGAAGGGAGAAGACAGCACATCCCAATCCCTATACTCCTCACTCCAATAATCATCCAACACAAGTAAAAACCTCTTCCCGCGTATCAAATTCTGAAGTTCGATCTGAACTGGATCAAGGTTTGACAACGTGCATTGTCTCCCTGATGCAGACTCTATAATAGACTTTGTGATGTCAATGGTATCAAAATGAATAGATACGGAAGCCCACATTTTCAGACCAAACTCTTGCATGATTCTTTCATCATTATAAACAAGTTGAGCAATAGTTGTCTTCCCAATCCCACCCATTCCAACTATAGGAACCACAGAAACATTACACTCATGTGAATTCCCCTCTAACAACATCTGGACAATCTCATTTCTTTCTCTGTCACGCCCAACCACAGACCCCTCATCCACCAAAGAACTTCTAGCACTAGAATAACTCCTATAAGCTGGGTTAGACTTCAAAACCCTATTGGACCCCAATTTGGTGAGCTCAGTCATATAAAGCCCATCCATTTCCTTAGCAATTTCGTCTAATTCATGCCTAATCCTACTTATTTCACGAGGTACGGTCAACTTAAACGATGAAAGAATCATGTCTCGTACCTGCTTATCTCCATGGGCGTCTGCAGTGAGATTCGCCTTGTGTTTGGCCAGATCCAGTGAAACCCCGTCAAGCAGATCATCAGCAGAATATGAGAGCGCCTCCACATCTTCAAGCCACACCTTCCAGGCCTGATTGCTGATGCTGTTGGAGAAAATTGAACGATTTTCTTCAACGTGACCCACCATTGCTCTGATACGTTCGAGGGTTCGTTGCAGCTTTCTGACAAGTTCATCGACGCCCAAAATTAGGGTGGTTTCTTGCACAGTAAAGGTTGCAAGACGGTCAATTATTACTTGCAATGGAGCTGATATAACCCCTGCTTGAAGTACAGAATCCATTGTAGCTGTACTGCTGTAGATCTTCTTTTCCGCTTCAACTCAGTCTTCAGCGCAACCGTAAATGCCAGTGTGCGACTCTGCGTCAACTTTTGTGCTTTGTTGGAAATTGGAAAGACTTTGGCCTTTCCTGCTACTTTCTTTCTGCGAAAGTGATATTTCTCTACAAAGTCAACCTTCATTCTTCCACCACAAATTCTGAAGTATGTGAACAGTGTCTGCAGACAAAAATTTTAGGCAATTAATTTTATTTTTTTTATTTTACGAATATATTAAATGTGACTTAATAAATCGAATTAGGAAGGAGAAAAATACTATGCATAGATAAAGTCGTACATGTCGTCAATTGATATTTTTGAGGGAACTAAGTCCGATAATTATCAAACAAATAATTATTTATTTTAAATTTAATATTATGTATCTGTTGGAAATTGATTTGGAATTTTGGGTTTTGATTCAAAATTGGCTAATTTAATTATTTTAGTCCATTTGTGAAAAATGAAAATAAGTTACAAATTCATAATCTACGTTTCGTGCAGATGAATTTAATATATTAATATGCTCAAAACTAATTTCGGGTGAATGAGATATTAATTGTCAAAGGTTGCAACTTAAACTTGGAAAGTTGAAGAGTTATAAAGAAAAATATGGGAACTTGTCCCACATAGAAAAATTGGAGTAATTGGATACTCCTTATTTAGTAGAGCACTTGATAAGGAGTTATCTAGTGTGTTCCCCTATGGTGGATCCTAGTGGGATATTAGCCTTTAGTTAAATTGACCGGAGGATGGTGTGGAATCGGGCCCCACACATGTCGCATTGAGTCGAGGCGCACTTTGCAAGTGCGCTTCCCATCAGGAACAAGGCGGTCCGAGCTCGGACCCATAGGATCTTCGAGCCCAGTCAAAGGGGTGCCAACAGAGGCGCGCACTTCGCACGTACGCGTCCTGTCAGGAACAGGGCGGTCCGAGCCCCTCGGACCCATCGGGCCTGCTCGTCCTGTCAGGAACAGGGCGGTCCGAGCCCCTCGGACCCATCGGATCTTCGAGCAGGCGCACACTTCGCACGTACGCGTCCAGTCAGGAATAGGGCGGTCCGAGCTCGGACCCATCGGATCTTCGAGCCCAGTCAAAGGGGTGCCACCACGTCAGGAACAGGGCGGTTCGAGCTCGGACCCAACCCAGTCAAAGGGGTGCCACCAATCCGAGCTCGGACCCATCGCATCTTCGAGCCCAGTCAAAGGGGTGCCACCAAGGATCAAGAGGGGCCTTTCCAAAAAGGCACCACAACTCTTCAATATATATAAATAGCCCCCTCTCACAAATTATATTCTACCAATCCGAGCTCGGACGCATCGGATCTTCGAGCCCAATCAAAGGGGTGCCACCAATGGTCAAGAGGAGTTTTTCCAGAAAGACACCACAACTCTTCAATATATATAAATAACCCCCTCTCACAAATTATATTCTGATTTCAAAGTCGTTGTATCTTGGAGACGAAATACGATTGTTGTTATACGTATTATATTCTGATTTCAAAGTCGTTGTATCTTAGAGACGAAATGCGATTGCTATTATACTTATTGCACCTGTGTACATGATATTTTCGTTTTACGAATATAGAGTCAAAGTCTAGCCTCGACTTTATCTACATTAAATAAATCTTCGTCTATACATCTATATTATCAACATCTAACAGTATCAATATATTTAATAGGAGTATGAAATTAAAGTATTGCACCTGTGTGATATTTAATAGGAGTGTCAAATTAAAGTATTCCATCTGTATTGCACCTGTGTACGTGACAGTTTCGTCTTATGAATATAGAGTCAAACTCTAGCCTCGACTTTATCTGCATTAAATACATCTTCGTTTATACACCTATATTACCGACATCTAACAATATCAATATATTTAATAGGAGTATCAAATTAAAGGCAAAAACTTATATGAGACCGCCACACGATGACGGGAAAAAATATTATTTTTTGTAATAAAAGTATCGCGTTTATTTGTGAAAGTATTATTTTTTTTTAGCAAAAAAAGGTATAACTTTTTGTAGCAAAAATATTATTTTTATCTGTAAAAGTATCATCGTAGCAAAAGTATCAGTTTTATCTGCAAAAGTATCATTTTTTCCTGTAAAAGTATCAATTTTTTCGGTAAAAGTGTATTTCATCACACGTAAGACGGTCACACACAGTGACGGAGCCAGGGGGACTGGTGGCGGCAGCCCCCCCCCCCCCCCTCCCCGATTTCGCCACCCTCAAATTCTCGAAAACGTTTATATATATTTCAAAAAAATTATTTCGCCCCCCTCATTATAAAATCCTGATTCTGTCCCAGGTCTCACACAAGACTCACTGCAAACTAAATACAACGAAGAGATGGTTAATTGTATACGTTGTAAGTGCAAAGAAATTAAAAATAAAAGAATTATTTGTGTCTTAGGATGTTAACAAAATACTATATATTTAAAAATTTAAGAGAGAAAGAAGAGTGCTAAAAACCAATGTAGATCTCTATTGTTGATCCACTGCCTTTTTCTTTTTCTTTATAAAAAGTGCAAATGTTATCACTAAATTGTAAATTGCAAATGCTATCTTTTACTATTTTGAAACTGTTGCGGTATCATAATAATAATAATAAATATAAATATGTAGAATTGTTTATAATTTAGGCAATTAAAAATAAATTTAATTGACTAATTGTATGAAAATATTTAAAACAACTTATATCACAAATATTTTTTTGTGAATTAAATATTTAATTAACTTTTATTTTCAATCATAACCCAATAAAAATAATTCAACACACATTATGTACGCAAAGATAACATAATAAATTAATAATCGACAAACAAATACACTTTTCGAAAGTAATTTGTTTCAAAATATACAATGCGGTTGTTAAATTAAAGACATGAAGGAAATATAAATTTATATATTATACATAGAAAATGGATAAAAGAAAATTGTGTTTTAATCTATTGGAGAATGAGAAGATCTCATAAAAATAAGATCAGTCATAAATTGCCGCCAATAATATCTATATATAGTAGATATTGAATAATCATTTATACATCTCTTTTATTATATTAGTAATTAGTAATGACTTGACTCTACCTTATTTAGTTGATGGAATAAAGAGGAGAACATCCCTTCTCTTGATTCCCACTTATGAGCAGGGATGTGCATTCGGCTAAATTGAAATGATTCGAATCGAAAATTTGGTTAATCGAAATTTCAGTTGACTAGTTTAGGGAATCGTAAACCGAACCAAACAACAACAGTTCGATTCGATAAAATCGAAAATTTTCGTTTTTTTTTTTGGTTTCGGTTTCGGTTAACCAAATTTTTTTATTAATCATCGATTAGAAATTTAGAATTCAAAGTACAACCTTTATTTGATTTAAACTTCATAATAAAATAAAATTTGAAGTTTACGACATATATTTAACCATAAAACAAAGTATATAACAAAATAACTAGACAAATTCAACATCTACAAACATAAAAACATGTATACACTTTGATAAGCAAACAAAAAAATTCATAATTCAAAATAAGACGAAAGAAAACTTATAGAAGAGCAAACACTCAAACATATCAAATATAACAAACACTGTAAATCTATAGCACATAAATAAGAAAATAACGAAATAATAGAAGTCTAAAAATCAAACTCACAAAATATAGAAGAGAAAAAGAGGAAAAAGTCGCAACTCGCAACTCTCTCGCAAGTCACAAACTATAAAAGAGAAAGAAAATAAAATAAAATAAAAAATCTAATAATTGTATTTGATTTTCGGTTCGGACCGATTAACCAAATACAAAAATCGAAACCGAACCGAAAACCGAATCGAAAATACGGTTTCGATTTCGATTCCAATCGAATCTTCAATTTCGATTCGGTTCAATCGAATAACCGATCCGTGCACCCCTGCAGTTATGAGATTGTCTTTTATTCTCAATATAATAAGATAAACTAATCAAATTAGTAATAATTAAACTAATCCTATTTTTAGCAGTTAGAAATATGAATACTATCTTCATTTTTTTCTTTTTAGAGTTAAAAGTTTCAACTTCTTTTTTACTTCTTAAGGCGTGATATATGTTACATAATTGTCGAGTTACCTATTAATTTGACTACTATAATACACATTTAATCTTATTTCATCCGTCTTCATTTTATCTTCATTCTATTTTAATCTTTTTTTGGACGACAGATCCTTCAAATTTCAACATCTTCATGAACTACATTCACCTATATCTAGAACAAATATACCCTTAATCGTATCTATACATGTGTTTGAGTTGATCAGATTTTTTTTGTTAGAGGAACTTGTACTTTTCATTTTAATTTTTTTAAAATACATTCTTATTTTCATGTGAAAATAAGTATATAATATTTTTGTGAGGTAGGGGCTCAGTAGTTGAGACCTCCTTTATCGGCGACCCAAACTTTGCGTCGTGAACAAAACGACAAAAAAATTAATAAAAAAAGTTAGAAAACAACAATTTGTTGGCGACCTGTTTGTGGATTGGATTGGTCAACCAACTCATTCCACAACCTGTCACATGTCAATCCCCTATTAGTTGTATTAAATTATTTATTGGATATAGTTTTAATGATAAATAAATGACATAATTTTTATTTTAAAGAAACTAAAAAAAATTATCGAAATTCTTATTTTTTTTTTCTCTACAAGTAGAACCTAATGTTGACATATTTTGAATTAAAATTTGAAGCTCTTTATTTTCAATTTCGTAATTCAACTTTTGCAATTTTAATTTTGTGATTATGCTAGTATGTTATTTTAAGTGCATGGAAAAAAAATCATCTTATTATAAATAGGGAATTAAAATAAGAATTTTTTTTCCTTGAAATATGTTAGAATAAACACTCAAAATAATATGCAATTATTAAATCGTAGCAAAATTGTTAGTTTTATAGTGAAATAGGTTATATATGTGGATAAAATAATTTAATATTTATTAAAATATTAGGTAGTTAATAAAGTGTCATTTTGTTTTAAACGGTCCTTAACGTATCATTTTGTTTTAATTAGTCCTTGAAGTTCTGAATTTTTTATTCAATTAGTCCCTGGAGTAATTTTTTATTTCAATTAGTCCCTTATGTTTTAAAATTATGTTAATTGGTCCTTAAATTATTACAAAAGTCTATCTTAAGACCCCTAGAAGATAAAAATACATAAATATGTGAAATCACCGATCTAATTTAGAATGATATTATAACATACTCCCTTCGTCCCACCTTATCTTGCACATTTTCCTTAAATGGCCGTCCCACCTTATCTTGCATACCCCAAAAAAGAAAAGTTTTTAACCCGACTATACCCTCTATACTTACGAAAATAACAAAAATGTCATTACTAAAATCATTTACATAAATTAATTAAACATCCTAATTTTAACTAAATCAACCCATTTTAAATTAACTCACCCTATTTAGAATTAACACAAACCCACCACCCTAATTCCCAATACCAGCCCAACCCAATCTATTTCTAATGCGAAGTTCTTCCCCTCTTCATCACAAAACCCTAGTCGCATCTTGTCCCCATCTTCGATTAGTCTCCCACACCCCCTCAGATCACCACCCTCTCGGTGCTCCGGTCTTCTCTTAGATCGGAAAACCATTTTGTGTAGCATTGAAACCCTTTCTACGATATTTAGGGTTTTTTGCTTCCCCTTCATTTTAATGGAGGATTCTCCAGAATTTTCTCAGATTTGTTACGACTCTGACGACACCGTCGTGGAGGAGTCCCAGCTTCCGATTGAGATCCCTATTCTGGCTGTTTGCATGAGTCTGTGTCTGGATTCGAGGGAAAACCCCAAAATTTCCAAGCTTTGCGGACATTATGGTTCCCGATTCTCGGATAGGTTATGAATTTCTGCCCTATTAGGCTTCGTTTATGTTTTTCGTTCCCCAATTTGGGGGTTTTTGGTGATTTTGGCATTCTTGGCTTGGTGAATATGTTGGGATGGTTGGTTGCATGTTGATGTTAGACTCCTTGGGCTAGGGTTTTGTGTGGGATGATTTATGCAACCTATATGCTGATGGTGTATGGTTGCTGTTATTGAGCCTATGTGATGCTTTTAATTTGGGTTGTGACCAATTTTATGTTGCTAATTATTTGGTGATGCTTGTGTATTGTGCCTAAATTTTATTATTATTATTATTATTTTTATTTTTTATTTATTTTTTTTTATTTTTTTTTATGTGCTGATAGGCCTATTTCAGTTTTAATTATGCAATTAATTTGGTATTTGACCAAGTTAATGGGGCTAATTAGTGCTTGATGCTTGTGTTTTTGCTGTTGTTGTGTTGCTGCTATGTATTGTGCCTAAATAATGTTTTTTTTTTTTTTTTTTGGTTGCTGATAGGCCTAATTCAGTTCTAATTATGCAATTACTTTGGTATTTGATCAAGTTAATGGAGCTAATTAGTGCTTGATGCTTGTGTTTCTGCTACTGTTGTGTTGCTGTTGTGTATTGTGCCTAAATGATGCTTTCTTTTTTTTTTCTTTTTTTTTTTTGTATGCTGATAGGCCTAATTCAGTTCTAATTATGCAATTAATTTGGTATTTGACCAAGTTAATGGGGCTAATTAGTGCTTGATGCTTGTGTTTCTGCTGCTGTTGTATGGCTGCTGTAATTGTGCCTATATGATGCTTTTTCTTGAGTATGCTTGTCCCCTAGGCTGCTGTTTAGCCTATTTGCTGCTGTTCTTAGATTGAGTGAATTTGTTTTTCTTTTGCTCTTTAAGAAAGTGTCAGATTACCATACAATGATTTGATACCCCTATGATGACATTTTTCTGAGAGGATTATCAAATCACATCACAAAAAATGCTCATATTATAGTGTTTATGACTTAAGCAAAACGTACACACAATAATGTTTATGCTATAAACATTATACCAAAAGAAGCTTTCCAAAAAATTTCCTAAACATGCACTATATGTAACCTAATGCAGCCTTAAGCCCACCAATTTGGTCTGTCCGAACAGTTTCTTCAATCTCTATTAGGCATTCAATCCCTTCCCTAACAGCAGCCTCATCAGCCTCCAAAATTTGTGGCAGATTACCAGCCCTTTCTAATGCTGCCTTATCCAAATGAGGTAATCTGTAGCTATTGTGCCCCTTAGACTTTATTATCTCATTCATGCAGCCCTGCAAAATTAAGAAAACATGGTCTAGTTTCCTTACCTCTAGATCATGATATGATTGAATTACATTCTGCACAAGTTGCTCAACTGTTTTCGATGGTCTTTCTTGTTGTAGGGACTGAATAGCTCTGAAATATCCAAGATCCAGCACATTAGTGTCTGGTGAATTGGGTGGTTGACAAACAATCTTAATCTCAAAACCATCTGTAGTGGCAGTCTCTCTGAATTCTATATTAGTGTCTTTAATGTGTGGTTTGACATTGTCTTGTTGCATGATGATATGCTTGCTTGCATTTTCTGGCCACTTGGATTTAATTGCTGGTATAATTTGCATGTTTGCTGTTATTTAGTTGATGTAATGTCACCAAATGATTCCTAATAGCTTATTTCAAGCTGTTATGAATCATTTTTGGAGACTTACTTAGTGGGATGGCTAGATGATGAAAATATAATCTGATAGCAACCACGTACCTACTGCAATATGCACGTCTTGATGACTTCCTTTGTGATTGACTCTATTGGTTTTGTCACAAGCGTGCCTCTTTGCCTTTTAATACTGTTTCTCTTAGCCGGTTCTTGAATTGTAAATGGGAAACACCCAATTTTCCCATCAAATTCAATTAAGCTTTGACTTGAGTACCTAGGTCTTGCAACAGCACACATAAACATCACTTTCATGAAGTAGCGTTTGCTTTTGCAGCACCTATATGGGTCAGTTTCCTCTTGCAGCTAGTATGTTCTTTCACTGTCCCTTTGCGTATAAAACTATTTCTCGTCAATATGGACCACATTGTGCATTGTTTCATACTTAATCTTGTTTGTTAGACTATCAAAATGTAGAGAAGAGAGGCTGAATTTGAGCCTTTGTACTTGATTGGCTTGTGTGAGTGTTGGTTTAATTGCATTTGTATGTGGGTTTATTTTTCCAGCTTTTACCCATCTCCCCACTACACTTTTGCTCACCTTCATTTCTGATGCAAGTCGTCTTATTGTGCCCCTGTTGTTGAACGGAATACTCTTCAGCCGGCTTATGTCGAGCTCTTTACTTACAACTACTTTATTCTATCTTTTGGTATTGAAACTGATAAGAACATTTACTGCCATTTGTTGCCTTGTAGCCGCCCAAATGTTATGAATGGTTCGACGACTAACCCCGAATGATGTTGCCGCCTCTCTGATTTTGCCATGATGAACCACCCAATTCGTTTTGTTATCGATCAGAAATTGAGCAATCAAGGAGCGGTCTGACGGGGACAAATTCTTCTAACCTTTCTTGTTGCAAGCCATACTACTGCTGTGTTTATTTTTTGCTACTGTAACTGCTGTAATTTGAGCATTGAATGTGGTTGTTTCACATTCAATGCTCAATAAATAGGTTGTTGGGTCTGATTTAATTTTTTTAAGGAATTTGAATTTTTTTTAATTTTGGACATATTTGCTGTAATCCTAAAACTGCATTACTGTTGTTGCGTACAATATTGTGACCAATATCTGCTATTGTGTAATTTTTCAGTTTTCAATTAATTTAGGTGGTTTTGTAATAGTGGCAGGTTTGGATTTGGGTTGTTTGCTGAAATTTGAAATGAAATTAGCAGAATTAATCATCTTCTTAATTTTCAGCCAATAACTCATAAAGCAATTTTGAAAAGTTAACACACACCCAAAAAGCAATTTTTCTTAATATCCGCGCAAACCACCACCCTCCCCCCCGTGCAAGATAAGCCGGGACGGAATCTTTATTAAATAAATATTGTGTAGTTTTACATTATGATACTTTTACCCCCAAGAAAAAGTTGAATTATACTAGAATATAGATTTGAACAAAAGTTCGAGATTATAATTTTTCAAGAATTTCATCCAAACTTTGAGAATTTTTTTGTGGTACTTTAATTTTAGTTAGAAACGTGCTAATTTGATCTAGATATTTTGAAATATGTCCATCTTGAATTGAAAGTAAAATTGAACATTATCAACGAAAGGACTTTAAATTTTACGTTAAATTAAATATTACCATACTTCAAAATATTTAGATCAAATTAGTGCATTTCTAACTAAAATTAAAGTATCATAAAGTATTTCTCAAAGTTTTAATGAAATTGAAAATTATAATCTCGAACTTTTGTTCAAATTTATACTCAAGTATAATTCACATTCGTCTGGGGGTAAACATATCACAATGAAAAATATACAATATTTGTTTAATAAGAGATGTTATAATATCATTTTGAATTAAATCGGTGATTTCACATATTTTATTTCTTTTTTCTTCTAGGGGTCTTAAGGTAGACTTTTGGAATAGTTTAAAAACCAATTGAAATAATTTAATAACATAATGGACTAATTGAAACAAAAAAAAAATTTTAGGGACTAATTGAATCTAAAATTTAAAATTTCAAGGATCAATTAAAACAAAGTGATACTTTAAGAATCATTTGAAATAAACACAATACTTTAAGTATTGTCAAAATATTGAGAGTTTTATTGTGTAGTTGGAAGGAGCGATAAATGAATATTTTATTGATAGGAATGATGGTGAGTTGTTGAAAAATGTGTCTTGACGGCCAATGACGAACGACGCCGTAGTGTTTGACTAAACCAGTTCCAACTCTAAGTTTGACAAAATCGACATGTTAGGGGTCTTCTCGATCATTTCCCTCACTCTCAGTCGTCGAGAAACTCTTTTTCCTCGTTTGACTTCAACAAGGTTCCATCCCCGATTCTTTAATTTGCAGATCTGACTTCTTGGTGAGCTTGCTTTTCTGAATTCTTACTTTCTGATATCGCTGGCTGCATAAACCAAATGAATTTGAATTCTTATAAATTCAACTTATTTTTTCTGTTTAAGTTCTGTATGATTATTGCATAACTTACCTACTGGTTGTTGAACTGGACAAAAAAAGGATAAAGTAATCGACCATATCAGGCTGAAAATTTTTCTTCTGTTCAACCAGTATATTTTTGTTTATATTGACCAATAAATTTGGGCATCTTTTAGTTGTTCTTATCGACTTCATTTAGAAATCCTGATTCGTACACACAAGTGTATCCGTACTTCATTTCAGTTGAAAGGCTCCTCATACTGTGATCCTCAATATCGAACACATTCCAGTGACTAACTTGAGTAATGTAAAGATAAATTACAGAAGAGGCTTATGGCTTATAATGACATTGAAGCAAAATTTTAGCATCCATAGAAACATGTTACTAATACATCGAAAAAGATGTGCTGAATAATCTTTCGGGGCTATGAAGAATCAAAAGACAATTATTCCACGTGCGTGATGTTAGTGGTAAACCAGGAAACCCTTTCTGAATCTTTGGATATTGTTATGGGTAGGAGGATGGAAAACGAGTATTTTCAAGCATACAAATCGCTAGTAAGTGAGGTTACCAATGGGATGGACCAAGTGAAACAGCTGAGAGCGTCTTTTCCTAGCAAGGAAGACAGTATTTTAGATAGAATGGTGTCTTCTTATGAAGAGGCACTGCAGATTCTTAATGGAAGTGCTCCAGATGAACAATGTCAGTCAGTTATATCATCAGCATCGGATCCTCATCCTCCTAACACTTCAGCTTCTCTAATTGATGTATCAACACGCGGTAAACACAAAAGGTGAGTAATATACTGATATGGGTGTTAAAATTGTGCTCTGATCCTAGCTGAGTTAATGAAATCAGTTCTGGCTTCTCTGCAAATTATTGATTCTCTTTTGATAAGTTGTCTTTTTGTTCTACTAAATCTTGTTTTGGTGCCTCTATTGATCATTATTCATGTTGAATAACTTGCTCTGCACCTCCTTCTAAAAGTGGAAGTTCGTTCACAAATTTTGATATGTCACTTATATCCCTCTTAGTTTTTTTTATTCAATGACGATGTTATAATCATAATTAATAAACATGATATTATTCGCATAATAATTAAATTGTACAAGTATTCCCTAGGACTATACATATTTACAGAATTTAGAACTCTATACATTGATGGGTTCATCATTAATCCTGCCTTTCTTGAAAATCGGAAGAAAATTTTATTTGCGAGATATCCCTCTTACTAATAAGCATCTGTTATCATTTTATTTATTTTCAATATACATCATTCTATCTATAAATAAGCATCAGTTATGCGTATCTCGAAAATCTTTGTTTCCTCCAACTATGAAACAAACCAGATACAACCTGTAGGCTGTAACCATCCCAATCGAACAAGAGACATCATGGGAGTTGCATAGGAATGGAAAGAGATGGCCAAATGTAGATAAATCTGAATAGAAAGATTAAATGTGTTACCTTTGTAATCACCTTCTGACTGCCTAAAGTTTGGCTCGTTGTGAAATGTACTTTTGTCTGCATGTACGTATCCAGAAATAAACTGCCAATATGGACTGAGACGATTAAAGCACACACAGAAACAGGACTACAAGGACCTGAGGATAGCTACGCTTGGCGCAAGTATGGCCAGAAAGATGTCGTTGGACGAAAGTATCCCAGGTTGTTTCACATTACGTATATGTAGAGATTTATTCACGTTTTTTTTTTCTCTTCACAAATAACATTTCATCGAACTTCACAACTCATCAAGTATGAGTATGTGTGTGTGTGTGTGTTGAAAGTTTGATGGTTCTCCTAAATGCAGCTTGTATGTCAATCCTAAATGAACTCGAGCAGTTGCTTGTGTTGATATTTATTTGACATATAATATAAAAAAGTGTAGTAAAGAAGAATATGCATGGTGCATTCAAGTTATTTGAAAAAAAAGCATGAGTATGTGACAGATTAATTTAATCCTATGTTACTCCTGATCCATAATAAAAGTCATATTTCAGAATCATCCATTGTACATAAAAAGGAGCGGTTTCGAAAGCCAATGTATTCTTTTATTAGTAAAAAAATATATAATCTAATTTTACGAATAAGTTACATATGGTTGTCTAATGCATAAATTAAAAAATCACATAAACGAGAATTTACAGGTTTTAGAAGGTTGTACATTCATCAGAGTAACCAAAAAGAAAAGTTATAACTCCGTCAAATAAATTTCTTTTTATGGGATGGAAGGAGTATTAAACAATATTTCTTCTCTTCTTTTGTTCTATTAGAGAAGTACTTGGTAGATGTTATCTCGGATGAAGCACTTTGTGTTTCGATTTGGGCTTACACACGGTTAAAATATAATGTGTAAATTCAATGTTCTAAAAGTGATGTAGCAATAGATATAATTTGTTAACCTATGAATCATATATAAATCGGCATTTATGAGGATTAAACATAAAAATCGAAACAATATGTGTCAGGTGCACTACATAAGGCCTCTTATATATACATATTATATATATATATATATATCATTTTTTTACTAAAAAGGTCGTGTCTTTTATGTGCAGTGCAGATAGTTTTTTTCCTAGTTACTTATAAATCTCGGCGACTTGGTCTATTGTCAATGGGCGATTTTTTCGTCTGTTCACCTTTTAATTGGAACTTCTGATTGAAGCCTAAAGAATAGCGATGGGCTTTTTTTTTCCTCCCCATATTATGATGTGACAATGGGATTTTTCTTTTTTATATCAGATCCTATTTCAGATGTGTACATCGAGCTCCGAAGGGTTGTCTGGCCACAAAAATAGTTCAAAGGTTAGATGATGATCCAAGTGTATTTGAGGTCACATACAAAGGGAAGCATACATGCCTGAGTAAACTAGCTCCACTGGAAAAACAAGAGTCATTCGGACCAGTTGAGGGTAATATGTCAAACTCTCTTCTCAGATACATTTATGCGACGTTTAGTCACTTCTTTCATTCTCTGCTGTTTTTTTCCTGTTTAGTCATGAGGCCTAGAATGCAGCGTTTTCACTGGCACAAGAAAATCCCTCTGCGTTATGGAATTACAATTACTTCATATAGGTTATTGTATTTAAGTTGCCAGACACCCTTTCCATTAGGTGCTCCTTGAAAAAATAGAAAATGCCAAGAGAGATATGTCATAGTCTTGTCAGGATGTTCATGTTGGAGCTTACGATGAAAGACAAGGATGGATATTTAACTAATTTAAGGAACCTTCTCGGAGTTTTATTAGGAATGTACTGCAGTCCAACACAGACTTATCGGAGGATTAAGTATTCATGCCCCCATATACCATATTACATCTACATTTGGCAAAATTCACACTCCACTAGAAATTATGGCTTCAAATCTTCGAAGTTTGCATCTGACCCCTCACCCTAATAAAGAAATAAAAATAAATAAAAAGTTCTTCCATTAAGTAAGATATTAAAGAATTTTATTACTTGGAAATTGTTAGTAAGCATTGAGGTTCTTTACTAAGAGTTGAAATTTGTTGGCAGGAGCGAGTTTGTTTACTATAAACTTGGGATAAGGGTCCTGATGTGGAGGTTGCACAATAGTAGGTGTTGTAAGGCAAAATTCCTTATTTGTTATCATCATTCTTATTTCTAGTAGCTTGTACTATTAACTTGGATAATTGATATCCATAATGTTCAACACTTTGGATGAGTGATCAACGTAAGATTATTACGGATGAAGCCCAAAAAGTTATATCAATTTTATGATTGTTAGAAGTACTATTCTTAGAATCATTTGTAATAAACGGATTTCTGAAGTTTAGAGAGATGATCAAGAATGACGTGAATTTATGTTCTCTCATCTCCTCCCGATAGATCGGAATCAAGTTTATCTCCTCTCGTTGATTTGTTTACTTTGTGCAAGAGTTGGAAACCCCATATAGTGTTTTGCCGTAATTGCGAAGTCAGTCAGTTTTCCAAGCTTCCTCTGAGCCCAACTTGCAGCTTTAAGAGTCGATTGGAAAATATTAACAGAGTATTTAGTGCTAAGAATATTTTTGCGATCTTTCTTAAATTACGCGGTATTGATTCTGTGGACTTTGCTATCCGGGCAGAATCTGTCCGGGCAGAAAGAAAAAAAAAAGTGTTCGTTTTATATATATATATATACTAGCCATGAACACGTGCGTTGCACGTGGCTCATAATTTTTGTTTAATACAATATTAAAACTCAATGTGAAACATTGTATAATATGATCATATTCAAATGGCCTTAAAAAATATACTAAGAAATATCATAAGTAATCCCTCATGTTTTAATTAAAAAAATTGAGCAAAAAAAAAAAGGAAAGAAAACCCATTTATCTTGGAAATGATTTCAAATGACATAATTCCTTCTTTTTTACAGATTAACTTGTTTCTATTTTTTTTCCTTCTTAATCTTCCTTGTTACCAAAGGTCTTTTTTATTTGAGCTATTCAGGAATTGATCTAGTATTTGTTCATCGTCGCTTTATGTTTTTCTCTTTATGTTTCTCCCCTTCTTCTTCTCTTCTGTTCTTGTTTTGTTCGTTCATTTCTTCCTCTCTTCCATTGTTGTAGTTTCTTCGTCTAAGTATTTATTTGATATTGACATTCTTTTTTTCTCTTCCATATCTGTAGTTTTATTCTCCAAAGCTGGAGTTGTATTTGTGTCCTCCACTTTTTCTTATGTGGTTTCTGTCATCTTGTAATCGCTTCCAATTTGGATGCAGTCTTCTATTTTTTATTTTGGATTTTGTCCTTTCTTATTCTCTTCCATTCTTTTTGTTCCTTCTTCTTGTTTCTTTTTCGATGTTAGCCTTCTTTTCTTCTCCACCACTTTTGTAGTTTTGTCCTCAAGTATTGTTGTAGTTGTATCTCTCTTGTTTTGTCATTTCTTCTTCTCTTCCATTCTTGTAGCTTCTTCATCCTCTTATTTCTTCTTTGATGGTTGTCCTCTTTTTTGCCCTTCCACTTTTGTAGTTTTGTCCTCAAGTATTGTCATAGTTTGTATCTCTCTCGTGATCTACTTTTCGCTCTATAAATTCTATAATTTTAATTGCCTCTGCTGTTAAGTTTAATCTTCATTCGACAACATTAGTATTTTGATTGTTGGCGATCAAGAACCTCACGTCAGTTGCATTCTATAAGATGAGTTTTCTGTGATATTTGGATTCGTTTTATCCCTGTATTATATTTGTCATAGTAAGATTGTATTTTTAATATTCACATTTATTAGTTTTGGTTACTGCAAAGTAATTTATTACCTTTTCTATTGGTTTGCTGAGCATACAACATATGATGCTGCTATCTCATCAAACATGGTTATCGTTGAGTTGTAGCTTCCTTGATAAATGTTTAATTTTATTATGTACCTGTAATATATTAAATATCACTTGATGTTAAGTATACGTGATTATGAAAGTATCATGAAGATTATGTTGTAGATATATATTTACCTTGGTATTATTTCCGCTCGCTCATCATAGCACTTGTTGCATATTACAGTATTTAGACTTTTGTGAACTGATCCAGTGCAAATTTTACAGGAAATTGCCTCATTTTCAATTTCTTCAACCATTCCGGTGAAATAGTAGTAGGTATCCTATTAAAAGAATCATGGTTAAGTAAATTTTTTAATTTATTTGAATTAGAAGTTTAGTAGAAGACTTCTTAATATCGTTTTTTAACCAACTAAAAAATGTTATTTAGATTTTAGTTTTATTTTCTTGTTATAGTTAGTCTACTACTTAAAATATTTGAACAAACCCTATTCATATCTAACTAAAATAATAATTTAATATACCTTAAATTTATTTCCAATTTGCTAAATTATATTTTTAAAATTATATAATAATTAAAAATAAGGTTCCTTGAATTATTTATGGTAAATTTAACTAACTATAGACATATGGATAATTAATTTTAATTCTTATTTATAGGGATAATTTATTTTTAAATTTATAATTTGTATTGTATTCAGCTATTTGTCCAGCATAGTTTGGTACGGTAAGGTACGATTCAGGTACACTTTTTGGTACAATAATAATCTCCATTAAGTATTTTTTTCCAAATTTTGATTGTTCCAATAATTGGCACACCTTTTATCTCGTAAAAGGAGTTGCAAGTTAATAACTGGTGGATAGATTTCATTCAAAATGAATTCTAAAATTATTTGATTTCACAATAGGGCTCTCGTTGTCATTATGTGTCATATTAACTGTCACTCTGTCATAACCTTTGTAGATATACTTGTGCAAAATTTTCACAGCAGTTATACCAGAGCATATTTCAACATTCATATGAATATTATATCGAGACAACAAATATGAATTATAAGGAATTACCCAGTAATTGTCCAAGGAATCATTTCGGTCTTAGCTACGCCCCCATTACTCCTTCTCTTATATGTTGGATAACCATTTCTACCTTGCATTGTGCTCTCACAATATGATCACGGATGATGACACTTACATTTTTCTATAATCATGCGAGAATTTTTGGGGTGTTTATCTCCAAATAGTCCATGCATTTTATCTCTAGACTTGAAAATAATAAGTATATGTGCATGTGGTAATCCTCTTTTCTTGAATAAATGACCTTTTAAATCTTGCAATTTTGCACGAAATACTCTTGTTGTCAAATCTGGACGATCTTATGCTTGTTCTTGAATTTTCTTCCAAACGGGATTACACGTCATACTGATAAATAGATCTGGTTTTCCAAATCTTTGGACCAATGTCAGTGCATCAAGATATCTTCGCCGCATGTCTCTTGGATCCCCAATAAATGGTGCAGGACAAACAATTCTCTTTCCAACTTGACTACCTCTGATTTCCCCTTTGAAAACACTATCCATGATACCTTGGTATAATTCAGATCTCAAATTTTCTTGATGCTGTCTAAAATAATTTAATCTTGTGATCTCCAATTTTATATAATTATCAACTACATATTGTTGGAGTAATCTTCATGCCAATAGAAGTGCAGATTGCCTTGGACGTCTAATGAGAAACTTGTAACAACTATACTCTTTACACGAGCCTTTCTTATCACTTCCTTTTTTATTCTGTGGAATCGAAATCCAACCACAATTAGCGTTAGTGGGTAGGGGTTGTCCTCATTCCTACCTTTTAATTATTTTAATTCATTTTATATTCATTTTACCCCTTCTTTTTGTTACACATATATATAAGAGATGTTGAAGTTCTCAGTCTTCTTACCATATATCTGTATTTATTACATTTATCACATGGAATAACCAGTGGGGATGATAGTGACTGTCAGCAGAGAGTTGATAGAATCTCAGGCCTAATTCATTATCCCTTATATATTATACTTTGAAATTCGCCGTGTGGTTTGGCTATTAAAGATTAGCATCTTATAATATAGAATTTGAAATGAGAAAACAATAGAATTAATTGGCTATGACATAAGCAACAAAATAAATTATTAATCTTTCATGAATATTACTGTATGTGCGTGTCTATAAAGCTTGAAGGGAAAAAATAAGCAAATGTTATGAAATAAATACACCAAATATACAAAATAATTGCACAAGAATATCAAAGTTAAAGAAGTGTAGATAAAGATGCACACCTCGGTTTTGTTCGGTGATGCTTTCTTTAGCAATAACTTTTTGAATATTTTGGTGCCGGCCAGTTTCACCGCTCGGAAAAAAGTAATGGGTATTGTAAATGGTCATAACATTCATAATAATTGCATTATTCTGTAATGGTTTCCTGAATGTGCATTAACTACAATATCTCAGTTGAATGGTATATTATCATTGTTGTCCTCAATACATATAGCTAGAACTTGATCTGAAGTTGGAGTATTATACACTCGTTGACCCAATCTTACATCTTTTGAAATATGCAATTGAACCTCATCTAATGAAGAATATTCCTCCAATCTTCTAAAAATCCGAGCATATGAATTTTCATCCATAATTTTTATGAGCTTCCTCACGGCATCTTCCGATACATAAGAATTAAGTTTCATTCTATTTTCATCTTCATTGTGAGTTTCCAAAAAATATAAATGAAAATGATTTGGATTGACTTCATTCAATATCATGCGTCGGGAAAGATTATGATAAATCATTCCTTGTTCACGAAAAGTAAAAACTCCACGTCTAGCAGATGCAAGCTCCTTATCCAACTTAACTCCAATTGAAGTAAAAGAGAGTTATGGAATTGTACGATCGAATATTTAATCGAAACTTAATAGCCTCTTGAGAGTTTGAGGTAAATAATTTATATAATTTATAGGTATTTTAACAGGAGCAAGTTTGACTTTTCCACTAGCACAACAAAATGTGGGAGATTCATATTCAAATTTTGTAGCACCGCAATGAATGCAGTCAAGCACTTTTCTTAACTCGTGTAGTTCAGATAGTGCAAATGCATAAGTTGTTGATCCTACTAAAAGAAAAACTAAAATCTCAAACAAAAGTTAAACTATAAAGTCGTATATAATATATTAAAGAAAAATAGGTAAAAAAATCGTTACCTTCTGAATCAGATCATAGAATACTTTGTGCTTTCAAATTCCATGTAGCTTGTCTTTTTCATCTATTATCCAAAACATTATCTGTATACTTTTCCTTCTCGTTGAGATTTTAAGTTAGAATATTTGGAACATGCAACTTCTCTTTTTTGTTTATTTTCTACAACTTTATTTATATATTCTTTTTTCTCAACTGAATTTGATTTGAATATTTTTATTTTCGAGCAGAAAAGCTTTCTTGCTCGATAAGCATTAATCATCTGAAAATATATATTTCTACTTAATTAGTAACAACAAAACCATGGCATGAATAAATATATATTAAAATAAACAAATATTTGTCGACCCTCGAAACAAAATCATCTGAAACTAGGAAAATTAACAATCTAGTCTATAATTTTGCACACTAAATAATCTCGACCAAAAGCGGACATCAGCAGACCACACGAATACAAAATAAGATATTGATATTAACCGTAATTGGCGTGCAGTTATGGGAATAATGGTGGGTTGTTTACTTCCACAATCCCCTCAAATTAAACACATACTGAAAATCTTCTTCAAATTCCACAATCGCGAACTTTGGTCTATTGGCAGCAAAAGGTAGGTTAGGGTCAACAAGAATGGAGACGAAGGATCGTTACAAGAAGAACAGAGGAAACAGGAAGCTTCCGGAAAAAGTCACCCGCCAACGAGCATCGGTTATTCTTCGACGCAACGACGAGCTAACAATATTTATAATAACTGGAAAAAAATCCAAAAAAGAAAAAAAAAATTAAACACTATATAGGGTATGTTTGGTTGGGGTTGACCCAACCCCTCCCTATGTTTGTTTACACAGGTTGACCCAATCACTACAAACCACCACAAATTACAATACCACTTTAATCATAAAATTAATTATTATTAACAAATTCTTGCACATATCACTTCATATTTTACAATTGAAAATTATATTCTACACTATAACCACTACCCCAACCACCCAAACAAACATCATTTTTTTACTCTCTCAGCCATTATTCCCAGCCAACAGCACCCCAGCCACCTCCAGCCCCAACCAAACATGCA
Organism: Ajuga chamaepitys; assembly: GCA_958295605.1. Lineage (NCBI taxonomy): Eukaryota > Viridiplantae > Streptophyta > Magnoliopsida > Lamiales > Lamiaceae > Ajuga > Ajuga chamaepitys. The sequence goes on from OY282504.1 coordinate 5,405,313, forward strand.
CTATATTTTCCCACAATTCTATGTTTAGGTTTGAAACTCTATGATTTTTTTTTGTAAGGCACTATAAGAATCCTATTCATTGATGGACCCACATTGGGGTCAAGGGGATATTGGGTCTTCTGGCTTCGTCAAAACGTGATTTTATATATGTGTATTTTAATTGATTTTAATACAACTTAAATTAAATAAATATATTATTATGTATAAGCAATAAAGATAAAGATGTATGATATAATAAATATAGAAACATTATATATATATATATGCGCGTATGTTTTTGTTGTAATTAAGTCAATTTATTCATCTTATCTAAATGTAAGTACTTTCTAGTCTTATTTATAAAGTTGACTATTGTTGAGATCCATGAAAATATTTAGGCGGCATAAAACGGTAGTCCTCCATGTTAGATTTTCTAAAATATTATTTTTAATTTAATTTATCCAATATTTTAAGTTTAGAGTCTAATATAAAAGAATTTGATTTCTTGCTTAGTCAGAATTTGCCTCCTATTTAATAAAAATTGCCACATAACATTAAAGCATAGTTGAAAAAAATTACCCCTGAAAAGACTCCTAGATCCGTCTATAAACCCCCCCTCCCTCTCCTCCCATCCCCCTTAACTGAACTCCTAGATCTGTCTATAAATAAAGGCCTCTAAATAAATTTATGATCCGTTACGAAAAGCAATTAGTGAATCCATTTATTTATAATCATAAATCCCTTGCATATGGAAATAATTATATGCAGAAAGAAACACGGAATTGTCATTAAGAAACAATTTGTCATTATGTTTTCTTTTGCGGCACATGGAAAATCAGGTCCATATTCGAAGTGCCAAGTAAATTGGAACATCAGATCCAAAATCAAATTAATATCCGAAAAAACAATAAATTACATAAATAACCCTAAAAACATTAAAAAGAAAGGGGTGTAATAGGCAATACAAAAATTGGACGAAACAAGACATTCCTACTTTTATAATAGGTATATAGATAGATAAATATAGATATAGATATAGATAGATAGATATTTCTATCATCTTACTATTATAATTACAAATATAATTGAGAACTGTCACAAGATCAAATTTTAATGTTAACTATCATTTTGAAGTGATCTAAAAACTGATCGATTTTCAATTTATTTTTTGGAGTTCTTAATATTAAAATTTGAATTGGCGCCTTTACAAATGGTCATTAATATTTCTTAAATGCATCTATATGAAAAAAGAAAAATTGAATTTTAACCAAAAAAAAAAAAGAGTTTGCCGGGGACTCTTTACCCTTTTTACTTTTGGAAGCATTTCTCATTGTATTGATCTAGCACCTCTTACCATAGCAAGTCAGAACATTTAGGATTCACTGTTTCCCCTTAACTTACCCACTCGGAAAAGACGTAGCTTGTTAGCTTTTGATTTTCCGTAGTACATTAAATTATTTATGAAATCTCCCATCGCTTTAAAAAGAAGGGAAAAAAAAAAGGGAAACAATCACTTGAGACTTTTAGATTTACTAGTAAAGTCTCACGTGCAATGCACGCGATACACGTAAATTTAGAAAAGTAAATATATTATAATCTAATTAAATTGAATTGGCTAAAAAAATTACGGTGTATCATGAAAAAGGAAATAATTAGATTAAAATAATTTAGAATAAAAAAAATTCTTTTTACAAAAAGAAACAAGTAAATGTCAACACTAAAGAAGTCTTTGCTTGATTTATGACAGTATTGATTAAACGTTGTTATTATTTTGTATGCATAAATCATTATCTTTTTGTTCTTTTTGTTTTTGCTTTTGCTTTTTATTTAGACTTCTAGTTCTCAAAGTTCATTGTGTTGCATATCATATGCATGAATTTTCATAATTATATTTTTTAATACTTTGATTAACTAGGCTAGAAAGTCCTTGGTGTGCTATAACTAAAGGATTAATTAGATGGTTAAATTTACTTAGAATAGTTTCAATACCTTTTTTTCATCAATACAAAAGAGGTTTTGTTTGATCTATTATCATGTTATATATGTGTAAGCTCTTATTTTATGTTTTGTTGGATATTTATTGTTTCGAAATTTCATCTTTGGTAGTTGTCGATGATTTATAGTAAAAATAATCAAATGTACATAACCACAAAAGCTAATGTGCTATACAGTTACAGGACTAAAATTTGAATTTTATCTAATAATTTTAGATGTCAAAGCTAATAAGCCACAAAGATATTTTCACCTAATAGTTTGAATGGTTCTTAAAGACTTACTTATAAGCCTACTTAATTCTATATTGTGGATCTTTTCACTTTGATTTAGAGTAATAGCAAACTATTTTTATGATTTCTTCTTCCTCTTTCTTTGCAAATTCCAAAATCATTTTTGAAGTAAACCTTTCATCCAAACGTGTATGCTTAAAAAACATAATTGTAAATCAAAGTATTTTTTGTCTTCTATACTCCTTTATTTTGAAATTAATTATATTTATTTTTACACAAAGCTTCTTTAATTTATTTTATCTTTCTTTTGCATAACTATTTTAAGTATATACATATATATATATATATAGAGACATATTTTTATCCTTAGTTTAGACCGATTTAAATTGGGGGCCACTTTCTTTTAAAAAACATCAACACTAAAACTTTTTCCTTGATATAGACCATGTTGTGTAAATAGTACTTATTTTTGTGTATGCATGGATTATCATTATTTTGTTCTCTTGTTTTTTGTATTTTATTTAGACTTCTAATTCTCTATGCCCATTGAGTTGTACAATGTACTCAAGAATTTCAAGTTTATGTAGAAAAATTCTTGGTATCCTCATATCATCTCAAGATGGAGGAAAGTAAATTCATTGAACAATATCATACATGTTTCATGCGGATCGTAAACAAGAGGGTCTCGCTAGGAAAATGGTTCCAGAGTCGCTCATGGTTGACAAGTTTCTGAGGTCTTTGCCAGTTCATTTCTCGAAAAAAGTCACGACAATTGACACGTCAAAAGATGTGGAGAGCATAAAAATTGATCAGATGGTAGGAGATCTTCTCACGTTTGAATTCAAGAAAGGATTTGAAAAGGAGGCAAGCAGAGGAAATTACACTCAAAGCAGAAGTTCAACACAAAGATAATGAAACTAGTACACACGAGACATATCTATCTGAGTTAACTGAGAACATGATTTTGTTCACTAAGAAATTTGGCAATATGATGGAAAAGTTTCGGAAAAGTGATCAGATATCATTTGCGGTTGGTAAGAAGTCAGGTAAAATTAATACTGTGAATACCAATTCTTCTTCGAGTTCTACATGTACAAAGATGGATAGAGTACGTTGCAGAGAATTCCGTGGTTGGAGGGATGTTAACAAATAATGTGCTATTTTTTCTATAAAAAAAAAAGACAAAACTTGTCCTTTGCAACTTCTTGGGAATTAGACGAGGAAGAGATGTTCGAACGGGATAATGGACATTCGAGAACTCTGAAAGCTCTTGTGATTTCTTATGTCTGCCTCATGGGCCAAGTGCATGTTGACGAGACAAGTTCCAAATAGTGGTTAGGTATGTTGCAAATGAATTACCAATTATTTTGTGAAACTGACGCGTCTGATGAAGAAGCAGGTTCATCAATTGACGAGATGCTGAAAATGCACAAGAAATTGTCTCTAGAATGCATTCGTGGAAGTAATGCACAAACATCTTTTTGTGTCTTATAAGCTCCTAAACATCTTTTTTTGCCAAACACTTTGCAAGAGCTTATAAGCTCCTAAACATCTTATAAGATGTTTTTAGGAGCTTATAAGATCAGCCAAACACCCTCTAAGTCATAGGAGAGCTATACACAAATATGTTAGTTAGTTGAGGCCATTGTAGAGTAGCACGTACTCGGACAAAAACAGTTAGGGTCCGTTTGCTTAAGACTGGGGAATGTTGAGCCAAACTTGGCTGAGGAAATTAATAAGTGTGCTATATTAAAATTCGATCTTCTAAATCTACTGAGCCAAATCTTAAGCAAACAGAACCTTAGTTATACACACAATTTAGAGCAATCATTAGATGTTCTCTGAAACCATGTGAAAGTACAAAAACAAAATCATAATGCCTATTATTAAAACAAAATCACATTGCCTATAACACACATATCGCCTATTATTAGAAATTAAAGTATAATTTGTTGGGTTTAGGCCTAATTATGGGCCAGCCCATTCTTACACAATCCAAACCCATTTGACAGCCTCCACTCCTTGAGATACCCATCAGATCCATTCCACCTATTTCTGTGACTCTTTGATTTACGGGAATGCATTCAGTCTTCCCTCTCTTTTTCTGCTCCATTATTCCTTATATGAATGGAGCCCTTCTCTTTGTGAGAGAATGCAGAAAATACAAGAGAGAAATACACTTAGTGTGTGTGAGGGTTTCTGCCACCAAACGACTCTTCTTCGTCTCCTTCTTCCCTATTCTCTGTGTGAGATTAATCAGTGAGTCGAGTATGAGAGGAGTGTGGGGTGTTACCGGGGTTTGGGTTGAGTGTCTTCTTCGTGAGGACATCTTCGATTTTGGGGCTTAATTTGCTGCTATCAGAAGATCGATCGAAAACAAACTCAAGGACTTTCTGAGCCAACTCGAACCCGACCACGGTTCGATTCCTAACAGTGGTATCACAGCCACGGTTGTCAAAACCGTGGTCTCTTCGCGGTGAGTCAATCTCTGTGTGGGATTGGTCATGATAAATTCGTTCTTTCCGGTTTCGACTGAGATTGGTGGTGTTTCTCCGGTGAAACCAGGGTTCCGATCGCTATTTCTTGTCACTGTATCACCGCCATTCTCGATCGAGCCTCCTCTTTCTTAGCCGAAACTTCTATACTGAGCCTTTGTGGCGAGCAGGCTTCGCCATTCTGGGCCAAGGCCCCTTTTTCTTGGCCGAGACCAGTGTGCCGAGACCTGTAGTGGTGTGTCGTGATTCTCGGCCGAGCCTACCATTCTCGGCTGAGTCCAGTGTTCCGAGACCAGAAATCTCAGCCCCCTAGCTATCCTCCCGTCGCGTCTCTTCCCGATGTAGGTCGTATACCTTCTAGTTAGGTAAGTCGGGCTCTCCTCCCTGTGAGGACCCTCTCGGGTAAAGAGGCTTAATCCTACTTATTGCTTTTGTAGCTGCCGTTTGGGAACGGATAGGATTACTTTTACTGCTTTTGTAGCTATCGTTTGTGAATGGATAGGTTTGGTTGTACGTGCTGGTAGTTTTAGAATTATCTGTGTGATTATCCATTTTTGCTTCCGCTTATATTCTCTGATCTGTGTGATTAGTTTTTTGCATTCTTTGTGATTGCTTGCCTGTTTTTCTAGAGGTTATCAAGTGACCCCTGCTCCACTGAAAAATCAGTGTTGAGAACTGGGAAATCCTTGATTGTTATGTCCTCCCTAAAACCTGTGTGATTTTTTTATGGGTTCTATGTCTGGTTATAGCCTGGCTCCATTTGATGGATGCTCGGATTTTGGTATTTGGCAACGGAAAATGAAAGGTATTCTGATATAGCAACGAGTGTTTAAGTGTATCAGTTTACTATTTTCTTAGTCGGATTATGACGAGAAAAAGGCTGAAATGGATGAGCTTGCGTACTCATCCATTATCCTTAACCTTTCTGACTCGGTTTTAAGAAAGGTTGGTGATCAGAATAGTGCCAAAGAGTTGTGAGAAAAATTACAAGAATTGTATATTGAGACTTCGTTGGCTAGTAAGATGTTTTGCTTGAAAAAAAATTCCGGTTCAAACTTGATTTGAATAAAGACATAGAAGAGAATCTTGATGTGTTTATAAAACTAGTTCAAGATATTAAGAAAACAGGTGATAAAAACATTGATGATTATACTCCGATTGTGCTCTAAAATGTCATCCCTGATACATATAATGATGTAAAATATGCTTTAAGTATGGTAGAGATCAGGTTAGCCTTGAAACTATTGTAAATCGTTTGAAAAGCAAGGAAATGGATTTAAGAATTAGTCCGGGTAGGAAAAATCATGGTGAGGTTATGTTTGTGCGTGGGAGGGCTAAAAACAGAAATAGTTAACCTAGCAATAACCAAAATAATCATGATAGAAAGAAAAAGGAAAACCACAGTAGGAATAAGTCTAGGCCTAAAATCAGGAAATGTTATAACTGTGGTGAAACTGATCATTTTATTAAAGAGTATCCTAAGAAACAGAAAGAACAAGATAATAAGGCTTCTGGAGATGAGAAAATCGGTGATGTCTTTATGGTAACCGAGTCATTCGATGTGTCTTCTGTGAATTCTGTGCATTCTGCCACTTCGTGTGAAAATGAATGGCTTATTGATTCTGGATGTACTTTCCACATGTCACCATTTAAAGACCTGTTTTGCTCTTATAGAGAACTCAATAATGGGTTTGTGCCTTTGGATAATGAGAAAAAATGTAAAATCATTGGTATTGGGGATATTTCTTTGGTATGTGAATCTGGCTTTAGTCTGACACTTAAAAATGTTAGATATGTACCTGAATTGTGCAATAATCTGATTTCATGTGCTGCACTAGAAGATGATGGGTTAGAAGAAAAATGGGGAAGGGGCATGATAAAAATCATGAGGGAATCACTAGTGGTCTTAAAAGCTGAAAAAAGAAACAATATGTATGTTTGCATTACTAAGTCTATGCCTTGTTCTGTGAATGTTGTCAAAGAGGACAAAACTGAACTTTGGCATCGTAGACTTGGTCACATGAGTAGTAAAGAGTTGGAAATTTTGCATGAAGCTGGTTTGTTTGGTGCTGATAAACTTTCTTGCATGCCCTTTTGTGAATCTTGTGTGAAAGGAAAACAACATAGAGTAAGCTTCCCTATTTCCCCCGCTCCCAATAGATCTAAATGCACTGGCATACTTGATTATTTGCATGCCGATGTGTGGGGACCTGCCAGTATTCCCATACATGACGGAAAGGTGTACTTCCTTTCAATTATTGATGATTTCTCTAGAAAAGTATGGGTTTTGTTGTTAAAACATAAATCTGATGTCTATGAGAGTTTTAAAAATTGGAAAGTTTTAATTGAAAATCAAACAGGAAAAAAGATTAGAAATCTTAGAACTGATAATGGACTAGAATTTTGCAATAACTCGTTGGATGAGTTATGTGTAAAATTTGGTATTCGAAGGCATAAAATGGTTCCCTACACACCTCAGCAAAACGGTGTGGCTAACAGGATGAACCGAAATTCTACTTGAAAGGGTGAGGAGCATGTTGGCTTCCTCTGGGCTTTCAAAAGAGTTCTGGGGTGAAGCAGTTTGTACAACTGCCAATCTAATCAGCAGGTCCCCTTATGTGCCATTAGATTGAAAGTGTCCTGAATCTGTTTGGTCTGGTAAATCAATTGACTTCTCTAATTTGCGAACATTTGCTTGTGCTGCTTTTGCTCATAAAAAAGGCGATAAACTTGAACCTAGGTCTAAAAAATGTGTTTTCCTAGGTTACCCTGATGGTGTGAAGGGTTATGGGCTTTGGCTTAGAGATGAACCTGTTTTTAAAGTGGTAATAAGTAGAGATGTCGTGTTTAACGAATCTGACTTTCCATGTTTATCTGCTACTGTGCTTTTGCGTGTTTCTGACACTACTCCTTCTGAGGTGGAGCAATCAGACTTATTGACACGTCGGTTTCTAACCTAGTGTTCCGCAAGTGTACGGATGTAGGTGTAGTACTATTGTCAAGGTCGATCCCACAAGGAATAGTTTTACGTAGTTTGATACCCTAATACTCTAGGAATGTCCTAACTAGATACTAAGTTTTAAAGATTGATTTTACTAATTAAACTACTCAATTAAATATAACTTCAAACTTAGGAAACACGAAAACTAACAGTCAAAGAGAAAAGGTATCCTAGGGCTTCGATTTCAGGATATTATTTCAATGTTGAATATGATTAACCTATTAATTTACCAATTCTAGTGTTTATTAGGCGGCACGACAATAATCTAATCCTTCTCTCGAAGCAATTAAACCGTTGATTAATTAAGCTAATTACCCTCTCGAGTCAATTAAACCTAATAACTCCCAAACGATCTTAAGCCACGGCCTACACAGTCATAGACAACTGCGCTCTATGTTCTAAGTCTGATAACAATTCCCTCCTCTCGAAGCGGAATTGTTAAACTAAATTACTAAATCTAGGTGATCAAGCTAAATTCAGTTTAAGCATAAACATAGAGATAAAACACATAAAGAATGGAATTAATAGATTAAAACATAAATCAAAACATTGTTATGAAAATCCCTACTTTCTAACCCTAGGACACGAATAGCTTAGCTACTCATGCCTAGCAATAATCCAATACAAAATTCTATGAAAAACATTGTAAGAATTAAAACTAAGAAAGAACAATTAAACCCGGATGACTCCGTCTCGATGATCTTCGTCTTCCTTGTCTTCCAAGGTGATGTAATTTATGTTCTTGATGATTGATCTTCATTTTCCTAGAGCTTGGGGTCCTTTTTATAAAGTTGGGGACGAATCTTGGGGAAGATAGGCTCAAAATCCTATTAAAAATAGGAAATCTTCGCATAAAAACCCGTCTGACACGGCCGTGTTGCTTAAGTGACACGGCCGTGTTGCATTGCACAATCCACTTTTCCAGCAACAATTTGACACGGCCGTGTTGCATCTGTGACACGGCCGTGTTCTGTTCCAGAATCAACAGCACATTGTGGACCACTTTTGACACGGCCGTGTTGCTTTGTGACGCGGCCGTGCCGGTTCTTGCCCGGTTTTGCTCCTGGACCGGTTCAGACCGGTTCGGACCGGTTTGGACCGGTTCTTCGACGGTTCTCACTCTTTTGGGCCGGTTTTCACTCTTTTCCAACTTGTTTCCTCGTCCGGTAGCCTGAAAATGCTCAAAATACCTTAAAACAAGTCAAAACACGTCAAATGACCCAAATATTATTAATATAACTAACTGCCGGTCAAATATGCACGTAAATGATATAAAATATGATCCTAAATCGACCTAAATACATGCATAAATAACGTGTTATCAAACTCCCCAAACTTAAACTGTTGTTCGTCCCGAACATCATACAAAAAGACACAAAGAAGACAAGTGATTATGCATTTTGTTTAGGGCGATTAGACGATGAATTCAGTTTCAGTTTGATTTTCCTTAAAACAACTAGGCACACAATTCACTTGAGCATATGCGATAACGCGTAAATCAACTAATCTCGAGACTTTGAACTTTCGAATTATTCAACCCTCACCGGGTAAGTGTTTCACTCATCTCTCAAGTGTTTAGGCTAAAATAATTTTCACTCATATTGAATTACATGCAAAGCCTACCATATGCTTGCCAATCGTCTACACTAGACCTCGTACTTGATATGTGTGATAAAAGATCAAAAAGATCTTTATTTTGGTTGTAATGTGGGCTTAAGGTAAGGTGGGATACATTTGGATATAAGTGACTATTCATTGGACTAATCAAGTTACGTCTAACCCGACTACCCCTCAATACAATCACTCAACCTCACTCTTCAAATTTCAGCAAATCACCTTGCAAAGTGACTTCTTCACCTTCCCAAGTCCATACAACTTAAGTGTTTTTCAATTCTGTGGGTACCACATTTTTGGGACTACCCGAATGTTCTAAGCAAATTCATAATTTGAGCACTTTATTTTCTAGCCTCTCTTCTATAATACTAATAATAAAAACTTTTTTTTTTTTCCTCTTCTTTTTTTTTTCTTTTTTTTTTCTTTTTCTTTTTTTTTTTCTCTTCTTTTTTTTTTTCTAGGAGAGGCCATTCTTCGCTTTTCACCTATCACTTTTCTTTTATTCCCTTCATCTTTTGAAAATATCCCTATTTCCCATTCCTTCCCACAAATTGTTCACCCAAAATTTCTTCCAATTCTCCTCCCTCTAACTTGATTAATCCAATTAAGGCCAAAAGAGTTAAATCAAAAGGTTTCGGCTGACATTGTTAGGTTATGAATAAATAAGGCTATAAGGCTCAATTGGGCTAACTAGGGACAATTTTTTTTTCATTATGGTTCAAAGGTAATTTTCATGGTTCAAAGAAATAGGCTTAAACAAAGAGTTGCCTAAGATCATTTCCTAAATCACGACACATACTTGACACATTCTTAGTAAAGACTCAAGGCAAGTTCTAGAGACTAGTACACATATTCAATCAAATTCACACCGAAAGAAAGTATATTACTCCGAAAATTGGAGTATAATTTAGGCTCAAATTCTCACAAGGTAAATTTTGATTGAATATTCTCAGTTCAAGCTCAATTTCGTCTCAAAACACCTCTCATGCTCTATTATGTGCCATTTTTCATCTACTTCTCAAAATCATCTCATCATCAACTATTCATCATCCATCTTTCCCAATTATTCTCTTTTTATTTTTTTCACTTGTTACCTATTTCCGGGTTTTATTATTCTTATTGACTCTAAAACTAAAACACTAATAAGACTCTAAACTCTAAACTCCTAAGACTCAACATAGAAACGATATGCAATCAACTTGGGCTCACAGACCCGATAACATCAATTGAAACAATAAAAATCAGCACAATGGGCACACGGACCCACAATCAGCAAAACTCGAACGATCAACTAAAATGTAAATCAAACTGGAAATATAGCTGCCAAGACGTCCCACGGTCTACCCCCTCCCCCAAACTTGGCTGAAAGCCAATGTTTGGAGGAAAAACGTGGTACGCCTTGGTGCTAACTTACAAATCGTTTCGACGACGGCGGTGTTTTGAAATCCCTACGAGCTCCGAAATCGTGCCATTTCGCTCCTACTGAATCTGGGTTCGATCGTCTCCGCATCGCGCTCTGAAATTTTTGCATTTTTTCCGCTGAAGTACTGACACGGCCGTGTTTGAAGGTTGTGACACGGCCGTGTTATAATTGAGCCAAAGTTGATGTTTCTGGGCCGGTTTTGACATGGCCGTGTTATAATGCTAACGCGGCCGTGTTCTATTTGAACCAAAAAAATCGATTTCTGTGGCGTTCTTGACACGGCCGTGTTAAGTAATGTGACACGGCCGTGTTGCATTCCAGTGCATTTTACCTTTTGGAGCGATCTTTTGACACGGCCGTGTCATGTGTGAGACGCGGCCGTGTTACTTTGAGCTGACGTTGACGCGGCCGTGTCATTTTGTGACGCGGCCGTGTTGCATTCCAGAAGATTTCTTCCTTTGACGTCAATTTTGACACGGCCGTGTTGGAAAGTGACACGGCCGTGTTACTCTGATTTCCATCTTCATGCGATTTTTCGTCTTTTCGACCCCCGTTTCTTGCAATACTCGTCCATGTTGATTCCTAAAAACATAAGATACTAAAATACAAGTAAAAACATAAAATTAACAAAAAAGTAAAACAATAAACATCGGGTTGCCTCCCGACAAGCGCTTTGTTTTACGTCATCAGCCGGACGTCCTTTTTCTATCAGCCATTTTCTAGCCACCCCGAGTCGGATGTTTTCTGACCAATTAAAGAGCTATTTGGGCCATGAGGATTTTCTATAGCAGCTAGGGTGGTGTAAATAATGCTACAATTGTGCCTACCCCTTAGACCCGATTTATGTATGTTGAGTGTGATTATTTCGTTTTGAACCCGAAAAACCAACTCCCCTTTAGGTACATCTATTAGTGCTTGGCTAGTTGCCAAGAAGGGTCTTCCTAAGATAAAAGGAATTCATCACTCCCTTTCATATCAACAACTAAGAAATCACTAGGGAATTCAAAATTTAGCACTTTTACCACTACATCCTCTGCTACTCCCAACGGCGTTAATGAAGATCCATCAGCCAATTTGATAGTAGTAAAGGACCGTTTAATTTCCCTTAATCCTAATTGTCTATACTGCTTAAGAGACATCAAGTTTATGCTAGACCCTAAGTCACACATGACATTATGAAATTCATGACTACCAATTGAACAAGAAATAGTAAAACTCCCTGGATCTTTTGCTTTTGTTGCTCTTCTTGGTTTCATGCTTGTGTTTGCGTTCTTCTTGGGCCTGCTCGGTCTCTTCTTTGTCGCCTCTTTTCCATCCTCCCACTCCTTTGTTTTCTCTTTAACTTGGATTCTCTCCTTTAGTGGTTCCTGTTTCACAACAACAACTCTAGATTGCTCTAAAGGATCAAGGTTAGCAAAGAACGAATTTTTAAAACAAAAATCAAAAGACTCATCAAGAATAGGAGATGAAGTTTTCTTATCTATGATTGTATTGACCTCCTCCTTCTCAATGTTTTTGACTTCCTCGCTTGATTCCTCTGCTTCTTGGTCCTTCAAGCTCTCTTCATGCTCATCTAGCTCCACAATATTGCAGTGCTCCTTCGGGTTAACCACTGTATCACTCGGGTATTGGCCTTGCTTGTGTTGAGCTCCTACTATCTTTATCAGCTGACTCATGTTTGATGTCAACTCTCCAATGCTAGCTTGAGTCTGCACCAACGTGTTCTCGAGCCTCTTGATGTCTGCCCCTTGCCCAGTGATATGCTTGTTTAGCTCCATGAATTTTCCATCCACTTTCTTCTCCAACTGAGCTAACTTTTCATCATACTTTTCGAATTGTGACATCGCGATCTCTTCTTGTGATGGCTTCATACCGTCATGGATCATGCCATTTGTAACAGCAAATCCGGGTGGCGGATTAAGTGTATTTTGCGCGTTCCCATATGAAAAGTTCTGATGATTCTGAGGGTACTGATTGTACCGAGGCTGATTGTTCTGGAAGTTGTTGAAGTTTCGTTGATTCACAAATTTTACTTCTTCAACTTCTTCCGGACCCCCTGGCTGTTGTGCTAACGTTAAATTAGTTAGCAAATTCACCTAACTCGTCAATGCTGTTACTTGTGCTGTGAGCTTTTCAATTGGCTCATTATTGACGGGCTCGACTTTTTGGACACTCGCTACCCTCCTTGGCATGTTTCTCTCGTTTGACCATTGGTGGCTTGTTCTGGCCATCGCGTCCAGGATTGAGAATGCCATCCTCACAGACTTCTCCATCAAACTTCCACCCGCAGCTGCATCCACTTGGTTTCTAGTCGGAGCAAGTAGACCATTGTAGAACTTGCATACTTGCTGCTTCTTGGTGAACCCATGTTGAGGGCAACCCCGGATAAGATCCCGGAATCGCTCCCAAGCCTCTCCGAATGGCTCTTGGTCCAACTGTTTGAACTGATTAATTTGATTCTGCAAGTCGAGCATCTTGCTCGGTGGAAAGTACTTCAACAGGAAAGAAGTACTCAAGTCTTCCCAATCTCTGATGTCTTCTAGTGAATTGAACCACTGTAATGCTCTGTCCTTCAGTGAGAAAGGGAACAGTCTCATCTTGACTTGCTCGTGCGGCACATGATTGATTTTGATTGTGTCGGCCAGTCTGCGAAACTTGATCAGATGCGCATTCGGATCCTCCAACGCACTTCCCCCATACTGGTTTTGCTGCACTATATTGATTAGTGCAGGCTTCAGCTCGAAATTGTTGGCATTGAGTGGTGGAGGTTGTACTCCTCCTGCCTGCTGATTTGGACTGGGCTTCAAGCAGTCGCTAATAGGCGTGTCATCTTCATCGCCTGCAGCTGGGTCTATCTGAATTGGGCCGTACTGCTGTTGTAGCTGTGGCCCTTGTGGAGGTAGCTGCTGCTGTATAGTAGTGACGCGATCGTCCAATCGTGCTAAGGCTGTTAGCACTCTATTTAGTGTGTCATCCTGATTTGGATGCTGTGGTGGATTCTCCATCTCAGATGCGGCGTTTCTTCTAGTTCGGTGTCTGCGAGCTGTCGCTTCAATTTCCGGATCGAAAGGAAGAAGGGTTTCTTTCCCTTTTGATCTGGTGAGCATACGAAGCCTGCAAACACAAAAAACAAGAACTACCGCGTAACACTAAAATTAACCCAAAAATAAAAACGAAAATTAAAATTAAAATTATGCAAAAATAAAATCTAGTCTAGTTTCCTCCTATTTTTCAAGATAAAAACTAAGCGCTAAATCCTATTCCCCGGCAACGGCGCCAAAAACTTGACACGTCGGTTTCTAACCTAGTGTTCCGCAAGTGTACGGATGTAGGTGTAGTACTATTGTCAAGGTCGATCCCACAAGGAATAGTTTTACGTAGTTTGATACCCTAATACTCTAGGAATGTCCTAACTAGATACTAAGTTTTAAAGATTGATTTTACTAATTAAACTACTCAATTAAATATAACTTCAAACTTAGGAAACACGAAAACTAACAGTCAAAGAGAAAAGGTATCCTAGGGCTTCGATTTCAGGATATTATTTCAATGTTGAATATGATTAACCTATTAATTTACCAATTCTAGTGTTTATTAGGCGGCACGACAATAATCTAATCCTTCTCTCGAAGCGATTAAACCGTTGATTAATTAAGCTAATTACCCTCTCGAGTCAATTAAACCTAATAACTCCCAAACGATCTTAAGCCACGGCCTACACAGTCATAGACAACTGCGCTCTATGTTCTAAGTCTGATAACAATTCCCTCCTCTCGAAGCGGAATTGTTAAACTAAATTACTAAATCTAGGTGATCAAGCTAAATTCAGTTTAAGCATAAACATAGAGATAAAACACATAAAGAATGGAATTAATAGATTAAAACATAAATCAAAACATTGTTATGAAAATCCCTACTTTCTAACCCTAGGACACGAATAGCTTAGCTACTCATGCCTAGCAATAATCCAATACAAAATTCTATGAAAAACATTGTAAGAATTAAAACTAAGAAAGAACAATTAAACCCGGATGACTCCGTCTCGATGATCTTCGTCTTCCTTGTCTTCCAAGGTGATGTAATTTATGTTCTTGATGATTGATCTTCTTTTTCCTAGAGCTTGGGGTCCTTTTTATAAAGTTGGGGACGAATCTTGGGGAAGATAGGCTCAAAATCCTATTAAAAATAGGAAATCTTCGCATAAAAACCCGTCTGACACGGCCGTGTTGCTTAAGTGACACGGCCGTGTTGCATTGCACAATCCACTTTTCCAGCAACAATTTGACACGGCCGTGTTGCATCTGTGACACGGCCGTGTTCTGTTCCAGAATCAACAGCACATTGTGGACCACTTTTGACACGGCCGTGTTGCTTTGTGACGCGGCCGTGTCGGTTCTTGCCCGGTTTTGCTCCTGGACCGGTTCAGACCGGTTCGGACCGGTTTGGACCGGTTCTTCGACGGTTCTCACTCTTTTGGGCCGGTTTTCACTCTTTTCCAACTTGTTTCCTCGTCCGGTAGCCTGAAAATGCTCAAAATACCTTAAAACAAGTCAAAACACGTCAAATGACCCAAATATTATTAATATAACTAACTGCCGGTCAAATATGCACGTAAATGATATAAAATATGATCCTAAATCGACCTAAATACATGCATAAATAACGTGTTATCACTTATCTGTTTCTGATGTGCATGAACCAAATGATGACTTACCTGATGTGAATGAGAATGTGGAAGATGTGTCTGTTAATGATAATTACCAACTCGCTAAGGACAGACTTAGGAGAAACATTAGGCAACCTGCTAGGTTTGATAACTTCCATATTGATACTCATGCTTTCAGTGTATTTGAATCTGTTAATGATTGTGAACCTAAGTCTTATAAGGAAGGTTTAAATTCTAAAAACTCTAAAGAATGGTTAAATGTTATGAATGATGAAATGAACTCTTTGCATGTTAACCACACCTGGACCCTTGTGCCTAAACCTAAACACTGTTCTGTTGTGGACTGTAAGTGGCTTTATAAAATCAAGGATGAGGGTGAGAGAGTTAGATTTAAAGCTGGACTTATGGCTAAGGGTTTTACTCAAAAAGAGGGGATAGATTACACGGAAATCTTTGCTCCTATTATTAAGTTTGTCACTCTGTGCATTATGCTTGCATTAGTTTCTCATTTTGATTGGGAGTTGAAACAGTTAGATGTTAAAATGCTTTCTTGTATGATGACCTTGACAAAAATATATACATGAGACAACCTGATGGTTTTGTTGATCCTAAAAAATCTGATCATGTATGCTTGTTGAGTAAATCTTTGTATGGATTAAATCAATCACCAAGACAGTGGAATAAGAAATTTGACAAATGCATGGTGTCTTTAAAGTTTAAGAGAAGCCATTATGATCATTGCTTGTACTTTAAATAAAATACATCTACGCCTATCTTCTTGCTTATCTATGTCGATGATATGCTCTTGGTGAGTCCTTGCTTGAAGTCGATTGAATATGTTCAAAAATGCCTTAGTGAGAATTTTGAAATGAAGTATCTTGGTGATGCTAAAAGAATCCTAGGATGAACATTGAAAGGGATAGGAAGAATCGAACTTTACTTTTAAATCAGATTTCCTATGTGGGGAATTTTGAGTAAATTTGCTATGTCTAATGCTAAAACCTGCTTTTGTGCCTCTTGTTGCCCACTGTGTGTTAAGTAAGGATCAATCCCCAAAGACTGATTTTGAAATTGCTGATATGGCTAAGGTGCCTTATTCTAATGCAATAGGCTCATTAATGTATTTGATGTTTAGCACTAGAACACATTGCATACACTGTCAGTTGTCTTAGTAGGTATACGTCTAACTTCGGTATGCTCCATTGGGATACTGTGAAAGGTTACTCAGGTACCTTAGAGGGTCTTTGAATGTTAGCCTTAAATTTTCTAAATCTGCTCGAGGTGTGAATTTGATTTGCTATGTTGACTCTAATTATGCAAATGATAGAGATAATAGGAAGTCCACTACCACCTATGTGTTCACTTTGTGTGGCTCTTGCATAAGTTGGAAATCCCAGTTACAGCATGGTGTTACATTATCGACTACTGAATCAGAATATATTGCTATCACTGAAGCCTTGAAAGAGGCTGTTTGGTTGAAAGGTTTATTGTCTGAAATTAGTTTCTAGACGATAAAGTAGTAGCATATTCTGATAGTCAATTTGGGATTCAGTTGTGTAAAAACCCTGTATTTCATGACAAAACTAAGCATATCGATGTTAGGTTTCACTTTATTCGTGATATTGTTGAGAAGGGAATTGTGAGCCTTGAGAAAATTCCATCTGAATTTAATCCTGCTGATATGGGAACTAAGTGTTTATCTGTTGAGAAATTTCAATCATGCATGAGAACTTTGAACTTAGGTCCTAATGATTAGATCTTGTGTTTATGTTCTTCTTATGCTAGACTTTGTGTCTATCTTATGCTTTGTGCATTACTCTTGACTTTGTGTCTATCTTATGCTTTGTGCATTACTCTTGACTTTGTATCTACTTTACACTTTGTACATCATTCTTGACTTTATGTCATATTCGACTTTGTGTCGTATGCTTGACTGTGTGTCTTTCCCTTGGTAATAAATAACTTGCTTTGTGCTTGTTATCTCCTGTACTTAGTGTGCAGGAGTTTTGGCGATGATGATTCCTCCGTTTCCATGATCGGTCCACAGTATGTGTGAATTGGGCCTAAGGTGGAGATTTGTTGGGTTTAGGCCCAATTATGGGCCAGCCTATTCTTACCCAACCCAAACTCATTTGGCAGCCCCCACCCCTTAAGATACCCATCAGATCCATTCCTCTTATTCTTATGACTCTTTGATTTACGGGAATGCATTCATTCTTCCCTCTCTTTTTCTGCTCCATTCTTCCCTATATGAACGGAGCCCTTCTCTTTGTGAGAGAATGCAGAAAATACAAGAGAGAAATACACTTAGTGTGTGTGAGGGTTTCTGCCACCAAACGACTCTTCTTCGTCTCCTTCTTCCCCATTCTCTGTGTGAGATTAATCAGTAGGTCGAGTGTGAGTGGAGTGTGGGGTGTTACCGGGGTTTGGCATGAGTGGCTTCTTCATGAGGACATCTCCGATTTTGGGGCTTAATTCGCTGCTGTCAGAAGATCGATCGAAAACGGGCTCAATGACTTTTTGAGCCAACTCGAACCCAACCACGTTTCGATTCCTAACATAATTCAATGAAAATTTCAGAAATTAAAACAAAATCATATTGCCTATTATTAATTTTGGAGAAAAAAACCCCAAGTAGTCAACGTGAATAGTCACGCAACAGACTATTAGGTCTTGTCTGGTTTGAAGGACTAGCTATAAATAGGTTAATTATTTCAAGTAATTATGTGTTTGGTGTTTTAGTTAAAAGTTCAAGAAGAACAAATAGTCGAGTCCAAAATCAAGCTTATCCTTCAACAATTAGGATAATTTATCTCAACCAACATGATGATATAATTTATCAGCAGGATTTAACCCCACTTTTTCCTACAGTGATTTCATTGCGAAATCCTACCCATTTTATACTTCAAACCAAATATACTTATTAATAATAATGAATAGTACAAATAATAAGAGCATCATCAATGCACCATTAATTTGTACCTGCCACGTCACTGTCACCTCAGAAGTTAATACCCATTCAAATTGACTTATTTCTCCCTAATCCTCCTAGGTACAAATAACACTATTTGCAGGTCCCACATGCAAACTACCATATTATTTTAATATCTACAATTTATTAAAATCTTATTTACAATTTTCGCACATATAATTAATTTAATTAAAATTCATAATTCTTTTTTTTAATTAATTTAAATTTTCGATTTTTTTTCCTTTTTAAAATATTTAATTAATTATTTTTTTCTAAATTTTGTAACAACAATAAAGATTTTGCTTCGATTTTTTTCACATACTATTATTAATAATGATGAAATTAAAACAAAAAAAAAAAAAAAAGGAACGATCAATACAACTCGAGATCGGAATTACAAATATTAAACATGCTTATTTAATCCTAAAAAATAACTAGTTAGTGTTGCATCGTGCCTATATGTGCTCAATCAAGTCGGCTCAAAGTTGATGATGTTTTTCCTTATCCCGTAGATCGGCTTCTCTTTGTATGTACTCATTTAAACCTCTGATGGAACGGTGAAAAAATGGAGTGGTTGTGCTGTCTTCGATATTAGGTTCATCCATCCAATTGACCACTGATTCCCCCTCGTCTTCCACTATCATGTTATGTAAATAATGCAAGTATACATTATATCTTTCAAATTACTCTTGTACCAAAAACGTGTTGGACCTTTTATTATTGCCCAAAGAACTTGCAATACCCCGAATGCTCACTCGAAGTCCTTCCTTGCAGCCTCTTGCATTTGTTTGAAATGGCTTCTTTTAGGATCTGTTGGGCATTGAAAGCTCTTGACAAAAGCTGCTCATATCAGGATAAATTCCATCAGTTAGGTAGTATCCTCTACTATAAGGCGTACCATTTGCTATGCAATTGATCTTCGGGGCTTTCCCTTGCAAAACGTCGTTGAACAAAAGGGATTGGTTGAGCACATTGATGTCATTGTTTGAGACTGCAACTCCAAGAAAGGCATACCATATTCATAAGTCTGCAGATGCAACTGCTTCAAGCATTATCGTTGGACTTCCGTGATCACCTCTAGTGAATTGACCTTTTCACGCTAGTGGACAATTTTTCCACTCCCAATGCATACAATCGAGACTACCCAGCATTCCAGGGAACCCATGTCTCTTCTTGTGCATATGTATCAAATGTTGACAGTCCACAGCAGTTGCTTTTCTTAAGTATCTTTCACCAAATACATCGATTATGCAACAACAAAAGTTAAACAATCATTCGATACCTGTAGTTTCGGCAACCCGTAGGTACTCATCAAAAAGATCGTCTGGACCACCATATGTCAATTGACGGATTGCGGTTGTGCATTTTTTAAGTGGAGAGAAACCTTTCCTGTCTAATGCGTCAATCTTAAGCTGAAAGTATGGATCATGTGCCTCCAAGGCATCGACTATTCGAGTGGACAAGTCTCGCCTCATGCGAAAACGACGTCGAAATACATCACTATTATATGTTGGATTGTCGCAAAATGTAATCCTGCACTAGGCGAGTGTGTGCTCCTTCACGATCTCGTTGCACATATCTTCTTTATTTTGGTGGGTCGAATGAGGCTTCTGCGGCATTGAGCAACAACTTCTGTTGGTTTAGAATTTGCAAAAACATTCTATCATCAGCATCATCAACATAGTGTTCGTCGATCGCCGCATCACTCTCGGTAGTATTGTTGTTGTTTGGACTTGAAGACATTTTAAGCTCGTAATGTGGGTAGAAGAAGTTATTGAGTGAAGTAGTTGTTGTAGGAATTCTGTTACAAATGAAGTATAACATTTCATTTATAGAGCAAATAATAACGGTTAGTTTGTAACGACTAGTTTGCAACAGCTAGTTTGTGTAACGGCTAGTTTGTGTAACGACTAGTTTGTGCAACGGCTAGTCTGTGTAAAGGCACATTTTCTTAAAAAATAAACTTTGATTAAGTACTTCCTCGACTTACATGAAATAAAATACATAAACATACCGCAGTAGTTAAATACAAGAAATGAAATACAAACAACAATGCAGCACACTCGAAATGTTAGAAACAAGAAATAACTACACTCCCCAGCCCCACTTCTTGTTAATTCCTTCACACACTTGATAGTGCACGCGAAGTTGCTCCGAAGTCATCCTCGTGGTATCTCTCATGAAAATGTTGTAATCTTTTGCTTGATTGAGGGTTTTTAGCTCGGCTATTTTCTGTTGAGAAATTGTCTTATACTCTTCTATATTGTATCGATAGTCGCCTTGATCCCTTCGTATACGTTAGCTTTTGCCTTGCCTTTCCTCTTTGTTGTTTTTTGTCTAATTGGGCGAGTGCGGTCTGGATCGTCGTCTTCAGGATTGGAAGATGATGTGTACGCCCCCGACTCAGAAGTTCTTTATTTTTTTTTTTGGCCGCGATGATCACGGTCTTGCTGGTTAATCCATTTAGGACAAACACTTAGAATCTTCCACATACCAAGAAGTTTATTGAAGTCCCGACCCTTAGTTTTCTCCCATTGCCGCAACATCTGCATCAGGATATCAACATCACTGTGTCCGCTTCCCAATTTTCCTTTAGAGAAATGTAATTTGCATTAAAGATAGACACGGATCTTTGAGCAGTATAAAAATGCGTCTTCATCGAGGCCCACTCTCGCTTCAGAAATTTTGCCGGTCGATTCTTGTTGTAATCGGCCGCTATTCTCCTCCACATCTGGTCTAACTTTTGAGCGTTGCCGATTACTAAATCTTCGCTGATATTCACCCAACACTTTGCGAGCAACTCATTTTCTGGCCCCTTCCATCTTACATTATAGGTCAATTTTCTTCCTTTTGGAACCGTGTCAACCCCGTCGGAATACGTCTCTGCATCGAGATTAATACCTATAATATGGAGCACCCGGAGTAGTCATCGAATTCATCTGAGGGTTCGAATGGAATGAGAAATTTTGAGTTGGCATCATGTTGGGGGGAATGGTAAGATTTTGGGAACTAGTGGTAGGGATTTGAGGACGAGGATTGGAAATTTCTTCCAAATTGGAAGAATTATTGAACCAATTCGTCCAAGATTTTCCTTCCATCGCAAGAGTAAATATTGCAAAAAATAAATAGTGTGAATGATAGGAAAAATTTGTAGAAGTTGTAAAAAAAGTGAAAGAATTAACATATATTTATAGGTAAATTTTATTTTATTTTTAATTTGCCAATGGCTATATGAATGGTAAAATTTCCGCTGGCAACAGTAAATATATCTGTTACCAACTGAAAGAATCAAACAAAATGCATTCTTCTTTCCACTGTATTTAATAAAAGATATATTGAATAAAAGAGACTCACTTAAATATTCAGCAAAACAATAAAAGAAAGAAAAAAAAAAATGTGGCAGACAACTTAAAGAGGCGCGGCTGCGCCCCGCTTCTTCTCTCTTTTTCGCGAGTGCAGCGCACTCCCCGCCCACCCCCATTCTCGCCAGCCTACATAAATGGGGTACAATTAGTTGTACCCCTACCTTCTCTCTGCTAATGATTACCCCCTACCCCCCAGTGCATTTATACCCCAATTCTATCACATTCTATTTATTTTACATATCTCAATTCCAAAATCAAACAAGGCCATAAAGAATTGCATATAAACTCTTCAAAACTAGTCTCTTCTTCCAACGTGTGGACGAAACGACACTCACTAATTATCCAACACCTGACCTTTCACTTTTCAAAGTAAATGAGCAAATAAGATAACACAACCCAGAGAACAGACTACTCTAGATATAATCACCAAATATAATACAACAAGGTTCTTTATACAGTAGGATACAATCACCAATTATAATACAATAAGGTTCTTTATTCAAAACCCGCAGCCTTGGCAAGACACCATTTTTCCTATTAATTTTCCCAATCTACACATTTTAATTTACAGTAGAAAAAGCAAAATAACAAGCTTCAAAAAGAAATTTAAGAACACAGAAAAGCTCTCAACTGCCTATGACTGTAAACTTGCAACTTTCCCATGAAGAAACTTAAGCTACACACTTCAATCGAGAGATATTTTATCAAAATCAATCCATATATTTTTAATAGAAGCGATCTTCGACCAATCAGGTCCTTCATCCTTCGTGCACCTCTCATTTATTTTAGGGCAGCCTCTAATTATTAGAGATTCAAGTGAACCAGGCAACAACCCTTCAGGCAAAGAAATCAGCTGCACACAGTGACATATTTCGAAATGTTGGAGGGAGACGAGATGTGAGAGAGATGGAAGAAGATGGAGTTTCGGGCAATATCTAATGGCAAAGTGGCGAAGGCACGGGAAGTCTCCATCTTCCAGTCCAAACCATTCTTCAAGGTTAAGCATGTTGTCAATAGTCAATTTCTCTAGCCTTGGAAATGCATTAGATCCTTGGGTTCCGTAATTCCTGCAGAAAAGTGTGTTGATGCTCTTCAAGCTGTTCATATCCACAATGTGGAGACTCTTAAGTGAAGGCAGCTCTCCAATAGAAGGCAGGATATCACAGTTTATGCACTTATACAGAGTAATGCTGGCAAGATCAGTAAATGATGGATTGCTTATCCAACTCGGAAGTTTTGAACCTCTATAAAATGTTAACTGTAACTCTCGGAGCTGAAAATGTGGTTGCAGATATTCTAAGATTTCCCTTGTATCCTGACAATCCTCATTTACATGATTATGCCATCTCAACTCCAGCATCTCAATGTGTTTTTTATCGCCCAGGGCAGCTGCCTTTGCTTCCTCTGCATTGCGGACATTTTCAAGATTTGATATGCAAAATGACCCCGTAATTTCATTCATATTTTTCAGCTCCATTATGTCACATCCATCATTCTTTCCGACAAGGAATGCCTGTAGTGTTTGAAGTTGTTTTAAATTTCCCATTCCTCTTGGCATGGACTTTAATTGGCTAATAACGTCAAGATCCAGATGGCGAAGGTTAATTAACCTGCCCAATCCTCTTGGCAAGGCTGAAAGTCCCAAGCAACTTCTAAGCTTTAATGTTTGCAACAGATTAAGACGATCCATTGATTCAGGTAACCGTTTGATGGGAGTCTCAGAGATATCAAGGAACCGAAGAGATTCCAGTACTCCAATGGAGCCTGGTAATTCTGATATGTGGGTGCGACTCAAATCCAATGTTCTTAAGAGCTTCAAACCCAAAAAGATGTCATTGGGGAGTTGCTTGATCAAACCGCTGCAGTTTTCTTCAATCATTACAAGCGTTCGCAACTGTTTGAGATTTTTCAGCGCATCAGAGAGAGCTCGATCAAGTGTCCTACACTGCCATGTCAAGTGCAAAACTACTTCAGATATCTCAGTATTACCAGCATCAATTCTGACATAGTGACCCTCTTGAAAGGGCCATGTAGAAGCTTTGGCTGCGTTGACTCTGTATTTCATCCTTCTGTAAAGATGATCAAACTTTGAAGGTACGATGACTTCCTCATTAACCAGAGCATCAAAGTATGAATTAGCAACATCTTCCCTTCTTTTTGTCACTTCAAATACAATGCAGTCTTCTGCAGTCCACATCTGTACTAATTTGTCCTTCTCAAATTCGCAGTCTGGAAGAAATAGAGTGCAATGTTCAATGCATCTTCGAAAATGTTTGTGATGTCTTGGATCCTTTAATCTTCCATCATCTATGCTATCTTCATCCTTTATGGAAAGCTTGGGTTTTTTCTTTCTGGGACTACTTTGCTCTTCTCCTTCACATGTAGTTACCTCGGATAATGCAGCACCAGAGGTAGACCCAAGTACAGTTTTGACAGAGAATTCTCTCTGCAGAGAATGATATTAAGGTTTAGTGGAGAAACAACAAGGTACGACATCATATCACAATTTCACAAATAAGCAAAAAGATGATCTGTATTCTCCTTTATAACATATGGTTACCGGAGGAGGCCAAGCAGCAGCAGAGAAATCTAATTCTCTAGCGACAAATTCCTGCAAAGTGCCAATATTAATGCCTCGTCAACAAAAAAATCCTTCTGCAAGTGCAAAAGTTAACGCTCTTGCAGTTTATTCAAGGAACAATAAGGAATGGGGTCGTAATACACTTTCATAAATAAATAAATAATTTGCATTCTCCTTCATAACAAGCAGTTACCTCATATAAAGCAGCATCAGGATGATATAGAGATGGCTGGTCGAAAGAATAATCCTAAGTGCAAAAGTCAACAATCTTCAGGTTTATTGGAGAAATTATAAGGAAGATCATTACCTTCATAAATAAACCAAATATTTTATATATATGTGTGTGTGTGTGTGTTCTCCGAGATAACTGGTAGTGTTACCACTTACCTCATGTGATAATGTATGAGGGAAAGATGACTGTTTAGCTTGTAATCCCCACTGCAAAGTCAAAGATATCACTGTTAATTTAAGAAACACCTATGAACAGGATCATATAGTTCCTTCATAAATAAACAAAAATACATATGGCAATCCTCTTCAAACATGTAGCAACCTCATCTGATATAGGAGGGGCCAGAGATAAAAATCCAGCTTCAAGATCCCCCTGCAAAGTTAAAAGATATTACTGTCAATTCGAGAAACAAGGAAGAGGATCACATAATACTTTAATAAATAAACAAATAAGTTATCTTTATGTCCCTTCATTACATGTTGTTACACCAGATGATACAATAGGAGAGAGAAAAGAGAGATGTTTAACTGCAAATACCCCCTGCAAAATTAATGACACTAATATACTGTGGCTAATTTAAGAAGAGCAAGGAAAAATGACAATTTCATAAATTAAAACCACACCTTGACACACAAAACTTCATAAAATTGTAAGTCCATCACTATGATAACGTGCAAAACGAATGAAATTCCACTTTATGAATAATAGATTTGGTAAGCATGTATAGCTACATGTTATATTTCCATTATGGCCTCAGTTCAAATTTTTCTGTTTAGTTGAAGATCTTTTCCTGCCTCAATTTCCGCATTGTTTCATCTAAAGTTCTGCTAGATAAACTTCAACATAAACCTCATTACATGACCAACTGATTTAAAAGGTCCTATGATAGATGGAGCAAAAATCTCAGTTCAATGTTCCTCTTCAATTGAAAAGCAACATAAAAATCGAAATAATTTTTGTACCCAGAGTCGGAAAAATTCTGTATTATAATTGGTAAAAGCATGGGATCTTACCTTTTCCTTTAAAAAAAGCTGTTGAACAAAAAATGGATGGCCAATAAGTTTATCAGCTGTCATTCTCCTGGCTCTATCTCTCTCTGTCTTCATACAACACGATAGAAATCTCCACAGCTCTATTGAGGGTTTCCACCCAATTACTCCCTTACGTCGGGATGAGGTAGGAACACGTACTTGATCAAAGTTAAAGTCATTGTAAGACCAATTCAAACCCTTGGACAACTTTAGAATGCATAAGCCCACACTCCAAATGTCCCACGAGAACCTATCATGAATGTCTGCCATTGCATTCGATTTGATGTTAGTCAAAAATTTCCCCGGGAACAGAACCTTAACTTGCTCCAGATGATTTAGGAATATATTCGAGGGCTTGATGTCTCCGTGCCAAAAGTGATTTTGGTGAAGGTATCTCAACCCTAACAGAACTTGATACCCGAATCTAGCGAGGTCGGATTCACTTGTGACGCTGAGGCTGGCGAGGGATCCACGGTCCAGGGGCTCGAGTAGAAGACAAATCGTGTTATTTACGCGGTAGATCTGATAGCATTTCACGAGGTTTGGATGATTCAATTTCTTCAGGATCTCGATTTCGTGGGTGATTTCTTCCGTATAGTTTATACCGATGAATTCCTTCAAGGCGTAAGTTTCGCCGGACAGCTGATCGACAACTTTGAACACCTTGCCGGAGTTGCTAACGTCGATTATGGACTTGATCTCCAAATTATGGAATAGCGGTGTCCTTTGCGGTCTAAATGCTTGGGCTGCGGCTATGAGGATCCTTAGACGATTCCACCTTGATCGAGGCGTCGGCTTCTTGAGATCGACGACTTCCATCTCAGGCCGAAGGATATCTTTCGACTCAACAAAATGAATTTGGATGAAGATATGCTATGCCGGTGCGACTGTTTCTTGGCAAATTACCAATTTCGCCTCATCACTACACTTGGTCGATTAGTCGAATCCACCTCGTCTTCAAAATGTGTGGGCATGTTTGATTGGGATTGACCCAACCTCTCGTTAGTTTGGCTAACCCATCTTATATTTTTTTGAGCTGATTTGATCAAGTTGGGATATTAGGATTTGATAGGGGACATCAATCACAAATTCAAACACTACTTTAATCATGCTCGCAATCATTAATAACTACTTCTTATGTTGGAAATTGGTTTACGAAAATGGATGAATACCCAAATATGACCAAATGAGAAGTGGCAAAATATTCAACTCTAACGTAATTGAGTTGTGTGTAATCATTCTACATTCCGAGTAGATGATTGTTGTGTATTGGATTTCTCAAAATCGAATTTCGGTGAGTGAAAAATTAATGCACGAAGATAGCCACTTGTTAAGGCAGACCTGGAAGTTCATGTTCGAATTGTCAAGGGACATGACGTGTAACTCCCGTAATTAATGGGACGTTATGGGGTTGTAACACCTGAAGTTAATGAGGTTTAACACCTGCATTAAGAGGTTATTAACCTCATTTGAATGCCTTAAATGACATGTTTGAATGCCTTAAAGACCCATTAATGGGTGTATTTAATCTCCAATTGAGTGGAATGGTGCCTATATAAGTAGGTCATTATTTTCCTGCATGGAATACCTTTGAGAAAAATCAGAAACACTTGACATACTGCATCTCATTGCATTTTACGAAAATCCTTGCATTTCAAACGGATTTGGCATATAGCCCTTTCCCAGTTCTTACCACACATTCTAGTTCGCTGGTGCTTCTGGATTTGTGGTGCTACTATCCAGAAGACGGAAGTCGTTTTATCTTTGGGAACGTTACGTCAAACCGTGAGCACTAGCCGGGACGTATTCGTTTTGCGGAAAGAGGTCTGACCTCGACTCGACTTCACCCTTGTTCTTTTGTAGTTCTAACATCTGTTTCAGAGACAACATTTCTCCAGAATTTCAGAGTTGTTCTTGTGTTGTTCGAACGTGTTCTGTCCAGAATATTTGAAGTGGTTCGTAAGCTGTTCCAGTGTAGTTTTGAACATCAACTGTTCAAAATCCTCGAAGACGTTCCTGTATAGTTCGAACATCAGCTGTCCAGAATTCTTAGTGTTTATTCCTTTTGTAGTTGCAGTTCTTACATAGTTCTAGCCTTTGAAGATTTGTAATAGATTTGTAAAATCTTGTAAGCCATTGTTGGGTGAACTATAAATCCAACATCTTACACATATCACATCACACTTTACAATTGATAATTAAATTTCGCACTCCAATCACAACCTCAGCCACCCAACCAAACATCACTCTCTAACATCCCCAGCCACTAACTTCAGCCACTTCCACCAGCTCAGTCATCCTAGTCCCAACCAAAAATTGCCTATATCTATATTCTATATATCTATATATATAAAAAAATAAAATGGATTTATACTACTTTTGGGAAAAAAGTGTTTTTTCCGCCCATTTATCATTACTTATTTGGGAAAGAAAACATGTAAAAACAATGAAATCGTACTGATTTGATGATCCCTTAAAATAGTCGATAAAATCTCTTTTAATTTGTTAATTTGTTACAATTTTATACATTAGTTTGAAGGCAAAATCAATTTCCCCCTATAAAATATATGGTTGAGATTTTCACTCTTTGTTGATATCGAAAGAGTATCAATTTTAATTAAAATGAATTAATCTATATCTATATCTATATATATATAATAACAAAATATATTGTTTCCATAATTAAAAAAATATTTTTTTTCCCGCTCATTTTACATACGTAATTGGGAAACAAAAAATTGTGCAAAACAAAATAATCCAATTTAATTGGCAACCTGTTAGATGTGTCTGGAGAAATCTCTTAATTTTAACAAATTAATCTTTTTATACATTTAACCTAAAACATAATTAATTTTATTCCAAAATAAATTTGTTGAGATATTTCCTCTATTTTAAAAACTGCAAAAATCAATTCATAATATAGTAACTACAATGTGTCTACATTCATCTATATTGTTAAACAAATTATTTTCTTAAAAAAAAATCTGTATAGATTTGTTAGCAAAAAAATAGGGGTTTTGAGAACACATTCAAACCCCAACAATATCAAAAGATTCTAAATAAATATAATTGCACATAATTAGGGTGCAAAAAACTAACATCAAACCCTAACTGTTAGTTTAAATACTAGATCATTTTTTTCCCTAAAACACACTTCCATAACTCCATATATTCTCGGTCGAATCGACCCGAATCCTATTGCTATTCTTCTTGCTTTCATCCGACAAAGTCTTTGGTTAATCATTAGAAGAAGAATGCGATGGTTCACCATGCTCGCGAGAAGTAACACGAGTAGAAGATATGAGTGCAGGAGGTCTGTCATCAGCTTTGAGGCACGAATTTGCAGGTGCTGATGTGGCATCTGGACGAGGCTCGGAAGATGCTTTAGCCCAAGCAATCTATTTTTCTTTCCTTTCCTTTAGAGCTTTCTGGACTAAGAATACTCTAACCACTATACATGTATATAGTTTTATTTTAATCTTTTCTAATTGAATTAACAATAGATGTTAGATTATTAATTTTCCTTCTCGACACCAATAAATTGAGGATGATCGAGTTCAAATCGAGACTCAATCTTTCAGTTTTTCAGTCATCAAACTCGAACATATACATTGATTCGATTACATTTCTATATAATAGCATAAAAAACTAACATGCATCACATTTTTATTCATTCCATTTTCTCTTCAGTTGATATGGATTAAATGCAATTCTGCAAATTTTATGCACTTCTCTTTCTTCATCAATTTCTTTTTCCCGTATGAGCTATCAAGTTTTTAGAAAAATCTTCCTATCAAGTTAGAATAAAATTTTCAGACTACAATAAGGGTAAGAAAACCAAGGGATAAATAACTTACCACTAAACTATACAAATTTTAAAGAAAAAAAATTAGAAAGATGTATATGTTAGTTTATCAACAGAACTGTAACCTCTCCAACTAATCCTCCGGGTTAATAATTTATATTCTTTAGAGGGTTTAATAATTTATACTATTATATATAGTGATACCAAATGATTCTACAATATAGAAAGAAAAAAAAAAAAATTCAGAATAGTGACTAGGAGCTAGGGTGAGTACCGTGCGTAGCGGTTTGAAAATTCGAAATTTTTCGGAACCAAACTAAAATTCAAAAATATCCGGAGATTTCTAATAAAATCTCCAGAATCACTCCACCTATCAGTTCCTTCTGCATATGGGATCTATTTGCTTCGAGTAATCGGTGATTTTTGAATTTTTAATTTAAAATAAACTTATTTAAAAAAACTACATGAAATGATTATTGTATTGTTGTATCTAAGATAAAACTATATTCTCTATAAAAAAGATTGTACAATAGTATCTTAAAATATAGTATCTAAGTTATATCTTACAACAACTCCTAAACCTAAGCTTATAAAAATAAACTCTACAAGTTAGTAAAGTAAACGACTCATCTAAAAAGGAATAACATTAAATTATAAAGTTGTTAGCTTTGGTTAATAAACCTCTTTTTCGTATACCTTACAATAAAATTTGCCTCATACATGAGTTTTCGTTCTCTTTTAGTTATAAATAGCTTAAAATGACGAACTATGGTGAAATCATAATTAACTTAAAAAGAAATATGAGATTTCACCAAAAAAATGAAGAACCAGAAGCGTTACAGTTCAGTTTATGAATTCTACCTTTATATATTTTAATAATGAACTATTAGATTATAATAAATTTTATTGGCAAATTTGACTAAAAAGTAAGTTAAATTTAAACATATTATTTATGATCTATTACTTTATATAAACTACAAACATATTTACTATCTATATTCTATATTTTGTATCTATATACTCCCTCCGTTTTAAAATAGATGATGTTTTAGAAAAAAGTGGAAGAATTAGGAAACAGATGTATTGCCAAATATATCCCTTAAAATTTGTGGAGATAAGATTTAATGAAATCAAATGTGAGTTGGAGGTTGAAAAGTCAAAGATATTTTTTTAATTTATATAGGGGCAAAATAGAAAGAAATGGTAAAAAAAAATCTAAAACATCAAATATTTTGGAATATGATTAAAAAGCTAAAACATCATCTATTTTGGAATGGAGGAATGAACTTGCACACTTTCCGAATTCGGCCGTCCCAAGCAAACTTGCACACTTCCTAATAAGGAAAGTTATAATACAATTTTCACCCTCAAAATCTCTACCCTCAATCTCCACCCTCAATTCACCTTTCAAAAGTCAACAAAATCCCGAAAAAGCAACTTCTCTTAATATCTATGCCGATCCCCCTGTGCAAGTTCATTTGGGACGGAGGGAGTAACAAATGACATATTTTTTTGATAAATCATTTTATCGCCCATATGGCTTGCCAATTTGGGAAATAAAAATCACCAGGAAAAAAAAAAAAGATTTCCCTCCATTTTTTCCGCCCAAACACTAGGGAAGTTTTAGATTTTGACTAGACTAGTAATATTCCCGTGCGATGCATGGAAGTTTATTTAGAAAGTAATAATTTTAATAAAACTAAATATGATATAATCTAATATTTAAATATGTGATCATTTTATCCTAATAAAATATATATTTTTTAAAATATAGGATAAGCATAAATAAAATTATAAGTAATGTAAATATAAGTTTCTCGCACGTCATATATGAATTTAATATAACTTACTTTATGTATATATAATATATCCCCCTTTAATATAAAAACAGGATATCTTGCAGATGTGTCATCTCCAGAGTATTTTTAGGGTCTTTTCTTTTTTTCTTTTTTCTTTTTCTATGTTTTATCTCCACTCTTTTTCTTTTCCTTTTTTAACACTAGTTATCGCACGGGATAACGATTTTCTTTGAATAATCCATATATGATCTAAACATTAATTTTGTAATATCACTCTATAATATTGGATGATCATGACAAAGTGCAGTGTAATAGAAAAAATAAAATGTACTGCACTACTACATAAAGAACTATGAAATCCATGGGGAAAACATCTTAAAAACTCATAATAGCATTACAAAGAAGAGGTCATGCTATAAATGAATATGTACATAATACAAATGACTAAATTTCTGAACAAATTTGCAAACTAAAAGTTCTAAAATACCTATACACCATATACATAGTTGAATTACAATGTTCAATATCTTGACCACATATGAAAATCTTCAATCACATTAAAGGAGTGAGAATTGATTTCTAAAAAAAATGTAAATATCATGATTAACCTTCCAGAAAATACAGTCTTCTTCCACCACTCCAATTTCTGAGGTTATATATCCCTCTTACTCTCCATCTCTTTCATGAAGATAGACAACCTTACGATTGAATGGGGAATTAACTCATAAGATGATATAGTTGAACAAAAATTGTAACACCCTAGAATTCTTTTTGTACTACAATTTTGGATGGTGATTCCCAAATAAAATTTTAAACTTCACTGACAAACTTGGTGGAAACAATTTTCACAATTCTACTTTTGTGCAGTAGCTGAATGTATACAAACAATCAAATAAAACAAATAAGAATGTTACATGAATTATATTACAATTATGAAGTAGTAATGAGAAATGTTAATGATTTAAACCCATTGATATATTATTGCTCGTCATATTCATCCATTGAAAAGTTGTTACAAAATTGAATAGTTAAAAAGATGAAATTATTCGATTAAATAATTAGCAACAAAATCAACCCACCATCTCTTATGGCTTGATCCATAAAAATCCTTGCAACCTGCTAGTCATTTATGTTTTGGTAGATATTTGTATCTTTCTTGAACCCCTACTCTGTAGTAGTTCATCATATAGCAATTTGTATGATGGCATTCACTATCGTGTGAAGGGTAGCTAAGAGAACTGAAAGATCTGCAGAAACAAAACCAAATCTTCATCAATCACATCTCTCCCTCTTCATTTTTATATATGTAGTCTCATCTAAGAATAATATAAATATAAAGAAGTTAAAAATCGGAAAATCCTAAAAATCAGAAGAATTAATGCATCAATTGCTTCTTTCTTTCTTCTTCTTCAACAAAAAAGTAACAGTAATAATAATAATCCTCAATTCTAATAGATCCAACCATGATCTACCATCAACAAATTAAATGAACATATAAAAGAATCAATCAAAAAAGGCAGCATTGTAACCTATTGATATTTTCTATTTCGTAGATTTGTGAAACTTTGATTGTTAGCTGCCGAAATTTGGAAAAAGAAAATCATATACGGCAAAGAATGTAAAGATAAGATTAACCATTAGCCGAAGATTGTTATCATCAAACCCTTGCTTTTAACTTGCAGTTTCTTGGAGGAGTAGATGAATTTATTGCTTCACAGATCTCCATTCTGGCTGTAAAAATCTAAAAATGAAAAATCAGATAAGATCGGAAAGAAAAAAGAAGAAATCCCCAGCAATGCAACGCGCATATTCGTCTAGATCCCAACAAAAAAAAATCAAAAGAATCCGTAAGATCACCAGCGCCCTTTGATTTCTCCCGCAGATTCTGAAATTCTTAAATATAACATCTTCACATAACAACAGATTTCCAGAGAAATTAAATCAAATAATAAATATAATAAATTTTGATGGTGAACCTGTAGATTTGTGAAACTTTGACGGGTTGCGAGAGGATCATTCCTCTGTTTGTATCTGGCGTTTGAGGGAGAAACCCCCTTCTATCTTCTCCCGTTTGAAGGAAACAGAGGAATAAACTGCCTGCTATCTTCTCGCGTTTGAAGGACAGCGTGCAGCGTGAAAAAAAAATTCAAAAGAATCCGTACCTATTTCAGATCACCAGCGCCCTTTAGTTTCTCCCCCAGACTCTGAAATTATTAAATGTAACATCTTTACAGACAACAGATTTCCAGAGAAATTAAATCAAAGAATGAAAACAATAATTTTTTATGGTGAACCTGTAGATTTGTGAAACTTTGACGGGTTGAGAGAGGACTTTGACGGGTTGAGAGAGGAGCCTCTGTTTGTATCTGTAGATTTGTGAAACTTTGACAGGTTGAGAGAAGAGCCTCTGTTTGTATCTGATGTTTGAGGGAGAAACCACGTTCTATCTTCCGTATTCACGTTTGAAGGAGAAAGCAGCGTGCAGCGTGAAAAAAAGTAAAAGAAAAATACAAAGGACACGCGTCATAAAAATAAGAAGCGAAATTTAAGGCGTTTAAACAGAGGAGAAAGAGACACGTACCTGCAATTCTTCTTTAATAGTAAAGGAGGATGTGACAGTTATTTTATTTTTTTCGGTTGTCGGTCATTTTCCTTTCTTTTTTTTCTTTTTTTTCCCACTTTTTATATCAGCAAGATAATTTTCTATTTTATCTTTATTTACATTGAAAGTTATCCCATCATATGTTCTTATCTACAAATAAACAAATTATTCTCTCTTCATTCTTATTATTTTTAATTTAAAAAGCTTAAATAATTATAATTTTTTTTGTATCAATTTCATTTTTAATGAAAATTATATCAAATTAGTCCTTATTTTACGATCTTCAATTAGATATCCATATAGATATATAATTTAATTAATTTAAATCTAAAATATTTTTGCAAGGTTAATTATGATATATTTAGATAATTAAATATTTTCATATAAAAAGTGTGAGAGTATTTCAGAAACATATAATTTTTAGTTTCTTTTCACAATTTTATATTTTAATAATTATTTGAGTTCCAGAATTAGTTTGTTTTTATAATAAATAGTAAAATGACAAGAATTTGTTAGATTTATATAAATGCTCAATCGCATAAAAATTATATTAGTGAAAAATATGGGTTATATGTTTTTAATAGAAGTTGATGCATAATAAAAATAATTTAATTCACTTTTTATGAAACTAAGTTGAAGACTCATATTTCCCTACATTAGAAAATAAATGTTAATATTTACTTAAATTAAATACATCAAATAATATTGTGTGTATACATTGTATGTATGTTATAATGCTTTTACAACAATATTAAAATTTAATCACATATTATTAATTTAATAAAATGTTCAATAGTTTATATATCTCGTGCATCGCACGGGAGGACATCTAGTTATAGATTAACATTAAAATAAATATTCAATATAAAAAAAAAAATTCAAAATGATCATTTCTAAACTTTAAAATCCAAACACACATTTAGTGTGTCTGCATCATTCTTCATCTATGTGCATAATTGCTTAATTAATTATGAATGTTACGACAAATATTAATATCTAACTATCAACTCATATTATTAAATAAAATAAACTGGATACTGTTATAAGAAATTTATTTTTCTTTAATTTTCTTCATTTTACTTTAAATATTTAAATTTATCTAAATAAAGTTTTAAATTCTAAATATAACTATCTCCTTTTAAAAAAAAATCTTATTTGCAAGTTTTAGTACTTTACTTGGTATTTTCGATATACAAAGAATAAAAAATTATCAAAATAAAATTCAAAAGTTATTCAATAGTTGGAATAACAAAATAAAACATATGAGTACTCCAATATTTCTTAAGACTTTCATATATATGTTGAAAAGTTTCACTTAAATTATATATTTATATTGTAAATAGTAGATTCATCTAAAGATATACATTGGCTAATGTAAGAAAAAAAATTGCTTAGATTGCAATATGTGAAAAAAAAAAAAAAAAATAGACATAATTGAGATTGGTTAATGTAACCCAGTATTGTTTAGGTTGCAAAGTCTAAAAAAACATATAGTTCTAGTTGGTTAATTTTGCTTATTTAAAAGAAATTTAGTTGCAACTTGTATAATATCATAGTATAGGTTGCAAATTGTATTTATTTATATAAAAAAAACATTAATATATCTAAGACATAAATAATTAATAATAAAAAAAATTCTAAAATTAATTATCATATATAAAGTTATATATGAGCGAAAATCATAGTTTTGTGATTTATCAACACAAATAATTATTATATCAAATAAGCATTAGCAAATTCAATAATTTAATAATTGATTATAAATCAAATATTAACTTGAGACAATTCATGTCAGATAAAATAAACTGGTTAGTTGTGGTTGTAATGAAATAATCAAGTAAAATAATTTGTAAAAGAAAATTATTTGAATGATTTTTAATTGTATTCCAAACCAATGCTATATTTTTTGTACAACCCACAATAAACACTGAAATCTTACTTACATAATCGACGAACAAATAATATTATATTTTAAATAGAATATCTTATTATTATATTTATCATATGGATGTCAAATCAAACATCGTCAAAAGATGATTAATTAGATATAGTATGCATAATAAATAGATTAGAAATGAAAAAAAGATATTTACAACTTTAGAAAGTAAAATAAATTTTGATTCTTACCAAATGTGACAACAACTTACCAATCACAGTCTAAAATTTTAGGTTGTAACGTGTTACTTACAGAATTGTCACTACTGTGGCTTATATATATACCATAAAATATATAATAAAAGGCACAATTTGTTTATTCAAATCAAATATCTCATTATAATATATATGATATGGATGTCGAATCGAAGATTGTGAAAAGATGAATAATTTGGTATATTATGCATAGAAATCGGATTAAAAATGAAAAAGTTATTTGTATTTTAGAAAAGTAAACGAAAATTATGAACTTACCAAAAATAAGAAAAAATTACCAATTATAGTATAAATTTTTTGGAGGGAAAGTTAAAATTACATTAATGCCCTCCATTTTGCTTTTATATATATATATATATAGATTTCTTGGAAACAATGACATACCCACTTTTTCGCAGCACTTAACATTCTAAGTTAATAAAAAGTTATGACGGTTTCAAACAAAAAATAAAAAGATATAAACTTCAAATCTTTTCAAATTAATGCATGAGATAACTAAAATATATGTTTGGATGTGAAATAACATATCATGATTCTATTTACTAGACAAAAGCTTAATAGTGAGTACGCAAGTGATTTTCTTTTTTGTGTGGAATACGCAAATGATATTTTGATCAAGATGCACAAACAATATAAAATAACGGTTAATTTTACCTTACTCTCGTGAGTAATACCCGTATACACTATGAACCATTGGATTAGTCCATGTGTAGATGTGAATCAAATTAATATTAACCTTTGA
This sequence comes from Ajuga chamaepitys, assembly GCA_958295605.1. NCBI lineage: Eukaryota > Viridiplantae > Streptophyta > Magnoliopsida > Lamiales > Lamiaceae > Ajuga > Ajuga chamaepitys. Next base: position 5,441,995 of record OY282504.1, read on the forward strand.
TTTTATCTCTACACATGCACTAATCCAATGATGTATGAAGTATGCATGTAAAATTTATATTACTATAGATACGTACAATCAATTAAAACGTCTTCCCACGCATCGCGTGGGTACCTATCTAGTCTAGTATATATAATAACAAAATGTATTGTTACCACTTTTGAAAAAAAATTATTTTCCCGCTCAAACTGCTTACTATATTTGGTAATAAAAAATATTTTTTCTAATTAAAAATAAAAGAACACAATATATGCCTAAAATATCTCCAAATCTGGTACATATATATGCAACGGTAATGTTTTCGCAAAATTAGGGATGTTTTTGCTGAATTTATTGGAATAAGTTTTTTGTCCCTAAATATAAGTAATAATTAGTTGTATCCAGATTTACTTTACAAAATTATCAAATCGTAAGATACAAACCAATCTTTAACCATAATTTTTTTAAATGAATCTTTGCCAATATTATTTATGTTACAATATCCAAATAAATCAGCTATTTTTTTTTTTTTATCGAAATTACTATGCAAACGAATCTACAAATTTATTTTATCGTAGAAAATTAGGATAAAAAATACTAATTACAAACCCTATATTCCAACAATCTAAAAAATGTATTGTTTTTGTATCTAGGAATAAGCATTTCATCCCCCCCCCCCCCCCAACCAACCCAATTTATATACTTATTTGGGAAATAAAAAATTATTTTATTTTATTATTTGGCTGTAAACTTTAATTTATGACTGGCCCACTAACCTACCATTGGTTACTCCGACAAATTAGTAAAACAGTTTCTTTAACTAACTAATTTGGTAAAAATTAATCAAATCACATTTTTTGTGGAAGTTATGATATCACTCCATTAAAATAAAGAATAAATAAGCATATAGATTTAATTTACAAAATAAAATGCCTTAACTTTAGCAACTGAATATCTTTCCGTATTTGACTGAATACATGATTCATTTTAATTAATTGATGAATTTGTTAATATATTCACTTCGTTTCGAAAAATCTTATCTTATCTTACTTAATAATAAGACATCTACCATTAATCTATTCTTTTAGAAATATGATATTAAAATTATTTATAAATTATTCAAAAAAAATTAAAAATTGAAATCCTTAAGTTGTGGCGATAAAAATCGACAGATTTTAAAACTCCTATATTTTAGATTATTATGTTATGAATTCTTGACCTAATAATATAGTATAAATATCACATATTCACACTTCATTTCATAAAAAAATCACCATTCAACAAAAGCATCATCTCACTTATTTTCCAAGGTATATTCACAATCCTCTTGAATTTACCATTCTCATTATCCAAGATTTACTTGACAGCCTTACATCAATGGCAATCTTGAGGAATGGCTCTGTGGAGCTATGGTGCATCTTGGGCACCTCCCGTGGGAGGGGCATATGAAGATTTTTTGTTTGGCACTGCCAAGTGGTGAGTCTTTGTTGTCGGTATTTCGACTTGCTTGAGGGCATCTGTTCCTGTCTTAACTGTTCATCTCTGAATATGTTTTTATGTCTTTGCGTTGTTTTATTTGGCATATGATTAATTAAATCAGTGTGATTCTTAATAAATAACTTAGAAGTAGCGAGACAGATGTTGTTACTATTGTTTATTTTAGGGCATTTGTTTTTGATTCAGTAGGTTATCTTTTTAGAGTGACATCAATGTGTTATTGAAGTTAATGTTGCTTGTTGGGTTGTGCTCGAAATGCGAGTTGTATGAGATAAACTGAGAATAGTTGCAAATTGTAAGATTAGGTATCAGATTTAATACTAACATGTTTTCAAACTCTTCGTCAGGTAAATTTCTTCTACTAGATCAATCAACTCCAATATTTCCAAATAAATTATTACTCATGATGAGTTATAATTAGAATATTAAAGTTATATGACAATTATTTGATTTGCCTGACCAAAATTTTATCGTTGATCCAAATTTTATCGTTTCTTATCAGGTTGACCCTATAACGACCCAGGTCTGATAGACATTCACCCGAACTTAAAATTATTATACGAGTTTGTGTTTTGGTAACGGGTCATGCCGAGATTTTCCACCTCTAATTTCTTAACATTAAACAAAATGACATTGTTGTATATAAAATATAATTATTTAAGGTCTTTCCCGTGCATTGCAAGGGGGTACATACTAGTTTATAGGAAAGTATAATTACAAAAAATTCACAAACTTAGCCTAAAAATTAATCTATCTTGGTTTTTATTTGCCAAATGTCAAAATTAATTCAATATCATCAAATTGCTAGATTAAAGGAAAGACATGGTTAGAAATCTGGAACCGGGTTGAGTCAAGCAAGAACCGGGCTTGGTGAAGGAGTTACAAGAAGAACCGATTTCATAACAACCATAAACCGGCAGTTATAACAAACTGGAGCTTGCAACGGTATTTGGAGCCTTCAACAACGATTTTCTGTAACTAATTTGCAGTTTGATTGATGACTTGCGTATTTTTAGTTTTTTTATCTCTGTTTTGTATTAATATCAAGTTAAGATGATGAGAGAGAGTTAGTTGTTCAGTTTTTCCTTTGTAACACTTCTGATTACAAGGAATTTTAGGATTAGGGTTCTTAGAGCAGTTTGAGGGTTTCAAATTGGGGTTTTCTTTTAACCTCTGTAATTCTTGTAATTGTTGGTTTGTGTTAGTGAATTGAGGTGTGCATATCCTCCGTGGATGTAGAACGCAAGTTCGAACCACGTTAAACTGGTGTTCTTCTCAATTTATTTCCTGTTATTGCGTCTTTCTTTATTCGTCCATTTCTGGTGTTGAAGCAAACGAACAATTTCATTTTGTTCATTCCTGTTGTGACCGAGTTGGGTTTGTTATTGTATGTGAGCTTGAATTCTAACAAGTGGCGCCGTCTGTGGGAAACCAACTTGTTTAGAGATTGAGTCATGGCTGGAATGAAGATGGAGGTTGAAAGATTTATAGGAAAGAACAATTTTGAATTATGGAAGATAAAGATGAAGGCAATTCTGATTCAAAACGGTTTAGTATGGCACTGAAACCTGAGGAAGAATGGCCTGCTGCAGAGAGACCAAAGTATGCTGAACTGGATCAGAAAGCACTCAGTTCCATCATATTATGCCTTGGGGATAAACCTCTCAGAGAAATCTTAAAATCCAAAACAACTATGGAGGCCTGGAGTAAACTGGAAAACCTATATCAGTAAAAAACGGTTACCAACAAATTATTCCTCAAACAGAAGCTGTTGGCTTTTAAAATGACTGATGATAAAGGTTTGTTTGATCAACTGGATGAATTCAATCGTTTGATTGATGATCTTGAAGACTTGGAAGTGAAAGTGGATGAGGATGATAAATCCCTCATGCTACTGAATTCCTTACCAAAATCCCTTGAAAATTTCAAAGATACCCTAATGTTTAGGAGGCAGGACAAGCTAAGTTTTGACTCAATTATTACATCTTTGAAGACCAAAGGAATACAACTTTAAGGAGAGAAGAAAACTACACCTGTTGCAGAGGGATTGAATATTAAATTCAAGAAACAGAATATGAAGAAGAAATTCCAGTATCAAACTCATAAAGATAAATATTCTGGGAATTCTGGTACCAAGAAGTCATCAGACTAGGTGGAAAAAAGAAGGTGCTATGCCTGCAAACAAACTGGGCATTTGAAGAAGGATTGTCCTCAAAAGAAGAAGAAAGTTGAGGCAATAGAAGCAGATGTAGCAGTTGTTGAAGAAGGATATGAAACAGCTGAAGTCCTAAATATCTCAGACACAAGGATGACAGATCAATGGGTTCTAGACACTGGATGCTCATTCCATATGTGTCCAGATAAGAAATTGTTCCAAGATTTAGACAAATCTGATGGTGGGGCAGTACTTTTGGGAAATGACCAGTCATGCAGAGTTCAAGGGATTGGATCTGTCAAAATCCAAATGTTTGATGGTGTCTCAAGAGTTATCTCTCAAGTAAGGTATGTTCCTGCTCTTAAAAGAAACCTGATATCATTAGGATCACTAAATGCATCAGGATGTGAATTTAGCACAGTAGATGGATTTATTCATATAACTAAGAATAACAAGGTTGTGATGAAAGGAAAGAAACACAATGAACTGTTTATCTTAATTGGAAGATATGTGCTAGGCTCTGTGAATGTTACTTTGAGCAAATCTGAAATGATATTATGGCACAAAAGGATGGGCCATATTGGAGAAAAAGGCATGATAGAATTATCCAAGAAAGGAGTGTTTGGGAGTTTGGGGTCAAACAAATTAGATTTTTGTGATCAATGTGCACTTGGTAAATCCAAGAAATTGGCTTATGGAAAAGGAAAATACAGTACACAAGAGCCATTGGATTATGTGCACTCAGATATTTGGGGACCTTCTAGAACTGAAACTCATGGTGGTGGCAGATATTTCATGACAATCATTGATGATGTCAGTAGGAAGGTATGGGTGTTCATTCTCAAATAGAAGAGTGATGCATTCACTAAGTTTAAGGACTGGCTTGTATAGATTGAAAATCAGAAAGGCAAGAAGCTTAAACACATAAGAACTAACAATAGTTTGGAGTATCTTTCAGCTGAAATCAATGACTTATGCAGGGAAAAGGACATCACAAGACATAGAATAGTTTCATTGAACCCTCAGCAAAATGGTCTAGCTGAGAGAATGAATAGAACAATCCTAGAAAGGGTAAGGTGTATGTTAGTGGATGAAAAACTTCCTAAATCTTTCTGGGGAGAGGTTGTCAATACAGCATGTTACCTGATAAACAAAACCCCCTCATCAGCCCTGGAATTTAAAACACCAGATGAAGTCTGGCATGGAAAGTTATCATCTTATATTGGTCTAAAGGTGTTTGGATGTCTGGCATTTGCTCATGTGAGACAAGAGGTGTGTGTTCATTGGCTATCCTGAAGGAATCAAAGGGTATAAACTCTGGTGTCTTGAAAAGGGACAACAGAAAGTTATTATCAGTAGGGATGTAAAGTTTAATGAACAGGTTATGGGTTATGCCTCAACAGGGAATAATACAGAAATTTATTATCTACTCAGAATACATCTGTTGAGGTGGAGATACCTGATATAGGAAATCATCAAAAAATTGATGATTCCAGTAAGAGTTCATCTGAGGATGATGGTCAGAATGAGGATCAAGGTCTAAGAAATTATAACTTAGCCAGAGGCAGAATCAGAAGACAAATTCATCCACCTAACAGATATCGTCAAGCTGGCATGGTTTACTATGCATTAAGTGTTGCAGAAGCACTGGAACAGAGTGAACCACAGAGTTATAGAGAAGCTGTTAGTGGAACAAAAGGAGAACATTAGTTAGGAGCAATGGTAGAAGAAATGCAATCTCTAGAAAGGAATCACACTTGGGATATGGTGGAGAAACCCAGAGGTCAAAAGCTGGTGAACTCCAAGTGGATTTTCAAGAAGAAACTGGAGATTGGTAATGGAGAGAAAGTTAGGTATAAAGCCAGACTTGTGGAAAGAGGTTTTACACAAAGGGAAGGCATTGACTTTAATGAAGTTTTCTCACCAGTTGTAAAGCATTATTCCATCAGACTTTTACTTGCTAAAGTTACTCAAGAAAACCTGGAATTACAACAGCTTGATGTCAAGACAACATTCTTGCATGGAGATTTGATAGAAGACATTTATATGAAACAACCAGAAGGTTTCATACTTCCTGGAACTGAAGAAAAAGTGTGCCACCTCAGAAAATCATTGTATGGTTTGAAGCAGAGTCCTAGACAGTGGAATAAGAAGTTTAATGAATTCATGATCAAAGCTAGATTCACAAGAAGTCTGTATGATAGCTGTGTTTATTTTGAGAAATGAGTTAGTACAAATCAAGTTTATCTAATTTTGTATGTAGATGATATGCTCATTTGACCGTGCTGTCGAGGCACTCAAAATTAGATTCCTAAACTTCCCTCTTCTAATTTGTAGAAGCGGTAAGTCAGGGTCGATCCCACAATGAGCAGTTGGTTATCGTGTTTTACGTATTAATTATCGTAACAAACAAAAATAATAAAGAGGGGGAGTTGATTTGATTTTATCTACTTAACTACTAATCCAAAAACGAACAAGTAAATAAGCACTAAAAGTGATTGTAAACAATTAAAAAGAAATCTCAGGCCCTAATCTAGTTATCCCCCTAGTCTGATTAAACCTCATAATTAATGCAATTACCCCTAAATTAATTCTAGAACTTCTACCCTTAAATTAGCAACAAGCTCTGCTAATCCGAATTGTCCCTTAATTTTAATAAACCAAAATAAGCTCTTTGATTTATCTGTCTAACCAAACGATTTAGAATAAGCTCTCTAAACTAATTGGCTAAACGCTTAAAGAACTAGAACAACAGGGTAGACGAAGTGTTAAGACTCACAAGCTCGGTCCAATTGACCCCGATTTATGTTACCTAGTGAATTAATTCATTATTTGCTACTAAAGGATATAAAATCATAACAATTACGGATTATGATAATACCCTAGCTACAAAAATGCGATCAATTAACCTAGGTGATCAATCTAAATTAACAATTCGCATATAAGAAACAATAAAATCCGATAACATAAATGAGTTCCAGAATATAATTTAAAAGTAACCACCGTAAGAATTACAAAGTCAACAAACTAGGGTTCAAACATCAATTAGGGACTGAAACAGAAAATTAGCCGGACATATCGGCGTTCAAAAACATAAATATATCCAACATAAAATTAAAGGACAAAAGATAAAAGAACCGAAGACGCGAATTCACGATTTGCCGGCTCCAATCTGCATGAATTTTTCTTCTCCAGTAATTATGCGTTTCTCAAATTCTCTCTCAACTCCTTTATTATATAGCCCATCATGGGCCATATCTTTAATATGCTGTTGTTGAATCCACAATTAAGGCCCCAAGTGGGCTTCTCTTTAATTGCCCCCACGTGGGCCAAAAATAAAGTTATGGGTTCGACACTATGTCACCCAGTGTCGGCCCAAATTCGTCCTTCTTGATCCAAAATTTTGCCAAATTCACTAAATTAAACAATAAAAAAACAATGGAAGTAAATTGAATCAAAAGCAAGATAGGTAGAAAAATACATAGTGCAATAACTAAAATATTCATAAAAATACAATCTTGACAACTAAACTAATGCACAATTTTCTACCTATCATCATTGCTAGCAAGAGTAAGATGAAGATCCAGAAGTTGAAACATAAATTAAGTTCAGAATTTGAGATGAAGAACTTAGGAGATGCAAAGAAGATCTTGGGCATGGATATTCTCAGAGACAGAGCTGCAGGAAATTTATGTTTATCTCAAAGGAATTACTTACAGAAAGTGTTAGAAAGGTTCAACATGCATGAATCAAAATCTGTAATCACACCAGTGAGTCAGCAGTTCAAACTATCAAAGGATCAGTGTCCAAAGACTTCAACAGAGACAAAGAGTATGAGTTATGTTCCATATGCAAGTGGAGTTGGCAGTCTAATGTATGGGATGATATGAAGCAGACCAGATCTTGCTTATGGGGTATCCCTAGTCAGTAGGTTCATGTCTAATCCTGGAAAGGAGCACTGGGAGGCTTTAAAGTATATTCTCAGATACTTGAAGGGAGCTGTCAATCTAGGATTAAAGTTTGAGCAAGAAGACAGGTTAACAGGTCCTTTAATGGGTTATGTAGATGCAGACTTTGCTGGGAATTTGGATACTAGAAAATCACTCTCAGGATATGTACTTGTTCTGTATGGTACTGCTGTAAGCTGGAGGTCAATACACCAATCAGTGGTGGCCCTTTCAACCACAGAAGCAGAATATATAGCAATGACAGATGTTGTTAAAGAAGATGTCTGGTTAAAGGGCATTCTGAAAGATTTTGGGATCATACAGAAGTGTGTTACTGTTTTGTGTGATAATCAGAGCACTCTACACTTAGTAAAACACCAAGTTTTCCACGAGAGATCAAAGCATATAGATGTCAAACTTCATTTTGTAAGAGATATAATAGAATCTGGATCTGTTGTGGTTAAAAAGGTTCTTACAGATGAAAATGCTGTTGATTTTCTTACAAAATTACTACCTGGGTCTAAGTTTGGACATTGCACTCACTTGGTAAAGCTTGTGCCTTGTGTTTAAAGTCATACACTGAAGGGGAAATGAGGATATGAAGCAATCTTGATTCATTGAGGTGGAGATTTGTGAAAATTAATTCAATATCATCAAATTGTTGGATTAAAGAAAAGACATGGTCAGAAATCTGGAACCGGGTTGAGTCAAGCAAGAACCGGGCTTGGTGAAGGAGTTACAAGAAGAACCGATTTCATAACAACCACAAACCGGCAGTTATAACAAACTGGAGCTTGCAACGGTTTTTGGAGCCTTCAACAACGGTTTTCTGTAACTAATTTGCAGTTTGATTGATGACTTGCGTATTTTCAGTTTTTTTATCTATGTTTTGTATTAATATCAAGTTAAGATGATGAGAGAGAGTTAGTTGTTCAGTTTTTCCTTTGTAACACTTGCTGATTACAAAGAATTTTAGGATTAGGGTTCTTAGAGCAGTTTGAGGGTTTCAGATTGGGGTTTTCTTTGAATCTCTGTAATTCTTGTAATTGTTGGTTTGTGTTAGTGAATTGAGGTGTGCATATCCTCCGTGGATGTAGAACGCCAGTTCGTACCACGTTAAACTGGTGTTCTTCTCAATTTATTTCCTGTTCTTGCGTCTTTCTTTGTTCGTCCGTTTCTGGTGTTGAAGCAAACGAACAATTTCATTTTGTTCGTTCTTGTTGTGACCGAGTTGGGTCGGTTATTGTATGTGAGCTTGAATTCTAACACCAAAGGTAAGTTCTTCATAATTATTATATTAGCAGAAAATCTCTAAGGGGATATTTGGATTGGTATGGTGCCATCCGGATTGGGCATGGCCCATCCGCAACGTATTTCACTTTACACAGAATGGTTCATCCCTCCACATCCACACCCTACTACCTACATCTCATTTTACAATTTCCAACCCACCTTTTACAATTTCCAACACATGCCATTACATTCCAAACCAAGTATCCCCTAAGTTCATCATTGATTTAGACTTTTGTAATTTAGAGTTTGAGGAATTGAAGATTCATTATGCCTAGCGAATAAGATCATTAACGAGAGAGATGCTCCACGTCAGTATATTAGAACTTCCATAAACCAATTTTCAAAGAAAATAAGTTGATGAATTGCTATACTATATTTTATAATTCTTGTAAATAATATTTTATAATTCTTGTAAATAAGAACTAAGGTAAAATTTATGGCTACTTTTATTTTTTAACTAACCCTAAAAATGATGAGTCAAACTAGTCTTTTCTTGTCAGATTAATCAAATAATCAATTCACCCTTAAAAAATGTTCCACAATTGATCACCCCAACTTGTAGATCAATCGATGTGAGTCTTGACTACATATTTATATGTTAGTAACTATTCACTAAGGTATCAAGTTCATATTTCTTAGTTGTTAGATAATTTGTGTCATGTCAGCATTATTGACGCATAAATTTTTTATTGTCAGTATAAAGTAGGAAAATACTTTGGATAAAAAAAAAGGATGTATTTAGTTTTTTTATTAAATCATCAACTATTCCCAATTCGCAGTCTATTGTAGGTATGCCAAATAATATACGGAAACATGTACATCCGCCCAATTAGACGATCCTATACATTGCTCCCATTTTGCATTCAGCTTACGTAGAGGTGCATAATTTTTGTGATGCGTTTGGAGAGTGACGTGGAAGTAACTACTGACGTGGCTGCCACGGTAAATGTAAATTGCACATCACAATCTGTTATTTTTGTTCGAAGATTATTAAATGTGTGTAATAAATGCACTAATTAATTAGAATAATGGAGCATAAGTGGGACATAAATGCAACCCAAAATGGAAAGTGCACATTGGAATTAATTGTTCCTATTGAAGAACAAAGTTGATGCTACAGGGATACACACGGAATGGATTTTTATGAGTAGACTAGAAACAAACGAGTTGAGTAAGCGATCTCAAATCATCTTTTATATCACATCTCACTCTAGGTTTTTTCTCTCAAAAAACTCGGATCCGTCTTCTTCGTAAATTCCTCCTATTTATAATGTTGCTTTTTAGTAGAAAACACAATTACTACATTTTAAATAATGGATGTCCCATCGAGATCGTGTGGTGATGCATGTGTAACAAGTGGCACACATGCAAGCTATGTGTCAGGCGCACCAGCCGCTGTCCACCACTTACTTTCAGGCCGGGACAGAGAAACATGTGGACGACCTCGGTGTTGCACCAATGAGTTCCTCGGTAAACGATCTTTAGGTCATTTTCGGGTGTAAACATTATCTAGGCCGTTTTTGGTTGCAAAAATTCTCCCGATTATTTTTTCTCTTCAGATGGTCAAATATCTAGGGAGTCTTTTTACACGTTCTCTGGGTCAAAATTTTTTTGAGTCAACGAGGTGCTTATATCCACAAACCTTTTTCTTTTAAGCCAATTGCTTAAATATTACAAGTGGCTAATAACATTTAAATACAGGTTTGTCCATAATTGGAGAACTACAAATTTATACACCATAAATCTACACCAATACATGTATGTTTGCGTCCGCGCATATGAGTATGTGTCTTTGTATAGCGGATAAACCCCTACAGACCGTTTGGTAGGGGTTTAAAGCCCTTATTATTATTGTTATCTGGGCCATTAAGATGTTTGGTAGATATATTTGCAGCCCTTAACTTCTTTTGGGCCCGTCAGTTTAAACCCATTGGCCCTGTCTTACACAACCCATGGGGGGGATGGGTTACAATAACCCACCCATTAACCTGCCTGTTACTATTTTATGTAATTACTATTTTACCCCCTTCCTATAAATACCTAGAAACCCTAATCAACTAAACATAATTCACGCCGCTGTGCTCGGGAGACTGAGGTATTTCGCATTCTATCTCCATTTTTCTTCTACATCTTTCTGATCTCCATTTTTCTACATCCGATATAGTTTTGCGACAATTTTGGGTATTTTTCGCTCTTGATTTTCGCTGCTGCTAGCAAAAATCATTTATCTTAAATCAAATAATAATGTATAAACAAAGTCTAACAACCCCTGGTTTGTTTTTATTTTTCTTTTGTTTCAGATTCTAGACGAAGTAGCTGCTAACAGGTAAGCATGTCGTTTTTACTGGTTCTTGCGTCTTATGTTCATAGCTTAGTTTATGGGTTTAGGGTCTTTTACATTTTACTATGATGCACAGAAATTTTATCTCTCTTATTTAAAATTTTGGAAATAAAATTGAAACTTCTATTTTTATGCGATTTTTTGTGATCAGATAACAAAAATATGACTGTTAATAACAAAAATATATATAGGTTTGTGTGAAGTTCATTTGGCAGCAAGGGATATTCAAAGTGGAGGGTCATAACTTAGTTTTTAATTCTTGTCACTAAAATTATTCCTTTATGTTTGATATTAGTGTCACAATAATTATTTTAAGTTTGTCTAATTTTCTACATGTAATAAAATATATCATTTGTTAGTTCAATGTTGATGCTGATTGTGAGCACTTTGTTCATTTTTTGTGTGGTGTTTTGAATGATTAGTTTAACATTTTTGTTCGCCTATTTATTACATGATGATGCTGATTTTTATACAACAAAAAGATAACTGAGATATCTTCCTTTAACAACACAAAACAGAGTAAATGGATCAGACTGGAAGGAGAAACGCAGAGATAGTCCTTGCTGTAGAGGAAGTTTTATCTAGTAGTTTTGTTGTGATAAACACAATAGTAAACATAGCACGCAGGGAGAGCCGTAACCAACCTAGACATGCTGCTAGTGGGGTTACATATGCCATTCTAGACAAGATACCCAAACAAATTGACTATTTGAATAGCCTAATTATTGATAAAAATATTGATTGCTTGGATCAATTAAGAATGTCGAGAAATGCATTTGCTAGATTGTGTTTCCTTTTGAAAAATGTAGGAGGTTTAACTGACTCTAGATACGTATCAGTTAATGAGAAGATTGCTTCGTTTATTTCTGTCCTGGCTCATAACAAAAAGAATAGGGTAGTGAAGTTTGACTTTAAACGATCGGGTCAAACTATTAGCAAACATTTTCATACTGTCCTAACTGTTGTACTCAAGCTCCATCCCATCCTCCAAATGAACCCTGAACCAGTAGATGACAGTCTCACTAATTCCAGTTGGAAGCATTTTAAGGTACCACAAAACTTCAACCTTTTTCATTTTTGAAAACTAGAATATTTTAGACTTATGACTTGTTTTGTACACACTATTAGGGCTGTCTCGGTGCATTAGATGGTACTTACATCTGAGTAACTGTGCCCGAGACTGATAAGGCAAGATATAGAACACGAAAAGGGGATATAGCTGTCAATGTTCTTGGAGTCTGTGATACCAATATGAAATTTGCATATATCCTAACCGGATGGGAGGGTTCTGCAGCCGATTGTTGGGTTCTACGGGATGCGGTTACTAGGGATCAAGGTCTAAAAGTACCGCAAGGTACAATTATAATTAATTAACTTAATATTGCTACAATAATTATGGTAGTTTAAGACCTAATATAGAGATATATTCGTTCAAAATTATTTTTTTTATTAACATGCCATTACTATTTATGTGACAACGGCTACATGAATGTTGAGGGATTTTTAACCCCATATAAAGGGGTCCGATATCATCTGGATGAATGGGGCGAGGGTTCTTCGGCCCCACAAAATTATAAGGAGTTCTTCAATATGCAACATTCGAAGGCGAGAAATGTAATTGAAAGGTCTTTTGGCCTTCTGAAAAAGCGTTGGGCAATCCTTCAAAGTCCTTCCTTTTACCCCCTGAAGTCCCAAAATAGGATTATAATGGCCTGTACTTTGCTGCATAATTTTCTGAGGAATGAGATGCCGGAAGACCCACTTGAGGATGATCTTGATGATATAGAGATATTGCATGAAGATGATGAGGCAAGGGTCTACATTGATAGAGTTGAGTCATCTCAAGCATGGTCCGGGTGGAGGGACAACTTGGCTCATGCTATGTTTGCTGAATGGAGAGGACCAACAAACCATTGATAATAATAACAATATGTCTAAATATTTACTTTATTCCCACAATTCCATGTAATATTGTTTTGGGATTATTGTATTATGTGCTATCAACTGAATTTCTTTTGGTTTTTAAATTATTGGATGACCCTGTGACAGAAATATTTGTGAGTTTTGGAACTTTGTAACCATGTGTGCAATTTAGTATGTTGTTGTTTCAAATCTTGGCCCCTTTATTGATGTTGTATACTTTTTAGTTGTCCATGAAATTTGCCTACATTGTTTCTGTGTTGTTGCATCTATGAATCAGATGACCTAAGATTTTTTTCCATCGTATTGCTCCAGATTCCATGGCTGCCCCAAATGCTCAATTTGCGGGCCCGTCTCGTAGGAGGAATGACAAAGGGAGAAGGTGTTGGAGTCACCGGGAAGAGGAAGTGTTGTTGCTGGGACTAAAAGAACTAATAGCAATTGGCTGGAAATCCGATAACGGATTTCGGGTAGGCTATCTTCAGAAATTACAAAGCTTTCTGACCAAAGAGTTCCCCGGGACCGACCTCAAAGCAACACCGCATATTAACAACAAAATTCATGGTTGGAAGAAGCTCTATGGCAGCCTCTTCTCCATGATGTCTAAGAGTGGCATCGGATTTAACACCACCATAAAAATGATTGAGGCCACAGATGAGGCTTGGGAGGCATACTTGAAGGTAATAAGGAAGCAATATATGAATTTAGATAAGTTTTTTTATATTGCTACGTCACATAATAATTTAACTTGGTGTCAACTTATGTACTAGGTTGATGCTGCTGCAAAGTTTACGAGGTTCAAATCTTGGCCCTTTTATGAAGATTGGTGTGAGGTTTTTGGAAAAGACAGGCCGACGGGCAGTGAAGCTACGGGCTCTGTTGGTGCAGTGAATGAGGTGCTGAACGAGGGTAGAGTGAATGAAGAGGACGGATTCGAAGGCTACGAGAGGATATTTGAAAATGCTGAAGAAACTGCTGACAACATACCAATGGAAGAGCCACCCAACGGTGCCTCAAGCAAGAAGAGTGTTCGGAAGAAGAGAAAGGTAGTGTATAACTTGGAGCCAATTTGTGAGATTCTTGGGAAGTTCTGTGAGAGCTCTAGTGCGAGGTTGGGTGAGATTGCAACACGTATTGGTTATGAACATGACATGTCAGCTGCGAGAAAAAAGGTTTGGGCTGCTGTAGAGAAGATTGAAGGTATGACACTGAAGGACATACTTCTTGCGTCGAAGCTGCTGGTGAAGAATACCGAGGACATGGAGCTATTTTTCAGTCTACCTGATGTTGCACGCGAAGAATTTGCAAAGATGAAGTTGGCCGGCAGCCTTTAATTTGTTTAGAGGCGTGTTTGGGAAATACTGCTCTTTTGATCATGTTAGCACTAACTTACTAGACTTTGCTTATGTGCAAATTATTAGTGTTAATAGTTTTTTTTGGCTGATGAACGTGATACTAATATCAGCAGATGCTTCAATGAACACATTTAACGATTGTCAGAGCCAATGATGTACTTTGTAGCAACAAATTTTCTGATGTATTTTGATCCTAAAAAATTCTGATGTAGTTTGCTGCCCAACAGTTCTAATGCATGTTGATCCTTAAAATTTTTTATGTATTTTGGTGCCTCAAAGTTCTGATGTATCTTGATCCTAGTCAATTCTGATGTATTTTGATGCCAAAAAATTCTGTTATATCTTGCTGCCCAGAAGTTCCTAATGTATATTGATGCTAAAATATTATGATGTATTTGGATAAAAAAAATCTGATGTATAAGTTTGTTGTCCAAAAGTTCTGTGGTATGTTGCTACTAAAAAATTCTAATGTGACTTAATGCTTAAAAAATCCGATTTATATTGAATGCTCAAAATTCCTGCAAAGTAAACAGTCTGTTTCTCCAAACGTAACCATCATGCATTGTAAATTATCATCATTTAAATATGGAAATTGGCAGATTTTGGTAAACAATCTAGGAACAATTGCAAGTTCTGGGACAAAGGAATTCAGGGAGGCACTGCATGCAGGGTTTGATGTAAGCATTAAGCTCTCTTTTATAAGTCTATCATTTTTTGTATGAGACTGAAATCATTTTCCCATTACAAAGCACAAACCATTATTCTCACTATTTTCTTTTTTATTTTTTCGTTTTTGAAATCAAAACAAATAAGATACGCATACTACTATGATGAGCAGAAATAGTTATCAAAGCATACGTACAAGAAATCATAAGAACAGAAGTTTCGTACTTCAGATTGAGCTTAACTGAATGAGAATAAAGCATTAGAAATACAATGACCGAAAGTGTCACCTTTTCACAAGGAACTATAACCTCTCCGAAGAGACCGTCAAAGTCGAGTAAATGGGCTTCACACTCTCTACAGCCTTCTTGAAACAACTAGAAATACATCCTAAGGAAGAAACAAAGCTAAAACAACAGAACAAATGCAAACTGCCAATTACCCACATTCACCATTACATCAATTTACCCATCAAACTTTCTTAAAGGGCGAGAAAGAGGCTACTGAACTGCCCTCTCCCTTGGCTGGACCACGGCTATGTTTCAGATTGAGTTTCTGCTTGTTCTTCTTGCCTTCGGTAGTGGAATAGACAGATGGTGAATTGACCTCACCTTCAGACCCCAAGCTCTCATTGTCGTCGCCCATTATATCTTCCCAAAATTGATTCTCGGCAGTTCATCGGAAAGCCTACGCTGAGCCAAAGCTATGTTTCCACCGTCGTCGTGGTCACTAGAGATCTCGATGACCTCATTCGGGACTTCATCAGCCGAGTTGCGGATCTCCTCAAATAGACATTTCATTTCGTCAAACTTCTTTTCTCCTCGCTCCATGTACGCTGCTGCCATTTTTTCCTTCTGATACAACCATAAAATATTGTAAAAAAAAAATGTTAATATACTAGGAAGGAGACCAGGATAAGTGTCATACAGAAAGAAACTAACCTGACAAATAACCTCCCACAGATCGGGAATGCATTGCACCTGATTTCCCCTTTCACTGTGCGAAACGCCGCTTAAAGAAATCAGCCACCGGAACACGCCGAAGCGGTGTTTCAGCTTCCTCAACTTCATCCAACACGACATGTAGTCAAAGTCAGTGTAGAAGTGACGGTTAACTTCCTTCATGGCACGTCTAATGGACAAACTGTTGTTGCCACTTACCGAGTAAGTCCCCACCAATGATTCATCAACCAGCACATCAATGAACTTCTCTTCGACAGCCCTAGTCCATGATTTAGTGTAGAAAACTTTGTCTTGATCAAGTGCAATCGGTGCCATTTTTTGTGTATGAGATAGATGCTAGTAGTTGTGGTAAATTGGTACAAGATAGACATATATATACAAATGTTGGTACCAGATAATCTATTTGAAATCAAAGGACAAATTCAACACGAAGGCTGCCATGTCAATCTTCAAAGTATGCAAAGCAAGGATTTACTAATTTGAAGTCAAGTATGCTGGAAATCATACCTGCTATGTTAAGGATTCTTGGCTGCAAACAAGTTAGGGCAAAGAATATATTCTCCCCTATGTTGAACCTATATGCCTAAACTCAATAAAAATAAAAGCAAATCCTCCATATAACATCAAATCAAATCCATTACAGGGAGCAATATTTTGCTTTTGGTCATTGTATTACACAACCAAAGTGAAGCTATGAAATTTATATACAAGTCAGTCTGCTATGTATCATAAAAGGCAGAATAGAATCCATCCTTTATAAGGCACAGAATATATTCTGTTGACAAAAACAAAATTCCAAGGCATGCTTACAAGACCTCTTATCCTGAATCTGCGTCTTTGGACGCTTTTTTGTTCTAAACACGTTACAAAATATAACAAAAACGCAAAACCATAGCTAATGCTCCAACAACTCCAATTTTAATCGCATTTCAACATATCAAATACACAACAAAAATCAAGTTGGTACTAATACATTATTTTAAATTAAATTGCTACATGACTTTCGGATTTATACTCGAATAGAAAAAAGCAAAAAATACCATGGCCACAACAAATGCTACACATACTTGCCTTGACATTTGTGAGGTGCGCCTAACTTTTTCAGTTATTGTAGCCTCTAACTGCAGCCTTAAGATAAGAGCATCATTTCTAGCCTTTTCAGTAATCAACTTGGACTCAAGCTCCTTGATTTTGGTATGCTCCTCTACTAGTCTGCAGCCAAGCTCTTCACATATGCCCTCTTCTTCAATCAATCTCGACTCAATTTCCGTGAGTCTGACTTCGTATTCATTTAATCGACGTATCAATCCGGGGATAATTTGCTTGGCACGGGCACACATTTCTGGATCAATCTACCTGTGGAATCCACAATTTGCAACCTAAGGCGAAAACTAATTAATCATTGTTTTCTAAAAATTGAAAAAATCACTACAATAACTGAAGTATTAGGCGAAACGTAACCAACCCCAATGCCGGAACACTTTATAAACCTACGACCCGGGTTAGGTAGCTTCCATGCCGTGAATTGGACGCACTCCAAACCACATTCACAAGGTTGTCTTGTCGTATCGATTGAACCAGACGAAATTGGACTGCCTGCAATGTAGATTTAACCCAATTCGGTCATAAATTTATGAACATGTCGTCAAAAAAAGAAAAGTAGCAAAATGAAACAAATATTCGCAATAATTTTCTTACCTCTCGAGTTGCCGCTCGTCGATTGTGACATTGTTTTACATGCGATCGGTGGGATGAGATTGAGAAGGATATGAAAAATCGAAAAGCGATTTAAGGGTTTACAACCATCGCAAATTGGCGGAATGAAAAATTGGTGATATCTATACCCTATCACAAACATTCAGATCTCCAATTCTTGGTTTTGAGTAAGAATTCATATCTTCGTGATCTGGATATTCATGTTCTTCTCGTCAATTACGCGATTTGGGCTGAGGAGGGGTTTTCTTTTCATTAAAATATAAGTAATTATTTTATGGCAAGGGAAAATTTATTTTCTGATGAGGATAAATACGTAAATTTTTTAGATTATAAACATCATAAACCAGGAAAGCAAACAAGTTTTTTGGCTGGAGATATACATGTACACCCATCAAATCAAGCCAACCAAACAAGTTACTTGGTAATGTATGGGTGTGGCATAACATGAAAAAGCCCGAAAGTTTCTATTAAGAGGTATACCTATAGGAACTAGCAAACGGCCCCCTAGTATGTATCTTACAGGGTAACAAAGAATAAACCTCCACACACTTTCTTATTCCCCGTTCTTTAGCGTAACTTATTTTCTTGTTTTAGGGAATTCATTGGTGCAACTTGACTGTTTGTCAAGCTGGAAACCGCAAGAAAACTATCCAAAACATGGAATACCAGAACAACCTATGATTAACATATGTCAGTAACATAACAATAATTCCTCTGAAAGTGCTCGCTCAAATATTTATATTCAGAATTTCTGGATATTGGGAAATCGCTATAGGGTGTAAATGGATGCGATTGCCTCAAGATGATTCTCCTTTCCAACGTAATGTCTCACAAGACTACATCATATGATGAAGATCCAATGATACACTGGGTGTATTAACCAGCTTCTAGATACAAGAAGATGCGCCATCAACGAGTTACAATTTTATATCAGATTGTTGACTGAACTTTTCAAGAAAACCCTTCAACCAACAAGCGATACTTCTCAGGTGTGTGTGGGGGTACTAGAATCTCAAAAAAAGCTACTCATACAGAGCAAACCCACCCTTCTGGATACTAAGTCTCACCGCCAAACTGCTTTTGGATGTCGTTGAAGGACACTGTGGCGGTTCCTCTCCTCTTAGCTCTCGGCTGGGATGAGTGCTCCTTCCATCCAGTCATATATATTACCTGAAAATCGTTACAAAATCAAGACTGTGGAACTAAGATGAGGGTGTAAAGGAGGAAAATAGCATACAAAGAGGGAGGAATGTTTGGTCCGATCAATTGACAGTTGCATATCACACCATAGTTCCACAGCATGATATACCATAAAATCATTCAAAAAGAGGCCTCATTTTATTTACTTGCCCATTTTTTATAAATAGGTCAAACCTCAAGGGTAGTTGTTCTATTCAACCCCAAAAGAATCTATCAAAGCTTAGAGCTGAAAGAAAACCGTGATTATTTATTTACTTATTTTTTGGGTTCAAGAGCATGAAGGATTAGTGTGTTTTGAACAAAAACTCTTCTAGTACAATAGTGATACTCAGGTTCAAGAATCCATGGTTTTACTGTTTTAGCCCCAAATCGGCTTCACCAGGTCTTCATCTAAGCGATGATTCGTAACTTAAGCATGGTTACGTGAAACTGATACATGTTGTGGGGTAAACAAACATTACTTGAAATTGCAATCATACATATGTCAAAATGGGTGATTAATAATTTCATAGGAATAGTTCTTATAGGAGATGTCTGGAGTGATATACTGTTCAAATCACCTGGAATGTTGCTGGGATGGTGCCATCTTCTGCCGCAAACATCGACTCATAAATAGCTGCTGTAGCCAGCGCAGTATCTCTCTTCAAACTCTGTTTCAATTTTATCTATTAGAGAAAGAAGGCACATAAACAAACTGAAACTAGATCTCTTTTTTTCTCAGAAACAGGAAAGAACAAAATCACCGAAAATTCCAAAATACATGTAACGGTGAATATGTCTTACTTTGGTTGTTTGAAACAGAGCATTAGTTTCGCCCATAGTACGAAGATGTTCTATCAGGTCCAGAGCTACATTGAAGGGCAGAGTAAATCATGCATTACATTTTCCCAAAAAACAAATTATGCAATACAACCTTAATGTTTTCCAAGCAGATTGCGTTCCTTGTGATAACAATCAACACCCGTGTACTAGATCTCTTTCTATTAATTTAAACATATATATGTTGTTCCAATAAGTAAGCATGTGGAGAATGAAAAAAGAATGGCTAATGTACTGAACTTACAAGAAAGTATGATGATATGGTGAATTAAATAGATTCACATACTCATATTCCACAATATGCTGACAAAGAACAAAGGAAGAAACATATCACAAGTGGAAATTCCCTACACTGTCAGATTTCGGGAAGTAATAATCAGTCATCGGGACTAAAATTGAGTACTTTAAAGCAAGCCATATCAAGTGATAGAAGAAGCTTGAAAAGCATAAATCAAATCCAGGTGAAGGGGGAAAAGAAAGAATTGTGGATCACAGAAACTCTACATTTGGTCCCCGAGGACAAGTTCCTTATATTTAGTTGAAAATCATTTATCTCAAAACTATCCCTTAAATTTCGAAATTCAGCAGGGTATATTCTTTTGTGAGTATACTTAGTTTTATTGTTGCATGAGTATGATGTGCTTAAGGGTACAATTGACAAGAAACACACGATAATTTGTTGATTTGTAAAGGGAATACCTGATACTTGCGAAAAGCGTAGAAAATCAATGTTAATTAGAATATCGTGATTTTTCTAGATGAGAACAATATCTCAAAGTTTTGAATCATTCAACGACTGCCCTTTGACAATGGAATCTAACTAGATATATAGGAAACTAAAATCAAACCCTAGTCTAGCCATTGTAAGGCAAAATTGATAAAATCTAGCTAAATTATGGAGTTAAATATAATCCCCAAAACTATAGTATTGAAACTTAATTGAAAATAAAATTTCTGCGTAATTCATGACCAATATCTTAATTTTAATTAACTTTTTTATCCCATTGTGCTATTTTCGTATTTTCTTTTGGCTCTACACCAAAGTAACTTCAAAGAAAAAAAAATCGGCTGCTATAGAAAGGTCACACTTGATGAATGATGTTTCATGTCGAACAATAACAACTGCCTGTTATGGGACAGTAGTTGATCTAATTATAGCTGAAGAAGTAATCCCAAGTCAAACATAGTTATACCTTAACAGGGCAACTGAAGAGCACAGTGGGAAAGATGCGAGAGAGGGCTGAAGAAGTAATCCCAAGTCAAACATAGTTATATCTTAACAGGGCAACTGAAAAGCACCTTTACCAGAGCACAGTGGGAAAGATGCGAGAGAGGGCTGAAGAAGTAATCCCAAGTCAAACATAGTTATATCTTAACAGGGCAACTGAAAAGCACAGTGGTAAAGGTGCTAGAGAGAGAGAGAGAGCTCAAATCTGTGAAAGAGAACTTGAGGTTGGCAAGACCTTACGAACATGTTTCTAAATCACACTGGAGAATGGAGATGACTACAATCACCTTTAGAATAAAAAACTCACAATTCTCTCCTAAAAAAACATAATGTCCGATGGAGCAGGATTTTATGCTTTGATCCATAAACATCAATGCTTAGCACGTACCATTGTTATATCTCACAGTATACTCATCAACATCAACTCCAGGAAGGGTGAAGCCTGCTCTAGTTAAAAGATTTCCTGCATCACGTACCTATAAGATCAAATTTAGCATGGTCACCTATAAGCCACAAAAATGTAATGAGTGTGTCACGCTTTCCAAGAAATATGAGGGAAAACACTGCCACAACCATTACTATTACTTTATTGCAGAAGCCAACTCTATAAATAAATAAGTACAACATAACTGATCACTTTATTGGCACTTGGCAGAACTCAATTATGAAACAGCTCCAATTAGAGTAATTTTCTAGAAATATATGTGCAGATAATCAGAAAAGAGATAAGCGATTAACTGAAATTTGAAAGTAAGAATCTCAGCTAACAGGCGTTAGGACCAAACCCACTGAACCAACATCAACTTAAATACACGGACAGATTTTTGCTGATAATTTAAAAATCAGCACATACAAAAACCAATATGTCATATTATTGGGAGCTGGAGATAACTGCTTGTCCTGTCAAATGGAGATAATTTAAGGAACCACTCTATCCCCTCCAACTACTTATCGAACCTGCCAAATGGCCTATTCCACTTACAGCTAGGTTGGATTGGGGATCAACCTTTGTGCGAGTTTCCCATTTAACTAACCGAGGAAGAAAGCTTCAGCATGAAATGTAACAGGTGGGTTTCTTTTATGCTTTCTTTGGTTTTTGTTTTGGTGAGCATTATGTGTCCTGGACCATTGGACCAGTCGTCCAGATCACACCTGTCAAAAAGTTTAAATGGCCCTGGAGAACAGTCTAAATATAATACAATTGGCAATACCTGTGCCAAAGGTGACAACCGAGGACTGATGCCTCCTTCACGTTCCATTTGTGCTACAGTGCATGCTATTCTCAGCTCTCTGAAAGACAAATATGGAGAAACGTAAGGCTTTCCACTAAACGCAATCTAACAGCTCCATGTATAAAGTTGAAGATGTAACCTTAAAGTTTCTCCACCAAAAATAGCTCCCAGAAAAAGGCCATCAGGCTTAAGAGCTAATCTACTCTGCAGCAGGAAGAATAAAGCAAAAAATGTCTTTAATAACAGGATGCCATATTCATCTACATGAAACAATAAAAGCTGAAGAACCAAGAGAAGTTCATTAATATCGATTATTATACAAATATAAGTCACGGACAAGTGACGAACAATTAGAAACCTGTATCATGGCTCCAGGGAGATCATTTGTCCAGTGAAGCCCCAAGCTACCAATAATGAGGTCCAGAGAACTAAACAACCACAAAAATCATTATGAACCAGCCATTGCTTTTTGCTAAACCATGAAGGCACAAGGTCTAAGAACTACAAGATGCATAAATGCAGGTCATATTGTGCATACTTTTCCTTCACAGGCAAAAACTCTTCGTCAGCGACAATGAAGGATGTTTCAACATTTTTGTTTGGCGAATTTTGTTCAGCTTGCTGACATAATTTCACCATGTCAAATGAAGCGTCCATCATTGTAAGCTTTTCAATGCCACCTGAAAAGATAGAAAGATAAGCCTGGTTACTGGAAACTCATGAATGTCAGAATAGGAGGTGTTCTTAAAAAAGAATCTGTACACCAGTGCTGAATATTTTTGTGCTTAATGATGTGACCACCGCCTATTGTTCATACAAACCATGAGATTTCAAAATTGATGCACCAATTAAACTGCCTTGGTTACCAGTTTCAATGCAGGATGGTTTTTCAGCCCACTCGAATAACAATATTTTTTTTAAAAAGATATCCCACATGATGACTCTCACTCAAATGAAAAGTAGTGTAAAATAAATTCTACTGGACATTTTCAGTCATATGGATGACTTTTCAGAGCAGTAATGTGAGACTATCACATTAACATAACTTTGAAAGTGGAGTTAGGAGCTAATTTAGCAAAATGCCTTTGATCAACAATTCATGTGAATCAGAGAAGATCCAGCTAATTGAAATGCTAATATAGTGTTTGCAGGTTGAGTTATTATTGAACTTCAACAAAGTTCTAGAATATTGATTCGCTCTCCATCCTTTTGATAAATAGGAGTGGCAACAACCCTGCATGCTGACAATAGAGCTTCTTCATATCGAACAAACCATATTTATCTTTCATCACAAGTCAACCTATTTTAGACTTATAATTTATACATTCCACATACATGCACATATATTGCACCATTGTAGCACTCGATACATAATAGACAAAGCAAAAATCAACTCAAGTGAGAAAGAAACAACCACGTACTAAAAAAAATGCAACATTACTGCTTAATGTATTTTGAGAAAGGCAACTTATAAGCTAGACGGTAAACACAATCATCAAGACAGATAAATTTTAATTCTCACCACGTCCATGCAACAAGCGCCTAATTGCTTCTAATGAACCCCCCATACATAATGCTGTGGGAAATGTCTTTTTACAATCCTACAAGGATAAAAGGACAACCATTAAGGAAAATTCAAGGGAAATCCTGGAACCATAACAAACCAATAACAGGCAACTTTCAACAATGCATGGGCACAGTTCAAAACATACATTGGGCAAGTCCAACATAAGCATGACAAGAACCTCTTGGTCACGCTACTTATATAACATTTACTAATCGACAATTATATTCTTGACAGAAGCAATAATTACAAGTAGCTACTTTCCTGCACATAATGTTAGAAGCGAGTTTCTATAGTTACACAAGACATCATAATAGTGCATGCTTCTCTCCTCACAGTCAGTTCTCAAATTTGAACAAGTCAATGTGCTGCAGTCATTAATCATAGGTCAAATATATGGAACACATCCACCACTCAGTTCTCAAATTTGTTCTATGTTCATCCAGTAACCAATTATCATCTAAGGTCCAGATAACTTTTAACAAATACTTCTACAAAATTCAACTAGCTTCACAAGAAACGTATTTCTTTAGCTTAATTGAAGTAAAATAGGTATGAAGACTATTGAGCATAAGGATATCCATTTTCCAGCCTCTTCCTGCTATAAAAATAAATGAATAAATAAATATTGGAATTCTACAATGTTAATATATATTACTAATATTTAGTAAGGGTTACCGGCAGACTTATGTTTCTCAACTAGCGAACATCAAACAGCTACAAATATTTTTGCAACAGTAGAAGCAACTATAATCAAGCTTAACGTCATAAACTTACTGTATCATTTACGCATCACATATAAAAATTATTTTGACAACTTTTGCTCAACGTTTATCTACTGAAAATCAAAATTCTAAAGTTCAAATGAAGTAATTATCAAGGAAAAAAGTCACCTCCAACCGATCCAGTAAATTTTCAGCGACCGCATCAAGCAAAGAATCCTCCCCACGCATTAACCAAGCAGCTCTATCCCGCTGTAAGTAATTTTTTATAGAAAAAAAGTAGTTAAACTACAGACAACCTACAAAATAAAGAAGCACCAATTTTGAAGAAGGAAGATCAGGTTACGTAATAAGCACTGAACTTGTTTGCGCTTGAGATTACGGTCGAAGATTCTGACTCTGGAGCTTTGGTCTGTACAATAAGATCTACAGCTTCTCCATAAATGACTGCTTAAGCTTCTCCGGCAAAGATCGGCGGTGGCTCTCATTTCCAAATTTGTAGGAAAACCCGATTACTCAACCGTGCCAGTTCTGAAATTGAGAGTATTTTTCCGGTTGAGTTCCGGTAGTCCAAATCAATCGGGCTAGTAGTTCAGCTGGGCCATCAGGGTGGCAATTGGGCTTTGAGGTCCAGGGCGTTAAATGAACTTGGGCCTTCTCATGAAGCGGACTTCAGGGTGCCAATAAAAAGCCCAATTAACACGAACGAGTTCTACAAGTAATTATTTGGTTATCGTTAGTTATTTGGGCCTATAGACCTAGCCCATGAATCGAATACTTACACACTTGCATGATCATGAAGTGGCATTGCCAAAACTATTTGGATTCAATTAAAGGATAAATATTTTCTTTGATATCCAATGTTTCTGAGATGAGTTCGTCTATCTGAAATTGTATTTCATTTGGTACTAAAAAAGTCTATATAAATCATATCTTTTAAGTGATATTATTATTCAACCGATAATTATTGTGACGAAAGATGATTCAACAGAGAATGTAGGAGAATTATGTAGAAGACGATACAAATTCTTAAAATGAAGGATTTCATCTAAGATCTCATTTATATCCGGCTACCCCTCCTCAAACCTACAGTTGGATGTTATTTTTAGAAGTTTTTTGCCTTTTATTCTTCTCCATTTCAGTTATCGTTTCTACCCGGCTACACGGCCTCAAACCTCATAATTGGATGTTAGATGTTTCTTTATTTTGTTTTCTTTTTTGTTCTTTTCACATAGGTAATTACGTGAGCTCAAAATAACTCATGTTGGCATTAAAAAAATCTAGAGAGACTGTAAAATGTAGCTCAAATATGATCAAACATATATTCAAAATTCAAGTAAATGGTAGTTAAGGGACTCAGATGGAATTCTTGAGGTGGATTGAGGGCATATAAGTAAATTTGCTAATGATTTGAATTGAAAAGGAAATCGGAAGATTTGTTGGGCCGTAAATCTCAGTTTTTGGGCCAAACCGTTAGCAGAGTGTTCGTTTGGGAATCAAGCAACTTGGACCAAACACGTGCATGGAAGTTGTTCTCAATTCTGTTACAAGTTTACTTGTTCTTATGATGTATAACTCGCGTGTAAGAGTGTGCGAGAAGTTACTAATCAGAGAGAGAGTTTATAGAGAGACTTTTCTTGTAACTTGAGAGATATACAATTGAGAGAAAGATCAATGGTGAGGGACAATAGTTGATTAAGAGCTATTGTTGAATTGAGAGTTCTTTCTTCTAACTGTCGCCCCATGACCTGCCCCGCACGGGGCAGATCCGCCCCGCCCCGCCCCGCCTCGGGTCAACAACACATTGAAACTGAAATGGAAAAGGAAGAAACCTTGATCTGAGATGGCGGCGGACTGAAGCGGAAGCGGCGGCGGCAGCAGTAGTGGTGGCGTCGGAAGCAGCAGCAGGGGCGGCGGCGTGTCCGAAGCAGCAGCGGCGACGGCGGGCACGTCTGAAGCAGCAGCGGCGGCGGGCGCGTCTGAAGCAGCAGCGGCGGCAGGCACGTCTGAAGCTGCAGCGGCGGGGCCGTGTCTGAAGCAGCGGCAGAAGGGATAATATTACATTCAAGAAAATGCTAGATAGTAAAAAAGAAAATAAAGAAAGTAACTTCTTCTTGGATCAATTAAAAGTCGTTCAAACTCTCCTATTGATTCAACTGACAAAGAGACAAGATCAAAGCATCAATCTGAAGGCTTCGCTACAATTCAAGCGAACTTCAATAATAGTTCAATCAGCTTAAGTCTATTCATCCACAGCCCGGAAACTGTCAATTTCTGCACTATCAGAATCAGATCCAACTTCATACTGATGGAATAATTTCTAATGCGATTTTCAGCAGTAAACAGTACTCATCAACATCATTTCATTCTCCCCAACCCTGTATAATCCAACAAACTAATATAGAAGTACACTACATCACACTAAATAAAAGTCGAAAATTCCTTTTTCAGATTTTATCCATCGTTTCAGAAGCAAAACTACAATCAACAAAACGAAATACAGACATACAAACGCACTAAAATCTTCATAAAAGCAAAATTTATGAAGAGAGAGAGAAAGGAGAGATTTCTTACTCCGGCAGAGAGTAGCAACGACTGAAGAAGCGATCGAATTGGGGAACTGAAAACCCTAGCCGCAGAGGGTTGGATTTAAATCGGGCCAGAATGGATATAGGTTGGGCGTAATGGGCCTTAGAAAGGATTCGGGCTTGAAATTCGGGTGCTAAAAAAAAAAAAAAAAAAAACTCTAAGAGCTTATAAGATCTAAAAAAAAATAAGTTGCTATAGCCCATCTTATTTTTTAAGGTCTTAATTATTATACTCAAATTTCACACTTACACACACTTCACACACTATACACATTTCACACACTATACACATTTCACACAGTATACACACTAGACAAACACTACACACACTATACACACTCTACACACCACCACACATACTACACTCATTTTCACACACTATACACACTTCACACACTACATACATTTCACACACTAATCAAAATGTGTGTTTTAATATTAATTTTTAAATTAGATCCCAAATTTATAGATAAATCACTATATTCAATTGCAATCTTATAAGCTCTTTTATTCAAACACTTTGTTAACTTATAAGCTCCTTGAAATTACATCTTATAAGTTCTTGAAATAACTTATAAGATGTTGGAGCTTATAAGATGTTTAAAATAAATTTGGCCAAACAACATCTAGAAAGGGTGATAAAAAACAATTAATCAACATTTACCTTGTTTATTGATTCAAATAATCAACTTTAGGAAACAGGTTGATATAATCTCAATTCCTAATTTTTCTTATTAGATAAAATTCCATTGAAATTAGGATGTCGAATTTACCAACTCAAGTTAACCGATCTTAAATTAAATTTTTAGTTTTTTCAAATGTTAGATATTTATTAGAACTTCGAGAAGCAAAAGAAACTGTAAGTATAAAGAACTCTGACTCACCAAAGTTCCATACTCAGAATTATTTAATACATTTTGATTACTTTTAAAGAATGAGTCTGGCGAGAGCTATAAACAAATATGTTACTTAATTGAGGGTTGTCTTGAATTATTCACATGTCCACAAATTGGTTGTTTCATGTTAGCCTTACCCATTTCACGCCAAGAAAAGCCTTCACAGGGCTGAATTACCCAGACACTACTGAAGAGTAATTAATATATAAATCCAGAAAATTAAAGAATAGTTCAAATTGATATTTTGAAATTTGCAGAAATTAAAACAAAATCATATTTGCCTAATAATTAATTTTGGAGAGGAAGCCCAAGTACTCAATTAATGGATTAGCTAGGAATAGGTTAATTATTCCAAATAATTACGTGTTTTGATTTTTTTTAATTAAAAGTCCAAGAAAAACGAGTGACCCGGTCCAAAATCAACTTATTCTTCACATAATAATGAACAATGCATTCCTACCTCCATTTTATCTATTCTACCTACCTCAACTCCAAAACCAAACAAAACGATAGAGAATTTTCATATAAACTTTTCAAAACTTGTCTCTTCTTCCAACGTGGGATGAAAGGAAACTAGTATCAAACCCCTGACCTTTCACTTCTCAAAGTAAATGAGCAAATAGGATAACACAACCCAGAAAACAGACTACTCTACATATAATCATCAAATATAATACAGCAAGGTTCTTTATACTACTGTAGGATACAATCACCAAATATAATATAATAACTACATGATAAAAATCCAATACAATAAGGTTCTTTATTCAAAACATGAAGCCTTAGCAAGACACTAGTTTTCCTATTAATCTTCCCAATATATCCATTTTAATTTACAGTAGAAAAAGCAAAATGACAAGCTTCAAAAAGAAATTTAAGTAAATAAAGAACACATAAAAGCTCTCAACTGCCAATGACTGTAAACGTGCAATGTTCCCATGAAGAAACTTAAGCTACACACTTCAATCTGGAGATATTTTATCAAAATCAATCCATATATTTTTAACAGAAGCGATCTTCGAACAATCAGGTCCGCCATCCTTCATGCACCTCCCATTTATTTTAGGGCACCCTCTAATTATTAGAGATTCAAGTGAACCAGGCAACAACCCTTCAGGCAATGAAACCAGCTGCGCGCAGTGACATATTTCCAAATGTTGGAGAGAGACGAGATGTGAGAGAGATGGAAGAACATGGAGTTTCGGGCAATATCTAATGGCAAAGCGGCGAAGGCATGGGAAGTCACCATCTTCCAGTCCAGACCATTCTTCAAGGTTAAGCATGTTGTCAATAGTCAATTTCTCTAGCTTTGGAAATGCATTAGATCCTTGGGTTCCGTAATTCCTGCAGAAGAGTGTGTTAATGTTCTTCAAGTTGTTCATATCCACAATGTGGAGACTCTTAAGTGAAGGCAGCTCTCCAATAGAAGGCAGGATATCACAGTTTATGCACTTGTACAGGGTAATGCTGGCAAGATCAGTAAATGATGGATTGCTTATCCAACTCGGAAGTTTTGAACCTCTATAAAATGTTAACTGTAACTCTTGGAGCTGAAAATGTGGTTGCAGATATTCTAAGATTTCCATTGTATCCTGACAATCCTCATTTACATGATTATGCCATCTCAACTCCAGCATCTCGATGTGTTTTTTATCGCCCAGGGCAGCTGCCTTTGCTTCCTCTGCATTGCGGACATTTTGAAGATTTGATATGCAAAATGACCCAGTAATTTCATTCATATTTTTCAGCTCCATAATGTCACATCCATCATTCTTTCCAACAAGGAATGCCTGTAGTGTTTGAAGTTGTTTTAAGTTTCCCATCCCTCTTGGCATGGACTTTAATTGGCTAATAACGTCAAGATCTAGATGGCGAAGGTTAATTAACCTCCTCAATCCTCTTGGTAAGGCTGAAATTCCCAAGCAACTTCTAAGCTTTAATGTTTGCAACAGATTAAGACGCTCCATTGATTCAGGTAACCGTTTGATGGGAGTCTCAGAGATATCAAGGAACCGAAGAGATTCCAGTACTCCAATGGAGCCTGGTAATTCTGATATGTGGGTGCAACTCAAATCCAATGTTCTTAAGAGCTTCAAACCCAAAAAGATGTCATTGGGGAGTTGCTTGATCAAACTGCAGCAGTTTTCTTCAATCACTACAAGAGTTCGCAACTTTTTGAGATTTTTCAGCGCATCAGAGAGAGCTCGATCAAGTGTCCTACACTGCCATGTCAAGTGCAAAACTACTTCAGATATCTCAGCATTGCCAGCATCAATTCTGACATAGTGACCCTCTTGAAAGGGCCATGTAGAAGCTTTGGCTGCGTTGACTCTGTATTTCATCCTTCTGTAAAGATGATCGAACTTTGAAGGTACGATGACTTCCTCATTAACCAGAGCATCAAAGTATGAATTAGCAACATCTTCCCTTCTTTTTTTCGTTTCAAATACAATGCAGTCTTCTGCAGTCCACATCTGTACTAACTTATCCTTCTCAAATTCAGAGTCTGGAAGAAATAGAGTGCAATGTTCAATACATCTTTGGAAATTTTTGTGATGTCTTGGATCCTTTAATCCTCCATCAACTATGCGATCTTCATCCTTTACGGAAAGCTTGGGTTTTTTCTTTCTGGGACTACTTTGTTCTTCTACTTCACGTGTAGTTACCTCGGATAATGTAGCACCAGAGATAGACCCAAGTACAGTTTTGACAGAGAATTCTCTCTGCAGAGAATGATATTTAAGGTTTAGTGGAGAAACAACATGGTACGACATCATACCACAATTTCACAAATAAGCAAAAAGATGTTTTGTATTCTCCTTTATAACATATGGTTACTGAAGGAGGCCAAGCAGCAGCAGAGAAATCTAAATCTCCAGTGAAAAAATCTTCCTGCAAAGTGCCAATATTAATAATAACATGTAGTTACCTCGTATGAAGTAGCGCCAGCATGAAATACAGATGCGCCGTCAACAAAAAAATCCTTCTGCAAGTGCAAAAGGTAATGCTCTTGCAGTTTATTCAAGGAACAATAAGGAACGGGGTCGTAATATACTTTCATAAATAAATAAATAATTTGCATTCTCCTTCACAACAAGCAGTTACCTCATATAAAGCAGCATCAGGATGACATAGAGATGGCTGGTCAAAAGAATAATTTTAAGTGCAAAAGTTATCAATCTTCGGGTTTATTGGAGAAACAATAAGGAAGATCATTACCTTCATAAATAAACCAAATATTTTATATATATGTGTGTGTGTGTTCTCCGAGATAACTGGCAGTGTTACCACTTACCTCATGTGATAATGTATGAGGGAAGGATGACTGCACAGCTTGTAATCCCCACTGCAAAGTCGAAGATATCACTGTTAATTTAAGAAACACCTATGAACAGGATCATATTGTTCCTTCATAAATAAACAAAAATACATTTTGCAATCCCCTTCAAACATGTAGCAACCTCATCTGATATAGGAGGGGCAAGAGATAAAAATCCAGCTTCAAGATCCCCCTGCAAAGTTAAAAGATATTACTGTCAATTCGAGAAACAAGGAAGAGGATCACATTATACTTTAACAAATAAACAAATAAGTTATCTTTATGTCCCTTCATTACATGTAGTTGCACCAGATGATACAATAGGAGAGAGAAAAGAGATGTTTAACTGCAAATACCCCCTGCAAAATTAATGATGCTAATATACTATGGCTAACTTAAGAAGAGCAAGGAATAATGACAACTTCATAAATTAAAAACCACACCTTGCACAAAACTTCATAAAATTGTATGTACATCACTATGATAATGTGCAAAACGAATGAAATTCCCCTTTATGAATAATAGAACCAGTAAGCATGTTAGCTACATGTTATATTTCTATTATGGCCTCAGTTCAAAATTTTCTGTTTAGTTGAAGATCTTTTCCTGCCTCAATTTCCGCATTGTTTCATAAAGGTCTGCTAGATAACTTCAACATAAACCTCATTAACTGATCAACTGTTTTAACAAGTTCTATGATAGATGGAGCAAAATCTCAGTTCGATGTTCCTCTTCAATTGATAAGCAACATAAAATCGAAATATTTTTTGTACCCAGAGTCTAAAAAATTCTGTACTAAAAACAGGGGATCTTACCTTTTCCGTTAACAAAAGCTGTTGAACAAAAAATGGATGGCCAATAAGTTTATCAGCTGTCATTCTCCTGGCTCTATCTCTCTCTGTCTTCATACAACACGAGAGAAATCTCCACAGCTCTATTGAGGGCTTCCGCCCCATTACTCCCTTATGTCGGGATGAGGTAGGAACACGTACTTGATCAAAGTTAAAGTCATTGTAAGACCAATTCAAACCCTTGGACAACTTTAGAATGCATAAGCCCACACTCCAAATGTCCCACGAGAACCTTTCATGAATGTCTGCCATTGCATTCGATTTGATGTTAGTCAAAAATTTCCCCGGGAACAGAACCTTAACTTGCTCCAGATGATTTACGAATATATTCGAGGGCTTGATGTCTCCGTGCCAAAAGTGATTTTGGTGAAGGTATCTCAACCCTAACAGAACTTGATACCCGAATCTAGCGAGGTCGGATTCACTTGTGACGCTGAGGCTGGCGAGGGATCCACGGTCCAGGGGCTCGAGTAGAAGACAAATCGTGTTATTTACGCGGTAGATCTGATAGCATTTCACGAGGTTTGGATGATTCAATTTCTTCAGGATCTCGATTTCGTGGGTGATTTCTTCCGTATAGCTTATACCGATGAATTCCTTCAAGGCATAAGTTTCGCCGGACAGCTGATCGGCGACTTTGAACACCTTGCCGGAGTTGCTAACGTCGATTATGGACTTGATCTCCAAATTATGGAATAGCGGTGTCCTTTGCGGTCTAAATGCTTGGGCTGCGGCTATGAGGATCCTTAGACGATTCCACCTTGATCGCAGCGTCGGCTTCTTGAGATCGACGACTTCCATCTCAGGCCGAAGGATATCTTTCGACTCGACAAAATGAATTTGGATGAAGATATCCTGTGCCGGTGCGACTGTTTCTCGGCAAATTACCAATTTCACCTCATCACTATACTTGGTCAATTAGTCGAATCCACCTCGTCTTCAAAATTAATAGGAAAGTACAATTACGAAAGAAACATCTAAAGGGCATTTTCAACAATCTATATTGAAGATTCATTATGCCTAGCGAATAAGATCATTAACGAGAGAGATGCTCCACGTCAGTATATTAGAACCCCATGAACCAATTTTCAAAGAAAATAAGTCGATAAATTGCTATATTATATTTTATAATTCTTGTAAATAATAAGGTTTACTTTTTAACTAACGCTAACTAGTCTATCCTTGTCAAATTAATCAAAAATCTATTTATCCTAAAAAACGTTTCATAATTGACCACCCCAACTTATGGATCAATCGATATGAGTCTTGACTACATATTTATATGTTAGTAACTATACGCTAAGGTGTCAAGTTCATATTTCTTAGTTTTTAGATAATTTGTGTCACATCAGCATTATTGATGCATACATTTTTTTATTGTCAGTATAAAAGGAAGATCTGAAATAAAAACATATATATATATATGTATATAGTTTTTTTATTAAATCGTCAACTACTCCCAATTCGCAGGCTATTGTAGGTATGCCAAATAATATACAGAAACATGTACATCCGCCCAATTAGACGATCCTATACATCGCTCCCATTTTGCATTCAGCTTACGTATAGGCGCATAATTTTTGTGATACGTGTGGAGAGTGACGTGGAAGTAACTGCTAGCGTGACTGCCATAGTAAATACTCCCTCCGTTTCAAAAAAAATGTCATTTTACACACTGAAAAATTTCACAATAAGTGTAATTTACATGAAAACTACAATTCTTTCAATATTATCTTAAACAACCTACTTAATTTAGTTGATTATTTCCTTATTTTTCATAAAACATATCAATGAAATATCAATCCTTAATTTCTCCAAAAATAACTAAAATGACATTCTTTCTGAAACTGAGGAAATATAAATTACACATCGCAATATGCTATTTTTGTTCGAAGATTATTAAATGTGTGTGATAAATGCACTAACTATAATGAGAATAATGGAGCAAAGTGGGACATAAATGCAACCCAAAATGGAAAGTGCACATTGGAATTAATTGCTCCTATTGAAGCACAAAGTTGATGCTACAAGGATACACACGGAATGGGTTTTTATGAGTAGACTAGAAACAAACGACTTGAGTAAGCAATCTCAGATCATCTTTTATATTATTTTTCACTCTAGGCTTTTTCTCTCTAAAAACTCGGATCCATGTTCTTTGTAAATTTCTCCTATTTATAATGTTGTTTTCTAGTAGAAACACAATTACTACATTTTAAATCATCGATGTCCCATCGAGATCGTGTGGTGATGATGCATGTGTAACAAGTACAAGCCATGTGTCAGGCACACCAGCCGCTGTCCACTACTTACTTTCGGGCCGAGACCGAGAAACATGTGGACGACCTCAGTGTTGCACCAATGAATTCCTCGGTAAACGATCTTTAGGTCATTTGGGTGCAAACATTATCTAAGCCGTTTTTTGGGTGCAAACATTCTCCGGATCATTTTTTCTCTTCAGATGGTCAAATATTCAGGGAGTGTTTTTACACGTTCTCTGGATCAAAATATTTTTGGTGCTTATATCCACAAACTTTTTTCTTTTAAGCCAATTGCTTAAATATTACAAGTTGCTAATAACATTTAAATACGGGTTTTTCAATATTTGGAGAATTACAAGTTTATACACCATAAATCTATATCAGTACATGTATGATTGCCTGCGCGCATACAAGTATGTGTCTTTGTATAGCGGATAAACCCCTAGTATATATTATCAGGGTAACAAAGAATAAACCTCCATACACTTTCTTATTCCCCCTTCTTTAGCGTAAGTTATTTTCTTGTTTTAGGGAATCCATTGGTGCAACTTGACTGTCTGTTTGTCAAGCTGGAAACCGCAAGAAAACTATCCAAAACATGGAATACCAGAACAACCTATGATTAACATATGTCAATAACATAACAATAATTCCTCTGAAAGTACTCGCTCAAGTATTTATATTCAGGATTTCTGGATATTGGGAAATCGCTATAGGGTGTAAATGGATGTGATTGTCTCGAGATGATTCTCCTTTCCAACATAACGTCTCACAAGACTACATCATATATGATGAAGATCCAATGATACACTGGATGTATTAAACAGCTTCTAGATACAAGAAGATGTGCCGTCAGCGAGTTACAATTTTATATCAGATTGTTGACTGAACTTTTCAAGAAAACCCTTCAACCAACAAGCGACCCTTCTCAGGTGTGTGTGGGGGTACTAGAATTTAAAAAAAAAAACACTCATACAGAGCAAACCCACCCTTCTGGATACTAAGTCTCACCGCCAAACTGCTTTTGGATGTCGTTGAAGGACACTGTGGCGGTTCCTCTCCTCTTAGCTCTCGGCTGGGATGAGTGCTCCTTCCATCCAGTCATATATATTACCTGAAAATCGTAACAAAATCAAGACTGGAACTAAGATGAGGGTGTAAAGGAGGAAAATAGCATACAAAGAGGGAGGAATGTTTGGTCCGATCAATTGACAGTTGCATGTCACACCAGAGTTCCAAAGGATGATATATACCATAAAATCATTCAGAAAGAGGCCTCATTTTATTTACTTGCCCATTTTTTATAAATAGGTCAAACCTCAAGGGTAGTTGTTCTAGTTTAACCCCAAAAGAACATATCAAAGCTTAGAGCTGAAAGAAAACCGTGATTATTTATTTACTTATTTTTTGGGTTCAAGAGCATGAAGGATTAGTGTGTTTTGAACAAAAACTCTTCTAGTACAATAGTGATAATCAGGTTCAAGAATCCATGGTTTTAGCCCCCAAATCAGCTTCACCAGGTCTTCATCTAAGCGATGATTCGTAACTTAAGCATGCTTACGTGAAACTGATACATGCTGTGGGGTAAAAAAAACATTCCTTGAAATTGCAATCATACATATGTAAAAATGGGTGATTAATAATTTCATAGGAATAGTTCTTATAGGAGATGTCTGGAGTGATATACTGTTCAAATCACCTGGAATGTTGCTGGGATGGTGCCCATCTTCTGCCGCAAACATCGACTCATAAATAGCTGCTGTAGCCAGCGCAGTATCTCTCTTCAAGCTCTGTTTCAATTTTATCTATTAGAGAGAGAAGGCACATAAACAAACTGAAACTAGATCTCTTTTTTTCTCAGAAACAGGAAAGAACAAAATCACCGAAAGTTCCAAAATACATGTAACGGTGAATATGTCTTACTTTGGTTGTTTGAAACAGAGCATTAGTTTCGCCCATAGTACGAAGATGTTCTATCAGGTCCAGAGCTACATTGAAGGGCAGAGTAAATCATGCATTACATTTTCCCAAAAAACAAATTATGCAATACAACCTTAATGTTTTCCAAGCAGATTGCGTTCCTTGTGATAACAATTAACACCCGTGTACTAGATCTCTTTCTATTAATTTAAACATATGTATGTTGTTCCAATAAGTAAGCATGTGGAGAATGAAAAAAGAATGGCTAATGTACTGAACTTACAAGAAAGTATGATGATATGGTGAATTAAATAGATTCACATACTCATATTCCACGATATGCTGACAAAGAACAAAGGAAGAAACATACCACAAGTGGAAATTCCCTACACTGTCAGATTTCGGGAAGTAATAATCAGTCATCGGGACTAAAATTGAGTACTTTAAAGCAAGCCATATCAAGTGATAGAAGAAGCTTGAAAAGGATAAATCAAAATCCAGGTGAAGGGGGAAAAGAAAGAATTGTGGATCACAGAAACTCTACATTTGGTCCCCGAGGAGAAGTTCCTTATATTTAGTTGAAAATCATTTATCTCAAAACTATCCCTTAAATTTCGAAATTCAGCAGGGTATATTCTTTTGTGAGTATACTTAGTTTTATTGTTGCATGAGAGTATGATGTGCTGAAGGGTACAATTGACAAGAAACACACGATAATTTGTTGATTTGTAAAGGGAATACCTGATACTTGCGAAAAGCGTAGAAAATCAATGTTAATTAGAATATCGTGATTTTTCTAGATGAGAACAATATCTCAAAGTTTTGAATCATTCAACGACTGCCCTTTGACAATGGAATCTAACTAGATATATAGGAAACTAAAATCAAACCCTAGTCTATCCATTGTAAGGCAAAATTGATAAAATCTAGCTAAATTATGGAGTTAAATATAATCCCCAAAACTATAGTATTGAAACTTAATTGAAAATAAAATATCTGCGTAATTCATGACCAATATCTTAATTTTAATTAACTTTTTTATCCCATTGTGCTATTTTTGTATTTTTCTTTTGGCTCTACACCAAAGTAAAGAAAAAAAAATCGGCTGCTATAGAAAGGTCTCTAACACTTGATGAATGATGTTTCATGTCGAACAACAACAACTGCCTGTTATGGGACAGTAGTTGATCTAATTATAGCTGAAGAAGTAATCCCAAGTCAAACATAGGTATAACAAGGCAACTGAAGAGCACAGTGGGAAAGATACGAGAGAGGGCTGAAGAAGAAATCCCAAGTCAAACATAGTTATATCTTAACAGGGCAACTGAAAAGCACCTTTACCAGAGCACAGTGGGAAAGATGCGAGAGAGGGCTGAAGAAGTAATCCCAAGTCAAACATAGTTATATCTTAACAGGGCAACTGAAAAGCACAGTGGTAAAGGTGCTAGAGAGAGAGAGAGAGCTCAAATCTGTGAAAGAGAACTTGAGGTTGGCAAGACCTTACGAACATGTTTCTAAATCACACTGGAGAATGGAGATGACTACAATCACGTTTAGAATAAAAAACTCACAATTCTCTCCTAAGAAAACATAATGTCTGATGGAGCAGGATTTTATGCTTTGATCCATAAACATCAATGCTTAGCACGTACCATTGTTATATCTCACAGTATACTCATCAACATCAACTCCAGGAAGGGTGAAGCCTGCCCTAGTTAAAAGATTTCCTGCATCACGTACCTATAAGATCAAATTTAGCATGGTCACCTATAAGCCACAAAAATGTAATGAGTGTGTCACGCTTTCCAAGAAATATGAGGGAAAACACTGCCACAACCATTACTATTACTTTATTGCAGAAGCCAACTCTATAAATAAATAAGTACAACATAACTGATCTCTTTATTGGCACTTGGCAGAACTCATGAAACAGCTCCAATTAGAGTAATCTTCTAGAAATATATGTGCAGATAATCAGAAAAGAGATAAGCGATTAACTGAAATTTGAAAGTAAGAGTCTCAGCTAACAGGCGTTAGGACCAAACCCACTGAACCAACATCAACTTAAATACACGGACAGATTTTTGCTGATAATTTAAAAATCAGCACATACA
Source organism: Ajuga chamaepitys (assembly GCA_958295605.1). NCBI lineage: Eukaryota > Viridiplantae > Streptophyta > Magnoliopsida > Lamiales > Lamiaceae > Ajuga > Ajuga chamaepitys. The sequence goes on from OY282504.1 coordinate 5,480,537, forward strand.
AAAACCAATATGTCATATTATTGGGAGCTGGAGATAACTGCTTGTCCTGTCAAATGGAGATAATTTAAGGAACCACTCTATCCCCTCCAACTACTTATCGAAACTGCCAAATGGCCTATTCCACTTACAACTAGGTTGGATTGGGGATCAACCTTTGTGCAAGTTTCCCATTTAACTAACCGAGGAAGAAAGCTTCAGCATGAAATGTAACAGGTGGGTTTCTTTTATGCTTTCTTTGGTTTTTGTTTTGGTGAGCATTATGTGTCCTGGACCATTGAACCAGTCGTCCAGATCACACCTGTCAAAAAGTTTAAATGGCCCTGGAGAACAGTCTAAATATAATACAATTGGCAATACCTGTGCCAAAGGTGACAACCGAGGACTGATGCCTCCTTCACGTTCCATTTGTGCTACAGTGCATGCTATTCTCAGCTCTCTGAAAGACAAATATGGAGAAACGTAAGACTTTCCACTAAACGCAATCTAACAGCTCCATGTATAAAGTTGAAGATGTAACCTTAAAGTCTCTCCACCAAAAATAGCTCCCAGAAAAAGGCCATCAGGCTTAAGTGCTAATCTACTCTGCAGCAGGAAGAATAAAGCAAAAAATGTCTTTAATAACAGGATGCCATGTTCATCTACATGAAACAATAAAAGCTGAAGAACCAAGAGAAGTTCATTAATATCGATTATTATACAAATATAAGTCACGGACAAGTGACGAACAATTAGAAACCTGTATCATGGCTCCAGGGAGATCATTTGTCCAGTGAAGCCCCAAGCTACCAATAATGAGGTCCAGAGAACTAAACAACCACAAAAATCATTATGAACCAGCCATTGCTTTTTGTTAAACCATGAAGGCACAAGGTCTAAGAACTACAAGATGCATAAATGCAGGTCATATTGTGCATACTTTTCCTTCACAGGCAAAAACTCTTCGTCAGCGACAATGAAGGATGTTTCAACATTTTTGTTTGGCGAATTTTGTTCAGCTTGCTGACATAATTTCACCATGTCAAATGAAGCGTCCATCATTGTAAGCTTTTCAATGCCACCTGAAAAGATAGAAAGATAAGCCTGGTTACTGGAAACTCATGAATGTCAGAATAGGAGGTGTTCTTAAAAAAGAATCTGTACACCAGTGCTGAATATTTTTGTGCTTAATGATGTGACCACCGCCTATTGTTCATACAAACCATGAGATTTCAAAATTGATGCACCAATTAAACTGCCTTGGTTACCAGTTTCAATGCAGGATGGTTTTTCAGCCCACTCGAATAACAATATTTTTTTAAAAAAGATATCCCACATGATGACTCTCACTCAAATGAAAAGTAGTATAAAATAAATTCTACTGGACATTTTCAGTCATATAGATGACTTTTCAGAGCATTAATGTGAGACTATCACATTAACATAACTTTGAAAGTGGAGTTAGGAGCTAATTTAGCAAAATGCCTTTGATCAACAATTCATGTGAATCAGAGAAGATCCAGCTAATTGAAATGCTAATATAGTGTTTGCAAGTTGAGTTATTATTGAACTTCAACTAAGTTCTAGAATATTGATTCGCTCTCCATCCTTTTGATAAATAGGAGTGGCAACAACCCTGCATGCTGACAATAGAGCTTCTTCATATCGAACAAACCATATTTATCTTTCATCACAAGTCAACCTATTTTAGACTTATAATTTATACATTCCACATACATGCACATATATCGCACCATTGTAGCACTCGATACATAATAGACAAAGCAAAAATCAACTCAAGTGAGAAAGAAACAACCACGTACTCAAAAAATGCAGCATTACTGCTTAATGTATTTTGAGAAAGGCAACTTATAAGCTAGACGGTAAACACAATCATCAAGACAGATAAATTTTAATTCTCACCACGTCCATGCAACAAGCGCCTAATTGCTTCTAATGAACCCCCCATACATAATGCTGTGGGAAATGTCTTTTTACAATCCTACAAGGATAAAAGGACAACCATTAAGGAAAATTCAAGGGAAATCCTGGAACCATAACAAACCAATAACAGGCAACTTTCAACAATGCATGGGCACAGTTCAAAACATACATTGGGCAAGTCCAACATAAGCATGACAAGAACCTCTTGGTCACGCTACTTATATAACATTTACTAATCGACAATTATATTCTTGACAGAAGCAATAATTACAAGTAGCTACTTTCCTGCACATAATGTTAGAAGCGAGTTTCTATAGTTACACAAGACATCATAATAGTGCATGCTTCTCTCCTCACAGTCAGTTCTCAAATTTGAACAAGTCAATGTGCTGCAGTCATTAATCATAGGTCAAATATATGGAACACATCCACCACTCAGTTCTCAAATTTGTTCTATGTGCATCCAGTAACCAATTATCATCTAAGGTCCAGATAACTTTTAACAAATACTTCTACAAAATTCAACTAGCTTCACAAGAAACGTATTTCTTTAGCTTAATTGAAGTAAAATAGGTATGAAGACTATTGAGCATAAGGATATCCATTTTCCAGCCTCTTCCTGCTATAAAAATAAATGAATAAATAAATATTGGAATTCTACAATGTTAATATATATTACTAATATTTAGTAAGGGTTACCGGCAGACTTATGTTTCTCAACTAGCGAACATCAAACAGCTACAAATATTTTTGCAACAGTAGAAGCAACTATAATCAAGCTTAACGTCATAAACTTACTGTATCATTTACGCATCACATATAAAAATTATTTTGACAACTTTTGCTCAACGTTTATCTACTGAAAATCAAAATTCTAAAGTTCAAATGAAGTAATTATCAAGGAAAAAAGTCACCTCCAACCGATCCAGTAAATTTTCAGCGACCGCATCAAGCAAAGAATCCTCCCCACGCATTAACCAAGCAGCTCTATCCCGCTGTAAGTAATTTTTTATAGAAAAAAAGTAGTTAAACTACAGACAACCTACAAAATAAAGAAGCACCAATTTTGAAGAAGGAAGATCAGGTTACGTAATAAGCACTGAACTTGTTTGCGCTTGAGATTACGGTCGAAGATTCTGACTCTGGAGCTTTGGTCTGTACAATAAGATCTACAGCTTCTCCATAAATGACTGCTTAAGCTTCTCCGGCAAAGATCGGCGGTGGCTCTCATTTCCAAATTTGTAGGAAAACCCGATTACTCAACCGTGCCAGTTCTGAAATTGAGAGTATTTTTCCGGTTGAGTTCCGGTAGTCCAAATCAATCGGGCTAGTAGTTCAGCTGGGCCATCAGGGTGGCAATTGGGCTTTGAGGTCCAGGGCGTTAAATGAACTTGGGCCTTCTCATGAAGCGGACTTCAGGGTGCCAATAAAAAGCCCAATTAACACGAACGAGTTCTACAAGTAATTATTTGGTTATCGTTAGTTATTTGGGCCTATAGACCTAGCCCATGAATCGAATACTTACACACTTGCATGATCATGAAGTGGCATTGCCAAAACTATTTGGATTCAATTAAAGGATAAATATTTTCTTTGATATCCAATGTTTCTGAGATGAGTTCGTCTATCTGAAATTGTATTTCATTTGGTACTAAAAAAGTCTATATAAATCATATCTTTTAAGTGATATTATTATTCAACCGATAATTATTGTGACGAAAGATGATTCAACAGAGAATGTAGGAGAATTATGTAGAAGACGATACAAATTCTTAAAATGAAGGATTTCATCTAAGATCTCATTTATATCCGGCTACCCCTCCTCAAACCTACAGTTGGATGTTATTTTTAGAAGTTTTTTGCCTTTTATTCTTCTCCATTTCAGTTATCGTTTCTACCCGGCTACACGGCCTCAAACCTCATAATTGGATGTTAGATGTTTCTTTATTTTGTTTTCTTTTTTGTTCTTTTCACATAGGTAATTACGTGAGCTCAAAATAACTCATGTTGGCATTAAAAAAATCTAGAGAGACTGTAAAATGTAGCTCAAATATGATCAACATATATTCACATATATTCAAAATTCAAGTAAATGGTAGTTAAGGGACTCAGATGGAATTCTTGAGGTGGAGTGAGGGCATATAAGTAAATTTGCTAATGATTTGAATTGAAAAGGAAATCGGAAGATTTGTTGGGCCGTAAATCTCAGTTTTTGGGCCAAACCGTTAGCAGAGTGTTCGTTTGGGAATAAAGCAACTTGGACCAAACACGTGCATGGAAGTTGTTCTCAATTCTGTTACAAGTTTACTTGTTCTTATGATGTATAACTCGCGTGTAAGAGTGTGCGAGAAGTTACTAATCAGAGAGAGAGTTTATAGAGAGACTTTTCTTGTAACTTGAGAGATATACAATTGAGAGAAAGATCAATGGTGAGGGACAATAGTTGATTAAGAGCTATTGTTGAATTGAGAGTTCTTTCTTCTAATTTCTTGTACTCAGTTTGACTAGTGAATTGGATGTTCTTCTCCTGTGGACGTAGTAGGATCACACATTGTGATCTGAACCACGTAAATCCGGTGTCAATCTTTCAAGCTTTTCTTTCTTGTTTTTCAGTTTCAATTTGGTAACACAGTTTTGCATTTTTGTGTTGGTGTGTTTTCTCAAACTTTTGATTGTATGGTTGTGTTTTTTGGGGTAAAATCTTACAAAGGCGTTATAATGTAAGCTGAAATTAACTCATGCGGGCGAAAATATTATAATGAAGCAACGAAAAAAATTATCGTTATCATCATACTATATTCGGGATTATCATACAATGTATAAGTTATTGAAAACTTCATATGGGCGAAACTAATGCTCTGTTTCAAACAACCAGTATGTAAGTTATGCAATAATCATACAGAACTTGAACAGAAAAACTAAGTTGAATTTATAAGAATTCATTTGGTTTATGCAGCCAACGATATCAAAAGTAAGAATTCAGAAAAGCAAGCTAGCCAAGAAATTACATCTACAAATTAAGTCGGAGATCGAACCTTGTTCAAGTCAAACGAGGAAAAAGAGTATCACGACGACAGAGAGTGAAGTTCAGAGATGATCGAGAAGAACCCTAACATGTGGATTTGTCAAGCTTGGAGTTGAAACTGGTTCAGTCAAACCCGATGGCGTCGTTCGTCGTCAACTGCTGTGACCCTACCTCACAAAAATATGTCCACATAAGAGCTTCCACGATGCATAACTCAATTGTACCGGTCACGTCAATGCCGCTCCACTATCATCTCAAAAGTGATTATCCACTCAAATTATACTTATTTCTCCACGATTCTCCTAAGTACAAATGACACTATTTGCAGTTCCACATGCAAACTACCATATTACTTTGTATATTTATAATTTATCATACAATGTATAAGTTATTGAAAACTTCATATAGTCTTTGCCAAATACCTATTTAATCTAAATGGAACCTGGATTGCTGGGATTCAGCCTGCATATAAGTTGAGCCGGCGAAAAAATAAGATTTAGTTTCATAGAATGGAACCTGGATTGCTGGGATTTGCAGGACTGGCCGGCGACGAATCGGGCTTTGGAGAGGAGGCGACGTCGACGGGCTTTGGCCTTGGGAGAGGAGGCGACGTCGACGGACTGTTGCTCCGGTGGAGACGAGGGAGACGATGGCGCGACGAGACGAGGGAGAGGAGGGAGACGACGGCGCGACTGGAGACGAGGGAGACGACGGCGCGACGGCACTGAACAGCAGCGACGGACTGTTGCTCCGGTGGCCGGTGAGGTTCGCGACTGGAGAGGATGCCGGAGGGAGTATGGGTGCTGTGCTGCCGCTGCTGCGCAACTCAGGGAGAGGATGCCGGAGGGAGTATTGTGTGTGTAGGGAAATTGAACCCTAATTCTTAGTTAGGGAAATGAATCTGAAATTAAATGTAAATGCACATTACATGATAAATGGGTATGGGTAATGTAACGACCCGATTTTCAATAAATATTTTAAAGAAATTTTAAATAGAAATAAGTAATTTTTTTTTTCCTCATATATATCTATAAAAGATAATACTAGACAGGCCGTTAAAAGAACCAAATAACAATGCATATGAATTTATTTTTAACAAGTAATATTAAATTAGATATTAAATCCCGATTAATAATCTATATCAAATCACCTTATTATGCACTTGAAAATTCACAACACATGCAACAACAGAACACTTATTCAATTACTAGACAACCCATATTATTTATTAGCAAATAAGCTGATCATGGAAAATTAAATTAAACTAAAATAATAAAATAGAATTTTCCCAAAGATTATCCTGACCAATCAATTTCACATAACAATCATGATTATATCCAAGACGCCTTTCATAATATTAACTATAAAAAAATATATTCAAAAAAATTTTAATTCTCACCACGTACTCAAAAGTCAACTCAAGTGAGAAAGAAACAACCACGTACTCAAAAAAATGCAACATTACTGCTTAATGTATTTTGAGAAAGGCAACTTATAAGCTAGACGGTAAACACAATCATCAAGACAGATAAATTTTAATTCTCACCACGTCCATGCAACAAGCGCCTAATTGCTTCTAATGAACCACCCCATACATAATGCTGTGGGAAATGTCTTTTTACAATTCTACAAGGATAAAAGGACAACCATTAAGGAAAATTCAAGGGAAATCCTGGAACCATAACAAACCAAAAACAGGCAACTTTCAACAATGCATGGGCACAGTTCAAAACATACATTGGGCAAGTCCAACATAAGCATGACAAGAACCTCTTGGTCACGCTACTTATATAACATTTACTAATCGACAATTATATTCTTGACAGAAGCAATAATTACAAGTAGCTACTTTCCTGCACATAATGTTAGAAGCGAGTTTCTATAGTTACACAAGACATCATAATAGTGCATGCTTCTCTCCTCACAGTCAGTTCTCAAATTTGTACAAGTCAATGTGTTGCAGTCATTAATCATAGGTCAAATATATGGAACACATCCACCACTCAGTTCTCAAATTTGTTCTATGTTCATCCAGTACCCAATTATCATCTAAGGTCCAGATAACTTTTAACAAATACTTCTACAAAATTCAACTAGCTTCACAAGAAACGTATTTCTTTAGCTTAATTGAAGTAAAATAGGTATGAAGACTATTGAGCATAAGGACATCCATTTTCCAGCCTCTTCCTGCTATAAAAATAAATGAATAAATAAATATTGGAATTCTACAATGTTAATATATATTACTAATATTTAGTAAGGGTTACCGGCAGACTTATGTTTCTCAACTAGCGAACATCAAACAGCTACAAATATTTTTGCAACAGTAGAAGCAACTATAATCAAGCTTAACGTCATAAACGTACTGTATCATTTACGCATCACATATAAAAAATTCTTTTGACAACTTTTGCTCAACGTTTATCTACTGAAAATCAAAATTCTAAAGTTCAAATGAAGTAATTATCAAGGAAAAAAGTCACCTCCAACCGATCCAGTAAATTTTCAGCGACCGCATCAAGCAAAGAATCCTCCCCACGCATTAACCAAGCAGCTCTATCCCGCTGTAAGTAATTTTTTATAGAAAAAAAGTAGTTAAACTACAGACAACCTACAAAATAAAGATGCACCAATTTTGAAGAAGGAAGATCAGGTTACGTAATAAGCACTGAACTTGTTTGCGCTTGAGATTACGGTCGAAGATTCTGACTCTGGAGCTTTGGTCTGTACAATAAGATCTACAGCATCTCCATAAATGACTGCTTAAGCTTCTCCAGCAAAGATCGGCGGTGGCTCTCATTTCCAAATTTGTAGAAAAACCCGATTACTCAACCGTGCCAAAATTGTGATATATATCAAATATGGCCTTATAACCCGGTTTATAATAAAAAATGGCCTTCCTTCTATTTGACTTCATTTAAAATAAAAAAAAATTAAATATTTTCAGATTTTAAAAGTTCACATTTGAAATAAACTTGATTCCCCCTCTTTCTTCCTCATATGTGTTCTCTTTTGTCTTTCTCTTATTACTTTCTCTCCATCTTTTTTCTCCCAACTCTCTCAATTCTCCATTTCTTCTTCTTTTCTTTCATCACTCCATCATTATGTTCGGCTAATTTTTACAGGTGAGTGTTTGTTCTTATAAACATTATGTTTTTTGAAGATTTAAGGTTGTTTATTATATACATATATGATATTTTTCGTTCCCATTGTTCAAGTTGTGCAAACAATATAGTAGATTGTATTAAAAACGACTGAGTTGTTTAAAACAACAAGGTTGTTTTGTGTTTAAACAACCGGGTTGTTTAAAATACTGGTGTTGTTTTTTAATCAAATAACCTAGTTGTTTAAACAACCGTTAAACAACTCGGTAGTTATTTAAACAACTCGATAAACAACTCAGCGGTTGTTTAAACAAGAGGCCATTTTTGATTATTTAGAATAAGTAAGGCCATTCTTGATAAGTCATACTTTGACTAGGCCATTTCTGAAAATTCCCCGCCAAAATTGAGAGTATTTTTCCGGTTGAGTTCCGGTAGTCCAAATCAATCGGGCTAGTGGTTCAGCTGGGCCACCAGGGTGGCAATTGGGCGTTAGATGAACTTGGGCCTTCTCATGAAGCGGACTTCAGCCGTGCCAATAAAAAGCCTAATTAACACGAACGAGTTCTACAATTAATTAGTATTTGGTTGTCGTTAGTTATCTGGGCCAGGAGACCTAGCCCATGAATCGAAAACTTACACACTTGCATGATCATGAAGTGGCATTGCCAAAACTATTTGGATTCAATTAAAGGATAAATATTTTCTTTGATATCCAATGTTTCTGAGATGAGTTCGTCTATCTGAAATTGTATTTCATTTGGTACTAAAAAAAGTCTATATAAATCATATCTTTTAAGTGATATTATTATTCAACCGATAATTATTGTGACGAAAGATGATTCAACAGAGAATGTAGGAGAATTATGTAGGAGACGATACAAATTCTTAAATGAAGGATTTCATCTAAGATCTCATTTATATCCGGCTACCCCTCCTCAAACCTACAGTTGGATGTTATTTTTAGAAGTTTTTTGCCTTTTATTCTTCTCCATTTCAGTTATCGTTTCTACCCGACTACCTGGCCTCAAACCTCATAATTGGATGTTAGATGTTTCTTTATTTTGTTTTCTATTTTGTTCTTTTGACATAGGTAATTATGTGAGCTCAAAATAACTCAGGTTGGCATTAAAATAATCTAGAGAGACTGTAAAATGTAGCTCAAATATGATCAACATATATTCACATATATTCAAAATTCAAGTAAATGGTAGTTAAGGGACTCAGATGGAATTCTTGAGGTGGAGTGAGGGCATATAAGTAAATTTGCTAATGATTTGAATTGAAAAGGAAATCGGAAGATTTGTTCGGCCGTAAATCTCAGTTTTTGGGCCGATCCGTTAGCAGAGTGTTCGTTTGGGAATCAAGCAACTTGGACCGAACACGTGCATGGAAGTTGTTCTCAATTCTGTTACAAGTTTACTTGTTCTTATGATGTATAACTCGCGTGTAGGAGTGTGCGAGCAGTTACTAATCAAAGAGAGATTTTATAGAGAGACTTTTCTTGTAACTTGAGAGATATACAATTGAGAGAAAGATCAATGGTGAGGGACAATAGTTGATCAAGATCTATTGTTGAATAGAGAGTTCTTTCTTCTAATTTCTTGTACTTAGTTTGACTAGTGAATTGGTTGTTCTTCTCCTGTGGACGTAGGATCACACATTGTGATCTGAACCACGTAAATCCGGTGTCAATCTTTCAAGCTTTTCTTTCTTGTTTTTCAGTTTCAATTTGATAACACAGTTTTGCATTTTTGTGTTGGTGTGTTTTCTCAAACTTTTGATTGTTTGGTTGTGTTTTTTGGGGTAAAACCTTACAAAGGCGTTATAATATAAGTTGAAATGAACTCATGCGGGCTAAAATATTATAATGAAGTAACGAAAAAAATTATCGTTATCATCATACTATATTCGGGATTATCATACAATGTATAAGTTATTGAAAACTTCATATAGTCTTTGGTGTGCCATTTATATTAATCTAATTATATCAAGTGACGAACCTAGTAATTTGGTTGAGGGGAATCCATCTATAGACATAAATTTAATAATCCGTTTTATAGGGTAAATTTTTTTAACTACGCTCCATAAGTATGCGGCAATTTTTTTTACCAGATATGGAGCAAATTCTGGTAGGCTAGAATGTTTTTTTTTTTTCCTTATATATTAGCCTCTAAACTGTAAATATTGAATAAATTTTATTCAAATAATAGTTTTTAGAAAATTTAAGGGAGGATTACTATATTGACGAAGTTAGAATAACTCAAGTGGCAGAGCATCTACTACCTAGGCCTTTGGTCCTGGGTTCGAGTCACCGTGGAGGGAGGGGAGGGTTTTTTCTTTGTTTCTTAGATTAGGAGAAAAAAATTTTAAAAGGGAGGATTACTATAGTGTGTCCTTAAATATGTCCAGAAGTCTTGACAATACTCAACCTCATAGATAAAACTAGAAAATACTAACAATTTTGATAAAATCAATAAATTGATTCAATTTTTTTTTTTTAAAAAATAATAATCAAGATAAAATATTTCCATATTCATTCCATTTTCTAAATTTTTTATCTCTATTGCTTAGATATAATAAGTTTAATAACTTAATAATACATCCATTTATTATTATTCAATCATTATTCAAGTTAAGCAATAAAATTATTTCTTTTATTATATTAAAGTGTATTAAGATCGACTAAAGTCTAAAATACACATATATAATAGCGCATTTTTATGGGGCCCAATCCCCCCCCCCCCCCCCCGGCTCCAACGTCCCTCCATCCCTGACTATATCTATATCTTATTAATATATTTATTCATCTATATATACTTATACATATAAACATAGTAAAAAAATACGACTACGAGTATTATTCGGCACTGCTAGTTATTATTATTTTGGATTTTTTTCGAGAATAAAAGAAATAAAATAGGTAAAATAACGCCAGACTAACCAAACTGGGATAATTACTCAGGAATTAATGGAATTTAATACATTTAAATTTAATTTTGAAAATACTCATGTTTAGGTGTGTTTTTCATGGTTCTTTTGAAAAATATTGTAAATATTACTTCCTCCGTCCCGTCTAAATTTTCTACTTTGACCGGGCATGGAGGTTAAGAAAAAGCAGTTGACTAGTACTTTTTGCTGACTTTTTTTTTCAGCCTTTAAATTAGGAGAAGGATTAGTATAATCAACTTTCTCTTCATTTCCCTAATTTAATAAGTACAAAAACAGTAAAAAACAGATTCAACAGAATTGGAAATTTCTAACCCAAAAGTGGAAATCTGAAAAATTACAAAACATGTACTCCCTCCGTCCTGGTTAACTTGTCACAGTTGACGGGGCACGGATGTTAAGAAAAAATAGATTTTGTGGAAACTTTGATTTTTTTAAAGGTGGAGATTGAATGTGGATATTTTGAGGGTGGAGATTGTTGCCTTTAATTGCCATTTATGGGTGTGACAAGTTAAGTGGGACGAATTGAAACGGAAAGTAGGACAAGTTAACTGGGATGGAGGGAGTAGTTTACAAGTCCAAAAAATTTAAATTCCTTAAAAAACAGTGGGAAACTTCCCACCAAAAAACCGTAAAATCCGATTTCCCTCCCTAACATTTTGGAGGGTTACATTCAAAAAAAATTCAGCCCTAAACCTGAATTTACAGCAATTAAATTCTATAAATATGCCCAAAATTGCATTCAATGTTGTTTCAACCATATTTTACCAAAGAGTTCAGATTTTAAATTTACAACATGAAATACACTAAAAATGGGAAGAACTTGTCTCCATCAGAACGACTATATATTGCTCAACGCCTTCTCCTAAACAACACCAATGGTGTGTTGAAAAACGGCGTCAGTCAGGAGATCGCTTCATCATTTGGAGTTTCGTCTCGAACAATTCGATTCATATGGCAAGCTACAAAAAAATAGATTTCAGAGGGGTAGCCCGTTTCTTTCCTGAGGTAAGACATCGACCACCTTCATCTCATGTTCAAACTGTGGTGAAGAAGCCATGACGGTTATACCTTACAACAAGAGAGACATGATTAGAGATGAGCTAAAGAGCTAGAGGTAAGTAAATCAAAAGTGGGAAGATGGGTCAAAACTGGAAGAATAAAGGCCACACAAATGCAATCAAACCTGCATTAACACATTCAAACAAACTGCACATGCTGAAGTATAGTTGTCATACTTGCAACAAGACATCAACAACAAAATCAGTTTTGCTAGTATGCACAAAGTTATCCACATAGATGAGAAGTGGTTCTATATGAAAAGGGCATGAGAAAGGGCATACAAATTCGAATCTGAGGTTGACCCATATAGGGCATGTAAGAGTAAGAGGTTCATCCCCAAGGTCATGTTCATGTGTGTCGTGACAAGGCCACTATACACGGATGGAGGGGATGTCTTTTTTTATGGGAAAATAGGTATTTTCCCTTTCACAATACAAGCACCAGCTATCAGAAATAGTGCAAACAGATCAAGAGGCACGATGATTACGAAATCGATCGATTCAATAAACAAAGAAGTGATTAAAAGTTGTCTTTTGGAGAAGGTAATCCATTAACTATCAGAAAATGTTCATCATTTAGTTAAAAGTGTTAGTAAGTCTCCTAAAATCATCCGAATATTTTTAAAAACATTCGGGCTGATTTGGTGACATTACTAACACCATTTGTAGTTCATTTTTTACTGTTTGTTTCATCATATGGCAACAAAAAAAATCAGATCATTCCAACAATCAAAAGCAGAGTGGCCAGCAAATATAAGTAAACATATCATTATTCAACAAGACAACACAAGACCACATTTAAGCAACTTAGATGCAGATTTTAGGAGGGCAACGGCGCGGCGGCGAGGGTGACGACGGGTTTCGGCGAAGAGCGCATTGGATGGGGTTTCTTCAATTTGGGTGAATTCATTTTTTTTTATTCTTTTAAGTCACAGGATATAATTGTGTGCAAATAAAATAATTTTTAATTAGAATTATGAAATAAAATAAAATAAAACAAAAAAATAGAGACGCTAAACTACAACGCAAATAACAATGGTACAGTAACACGATTGTTGTTCAACGCACTTATGCACTGAAAAACAACAAGAATATTTACAACAACGGTGTTTCATTAATAGACAACGGTTTATGAATAAAACTGTTGTCTTAGAGGCATTGTTGTTTTGCATTTTCTTGTAATGGCAAGCCGTAGATGTGAAGGTACAAATTGAGTGGAAAGCTTGCCTACAAAAATCAATTCCCGAACAAAGTGACAATCGATATCAATGTGTTTAGGTCTCGTATGGGCAATCGGATTCTTACTCAACAAGATGACACTCTTGTAGTCGCATACGAAGAGAGGCCAAGATGAAGATAAAGCTCGAAGTCAATGAATAACTGAATCAAAAGAAAGATCAAGAATAATCTATACAAAAAATAACTAGGTCAATGAATATCCTTATTACAAAGAACAACAAATCTCCTAGAATATGTTTTAGACAAAAATAAAATATTTTCGATAAATACCAATAATAATCTCACATGTTAACAGTAACACAAAATTTCCCTTGTGTTCACTTGGATAATACATTCAAAACAAAAAAATGCCTGTACTTATGATTCATAAAGAAAACATATGAATTAAATTAATAATTAACAATATAAACAAGTTAAAGGTTGGTGAGAAGATGAGATAAGATAGTGACAAATTGGAACCAAACATATGAGATTGAGATTTGATATGTTATCTGATAGCAGCCATTAGAGTGTCGTTTCTCCATAATGTTATTACCCATTTGCAAACCTTGTACATTGGCATTTTCCTTTGATTTTTTACATAGTGCCACGATACATTAATTCGATGTGACCATGTCTCTGCAATGATATTTTCTAAGTCATCTCATGTCCTAATCCACACATTCTTGCACAATAGTTTTCACACACCCCTCAAACTTCTATTATTAGCTTTTGATTAGACTCCTGTTTTATTTCCATAAATCTATACATTGAAAACATTAGGGTGGACAATGGATTAAAACCCGTAATCTTTTAGTTATAAGTCAAGAAACATCGAACTACAAAATTATTGACAAAAATACGCTCTATACATGTAAAGTGCATCTTTGAAAATATAATGTTGGAACAAATAGAAGATAAAACATTGGAGTGCATACATTCATATCTATGTGTGTATATAGACATATATACATATTGTATCCAATTAAAATGCGTCACATAATAAAATATGAGTTGGAAATTAATTTTATATTGATTCATTTTAACATTAGAAATTAATTGAATAAAATTTTTAAGTTAAATAATCAATTTAATTTGTGATTTACTATATATTTTATTGACTAATTGGAAGCCATCACGTGTCAAGATGATGCAGATATTACTAAATTAAATTAAAGTAATTTAGTAATTGTCTAAGAAGATGAGAATAAACATCAAATCATGGCGAACCAATCAGAATGCTCTTCGAAGATGTTCTTCGAATATTCATTCAAGAATACAAAACAATCCAAACTCAAGCTTTCAAGCTTTTGGATCGACGTTGACGTTATTCAAGTCAAAGCTCAAGATCGGAGAAGATCAAAATCAACTTCAAGTTTAAGATGTCAATCAATCAACGAGAAGAATTAGAGGAATATTTGAATTCACGATATTATGAAGTTCATCATTTTGATCGAGAAAGTTGACTTTGTAATTCTTTTTGTGTTTATTCAAATAAAATACGAAATTTGTTGTTACAGTTATATATATTTATACATGCACATTCAGAAAGTGTATGTTTTTTCGTATATGGAGAGCATCAATAAGTTTGTCCAGAGCCATCATAATAAGACATTTCCTCTTGTAACTTGTTTATTTGTATGTTTAAGATATTATAAATTAGACAAAATATAAATGACAAAAGAGCGGTAGGTGACATGCCATTTTAAATGAAAATAAACAAAAAAATCTCCTTTTAATTTTTCCCTTTTATCATTTAATTTATTTATTTATTTTGTGAGATCTTGCATGATATACTAAATATTGTTGGGAAATAACGCAACAATAAAGATAAATACGAATAAAAGTAAACGAGAAATCGACAATGCAAAGACACACCAAATTTAACATGATTAGCTAACGACTTATTAGCTACATTCACGGTCAAGGCCAAACGAGAGGAATCAATTCACTATGACAAAGTTTACAATATGGAACAAACGACTTTAATTAAATCCGAAAATAGAGTCTCAAAACAAACTGAATATCCTAGATCAATTGAATACCAACCACTCAACAAATATTAACTCTAGAATATCTCAGAATGACAATTCATAATCAATACAATGCCAATAGGACTATTTATAACACTACAACAAAAGAAGTCTTTTGTATAACACGTTTTGACACCACAATTTTGGTCACCAATAATAAGTTATTTGTGACCACTTGTTATCACAAATCTCTTTACAAATTATTTGAGACCATTTTAAGACTACTTTTAGAGACAACTAGTTGTTGCAAAAAATATTTGAGACGCATTTGAGACTACTTTTGTGACAAATACTTATTATTTGAGACCATTTCACATAAGTTGTGACAAATACTCATTATTTGAGACCACTTTTTGTGGTCTCAAAAGATCATTTTTCTGGTAGTGTAAGTGTGAATCTAAGTCAATTTCATCAAAGGAATAGTCAAACATATCATAAATTTGATTTTGGTTAAGGAACTGGGTTCAGGGTAAGCAGAATCGGGCTGCTGGAGAAACCGGAAGTCATAACAGACTCGAACCGGCGGTTGTGACACAAAGTCATAAGAAGGGGTCTTTAACAATGGTTTCTTTAGTGAAAGACAACAGAAACGGGCAGTTTCACTTTGCCCATCTTGCTGACCAATTTTTCGGCTGATTCGAGGCTCATTTCTTATATGTATGAGTTTGCAATGATGAGTACTAGAGTTTAGAATAGTTCTCCCTTTGTAATCAAATCAGTATTAGCTCAATTACATTGCTAGGGTTCTTTGCGCAGCTTAGGATTTTCAAATTGGGAATTCAATTAAATCTTAGTTGTATCTTATAATAGAGGATTGATTTGAGTGAATTGAGTAACGTTGATCCTCCGTGGATATAGATCTTCGCGATCGAGCCACGTAAAAACTTGGTGCATCGTTTTTTTCTTTTCTGGTTTTGCATATCTTTGAACTTTGTTGTGTTCTTGTTTGGTTTTCGTGATCGTTTGAGAATCTTGATTGCTGAATGCAAACAATAAGCCTCTGAATCCAACCTATACTCAAAACAGATTAAACTGGGACTAAAAATGCGTAAACCCGGAAATCGCACTTCCTAGACATGTTGCGGTTGCGACCATTTGTTGTGCCCACGTTCGCTTCTTGTTGCGGCCGCATTAACTCCACAATGCCGATCCATTTTCCTGGCACAATTTTTTGCGGCCACGATCACCCGTCGGGGCCACATCCTCCGACGCGTCCGAATCCAATAACAAACAGATTCAAGGCACAATTCCTAACAAATATATGTCCATATGGATCCATACGTCTGTCATCCGTTAACATGTGCTTATGTTTCGACTTTCTAAGCACCAGGTGCTCACATTATGCGTGTGTTCGTTTATGATTTTTCTCGGTAGATTGAGGGGACCAAATTTCAATAAAGCACACTTATTAACTTCTTCAGTCAAGTTTGACTCAACACTCCCTAACTTTAAACAAACAATATATAGAGAGTAATTGTCAATAAATATATTTTGTCCCGTCCTATAGAAAAAGTCATAATTGACAAATAAAATACCTATCATGCATAATATCTAACATCAAAAAAAAATTAGGGCATGTTTAGTTTTGTAGTTGAGATAGGTAGAATAAATGAGATAAGGTAGGATGA
This sequence comes from Ajuga chamaepitys, assembly GCA_958295605.1. NCBI lineage: Eukaryota > Viridiplantae > Streptophyta > Magnoliopsida > Lamiales > Lamiaceae > Ajuga > Ajuga chamaepitys. Next base: position 5,497,472 of record OY282504.1, read on the forward strand.
TATTGTACGCTATTATATAATAAGTGAGTTTGGTTTAAAATATTACTCCCTCCGTCCCGAATGAAGTTGCACCTCTAAGAGTGCACACATATTAAGAAAAATTATTTTTTTATTTTTCAGTTGAATTTTCAAAGGTGAATTGAGCGTGGAGAATGAAGGTGGAGATTGTGAGATAAGTTACATTTTTTAGGGTGTGCAAATTATATTGGGACGAACCGAAAAGGAAAGTGTGCAACTTCCTTCAGGACGGGGGTTGTAGTATTTATTGATGTTTTGAATTTCCTTATATATTGTTTGATTTTTGTGATAAATAAGATTAGTAGTTTAGTGGAGTGCACTATAGTGGGCCCTTTGGCCGTGATAAGTAATCACACCTCTTTAGCCTTGATAAATTGTCTCGCTAATCGAGGGATAAAGACCTTTTTTTACCGGGTCCCTCGTTCAACATGATATAAACTTAAAACATCAAACATATATAAGATTAGTTGGGACAAATAATATTATTCCAACTAAACCTAAAATCCAAACTAGCCCATCTTAAACTTTAGACTTGATTTCGTTAATCGTGATACTTGAAACTCATAACATCTTTATCCACAATATAAATGAAACTTCTGTGTTTAATACTAGAACATGAGTGAGACAAAAAAATTAAGATCGGGATCTACGTTGAATAAGAAGCAGGGGCGAACCTTTAACAAATAATTAGAGGAGAACGATAAATAAAAATGACCGACTAACATCAATATACACATAATATTAAATATTAAATACAATATATTTATTATAAAATATATATATCAAAATGTATAATTAGTTATTTCACAATATTGAGGAGCCAAACACAATTATCGTTTAATCTTCCTCCTAGTTTAAATAAATAAATAAAGTTTAACCTCCCTAGTCAAAAGTCGCAAAAATGATCTTGCACGGCCCACTGCAATAAGCACGTACAGGACACACGTGTGGTGCTTTAACTTTAACTAAAGGTGATAATCATAAGTCCATTAATAATTGAAATTCCGAGCGTGGATATGCAACAAAAATATGCTTTCCTTAAAATTCCTCGAACATTCTAGTCTCCTTCTTCTTCCATCTTTTGAAAGTTTAGATTTTTACGTTTTTTATTTTCATCTTTTAATATTGGAGGATGTGAGAATACTTATAACATAATAATGGTTATCTATTTTAATTTATTTTACTTCGTCTTGTTCTTTTGTTTATTTTTTTTTCCTCTCATTAGATTTGCCTTTGTGAGATTTCTCTACGCCTTGTGTGGCCTCCGATTTTGCGGTCTCCTATGAATCTTTTGACTTTGAAGACTGTTGTGATTGATAAGCGTTCGAGATGAAGTTTAATGGAGATTGATGATCATGATCCAAAATTGAAGATAATTGTTCCTGCTTTTTTCTGATTCGTTGCTTAATGTGCATGCAATCACGAGGCACGAATCAGGTCTTACTGCTATTAAGGAATTATTTAATGGTTAGTGTATGCTTGTGGATGATGTTTAGTGTATGCTTTTAAGGAATTATTTAATGTAACTGCTCATAGACTTGCACATTTTTTTATTTTCTTCAGCCGATTCAATTATATTGATAGGTCCTGATTTTCTTATTGGGTTGAGAGTCTTGTAATTAAGAATGATTAATGAAATTCTTGATTTATAAAAAAAATAAAAAAAATAAAAAAAAAATAAAAAATAATAATAATAATAATAATAATAATAATAATAATAATAATAATTAAAATTCCATCTTTTCAACATCTTTCGCATTACGTGTTTAACATTTATTAATAACGACACACAATTTGCATATATCAATGCTAATAAAATGAAGAAGATTGATTGTTTTCATATGGATCTAAATTAATGGTGATGTGCACTATGCATATGGATCTTCTAATAGCCTCTTTATTTGGGCTGAGCCGTTGGAGTGTTTTGGCAAACTAGTGGTTTAATTGGATTAAAACCGAGTTAAGTATGAGTTTATTAGAACTCTCTCAAACATATGAGAATGCAGAAAATAATTCAATAGAGAGAAAAATACACAACAAAAATACGAGCACACAAACATAATCTCCACTATTAACATAGCGCTTGAGTTGTGATTAGACGTGAATTTCCAAATGTGACTTCCACCAAGAATATGAAGTAAAGAAGCATAAAAAAAATCAAACTATAATTCAACCCGTTCGTGATCCGAACAAAAAATCTGGCGGTAACTGTATTCCTTCACAAGTTTTGGTACGTCTATGATATTTGAAGCATCTATAATACTTGTTTCTTCCAATAAATAAAATAGATGGTATCATATGAAATGCACGTAACGCATGCAGGCGTTTCCAGTTCCTTTATAATTTTTTATTCCATATAAAAAATAGTAGACCAGAAAAGTAGTAGTAGAAATAGATATAAAGCAGCAAAATGATAATAAAAAAGGGTTGGATATTAATTAGAGAGGAATCCTTTAAGATCAAGAAAAGGATAAAGCACCAAAAAGAAGTGCCTCCACCTCGCTTTGTTTTCCTTTTTCAACTTTTTGGAACATTCTTCATACTTTGTTTATTTATTTATCGGGATCATCAAAATCTATTTTATTTTGTCTTCACTTTTCAAACAATAAATCAAGGTTTATGATGTTAACACGAATGGCGTAGGGCGTACTAGATTACTTTAGATCATATTATTTAGGACTCTGCTATCCGGGCAGAATTTGTCCGGACAAAAAAAAAAGTGTTTTTTTATATTTTTTTTCTTATCATTTTCTAATTGTAATTACAAATATAATTGGTTACTGTCACAAAATTAAATTTTAATGTTAACTATTATTTTAAAGTGATCTAAAAACTGACTGATTTTTAATTCATTTTTTGAGTTCTTAATGTTAAAACTTGAATTAGCGCCTTTACAAATAAATGTTTATTAATATTTTTTAAATGCATTTACTAAAAAAAAAAAAGGAGTCTGCCCGTGCAGAATCTGCCCGGGACTCTTTACCGTATTATTTATTCTGGAACTTTTATTTTTATGTATATGTGCACCTTAGTTATTTTTAAGTTTATTTGAAAGACAATATCCAGTTTTGTTCTCTTATTCTAAATTTCAGTGGTTTTGTAATACTAAAAGGAAAAGGTGAAAAAATAAAAAGAAACAAAATTTCATGATCTGGTTTACAGTGCTGTAGTGAGAATGACAATACCCAGTCTTCTTTTATTTTAAACTAGACTGCATGTCTGTCTATGCAATACATAAGATATAATATAGAAAAAGTTAAAATAATCTTTCTTAAAAACTGAAGGCAACAATAACAATAACAACAATTAATAATATACTGTGCAGTAATTTATTTCTATTGATGGTTTATAACTTTATCCTATGCTATCTAAACACCTAGCTCTACCAAAAGTACTAAGTTTATGTAAAAGTGCAAAATTTAAGTTATATAAATGCATAACTATATATATATATGGGAATAGATTGTAAGTAAGTTGATTGAAACTTTTATAACTCAGCCAAGTGGTTAGGGATGACTTCCCATTGAACCCTTCTACATTTGAGCTAAAAAAGTTATATGCATACATATAAGATTGATTTAAATGATAGATATCACTATCTCCAATGCAAAAAAAGTTAAGTTTGAAAATAATAGGGTTAATTACAAAATGCAACCTGTATTATTGGCCTTTTTTCCATTTCTAGTCCAAACTAAATATTTTTTCCGATTGCAACCTGTATAACGCGTTTTTGTTGCAGTTTGCAACTTCGGCCATATTTCAGGCTATATAGGCCATGTGCCATGCACATGACCTCCATGGGCCAATAATATGGCGACACGTGGCCACTAATAAAAAAAATCCGAAAAAAGGAAACAAATACTTATAAATTATTTAAAAATTTTAAAATAATTCATAAAAAATATAAAAATAATTTAAATTTATAAATATTTCATATAAAAAATAAAAAATATTTTGAAAATTTGAAAATTCAAGAAATTAACAAAAAATTCTAAAATTAATTTTAAAAATTCTGAAAATAAATATAAAAAAATCGAAAAATACTTTTGTTTCAAAAAAAATCGAAAAAAATTGTAAATTATTTAAAAAAATAAAATAATTTATTAAAAATATAAAATTATATAAGTTTCTAAATAATTTTATTCAAAAAATTAAAAATATATTTTGAAAATTTTAAAATTCAGAAAATTAACAAAAAAAACCTAAAATTTATTTTAAAATTTCTAGAACTAAATATAAATTTTGAATAATTATTTTGAAATTTTTAAATTCATTTAAAATCAATAATTAAAAAAAAAAATTCTGAAAACTATTTTAAATGAATTTGGGAATTGAGAATTAAATTTCCAATTCCTCTTCATTTTCTTTACGCGCGCATAGAACAATAATAATGATCATGGATAGTAGAAGTCTGAGTCTTCTCCGATAAACCTGGCTTCTCGGCCTAATGAAACCCGGCAGCTATTCAAGTGGCAAGATGACGACGGAACTGCGAGAGGGAACGCCGACTTCTCTTTTTTTTTTTCTTTTTTTTTTTCTAGTTTGACGTCTGCACCAGACAGCTGAATCTCCTTCAATGTGTCAGCCAACGAGATAATTTTAAAATTCAGGAATTAAAAAAAAAAAAGTTATTCTTAAAATTCTAAAAAAACTAAAATTCAGGAAATTAACAAAAAAAAAAAGAAATTAGATTTTTTGTTAATTTCCTGAAATCTAAAATTTTCAATTTTTTTTTGCATTTTTTATATAAAATTATTTAAAAATTTATATAATTATATATTTTTAATAAATTATTTAATTTTTTTAAAATAATTTACAATTTTTTCGATTTTTTTCAAAAAAAATATTTTTTATTTTTTTATATTTATTTTCACAATTTTTAAAATTAATTTTAGATTTTTTTTTGTTAATTTCCTGAATTTCAAAATTTTCGAAATATTTTATTTTTTTATATAAAATTATTTAGATATGTATATAATTTTTATATTTTTAATAAAAAAAATTACTTTTTCAAAATAATTTATAAGTATTTTCGATTTTTCTTTTTTTATATACTTAAGAAGTTTTAAAATTAATTTTAGATTTTTTTTGTTAATTTCCTAAATTTTAAAATTTCAATTTTTTTTTATGTTATATATTTATAAATTTAAATTATTTTTATATTTTTTGTGAATTATTTTGAAATTTTTAAATAATTTATAAGTATTTTTTTCTTTTTTTTTTCTTTTTTTTAATTAGTGTCCACGTGTCGCCATATTATTGGCCCATGGAGGTCATGTGCATGGCACATGGCCTATATAGCCTGAAATATGGCCGGAGTTGCAAACTGCAAGAAAAACGCGTTATACAGGTTGCAATCGGAAAAAAATATTTAGTTTGGACTAGAAATGGAAAAAAGGCTAATAGTATAGGTTGCATTCTGTAATTAACCCAAAATAATATTTGTCCCGCGATACACTTTAATTATGTATGCATTTAGGTAGATTTAGGATCATATTTTATATCATTTACGTGCATATTTGGCCGAGATTCAGTTATATTTATCATATTGGGTCATTTGATATGTTTCGACTTGTTTCGAAGTTATTTAGGTGATTTTATGCAAAGAAAAAAAAGAAAAAAAAGTTCAGTTGGACGAAGTTCGGAGAAGAAACAAGAAAATAGGGATGAAAAGAGAGTTAAAAGAACAAAAAGGTCGACCATGACCGCGTCCTCGATTGCGGCCGCATCAAAAGTGACTTAAAAAGTGCAAATCACGCTGCCCAGCCATCGCGGTCGCGACAAAGCTCATGGCCACGACAGAAGGTCAGATTTACAAAGATTTACTAATTTTATTAGGATTTTGACCCTATCTTCTCAAGATATGACCTCAACTCTATAAAAAGGATCCAAAACTCGAGTTTTAGGGAACAATGGGATATACTTTCATATTCAAAACACTCGGGAACGCTTGAGAAGGACGGATCAAAGATCGAGGAGGAAACGACAAAGGTCAAGAGTCGATAAAATCGGGTTTTAACATTAGTTATGAGTAGCTAAAGTATTCATGTGCTAGGGTTAGAAAATTGGATTTTACAGCATTTTTTTAATTTTATTTTTAAATTATAGACTCAAGTTTATTATTTATCTATGCGTTTGTTTTCATCCTTATGATTGAAAAGTCAATTAGGTTTAATTTACTTGTTTAACAATTTCGCTTAGGGAGAAGAAAAATGTTAATAGACTGTAACGCATAACACGATTGCCTATGATCGTGTGGGCATAGGTTTATGGGATGTTAGGAGTCTTTCAGATCTAGTCACTTCGGGAGAAAGATTATGTTAAATTAGTGTCGTCTAATAGATATAAAACTGGTTTAAATGTCTATAGTTTTTAGGTTAAGCATTCATCAAAGTAATATATGAATTCAACGCCCTGGAATACATGCTCTTTGATTAGAATCGTTCTTTGATAAATGATCTGGTATTTTTCTAAAGTAGCTCCTTAGTAATTTTATATATGCAATTTAGCTTAGGAAATATAAAACCTTCGCAATCAGTGTCTAATTAGGATAATATAAGATAATTAGGGTATCAAATTACCTAAACTCATTTCCTGTGAATCGACCTTGACTTCCACTATATTCACCTACACCCGTACACTTATGCTAATTAAGATTAGGAATAGAGTTTGTCATCCCAGAAAAAGTTACATTTTAAAAGATAATGATAGTGAAGATAGAACTTAAAAATTAGTTTCACAAAAGTTTATATGAATGAATAAAATAAATCAACAAATAAAAAAGTCACATAGGGGAGAATTTAAAGTTTTTATAGGGTTATATATTGATCAATTATTATTATATTATTATTATTATTTTGGTTTGCATGATATATAAAATAAAATTAACAAATGAAAAAAGTAATATATACGAGATTTACGGTTTGTAGAAGGTTTTATATTTATTAAATTGACAAAATTTAAAATTTGTGTGAGTGGAAATACTACTCTTTAGAGAGAGTATTTATTATTTGAAAAGTGAAAAAAATTACTAGTTTATGTCTATAAAAGGAGTTATATTTTGTTTCAAATGTCAATGTCTCGTTGTCTAAGTCCAAGTAAAAAAATTTATTTTATTTCATGAAATACTAAAATATTATTGAATATGTTAAATAAAAAAATCAAATAAGTGCATAAGGTAGAACTAATGAGTTTTTCAGAATTGTTCTTCATTTAATTGACCAAAATAAAATGTTAATTTTTTTTTAAAAAGAAATTCTTATTATCTGTCGAGACGGAAGAAGTATTTTGTTCAACATAATTGGAGGTAAATATCTAAACAACCCCTATACGATGCTATTAAGCAATCTATATATTGTCGTTTTTGTTTTTTTGGGGTTGTCTACTTGAAACCTTTGCTAAAACGGTAAAGTTCCATAAATTGCAGTTCATAGTGATTTGTTATTTTTGGACCTGGTAATGCTATCACCTACAATATAGTATTTTGTTTAAGATAGCCAAACACCTATTACATGAATCAATGGCTAAACAGACAAAAATAATTTGTTGTTTCCTTTGGTTTTAAAACTTTTCTTCCTTGTCATTTTATCATCATTCAGTATGTTACCTCTAAATATAGTTGTTTCATCCATCAATCTTAATTACATCGAGGATCGTTGTTACCATAATCCGCTAATGCCTTACGAGGTATAGAGTGACGTTCAAAATATATAAAAGTTTGTCTATGAAAGATAATTTATGCTACAATTTTATATTTTCTAATTACAGTTTAGTAACAACTAGGGATGTGAATAACTCAGAGTAGTCAACACGGGCATATGATCTAAGCCTATATCAAACCTAATTTGCCTCAGCATATTTAGTAAATGAGCTGAACCTAGACATTGTCCAGCTTATTTACTCAAAATATGGTGAATTTGACTTTTAAATTAGGTCCTACATGCCTAATATGCAGACCTGCTTAAATTTATTATGTAAATAATATAAGTAAATATAATGAATCAAGCATACAAAATATAAATTTTATATGACTCAATTGTGCAATAACTTATATATATTAAGTAAGCATAGGCCGGGCTTTACAATGAAAAATGTTGTATTCGGCTTATAAAAAATAATTAATTTGATAATAAGTTAGATTTAGGCCCGACTTTTTTAAACTGGATCCAAACTGTCTAATATAAAGTTGAGTGTACTGTAGCCTATTTCCACCGGATTGAAATTTAAACACTGACGTTTACTTTATTTTTTGAAGGTCATGTTAGTAATTTGAAGCATATCCCAAATTTTATATGACAAAAGTGAATGATGGATTAAGATAACATATACTATAATACTCCCTGCGTCGCGTTCTAATTTGCACTTTTTTTTTCGGCCATCCCATCCTATATATTTTGCACATTTTCAAAATGAAATTAAATTTTACAATCTCCACCCTCAATCTACATTTTTTAAAAAGTCAATTAAAAAATAAAAAGTTGGCTTTTCTTAACCTACGCGCCGAAACAGATGTTTAAATTAGGTCGAGATGAAGGGGTATTTGTTTCTATCTACACATAAAAACATACTATCCGTTGCCAAGCCATTCTCTCATCGTCTATGCCGTGATTTGTCAATCCATTGGCCACCCTCATTGGAGCTTTAGAGGACTGGTAGACATTTTTTAAAATAAATTTGAACTTTTCGTCATTAATTAACATATATTTGCCGATGCAACTCAATTATTTTGATTTACGTCTATAAAAAATATAAGTAGCCCTAAACTTTTACGGTTAACATAAAAAATTAAAGAGTTATCAAAAGATAGGTCAACTGTCCATTCACCTGAAAAAAGAAAAATTCTATCAATTTAGGATCTAAAAGATTATAAATTATCAATAGAAGGTACATAAATCTAAAACCATTAGAGAGCCTGTTTGGAAAATTGCGAAACCAACAAAATAAATATATCTCGAAGTGATAAGTAAGGAACTGTACGTCAAAAGGTTTTTACTACATTAATATCTTTAAAATTGTTAATAGAAAATTGTTATTATCTAAATTTTCTGTAGTTTCTTTCTGAAAGTTGTTATTTCTAACATTTTGTTCTATTTTTAGTGAAACGTTTAAAAAATCTGTAATAATTTTTGAATTCATGCATAAATATTTCACTAAATTGTATTTTTTTGCTTATTTAAATATATACGTTTTGTTAATTTGTATGTTTTAAAAAATAAGTTGTAAATTATTTAATTATTTTAGATATATTAAATATCAATTAAAAATAATAATGCAGAGAAAAACTTATTTCCCCTGCTTATCACTTTGAGCAAATTTTATTTTTTTTGGTTTACAATGCTCCAAGCTGGCCATATAATGGTTTGTTTTTGTGAATCTTCCATTGAAAGTTTATAATCTTCGAGGCCCTAAATTGATTAAAAAATAATAATAATAAGGATCTGAATTGACTGACCTATCTTTTGGGGTTCTACCAATAAAACTCCAAAAATTAATTAACTTGATCTCTACTGTTTTTTACTCTATTTTGTCCTAGCCTTAAAACGTCTTAAATTGTGGCATGTACTTTATAATTTTTCCAATTGCTATTTAAAATATTATTTTTTGAGAAACAAAAATATATAATTGAGATTACATTACAATTTAGTCTAATTATTATTTTGACTCCCAAAATATTTAAATCATAAACTAGTGGGAGGAATATCTGGGTCTCATGAATATTACATTAACCAAGCTATTTAAAGCCTCACGTAACACCGCTTATCACGAATGTATTAAGCCTCGTTGCATCCAACTTCTGCTGCACCCTCAAATTAATTTAGAATTTTCATATTTTGGACTTTTGGGGTAATAAGACAAACTAGACTGATTTTTAACCTCAACTGCAATTTTTTTGTTTTATTTCACTAAATTTACCTTGGTTTCTAATTTTAACCAAAAAGAATGTTGGAAACCTTTAACAAAAATTTACCGTACGTGTATTTTATATTTGTGCTGAATTTATGTTTTGAGTCTAATTTGAAGCTCAGTCGATTAGGGAGTTATAAATAATCCCATTACTTGATCTAGGATTATTCTGTACTCTGTAAACATCCTAATCACATAGTATACGTTCGCTCTTTTCTGTCCAGAAACGTAGCTAACAGATTATTAGTGAATCACGTAAATTCTGTTTTTGTTTATTTATTTTTCTTATATCCCGTTATAACAAAGAATTTAGCGGGTGAATAGAGAAAAGAGGAAAGGCGATAGTTTTGGCAGATTTCCACCGCAGGTAGTGATATATCTGGAGGTTAATGATGAGGAGTTGATTGAATACTACATTATTGAATCAAATTTCAAGCTGGGCAGAGCGTGCATTAATTATTTAATATTTTTGGTCAATATTTACTGCTGTAGTTTTTTGTAAAGGGACAGATTTATAATTGTGAAGCACGCATTCATGCCGATTAAGGTAGATTTCAGAAGCAGACAAGCAGACAGCCTGACAAATTTACATTCGAGATGAACAAACAGACATACGCGTTTTCTGCTTCAACGTTCAACCACATTATTACTGCTCTTGTCTCTCTTACTCATCCACTCTAGTCGCCCAAGTTTAATTCATCATGTTAGTTGCAATAAGGTAGATTAGTGTCCTAATGTAATACTTCCTCCGTTCCGGCCTAATAAACATACTTTCTATTTTTGTTTGTCCCAATCTAATTGATCAGTACATAAATGGCAAATTTCTTTCACAATTTTCACCCTCAAAATCTTCACCCTTAATCTGCACATTTGAAAAAGTCGAAGATTCCGCAAAATCTATTTTTTTTAAGTCTCTGTGCTCGACCAAGATAGATCAATTAGATCAGGGCGGAGAGAGTACTATTGTAAGCCTAATTTTTAGTGACAGAAGCATAATTTTTTTGTAATGGAGCACAATCACAATATAATATGCGTAATAAGTTCTTAAATAAAAAGTCATTTTAAATATGCTACCATGCAATTTATCTAAATTATTTTTATTTTCTCCAAAATAATTTTTATTAACCATAATACTAATAGAGAAAATAATTAACTTAAGTAATAATAAAATTAGAAGATTTTTAATGAGATTTATTAATATATATTCAAGGGTAATATTGAAAGAAATGTGACTACTTGCTAAATAATTTGATTTTTGCTACAAAATACTCCCTCCGTCCCTACATAATTTATCTACCCCCAAAATCTTAATCCTCAATCTCCACATTTGAAAAATTTGAAGATTTTAAAATATCTGTTTTTTCTTAACCTCCGTGGTCAGTCAGAGTAGGCAAATTAAGCCGGGACGGAGGTAATAGTTTTTATAAAACAAATTTTATTTAGAAAATGGGGAAGTGACCATTATGGAGCACACTGCTATTTTCTAAACTAATTTATATGTTAAAATTTATAAAGAAAAAAAAAAAAAAATCAACAAAGAAAAGTGGGGCCGCGTTGCCTGGAGTGGGGGTTGTGCATGGGTGTGTTGATTTTCAAGCATGCAAAAGGGGCGAATTTGAATATAATTTATAGGGGGGGAAGGAACATTTGAAATAATCGAATTTTTACAGGTTGGTGTTCAATTTTGGATTATATGTAACGATTTATATGAATATAATTATTATATTTTAAGATGTATTATTTGTTTCATTTAATATGGGCCAAGATTAAGTTAATTGTGTTATTGTCATGTTACTAGTAATACTCCCGTGCGATGCATGGAAGTTTATTTAAAAGTAATGATTTTAATAAAATTAAATATTATATAATCTAATATTTAAATATGTGATCGTTTCATCCTAATAATTTTCTTTTAAGATGTAGAATAAAACATAAATAAAATTATAAGTAATGTAAATATAAGTTTCTCGTATGTAAATATATAAATTTAATATAACTTACTTTATATGTAGGTCATGTGTGCGTGCGCGAGTATATATTTCTATATATATATATAATATTATAGATTAACATTAAGATAAATATTTAATATAAAAAAATCTTTTTCAAAATGATCATTTCTTATCTTTGAAATCCAAACACATATTTAGTGTGTTTGTATCATTCTTCACCTATATGCATAATAGCAATTAATTATGAATGTTAAAAGAAACATAAATATTTAAATATAAATTCATATTATTAAATAAAATAAACTGAATAATGTTATAAGAAATTTATTTTTCTTTAATTTTTTTCATTTTACTTTAAATATTTAAATTAATTTAAATAAAGTTTTAAAATTCTAACTATAACTATTTACTTTTAAAAAATCTTATTTGCAAGTTTTAATACTTTACTGGTATTTCAGATATACAAAGAAAAATAAATAACAAAATAAAATTCAAAAGTTATTCAATAGTTGGAATAATAAAATAAAACATATGAGTTCTTCGATATTTCTTTATACTTTCATATATATGTTGAACATTTTCAATTAAATTATATATTTGTAATGTAAATAGTAGATTCATTTAAAGAGACACATTGGTTAATGTAAAAAAAAAAAAAATTGTTTAGGTTATAAAATATGAAAAAAAAAAAAAAGAAAACTTAATTTAGATTGGTAAATGTGAAAAAAAGACACAATCAAGTTGGTTAATTTTGCTTATTTAAAAGAAGTATAGTTGCAACTTGCATAATATCATAGTTTAGGATGCAAAATGTAATTATTTATAGAAAAAAAAAACATTAATATATGTAAAATATAAAAAGGTATTAAAAAATTTAAGATTAATTATCATATATAAAGTTATATATATGAGCAAAAGTCATAGTTTGATTTATAAAAAAAAAAATATTATAATAAATAAACATTGACAAACTTAATAATTTAATACGCTGATTATGAATCAAATATTAACTATCGCTTTTAATTCAATAAACTCTAATAAATGAAGAAAACTTTAGACAATTCATGCCAAATAAAAAAAATTGATTAGTTGTTGTTTTATTGAAATAATTAAGTAAAATAATTTGTAAAAGAGAACTATTTGAATGATTTTTATTATATTTCGAACCAATACTATATTTAATGTACAACCCACAATAAACACTGAAATCTTTCTCAAATAATCCATGAACAAATAAATAATATTTTAAATGGAATATCTTATTACATATATATATATGTACACATATATATCATATGGATGTCAAATCAAACATCATCAAAAGATGATTAATTTGATGTAGTATACTACCTCCGTTTTTTTATATATTCTTTTAAACTTGGATAATAAATTAGGGGGAGTAGGCAAATAAGCCCCTTTCTAGATTTTCTCTCTCCCCTTAAGTCCCTTAATTTTCTCCATATTTTCTTACTATTGTTTTCTAATTATATGGTAGGTTCACAATGAAATTCTTTTTAGGGGTAGTATAGGAAAAAGTGTTAAAAAAAGCTAAAAGAACATTTAATTATAACAAAATACAAAAGATAAAAGAACAACTAAAAAAATGGAGGTAATAATAATAAATATATTAGAAATGAAAAAATATATTTGCAACTTTAAAAGTAAAATAAATTTTGATTCTTACCAAATGTGACAACTTACCAATCACAATCTTAACAAAATACACATTATTAAAAATATAAACAGGTAATTAAAAATAATTTCAATATATAATTATACATATGCTCAAAGTTTCTGTACATTCGTGATAAAAAAAAATATATTAGAAAATTTGATGATTTAATAAGTTGATTACAAAATAGATATTGATTTTTTTGTCTTTGATTTAATGAAGAAGGACTTTCATTATTTAAACCATGGTTTTTCTCCACGCATAACTTAAATAACAAAAATATTCAAAAAATCACGTCAATTAAAATAAATTGATTAGTTGTATTTTTATAAAAAAAATACTCATTTTTTTATAAAAGAAATTGTTTAAGTAATTTTAGTTGCAACTCAAACCAAACAAAATATTATAATCCAATTCACAATAAACATCAATTTAGCATAAATAATTAACCAACAAACAATCCATTTATTCTAATCAAATATCTCATTATAATATATGTGATATGGATGTTAAATCGAAGAGAGGTGAAAAGATGAATAATTTGGTATATTATGCATAAAAATCGGATTAAAAATGAAAAAAGTTATTTGTATATAAAAAATAAAAGAAAGTTATAAACTTACCAAAAATTAAAAAAAAAAAGTTAACAATTATATGGTGTAAAAATTTTGGAGGGAAAACTAAAATGACATTACTACCCTCTATTTTACTTTTATATATATATAGATTATCAAATTTATCATAGTGTGTGTTTACTCACTTGACTCAATCCATTGAGAACTAGGCTAATTAGGCTGTGTTTTCTCTGGAATTGTTAATAATATATTTACACACATCACGTCACTTTTTTCTCAACTTTACACCAAAAACAAATCCCGGCATAATCTCCAACCAACAAAATTAAACACTCATTTATTTAACTTAATCTTCTCTTTACACTTTATTTCTCCACGTTCAGTATTTCAGCCTCTTCAATTCATAAGTAAATACAGCCTTAGTAAATATAGGTTTAATGAGGTTCGTATTGTTTAACCGGAGTAGGAATTGACTACCCTAAACTTCATACTCTGTTTTGTAAACTAATGAAAATTGAAATTGGAAAAATGAGTCATGTGAATGATACATGCAATTTTTCAGTCAGATTGGTCACTTTCGAAAAGAAAAATGACTAAATCTAAACCAATTTCAAAGTGACAAGACTAAATTGAATTTTTAACTTTTTTTGGAACCAAAATTATATAAATGAAGAGTTACGGGACCAAAAATGATTTTAGCCCGTGCCCTGGAGTAAACTTATTTTGTATCAAGATTAGGTTACAGCTGCTATCTTACTATTATTTGTCACCAACTAATCCCATTCGTGCTGCTCGTTCTTCAACCTCTCATCATGTGTCCATCAATTTTATTTTGGCTTACATGCTTATAAAATTCAATCATTTTTCAAATCATAAAATATAAATAACACTATTTTATAATGTTACTCGGTCAATCTACATATTCATTTCCAGGCATCAATTACTAGTGTGCAGCTCAAAATCGAGTTATCGTCTACCTTACAGTAAATGTATAAATATGTTATTGTTTCGAATCCTATGTAAATAAAAACGTCTATATTATATGATTAGGTGTAATGATATATAAAGTGATGTCATTTTATTTAATTAAAAGTTTAAAAAATCATGCAATTACACATATACATTTAGGTCAGCCAAAATCCGGAATTCTCATATCAATAATTGGAACCTATCACCCCTCGTACATCAAATTAATAAAAATAAATAAATCTAAAGATGGTGCACCAAACAAAATAACTACAACGTAAAGGCATAAAAACGTTTCAATTGTTCAGATCATCTGTTTCGATTATTGTGTCTCAATTGTGTTCAACAGGAAAACTACATTGTTTGAAGAATGTTGATAAGATTAACAACTCTTGTAATTTTATGTGTTATATATTTAGACACTCTAAGAAAGTGTTTTCCATTGCTTTTACTTTAAGTAAGTGATTAAAATTAGTATTTGTGTAAAAGTTACGTATAGTTAAAAATGAGTAGTCTTTGAAAATTAAGTAATTTTGGCCAAAATTATATAAAATGGAAGTATTTGATAAATAAGTACTTCTAGCCTATTAATTTTTTTATTTAGAAAATAAGAAATGAGCAGAAGTAATTTTTAGCTTATGACTAAAATCTAATTTATTTAAATAGAAATGACAAAATAAAAATAATAACAATTAATATAAATTTAATTATAAAATGAAAAGTGATTAAAAAAGCTACTGCAAACACTATCTAACTGAGATGAAGGATCTGGCGAAGCGTTTGAAGGGCTCTAGATAAGTCACAAACATTTTATTAAGGAAAAAAAAAAAAAAAAAATAGCCGACTCAAGCGGAGCCGCGCCGAGCCGAATAGAGTCTTGGGGTAGAAGGCTGTCCGTGTATTGGGAATAATAAAACCAATTAAGCTTTCGGTGTAAGCATCTATCTGTTTAGCACAATTACATCACGCTTGCGTCATGTCACACTCATGCTCACGTCACAGCTGGCGCCTTCGAAGTGGTGAAAATGAAATCAAATTTAACCCTTTTTTCCCTTCTAGAAAGCCACACTTTGGCTCTATTCAACTCCAACGTCTATTAACCTACTCATGCCTTTACCACAAAGGGGAGGTTTCATTATATTTTTTTTTAAATGTTATTGGTTTGTTTATCGCAACTAGAATTCTTCCGCCGTACGATGCAAAAATATGAAATATAAGCGATAAATTTATATATTTATAATAAAAAAAAGTTTAAAAATTAAATACATAAATATGAATACGTCATGGATAGTCGTATTCACTGAGTTAGGGTATGGATATTTTTTTTATCCTTGAATAAAGATCGTTCTGATCTTGTTTTATGGTTCCAACTATATTGAACAATACTCAAATTAATCTTTTAGAATAAGTTCACATTTTTATTTGGTATAAAATATTTTAAGTATCAATAGATATCAAAATTTAACTAAATAAAAAATTACATTAAAAAATTTGGTATATACCTATTTCCTCTTTTCAAATTTATGTACATAGTTAAAAAAAATATTAACCATATTTTGTCCAGCTAAATCGGTTCACAGATTACTTTGGTTAATACACTGAATTCATTTTCATTTGTTATTAGTGTAAACTCAACAAATTTATGACATGTAAAACAAAATATTTTTTTATAAAAAATCAAAAAGGAAAAGCAAACTAAATAATCTATCTAAATATAAAAGAAAATTGTACTTCTTCTAGAAATTTTTAATTTTCACAATAACCTCAAATTTCGGCTAATATGTTGATGTCAATATCTGGAATACAAAATATTTGGTTAATGTGTTGATATTTAGAAAATATCCTCGCAATATGTATCGACGGAATTTATGGTAAGATTCTACCAATCACAAATTTCTTTGAATATACCAATATTTGGAATACAAAATCTTTTGTTGGTTAGAATACAAAATTTTATGGTAAGATTATGCTAACCAGAAATTACAGTACATTTAATTGCAGTATAATCTTACCATAAAATTTATGATTATTATAATCTTACCATAAAATTGATATTTCTAAATTAAGTAAGTGCATTTCAGCGGAAAAATATTGAAATTACTTTTTAAAGCAGGTTATATTTTATTATATACTCCATCCATTCACAAATAAATGTCATTTTAGACTTTCATGTGAAATTTAAAAAATTATGGAATGGACAACAACACCCGTCCAATATTGGAACTTCCTTACATTTAGCTAGACAATATTGGAAAGTTTTATATGGAAATTTCCTTACATTTAGCTAGACAATATTGGAATAAACATTAAAAAAATGCTAGAATGACACTCTTTTATGAAAAATTAATTTTTCCTGGAACGACACTTATTTGTGATTAGAAGGAGTAGTAAGATTTATTTGACATGATGTGTAAATATTTCACTAAAATTATAGTAAATGGTGGTAGTAAAATTTATTTATTATATTACATGAATTAATAAAGGTAGGTCTCGTAAATGAAAATTTTGAATATTATATTATATTATATTAGATGAATGATAGCCCAACTAAAATATTTAATTTAGATGTAATAATTAATTTTTTAAAAATAATATATATGAAAATTGTGTAACAAACATGATTTAGATGTTTAGTGTAGTAAAAATATAAAAGATTCATTTTAAACATAAACAAACAAGCCCTACTTTCCTTATATAGTTTAAGTTTCTTTTTTGTTTAAATTTTTTATATATATGTTATATTGGAGAATTAGGGGCAGCAAATGTGTCTAAAATCCTTGATCTCTTAGTTATAAGATAAAAAATGGTGTTATTTAGAATTTTGCGGATACACTTTTTTTTTTTGCTGAAAAGGGAAATATATTCATTAATCGCTGGAATCAACCAGCACCAAATGACAAACGAGGGAAGGCTTTGTAATCCAAACCATCGTGCTCAAATTACAATATTTAAAAAACTGAACAATCGTATGAGTGATAAAATTTTCGAGTCTCCTGATCCAGAAAATAACTTTCCCAGGGATGCAGTAGATGATATGTCTGATGTCAAGCAAGATGGGTAAGCACTCAAAGGCACAATCCGATTTTCCAAGTGAGTTAAAGATCGCTATACTCGAATCATCCACAATATGAAAGTTAGAACGCTTCGAATCGACAACAATATTAGAAATGATTTTTGGAAATAAAATAAAAATGTTAAAAAGATAGAGAAGGCCATAGCTTAACAAACAATATTATAAGAGTGTGCAAGTTTTTCTCATATAAAAAGAAAAAAATTAATCTATGTAAGATGTTTTGAAGTGATATTTATTGGAAATGGAGAGAGTATAATATTTTCTTATATATTTTAAAAATATTTATTTTTGAGGGAAAAAGATAGCAATGTTGTTCACGGCTAAAAGTGGTCAATTAATTGAAAAAGATTCTGTTGGACCCACACGGAAATTAGATGGATAAAAAGTAGCCGTGAAGGGGACACCACATGGGGCTTGCTACAAGTGGGCCCACACTAGGCTTCTGTAGGATTACATTCAAATAGATTCCATCTATTTTAACTCTCAACATTTTTCCCTATTTGGATACTATTACAATGCTTCGTCAAAACAATCAATACAAAAATAGTGATTATTCTTCTTCGACTGTCCTAAATAGTGACTACTATTGCCAAATTAAAGGGGAAAGATTCATAATACCAGGTCAAACTTAGTAAAACATCTTTTCTAAGTTTATACCATTATACTATTAATCAACGATTTTCCAATTATGTTTACAGTTTACACGATTTATATTTTTCGAGCAACCAAACTTCTTTTTTTTTTTTCATAGTTCTTCTTAAAATTTTATTTTTGAGTTTCGTCCGATCAAATTTCGTCCATATAGTTCCATCAATTCAAGTTGGTATCGATATTATAAAACTTTGATAAATTCATCATGCAGTATTGGTTTTTAACATAAAATTGTGAATACTTCATTACGATTTTAATCGGACCCATAATGATTCCGTCAATTATAAATTCTTGCAACATAAACAACGATCCATACTTTTTGACCAGATTACAACAGGGTTGTATATTTACAAGCTGCTCATCACAGCACAATCACTCGATTGCAACCGATAGGACCAGCCGCAGATTCCTTCAACGACAACGAGCACGGCCTCATTTAGTTTCCAACATTGAGGTGTAGAGAATCCACTTGATTAATGAATAGAAATATAAATTCTTGGGTATAAATATATTTATTACATCGGTATATTTCCTTAAGGGAGGACTCTCTCGTTTATCATACATGAATTAAAGCGCACAACTCAAATTTTAAACTATGAGTACACTCTTGTTTTTTAAAGAAAACATAAGGAAATGATCTATGCATTCTGCTTCCTTCTGCCTTGAATTAGTTGCGCCCAACCGTCCCTTCAACCTATTTTGGCGTGCCTCGTCAGGTTCACATGTGTGTTGACCCTTTTCTTATTCTGTTTCTCATGGTATGAGGCCTGGACGGTCTCTCCATGCCTTATATATCTTCTATCTTTGATATTTAAACCATAAAAGTCTCATGACTTAGCCCATCAAGACTTGTCGGAGAATCATTTAATAATGTAATTTTGTGGTCCCATTGGTGCCTTTTGATTTATTAATGGCTCAGCCTTTTTCTTCTGTGTCTCTTACGAAAGTGAACTCTTTCCCAAATAGTATTTTTTTCCCATTTTAGGGCACTCTAGACAAATCCATTCGGCCCCCCTTCGAACATGCGCATGTTGCAATATGTGGCAGCTCGTTTTTCCATAGCAACTCTATCTTTTGCTCAAATGTACATTTTGTATATGGAGAAGTTCTCGAGGTTATGGTATTGATCAAGAGTGATTCATTCTCCACCTTGTGAAAGATGTTAAAATCTTTCTTGAACTTTTTCGTATCAATGAGGCAAATTCATATGCTGCAAGCTCTCGTTGTACATATATTATATATCCTCACTAAATGTCATCTTAATTTTACATATTTCAGATTATTGGACAGAATTTGAGAGTGCAAGGGCAACTGGACTGTTCCATATGAAGATTAGAGATATTTTTTCTTTTAAATATTATTAATTTTATATATACTCTTTTAATTTGACACTTTAACATTTTACTTTACATAGTTCCTAGGATAAATGTGTATTTTTCTTTTGCAATTTCTTACTCTATATAAATAAGAAGTTGGCAATAGAACACTTAATGACTAGCAATATGTAATATTTTCGCTTGCGTTGTATTACTGGGCAATCTTGATTCTGTCATTTGTTTTTATTTTCAATTTCTTTTCCATTTTGTTTCATTCAACATTATAGTTTTTGTGCTTTTAAAAATTAATAAGATGCAAATTCATATTTAACTATTTTAATTTCTTTTATTCATCAAGTTATTAATATAACCACAACAATTATTTGGGAAATACATGTTTAACAAAATAAAAGAATATTATGTGAGAATATTCTTTTGGTGCAACAATTAAGTTAATTTTGAGTGTTTGCAATTTATATTTTCTGCTTAAATATATTAATTTTTAATCATAAGTTGTAAGCAGCTACAAACCTACTTCTGCTTATTTTTTATTTTCTTAAGAGAATAGAAATATTTATTTATCAAACACTTCAATTATAAAGTTTGGATCAAAATCACTTAATTCTCAAACACTACTCACTTTTAAGCATAAGTGATTTTTACATAAATACTAATTTTAATCACTTCTTTAAAAGCAAAAGCAATGGAAAACACTCCCTCCATATAGTTAAAAATTCATACAATTTTTTCATATCAACTCTTTTTAATGAAAATAATATTAAATTAATCACATTTTCACGATATTTGATTTGACATACATCATACGTACGCATATAATTAAAATTTTAATTCTGAAGCGTAAAATAATAATAATAATAATAATATCAATCTTCAGATAATTTCAAAAATAATTGAAGGGCTAAATTACTTATCTTTTCTTTTTAAGAAAATATATTTATGACATAAAAAATAATAATAAGATAATAAAACATTAATTACTAAATGAGTAAAACGTACTGGATGTGTTTGTTCAATACTAAAGAATGGTGATAAAAAATATATGTTTGAGTTTTCTCTAATATATTAGGAAGAATTTTTTAAAAACACACCCACTAATTTTATTCTGAAAATAAAGTCCCTCGTATGTCGCACGGTGGAAATCTAGAGATAGTAAAGGGAGGCCAGACATGGGTGATTGGAGCTGAGGAAGACTCGAGCCGATGAGAGCGGCTTCACCGTCAAACACTATAGCTACTTAATTAAACTAAACGCAGACTCCACTCTACTACTGTCTAAATATCCGTTTTAATCTCTTTTCCCAAAATAAGAAATTAAAAATTAAAAACCATAGTTTTAGTATCCGTACATGTGTAGCTGCCGCGTGTCCCAAGGAACGCGGTTCCTTCCCACATCACCGCCCTATTTATTTAACCCCTCTTCCTCCCCTTCACTCCTCTCTCAACACCTCCCCTCTCTCTCTCTCTCTATCCACCATTTTTGTAGCTCGAAAGGAACTCCTGAAAACAGAACACACAAGTATAACTACCCCTACTATTTGCCTATCTTCTTCAACCTTCTTTGCTTTTAATGGCTTAATTCATCGTTTCTTGCTCAAACTTCTGTAACTTCCAGTCTGGAAATATTGGTGATTAATTTGTAGCTTCTGTAGTGTATGATTGGGGAAAATGGCGTCCAATAATTTAATGACGATGGAACAACAGTGGTTATTCTGCCCGACATTTGCCGATGCTTGGATTTCCGATGTCTTCACAAGAGAAACCGATACTCTCACCAAGGCTCTGCAGAAATCACTCTCCAACACATCCTCCGACGGCGACGCTTTCTCGCCGGAAATGGTGGACTCACTTTTCGCCATTCCGGAAATCGCGCCGCTTCAAACGCCGACCGCTTCCGGTTGTTCCGAGAACGAAGCTCCAGCACCGAAACCAAGCCGGAGCCTCCCGCCGAGCGGCAGGGTCACGAAACGGAAATCGCGCGCATCGAAGCGCGCAACGACGACTTTTATAACGGCGGATCCCTCGAATTTCAGGCAGATGGTGCAACAAGTGACCGGTGTAAGATTCAGCGGCTTGAACGGGCAGCTGCCCGTGGCGCCGGTGCTGAAGCCTGAGCCGCAGAGAGCAATGAGCCGGCTTCAGCCGAGTGGTGGCTTGCCGACAATCGACACGTCAGCTTACTTGCTCGCCGGATCGTCCGCGTCGTCACTGGTGGCGCAGCCGCGTCCGACGTCGACGATGATGGGTGAGGGTGGGACAAGCACGGCGGGGCTTGACTTCGACTCATTTTGTAGCTTCCCAACTCTGGAGTCGTGGAAAGTGATGTAGTTAAGGAGAAAAGTGTAATTTTAGTTGGGGTTTGTTTTGGTTTCCGATTAGCCCTGCAAGAAACTTAGGGGAGGGGTAAAATGGGAAGATCTGTTAATATCTGTGTTAGGGAGGTGGGGTAGGGGAGATTATGGCGTGTAAGGATCAAACTCTTAGTTTCTTAAATTTTCTTTTTGCCCATCATTATATGATGAAGTATTTTGTTTTAATGACGTGTTATTATTTCAATGGTATTGTTTTTTATTTCTCGTCACAAATAATTAACGGCAGTGTTTGCATAATTGTGGATATCTGAAAATGATGGGGAGTGGTAAATAGAAGAATCTTGTTGGTCCATAATTGGTTAATAAGGCTACTTATTAGTGCTTCATAAATGGTTGCTTTTGTGTAACAACTTAAAATACCATAAGATTCTCAATTGCAATAATGTACCTTATTTCTCTGTTTTTTCAAAAGAGCAGTATTATTGTCCTTCAGTGTGCAATAAAATATGGTGTTGATGACTCATCTTTTAAAAAAATCATTATCCCAAAGTAGAAGATTAAAAAAAATCAATCTCTTATTTTGCTAATTCAAGTAAAAGTGAAAATATAGTACTCTCTTCGTTTCATAAAGAATGTCATTCTAGACACTTTAAAAAATTTCAAAATAAATGTCATTTTACCAAAAAACACTACAAATCTTCCAATATTATCTTAAACAACCTACTTAATTTAGTTGATTGTTTCCATATTTTACAAAATATACCAATTAAATATCAATCCTTAATTTCTTCAAAAATAGCTAAAGTGACATTCTTTATGAAACGGAGGGAGTATAATTTTACTGATTAGATATATATGATTGAACAAATTAAATAAGAAATAAAATAAGTTGCTAAATACGTAATATTTTGTTAGAACTATACCTTCATCAATTTCAAAAACTTTAAAAAGTTATATATTTTTAAACATAGATCTTGTTATAAAATAGAGATGGATCTTGTTATCAAATAGAGATAGTATGGGAAAAAATCGAGAATGGTCCCGTAACTTCTTGCTTTTATGATTTTGGTCCCTTAAGTTTTTATTCTTTTGAATTAGTTCCGTAATAATTGCTCAGTTTTAGTTCCATTTTGATCGTAAAATACATAAGTGACCGGAAAAGGTCACGTGCAATTTATGGGACCAAAATCGTAAAAGCAAGAAGTTACGAGACCATTCTTGATTTTTTTTCCCGAGATAGTATATATCTACTATTATTGGATTGCACATCGTTTTGGTTTCTACATCGCTTTTTAGCTCTAATTATTGGGTCGAACTTCAGAGCATATAGGTAACTATTACCGTGGATGCACGAAAGATAACGAAAATTAAGAAGTAAAAACACAGATTTTAAGTAGTTCACTAACTGTAGCTATCTGTTCTTCTTTTCATGATTATTTAAGTTGTTTTAGACCCAAAAGATAGCTCCTTTATATGCAACAGGAAAAACAATCTTATAGACACAAAACCAATATATTTCAGCTTCATTTTTCCGTCATTTTGATCACAATTCTAGCCAAAATGCCTACATCAGCATATACTATAAATCATACGTGACACAAAATCATTATAGCTTAATACATATATAAAAAGTGGGATACATGACATAACCAATGATACCACTACTAAATTTGCACGGGTTTAATTTTACCTTTTGTGGTGGGTGCATATACCTAAACATGGAAAAAGAAAAATATATTAATCGGAGTATTAATTACTTTTGATTTACGTATGTCAAAGTTAGTTCCTACGTAGAATAATTAATTAGATGAATAAATTCCATTGAGGAATGATGATGATGCATTCTTATCGGAGAATATTAGTAGGGATGGGATAGTTTACTTGACTCTCGTCAAGTCTGGTTCAAAGAATAATTGCAAACTTAGCTAACTCCTTTAAATACATTACCTGTCTTGCATCTAATTGCACCGTCAATCACATTACAATTCTTCGATTTAGATCTTTTATTTCAACGATTCAACATCTCCTACAATAATTGTTCTATTAAAGAAATACATAATCATTGTTAATGTATCAGTAATGTCATATAATGTAGAAGATGTTGCACTAGGAGTGACCATACGATTCAATCAAATTGTATCGCCAATTAAATTTTTATTTTTATTTTTTTGAAACCAAACAAATCTTTTTAATCGAATCAAAACAACCGGAGTTTTTTGGTTCGGTTAAAGGCTTTTAATTTTTGTATCTTTATTTATTATATTTTATGGCAGACATCCAAGATTCCCTTGATAATTTTCTCTGAAATTGGCTGATTAAAGAAGAGGAAAAATATATGTATATATATATATATATATATATATATACATTTTCAAATTTTATATATGCTATAATGTGAAAATTAATTATATATAAATGCAATCAAGAAATATAAATTATATAAATAATTGAAAATAAAGATAAATATAATTATTCAATTTGATTCGGTCCCACCAACTAAATTTTTTGAAGATAGTTTCTAGTTTTTGTAAGTAAACCGAGCAAGGTATTTATACAAAATCGGGGTGAATTACTTTTTCAATTCGATTCGATTTCGCTCATCCCTAATTGGAAGTGAAATATTCGACTTGCAAAGTCCTACTAGTCATTACTTTGTAAAATACTAATAGCAAAACACTGAAGAATAATTGAAAGAATAAGGAGGAGTGTTGATAATTTGCGTTAATGATAGGCTCCATAAAAATCCATACAAAATTAGGATTTTTAAGATGCTACACCTGAAGAAGTACATTATACTGATGTGTAGTATCGACTTTTAATTTATACACACTCACGTATATATTTTATAGATGTTTAATTAAGGTGGATAGTATACATCTTGCACGATTTTAGGGTAGCTTAAAAATAGGGCCGGTTCAATATTTTAAGGGGTCCGGTACAAAAAATACGCACTCACATATATATTTTATAGATGTCTAATTAAGGTGGATGGTATACATCTTGCACCATTCTAGGGTAGTTTAAAAATAGGGCCGGTCCAATATTTTAAGGGGTCAGATGCAAAAGAAAAAAGAGCCCCTTGCACAAAAAAACTAACAAGAACATATGTGTATAAGAACCTAAAAAAATAAAAAATAAATAATAAATAATAAATATATATATGAAAATGAACATAAATGTATAAAAAAAATAACAAAAATATATGTATATGTGAATCTAAAAAAACATAAAAATGAACATAAATAAAAAAAATCCTAATAAAAAGGAGATTCAATCTCATGACCTTTCAATTCTGAAGTGTGGTAATTAAAATATTAACCACTTAAGTTACTCAACTAAAATAATATATTTAGTAACATTTACATATATTTAACAAAGAAAAAAAATTGAGACCCTAGCCGATGGGACACGGAGGTGGCGGCACGGGGTTGAACGACCGCCCTAAGTCTGCCCCTGTTTAAAAACCCAGAGTTAGAACAATCGTTGATTTCTGCTTTATTAGTATCATTTTTCTTTCTAGAGAATATACGTTGTGTATATATAAATTGTGATTATTATTTACTTAAATGCAATAAATTAGCGCAACGAAAACCGTCATAAGTGAGTGATTAAGCTAGTCCAGACTCCAGACAATGTTTGGTAATCTATCAATTACTACTAATTATAGATTTATAGTTAATTAATTAGTCAAAATTAATTAGTTTGGTATACCCAGCTTGCCCCTACTATAAACATCATGGGACGTGGTTCCCTTGTATACTAATAATTCATGGCCCACCCAAGTACTAGTTACGTATGATTACTTAATTTAATTAACAATTTTCTTAATAATTAAATTTTATAATGTAACTTCTCGCAATCATACCGTTCGAACTCAAATTATTTGATTTTAACATTCAATGTATTCTAAGTTGAAGAGGAAAACGAAAAACAGAAGATACTGAAGTCAAAGAAATACTATCACAAAATTTAATATTCTCTCCGTCCCGGTTAAATTTACAACTTTGATCGGACACAG
The DNA here is from genome assembly GCA_958295605.1 of Ajuga chamaepitys. Classification (NCBI taxonomy): domain Eukaryota; kingdom Viridiplantae; phylum Streptophyta; class Magnoliopsida; order Lamiales; family Lamiaceae; genus Ajuga; species Ajuga chamaepitys. The sequence continues at coordinate 5,523,945 of OY282504.1, forward strand.
ATATTAAAAAAAAAAATTGTTTTTTCTTTGAATTTTTTAAAGGTGGAGATTGAGGACGTTGAAATTTTGAGGATGAAGATTGTGGGAATTAATTTTCATTTGAGGAATCGTAAAGTTAACAAGGATGGACCGATAAGATAAGTTGACAAATTTAACGAACGGAGGTAGTATTATCTATAACATAGGATTACTAGCTAGCTGCAAGGCTGACTTGGGTCTCTTTGGTGTTGTGGATTATCATTCTTGGTTGTGTAGAGGGAAAGTTGGAGGTGATGGACGATGGTGATGGATTGGATGGAGGGAAAGTAGGGGTGGCCATTTAATTTATAACCGGACCAACTCTACACGACAATCCTGACTGACACGATACAAAATATGTTGGATCGGGTGAACCCGCAGTTCAGCCCATGCATCCTTTTTATTATAAAAAAGACTAGTTTCTATATTGTAATTTTACAAGGTTAGTTTTGACAACAAAAAAAAGGGAAATTTAATTATAGTATTCAATTTTGTATTAATTGTGACTTGTATAGTTGTATTGTGATTTTACATTTGTATTATTTTATTATTATACTACTGAACAAAATGATTTGTATGATTTTAAATTCAAAGTGTAGAATTTCACAAATCTAAAATAGAACGACTTAATTTTATGTATGAATCGAAGAATCCATAGCTGGTAAAACTGCTCTAACTAACATATTCTTATAAACTGAAAAATGAATACAACTCAATATACATGGTGATACCTTTTATTTATACTATATGGCTATTCTGTCAACTTAATAATCGTCTACTTAGTCATCACCACCAATCAATAAAGACATGTGTCATACACTTAATACTTGTGCATATACCATCCATGTGAGAAATGCTATATCTTTTATATTTCATCATCCCCCACCCCCAAAAGTTGGATTGGCGAGTAATCAAACTCAACTTGGACAATAACAATTGTAACTGCGATACACCTAATTGCTTTATAAAAACATCTGCAAGTTGAAGTTTGGACGAGACATGGCGAAGCAAAAGAAAGTCATCTTTGTACTTGTCCCGGACGATATGCCAGACAATTTCCAAGTACTTGGTAAGATCATGGAGAACGGGATTCTCGGCTATGTAGAGCTCAACTTGATTGTAAAAAAAAAAAAAAAAAATCAATATGGAAACGAAATAGGAAGCTGCAAATCAGCAGCAATATAAGCAATCCAAACAAGCTCAAATATAGTGGAAGCAAGGGCCTATATTCGGCTTCCACAAAACTGCGTGAGATAGTTGTTTGCTTCTTGGTCTTCCAAGACACAAGGCAATCACCTAAAAGAACACAATAACCTGCAAGAAACCTCCTAGTATCAGTACACGAGCCCAAATCCAAGTAATTGTAGCCTTTAAACTTAAAATCACCAGGCATAGGGTAAAAGAGTCCTATCGTAGGAGTACCTTGCAAGTATCTCAACAGATTTATAATTGCATCCCAATGGGCGCTACAAGGAGCATAAACGAACTAAGTAAGTTGCTGCACCGCATTAGTGAGATCTCGACGAGTCATATTCAAATAAAGAAGGCGACCAATAGTCGACGGTATTTGTCAGGATCTGAGGGCAAAAGACCACCAACACCAATCAATTTGGGACCTTGAGGAAAATGAGTCGGACCAAGTTTACAATATAACATACATGTATCCTGTAAAATGTCAAGCGCATACTTGTGTTGATTTAAGTATCTTCCCACAGCTCTTGAGCAATCTCAACGCCCAAAAAATACTTGACACAACCCGCCTTTAATGGTAAACTGGTCATGTATAAACTGTTTTAAAGCAACAAAATAAACTTCATTAGTACCGGTTAGGAGAACATCATCAACATATTTGACTAAGGCCATGAAATCAATGTCGTTGGACCAAACTTTTCTAATTATTACTTTATCAAGACGATGTTAGCCCCTTTCGCTACTCACAAACTTTTTTTGGATAAGTAGGTCTAAGAATGTCACTCATAATCTTGTTCAATTTGCAAAACTTAATAGTGTGAACATCATGTTTATTTAAAGAAAGTACTTGTTTATTTATTTATTTATGATTAGGTTCGGATAAATGGCGAAACGCAGATGATGTAAAAGAACGAATGATCACTAGGCTACCCCGAAAAAGAGTAAGAAGTCTAGGCATTGTTCAATTTCTGAAGAAGATAACACATCACATAATGAAGATAATCAGTTACAGAATCATGAGGAACCTGTTTCGGACACCCAAACAACTCAGTCGAAGAAATCAACAAAAAGTAGGACGACGAGCATACGCTCCGAAATGCATGTCTTGGCCATACAAAGGGCTAAAGGTATAAAAAAACTAGTGGAATTGAATGCTCACAAGCAACCAGTTGGGAAAGATTCTGATAAACTTCAAATCTACATCGGCGTTTTGGCACGGGCCAAAGTAAAAATCACTTACGATGATTGGCGGTATGTTCAGGAAGACGTCAAAGAGTGTATATGGGCATCTGTTAAGGTAATTAAATTCATAATATATTTTACTATGAAAATATAATTAGAGAGCAATATTTCGCTTCATCTTACAAATGAATAACTTATTGTAGTTGGTATACAACTTGTTAGACGATTGGAAAGCTAAGTGTTTGAGTTCTGCTGGAGAGAAGTGGAAGCAGTTCAAAGGGACTTTGACCAGAGATTGGGTTTAAGGGAGGATCGGAAGTTCGGATTTGAATACACCTCCAACTAAATATGTGATTGACCAAGCGGATTGGAGTGCATTTGTAATTAAACGTTTAGACGACAATTTCAGGGTACATTTTTGTATTAGTAATCTTTTGTTTCATTAGATTAATAATTGTATTTTTTACAATTAAATTATTAATTGTTATCAATGTCTTTTGTTTTATTTTTTGCTAGCAACTAAGTAAACTTCAATTGGAAAGGGCATCGACTTCAAAGGACTATCCTTATCGACTTGGTCGAAAAAGATATGCGTGGTATGCTAATGAGAATGTAAATATCTTGTATAGAAATACATTTTTATTTTAGTCGTAATTGCATAGTTATTTACTTTGTTTTTTTTTTTTCTTTTAAACTAGCCTCATATACTGTGTGATGATGAGGACATTAACCGAGCAACATTGTGGTGCGAGGGAAGGAAAAAAAGGGAAAGCACGAAGGAGAAAAACTGAAGGAGACCGCTAATAAGATCGTAAACAATCATTTAAATAATTTAGCATTATTACTTAATTATTAATATTGCTTAAATATTTATTTTTAAAAATGTGTGTACATATTTCCCATATTAGGGTAATTTAGTAGAAAAGAAGAAATCTTGTGAGCTGGTTATATCAAGTGCAAAAGATAGCATCCTTAGTCAAGGCCTTGAAAAGCCTGAACACTCCGGACGGGTTAGAGGTGGCGGAAAAGGTATCACCATACGGTCATACTATTCTACCTCTAGGAGTGGTACAGAGAAGCAGTTAGAGATGGAGTTATTGGAGAAAAGGAAAAAGAATGCCCTTAATAATGAACGACTAATAAAACTGGAAGCATTAGTGAGCAAATTAGTCGGGCTCAGGATTGACCTTGAGGATAAGGCCAGCTGCTCTGTTCAAGTTCAACAGAGATTTCGCGAAGATGCAAAAGAGGAGACCCATGAAGCTGCACCAAAGGAAATCGAGGATGCTGACGACAATAGCGGGAGTGAGGATGTGAAGTTTGTTGATAATGAAGAATACCTATAGGTTTCTTACATTTTAAATTAAATATTTTATTTTTAAATTATCTTAGGTCGAACTTGATTAAAAGTTTAATTGCGCTTATATGATCAAATGGAATTATGTAGGGAAAAGCTGTAGCATTGACACTTGAGTCAACGACAAAAGTTGTTGCATACGGGGTTGTTCCAAAATCCGATGAACAAAACAAACTCATACATGGGAACAAGTTACCTGATCGCTGCATCCGTGTGTCAATTGATGAAGCAGTGGATAAAAATGCTAAGTTGCCAATACCAACTAGTGCATTGGAAAGTGTCGGCGATGCGGTTGGATCATACGTGGCTTGGTCCATCCACCTATGAAAGTTAGAGAACAGGTAAATATTGTAAGTTACAATTTCATTACTGAAATGGTAATACTATATTAACATATTATTGTATCTTTCTTGTAAACACAAAAAGAAGTCGAAAAGGAAGATCAAGGAACCCAAGTGTCCCACAGTCGACAAATCCGATACGCCTAGGAGTCTGTACAGGATCTATGTATACTCTAAAGCGAATGAAGAGATAAATGGGAACATACCCATAACACTAGTTGACGAAGTCTTCGGGCACGAGAAGACCCTCTATGTTCATTTAAAAGATGTTAAACCATTTTGCCAATTGTTGACAATATCCGAAACATGTATAACCGTCTACATATGGTATGTTTTCTTTTAACATAGCTTAATGTACTTTGTTTACCTTGATATTCCCCAATGTGCTTTTGTTGGAAATATTGAAAATAAGTTGAAGAATTATAAGCGTTGCTAGCGCATGATGTGTGAGAACAAGTACAAATTGGATGTTGAGTGGGACCCCGTGAAGGAGTCGATAGTTGCTGAGAAAGAATATTTCGGATGACTTTGCCAAAGTAATTAACTCTTTCTATCATTAACAATTCAATTTGGTTTATTTACACTATATTTTTCAAGGAGAGCCCTAACATATTAGCATTAACGCGTCTCGAATCTGAATGCATGCAGCAAACTGATGATTATCTTGGATTTATCCAGAACGGTTGTCCAAACTAGGAGAAGTGCGAGGACATGTGGCAAGGGACAACTGCTCTTGAGCAGGAAGCCTTTTCATCTGGGACGGGTCTTCATGCGGGGAACGAGGATGGTGGTGGGGGATCAGAGAGGGCTAACTACAATGCGTTCAACTTTTTGGGTGCCCAAGACCCGACTGATGAAGTTGGTCCTTCACATGGATGTGGTCGAACAATCGCCGCGATAGATGCCCGCGTCGCACATGCTGAAGCGTGTGCTAGCTTCTCATCGTGGTCGTCTTGAAAAGGAGGGTCCTCCGGGAGGAAGGAAGATATCCGTGCATACATGGAAAAGATAAAGAAGATAGCTCCTACGCAGGACGTCCGAATGGCCGGATATCCAGGATGAGTCCACTCGCCATTTGTGGATGAATATGGACGACGATGAGAAGATGTTTTTCCTAGAGACCCTTTAGGCACCTGTTGTCTAGGACTTGTATGTGACCCTTTAGCTATTTAGACAATTATTTTTTATTTATTTCAGTAAGAAAAACGATTTCAACCCGGTATATTATTTGAGATATATTCAATTATTTTTAAGGCTTTATTATTGTACCCTAAAACCCCTGTTATTACTCAAACATGCACTTTCTAGCCTTTCAATTTATTTAAATTATCTGTAATGTTAATCTCATCACAATTACGCAACATGTCTTACTCAAACTCGGACGCTTCTTACGCAAACTCGGAAGATTCCTGTTCATACTCGGACAATTCCGAGGACGAAATGGTTACACACTTTGCGTTAAATGTCCTCATACAAAATCCACCCCTGGTTCGTCAACCCAAAAACACTTCAGTTCTTCAAGGATTCGATTGGGTTGCAGAGCTGTTATATGGGCACTCTGGGAGGTTCTACGACCAAGCCCGCATGACCAAAGATTTTTTTTTGCTCTAGTCAATACTCTAGTCAACAGGGGCCTTTTTACCGAACTCAAGTCGGGCACATGTGTCGCCTATTGAATCTGTAATGATTTTTGTACGAATGGTTTGTATGCATCACCGCCCTCGGGACAAGGAGGAGCGTGTGCAGTATTCCACACGGACAATTAACGTACATTTTTATCGTCTTGGAAGTAATGATTGCGTTAGGTGATGATTGGATCAAAGGCCCTGATTACACAAGAGTTCCACACAAAATTTTGGTTGATGACCGGTATTTCCCATTTACTTCGCATGTTTTTTATAAAGAACCCATAGCTTGAAACAAAAACTAATTCATAAATTCCACATTCTATGCAAATTTGCGACCTTTTCAAATTTTCTTATAGGGTGCAGTTGGTGCTATTGATGGCATTCTAATTTCCGCAAGAGTGCCATCAAATTGAGACACGGTATAGTATTGATGAAAGACCTCGAACTGGATGACTCCTTTAGTTGGCCACCAGATGGAAAATCTGACCTTTTTAACTTTCATCACAATTCCCTAAGTTCACGATATAATTATGTACATGTTAATACAATTGTTGACCATAAATTTATTCAACTAGGCAGGTATTATTTGCTAATGCCGGCTACACAAACTAATAGGCATTTCTGTCACCATACAGACATTCGCGCTATAATCTTCCCGAGTTTCATGGGTAACCCGAACCCTCTGAATAGGAAGAAATTATTTAACCATAGACACTCGCAATTGAGAAATGTGATTGAGCGTGCATTTGGTTGCTTGAAGAGGCGATGTCCGATCTTGGCACACGGAATGTCATGTTACCGAATCGACAACCAGCCAAGGATTGTTGTAGCTTGTTATGTTCTCCACAATTTCGTCAAGGCATCGGGCCTACCAGACCCAATATTGGAGTTGAATGCGCAACACTACTATCCAGATAAATTAATATTCTCAAGGTCTTCTTACCCCACTCCCGCAACAATTCACGAGCAAAAATGAGACAAGGGACGAAATAGCCGAAGCCATGTGGCAAAAACACATTAACCCGAACTGAATGGCCGGGTTGAAAATTCATATGATTTATTCGTATTGTATTAAGTTTTGCAATTACATATTAGATTTCCTGCTCTTAACTATTGATATTCTACCTAAATTATCTGAAGTATTATTTCATATTAGAGTATTAAACAATGGTAACTTTAATTTGTGTATTTGTTTTCTAAAAGCCAGTTACTATATCCAATTATATAGATTGCGGAAAAAATGTCAATCTAACTAATGACTTGTTTTGGTAATTAACTAAAATGATACTACACTGATTGAATTATCTTTAATTGATCGATTATTCAATCCTTATTAAACAGGTGAATTGGACAAGACCGGCTGGTCCGGCATACTAGTCGATTGACAATGAGAAAAATTTCATATAATTGTGTTATTGTGGGTACTTGGACGGAAACGTAATGCAAGGTCTAGATTATACTAGAGATGTTCTACTTACTCTAGGGGGTAGGCTAAATGACTTAACCAACGTCCAACCCGTATACCAGGTGGTCAACCTGAGGCACAAAATCAAAATCATAACAAGAGCGTGGTGTTTATTGACCGAACTTCAATGCCATGTTATGATAATGTGGGATGTTGAGCGAGAGACTATAATCGGAAGTCCTAAATACTTGCACTCGATTTATGCGGTAACATTAATTCATCTTTTAATTAATTAGATAATCAAATGTAATTGAGAATTATCCTAAAGATAACATATCATGCGTTATTATGTGAATCCCATGGCTGTGTATATCGTTCGGTGCAAACAACCATACTTCAATTTATGCACAGACATGTTTAGTAATTCCTCTGAGGACATTATATCCCCGACTTTCGTAGAGAGCGTGGCCACAGTCAGATCCATGGAGGGAATTTCGATTGCGAACAAGGCAAAGTCGGCGTTGGGATTACGCGAACCGACGGTAACCCAATGGTTTTTGGACCTCACGCCTGCCGAAAATAAGGAATGGATCATTTCCGTGGCGTAGGACATATTGTTGGTCGAATTGTATGTTTGCACAACACTTGATGATTGAAGTGGTTTCAAGCTATTTATAAACGGGGATACATTAACTAAACACTTTCCGGTTATATATTGTTAGTCTCAATCACTTTTGACATTATTTCTATTGAATACTACTTTATATTTTTTTCCTAATATAATGGAACTTCGTATTTCATGTTTGGATTGTTGTTTTTAGTTGTTAGCAGAAGCCCTAGTTGTATTGATCATTTACTCTATACATTGAAACAGATGAATATGCCAAGATTAGTTGATCCGGCTCAATGGTCGATCGAAAACGAAAAAAAATTATTGTATTTGTGCTATTGTAAGTACGTGGACGGTAATGATATACAAGGTTTTAACTTCACAGAAGCGACAGGCTAAATGCGTTAGCCAACATCCAGCCCCCCATCAGGTGATCCACTTGAGCCACAAAATCAAAGCTATTAGACGCGCTTGACGTTTATTATCCGATCTTCGCTGCCACAGTATGGTCATGTGGGACACTAAGCGAGATAGTGTTTGCGGATGTGATGATTTCATGCATTCCCTATACTCGGTATAATTAATGTTGACTTTTTGTAAATTCGTTAAAAATGTAGATTGAATACGACAACATGTTGAATAAAACATAATCTGTAGGTACATCCCGAGGTGGAAGGCATCATTAGGCGCGGACAACCCTTTTTCAATTTATGCACGAACATGATGAGTGCATTCGATGGAAACGTATCACCCCGTGTTCGTATAGAGCATGAACAAAGTGAGGGCGATGGAGAGTATTTCGATCACGAATAAGGCTAAGGCGGTTATAGAATTACGCGACCCATCCATAACCATTGGTTTTTGGACCTCACTATAGCCGAGAAGGAGGTCTAGGGCCTTTCCGTGGCTTAGGGCGTATAGCCCCTGCGAGAACTAGAATTGTACTAAGAAATTATCATATCGATTTGTACTCTTTAATTAAACGGGATAAATCCCGTAATAATTTTCGATTAGTCATGTTGACGATGTACTAATATTGACATTATTTGTTTAATTATACTATTATTATTATTTGCTAGACCTGTTGGTAATGATAATTGTTGAGTATTAAATAAGTTATTGCCTTCAACGGTCGCCCATTCTTCAATTTAGCATATGATGTCAAGACGAACCTGCATTAGCATAGCGTACATGGGCTGACCAATTTTTAATATTTTTTCTAAAATATAATTTGTACTTTTTAAATTTTTGTAAAATAACAAGTTAGCCAAAATTTAATTTGACAATTACTTGGAGGGAGGACAAAATTTTGGAAAATAAAGGTATAAATTTAACTAACTAACTCTTACATGCATCATAAATCAAACTAAATTCTCAATAAAACATTAATCAATAACTAATCATTCTTTAACTACTTCTTACACACATCAAATTACATTTACTGCCTGTTATGATATAAACCAACTTCAACTCAATTTCCAACAAACATAAACAGACACTCACTTATTTATCTCAATCTTTATATTTCACTTTATTTTCCACTGTTTACAATATTTCAGTCACCCACGATCATAAATAAACACGGTCTATATGGAAATTTGTGTCATCCCGAGAAGAAAAAAAAATTGACTACTTGGGTCTCGAGATTTCTCTATGTTTGTCGTATTTATATAGCAACTAGTGAAGGTATGTACGATGTGCTATCTGGGAAAAAGAATATCTGATTTATTTAAATTGACCTTTATCGATTAAATATATTCAAGTGTATAATAATTAAATAAAAGTTGAAGTTTGGGTTTATTTTGAATGTAGCAATGTAACATATGCATGTGATCCCGCAGCTATATTTGGGTCAACATAAATCTCATTTGGAGACCACTCTTTACTCTGACATTACCATCAAATGTTATTGACATGCATATACAAAATTGTTACTTTTATTAAATTTAGACCATAATTTTTTTATCACTAATAACATAGATACAATATTTAATTAGGAACATGCAAATACTGATTAGGTAATCGTAAATGGGTAACTTACCCTGGTCCCTCTTTCAACTTTTATTTTTTAGAAGTGTGCAAATTTATCTAAAATGAATAAAAATGAAAAATGTACAAAATAAAGTAAGACGGAGGGAGTAATATATGTTGAGGTATACATTAACGGACCCAGAAATTTTATCGACGTGGCCATCTACAGACAAATATAGTTATTCGTTTTACGAGGCTAAAATTTTCTAACTACACTCTAAGACTAGAAGAGAAATTTTATACCAAGTAGGTGGTTCACTTTGAGAAAGCTAAAAAGCAAACTCTCATATATTATACTCTAAATTTGATACTTGGTTAAATAACATTTAGAATTAAAGTTTTAGAAAATCTAAAAGGGACCGAGCATCTCTAAATATGTCCATGAGCCTTGACAATATTCAACAATATATATATAAAACTAAAAAATAATAATGATATTGATAATATCAATAAATTGATTTAACTATAACAAAAAAAAAGATAATCAAGATTTAGTATTTCTAAACATTTCATTCTATTTTTTGAAATTATTATCTCTATTACGTACACTTAAAAATACATCGATTGACTCTAATATTAAATAATATTCAAGTCAAATAATAAAATTATTTATTTTATTTAATTACGCTATATTAAAATCGACTAAAATATATTTATATAATAGCACAGTTCGACCGAGATCAGGTGACCAGTGCTCCCTTTGGTCCCACGTAGGTCGGTCAGTGGAGGCATACACAAAGCTAATATTCTTAACAGTCCATGTAATTTCAGTAAATGTTCCTAATACATGTAATTTAATATAGATTATTAATTAATATATATTATCAATGGAGTATGGGACCATAAAACTATACATTGGAGTTTTTGGAAAATTGAAGTTATTATATTTTCTTCTCTTTTTACCGAAATATTGGTTTAGTTTAATTATAGGCTGTAAGATAAAAATAAAATTATATTTTAGTATATCAAATACTATTAGGGTATGTTTGTTTACGGTCTAACCTAATAAATTGAGGGGATTAAATTTCAATAAAGCATACTTATTAATATTTTCAGTTAAATTTGACTCAACACTCCCCATCCTTAAACAAATGTGCCCTTAGTTTAGAAATGTTGATCTTTAAGGGGGCTTGCAAGGTCATTTTCCTATAAAGTTTGAGTACCATTTATGTGTGTAATTGAAAAGCATGAGTTTGGGAGCAACATTTGACATTTCCAGCTCTGTTGACGCGTGTACACTCAATAACTACAACATCCACCGTCCAATACTTGAAGGCCGATAATCTGACGGCTGCTGTCCAATGTTGACTATTCTTTAGAAGAATAATAAAGTCGCGTGTGTATGTGGGACTCCACCATAACTCTGCCAAAAATTTGGTGAGATGAGATTTATTTTGAGATACTTCTCTTTATAGATCTTTCATCCCGATTGGGACGACACAATTTCAATTAAATAATTTATTAAAAATTTAAAAATTATTTTTTTTAATGATGATTGGATAATATCAATGGAAAAAGTCGTTGGAATAACAAATGAAAAAAATTTCCAACGATAAAAATTTTTGTTGAAATCATTTTCACGTTGAAATTTAATTATTGAAATAAAAATTTCAACGATCACTTTTTCAACGGCTAAAACCGCTGAAATTGAAATTTGATCGAAGCTCTGAGCAAGGGAAAAAAAGTTACTTATAGTGCATGTTATTTGGTTGGTATAATAAGAGACAATTTCGATTAAATGAAATGGAAGCAAGTCAAGATTGACATGAATGTGCAGGGCTTGCATATACAACAAATATTTTGAAGAGAGGACTTTTCCTTCTAAATTCAGTCAAATCACCATACCTACCTCACTTTGCCATTTCTCATATTCTATGTTTATAATATTACAAAATCCCAAGTTTAGTTTTAGTTTTCAGAAAGAAAAAAAATTACTGAATATTACTCCCTCCATTTTAAATTAAATGTCTTTGTAGACAAGTGTAAATTTTCAAAACAAGTATTGCTTTAGACAAAAAACCACAATTCTTTCAATTTTATGAAAAATAACTTAATTTATTGATTATTTCCTCATTCCACAAGATATATCCAATATAATGAATTATGTATGGAAATATTTGTCTTTATATCTATCTTTAATTTTTTCAAAATAATTAATAAAACACTTATTTTGAAATGGCGGGAGTATCATTTAAAATTGCGATAAGATTTATTTTCCCATTTTTAAAATGATTCACATTCACAAGATAGAAAGGCATTTTTTTTTCTTGCATTTATTTTATGGGAAAATTTTATTTTTAGTCCAGTATATTAGGCCTTGCACAGTAAAAGTCCTGTATGTTAGAAAATTTCAATTTTAATCATGTATGTTTCCAAAGTTGTCCAATTTAAGGACACTGACAATTAGAAATGACCAATTTGGCCACAATTAATCACGTGCGACGCACGTCACTAATAAATTTGAGAAAGATGAAGAAAGAAAGAAAAATAAAATAAAAAAATATAATGAAATACACACTCATATGAAAATTAGGAGTTACTTTTTTTCTTTTCTTTTTTGGCCGAGTTACTAAATTAATTTAATGATTTGACATGTTATCTAGACAAATATTTGATACATAAGTATTAGCACTCAAAAACCCTAAATTTACTAGTCTAATTCCGGCTAAATTGATCGTTATTGATGGTTAGTGTCCTTAAATTGGACAACTTTTGGAACATACATGACTAAAATTGAAATTTTCTAACATACAAGACTTTTATTGGACAATACCTAACATACTGGATTAAAAATGATTTTTTCCCTTTATTTTATTGATCGATAGGAATTCAAACTAAAGCAGAAGCATCATCAAACTATTTTTTATACGACTACTTGGAGCCTACGTTCAACCCATGCACGCGACTCATCAAGATTCCTTAAACTAATACCTTGCTTTTAATTATTAAACTTGCTTTTTTAAAATATCATTTCCATTTTTTTAAGGTAGAAATTTACTTGAATTAAGAAATATAGAAAAATCTACATGTACATAGAAACACTAACATTCGGAAAAAACTATTCTCAACCGCTCTGAGGAGATGGACAAATAAAAAAATTGCGCTGCTTGCAATATTAAACATAAAAAGACCAAGGAAAAAAACTAACCAAATTGTTGAAACCTTCATTCCGTGCCTAGTGCATCAAATTTCTCTTGCAATTATTTGCACAATTATTAGAAAAATTAGGGAGATTAAATTGCAATATATAATAGAAAATCAGAAGATGCATTAAAAATCGGAGATTAGAGATTGCACAAGACGTGGAATATGCCACCAAATGTATGGACGCAACATTATAGCCAAAGAAAAGCTTACAAGACAAAGCTAAGGAAATGAACAAAACAAATAAATTGAGACTAAATAAATTTTAAAATAAATAATAAGTAATGTATTAGAAGTATAAAATCTAACTTTTGTTTCCTTTAAACTTGTAAAATTGATTTTCAATAAATCTAAGGTTTAATTACAGCAATCCATCGAACTATCAGCGATTTTGCACATAAATCACTAAATTATTTTTCTTGGTATCAATATATACAATTTATACGGGTTTGACAGATAAATCATCAAACTTATTTGCCGGTTGACAGATAAACCATCAAACTTATTTTCCAACTATTTTCATCAAAATTTTAAGGTTTCTTTTTTTCCAAATAATTCATTTGAATCAACGGTTCTCTTTCTCAATATCTAGAACCTACATTATTGAAGATGATCATCTCTTCTACCTATTAAAAATGTTGTTTGGACAAAAAATACCCATAAAAGTATATCACGTGCAAGTCGCGTGCATAATTTTGATGAAAAGTGATCGGAATATCTGTCAAACATATATATTTTGCATGTATTGATGCCAAAAAAAAAAGAATTTATATAGAAAACGATGATTGTTTAATGAAGTTACTGTAATTAGTCCTAAATCTAATTAGCTTTATATTTGTTTTTTCATATAAATAGGGAGGAAATAGGTTGAAACTCGTGATGTTAGGATAGTTTAAGTTGAGATGGGGACAGATGTTAAATATTGGATAGAAAGAAAGAATTATTTGAAAGTGGATGTAGTTGATGAGTTTAATCTTAAATTAATAAGTGTTTCTAGAAGTTTGTGTTATGAGCGAACAAGTTGTAGTCTCGGGATTCTGTAAGCAGTGACGTGGTCATTGACTTTGTCAAAGTCTCTGCAATTGAATAATTTCTACTCTCAGCTTTTCTGTCTCTTCTCTTCCCATCACATTATGCACCTTACTTCATGCTTATCACCTCATGATCTCATTATTCACTCTAATACTATAAATTTTGTTCAGAAATCGAGTATATGTTTGTTTATGTATTGAGACGTTCATAATAAATATATATCTATGTATGTTTGTTTTGAAATAAAATGATGTAAATGTTATCATATATTGTGAAAACATGCTCAAAAGTTATTAACATGTATTTATAAAGTTAGTAATAATTACTGTAATTACTTCTATGGTAAATCCACACATTACAAAAGAATAATGGTGACTTTAAGTCACATTGAAAGGAATGAAAGTATTTCTGTAAGTATTTTATATTAAGAATAATGGTGAGTTTGAGTTGATGTACTGGGAAGGTATCGTGATCGCGACGAAAACGACTTAGTTAAGCAAATGAGTTGCTGACCTAACGCGGTCGCGACAGAGATAGGTCACGACAGTTGAAGCTTAGAGTTTTTCTTGGGCTTAAAGTTTTGGCCTATTAGACTATTATAAATAGTTGTTTTCATTATTATTGTGGTTGTTGGTTTAATCATAAATTAATCAAATTTTTAGTTTGATATTGCCCTCAGACGTAGTTACACATCATAACGAATTAGGTAACTAATATTTTTGTTTTTCTTTTTCATATTCCTTTCAATTTCGTGATCATGTGTGGATTAATTTCTAACTCAATATTAAAGATTATTACTTTTTGTGTTTTGAAATTTGATAAAAGAGGATAAGAGAGTGCGTTATGATGGTGGAGTATGTAACTGCTCCAACTATAGTACATCCATAATAATAATTGGTTTGAATGAACGTATAGGGTGGACTAAGTCTACGGCAGCAATTGTACGGCTTTCTTCAACGATAATCATAAATCAATATTTTTCTACTTTCAGAAAATCAAGAATCTTTAATTATTTTCTCTTTTTTTTCCTTCAATTTAATAATTTTGACCATCCCACTAATTGACTTCAAAAGGCTACATTTTGCATGGAAATTGACTTATTTTAATGATATGGGGAAAGGAGAAAAAAAAATGGGGACTTTTAG
Organism: Ajuga chamaepitys; assembly: GCA_958295605.1. NCBI lineage: Eukaryota > Viridiplantae > Streptophyta > Magnoliopsida > Lamiales > Lamiaceae > Ajuga > Ajuga chamaepitys. Next base: position 5,539,029 of record OY282504.1, read on the forward strand.
ATTTATTTTTACTTTATGATTAGATTAGTTGGACCAAATCCAATAATACTTGGTGCTCTTATCGAAATCCAATATTATTAGTTAGGAAATTTTCGATAAAAATTGAAAATCAGGAGCGAAATGATAATTTTTCATTTTCTTTTAGTATGCACGAGATGAGATTCATTCTTCCTTCCCAGTCCCCGTCCTGCCACTATGCCCGAGTAATAAAAACAGGAATTCCAATTATATACACACACTAACATGAATACTTGAAAATGTGTTGTTCTTTTATAACTAGTTATTTGTTTTTTTAAGCTTCAATTTAGCACCGTTCTATACTTATGGTAGATATTGTTACTTTATTTTATTTTTGTTAATTGTTGTAGATTTGGAGTGTTGTTATTTCAAACACTTAGTATTAATTTCAAGTAAAAAAATAAATTTTGAGGTTATAAAAATTAGGATGGTGACCATGAATCCCGCGGTTACTTTGTTCACCAATCTCCGCGGTTACTTTGTTCACTAACCGGGAAATCCCTATTTCCAACCACAATTTTCAACAGGAAAATTAAGCGGGATGATATTTGTGACAAAGTGGAGTGAGCGTGAGATACTCAATACAAAAGTATATATATACACATTTGCCCATAAAAAATAAATATAGAGCTATTTAAACTTCACATATTGGTGCAATTAATTTTCAATAGATTTCTTGCAATTGTAATGATTAGCGTATTTTTTTTCTCGACTTAGTAATAATAATTTACGGTCCTTTACGTAATATTTTGTTTCATATTAGGAGGTGGTACCTCACATTCTTTGATAAAAGAGGATTTTAAATTTATTCTCACCTACTTCATAAATTGAAAAAATATTAACCTTAAAAAGAAAAAAAGAGAATTTTTTGATGTACAGGAGGATGCTGAGACTATTGGGCTAGGAACAAACTGGCCCACTGGGAAGAAGTTTTGTCAAGAGTAGTGGGTTCAGTCCAATTGTTGTATGGACCCTATTCCATCACGTTGGAAAACCCACTAAATTAATTATCGGCCTTGAAAAAATTATAGAAATGGATCGGACCCGTCGGCACTGTAGTAAGTTGATATTTGGGGCCCAATAAGTTACAAGAAAGTTATGGGGTATGTCACTCGGGTTCTCCAGGCCGACTGCCAATTCGAATTCCCTGTTACAATAGGTGTTTCATCCTCTGTTACACTCAATTCACTAGATGACATATATTAATTTGTGATATCATATTATCAATTAGTGAATAAATGAAATACAAGATGTAACACCAAAGTGTAACAGATGATCTCATGTCGCCGACTACAGGTTTAAAAACGTTTGAATTGCGTAAAAGATTTTGTTAAATCCGAATAATTAGCTCCGTTTAAATGTGATAGATAAAATATTTTATAAATTTTATAACATCCTTTTCTGCACCAGTCACATAGATTTTAAGATCCGTATAATCCAGGTCATGGACAAAATGTAGTAGTATTTATGTATAAATGTATTACATGTTCTGGAAAAATGTATCACATTGAAAAAAATATAGTGTTTATAGGTATTACACATAACAAGTGATTCCTATAAGTATAAATCATGGTACCTACCTTGAATTGCATTGTGCAACTGGTGCATATGAGACATTGCATGATAAATAAATAATACATGATATTTTATATGTTATATATAACATATTTTATGAATTGTTTGAAATGTTGGAAAGGTTATGTGTTATAAATATATATATATATATATATATATATTACAATTCATATAACACCTAATAATTTTATATAACACATAATATTTTAAAATATTTTATAAATTCTATAACTTTCGAAAAATTAGGGTCATGTTTCAAATAATTTTTTGTCCCAAAATAAGTGTCTTGTTTAAAAGTCAAAGTCTCATTTTATTGGCCCAGATAATATATACATACATATATATATATATATATATATACTTACTATAAAGAAATTAGTTGCATACGATGAAATATATCAAATAAGAAAAATAAGATAAGTCATGCAAGTGTTAATTTTGGATAGTTGTACCTTACTAAAAATTGACAAAAAATTAAAAAAAGAAAATTTACCTTTCAAATAAAACTCTTATCATATGAGGGAGATAATAGTAATTGTTGTGGAGAAAATAAAAAAGAGAAGAAGAAAGAGAGGCGCCAATGATTATATTCTCTTATTCATTATAAATCCCTTTATATAGGATATCCAAAGAAAGGTTACAAGAATACATAAATTATAGTAAATCACTACATTGTCTCTCATCAATTACTTTTGATGAAGACACACTAATTGTGTTTTTTCTTTAACACCTTGGTGCATGATTTGTTGCCTCATTAAAATCCTTGTCAAGTAACAAAACCCGATGTAAAAAAATAAACTTTGCTCGAAGGAAAAAAGAGTGCAGTGCAGCTATGTTGAGATTCTCCCTAAAGTCTACACATCTTTGCTGATACGTACATCTACCAAGGTAGTTTTGAAAGTATATTGATCTTCAATTTTACATAAATCGTGAGGAAAGTCTATGGTGGTTGGTTCTAGAAAAACTTCAATGATATGAGCTCCGTATTATCACCTTCTTTGTAGGCACTTCCCTCTGTTTGTTGCAAATTGAATTGTCTCATAATATGAGTACCTCTTAAGTGGTAGGACTCAACGCATGAACCTCTTGTATACGCGTGTGATGATAATTCTCAGTCCTAGATACCCACAAACTGCTATATGTAGGATTACAGGCTCTGAATTCAATGAAGTAACTATACGAGTTTTTATGGTCGATCTCAAGGATGTCGTCATGTTCATCATTATAATACATAACCATTTTAGTAAATCATCGTGTCCTGTAATTCCTTGAGCAACAATATATATATCATCAATGTGTGAAGTATATTTCCATTAACTCATACACACTCTCATAATATATTCAGATTTCTTTATTCTCTAGAATTATATTAAACTTTTGAACATCATCTAGTAATGATTCATGGACATAATTAATTAGAGATAATTTCATGAAAGTAAATCTTTTCATTGATGATTAAATCGAGTTGTGTCATACATGTCACCTTCCTTGGGCAGGTGTTTATCAAACCACATGGCGTCCTCCATTTCCTTTTAGGAGCCACGACCTCAACCACACCTTCACTAAATGTGGTTGCAAAATCTTTATCTACGGTGTTGTGCCACTAAAAGGGGATTTTTAACCTTACTGACACATTTGCAGCTTGTATGTATAATCTTGTCACTTGAGCGATTTTGATAAATGCATCAGAAATCAAATCTTCTATACTCTGAAGATCAATAATTCGTCTTACTTCTCTTTTACATAATGAAGTGCGGGGATCCTAATGAGACATACATGGAAACACTTCATGTTGTTCTCTTAGATAATTCTTTTTCTTATATCGCCCTAACGACGTTATGGTTGTCCCATAAAATCCGTAAATTTGAAAGTAAAAAAATCTTGCTTGTCAAAGGTATCAAATAGCGGGTAGTAGTTGGAAATCAATATTCATTATAAATACTTAATCTTCTTTAAAGACCCATTTTTTTGCATTGTGGAGGCACAGTAGGCACATATAGTACGTAATGCAGGGCCGGCCCATTCACTAGGCCACTTAGAAATTTGCCTAGGGCCCCTTGACATGTGGGGGCCCATAAATTTTAATATTATATATATATATATATATATATATATATAATATTGTTTTTATTATGCTTTCATTTTTTTTAAAAAAACTATATTATGCTTCCAATTAGATGCCATAAGTGGCGGCTAATTTAGTGGCCTTTAATTTGTGGCACATATTCCAAATCCCACCTTAATAGCAACGGTTAGGTTTGTTTTGAGAATTAAACCTTCTGATAATTACTATTAAGAATTTTTAGTATAAATATCTTATTTCCAGTACTCAAATAATCACCCAAGTCTTTCTACCTTCTTCACAAATACGAATCCAGCAGTAAGAAATTGTCTCTCGACCTCCACTTTTATTATGTTCAACTACAACAGTACCATTCTTGAATTTCTCTCAATAATTTCTCCGAGAAATTGAGGCACAGATAAGATCATCTTTCCAATACTTTTAAGTTTTCCTTTCACTTATTATTAATATTATTATATTACTTTTGTCCATTTCTGCATTTGGGTACCATCACTTTACTTGATTCTAATGCATATTGTTGTCATGTTGTGTTCTCTAATTTCATAATTTTTATCTTTGCACTTGTCATTTATTGAGATTATTAGTAGTTTTATATTTTTATATTTGATTAGTCATCTCAGTCTCAATATTACTGATTTCTGAATTTGAAATTAAGATTAATATTATTGGATTTAGTATTCCTTTTGCCATTATATTAAATATGTCTACTAGAAAACAAAAATCTGGTTGTGAGAAATGAAAGGGGAAAAGAAAGAAGGAAGAATTTCTTTTATCCCAAAAGGGGGCACTTGATAAATATGTTAGTTCAAACAAAAAACAGATAACCGAAAATTTAATTGAATGCAATAAGGATGAACAATCTTGCAAAAATATGGCAGATAATGAAACATCATATGGAGCGAATAATTTTTTATTACAGCTTGAATATGAGAAAATAATTGATGAATTTGCATCTCGAAAATCAAGAAAAGTAAATTTTAAATAGAGTTTTTCTAAAAAAAATTATTATTAAAGGGCCTCTAACATTATTTTGCCTAGGGCCACAAAATGCCTAGGGCCGGCCCTGACGTAATGCGTAAATTTAAAAATATCTTGCTAAATTTAATTAACAACTGGTACGCATTAATTGTTGATTAGCAGTGAGTCTGAGACAAATAAAGTATATATGTAGTGATATTGCATAACCTCATGTCTGATAGGCAATTTAGTGTGCATTTCCAATGTTGTAGCCTCCATCTATATCCTTTTGATGGTGACTTATGTGAGACTATTTTTGTGCATGCACATGGGTTAAACGATATATTGATCCTGATAGATTTGCAATAATCATTAAATCCTTTTGATGGAAGCTCTCTAGCATTAAGAAGTCTTATAGACTTTATGTAGTGAGAGTGGTTAGCCTTATATTTAGGAGTTTTTCAAATGCAACATTTCATGTAGATGAACTTGTCTTGAGAATCCTTCTAAACGCTTAAGTTAGTGAAAGAATTTCTTAGTCCGCAAGCGTACGGATTAAGACATAGGTAGTAAAAGTCGAACCATAAGGAGGATATCTCTTGGAGCACACCAAAGGTCTGTCGTGATATTAATCTAGGCAGTTGGAAGGTTGAAAATTGATAATCTCTATGAGAACATAAAACTAGATAATAAACAATTAAAAGGGTTTACTCTCTACTACAATGGGTTTTTAAGGTATGGTTTCACCCTAAACCTAGGACTGACTCATAGTAATTACCGGATTTATTAAGAGTGGTGATGGAAGTGGGTAAACAAGAGGGAATCACCAAATTAACAGATTAAATCATACTTCACCCTAATTCTAATTATTAAAGATCGATAATGGAATTACAAGGCCAAATACAAGCAAATCACGAATATAATAAATTATTCCTTAAATCCCCACCCCGAGTGAATATTGCCTAGGGAACAATGCTCTAGGATATCCATCTAGATCGATAATTGTGATTCGGGTACTCCCTTCTTCCCCCATGGGCTCTCGAGGAGAATTGATACACCGTAGGTTATCTATGCCTAAGATATAACCCATACCAACCCACAACATCAATTTCAATAAAAAAAAAATCCCTAAAATCAATCACATAGTCACCAAGAAATCAAATCCTAGAGTTGGGTATAGAAACCACAACCTACTACTCAAAAGTCATACATACATTAATCATCAAATCACAATAAATACATAAATCAAGCATTAAGTGAAGAAAGAGAAGAGGGTGTAATAAATGCAAGCAATAAATGAAAAGAGGGAAATAAAAAGCTTAGTCTTTGTATCAATACCCAAAATGATTTTCAATCCTTGTTTGTAGTTGAATACCTACAACAATTTCCTAAAAACCCCTAAAATTCTCCAAGAGCTTAAGAACCATAATGAATTTTTGAAGAACTAATGAAGAACCTTAGTTTCTAAAGAGAAATGAGAGAGAATTTGTAATGAGAGAGTAATTAGAAAATAGGGAGTTTAGCAAATGACTTAAGATTAGATAAATGGGAGTGACGGAGTGAATATATGGATCATTCCCCTCATTGACACACTAAAAACAGTTGAAGCTACTCTCTTATTAAGGGTACATAGGTAAAAACATAATTAAAAAGGGCTTGAGGTCTCCAATTTTCGATTTTGAGCCCTGTGTGTGCTTTAGACTTCTCGTGAATCCTGAGAGTAATCGGTGTTGTATCAGCCTTCAACCCGAACATGAAAGTTGTAGCTCTTCATCTCAAAATCATGTGGCATCTTGAATCATTCAAATCCGGGTTTGTAATGAAGAAGTTACGGTCGAAAGACGGAGGAGGCATGCTGAAATGAATGGCTTGCGCAAGTCGATCGACTACCGGTCCGATAGTGTGATTCTGGGACTTTCTGGAATGACTACCGACGGGAGTGCCGGTCTGATACTAAGCCGTTAGTGTTCCCTTCTTTGAACTCCTTTCTCATCCCATCCTTTTTCGTCTCCATTTTGGGCTTCTTTCCTTCGTCTTCTCATCCCCACCCCTTCACGACTTTTGTTGACGACTTGAAGAAGTTTGAGTCAAGCTTTTGTAAGGTCTGATTTGCGTCCTTCTTTTTGAGCCTTGTTTTGTGGTCGGAACGGAGAGGTGTATGCTATTGATCTCTTCTTTTATTTTTCGTCGTCTTGAAGCTTTTCCACCCATTATCTCGGCTGAATTCCTTCACGAATTTTGTTCGCGACTTGGCGAAGTTTCATTCGAGCCTGACTTTGGCCCCTTTTGGGCCCGTTGGACCTCAAGATGTGGGCCGGAGTGAGAAAGTGGATGAGATCGATCTTCTTAATTTCTCAAATTTTCCTAACCTTCAAAACATGACTAAAAACACCCAAAAATGCATCAAATCATATCAAAATGGAAAATCAATCCAAGAATACACTTAAACAAGAAACCCCCTCCGTCTTACCACGACTGCTAGCACGGAGTTAGCCGAGGCTTCTTCCTTGAGTCATGTCATGATCGCGCACTAGACGAAAGCTGCGCGATCATGACGAGCATCATTGCCCTTCTTCACTCATGCTATATTGCTAGATCAGGCTCTCGCTCATTGTCCAAGATTCCTCACTGCTGCCCCCCGAAGGAGTCTGGCCCGTGTCTCAGTCTCGGTGTGGCTGATCGTCCGAAAGACCAGCTAAGCAGCATCGGCTTGGTTAGCCTTTACGTAACAAACTACGTAATACTACACAGGCTCATCAAACAACGGTTTCTAGCTTTCTTCAGGATTTGGCCCGAACTGTTCGGCAAATTCCCACGTCTTACGCACTCATTCGCCTCTTTGTTCTCAACCCTTCTCACCCACTAAATGCGAGATCACGTTCGCCAAGAGCAGCTTTTCGTTCTGTCTAGCTCCCTGAGAACAACGTACGACCTGCATGTGTTAAGCATATAGCCAGCCTTCCTTTTGAGCCAAGGTCAAACTCATCAATTGACTATAAATTGGGCTATAAGGTGGTAGAACCTGGTGAACCAGGCATACTATAATTTAGATTGACTCTACATATGACATTCTTTGGACATTTCCGACTGACCTGAACCACTTTCCAAAAGTATCCTGAAGTGAAAGGAGAGAATACAACTCAACACGACCGAGAAGGAGCACTTTGGCAGGTGGAGGGGGCTTCAAAACCTCTTTATTGTTTGTTAGAAGCAGCCGGGCCAAACCATCACAAAAGTCTTTTTTTCTTCTTTCTATACGATAAGTCATTCCAAGGAAGATTGGATGAAAAAGGGACACTGGGTCATAACTAGAACACTGAGAATTTGAGTGCTCCCATAAGCCAAATTGACCCATTTACTCTCTTCATCCCTGCATGCGCGCAAGATCACTTCTTCCTCGGCTTAGGTGGGGAATAGTCACACACGGAGCACAAAGGCAATCCTGGAGTGGTTAAAATAAGTGATTAAATCAGATATGCCGGAGCTATCAATAAGGGGAATAGCGGACCGATAGGGCTTGTGCGCTTACCAGGCTCCCGACTCCAGTACCTATGCAGTGGATCAATTGAAGCTATGCCTTTAAGCCATACTAACCCCCATTAATAGTATCAAGCTCAGACTCCCGACCAACTAATCTCGTCGTATACTCTCAGAGAATGAAGCTAGGCAATCAGTTTTGTAGGTTTGCGGCTTTAGGCTCCGAATTATTTTATAGTAAGTCAGGTTACGTAAGTTTAGCTATCTAAACAAATGCTCAACTTGATAATCAATAGCAAGGATGCACGTGCAATGGTTAACGGAGGTTGTAGGTGGTCATCGTCGGGACTGGTGTGGATTGACGGGAAGGTCGTGACAAGAGATCCTGCTGTAAAATGCAGCTACGCCGTCCATAGTTTCTCTCCTGTGCGGCGAGGATCATTTTCTAGTCATAGTGGAAGTTCGGCAGTTATTAAAATAGCGCTTGAAAAGTCAAGTTTCAAGACCCTTGCTGAGTTTCCTTAGTAGCTTACTAGTCGATACAACTTCTCCCCTAAGAAGTTGGTCGTAACTAGTTTCCACTTAGCTACCGTCTGCTTTCTCGTTAGCTGCCTTTCGGCGATTACTGGTGTTGGCTTCCCCACTTCTCAGCTTGACGGTGATCGCTTAGGTGGTGGCTTCCAAGGGCCTTTCGAAGGCTTCTTCTTATGATTCTTGGATGGCTTATAATCAACTAGTTTAGGATGTTGAGCTTTTCATGCCTTCATACTTGCTTTTCTTTTAGCTTGTTGTATATCTTTGATCTCTTATTGGAGTTGTTCTATATCTTGATCTTTCTTTTTTATTTTGCACTTAAACATGTCAAGTACTTGCAATTCTGATAAGAACATGGACATGAAATATGCAAGAAGAACGATATTTTTCACGTTCATCAGTAGATAATAATATGATAATCAGTTTGTGTGTCAAAACATTTACAAGAACTATAAAAGGCCCGCTTTCAGGTTTTAATGGTCTACATATATTATATTGTATCATTTGTAATAATGAAATGTTTTGCTAACATATTCGGCATATGAAGGTCTATTTCCTACTTTTTTTTTTCTAAATAACCGACTTGACAAAATAAGTATTATGTCTTTTAAATAGTTAACAAGACAGAGTAGGATGCAAGTCATGCTTATATTGCTTTAGAAATCACTTACTATACGAATGACACTGTACAACGTATCAGATTTTCATCTCATTTTTTGTTTCACTCGAAATAAATAATGTTCATATAATTTAGTAAATAGAGATGACACATGCTTTTTCCCCTCCAGTGGTTGACACCAACTGCTGTTGTATAATAAAGATTCTCTCCTATTGCTGCACTAGTGGTGCAGCACCACTCCATGCTTTTTTTTTTGTTTAATCTTTTATATTTATTTTAATTTTGATGTATATTTTGGTCTTTGTTTCCTATTAATAATTTATATAATAAAAATTAATTTAAGATATTTTTATTATATAATTTCAATAAAGCAAAATAAATGCTATGAAATTACAACACATCAAATAAAATTACACACCTTAAAATTACAACGAGAATAAAATAAAATTATAACCACAAGAAAATTAAATATTCTTTTTTAGTGTAAAAAGTAGTGCAAACCGCCGGAGAAGGAGTGCGAATTTTGTTGTAAAGTAAAACAAAATCTGCTGAAAAGTAGAGATGTCCGCTGGAGATGTCCTGAGCCAATACTTCCACCCGTCCCTGCAGACAACACCTTAATTGACAATTAATATATAATTAATATAATCTATATATATATAAAAGTAGAATGAGGGTTATTATTGTAAATTATCTCTTCCCGCTTAAAATATATCTTTAATTTCTTCTAAGACATTAATTATATTTTCTTCTTCAAATTAATACAATATTAAGTATTATCTTCCAAAATAAATGAATATATATTTTATTAAATTAAAAATAAATGTTAATGTATAATTTAATGATTGACTAATTAAATTATTATATTTACAAATATTAATTTATTATAATTAATCATGGGACTACGACTTTCACATATATTTATATATGATAATTAATCTTGAAATTATTTTTTATTACATATTCATATTTTCTATTTATTAATATTATTTCATTATAAATAATAGTTACACTTTGCAATCTAAACTATGAGTTACATATGCTACAATCTATATTTCAATTTAAAAAATAAAATTAATATGCTTGAGTTAACTAGGTTGTTTAGATTTCTCAATATAAACAATACTTTGTCTCATTTTTTCATATTTTGCAACCTAAGCAAAATATACAGACATATATATATATATATATATATATATATATATATATATTAACTGTATCCTTAAATAAATTTTAACATATACATATATTATTAAGATATATTGAAGAATTCATATGCGTTATTTTGTTAGTCCAACTATAGAATAATCATTGAATTTTATTTTATTAATATCAAGATTTGTTTAAAATCTAAAAAGTATTTGAGTATATTAAACCACCATGTAAAATATTAAAACCTGAAAACTAATTTTTCTTAAAATAAAGTAAATAGTTATAGTTAAAATTTGAAAAATTATTTGGATAAATCAAAATATTTAAAAAAAATAGAAAAAAAATAAAAGAAAACACTAATTTTCTTATAATACAATTTAATTTATTTTATTTGATATATTTTGGTGTGTCATGTGATATTTATGTATTTGTGTTTGTTTTAATATTCATTTTCAATTAAACTATTGCGGGTTCGCATAGGTTAAGGTGGATACACCCACACACACACACACGCTAAATATATGTTTGAGTTTCAATATTAGGAGATATTCATTCTTAAAGTAAATATAATTTATTTTTTACACTGAATATTTTATCTTAATGTAAATTTATAAAATAATATATTCATAAAATGTAAGTTATATTAAATCCATATATCACTTAGGAGAAATTGATATTTACATTATTTATATTTTGAGTTTATATCATTTTACAACATGTAGTATGCGCGTTTTTCAATTTTTTTTCAATCACAACCTGAATATACGTTTTTCACGTTTGCAATGTCTGCTAGCAATTTAAGTGCAAAAAATAAAAGAATATTAGAAAATATTTAAATAACATAAATTTTTAAAAAAATCTAAAAAATATTTTTTAATTCTAAACTTAATTTAAAATACCAGAAAATTAACTTAAACATGTTGAAAATATATTAAAGAATTGAGTATTTTTATAAAATAAATTCAAATCAAATCATTTTAAGCAAGAAAAATAAAAAAAAGGTATTAAATTTTAAAATCATAAAACTGTTATAAATTTCTGAAAATTATCTTTTAAACTCTAAAAATTTATTTGAACTATTTGAAAGTTATCTTGAAAAATTATTTTAAAATCTATAAAATTTCGTTTAAGAAATGTGGAAGTATCTATGAAAAGTCAAATTTTATGATATAAGTATCTTTTTTTTGAATATTTTTTTTAAAAAATAAATCCTTTTAAAAATATTTAAAGTTATTTGAATTAATATAAAAATTATTCGATCTTTTTTTATGAAAAATGATTTTTTTTATTAAAATAATTTCTACATTTTTTTTAGTTAAATTTATGATATTTTAAATAATTTTTTAGAATTTAAAAATAAATATTTTCTAAACATTTTTATTATTTTTAAATAGTTTTTTTTTCTCTCCGAAAATTGCTACCAAAGGTTGCAAAGGTAGGAAAGCGCAATGTTCAGGTTGATCGAAAAAAAAAGAATAAATGATTATTCAAATATTCATTTAGTTAAAATATAATAATTCTATTTTCTATATTAGATAATATTATATTTAATTTAATAAGATAATTACTTTTTCAATAAATTTCCGTGCATCGCACGGGAGCGGTACTAGTGGTAATAATAATAGAAAGCTCAAGGTTGATTGACTATACAATTATTTGTAGGATGTTTTTGTAAAATTATGAGATGACAATCGTTATACATGTTTATTTTCTGTTAATAAGTAATGTTTGTAATTTTTATAATATTATTTAGCTCGTCTATATCTTTATTTAAGAAAATCTTACTTAATTTAATTCTTTAATGGGAAAATTGGTATAAATGTTCAATATGTTTTTTCTATTTAGAAACTAGGACACTAAATATACCACTTTTTAAAAATGCCTTCTAACTTACGAAAAATTGGTGAAAATACCCTATGACCGGCTATAGGCTGTTAACCAGCCGGTCACCTGTGAGCTGTCTTTTTACTTTCGAGAAATTGGTGTAAATGGTCAGTATGTTTCCCTTATTTAAAAACTAGGACATTACGTATATCACTTTTTAAAAATATCTTCTAACTTACCAAAAAATGGTGAAAATGGCCCGAGAACGTATATAGATTGCGACATAAGTGGTCATTAATGAGGTGAAACTCTTTTTCTGACGTGACATTAATTTTTCATTTTTTATTTTTATTTTTTTGTTGACTCATTTGTTAGGGTGGAAAAATAAGATTAAACATTAGTTTGAATTTATAAAAAATTATAATCCCTTGAAAATTGTTTAAACTTTAGAAAAATAAAAAATTTATTTGTGAAATTTATTTGAAAAATTATAAAATTCAAATATTTAAAAATTTATTTCTAATATTTATTTTAAAAATTATAAAATTCATTTTAAATTCAATAATAAAAAATTGATTTCTAGAATTTATATTAAAATTATAAAATTGATTTAAAATTAAAAAATAAAAAAATTATTTCTGTTTTTTTTTTAATTCTAAAATTTATTTAAAAATCAGAAAAATAAAAAAATTATGAATTTTTTTTTAAAAAAATTATAAAATTCATTAATATTTTTTAAATTTATTTTTTACTTTTCTCATGTTATTAATATTTTATTTTAAATTATGAATTAGGATAATTATATGAAAATTAATAAATAAATTTTAGATTATTATTTTAAAAAATTAAAAACTAAATTGTTTCATTCTTCTTCCCTAATTACAACATACTAAATCCTAATATTTATGGATGTCATGCAATCTTACAAAGACATTAACATGGAAGACGAAGAAGAAGCCAACAATGCTTCGTCCAGCCCACCCATCCATTAACTGATCGGAACTTGACCAATCACATAATTCTTCGCCTATTCGCCTCCTCCCCGTCGAATCCGCCACGGCCAAAGTCGACGACATATTCTTTTCCAGGCTAACAAGAGTCAATAGGAAAAAAACAAAAAAAACAAAAAAAATTAATGTCACGTCAGAAGAAGAGCTTCACCTCATTAATGACTAGTTGTGTCATAGTCTATAGACGGTCACTTGGCATTTTCACCATTTTTTGGTAAGCTAGAAGGTATTTTTAAAAAGTATATACTTAATGTCCTAGTTTTTAAATAAAGGAAACATACTGGCCATTTATACAAATTTTCTCGAAAGTAAAAAGACAGTTCACAGGTGACCGGCTGGTTAACAGCCTATAGCCGGTCACAGGGCATTTTCACCAATTTTTCGTAAGTTAGAAGACATTTTTAAAAAGTGGTATACTTAGTGTCCTAGTTTCTAAATAGTGAAAACATATTGGGTATTTATACCAATTTTCCCTTCTTTAATAGTAATAGTTATGCTAGAATATAAAATAGGGAAAATTGATAAAAATGTCCTTTAACTTTGATATAATTAAAAAATTATCCTGTAACTCAGGTCATTTAAAAAATTATCCTGTAATTTACAAAATGTTGATAAAATTGCCCTGCAATCGGGTATAGTAGGTGATACAACAGGTGACAGCTTATGTGGCTCATTTAAGATGATTTGACTATATTACATGACATTTTTTTTTCTATGTGGTATTATATTAAAAAAACATGTGTTATTGTAGTGTGATATAATATGCTTATTTGGATAATAGTAAAATGTGAATATTAAAAAAAAAAAAATTATTTTATAATAACCCTCAGAACCCCCACCCCCCACCCCACCCCCTACCATCACACCCCACCCTCCATGTCCTGCCCCAGCCCTTTCTCAGCCTCCAAATTAATCAATTTCAGCTCGGCGGTGGAAGGATGGTAGTGGCGCGCCGGCGTGGGAGGGAGGCAGTGGTGCGGCGGCGGTGGAAGGAAGGACATAAGAGGAGGAAAATTTCTTGAGAGAGGAGGGTAGGCAGAAGGTGAAGAGAGATGGATCTAGTTGCTCTTCGTATTACTCCCTCTTTCCTAATGGTGATTTTGAAAGCGAAAATGAAGTTGAGCTTAAGCAAAAACCAGGTTCTTCTTTCTTGGCCGGTGGCTGTTGCCGCCAGCCAACCATTGTTTATATATATATATATTTTTTTTTTTCACGTTTTATTTTCTGTTTACTTTTACCCAATTTTTGTTGCACAGTTCATAGGTTTCTAGTAATGGGGTTGCACACCCACTTCTGCAAGTTGGGCTCTGTTCTGCGAGCTTCGATCTGCCGCTTCGTCGTCTCAGATTTCATCAATTCATGGACAAAGATGACGACAGTCCCACATATCTAAATATTTTTGTAAACGAAGAGAAGAATCGATCGATTGCACAAATAAACCGCAGATCTGATATGCTCCCACATTGGCCGATCTAATTAGATATAATTTCCAAAATTTAAATTGCGACCAGTAAATTAAACTCGAGAACACACATTTACACCAAACTAATCTGCTACAACATTCCACTTCCAAAGTAGAGCAATTTCAACCTTCAATTAGGCATAATACATGCAATGATGATCTGGATTTGGACAGCAACCTTCAGTAACACTTGCCAAATCAAAGTATATGAAATGTAAGGAAATTGTCCCTAAAGCTTGGTCAACCTCCTTGGAAAATCGTCATCTTTCTTCTTCCTCCCTTTTGATCTCTTTCATTTTTTCTCTTGTTCTAATTAATTGCGGCTGATGCTCTGTTTTCTTGTTCTTTTTAGTTTTATGATTTTTAGTATTTTTAAAATAATTTCTATTTTTTTTAAATTTCTGAAATCTAAAGGAATTTTTGAATTCTCAAAATAATTTAAATTTTCTGAAATTACATAAATTTTAGTATTTTAAATAATTTTCACAAATAAATATTTTATTTCTGAATTTTAAATAACTTTTTTGGAGTTCTATTTTTTTATAAATTAAAATTAATTTTTATACTATTTTTCTATTTTTTTCCACCCTAATAGGTGACTTAGCAAAAAAAAAATACTCCCTCCGTCCCGGTCCAATTTGCCTACCTTAGCGGGGCACGGAGGTTAAGAAAAAACAGATTTTGTGGAATCTTTGATTTTTTTCAAAGGTGGAGATTGAATGTGGAGATTTTGAGGGTGGAGATTGTGAGAGAAACTTGCAATTTATGGGTTGACAAATTAGATTGGGACAAACTGAAAAGGAAAGTAGGCAAATTAGAGCGGGACGGAGGGAGTATAAAATAAATTAAAAAAGCAACCGCCGCGTCAGTAAATTCTTGCCACCTCAACAGGTACATGTTGTGTCACCTGCTATACCCGATTGCAGTGTAATTTTATCAATATTTTATAAATTGCAGGATAATTTTTTAAATGACCTAAGTTACAGGATAATTTTTTAATTATGCCAAAGTTAAAGGGCATTTTTATCAATTTTTCATCACGGGTCTAGTTGAACACTGTGACCGCCAGTTGCCCTTTCTAGATTCACTAAGTCGGTAGGGCTCCGTTTCTTATTCGGGTTCGTATAAATACATACGAATACCATAGCATTGGTAATTCGCGATTTGGATTTTCTCTCTTACACTTCAGTGGAGAACAATCCCCAATTCCAGGTACGGTGAATTTCCTATTTCATCAAAACCCTAGTTTCAGACGTAAGCATATTCCTTTGAATTGGAATTCATTTACATCAATCTATGGTTTTTCATAATCTTTTTGGCGATTTGTTCCATCGGCTGCTAAATATTTCCTGATTATTATTTACTATTCCTTAAATTATCGTGCACCTTATCATCCCGTTCATCTTCATCCGGGAAGGATGTAACCAGAAAAAGAGGATCTTGATATATGTGAAATTTATCGATACCTCAGCCACTTGCTATTGATTTCTCTGTTCCTGTTGAGAGTTGAGAATATTGTTGTTGGTTAGTGTTTGTAAATGGCGTTAAAACATATATTTTGCGTTTGTGGTGGATATAACATCGGTGTGACCTAAGCGATAGGTTTTCTCTTTCACTATTGTTTGGTTGTTTTGTGTTACTTGAATAAGTAGTTGCGGATCGAAGTATCAAGTTCTTTATCAATTTTTTTTGTTTTGGTAGTTTGGATTTACAGGTGTTTCCTTTTCTTTACTTCACTGAATTTGCTTTGCTGTTGCAGCACTTCAAAGTTAGGGTTGTGCTCTCAGCTCTGAGGGAACTTTTGGTTCATAAAAATGGACGAGGAAAAAGAGATTCAGAGGGTCAAAGAAGAGAGGCAAAAAATGGAGAAGGAACTTGCTGCACTAACATCTCTAACCTTTGACACTGATCTCTACAGTGCAAACAAGTTTGAGGGCTATGAGCAATCTATCCCTGTGAATGAAGATGAGGACCATCTGGATGCAACTGAGAATGAGATTGCTCGGAAGATGGCATCCTTTACTGCCCCAAAACAGTTCTTTAAGGAGCCTCTAAGAGCTGGCCAGGAGGATGAGGTTTCTGGTTTTAACAAGCCAAGTAAGATTATTGATCGAGAAGATGATTATAGGAGGAGACGGTTAAATAGGATTATATCACCAGAGAGGAATGACCCGTTTCTAGACAAGACCCCTGGGCCTGATGTGAGGACTTATGCTGATGTGATGAGGGAAGAAGGGTTAAAGCGTAAGGAGGAGGAGGTGAAGAGGGAGATAGCAAAAAGGAAGAAGGAAGAGGAGGAAGCGAAGGGGAAGGAGAAAGACGTGGAGAAGCCTAAGAAGAGGAATAGATGGGATATGTCCCAGGATGAGGGCACTGGTGGGAAGAAGGCTAAGGCAGGGTCCGACTGGGATTTGCCCGATTCCACACCAGGAATTGGGAGGTGGGATGCAACCCCAACACCTGGCAGAGTTGGGGATGCAACACCATCAGTTTCAAGGAAGAATAGATGGGATGAGACTCCTACTCCTGGACGAGTGAATGATTCAGATGCAACTCCAGCTGGAGGGGTTACACCAGGAGCAACTCCTGCAGGAATGGCTTGGGATGCTACACCGAAGCTGGGAGGGCTGGCTACTCCAACTCCCAAAAGACAGAGATCAAGGTGGGATGAGACTCCAGCCACCATGGGTAGTGCCACACCTGGTGCAACTCCTGCTGCATCATATACCCCTGGTGTGACTCCTTTTGGGGCTGTTGACATGGCTACCCCTACACCAAATGCCATTATGCGGAGTGCAATGACTCCGGAGCAATATAATTTATTGAGGTGGGAGAAGGATATTGAGGAAAGGAATAGGCCATTGACTGATGAGGAACTTGATTCAATGTTTCCAGAAGACGGGTATAAGATATTGGAACCCCCTGCTTCCTATGTTCCTATCAGAACACCTGCCCGGAAACTTCTTGCGACACCTACTCCAATGGGGACACCTCTGTACAACATTCCAGAAGAAAATCGAGGCCAGCAGTTTGATGTGCCAAAAGAGTTGCCAGGTGGTCTGCCGTTCATGAAACCTGAGGATTATCAATATTTTGGTCCACTGCTAAATGAAGATAATGAAGAGGAGCTATCTCCAGAAGAGCAGAAAGAGCGAAAGATCATGAAACTCTTACTAAAGGTTAAGAATGGCACTCCTCCGCAGAGGAAAACTGCTTTGAGACAGCTCACAGATAAGGCAAGGGAATTTGGTGCTGGGCCGCTGTTTAACCGTATTCTGCCACTGCTTATGCAGCCCACATTGGAGGACCAGGAGAGACACTTGTTGGTTAAAGTTATTGACAGGGTTCTCTATAAATTGGATGAATTGGTTCGTCCATATGTCCACAAAATTTTGGTGGTTATTGAGCCGTTGTTGATTGATGAGGATTACTATGCTCGTGTAGAAGGTAGAGAGATCATCTCCAATCTGAGCAAGGCAGCTGGGTTGGCCACTATGATTGCTGCAATGCGTCCCGACATTGATAACATCGATGAGTATGTTAGGAACACCACTGCAAGAGCTTTTAGTGTTGTTGCCTCTGCCCTTGGTATTCCTGCATTGTTGCCTTTCTTGAAAGCCGTCTGTCAGAGTAAGAAATCATGGCAAGCTCGTCACACTGGTATCAAAATTGTACAGCAGATTGCTATTTTAATTGGGTGTGCTGTTCTCCCTCACTTAAGGTCCCTTGTTGAAATAATTGAGCATGGGCTTAATGATGAAAACCAGAAAGTCAGAACAATCACAGCTCTATCTTTGGCTGCTCTTGCTGAGGCTGCTGCCCCCTATGGTATTGAAAGCTTTGACTCGGTGTTGAAGCCTCTATGGAAGGGTATCAGGACCCACCGTGGCAAAGTCTTGGCTGCCTTTCTTAAGGCCATCGGTTTTATTATACCACTCATGGATGCTGTGTACGCCAGTTACTACACAAAGGAAGTTATGGTTATTTTGATTCGTGAATTCCAGTCGCCTGACGAAGAAATGAAGAAGATTGTGCTGAAAGTGGTGAAGCAGTGTGTGAGCACTGAGGGTGTAGAGCCAGATTACATTAGAAATGATATTCTTCCTGAGTTCTTCCGTAATTTCTGGGTTCGGAGAATGGCCTTGGACAGGAGAAATTACAAGCAGCTTGTTGAAACAACAGTTGAAATAGCTAATAAAGTTGGAGTTGCTGACATAGTGGGTAGAATTGTTGAAGACCTGAAAGATGAAAGTGAACCTTACAGAAGGATGGTTATGGAGACAATTGAAAAGGTGGTTGCGAATCTGGGGGCGTCTGATATTGATGCTCGCTTAGAAGAGTTGTTGATTGATGGTATTCTCTATGCATTCCAAGAACAGACCAGCGATGATGCCAATGTTATGCTTAACGGGTTTGGTGCTGTTGTTAACTCCCTCGGTCAGAGAGTAAAGCCATATCTCCCCCAGATATGTGGTACCATAAAGTGGCGGCTCAATAACAAGAGTGCCAAAGTGAGACAACAAGCAGCAGATCTTATATCTAGGATTGCTGTAGTTATGAAACAGTGTGGAGAAGAGCAACTAATGGGCCATCTTGGTGTTGTATTATACGAGTATTTGGGTGAGGAATACCCTGAAGTTCTGGGTTCAATATTGGGTGCTATTAAGGCTATTGTCAATGTTATCGGTATGACTAAAATGACACCGCCAATCAAGGATTTGCTTCCTCGACTGACTCCTATATTGAAGAATCGTCATGAGAAAGTCCAGGAGAATTGCATTGATCTTGTTGGAAGAATCGCTGATCGTGGGCCTGAATACGTCCCTGCGAGGGAGTGGATGAGGATATGCTTTGAGCTTCTGGAGATGCTGAAAGCACATAAGAAGGGTATCCGTAGGGCCACTGTCAACACTTTCGGCTATATTGCTAAAGCTATTGGTCCACAGGACGTTCTGGCAACACTATTAAACAACCTCAAGGTTCAAGAACGCCAAAATCGTGTCTGCACAACTGTAGCCATTGCCATTGTTGCAGAAACATGCTCTCCTTTCACCGTTCTCCCTGCTCTGATGAATGAATACCGTGTGCCTGAGCTCAACGTTCAGAATGGTGTTTTGAAATCTCTCTCTTTCCTGTTTGAATACATTGGTGAGATGGGGAAAGACTACATATACGCAGTGACTCCATTGCTAGAGGATGCTCTAATGGACAGGGATTTGGTTCATAGGCAAACTGCAGCTTCTGCTGTGAAGCACATGGCACTTGGAGTTGCTGGGCTGGGCTGTGAGGATGCTTTGGTCCATTTGATGAATTATGTCTGGCCCAACATCTTCGAGACATCACCACATGTCATTAATGCAGTTATGGAAGCTATTGAAGGGATGAGAGTGGCATTGGGGGCAGCTGTTGTGCTGAACTATTGTCTGCAGGGGCTGTTCCATCCGGCAAGGAAGGTTAGAGAAGTGTACTGGAAAATCTATAATGCGCTCTACATTGGTGCTCAGGATGCACTTGTCGCCGCTTATCCTGTACTGGAGGATGAGGAGAACAATGTCTTTTCAAGGCCTGAACTGCATATCTTTGTTTGAATCTATTATTTAACTCGTGTTATGTTTTGAGTCTACTGAGGATGTCCCTTGCTATACGCCAAGTAGAGTGTTATTTCTCGTCTTACGGATGCTATTTGTACCCTAATACAGCTTATTTAGGACTTGAACTTCTGTTCTGGCTTATGTTTCATCAACTACGTGTTTGAATTTATAGTCTTCCATTGGAGTTCATATAGCTGTAAATTAGAGTTTGTCTTGATGTGTATGTATATATGTATAGCTAGCCATCAGAGGAGTCCGGTGGAAATAATTATCGAGTTAGGACCTGTATTCTGAGTCATGCATTTGATCTGTTTTGTCACCTTCAGTTACACCTGGAGAGCCGGCAAACCAGACGTTTCCCAGGGGAGCTACACACGAGTTGTCACTATTTTGTCATGCTGTGATGCCTGGTATTTTCGGGATGCCTAACTTTGCATGTAACATGAAGATGATGTACAAGTTTGCATGTAACATGAAGCTCTATGTAAAAAAACGCGGACTTGCTGTTGGAATGAACAGACTCCAATCTCTTTTCATCGTCCAGATGGTTGCTGTATAATTTCCTGATTGAAGATGATGTACAAGTTTTCTGGGTATACAATGAATAAGATTAGAATCAAAAGAAATATGATCTACTGCCCATCTTCATAGAGCTCATCCAACAATAAAATCTTCTTCAGTAACTTGTGTCCTAACAATGACTTCATAGAATCAAATACACCATGCATATCCATGAATACAAGCAAACTGTGTCCCGACTATTGGCGGTGAACCATTGCTGCAAGTAACTACGCAGATCAAAGGCCAAAAGATAGATGGCCCAGAGCGTGACATTTATGCACCATTGGATCTTGTGAACAAAATGAGAAAATTATATACATTTGTTTTTACAACAAAAGGTTTCACATGCATGTTCTCATCTCGTATACTAAAGAGTACAATAAAATCCTCAAAACTTTCTCCAGTTAGGGCATCGTGGACTTAATCGTGCAGGCACATTCTTCACTATCCTCCTGTCTCGAGCAATTCAAGTGCATCTCTGGAAGTCGGCTTTGCTTGAGAATGCCCAATCGAATTCTGATTCGTCTGCAGATGATGTCGCTGTTCCCTATCGCAGGGTATGTTGTGTCCAAGTTTGTATTTGGTGAGTTCTTCTGTGAGTATCCTGCATTAGCAAGTAGTCGTTAATGAAGCTGAAGCACAATTGTGGTCCGCATAAACGAATTAAAAAGTCCTAAGCGAATATCTTTTCACGTAATAAGAGAGTGAATATACACACTCACCAAAAACTATACAAGGTGGCTGTTCAATGATTCCATCTCCGAAGCTCACTACGCACAAGTACTTCGAATAGAACACTCATATGCATTGGTCCAAGTCCAATCCCATTATTCAGATAAATAACCATCGTCTTCAACATCAGGATCACGATTCTTGCAAGAGTAACTTCCTAAAAACGGAATAACAAAATCACCATCTCTTGCACCTCTTCCATCTTCATTCTTAACAACAAATTCTCCATCATCTCCAGCTCCCCCTTCCTCTCTCAACTCCCTAGTATTACGACAACCCAACAATATAAGCTCCATCATCTTCCTCCGAACATCATAAACTGCATCTGCGTCAACCAAACAACTCCCCTTATACCCTTCCCTAAGAAAAACCATTTGAATATTCGCTCTCGTTGATATGTAAAAAATCCCCGGATGCTTCAAAAGAACTTCTCGCAAATTCACCTCTATCCCTAAATCCTTCCTAAAATGCGCTAATCGCTCAACCTCCACCATCTTCTCCACAGTCAAGCTTAAAAGCTCGTGTATAATTCCCACTGCACGCTTCTCGTACTTCTCTACTCCACCACATGTACGTACTCGTATTTTTTCCATTCTTTCGTATGGCTTCAGATACGAAAGCCTCTGCCAGTTCTTCAGTTTCTCCTTAAACCCTGCAACTATCTTAAACCCTGTTGGGAAATCAATGGGAAACGCATATTTCGTCTCGAATTCGCTCAACCATTTCTCTCTGTATTCTTTCTCCCTCCATTTTTCAACATTTGCTGAGAAAAATGGAGTCCCTATGTTATCATTCCAATCAACCAATTCCACTATCTCTAAATCTACCATTCTGAATATCTCACTATGCTTTCTAATTATCGAATCGCGGAAGTTTTCAGGAAACCCTAATTCCCTTCTCATCAATCTAATCGCATGTATATGAACTTTCCCATTCACAGACATGGATAAAATCTTCGTTAATTTAACCACATTCACATCCTCCATATCACTCAAAATTTCATCTTCTAGCTTAACCAATTCCACAAACTTGGAAGTAAATCTACAGCAGACATTTTTTCTTACAGGGTGGGTGAATACCTCAAAAACATGGGGGTATTTCCGCACAAACTCGCCGGCGGTGAGGGTGTTGACGCCGGCGTGTGGGGCCCAGCGGTAGAGGAGCTGTAGGGAGACATAGGGGCCAGTTTTCTTGGCGGAGACGAGGTTATAGATGCTGAGGACGAGGGCGAGGCGGCGGCGGTGGAAGGCCAGGAGATCGAGCTTGCGGTCGAGGGTACGGGTCTCGAGGCGGGTCTGGGCGGTATTGGCGGGTTTCTTGAAGCGGGTTTGGATTGTGGCGGTGAATGGGCTACCGGAAAATGGAGAGTGGGAGGCGGCGATGAATCTCTGTAAGATTCTCATTCCGCCGGAGAAACACTTACTGAGCACGGGTTTCTTATTAATTTATTTGTTTTTCTGTGGAAATGATTATGAAGGGCTTTGTTTGTATTAGAACTTCCTTAATAATATGTTTTTGAAGAGTTCTTTCAAAAAAAAAACCATATGGTTTTTGAAGTGTTCTTATTAAATTAATTAAAAATAAAAAATAATATTTTATTTAAATATAACTATTTTTATGACATATTTAATATTTACTTTATCATTTAAGTTATTTACTTTTGCAGTATAATGCTTTCATGTATCTTAGAAAAATTTTAAAATATAAACTATCAATGTTTACTTAAATTTACACTATTCTTTAGTGTGATAATATGAATTCTAACAAGTCAACCAGACAACAATTCAACTCATTTTATACGGGTTATGATAGAGGTATGACGAGTTTCGTTCGATAAGAAAATAAATCATGCATTAGAAGTATTTTTAATTTCAAAATAGATTATTATTTTAAAATTATAATTAAATTAGTCAAAATAAAAACTAAAGAAATTATTTCAAGATTATATTAAGTAAAATTAAACGAAGTGGCATAAACGATTTTTTTTTAATTTAGAAAGTTGTGTTTGTCAATCAAAACCCTCAATTATTATTATTTTTTTATATAAACCCTTAGAAAATATTTGAATGAATTATTAAAAATAGCAAGAATAAAAGGCGTGAGGAAAAACAGGCTTATCCATAGTTTGGAAAAATAGTGGAGCGATGGCTCTCCTCTTCAGTTCTTCTCCTCTCACCCCTCTTTCTCTATCTTCATCCTCCACGTCTAGAATCCCTGCGCAGCCCGGTAAGTAGATTCCTTTTAAACTTCGGTACTAGATTTAGTTTCCCTACTCAATTTCTTGCAGATTTTTTGGGTTATATTGTTATCCTCTATGGATTATGTGTGAAGATTAGTCCGTTCATTGCTGTTGAAAATGAATTTTTTTATTCTAAATGCTGATTCATATGATTTAGATATATTTAATTTTAGTTTGTAATTTGTTTTTTCAAGATTGCTGGTAGTGGCTTCTTCATTGTTTACTGGACAGAGGTAGGAAAGCAATTTTTTCATTTTCTTAGATGGCATTTTCATTCTTTGATCTGGGTCTTTGGTAAAGATGATAATTTTTCTTTTTAATCTTTGTATCCGAGAAATTATATGTCTGCTTTCAGCTGTGCAATTGTGTCTTAATTAAGCATGGTTGCAAGTGCTGGAACTAATTAATTTTGTACAATGTAGAATATATTTTGATGTCTGTTAGTTGACTGTAATATTCTTTGCTTCCTCTTTGTTTGTATTTGTGCCTTTAAGGGGTTCTATGTGGTTGTATATCTTAATTGTTGTCTCTTTACCCGTAAATCTCTCTAAGGCTTTTCGTCGAGCATGTGGTCTGCATCTGATTATGAATATTGCTTACATGAATTTTGCTCAATAACACATCCTATAGAAAGGCCAGTCATCGGAAATTGACTTCTTGTAGCATTTAGGTCAGTAGCTTAAGCTGCTGTTAATATCTTTGGATTCCAATTACTGACGTGGAAACCAAATTTAGGAATTTGGCTCGCCCGTCTATAGATGTGTAATTATA
The DNA here is from genome assembly GCA_958295605.1 of Ajuga chamaepitys. NCBI lineage: Eukaryota > Viridiplantae > Streptophyta > Magnoliopsida > Lamiales > Lamiaceae > Ajuga > Ajuga chamaepitys. The sequence goes on from OY282504.1 coordinate 5,563,634, forward strand.
CGATTTTTCTAAACCTCTAATTCAATAAGAACTATATCATTTTATCATTAAATGTAACCATATATGTTGTTTTCATTTATTTAGGGTTTCAAAACTATCTTATAGTTACACGTCTGCAGCTATGTGGACAAAAAAACCGTGTTTAAGCTCCAAGTTAGCAATTGGAGCTCGAAAGTTGCCCGGGGGTATTGAATTGAAAAAAATATAAAGGTGGTGCACTTTTATATCACATTTGTAAGTCATGTTGCAAATGATAATTGCCTAAAAAGTCGTGAAGCCTTACGTAATTAAGCCTTATTTATATCTTAGTTCACCAAGCTGTCCTTTAATGAAGTTCTAAGTATTTCTCTATCTATTTTCATATTGTCAGGCTTCAAATTGTGCCACAGTTCGTTTGCTTTGCATTCAAAATCCTACATTGGAGGCAGAATTCAAGTGCCTCTTATTCTCAACAGTCGACATGCAGTGATTGTTAAGGCATCATCAGACGTCGATGGAGCAGATTCCACTGCCCCCGAGTCTCCTACCCCTCCCTCTGACAGCAAGGAGGGAAGCGTACCCATTGAGAAGCTTCCATTGGAATCGAAGCTTCAGGAAAAGCTCGATCAGAAGATGAGAATGAAGCTGGCGAAGAAGATTAGGCTGAGAAGGAAGAGGCTCGTTCAGAAGCGCCATTTGAGGAAGAAGGGGCGCTGGCCCCCTTCAAAAATGAAGAAGAACAAGAATGTTTAGACATTATCTCTAGCATCTTGCAGGTTTTACTGCTGACTTCTTTCTTTACTGTTTTCATCACGCGTCACCAGAATTCGGTTTTTGTTACATGTAAAGGTGACTTAACAGCATTATTTTTTGTTATATTATTGGAAGCTGGTTTTTAATGGAATAGGAGTGTGCTTACTTTCTTAACCAGAAGTTTAATCATTATTTTGTCAACATTTCATTTGGCTTTCTATTCAAGGTTTGGTGATGAAGCTTTGTTGATATTTGTTGATATCTTTTGACCATATGAACACCATTGCACCATTACATAATAATCTGTGCTGATTTTGGGTTTGACTAAGTTAAACAATTGTCCTTATCTAATTAGAGCACAAAAAACTAATTTGTTTGGTGGGATGTCCACTTATAATCCTATTTAGCAGCAGTCGAATTCTCTACTGCCGAAAGGACGTTACCAATATTAATTTAATTTTTGGAATATCATTCGCAGTAGAAGAATTCACACGTAACATAGGACGACGATATGGAAAAGAGATGACATTTATCTTAAGAGATCTCAGTGTGACTTGGTGGAGGCCTTAGGGTTGGAACTTGTGGTCTTTCATCTGTTGGTAGATAAATTATTATGCAAATTTAAGTTTGACTCTTGCCTACTTTGACCGAGCACGAAGGTTAAGAAAAAAAAGATTTTGTGAAATATTTAATTTTTTTTAAGGTGAAGATTGTGAGCTGGCAAGTTAAGTTAAAACAAAACCGAAAAAGAAAGTAGGCAAGTTAGAGTGAGTAGTATATAATAACATGATCTCACTTAAAAAACTATTACCCAATTTAAGTTTTGCCAGATTCAAATTCAACAATTTAATGGTAACATGAATAGTAATCAATGATCGAGGTTTCATTAAACCCCACACTTATGTAATAAGATAAAACGCACCGCGCGCACGCCCGCATAAGTGTGTAATTTTTGGTGATTCCAAACCCGGTGGAATGCACTGGGTGCACAAACCCGAGCTGATGAAACCCGATCCAAGGTAGAACCTGTTAATTTGGACTATCATAACTAATGGCCAAAACAGGCCTGCCGATATAGCATATACTCGAGCTACATATAAAATAAGGAAGCGTTGTTACATCTACGAAAGCGAATGCAGCGCTATTCTACATTAAAGTTGACCGGATACGCCTCATCCCACTATACAACAGCTAGCAGATTAGCAAGAAGAGGAGAGCTTATCTCTTCTTCTTCCTGTGAAAGTAATTCAATGTTCTTGTAATAAGTAGTATCCATTGGGAGTTATCAGACCAACATATCGCCTTTGAGAATGTTGAATTTGCAAAGAGGGCAGGTTGCGTTGATACGAAGCCATTTGGTGATGCATTTATGGTGGAAATGGTGGTTGCAAGGAAGTGTACACAGCTCCGCCCCGTCTACGTACTTGTAAAGGCATATGCAGCATTCCTGCATCGCCCAAATTGTTACAAAGCAAATTATATCATTAAGGTATCAGCGACTGTAGACAATATGAATGGAGATAATACATAACTGCGAAAAGACAACCAGAGACGAGAGATAATAGAAGCTTACAGAATCTTCTGGATGAAGAACAAGCTCTGTGAAGATATGATTGCCTGGCAGTGCTGTTACATTAACTTCTTTTTCCGTTGCATTCTCTACGGTAGTTTGCTGCCGATATAAATACTTAGGAAGAGACTTGATATCATTTTCAGAGGCTCCGTCTCCAATAGTAATTGCATAGGCAACCGTAGCTAAGATTGGGAGAAAGCAGAAGAGCACAAGGAAAATAATGCACGCCATCGCAATGCAGAAGATCATGAAAAACACATCGAAGGCTAAAAACACCACTGACAACCTGCAGTTTAGAGAATTCAGTTTTCAGGACCTTAATCTCTAAATCTCTATGAAATTGGAAAATCGAGTTCTTAATAATAAAGGACTCCAGACGTGTTTAAGCATACAGCGTACCAGTAAAGACGGGGAGAATTTTGCAGAAGAGGCTGACCTCCCATTACTATCCAATAAAATCCGAAAACCCACCACACAGAAGAAACCACAGTATTAATGGACTCCAACTTCTTGATGATGCTGAAAAATAATAACAAAGAAACTATAACAGAAGTATAGTTGCAGTTGTGCAAAAGAGGAAAATAATAAATCCAACTAACTCCGTCATCGATTGCAATAACTCAAGGGTCGGACATTTCTAAGGCTATAAGCAACAAATACAATTAGGAAGTAGGAACAATGTGGTCATCCATTTTTCTTATGCGACCTCATTTAGCTTCAAACAAGGGGGTGACTCTGAGGACTATATGCATAAATTAGATTATAAATGATCTATTTGCAGAGGGCTGGCTTGCTACAAATTCCTCTCTTAATTTCCAATATTGTCCCATTGCAAACGTCGATTCCTTCTTTTTCTCAGATAGGAAGGGATCTTAATTAGCATAAACAGATCCATTATTTGCCATAACCAATAAAAAACTCAATATGCATAGGAATAACCTGAAAGTTAGCATTTTTTGCCTTTGTTCATGTTACTTATGAATGCATCAGGAAATACATACTATGATATAAACTTCAACTCATAAAGGAAATAGATCTAGTTAAAATATTAAAATCAACTCAAGATATCCAGAAAATATAGCAACAAACACTATTCCATCAAAATCTCACTAAAAAACAAGCAAATGGAAAATCAATCATTGAACATATCCCTAATATATATATAAGCTCCCATGCTATTTTTCTCTTCAATAATTTAAAACAAACCCTCTCAATTAATCAACCAAACTAAAACTAATAATAATACAAAATAAGTCAACACCTGAAATGTTTCTCTATTTGTCATTTTCTCCATTCTAACATGAAAAGCAACATTAACAAATACCTAAAAACAAAAATCAGTACCAACCCCAGAAACAGAAGACCAAATAAATTTAAATATTATATCCCAAATTATCATCCCAGGAAATTCTTATTTACCCAGACGTTACTACCCGACTGAACAATCGACCGTTCATTTCATGGATGAACAGAGATAAATTGGCTCCACTAGCAAATGAGTGGTAGATTGCCCAGTCGAATCAGCCCAAATTAACCACGAAAACTAAACTGAAGATTAAAACAAAATTACCTGTTGTGACAGAGAGCAGAAAAAGAAAAAACCCTCCTGAAATAAAAATCATGAACAGCATCAGCATCATCATCATCAAGACTGTGCCTTTGATATTCATCCCACACAAAGCCTACATGCAGAAGGCACTGCAAAGCGTAGCCACAAATCCAGAGCCTTAAAGGGGTGGAGGGCCTCTCTTTAATGGTGGCCAGAAGCACAAAAATAGATACCACAACAAATGCCAAGTTCCATATCATGTCAAGAAACAAAAAGGGTCTTGAGTAGCCACAGTCCCTTGTAAGTCGACCTGATAAATTACCCTCGACGTCGTCGTTTTCGTCTTCATCGCTGCTGCAATTTTGCGGTATCAAGATTCTGTGGTGGTGGTCGGAGTTGGTGGGGGTTCTGGTGAAAGGGCGTGAAATAGAGGTGGCTATGGAGTTTCTGGTTAAACCCAGGTCGTCAGCTTCAAGAAGAGGTCGCGGGTATTCTTGGTTCATGGTTTTAGTGAGAGAAAGGAAGTGTTTTTCGGGGAGGGGTTGCGGTTCTTGGGGTGGGTGGCCTGAGCTGGGACTGATGGAGGAACTTATTGGGAACGGAGATGGAAAATGGTTTGTGTAGTTGTGGGGGTGGGGGGTGGGGTGGGGGTGGGTAGGTACTCATGCCTCGTAGTCATAGACTCATACAATACAAATGGTTTGACTATAAGACAAGTAGACAACCTAAAATCCTCGTACAAATTCAGTTCTACAGAAAAATGAAAGAAGAAACATAACAAGAAAAATGAAAAGGGGTTCTTTTAAGACAACTCTTTCGAAAGTCCTGTCGTGGACTCATGAATATGTAAAACGGATGTGTAAAACGGGAGTTACTTTTATCACTTAAAAATAATACTTTTGATATAAACGTGTTAATTTAAGTGTTAACCATAATTCAAAAGTAACTTCTTTTAAAAAATAAGATTTTTTTATGATTAAAGCTTTGTTGCAAAAATTCTTAATTAGTTCGACTAATCTCGTCTTGGCTCACATCGATACCGTATACTTTTTTTAATTAATTTCTTCGCACCTAATTAAACATATGTCTCATTTAGCTACGTCTGAATTCTAATTAGACACTATACTATACTATATTGTTCGACTAGAAGCTAACGACTTTTAAATATTGACCAAAAATAATACTTCTACATTAAAATTACTTTCTTTGTTCACAAATAAGTATCAGTGAAATTTATGAAATTATGGGATGGACAAGAATACCCCTCCAAATTTCTCTCTATTATTTTCTTTATTACCATAAATTTGTCCAAATCTTCTTTATTTAATATTATAAAGATTTATATGAAAATTTCTTTCAATATAGCTAAGGACAATATTTGAATAAATATGCAAAAAGTGCTAAAATGACACTCTTTTATGGAAAATTTATTTTTACTAAATTGACACTTATTTATTAAGAGGAAAAGTAATACTTTTTGCAATAAAAAGAGGCTCTCTTCTTACATAATTCGTTATCTAAATTTGTTTCTTTTTGTATTTCCAAATTCAAAATTCAAATATTTAATATATAAGTTTTCCTATGCATTTAATATACATTACATTCATATAGTTGACGTTATCTTGTATAAATGAGGATGATGATAATACCGAATTATGAAAATCATATTTATATCGAGGATCTATGTCACTTTATTGAATTTGGATACTTTCATTAATTTGTTCAACCTTTTAGTTAAGTTTTTTTTTAATGAATAAATGTTTTGAATACAGAATTCAGCGTAGGGGGGATTTTACGATAATGCCCATTTGAAAAAGACAATTCGCTGAAAATGTAAAAAATAATGAATGGGTTAAAAAGCAAAAACTTTGTACCACAAGAAAACAAGCCAAGGGAAAGGGAATGAGATGCCTTCACAAGGTTTAAGTGGTAAAGATACAACCATACAATTTTATTGCAATGGTCCCAATGTATTTTGCTTCATTAATTTAGGTCATATTACTATAATTTTACTCACAACTATTGTTTATCAATCAATTAATTTTTCATAACTTATTCTCTTATCTCTTTCATATAAAGAAAAAAAAAAAACCCATTTACAAACTGATGTGATAATCTCCGTAGAAAGTCGTCCTCATTAAGATCTGATGTTATTGGATCGAGAAATTTTCATAAGATGAGAAACGAGGTGGGGATTGGACTCTCCGTTTCTTTTTAGTGGTGAAGGGATGTGGACGAGATTTATACACTCCCGATTAATAAAAATGAGAATTTTCCATTTCCTAATTATTTAATTTAATTATATATATACACACAAAAAAACACTTAATATTGGAAAATATTAGAAAATATGTTGTTTTTATGTAACTATATGTTTCAAGATTTTCAACTTAATAGTATTTTATACTTATGCTTGATGTTGTTACTTATCACAATTTAACTTTTCGAAATGTTTATTTTATTTTTGTTGATTGTTGTAGTTTTGTTTGTTTTTTATTTATTTTTAGAACTCAGTATTACTTTCAAGTAAAAGATAACTGAACCGAGGATATAAAAATAGAACGAGGAACCTAAAACTCGCGATTACCCCATTTTGCCAAATATTCCCGATCACATTTTTCAAATGAAAAATAAAGCAAACTGAAGAATAAAAATAGAAATGAGACGATAAATATCAGTACTTGATCCATCCATTCCCGCCCCGTATTTGCAGGACGTTAACTAAATTTCTTATATTCAGTAATGTCTCCCTCAATAAACTTTTTCCTTTTTGGCGAAAATGTCTCCCTCAAGATCAGGAAAGGGTACTTTTACAAATGCATATTTTCATGAGTGCTACTTGAATTTTCTAAAATATTTTAGTTTTTCAAGAATTTATTTATTTATAGATAGTAGTTTAGGGAATAGAGTAATACCAAATATCTTTCACTGGAAAGGAAAGATTTGTATTCATAGATTAGGGACCAAACTAAAAGAGAACACATAATTATCATTGATTATAGAAAGGTAATGTGCTAAACTTAGTTAGTACAGTTAATGGGCTTTGACCGGGCCCAAATTTCGAGCCAGACCTGCTTAGTTGGGCCTATGGTATTGTTATCAATTATCCAAATTAACATTACACATATTTGTCACCATCATCTATTTATTGTTTCCTCCGCTTCAAAAGTAGATTTATATTTAGAAAATACTATTTTTTTTCTGGAGAAGAGATCCACGCGTTATGAAAATTAATATTTTATTTTATTAGCTAAAATTAAATTCATCCACTTTTATAAATAAACTATACACGTGTGAATAAGTTAAATCAACATATAAATGAAAGAAGCTAGACATCAATTGTGTAATGGACTAGGATCTAACGTCTAATTAGGATTAAACATGGGCAAAATGAATTAAACGGGAAGGACTCGAAAAAAACCATAAACGGTCGAAGACAGTTTATCGCTTAGTCGGAACTGCACGGAGACTTTAGATCAGAGCCTATAGCCTAAACACTAATCAAGATTGATAGATTTGTATCTATCCCACTTCCTTTATTAGATAAAACATATTTAAAGTAGAAAATATTTTTTGTTACTACCTCATTTTGTCTAAAACATAACTTACAAAAAAGTTAAATTATCAAGAGGGTTTACTGATAGAAATTATACCAAAAAAATAACGAAAGATTCACAAGTAGCTATTAAGACATTTTGCGACGTATAATCATGGTACATTTACATGCATATCACTATGGTCATTCTAAACAGAACTATATACCAAATAATTGCCACTGCCATTGCCATTTTAATTTATTAAGATAGATGTTATTCAGACGGGGTCGCATCATCTCCTTAGTATGAAGATTTATCAACAGAATCCGATCCCACAGTCCTGATAACATTCGAGTTTATTAACAAGTCAACTGAGGTCAAAGAGTGTGGCGAAAGCGCAATATCCATTTCCTCTCCCACTTCGTCCAGCTGAGTTTTAAGAGGCACCACCTGCATACAAAACCAACATCACTTTCAGAATCTCAGGAAACGAACAGAATTTCTAATGCTGCATTCTTTCGGTTGTAGTAAAGGAGCAACTGTTTGATTGAATAAACGAAACAAATTAAAAAGGTAAAAGTCGTCTGGTTAACTTGGTCTGAGTACCTTGGTTGGCGCTTGGAAAGAGTTCTCATCCATCACATTGCCGGATGTTAACTCAGTCTTTGTTGAACCAGATGCTTCTACTGAGTTCACCTCCAACCCATTGATTGATATTTGAAGGTTCACAACATTGCTTGCGAAATTCACCACCTAAGAGGTTCATGTTTTGAGTAAATCATCACGAAGATATTATGAGATGTAGTTTTTCAAGAAAATACTACTTTGTAACATTTAAAAGGTGCTAGACACCAGGTTGGCGGGAACCAACACCTGACGGGCTAGACGGAACCTGGGCAGGCCCCATTTGGGGAAAAGCGGGGAAACAGACTAGGGTTTAGTGGCACACAGAGTCTTAAATAAACACTGTATTCAGTATTGACATTAGAGACTATGGTACCACCCTGATCAATGCATACACTATAGCTTGTACATTTCATAAATTATATAACTCTTAACTGCTTACGAAAATTAAATAGGTTAACTTTTCTATGCGGAGTTTTTACAGGCAATTTTGAAACTGATGTACCTTTATCCTGAGGTGGGTCTGGCCCTCCGTATCTTTCCAAGTGATAGCCGAAGCAATAAGAGAATTCGAAGGATTGGATTGAAGGGAAGAACTAAGGAGAGTTGCCCCGTTTGACTCCCTGAAGAAATGTTGCATCCAGTAACTAGGAGTTCCATAGGCCTGGGAAGAGTCAAATACAATTGCATCTGGATTCCACCTAAGACAAAGAACAGCTCCATTAAGATACACTACGGCGAAATGAAATTATAAATGATACAAAGGGAGAAATAAGAAGATAAATGCTTTAACATACGTCCTGTCATTGATATTCACGAATAAAGGCGCGTAACTTGCCATTTCAACTGCATCACTGCACAGAAGGAGCAAATACGAATCTTTTGTCATTATTTCACAAAGCAAAAGCAACGCGACACAGCATAAGTGCAAATAAGCATGGTGAGAGACTATAACAAAGCAATACCAGTTCTTTTCGAGCCCAATAAGAAAACCAGCTTCAGCAACAGCTGCTAAAAGACTACCCTTGCCAGCATCATTTCCTGTAACAGCATATTCACTCACAAAAGCCTGCACCATTCACCATCATTATCCTCAGCGTTATTATGCACCTAACTAGCAATATTTTTAAATTGACAAAATGCAAACCTTTGGACCATTTCGTGGTGCATTATCAAACTTTTTAGCTGTTCCAAAGACATTATTTGCGCTGCTATAAATCTGTTAGCATGGAAATAGCAGTAAGTAGAACAATATCAAGAAAGACGGGTGTACAAAATAAGTGCATGTAACAGAAAGTTCTTACATGATAATCATAAAAATCAGCAGGATGGTCCAACGGTTGGGACGAACCATCACAATTTGATATTATCTTGATGTCTGGATATGCGCGTTTTATTGCAGAATGGAATTTGAGGTAGTTTCCTGAATCATCACCAAATAACACACAAGTGTAGATCAAATGTTAGGATCAAAGAAGACTATGCTGGCTCTTTTAGCTCATTAAATCAATTTATATGTTCTACATTTCCGTACTAGTTCATAGTGTAAGCTGGTTTATTCAGTTTAATAGAGAATAGATAAATATAGTGAGCAGCAATACCCAGGTAATTCTTTTTTCCACAGTCCTCATTCCCCACTGCAACATATCTTAAATCGAAGGGCTTGGGATGCCCCATTGCTGCTCGAACAGAACCCCATTTTGATTTTGCATCGCCTAATGCAAACTCAAGACCATCCAGAATTTCCTGCGAATGATGTGAACTGAAAGTTTTAATGGTGTGACCTACTAAAGCAAGACTGCAATCTTAAGAAGCAGTCACCTAGTGTCAGCATAAAAGTTTTAACATAAGCAAAATTGAATACAATGTCCAGCTACCTAGTGTCAGCTTAAAAGTTCATAATTTGCTCTCTTGCATTGTTTCACAAAATATTAAAATCCTTAGGTCTCTAAATCTACAATGGACGTAAGCAAAATCGAATGCAACGTCCATGTTAATCCGCCAAAAACTGTAAAGATGCCAAAATTCTTGGAATTGTACACAAGAGACACGATTAAACTATGCTGGACCAAAAATTTAAAATGAAAACTAAATGTGGTTCTAACTCCATAACCGAATCCAATAAACTTGGCAATATCAAGTAGGAACATCTGCTCTATGACACAGGGAAGACTGACTTCATATCAAGAAATGATCAAGTTCATTGCTACATTCCTCAGAAAATTCCGTAATACGCATAAAGCACGTTATATCCAGCATACATTAGATATGTGCAATATCAACTGCACTAATTAGATAAATACAAGTACTTACTTGTAGAAAAGGGTAGATGCTGGAAGTGTCAACTTCATCATTGTGGCTGACCCCTGAAAATCATTGCAAAAAGAGATGACTCAAAATTTATCAGTACTTAAAGAGGATATGAATATCTAGTGATGTAATATCAATAATACCGTTGTTGAACACCCATATTGGTGCTGCATCCAAATCCTCCGCAAGCTGCAGAAGAATTAATTAAAATGGTATAAAAATGACATGAAGTTGAGAGTTCTATGATTATAAATAGCAGTACTTAATCCTGTGAACTAAGTTTCAATTACAATGAAATGAAGAAGATCTTTACCTGGAGAAACTCAAAATGACCAAGTCCATCATCAGTCCAATAATGCCAAACATCACCAAAATGGCCCGGCCTCTCCTCCCAGTTCCCAATAGTTTCCTTCCAGCGAAATGCATTCCTCAACCATTCACCTTCCACAAAACAACCACCTGACATCATGGATGCATGTTAGATCTACAGAGAGGAAGCTATATACAATAACAATCTTCTATAGTTATCGAGAATTAAGGAGCAAGCTCAAAACTGATCATATATAAAATGCTGAATCTTCAATAGTATTGACTACTGGTTTCACTGTCCAACAGCTGTCTAAAGGAATGTCGTGTTACTTTCTGACAACACTATAACCAGCTTAGTATAGAAACAGTGTTTATAACAAAAGAAGTTCGTATTGACATATGGAGCATTCGATTATGCTATAGAAAGGTTTAGCATGTAAAGTTAATACATACAACTCCTTGGAAATTCAACAAAAGGTCATTCAAATAATTGTACAGCAAGACACATGCAAAACTAGTGAGCGGGTGGGGCTTGGGAGTATCTAAAGCATTTAATTCTGCTCACTAGTCATCCAGTACATGCCTAAAAATCGATTGTCTGAAGGTGAATTTGACCATAATAGGGCACAAACTTGCACTATTTCTTTATCTCATTGCAAACGCCTACTTGTGAAATTAAAGTGCCATTAAAGCTAGTTGGGTTCATCGAAGCTAATAAGATGAAGGCATAAGACAAACTACTGCAGTTAAGCAAATGAACCCGATCAGCTCATCATAATAACAATCTATCACGTCCATCCATCGACCTGTCCAGAAATTGTTATCAGTCCGCCAATTTGAGGACAGAGATTTATGTATGTATGGTATTTCATTTCACATGATTAATATGGAGATTATCCTGCTAGAATAACTAAGAGCATAAGATAAAGATGTAAGGTTACTTTGTTATATCAAATATGCATGTTAAATTCTATCTCCAAAATACTCCTGTGCAATATGTCCTTCCATCAGGGTGTTGAATTTTCAACAATGTTTAGGATAATAAGTTTTCTAAAGGCAAACTCAGATTTTCTTCCAATTAATTTCTCCGGCACCAAGGCATATTAACACCTCCTTTCTAGTGGCGTTTAAGAGTGAGATGTGGAAACTTCACTGTTTGACAAAATGGTGTTTACTCAACAACAGGAACATGAAATCCAATTACTACCAGAAATTTCAGGAAAGGAATTCATATCATAGGTGAAGACTACGAGGTGCCTGAAATTTTTTCCTGACATCATATGAAGTCCTCATATCTTCTGAACACAATTTCAACAGGATATATCAAGTAGTTGTTTCTATATTTTCTGTTACTGAGAGGACATTCTCCCTTCATCTAATGGAACATATTGAAGATATATAAACTGATACTGAAAATTATAAATCAGATTATGTAATTTGCATTGAAAATAGTAAAACAGAATAATTATGAAGAATTTAATTGGCAAATAATACCTGGGAATCTCATAAATCCTGGTTTCAAATTTTTCAACATCTCAAAAAGATCATTGCGAAAGCCGTGTCCCTGTGTCAAGAAATAGTGCTCAACCACATAAAACATTAAAAGGATAAGGTCACATTGACATAATTCCGCACCATCCGAAAAAAGATCAGATTTTGACTTAGTTGGCAAGGAAAGCAGCCATTAGGTAAATAACATGATATAATATAGTCTCAATCACAAGTCTTCTTTGGGAGAATCATAATCCTGGAATCTGAACGTTGGTCAAAGTAAATCACACAGAGCAATAAACTTTAACAACTGCTTGATTGCATAAAAAAATTGAAGACTAGCTTTTAATACTCCTGACTCCTGAGACCTCAACATGTTCAAGCCCATAAAAAGACATTATTTAAGTGAGATGTAAAGAGAAAATTCTAATTGCAGACATATATACCTTATACGTGTCTGTCGGCATCAATGATACTTGATCAAACCATATCACACCTTTCCTGGTTGTTGTCAGTTGAAGTCTTGCTTTTGCATCAGTTCCTTTTGCTTGCAAATTAGCCTCCACTTTGGTCCAGTTTGAAACATCAGAGGCACTGCCAGAACATGCAAGACTCTAAAATATAAGAAATTTTGGATGAATAGACTTATCTTAAATTTCTAGTTACTATATAAGGTATGAGTAACCGATTTCTTACACAATGTTGGTGGCAGCTAGCGTCGCTCCACTTGACCCGGTCAAGGACGCAGACACATCAATTGGCCCTGATGAACGAACATAAAGAACCAATTTATAGGTCTTTCCTTGTTCAATATTCTGCAAAGTTTAGAAATATTCAGCTAAAATTTAACAGAAACTGGTAATTTTAGTGACAAAAATTGCAGTTGCATTTTTTAATAATCAGGTTCCATCATAAGCTCAGAACATGTAGAAACTATAAATTTAAATTTGATATACTTGGTTTGGTTAGAAAGTGTTCTATGCTTCATTTGTCAGAGGTGTTTTTCCTGGATCAATCCACCATGTTTATGAAACTAGATACATTTTCAGTTAGAAAGATTCTTTAATAAATCAAATACTTCAAGGATGAAGTAGGCGAGGTCCTGTGATTAGGAAGCAAGAGTCTGTCGCAAATTATTTTGAAATGGAGGGAAGCACCAATTTTGGCTTCAGCTCACTATGTGGCATCAGAGTCTCACATAGAAATTCTTACTGTCAGGGAATTTGGAAAGCTAAGGGAGATAAAATCAAAGTACAGATCAAGGAAATTTAGTTAAATGTTTGTACATTCCAGTAGAAGCAATAGAACAATCAAAACAGTACTAAGTATGTTTACTTGTCAAAACAGTACTTAAATGTTTGGTGCCTGAGGATATCATGTAACACACCATCTCTATTTTGTTTCTCATCACACACATAGTTAACACATATCTTAGGTTTTTTTGAGTTCTGAAGGAGAATCATTTTTACCATTCCCCAGAAGCCAGGATTATATATACCAACTCCTCCAGCTGGACAAACATTGGACCCTTCATGGCTGCAAAGCACCTCCATTCGTAATGCAATTTTGTTTCGATCGAAGCATGATGTACGGTCTGTTGAGACAGTTACAGATGATTCGCCACCAATAACAGACCAAGGATCAATATTTGAAGGTACATTGGGGCCCCCAGCTTCAAAACCTACATATTTGTATTAAGCATTAGTTTGCGAAAGGACATGACAACCTGTCTCATGCTAGCTTCATTTCATGAGAAGACAAACTCCAAAAAATCTGGGACATACTCTTTTATAATATGCCTCAGTGAAATATTCAAGTAAAAAAAGAAAGTGAAAAATATAAATAGTTTTTGTTATATAACGGATACAGCAAGCCAGTTGGACCACTGCACAAACGAGAAGGGATGCCACAGCAGTAAGTCCCCTTCATGGCTTCACTAAGATTCCCAACAGAATTGAAGGTTCATCAAATTATAATTTGCGCAATGACAAGAAAATATGTTTCAAAAGCTATAATTGTGACAGTGGTTGCTCCCAAAGAAGAATACTGCCAGATATTAGATAACACTTCAATATGGAGTTCCTTCAACAACCATTCAAGATCTGAAGATAATACGTTCTTAATTTCAAACTATCTAAAAATGTACTTTCCAAGCTCGAGACGGTACTGAATTGAAAGATGTAAAAAAGAAACACAAAAAACAACAGAAAAGTTCTCTTGAGGGACTCGCAATTTTAAGGATACACACAAGTCACGCGTAACATAGACCTACAATGTCAATTGCCTAAAGGATCACCTTAAAGATGGAAATCTGAAGCATACAAATGTTCGAATGGGGAACATAAGATGAACAAGCAACTAGATTTATCTAACTCTTTCTGTTACTCTTCTAGGAAGGAGGAATATGATTAGTTATCAAGAAGCAACACGAAGATTCAGTTATGTACAATTCCTTTTCAAGGAAAGATCAAGAAAAGTCCATCAAACCTCTGTTGCTAACAAGCTCTGCCCATAATCCTCCAGCTCCAGCATGATTAATCTCCTGCAGATATGTCAAATAGTCACATGCTGCATGCTCAATATACAATGGCCAGCATAGACATCATAAAACACTAGATTGGCAACACAAAAATTTAAGGGAAGGTTTCACTATTACAAAAACAGATAAATACGCCTGATTGTCTCTCTTCTTGTACTTCAGTACAAGATAAAGCTTGATTATCTTTCTCCAAGCACATTAAACAGCTTTATAATCCCATTATCATTAAATACACAACACACAGAATTATAGATGTTTTATTCTTGGTTTAGAATTATAATTGGTTGAATTTAGACATGGATGTCGCAGACGGAAAAATTGAATAGTGATTATAGGTAGTTGAACCTATTAGCAGATAGAATAAGAGAACGGTTTAATAGTTCTATGTGTTGTTTAAGTTAACACACAATTGGTCTGTGTTTTGTCACTATAAATTTATATTGAACAATATCTTATCGACAATGGAGCTTCAGAGTGATCAGTATAAATGATGCTGATTTAGTTCATGATTGCTTACTAATCTCACCTCAAAAAATATACCAAACAAGGTTTTCGGTATCTTTTTCGCTGATGCTTCAGCAGCATTTACAACAAGAGCAACAGTTTGGTTTGCTTCAAGCCCATCAGCAGAAGATTGGTAGAGTGCACTTAGTACAAAGAGAAAGAGAAAGAGAATTTTGTGCAACAGAGTAATTGTACCCATTTCTTCCTTAATGTATCCAGTGCAACTGCAGCCTATTTTAAAAACAGATGAGATGCTAATTCAGTTATTTTTTGTCAGTTAATAAGAAAGAAAAAAGAAGAGAAAACCAACTGACAGAAGAAAAGTACTTAAATAGAAATCGAGAAACCAACTCTTCTAACAACTTAATTTTATCTAAAACATCACCTCCATACTCATATTTTGGAATATATTCAGCTTGGAGTGAGAACCTTACCAATAAGAAGGCTTTACAAACCACAACTGTTAATAGTCTATGATATAAAAGATGATCTTTTTTTATTCCCTGATGCAATTCCATGTTATACTTCTGAGTATTAGATCTCATAGCCATTGGATAAAGATTCCGACACGGGCCGACTATATCCATGTAGATATGGAGAGAGAAGCCCAAAACAATTTCAAACACTAACAACATTGTCAGAATACAAAGGGAGGCAATTTGTTCCACTATGGTTCTCATATAATCATGAAACTTTTTACATTATTCACTGAATGTTTTTATTTACAAAAGTCAAGTTATATCCAAGCAAGAAAGACAAAAACCTTACCAAAGGTCATATGTCAAGTCAATACATGAAGATGCACTCGATTACCTTTTACTCATTTTCAGCTATTTAAATTGTATTACTCAGTGGACTCAACCTATTCTTAGTTTTGAAAAAAACCATTCTTTTATTTCCCCATTATGCATAGAATTCAATACCTTTGGTTCTCTTCTTCAGTAACATTGTCAAATAGATTAATAATTGCGAAATTCACATGAAAGCACAAAAAAATAACAGCCAAAATATGCATGCGGCAACATTTCAGGAAGAACAACAGAATCTCTCTAGTCAATACTTCTACTCAGAGATTAAATAGAATTCCACCATTTATAGAACACAACAGGAATTAAAATCGAGGAACGATTTCAACACCAAATTACGCAGCCCAACATCCGGGGTGATAGAGTTCAATTCATTAAAATAGAGATTTTCTGTTTCGTCCAAGGGAGCAGCAATTTACCTAAAACCATCCCCTAAAACAGGCTAAAAGGGGTGAAGTAAATTACCTGGTAATGGTCAACCAGGTAACGTCGAGTTTGGATTTTTGTGTATGTGTCTATGTGAGAGATAAGAGAGGTGATTTGAGCGGCGGGATGGAGTGGCAGTTATATAGTGAGCTCACAGTGGATTGTGGTTATAATTAATCACTTTATTTATGATGTTGAAATTTGTTGAGCAAAGTTCACACAGAGTGTGTGTCTTTTTATTGCTTCAAGGCACGAAAGGATTGCTCGCCAAGAGACTCCAGATTTTGATCTTATCTTTGGCTTAACGTATGCGCTTTTGGCTTTTTTAGCAAATATACGCTTCTTGGGGATAATATTGAGGAACTGCCTTTAAGCAGATAACTTGTGTTTGGATTTGGACAAACATATCATAATTGAAGAAGAAATGCCATAATTACAGTTAAGATTCTTTACCAATATTAAAAGTTACTCTTCTTCCAATTTTTGTTTGGTAAAGAAACTCTTTTAGAAGAATGAGTAGAATTTAATCTATTAAATAACTGATGTCTTCATGCATTCACATTCTGCATTTGCATTTATTGAAAGACATGTATTTTATTACAAATCTTTAGTACATGAATTATATACATCCTGTCTAATACTTTATTTTAATAGATATTTTCGAAAAAAATAAGTATTTTATAAGAATATTTCCCACAAAAATTAGAAATCTATACTTAATATAATAACAAAATTCGCCGAAATAATTCACTTTGAAGTTTTTCAGCCCAAAATCTATTACCAATTCTGAAAATCACAATATTTGGTATATAAAATTCAACCCCAATATAAAATACAATTATTGGCAATAACTTGTCACATATTAGCCTAAAATAAATAGGATAAAGTTATTTGGGTTGATTCCACCCAGGTCGAAAAAACATATTTTCTTAAAAAAAAAATTATAAATTTATTGAATATTATTAATGAAAAAATATTTATGAAGACGGTAATTAAATTTTTAACATTACAAATATATCCCCTGTCAACCGCATATTGCAATTACAAACCCAATCATCAACATGACTTTTATGAAAGGATGCTATAAATTTTCATACACTGAGAAAAAAAATATCCATACTAATATATATTTTAGTCTTTAATACTTTCCACTGCACTCTTTTTTCATTAGCATATAATTTTTTAATCTTGTTATTTATCGATTGTAATATTTTATTATATTAAAATTATATAAAAATAAAAAAATATTTATTTATTCATTTATACTTGCAAACCATGCATCGCACGGGGATACTACTAGTAAATACAATAAGCAATTATAAAAATACTACTCAAAGTTAAGTACTCTCTCCGTTTCAAATCAATTAATATTTTAGAAAGGAGTAAAAGAATTAAGAATTAAATGTATTGCAAAATAATAAGGTTTGATCAAACCAAATAGGGGACTTCTATTCACACCATAAAAATGTCTCTCCATACCACTTTTTTTTTTTTTTTTTGACAAAAATAGACATTAGGGAATAGACTCAAATGACCTTTTTTAATTTCTTTTTTCTAAAAATTTAATTTATGCAGAAAACTTAAATCTCTCTCCTTTACGAATTTAATTCTTAAAAGAAATATTGTATCTTGAAACTCTAATTCACCAAATTCATTTACAAAGAGAACAATTGAAGAATAAAATAATAATGAATGATGTGCAACCTAAAGATGTGAATATTAATTATAAGGCTTAGCTAATATTTTTCCGCTTGAATTCATGATCAATTGCAAAAAAATCGTATTTCAAGTTTGTACCGTATGATGCATTAGCTTGGTGGCTAATGGCCGAACCATCGTAATAATTTCACATGCCCATCAACTTCCGCCTGATTCGTCCCCGAACCACACCACCAGCTTCCGCCTGGTTCTTCCCCGAACCACACCGTACTGGGAGAGGTCCTACTCTGATACCATTTGTAATGAAGGGCTTCTAGATTTGACGGAGTGTCCCCACAAACCACCACAAGTCTTTTCCAGCGTGCTTGCTTCTAGATTTGACGGAGTGTCCCCACAAACCACAAGTCTTTTCCAGCGTGCTTTGTCCTCAGGTCCTGCTCTGATACCATTTGCAATGAAGGGCTTATAGATTTGACGGAGTGTTCCCACAAAAACCACCACAAGTATTTTCCAGCGCACTTTGTCCTCACTCACGCGCACCCTGAGAAACTTCCCAGGGGGTCTCCCATCCTGAAATTGCTCCAGGCCAAGCACGTTTAACCTCAGAATTTTCTCAGGTTGAGCACCAGAAAAGAAGATGCACCTTGGTAGTATGAGTAACACTAATCAATTCTTTAAGCTTTCTTCAACTTATGCAGTCTCATACCTACATAGTCTCGAAATGGCCCCCATAGCCGACTATACGGTCTCATACCCGCACAGTCTCAGGATACCCTCTTTTTCAGGTGTGGTGTCGGTTCGTTCATGTCTCCCTTCACCTAGAAGCCTGTCAGGAGCCGCTCATTATACGTGCCTTCTTCTTATTGCACCGGAGATCACTCCCCATCCTCGTCGGTCCCGGGCGTCACAACGTCGTTCTTTTGTTTCTCAAATTTCGATTATTTTCGTGTATTTTATTTTTATTTGATAAGAGTAAAAAAGTTTAGAGATATGGTGTGAAAAGTAAAAACATTGTATATTGTAATTTTTGTTGGATGTGAGAAGTATTTGTGGATATATAAATTTTTTTTAGTGTTAATAGAATTGTCAATCAAATATTAGTGACAAATTAAAAAGTAAGAGATATTTTAAGATTGACATATGAGAAAAATTAAAAAAAATGATGAAAAATAGTTTAAATATTAATTCGAAAATCATTAAGAGCTAAAACATTAATTAATTTGAAACGACAAAGCACCTATAATTTTTTATACATAATTAATAAACTTTTAAAATATGTGGCGGATATATATATAAAAAGATACTTTTGTAGTAATTTACGATGGCTCATATTGCCAAATGGTTATTTTCAAATGTTATGATAAAAGTTACATTATTGTAAAGATTTCATTTTCAGTTGGAATTTAATATTATACTCCTTTCATTTCGAATGAACTTGCACCTATAAGAATATACACATATTAAAAAAAATTAATTTTTGCTTTTATGTTGACTTTTCAAAGGTGGATTGAGGGTGAAGATTGTATTATAACTTTCTTTTTTAAAGGTGTGCAAATTTAATTGAGATGTACCGAAAAGAAAAGTGTGCAAGTTCATTCTCGACGAAGGAAATAATACTTTGCAGTGTTTGTGGGACCGGATCGGAGAGCGAACTTATCATGCTACCGGTTCACGGTTCAACCGGACCAATCGGTTTAACCAGTGGTTCGACCGAAAATGATAATTAAAATTTTAAATTATATTATATTTTCGTAAAACATAATATAAATTGTATTTGAGAAATGACATAAAAGTATAAAGGACCAGAAAATATATAATTATATAAATAAAGATATGAGACTATACAAAATTTATAATAGAGTATAATTATTATTTTCAAACTAAAATTTTGAGTTTTTAAAGTAGGAATTGGTTTTTGGGTTTAATCACTCCCCTTTTCAGCGGTTATGATCGGTTCTAGTCGATTTTGATCGATTTAATGAAACTTTTTATTTTATAATTAATCGGATCGGACAAGCCATCGGCTCACGATTGAATCGATCGATGTGGTCGGTTCACAAACAAGGATACTTAAAAAAAATAATGTATTGAAATTCTATATAAGGTCCATAATTAAATGCTTCAACCACTAACCTGAAAAGGGGGTGATAGTTTATTTTATCTTGTTGGATTACGAACTTGTCCTTAATCATTTAGTAATTAGTACTAAACTTTTCAATAGATCTTATTTACTGAATTCATCAAACACTCAATTAATGGTAATAAGTACTCAATTATTTGCTGTATTCATCAAACACTCAATCACTTTTGAGTACATTCGATATTGTCTACAATTAGTCGGGGGATAATTAGACTAGGATGTCCCCATCAGGATGTGGCATGGGACATCCTCAACGTATTTCATTTTATACTGGATGACCCATCCCTCCACATCCGCACCCTATTACCTACCTCATCTTTTACAATTTCCAATACACCTTTTACAATTTCTAATACACATCCTACCCTACTATATCCTTAAACTAAAATATCTTTTTGGATGTCCCGTCCGTGAATGTGCTCCATTGGACGTGGTACATACCACTACATCCCAGTCCAATTATCCCCTCAAGTTTCCAGGAAACATGCATTACTTATTATTCATTCCAACAAACATGAGAAAAAATCAACTGAGGAAAGTTCGAAAAAACAAAAGAAAAGGAAAAGAAGGAAAGAAATAATGGATACAATAATCTAACGAAGCCAACTATTTGCGGCGCACTAAATTTCTCAACGTAGTCCACCTTTTAATTCATCCCACTTTATTTAAGATTTAGTATAAAATTCTTATAAATACAGTCCACTAAATACCAACTATACTATTTTTTATTAATTAAATTATTTGAATTAAGATATTATAAATTAAACATTAAAACACTAAAAAGCAAAAAAAGAAAAAAAAAGGGAAAAAAAAAAAAAGAAAATATCAAGGAACTATCTTCTCCCCAGAAGTGTAGAATATGGAATCATCAACATTTCCAAGTCATCGAACCAAAATATCTCCCACCAGACGAATTTGTCTGAACATGAAACCGTCTCAGTAGATAACATATTACTACAGTTAAACTTAAATCATTTGAGTCTTCAAATTTTCCAAGTCTGAACTATAAATGACTCAAATAATAAGGATTCATCAAAAGGAAACCCTGATTCATTAGCGAATTCTAATTGTTCTCCGATTTTCTTTTGTTTGACATTATTAGATAAGCCTTTGGAAGGAAGTACAGTGAAAGGGGATGATGGCAAAAAAACTGTTATGCTTCTTAAGGAAATTATGCACCTGTATAGGAGATTTATACCATGTCTTTCGTGATGTTAATGGTTTCAACGACAGAGTTAGCAAGGTTGCCAGAGAACTTGATTTGTGGAGGCAAAGCACTTGAATGAAGGTATAATGGATGTCTGTTTTTTGTTGTTATTAATGTCCTTTATTGAACAACCTTGAAGAAATTATTTATGAATTTTTGGAAAAAAAAAAAAGAAAAAGAAGAGATACGTCTTATTGAAGATGATAAAGAGAAAAGAAAATTATATATATTTTTTATGTTAATTTTTTCATTAAGGATGTTGAAGTCTTTTACTAATAATATTTTAATTTACTAAAATAGTGAAGTGCGTTGAGAAATTTTGTGGAGTGCAAATAGTTGCCACCTAATCTAATTAGGCATGACAATAGATGATATTTGTGACGTCATTAAAATATAATACGTCGGCTACAACAAACTCGTGAAACCTGTCTAGTAATTAGACCCGCTCCGCTAGCTTTAATTTATATTTATATAATAATTAATAAAATAAATTATGAAATTTAAAAAGTTAGGAAACTACATATTCTCTCCGTTTTATAAAGAATGTCATTTTATACACTTTGAAAAATTTCACAATAAGTGTCACTTTACCCAAAAAACTACAATTCTTCCAATATTATCTTAAACAACCTACTTAATTTAGTTGATTATTTCCTTATGTCACAAAACATATCAATTAAATATCAATCCTTAATTTCTTCAAAAATAGTTAAAATGATATTTTTTATGAAACAGAGCGAGTATAATTTTAGGGAGAGCGAAGGAGGAAGAGAAATTAGATTTGATCACAAGCAGTATTGGAGGTGAGGCCAAATCAAAGAGTGAGTATAGTAGATTTCGAAATTAACTTAAGAAGAACTTGAATTAGGGTTATCATAATTTTTAAGAAAACTAGAATCACCCTTAAAATATATATTTATTTTAAAGAAAATAAGATTAAATAATTGAGAAAAATTAATTGACTATCTTTTTTTCGTTAAGTAAATAAAAGAAATTTATAAATCTAGGTAAAGATTAGTATATAATACAATGACCTATATATTTAACATATATAGGGAAAGATTTTCTTACGCAAATAATGTTTTTACTATATAATGATGATCCATTTCTTAAGCACAAATGTTATATATTCCTTAATTAGTGAATATTAAGGAATAAGCAGAAAACGCATTTTTATTTAATAAATCGACCAATTAAAACTGAAAATCGTGGTTTCCACTAATAGTAGTTTTTGTTTGGGTGAAAAAATTCCTTAGTTTTTATTTTTCGACGAATTTTGTTTTTTTATTAAGTATAGATGATATTATAATTCTAATATGCAAGCATATATATAGGGGGTCCGAACGAATTCACTAAAACTATTTGATTTAAGTTTGATTGAAAGAACTTGCTAAGGTAAATTTTAATTTTTACGTTTTTTTAAACTCTTTCTGTTCCAAATAATTTCTTGAAACGAATTCTTTTATTAATGTATGGTGTTTCTGTGTAGTGTTTGTTTTATCAAAGAAGAAAAGTTAGTGTCCTAAAAGTCTTGCGAATAGTGTGTAGCGTTTGTCTTATTCCATATTCTGACCTTAAATCTTACATTGCTAGCTTTTAATAAGTGAAAGCACATATAAAAAATTAATGGTCACATATATTTTAGTATCTTAATATTTATATATTTTTAATGTTGATAATACAAATAAATAATTAAGTTCCAATAAATCGACTGGACTATTAATTGCACCGAGTAAATTGATTAACCTTTAATTGATATAGCAATAAATATTATTATGATTGGACTATGAAAAAGAATATTCCCCAACCAGAAATAGGTGGGATTATTCACACCTCATCCGTTTATAGGCGGACACCCCAAACTGGTTAATAGTAGACCCACGTGTCGCCACCTTTGCACATACCGTTTATACCGAGATAATTTGCACATACTCAAAAAAAAAAATCTCTTATAATCTTCATCTTTAAAATTTCCATCTTTAAAAGAGTCAACTAAAAAGTAAAAAACAGTTCTTTCTTATTCTACGTGTCGGGAGGGATGTGCAAATTATCTCGGGACGGATGAAGTATTTATGAACGTTTCGTCAATTATTATTTGCGGCATGATATTTTAATTGTAATATATAATATATAAATATCTTACTCTTATAAGTTTCTTAGTTCAATGCATTAAGAGGGTGTTTGGTTGAGCTTATAAGTTCCTAAAAACATCTTATAAGATGTTTAGGAGCTTATAAGCTCTTGCAAAGTGTTTGGTAAAAAAAATGTTTAGGAGCTTATAAGACACAAGAATAAGCTCTAAGAGCTTATAAGATCTAAAAAAAATAAGTTGCTATACCCCAACTTATTTCCATCTTATTTTTATGATCTTAATTATTACACTCAAATTTCATACACAATTCACACTTACACATACTACACACATTTCACACACTACACACATTACACACACTTCACACACAACACACACTTCACACACCCGACACACACTCTTCACACACTACACACATTTCACACACTAATCAAAATGTGTGTTTAATATTAATTTTAAATTAGACCCCAAATTTATAGCTAAATCACTATATTCAATTGCAAGGTTATAAGCACTTTTATCCAAACACTTTCTTAACTTATAAGCTCCTCAAAAATTACATCTTATAAGCTCTTGAAACAACTTATAAGATGTTGGAGCTTATAAGATGTTTAAAATAAGCTTAGCCAAACACCCCCTAAGTAAGTTTTAAGTTTCAATTACTGATGTGGAGCCCAAAATTAAGATTTTGACTATCGAATTATACGTAGTTGTACGAATTCTTTTAACTATGAGTTAAATGAAAATGGCATTGCTTTTATCATTAAACATTACAACTTTCATTTAATTGGGGATTTAAAACATCGTATGGTTACACATATGACGTATGTAGTTGTGATAATCAAAGTCCTAATTTTGAGCTTCAGTTCAACAATTGGAGCAACAAAACTTACTCAAGTGCATCAAATTGAAAAATCTTAAGCATGATATATTTAAAAAGTTCTGTAACAAATAATAATTGACCAAAAAATTGTAAATTTCAACGTGAATAACCTATAAAAATGGTGGGCCGTAAATAGTCCCACAAAAGAAAAATAGAAAATAAAAACGCCCGAGGAATATAAACGTTTTCTTTACTTACGGGAAGGTATACTCTGGAATTTTATTTCCGAAAAATAAGAAGACTATGAAAATAGGGAATGGATGAGAGGGATACGTGATCACTTTTTTATTTGGGTTACTTATAAATAAAATCACGACCGTATTTAGTTTTCAATTGTAACATGACATTTAAAGTTTAGTATTATTAATCATCAACTATATTTTCTTCAACATAAATATTGGTCGAATTTTTTGATATCTGATTGTGATACCACCATTATTATTAGATAATTCGTGACGGGATTGTTATACATCTGTAACCTATTTTGTCATTCATTGTTATAATTATAGTGAATCAGTAATTGAAGTTATTATATCGCACATCTCACTCCAATTAACGGCAGTGAAAGTAACAAATTATAAAATTGATAGAAGGTAAATGATGATCTCCTCAAGGTCCATCTAAAGATAGTGGTGACAACACAATCAAAAGTCGAAAAATAGTGGATGTTGTAATTGTAAAAACTTTAAAGTTTGTGATCAATATTGTTAGGTTTTAAAGGTCATATTGCAACAAAAAATTGGACCAAGATCGTAATTTTTTTATAATTAACCTTTTTATTTTGATTCATACTAGTATTTGCCTGTGCGATGCACATGAATATCATCTCTAAATGACAATAGATATAATTGTGATTCGATGTACTATAGATCGTAATTAACTACGCAGAATTAAAATATAATAATATATGATAAACAGAAAAAAAATTAATCGCTAATGATAAAATACATAATATGGTAATCTGATAACTAATAACATGACATGAATACACCAACTATCCACTGAGAAATAAAAGTTGAAGCAAAACGTAAACATAATTATTACAAATTTTGGAACACTTCCTTATAAACAACATTTGTGGTACTCTTTCTTTCAGGATTTTCGTCATCACATATTAAGATCTTCAAACTCTTTCGATTAGTGACGCGTGAGACAGCAACATACAACTGACCATGACAAAACACATGTTTCTTCAGGAATAAACCAACATAATTGAGTGATTGGCCTTGACTTTTATTTATCGTCATCGCATAAGAAACGATAAATGGAAATTGTCTCCTCTGAAATTGGAAAGACATTCTTTTGTCCGAAGGTGTCACAGATAGCCGATGGATTAAAACCTTTTCACCAGCATTATCCCCTGATGTAACCTTTGCCTTAACCACGTGATCTCCAAGTTTTGTAAGCACCAGTCGTGTACCATTGCATAAACCAAGTGAATGATCTATGTTTCGCAATAACATAACCGATGTACCAATTTTAAGATTTAGTTCGTGATTAGGTAGTCTAGAACACTTAATTGAATTCATAAATTCAGGTGTATGAAGATCATTTAGAGGATCTACATATTAAAATACAAACTGAATTGATTTCATTTAATGAGTAAGGATGGTATTTATACACATATTTGACTAAACAAACTAACTACTCTCTAATCAGCTTTTAGCTGAACTAACTATGGGCTAAAACTAATTCTCAACAGAATTAGTTTCTTATTTATTATTTGTACTCATACTACATTCGCATCATATTTGCATGGCATATCCGAACTTGAGTACATCCGACCTTGAGAGGTGTTCTTTGAAGTCATATATTCATTAATAGAATCAACAACATTCAAAGTTGGTGCCAATATAGCTCTACCATGTAGATATGCAGTATCGTCACCCACTTTACCAAAATCTGGATACGTACTCTCAACAATCGTTGCAATGGGACTCTCACTACTGTGTAACAATATATCTTCCGGGATGTCAATCTCAACTTCTCCATCATTCGAACCACCAATAATACCATCCCCAATACTCGCTATCCATTCGGAAAATCTCTTAGATTATGACCTTCTGCATCATTAGGAAGATTCTGTAGTCTCATATTCTTTGTTAGTCGTAATACTTTAAAATGCGGCCACAAAGAAGATGAATTGATGGTGGCATGCACTATATCTTGACGTGTACCCTTTGGCACTCCAGGTAGAATTTGCCTGAAATCTCCATCTAACACAACACTCTCGCCACCAAATAGAATCTCCTTCTTCGTTATGTCTTGAAGTAATCTGTCCAAAGTTTCAAAATAGTTTTTGTGCATCATCGGGGCTTCATCCCAAATAATCAACTTTGATTTCCCAATCATTTCGGCTAAAGGACTACCCAACATTATACTGGATCACGAATCCTCAAGAACATTCAGTGGGATTTTGAAACGTGAGTATGCAGTCCTTCCACCCGGCAATAAAATTGATGCAATGTCGCTCGATGCAACATTCAAAACTATTTCACCTCTGGATCGTAGAGCAGCAGACAGTGTCCTCCAAATAAAAGTCTTTTCAGTTCCTCCGTAACCATATACAAAGAATGCTCCTCCATTGTTAGAATTCATAACAACAGAGTAAACTACTTTTTGTTCATCAGTTATATCAGCAACCAACTTCTCGTGCTCACTAGCTAGAGCTTTCCGATCATACATCAACTCATTCGAATAAAACGATTTCCAGAACTTGACTTACTGGAGAAGTCAGCAATTAGCATAGGATCGTAATCAGAAAAGCTCTTCCCACGACTTCGTAGCATCTTCTCAATCTCCACAAGAGTTAGATTTTTTTATCTCCTCTTCAATTAGTTTTGAATCTACAAAAACAAACATTAACTTTTCATCAGTATTCAGAAATTATCAAATTTACATAAGAACTTCAATTTTTAAATATATGACTTATGTCTATTTATACCTTGATTCTTCATCCTGAGACGTTGTTGGTACAAAATGTCATCTGATAAATATGTCCAACACTACTCCCATATATGTTCAGGACGACCAATTGAATTAGAGAATAAAAGCGTAACAAACAACCCTCTTAGATGTTGGGCCGATGCCCAGTGACTTGCCTCTTCAATGCCTTC
Source organism: Ajuga chamaepitys (assembly GCA_958295605.1). Taxonomy (NCBI): domain Eukaryota; kingdom Viridiplantae; phylum Streptophyta; class Magnoliopsida; order Lamiales; family Lamiaceae; genus Ajuga; species Ajuga chamaepitys. The sequence goes on from OY282504.1 coordinate 5,591,130, forward strand.
AATATATTCCCTATCATCCTCTAGTAACCCCCTAGCAAAGACGTCTCGTATTGTACAACACCCACATTTTTTATATCAGCATAGCATTTGCAGCCTTTAACAACGTTCAAAAGACATCTAGCGTAGTACGGATCACCGCATCCAGGTGGCACATAATGAAGCCTACCTATTGCTTTTCCCTTCTCCCTTTTTATCCACTCTCTATCCTTCTGCTTCCACACAATTTCTTGAGGAAACTGACAATATGTTAACTTGTTAGCCTCGGGGTATTTTTGATTCGCTTCAAACCATCCCCAAAACATACTTTTACAGACACTATGTCGTTCTACAATATTCTCCAATGGCTCATTTTCAGAGAATACAACGGACTGTTGATCTTCAAGATGAATCTCAAGCGCTCCACAGGAGGACAACGGATATGCATTTATGTCAAAAGTATATTTCTATTTACAATATTAATCATAATATTTATTCTAATTATGTTGCCACCATTATAATGAATTCGTCATGACGAGATTATTCTATATTCATCACATATATTACAATATATTGTCGCCATCACCATAGTTTGAGAGCAAAAGTTGTGAACTGTAACTTTAACCATTAATTTACTACAATTATAACAACATATATGACCAACTATGTAGTTTATATATAGTTAAAATGGATATGATGATGATGGTGACAATGTATTTAAATGTCAGAAAATATAATCGATTTGTAGCTAAAAAGACTAAAAGCTGACATCTTTTTCATGTTATCTTTTAAAGTTTGTGATGAAACCAAATTTTATTACTATTATTATAATTATTTTCAAGTAGCCCAATTCTAAATGAATTGACTTTGAACATAAACAAATAATTATTGATTTATATTGTCCATTTTCTTTATTTTTTGAAAAATTATTTTCAAAACTTATTTATAAAATAAGTTATTATGGAAGAAACTATCTATTGAATCCAGACACTTATTTTATGATAAATATTTTAATAAAAAAATTATACTTATTTTGAGGCGAATTCTGTGTATGAATATCTTTATAAGAAAGGAAAAAAAATGGAAAATCAATTTTTCCAATGTGAATGGATGTTATCCGCGAAAACCCCGCTAAATTTAGAAATACATAAAAATCCAACCGTTGCAACACTTCCAAGAATAGAGAGGCTTGTAAGAGAACAAAGAGACATGGCGCTCCCAAATCATCACTGCGCAAAATTCTGTTTGATATGATGTAGAGAGCGTAGAGGGGCCGGTAGATGGTGAGGCAAAATTAACCCAAAAAAAATAAATTCCTCCCCATACTGCTGGCCCCAATCTGATCAGAAAAACTTGATTATCTCTCACCCATTTCTGAACAATATTTAATATTGTTTTGTATACGAAATAGCTGCTGCAAATACACAGAAATCGAACAAAGGAATACGTTTTCTAAAGGAAAGCATTCGTCTCTGATGGGTGGAACAAAACATCAAGATTTTGCTCCACCCTCCCAATGCTCTGATCCTCCAGCATCCAAGGAGAGGCGTTACAAAGTTTGGAAGGGTCGCAATGTAACCTCTCTTTCTGTCTTTTTGTTTAATTGCGTTTTATTTTTAATGCTTATTGCTTGAGATGGGTTTTTGCCTAATTTATTATTTTGTTCTTTTCCTCTCTTAGGTTTTGTTGCTACTATTAATTTCTAATCTTCGTTTTCATAGATGGACAATGGATTTTTGTTTATTTTAGTTTTTATCTGAGTTTTTTCTGCATTTGAACGCATTTAGGGTTTTGAATTAATGGAGTCCCCCAAGTGTTTGATTTATTGCAACTGAACGTATTCATATTAGCAATGTTAGTGTATGGGATTGTCATATCACCTTTCTTAATCATTTTATAAAACAGTACAATTAATGAACTTCATTTCTTTAATCACAGAGATTCGGGTGTGGTGGGAGATTGATTTTTGGCCCTGATGCTGGATCAGTCCTTTTATCGATGTGCTTGATAGGCGTGCCAGCATTAACGTTCTGTCTCCAGATGTTTTTGAAGATTCAAGAATACGAATTCTTGTATGGGCGCGTTGTAATAATAACCGGGCTTGTCCTAACATTTTTGGTGGGCAAAACTATTTGAATTCACCAAAGAGAATGTGGAAAATGATGTTTACATTGTCTGACTACGCTTATTAAATCAATAATTTCACAGGATTTGAGCTTTCTGTTCATGACTGCTGCAAGTGATCCTGGAATAATTCCTCGTAACTCTAGGCTACCCGATTCGGATACAGAGTCCAATATGTCTATGGATTGGATCAATTTTGGGCCCCCTTCACTCAAGATACAAAGAACGAGGGATGTTTATGTGAATGGACACACAGTTAGAGTTAAGTTTTGTGATACTTGTCTGTTGTACCGTCCACCACGTGCATCTCATTGCTCTATCTGCAATAACTGCGTCCAGAGGTTCGATCACCACTGTCCATGGGTGGCGCAGTGTATTGGAGTAGTAAGTGTTCTTTTTCTTGGATATGCTTATTTGAATTTGGATTACTTGGCATGCTTCAATTTTGATGATTTTGAATCCATTTCATATGTGTACAAAGTAAAGGGTAGCAATTTTTCTTCATTAATAATGATGCACGTTTGTGTTCATTAGTCAATTTTTAGTGAAACTTGCATATGTGGGGAAAGAGAAAAAAAATTAATAGGTAGCACGCATATTGCAAGGATTATCTAGTTCAGTTAAATATTACGGCACTAACTACCGAGGCCTTGTAAAAGGACCTAAAGGTTCAAAATGGATCAATTTTCTTTAACAGCAACTTAAACTCCACCTGGTGAGTTGTGAGATACCTTAACTATGATTTCATTGAAATCAAATGATATGTATACACATTTCCCCTTTTTGTCTGAAGGAACATTTGATCCAGAAAATAAGCCGCTTGTTCATTTTCTGTTAGTGCACGAGACATTCCAATAATTTAATGTTAATTATAGAAAGGAACTCCTTACTTTATACAGGCAAAGTTCCATCCTCTTTTGGAATCATCTCATATTAGTTCTACTGGAAGCATTATGCATCATGAAACTCAAGTTTTGGCACTATTTACTTTTTATTTGCTTAATGAATGGAGATTAATATTCTCCGTCTATGTTGATCTGATGCAGCGAAACTACCGGACTTTCTACCTGTTTGTGTCGACATCAACAATCTTGTGCATATATGTTTTCACATTTTCATTGTTGAACCTCATCAAAGAACCGGGCTCCGTATGGCATGCCATGTCAAAGGATATCATATCAGTAACCCTAATTGTTTACTGCTTCATCTCGGTTTGGTTCGTTGGTGGCCTTAGCGTCTTTCATACCTACCTTATTTGCACCAACCAGGTTAAGTAATTTTTATGTTTGGAATGCTCTCCTGTTAGTTTGTGATAATACGTGCTTTTGAACTATGATTCATTTGTTGAATGTTTCGAGCTTTAGTTTCCTTTCAATAAATTGTTTGATAGATATACAATATAGCCAGTTAGGCATATGAAAAGACGCAGAATGCCCTTTCTATAAAAGAATGAGTTATGTCCTCTCTCAACGCGTCCAATGACCTACAGAAGCATGGTATTAGCCATCTTGGCATAAACATGCCTCTACATATACTTTGTTCGTTTATAGAAAGAGTATCTTAGTCTTTTTATTCTATTGTGTCGAAGATGATGAGGCTCTATAATCTCTTTTGCCATACCTCAAAATGACTAGACATTTCGCGTCCCCACATCCTAATACGTGCTCATTATTTGAACAGACGACATATGAGAACTTCAGATACCGATATGATAAGAAGGAAAATCCATATAATCTAGGGATGATGAACAACATCAAGGAAATACTTTTATCCAAGCCAATAGCATCTATGGTCAATTTCCGGGAATGGGTGACTGAGGAAGATGATTCGTTTGTAGAATCGATAAGTGGAAAATACGGTGGAGAGTTTATCAAGGGAAATGGAAAGATGGACTTAGAACTGGGAATCATTGGTAAAGATGGTAAAGAACTTACCGGTTTTTTGCATAATTTGGAATATAATGGCTCTGAAAAAAGCTTGAAGAAGGGTGAAGGAGGAAAAGTTAATCTTTATTTTCCTACTGATCATGAAAACAAATATGCTACTCAAGGTAGTCTTGTTGATGATGATGCATCCGAGTTTAGCTCTCAGAGAATATCATCTACCGTTCTTCCTAGATAAGGTAATTTACTTCCTCTTTAAAAAAAAAATTCATTTTAGCAGAAACAGAACCAAAAAAGAGATGAAGGGTTCGACTATGCAAATAGACGAAGTATGAATGTCTTCGAGAGTCATGTTTCTTAAACATTCAACTTAACTTTTTGTTGATCTGAATTATTCAACCGTAGTAACTTATTCGTCAAATAATTTTTTTATATTTTTTACTTTGACTAATGAAACGAGAAATTTAGCTGCGAAACAGTTAGCTTATTTTGTGATGAGTACTGTTTTTGGAGCATGATCTCATTTCGGACAGACGGAGACTACTTTACACATTAGTAGAGTATTCTTGCATCATCTTCTAGTTGTCTAAATGTGTGTGTTCTTTTTTTTAAATAATTATTTATTTGTTTATTTTCATTTTGTTTGGGTAGCATGAAGGTGGGGAGACTTGACAATGATCACGAGGAGGAAGAGATGTGATTCACACTGCATGACTCTGGCTAAATAGATTTTTATTTATTTATTCTTTCTTTTTTCTGGCTCATTTTTTGGGATTCTTAGACCTTTTTTATTTAAATTTTGTCACAGCGGGAAAATCCCAGGGAGGATTAGTGATGAGTCATTTCTGTGGGACTAATAAGATGTATATTGTGGTGTACAAGTCACCAATTTTGCCTCATTGTGGAACACAATCCTCATTAAGAAATTTTCGATTTTGACTTCGCATTTTATCCAAAATTTTGAAAGATGATGACCGTTGGTCGAACTACAAACTGAAATATACGACCTAACTGAAGTGAGACGGAGACTTTTGAAACAATGATTTTATCATTTCATTGGAGTATGTTATTGGAAGAAAGTACGAGAATTAAATTCTGAGTTTTAAAAAAAAAAAAAAATTTAGTCCCATATTAATATTTAGAATTTGGTAAATACTATTCTGGCAAAGTTCTTTCTATTTTTGTTTTTATTTTATTTTATTGAAATTGGATACGATCGTATTAACTGGTCAGGCTGCAAGGGACCCTTCTCTAATAGGCAATGTACCTAAAACTCTTAAATATATTCCTTATTTTATTTGAAATTTTGTTTTATTCTGTATCCAGCTTGTGCCATCTTGATTAAGCAAACTTGTTATCTTATATTACTATGGAACAACCACACAACATACAACTACACAACTTGGATGTTTGTGAATGCAACTATATAATATTGACTTTGACATGTTTTTTCCCAACTTGATTAAGATAAGACAACGATTACTCGCAATTCACAAAATTTCTCAATGCAATTCATTATGTTAATTTTTTATTAAATGAAAAATTAACACAATCAATATATAATATTTATATATTTGTATCATCTTCAATCAAATCATATTTTTATTTTCTAGCAGCTTCATATAGAAAAATAAGTCTTCTTGACAAGAGTTTAGAAGGTCTTCAAATTAAGTCAAATCAAGACTTCTTGACATGAGTTTAAAAAGTTTACAAACTAAAATAAAATAAGAACTCCTTGATATGAGTATAAACTATCTACAAATTCCAAATCCAAATTCAGATGAAGGCTCGTTGATATGAGTATAAACTATCTAAAAATTCAAATTCAAATGAATAACTCTTTGATATGAGTATAAACTATCAATCGAACCAAATGAGGAATCCTTGATATGAGTATAAACTATCCATGCGTGTTTGAAGAAGCTCCGAAAATGATTTCGAGACTCATTCATTCCAAGGCATGTTGTCCATGAACAAATTTCAAGGGGGCATTTGTGGACAAATTTTTTGCGTGTAATTAAATAGTCAATCGGATATTGCCATGTGTCCAAACTTTAATTTCTTGGCAATCAAGATAAAAGCTTGCCAATATGGAAGAGACTTACGAATACTTTGGTAATAAAATCAAATCTCCCTATTAAAGGAATGAGGATTAACAAATCAAATATTCATATAAAAGGCAAAAAAATCACCAAATCAAGAGTGACCAATCAAATTACGTCATTCCATCAAGTAGATATTGAAATAATTTCAATCCTACAAGTGTAAATAGAGATCTTTTCACAATTCAAAACACAACTCAAGAAGAAGTCAAGAAGTGAAGTTGAAAATTCGAAGATGATCTTAAAGACTTAAAGACATACTGCATCAAAAGCACTAAGAAACAACGGTTGATTTAGAATCAAGTCACTTGACCTTCGGAAAAACGTTATTGAAGAGGAATATAAGCGGCATAGGAGATCAAGAGGAAGATTTCGCTCCAAAGTTTCAAACTGAAAGAAATCAACCGAAGAGATGAATAAGAGGATATAGAATAGAGACTGTTTTTAACCAAATTGTTGATTCAATCAATAAAATTCAAATTCTGCAATATTTTCGTGTTTGTTATTTTTCTTCAATTGCAGACACAAAATTTATTGTTATGAATTTGGCATGCCCAGTGAGACAATCTCTACCTCTCATCTCTGCTCTTTGAAGCCAAATTTGAAGTCCCCAGAAAGAACTTGTCAACTTTCAGCCATCAGCGACGGTGGTTCGACGAGCCATGAATACGTCATTCCAAACCAAAGCATGTGGGGCCAAAGCTTCTCCCCACACTTTGAGTGGAAAAAACTATATCCTACTATGCTCCTTGATGCGAGTCTAAACTGTCTACAGTGTTCTAATGCAAGACTAAGCTGGTACTCACAGATATGAGCCAAAACTATCTAAAGTTCCGAATCAAATGACGCTCAAATGCTCCCGGATACGAGTTAAAACTATCTAAATTTCCTCAAATGCAACTCATTGACACAAGTTTAAAATGTCTACAAATCAAGTCCAAATGGAGACTCCTTGACATGAGTTTAAGAGGACTTCAAATCAAGTCAAGTAAAGGCTCCTTGACATGAGTTCAAAATGTGTAGTCAAAATCAAATAAAAAACTCCTTGATACGAGTATAAACTATCTACAAATTCCAAATCCAAATTCAAATGAAGGCTCCTTGATATGAGTATGAACTATCTAAAAATTCAAATCCAAATCTAAACGAAGGACTGCTTGATATGAGTATAAATTATCAATCAAACTCAAGTGAAGACTTCTTGATATGAGTATAAACAAACCATGTGTTTTGAAGAAACTCCAGAAATGATTTCGAGACTCATTCACTCCAAGGCATATTTCCTTGAATAAGTCTCAATGAAGCATTTGTAGACACATAAATTTTGTGTCTAATTAGATAGTCAATCGGATATTGTCATGTGTGCAACTTTTATTTCTTGGCAATTAAGATAAAATCTTGCCAATATGAAAGAAACTTACCAATACTTTGGTAACAAAATAAAATCATCAAATCTCCCTACTACGAAATGAGGATCGGTAAATAAAATAAAATCTTCATATCAAAGGTTAGGAAACCACCAAATCAAGAGTTATCAAATCGCATCATTCCATCAAGTATACATGGAAAGAAATCTAATCTTACAAGTATAAATAGTGATATCTCATCTCTAGTATTCAGAAAAAAAATTCTCAAATCATACCCACTCCTCATCCCATAGACCCCCAATACCAAACTTACTGCCCACCACCCCCCACATCTCCCCAAAGCGATTTTTCTAGAGTGAGTGTTTTTCCACCCACCCTACCCCCCGTTATAGCTATTTTTTTCTTTTATGTGCCCTGTCCCTCACCCCATTGAGTTTTTTCTTTTAGTGAGTTTCTTTCCTACTCATTCCCACCCTTCCCTGAGAAGAAGAATATCATGATGAACGAGCTCAGTTTCCTTGGTTTGAATAATTTTTATGGCAAAATAATTTATTTCCGTGCAAATTCAGTAATTTATGTGGCAAAATAATTTTCTGTTATCGTGATAAATGGATAATTTTCATAGTAGCATTTACTGTATTTCATGGTAATAGTTATGTGATAATAGTTCTACCTTGTGGTAAGTCAGTATCTTGGCACATGTGTCACGACTTGTGACAAGTCAGTATTGTGGCACTACTATGATATGATGGTAAGAACGGAAAATATTTTAAAGAGGCTTATGCTTTACTAAATTTTTATTACAATGTTCTGGAAAAACTGCAAATAGAACAGAAATGAGCAAAACAAAATAACACCGAGACGTGGAAGACCACTGTCCTTAGGACAAATTACTTCCCGGCTAGTGCTCACGGAATGAAGTAATGGACCCCAAAGATATAACGGTTTTCATTCTTTTCTGTAGTAGCACCACTAACAGAAAAAACTCCGGCGAACTTAAAGATGTTCGAGTCTGAAACTGGAGTTGAATGCAGAAAAGAGAGAATGATATTTTCAGGTGAAAATTGTGTGTTTGTATGCATGCAGGAAACATGTATATATAGGCTTTTGGGGAACATCAGAATTAAATAAATTTAATTCTGTCACTTATGGTTGGCTATTACAGGCTTAGTAACGGCCCAATTTAATCACTCCTTAATATAGCCCATTATGTTGGATGTTACAGGTTTGAATTTAGAATTCAAACCTATCCACCTGTTGGGCTCATCCAACAAGCCCATCGTGGGCTTCTGAAGCTCAGCCGGCAAGCCCAATAATTTTGGGCTTCCAAAAAAAGATACTTGGGCCTCGGCCGAGGCATTCCCCAAGACCCAAGCCCAAGCCCAAGCCGGCCCGAGGTCGGGTCGGGTCGTGGCCGTGCCGTGCCGAGTCGAGCGAGCGAGCACGCGTGTGGGCTTCCTTTGGACTCCCTCACATGTGTAATTGATACACCTTAATAATGAGCTTTCATATATATATATATATATATATATACTAATTTAAGGAGCTCTTAAATCAATGTGGGATAATAACTTCTCTTAGTTATTAATCCTACATTTAATACATAATCAAGTGGTACACTTTATGTATTAATTTCTCATTCACCACAAATCGGTTTTGAGTAAATTAAAATCTTATGATTATCTACTCTTTGCATAGATTAATCGTGTGAAGTTTAATTCCTATAAAATTAAACTTCCGACCACTTAATTATATCATTAAAGTGTCTTATCCACACTTTAATTATTAATAAATTCCAACAATCCCCCACATGAGTGAAAATTAATGCATGCATGTATGCAACCTCCAGTCTAGACTCTAAGTGATCAGTACTGCCTAAGGAAAGGTAGTTTGTGACTTTGAACCTTCCATAGAAATCCATTTGTTGGATACACCGGTGGTTTGGTAGATTTTTAATCTTCGAACCAATCCTCCTTAGTGTGTATCTAGTCAACAATGTTTACACAATACTGGCCAGAACATCCTTGTTCTCACGTTCTGGTCCGTTTTGGCCATGGACCCTCTTTGGATTCATAAGTGTTTCATTTGAAGCGGCCCTTTACTTCACACTTATATAGGTGACTTCTTTATCGAGTATCCTGTACTACTCTACCTCCTTGAGGTGTCTCGAAGTCATTAAAAGTCATAAGACTTATCCTCTACCACCGTTACAGGTTTTACGCACTTATGTTGCGTTCTAGGGATGGATTTTGAAGACGTAGTCTTCCAAGTGCCTCATCCGAACTTTCAAAACTTATTTGTCCCATTGAACCAAGTTTGTGGGATCTCCACTCATCATGGTTGGGTATCCATTTTGATTATTCTTTAGTTGGTGGGTTTTACTCCAATTCCCTCTCGCAATTTGAACAATTGATCTCGGTTTAAACCTTTGGTCAACGGATCCGCTAAGTTATCCTTAGACTTTATATAGTCTATTGTGATAACCCCACTAGAGATCAATTGTCTTACGGTGTTATGTCTACGGCGTATATGCCTAGACTTACCGTTATACATATTGTTTAATGTTCTTCCTATTGCGGCTTGACAGTCACAATGAACCATTATAGCCGGTACAGGTTTTCTCCAACATGGAATGTCTTCTAAAAAGTTGCGAAGCCATTCTGCTTCCTCACCAGCTTTATCCAAAGCTATGAACTCCGAATCCATGGTGGATTTTGCTATACACGTTTGCTTTGTAGATTTCCATGACACTGCTCCACCTCCAGTAGTGAATACGTATCCACTAGTGGAAAAGGAGTCTTTAGTGTCCGAAATCCAATTTGCATCACTGTATCGTTCAATAACTGGAGGATATCTCGTGTAATGAAGCCCATGATTCAGAGTATACTTTAAGTATCTCAGAATCCTTGTCAAGCTTTCCAATGTTCTTAACTTACTTGTAAACCCGCTCATTTTGTTAACCGAACATGAAAGATCCGGTCTAGTACAATTTGTTATGTACATAAGACTCCCTATCACTTTTGCATATTCAACTTGAGCTACAGGTTAACTCATGTTCTTCCTAAGATGAACATTTAATTCTAATGGAGTCTTGGCAGGTGGACCATCAAAGGCATTGAATTTTCTGAGTACTTTCTCTACATAGTGAGATTGTGTCAGAACAATTCCCTCTGATGTCCTAACTATTTTGATTCCGAGAATCACATCAGCCAAACCCATATCCTTCATGTGAAAATTTCTTTTCAACATCTTCTTAGTATCCATGATAATTTCATGGCTACTTCCCATGATTAACATATCGTCAATGTATAGACATACTATGACATATACTTCTGATGTACCTTTTATGTACACACATTTGTCACATTCGTTGTACATTTGTCACATTCGTTGTTTCTGAAACCATTTGACAACATGGTGGTGTCAAATTTCAAGTGCCATTGTTTTGGCGCTTGTTTGAGACCATATAATGACTTTACTAGTCTACATACCTTCTTTTCTTGTCCAGGTACCACAAACCCTTCGGGTTGATTCATATAGATCTCTTCTTCTAACTCTCCATTTAAGAATGCAGTCTTCACATCCATTTGGTGAATCTCAAGATTGTGTATTGCAGCAATCGAGAGAAGCACTCGAATCGACGTGATCCTAGTCACAGGGGAGTAAGTATCAAAGAAGTCATCACCTTCTTTCTGTTTGAAGCCTTTGGCTACCAAACGAGCTTTGTATTTATCTATTGAATCATCTGCTTTGTACTTTCTCTTTAGGATCCATTTGCATCCTAAAGGTTTACAACCTGATGGAAGGTCAGTTAACTCCCACGTGTGGTTTTGCATGATGGATTCAATTTCACCGTTGATTGCTTCTTTCCAGTATGGTGCATCTGGACTAGACAGAGCTTCTTTTATTGACTTCGGTTCATCATCTAGCATATATATGATAAAATTAGGACCGAATGACTTAGCAGTCTTTGCTACGTTTCGTTTCCTCCTCTTCTAAGGTCCGAGAACTACTTGTAGCTTCAACAGTTCTTTTTAAATTTGAACTACTTCCTTTTTCTAAAGTAATTCCTTGATTTGAACTTTCTACCAATCTATCTCTACATGGAAAGATATTTTCAAAGAACACTGCGTTCCTTGATTCCATAATCGTTCCTACAGTCATATCTGGGATTTCAGATTTATGAATCTGAAACCTATATGCACTGTTGTTGAGTGCATACCCAACAAATATACAATCAACCGTTTTAGGGCCAATTCTAACTTGTTTAGGTAATGGCACCTCAACTTTAGCCAAACACCCCCACACTTTGAGATATTTGAAAGACGGCTTACGTCCTTTCCACAATTCGTAAGGAGTTTTGTCTACTCTTTTTAGTGGAATTTTATTCAATATATAATTAGTTGTGAGAACAACTTCCCCCCACATGTTCTGGGGTAATCCTGAGCTAATCAACAAAGCATTCATCATCTCCTTAAAAGTACGATTCTTGCGTTCTGCAACGCCGTTTGACTGAGGAGAATAAGGAGCTGTTGTTTGATGAATTATGCCACTTTGAGAACATAATTCTTCAAACGGAGCCACATATTCACCACCTCTATCACTTCGGATTATTTTAATCCGGGTGCCTAGTTGATTTTCAACTTCGGCTTTGTAGTTTTTAAACGCTTCTATTGCTTCATCTTTACTTCTTAGAAGATAAAGATAGCAATATCTTGTGCAATCATCTATAAAAGATATAAAAAACTTTTTACCGCCTCTAGTCTGCACAAATTTCAAATCACACACATCAATGTATATTAATTCTAGAGGTATTGAGCTCCTTTCTACTGAATGAAAAGGTAATTTAGCCATTTTAGCTTCAACACATACTTCACATTTTTCATGTGATTTAACTTCATTCAGTTTTAGCAAATCTAAATTTACTAAACGTTTTATAGCATTAAGATTTACATGTGCTAATCTAGAATGCTATACAGAGGAACACTCAAGCAAGTAAGAAGAAGTTGATGCCTTTTCATTCATAGTGGAAATTACATTATTCACTTGGCGTTTATCCATTACATTCATTTTGAATAACCCATTAACTAAAAAGCCCTTCCCTATGAAAACTCCTTGCTTGCTCAGTATGAACTTGTCAGCTTCGAAGACTATTCGAAACCCATGCTTCACCAGCAAAGATCCAGAAACTAAATTTTTCCGGATGTCTGGGACATGCAGCACATCCTTCAGAGTGAGCTTTTTGCCAGAGGTTAACTTAAGAACTACGTTGCCCACGTCAGAACAGACGTGACAAGAGGCTCCTGTATCACAAACCGTTCTCTTGGATTGTCCACAACGTTGGCCTCTAAAATTACAGCAGTGAGGTCCAACTCATTATCCTCAACAACATTAGCTGTCACTTTCTTCTTTTTATGTTTAGGCAGATTACAATTTTTAGCCATGTGGTTTGGTTTACCACAATTGTAACAATTTCCTGCAAATCTTGTCACATTCGCAGGTTGTTTCCCCTTGCCATTATTGTTTGGCCCACGGTTTCCCTGATTGTTGTTATCGTTCAGGAGTTTCCTCTTATTATCACTCGAGGATCCCCTTTCCATAAGGTTGGCTCTTGCATCAACATGAGCCCTAAACCTGGACTCATTCTTCCGGTTGTCTTCTTCAATCCTTAGCTTAAGGATTAAGCCTTCAACTGTCATTTACTTGCGCTTGTGCTTCAAGTAATTCTTGAAGTCACCCCAACCTGGAGGCAGCTTCGATCTCGATCAAGCTTGCCACCACGAATGGCACCGGAAGTTTCATGTCTTCGGCTGAAGCCTCATGAACGATGAGCTGAAGCTCTTGAGCTTGCTTCACAATCGAACGGTTGTCAACCATTTTAAAGTCCAAAAATAAGCCACCACAAATTTTTTTTTGCCAGCATCATCTATCTTGTACTTCTTTTCCAAAGCATCCCATAGTTCTTTGGTTGACTTGATGTTTTGATAAACATTGTATAGAGGATCAACAAGTCCATTCATAACATAGTTTCTACAAAGATAGTCCCATGCGACCAAGAGTCAAAGGCAACTCGCCTTTGTTCATCAGTGTCGGTTTCTGCAGGAGCAGTCGGAGGATCTTCCTTGAGAAAGGAAGCGAAGCCTAAAGTGGTAATGTAGAACAACATCTTCTGCTGCCATCTCTTGAAATTGTCACCGAAGAATTTTTTCGGCTTTTCGACAGAGTTAGCCGGAGGAGTCGGGATAACTCTTGCTGGGACTGGAGGAACAACTGAGTTGTTTGTTACATTCGACATTTTTCCAGAAATCAGAAAAAGATAATTTGTTCTAAGATTGTTATTACAATGTTCTGGAAAAACTACAAATAGAACAGAAATGAGCAAAACAGAATAAAACCAAGACGTGGAAGACCACTGTCCTTAGGACAAATTACTTCCTGGCTAGTGCTCACGGAATGAAGTAATAGACCCCAAAGATATAACGGTTTTTCTTCCTTTTCTGTAGTAGCACCACTAACAGAAAAGGCTCCGGCGAACTTAAAGATGTTCGAGTCTGAAACTGGAGTTGAATGCAGAAAAGAGAGAATGATATTTTCAGGTGAAAATTGTGCGTTTGTATGCATGCAGGAAATATGTATATATAGGCTTTTGGAGAACATCAGAATTAAATAAATTTAATTCTATCACTTATGGTTGGCTGTTACCGGCTTAGTAACGGCCCAATTTAATCACTCCTTAATACAGCCCATTATGTTGGATGTTACAGGTTTGAATTTAAAATTTAAACCCATCCACCTGTTGGGCTCATCCAACAAGCCCATCGTGTGCTTCTGAAGCTCATCCGGCAAGCCCAATAATTTTGGGCTTCCAAAAAGATACTTGGGCCTCGGCCGAAGCATTCCCCAAGACCCAAGCCCAAGCCCGACCTGAGGTCGGGTCGGGGTGTGGCCGTGGCGGTGCCGAGCGAGCGAGTGAGCGTGTGGGCTTCCTTTGACTCCCTCACATGTGTAATTGATACACCTTAATAATAAGCGTTCATTTATATACTAATTTAAGGAGCTCTTAAATCAATGTGGGAGAATAACTTCTCTTAGTTATTACTTATTAATCCTACATCTAATACATAATCAAGTGGTACACTTTATGTATTAATTTCTCACTCACCACAAATCGGTTTTGAGTAAATTAAAATCCTACGACTATCTACTCTTTGCATAGATTAATCGTGTGAAGTTTAATTCCTACAAAATTAAACTTTCGATCACTTAATTATATCATTAAAGTGTCTTATCCACACTTTAATTATTAATAAATTCCAACAAAAGTTACTAATATCTTACAATATATAAAAATACAACCCTCTATAAATAGTAAGAGTAGCATTTTCCCGCCTATTTTCATTTCTAAATCTGGCTAAAGTATTTTTGGTATAGGTATGTCTTAATCTTTTGCTAAAGTATTTTTGGTTTAGATATGTCTAAATTCTTCTTTATCTGGCTTACAATCTTACTACAATATTTAGTGCTACGCGTTTCCATATTATTGTGCGCGTGTCCTGTTCTCTTTTATCAGCTGATTTTTAGCCACCCGGTTAGTATTTCCCATTACATGATTTAGAGTCTTACATTTAAAAGTATATATCAATTACAATCTTACATACTATGAACGAACAAAAAAAAAAAAAGAAAAAGAAAAACCATTATCAATTTTCAAAATCTATTGCACCATAGTCAACATATTGTCATCTTAATTTTTTTGGCTTTCTTCATATGGTCTACATTGTGATATATATTCATAAGTATTTTGAAAATAAATACAAATATAATAAGTTAATAAAATAGAATAAAAAGATTGTTATATACGAAATACATAAATATATTTTGGGCATTAATGCTAATGATATGGTTATGAATTGGTCAATGTGTAAAACAACATTAGCTAAACAGGAAACGTCGGAATCAAGTCAATTTTTTCTTCGAAAGCAGCTATTTTCATTGAGAAGTATTTTATCGTAAATATTTGTAGAAAAAAATTCCTTGTGTGTTTCAAAGGATTTTGTGATGCACAAAATTAATTACTACTTATAAAAAAGACAAAACATTATAAACGAAAACATCAATCATTTTTATTTTTAGGAACATAATTCTTAAAAGATGTCAATTTCTTTTATAGATTATTTTTTTAGTATATATAGTACTAGTATCGTACCCGTGCGATGCGCTGGAAGATTTTTTGAAATGGTATTATGAAATGTGCTTGCATTACGATTTATTTTTAATGGTGATTAAGTGCGACTTTAGTGTTAAAATAAAGTATCACCCTCACCAAATATAAGTTTTGAAGATGTGAAAAATGTCCGTGTAGTACAAATACACATCAGCGGCACATCTATATAAATAAATATTAGAACTTAACATATATTAAAAAAAATGCAAAACGGCTACAAATTTTGAAAGACCTCCTTGTACACAACATTGGTGGTAGTCTTTCTTTCTGGATCTTCGTCATCACACACCAAAATCTTCAAACCTTTTATATTTGTGACGTGAGATACGACAATATATAATTGACCATGATTCAAAATAGTTTTTTTCAAGAATAAACCAACATGGTTAAGTGATTGTCCTTGACTCTTGTTTATTGTCATTGCATAAGAAATGATAAAGGGAAATTGTCGCCTCTGAAATCGAAAAGGCATCCTCTTATCCGAAGGAGTCACAGAAAGCCAGGGGATGAGAACCATTACACCAACATTATCCCCTGATATCACATTGCCTTGACCACGTGATCACCAAGTTTTGTAATCACCAATCAAGTACTATTGCACAATCTTTGTGAGTGATCTATGTTTCTCAACAACATCACTGGGGTACCAATTTTAAGCTTTAGCTCGTGATTAGACACTCCAGAACATTTTATCGAATTCAAAAACTCTGGAGTGTGAAGATCGTTCAAAAGATCAACATTTGCATCAGATTTACACGACGTATCCGAGCTCAAGTACGTTCTACCATTCGAAGTGTTTTTAGAAGTCATGTACTCGTTAATACAATCAACAACACTTAGAGTAGGTGCCAGTATGGCTCTGCCACGTAGATAAGAAGTGTCATCACCTACTTTACCAAAATCTGGGTACGTACTCTCAACAATCGTTGCAACAGAATTTTCACCTCTTTCTAGAAGAATGTCTTCCAGAATTTCACTTCTCCATTGTGATGATATATAGCTGTTAGGTGGCATACAACTCAGCATCAGCTTGAAGAAGCAGTTAGAATTCAGTTAGAAGCAGTTTTGCAGTTAATGAAATCAGTTTTTTGGACTGGCATACGGCAACGGTTTCAGTGCTCTTTGACAACGGTTTTTTCTGCAAGACTGATTTCATTTATTCTGTTATTCTGTTTTTTCCTTAGCAGTTGAGTTGTTTCAGTTCAGCTGGGGAGTTCGTTTCTTTCTCCTATAAATACAGTAACACTTGAAGACTGGAGGGGTTGATCATGTGAAGATTCATCTCAAGAAACACATAATCTAGAAACTTCTTCTTCATTCAAGAGAGTTGTGTGATTTGTATCTTGGTGAGAGTTTTATACAAGAGGATTAAGCTGTGGATTAGCAGCTTAACTTGTATGATTGTATTCTGTTGATAATCATAGTGAATTCATCTTTCTCCCGTGGATGTAGGTTGTTCAAACCAAACCACGTAAATCTTCTTGTTATATTTTCTTTTCTTGCATTCATTCTTGTTTGAGATTTGTTGTTTCTTAATCGTTTGAGAAGCTCAGTTGATTTGAGAGCTTCAGTTGGGGGATTAAGTAACAGTGGCGCCGTCTGTGGGAAGGAAGAGATTGCCTTCTGCACACTTGTTTGTTTGAAGGTCTCCATGCAAGAAACGAAGGAAGGGTTCCATCTTCAGACCCCAAGATTCAATATGTCAACTACAAAACTGGATGCAGAAAAGTTTAATGGCAGAAACGACTATGCCCTTTGGAAATTAAAGCTAAAAGCCCTATTAGTTCAACAGGGGTTGGCAGGAGCTTTGAAAGGCAGAGAAGGTTTACCAGAAAAGGCCTCAGAACAGCAGAAGGAAGAGATGATAGAAAAAGCCCACAGTGTTGTGATCTTGAGTCTCTCTGATAAAGTCTTGCGAGAAGTATCAAAGGAAGACACAGCTGAAGGGGTTTTGCAGAAGTTAGATGAACTATATCTAACCAAATCACTGGCAAACAGGCTATACACAAAACAGAAGGTGTATGCATATAAGTTTGCAGAAGATAAGTGCATCTCTGATCAAATGGATGATTTCAACAAAACTCTAGATGATCTAGAGAATATTGGAGTAAAACTCGAGGATGAAGACAAAGCCATTATTCTGTTAAATGCTCTGCCTAAATCCTATGAGCATCTTAAAGATGCTATGCTGTTTGGAAGGGAGAAGACAATCACACTACATGAAGTTCAGACAGCATTGAAAACAAAGGACCTCCAAAGAAATGCTGATGGTGCCCATAAATCCAATGGAGAAGGCCTGATTATCAAGAATGGCAAATGGCAGAATTTCAAGAAGAACAACACACAAGAAACAAATAACAAAACTCCCCAAGGGAAAGGGAAACAGACAGATCAGAAGGAGACAAGGAAGTGTTTTCAATGCAAGAAACCAGGCCACCTAAAGAAGGATTGTTATGAGTGGAAAAGGAAAATGTCACAGAAGGAACAAAGCAAGAATACTGCAGATATTGTGGAGAAACAAGAAGAGGCAGAAATCTTGAACATATCAGAACTCACCAGTAAAAACAGCTGGATCCTTGACTCAGGGTGTAGCTTTCATATGTGTCCTAATAGGCACTGGTTTGAAGATTTCAAGGATCAGGATCTTGGATCCGTGATGCTAGGAAATGATGAAGTAGTGCCTGTAAAGGGCAATGGCAACATCAGGTTAAAAATGCATGATGGAACTGTCAAAGTTTTATCAAATGTAAGATACATCCCTGAATTGAAAAGGAACCTAATAAGTTTAGGGACACTTGGGTCAAAAGGGTATTGTTTCAAATCTGAAGGAGGAACAATATCAGTGTATAAGCAAGGAAGACTTGTTATGAAAGGGAACAGAAAGTCTAGCTTGTACTATTTGGAGGCAGAAACCCTGGTTGGTGAAGCTGAGGTTAATAAGTCCTTAACATCAGATCTGTGGCATCAAAGACTTGGACATACTAGAGTTTTGGCTCTGGAAAAACTGGCTAAGCAAGGATTAATCACAAGAAATAAAGAGGCTCATTCAGAAATGTGTAAGGAATGCATCCTTGGAAAAAGCAAGAGATCTCCATTTCCCACAGGTAAACATTCTTCAAAAGAACCTCTAGAATATGTGCATTCTGATCTGTGGGGTCCCTCAAAGGAACAAACAATGGGTGGTGGCAGATACTTCTTATCTATAATTGATGATTACACAAGAAAAGTGTGGGTGTATGTGTTAAAACATAAGTCAGACACTTTTGAGAAATTTAAAGAATGGTGTAATGAAGTAGAAGTTGAAAAGGGACTAAGAGTAAAGTGTCTAAGAACAGACAATGGATTGGAATTTTTATCTGAAGAATTTATGCAGTTTTGTAAAGAAAAAGGATTAAAAAGGCACAGAACAATCCCAGCAACTCCACAACAAAATGGGGTTGCTGAGAGGATGAACAGGACTCTGTTAGAGAAAGTGAGGTGCATGTTAATAAGCTCTGGACTTCCAAAGAAGTTCTGGGGAGAAGCAGTGTCTACAGCAGCTTACCTAATCAATAAGTTGCCATCTTCAGCTATAGATTTTGAGATTCCTGATAAGCTATGGTCTGGGAAAACACCCACTTACACAGAGTTAAAGGTGTTTGGATGTCAAGCTTATTCAGATACAAAACAAGACAAATTAGAGCCTAGAGCTCTTAAGTGTGTGATGTTAGGATATCAAAAGGGGGTAAAGGGTTACAGACTGTGGTGTTATGAATCAGGAAATGGAAAAGTGATTATCAGTAGAGATGTTACATTTTGTGAGGACAAAATGCCATTTCTGGAAACTGAAGGATACAAAGAGAAGGTTACTGTGTCAGATCTTCAGCATGGTACAAGGGTGAAGGTGGAGCTTAGTGATGAGAATCCTCTAGAATCAACCCCAATTGATATTGATCATACAGAAGAGCAGGATGAGTCTGGTGAAGACTTGCAAGGATATCAACTAGCTAGAGACAGAGTTAGAAGACAAGTGAAGCCCTCTACAAGGTATAATGAAGATATTCTTATGGCCTATGCTTTAAATGTAGCTGAAATGCTAGATTGTCCAGAACCTAAGAACTATTCAGAGGCAATCACCTGTAAAGAAAGTGATCAGTGGATTCTAGCTATGAGGGAAGAACTGGAGTCTCTTGAGAAGAATCAGACCTGGAAACTTGTTGAAAGACCCAAGTATCAGAAGCCTGTGGGTTGTAAATGGATCTTCAAGAGGAAACTTGAAGCAACTGATACTGAAAAGATAAGATACAAAGCAAGACTGGTTGCTAAAGGGTTTACTCAACAAGAAGGAATTGATTATAATGAAGTGTTTTCTCCAGTGGTAAAACATAGTTCAATAAGGATACTGTTATCCCTGGTGACTCAGTTTGATATGCATTTGGAGCAGCTAGATGTTAAGACAACTTTTCTACATGGAAACTTAAAAGAAGTAATCTACATGAATTAGCCAGAAGGATACATGCTGCCAGAAAATGAGAACAAGGTTTGTTTGTTAAAGAAATCTCTGTATGGGCTTAAACAAAGTCCTAGACAGTGGTAAATTAAGTTTGATGAACACATGAAAGAGATTGGTTTTGAAAAATCAAAATATGACAGTTGTGTTTACATCAGAAAATCTAAGGATAGAGCAGTATCTTATTTGCTGTTATATGTGGATGACATGCTTGTAGCAAGCATGAGCAATTCAGAGGTTCAACAAGTGAAGAAAGATCTTCAGAGTGCTTTTGAAATGAAGATTCTGGGGAATGCTAGAAGAATACTTGGAATGATATATTCAGAGACAGAAATGAAGGAGTTTTGTGGTTAGTTCAAAGAGACTACTCTTTGAAGTTATTACAGAAGTTCAATATGTATGAGTCTAGGATAGTTTATGTTCCTTTAAGTCAGCATTTCAGACTATCAGAGTCTCAGAGGCCAACAGATGATCAAGAAAGGTTGGAAATGGAAAAGGTGCCTTATGCAAATGCTGTGGGCAGTATTATGTACATCATGATCTGTACAAGACCTGACATTGCACATGCTGTGAGTGTGGTAAGTAGGTTCATGGCAGATCCTGGAAGAAAGCACTGGGAGGCTCTTAAATGGGTATTAAAGTACATTAAGGGAACAGTTGGATATGGTCTGAAGTTTGAAAGACTGAAAGAGTCTGTAAGTGATACTGTAGAAGGAAATGTAGATTCTGACTATGCAGCTAATGTAGATTCGAGGAAGTCTCAAAGTGGATATGTTTTTACAGTATTTGGGACAGCAGTTAGCTGGAAATCTTCTTTGCAGTCTGTAGTAGCATTGTCTACTACAGAAGCAGAATACATTGCGATTCTCTGTAAAGGAAGCTCTGTGGTTAAGAGGGATTTTATCAGAGTTTGGGATACTTTTTTGTGATTCTCAGAGTGCCTTATGTCTTGCAAAGCATCAAGTGTTTCATGAACGATCAAAACACATTGATGTAAGATTACATTTTGTTAGAGATGTGATTGAGAAAGGATTGGTAGAAGTTGTGAAGGTTGGTACAGCTAATAATGCAGCAGATATGCTTACTAAGCCTTTGCCAATTCAGAAGCTTAGGCATTGTCTGGGATTGATTAACATTGCTGCTATCAAGCAGCAACCAAGTTTGAATTAAGAAGAGTGGATAAGAGGAGAAGATGAGTTGGAGTGCTATGTGTAGAGAATGCTTCGTTTTTGCCAAGGTGGAGATTGTGATGATATATAGCTGTTAGGTGGCATACAACTCAGCATCAGCTTGAAGAAGCAGTTAGAATTCAGTTAGAAGCAGTTTTGCAGTTAATGAAATCAGTTTTCTGGATTGGCATACGACAACGGTTTCAGTGCTCTTTGACAACGGTTTTTTCTGCAAAACTGATTTCAGTTTTTCTGTTATTCTGTTATTCTGTTTTTTCCTTAGCAGTTGATTTGTTTCATTTCAGCTGGGGAGTTCGTTTCTTTCTCCTATAAATATAGTAACACTTGAAGACTGGAGGGGTTGATCATGTGAAGATTCATCTCAAGAAACACATAATCTAGAAACTTCTTCTTCATTCAAGAGAGTTGTGTGATTTGTATCTTGGTGAGAGTTTTATACAAGAGGATTAAGCTGTGGATTAACAGCTTAACTTGTATGATTGTATTCTGTTGATAATCATAGTGAATTCATCTTTCTCCCGTGGATGTAGGTTGTTCAAACCGAACCACGTAAATCTTCTTGTTATATTTTCTTTTCTTGCATTCATTCTTGTTTGAGATTTGCTGTTTCTTAATCGTTTGAGAAGCTCAGTTGATTTGAGAGCTTCAGTTGGGGGATTAAGTAATATCCATCATTCGGTCCACCAATAACACCGTCTCCAATACTTTCTATCCATTCCGAAAACTTTTTTAGCACTTGACCATCAATATCATCAGGAAGATTCTGCAGACGCATATTCTTTGTCAAACGTAATACCTTAAAATGAGGCCACAAATATGAAGAATTAATGGTCGCATACACTACATCCTGTCTTGTTCCTTTAGGGACCACATGTCGAATCTGTCTTAAATCTCCTCCCAGCACAACACTCTTCCCACCGAACGGAGCCTCCTTCTTCGTGATGTCACAAAGCAACTTATCCAGAGTTTCGAAAAAAATTTTGTGCATCATTGGAGCCTCGTCCCAAATTATCATTTTAGCCATTCCTATCATGTCAGCAAAATGACTTCCTAACGTTATACTGGGCGAAGAATCCTCATGAACATGCTTGTGGAAATAATATTTTTCAAGCGTAGTACTCAATTTCTCCAATAATTCAAATTCAGTATGAGTTGGTTTAGCCATTTTCTTATGAATTAGATTTTGTGATCATATATCACAAGTTTTCCAATACTTTGTAAAATTACTTTATCACGTAGTTGTGTTGTCTGATTTGATATCGTTCATGAAATTTCATTATCATGTAGATACACAATGAATTGAGCTTTACTAAACTCATAACCATACAATGATCGAATTCCGTATAATCAGGCTAATAAGCTTATCACAATTTTTAGTTGCAAAATCCTTAGAGAGCATAATGTATCCACTAAATAACTTTCGTTTTCATGAAAAAATATCAAAGACGCATGTTCCCATGAAAATCAATTAAGTTATGCAAAAAAAATTACATAACTGCCAAGATCGTAGATAGCATCAAATATTCATAGGGGAAAATTCATTTTTAGTCTTGTATGTTAGGGCTTATCTAAAAAAAAATTCTTGTATGTTCCTAAATTTCAATTTTAGTCCACTATGTTTCAAAAAATGTTCAATTTAAGGGCACCAAATGCCCGCGGCCACTAACTGTGTCGCATGTGACTCAATAAATTGAGAATTTTCGATCAAATGGCTAATACTGCAGTTATGACACTAGTGTATATGTAATAAATCTAATAAACTCAAAACAACGAGTTATTTTCCTCCAAGAAGCCTATCGTTGATGTGGATTTATATTTTGTATCTTTGAATTGGTGTGTTGATTTAGTTACTTGACATGTACACCTAGATGCATAACTATCATGTTAGCCTTTTCATTTGAAATCACCAATTTATTGGGTCACGTGCTCGTATTCCGACACAATTAGTAGCCGCCGGCGTCTAGTGTTCTTAAATTGGACATTTTTCGAAACATAGTGGACTAAAATTGAAATTTCTGAACATACATGATTTTTTCTGGACAAGTTTTAACATACAGGACTAAAACTGAATTTTTTCGAATATTCATATAAATATATATAATCTTAACTTCCTCAAATCTATTCATGTCAACATAAACAAATCCATTAATACATCAAAGGTGACGAGACCATGTATGTACCGTCAATATTTTTCTTTATCGCCAAATTTCCGTCTAATAACATGAACGATGTATACCTTTTTTACAGTCAAATTTTCGTCTGATAAGCGTGCTGATAACATGTTTTAGGAGAAGTAGAAAATAAAACAAGAAAGAAGGACTCTTTTACCATTGTTACGTATCAAGGTTTTCAATGGTAACTCTTGAACCAACAACATATATACATATAATTTAATGTGGCAGTACTTAAATTTATTTGATTATTTTTTCAAATTATAAATTTATTTAATAAAAATATGAACATATAATTTATTTCGTTTGTGAGATTATGTTTCCTTTCATTATCTAATCTCTGATATTTAGTTCAAATTCATTTATTTTTTAGCAATAGAAAAATTTGTCAAGCAAATAACTGAAAAAGAAATAAAACAAAGAATTAATTACATCAAGATCTCACTAAACTATCAAATTTTATTACACAAACTATAGGGGTTTGCATAGTAACAAAATTCAGATACGTGTATTATTCGACACTGTTAATTATTATAATTCGAGTTTCAAATTTTATTAATTATTGAACATGTTATTTATTGTGACCTTATGTTATTTATATTAAGTTCATTAAATAAAATAATCTCAAACATAAATAGTATAAATAAATCTTTATAAGGATTGTAATTTATTGTTCGAATGTTTTGGATTGTATAATTATTATATAATAATTTTGTATTTCTTATTAGTTATTTTATACTATTTATATTTTTTTTATTTTAAAAAATATATTTTGAGTCCAGAAATTATAATTTTTTCTTATGATCTACATGTATTACTATTGTTTAACCTTAAAATTTATTGGAACTTATATTATTTAATAAATTTAATATTCTAAGTATTATTTTTATTTCTAGGAATTTTTAGAACATTTACTTCTAAATTGAAAATTTGAAAAAAATAAATAAAAGAAAAATACTAAAAGGGCCTCACTTTTCTCGGGAATTATACAAGTATTATTCGCGATATATTCGTATATATGACTATGTATTGAAAATCTCAAGTATTAATCGTATTTTTTACTTTTATTGAAAATTGCGGGATAAATACGAAAGAAATTGAAAAATTTGGAGAATTTTGTTACTATGGGGGTTTGACAAATAAATGACCACACTCATTTTTCAATCATTTTTCACTGGATTTCTACACGTGACTTGCACATAGCAAATTTTTAATGACTTTTTTTCCACTAATACAGATGCAATACCCTAAGTATGTACCGGGAAGAAAAAAAAATCTTAACATTTTGTCACGCACAATTCATGTGTTGAAATCCGGTGAAAAATGACCGGCAGATTAGCTTAGTGATCTATTTGCCTAATTCGTACGTACCATCGGTGCTAAAAAAGAGTTTGGTGATTTATGTGTAAAAACGTTCATACTTTGATGAGGTTGGTGCAATTAATCCTAAAATTAATATATTATCACATTAAATATGGAAGTTTAATTTGAGAAACAATTTGAAATGTGAGAAAAAAGAAAATTCAAAATGAATATTTACAGTCACTTACTTTTTTCATTATTGTTCTCTAATGAAGTTTGGCTTGTGAAAAATTGTAGTTCTCAGATATAATGAAGTATGTTTAGATAGATAAAATAAGGATAGATTGTGAATTTACTAAAACACAAATATATCAATATCCATATTGATTCCTATTCAATAATTTCGTACTATTTTAAATATATATATTTATATCAAACTGACATTTAGTGTTAATTATAAAGTTATAGAAAATTATTATTTTATTTTATTACTTTTGTTAATGTGTAGTTCATGGCTACAAATCAAATCGTAAATGTATGTTAGCTTCCAAAGTGTCGTAACACCTTGAGCACACTGATTTCAACGTTAACAATTTCGATCAATTTAACCATTCCTACGTTAGGGGTGTTATAATAATACATGTAATATGAGACGCATTTTGTCGACTCAAATATATTACTTGTGTCTAAGTTATTGAGACGACTAATTAGTAACAACATGTTGTCTCTAACAATAAAAGTTGTAAAAAATACTCTTGAGACCACTCAAAAAATCATCTTCTTGTAGTATTTTCTTTTTCGTCTCCCTTCATGGGAATTTTCAGTTTCTCCATAGGAGTTTTCCATCTCCTTTTAATAAGTGGAAGTATTAGTCCCCTAAGTAATTAGAGATTTGTCTTTGTCGTGTCTATTTGAAGATGTAGTTATCAGTGAATTTTTCATCATTAATTTTGTCATTTCATTTCGACCCTAATATCTCACCGTACTAATATACACATATATATATATATGTTGCTTCGTGTACTCAGTCACACAGAGACATATATATGTGATTACAATATATCATCACTATATATTAATAAATTATATTTCCACAACAAATAATTGAAGCAGCTAACAGGATAGACCTTTGGCATAAAATAAAAATCATGATTCATGTGTAGCTAGCTGGTTTCTTAAAAGAGAAAGTCCGACATATAGTTGAAAAAGAAATAAGTAAAATTATCTTAATTAGGTATAACTATCGCGAATCATTAGCTGAGATTTTGTTGAATTTGTATATGAAACATGAATAGGTATTAGGTGTAAGGTCCCATCAATGATGCAACCAGAAAGCATTTTATATTCCAGGCACACTACTATAAATATAGAAGAAGAAGTGGTCTAAGGATATACATGTTCGAAATGGAAAACAAAGTCGAAACCTTAGTAGCCAATTGCCCGATAAAATGCCCAGCTGAGAAGTTCTATCATTTCTTTAAGTTCGACATGAATGACATTGTCAAGATCTTCCCAGCTGCCTTTACAGGAGTTGAGTTACTCCAAGGCCAGGAAGGCACTGTTGGCTGTGTCAAGCAATGGAACTATATTGTTGGTACGTTTCATACCCGACCCTAATTATTCCAATTCGAATTCTCTGTTTCATCTTCTGCATATTCATTTATGACATCATACCATACACCTGTCAGTTAGTGAATGTGGTGAAATACAAGATGTAACACCAAAGTGTAATTATGTGCTGACTGTATTATATATGGCAGGGGCAATTCCATTAACAGCGAAGGTTCTGGTAGAAGCATTAGATGATGCTGCAAAAACAATAACATTTGCTGTGCTTGAAGGAGATCTTCTGCTACTGTACAAGAGCTTTAAGTGCACTCTTACTTTTAGTGAGCCTGGTTTCGCAAAATGGACTTTTGAGTATGAGAAAGCGACTCTGCTGTCTCCGCCTCCACAGCTCTATGTTCCCCTTGCCATTACGCTCTCTACTCTCGTCGATGCCTTTCTCCTCCTCAACTGAAACAACCACCCACATCTCCGCCTCGTTTGGCATTACATCTCCTATTCAATATATAGATGCCAAAATATATAATAATAATAATAAGAAAGGATTGTGTGTGAGTGTTTTTTTGAGTTGTTAATTTCATGTTTATGCAAGATTTGTGGCCATGCTGAGTGTTTATTAAATTATTCAACAAAGTTTGTTCCTATATATTAAATATGTTTTGATTGAATCAATTCTAGTTCTGATCTTTATTAAGCAATAGTTTGGTTATAAAATCAAGATAAAGAAGGCGGGCATCGCTAGAAACACATGGAAAAAGATGTAAAGGAGGAAACGCTACAAGAAATATCGACATTCAAGATAACAAAAATTGTCATAAATATAAGTATTTATCACAAATATATATATTAGTACACACAATATGTGGTTACTAATTATTCATCTCAATAACGATTTAAATACATCTTAAATACTTTGTGCAATTAGTTATCACTAAAAGACTCTGATAATTGTTTCAAATAATTTGTAGAGTCATCACAAGAAACTTATTATTAGAGATCATAATTGTTGTCTTAAAAAGTACTCTCTCCGTCCCATTCAAATTTGCACACTTTCCTTTTCGGTCCGTCCCACTCAGAGTTGCACACCCTTAAAAAAAAAAAAAATTTCAAATAATCTTCACCCTAAAAAATCTCCATCTTCAATCTCCACATTTAAAAAAGTCAACAAAAAAATGAAAAACAGTTTTTTATTAACCTATGTGTCCGTCCCTACGTGCAAATTTGTGCGGGATGAAGGTAGTACTATATCACAATTTTTTTCTCTTTTGAGGGAATGAAGTATATGAGAAACAAACGAGAGAATTACCAAAGTAAAACTAATAATAGAAAGGGAAATACTTATATGAGACCGTCACACAACCGTCACACGGTGTGACGAAAAAAAGTATCATTTTTTGTAGTAAAAGTATCACGTTTATCTGTAAAAGTATTACATTTTTTTAACAAAAAGAAGTATCACTTTTTGTAGCAAAAATATCACATTTATCTGTAAAAGTATCAATATAGTAAAAAAGCATCATTTTTATTTATAAATGTATCACATTTTCCTGTAAAAATATCAATTTTTTCTGTAAAAATGTATTTCATCACACGTATAACCGTCACACATAATACTCACACTAATAGAAAAACACACATCAGTTGAAGAGTTCACCTTTTTTTTAATCACCTTGGAAATGTAAGTTATTCTTGAAAATACCCTTTACTTATATATAAAATTATTAATAGAAGAAATACAGGCTGTAGCAGGTTGAGTGAGCACAATCAAATTAATACACTGTCACATTCGCATCCATTAGGGGTGATAGTCGGCCTGTTCCTCCAGCCCAAACTAATGGACTTTTTTAACAGACTAACTAATGGACTTAAACTTGGGCCGAAGGATAACCTATATACTAACAAAGAAATTAATTTGTCAAGTGTTACTTCCCCAATCACTAGTCTAAGTGTTACTCTCTAATTTTTGGGTAGACATGGCAAAATTGATTTGTTTCGTCTCGTTTTGTTTCGATTCGAAGTTTTTGGAGGCGGAGCAAAATTCGTCCCGATGAAAAACAGGGCACGCCCGCCCCATCACGGGACGAGTCGAGTTCGGGTCATGTCCGCCTGCTCCGCCCCGCCCCGCTCCTACCCCATATATATATATATATATATATATATAATTTATTTTTAAATATATATTATGTAATATTATATAGATATACATATATATGCACACACATAAATATTAAATATGTGTATATATGTATTTATAATATTAAATTTTATATATGATATGTTATACATATGTCATCCTAATACATTAATTAATGATTAGAGTAAAGTTAACTAATCAAATTTTATTTTCTAATAATTAATTTTACAAAATATAAAAAATGTTAAAACAAAACTAATGTAAACCTAATAATTAAAACTCCATTGACTTCAATTATTAAAAAAACAAGGTTCTTAATTACAAAAAAAATAAAATTGAAGGCAGGGCGGGGCAGGTCAGATCCGCCCCGTGCGGGGCAGATCACGGGGCCCATATTTTTGCCCCGTGGCGGGACACGGCGCGGGTCAAAAAATCCAGAAATCAGCCCCGTCCCACCCCGTTGACATGTCTAATTTTGAAATACAAAATATATTATACTAATATTTTGATATTAAAGAATTCTACTTTTTTATTTTTCTTAAATAAAATTGATATAACTATTGCAATAAATAGCCGATATTTATTAGTTCCGTATAGTTATGAATTGAAACTTTAAAATAAATTCATATTTAATTTTTTTATATTTTTTTAGTTTTCCTAGATATATTTATTAAATAAGTGTAAATAATTACAATTACGATTCTCGATAGTGTTATTAAAAATCAAAAGTATGTGCTTTCAAATAATGATATATAAGCATTCCACTAATCTATAAAAATTCTGGAAAAAGAAAAATCACAGAGAATTAAATTTTAAATTATGATATATCAACAGTGTTATTAAAAAATCATATATTATTATTATTATTATTATTTTTATTCTTTCTGAAACGTAATCTCATCTGTTTTAATATTAAAATATATATGTGTCTATAACATAACATATATAATATTATTTTCAATAATATAATATAACGAATAATATATTGAGTAGTACAATACTCGTGAAAATACTTTGTTGTGATGAAAATGACAATATTTTGGATTCCACAAGTATATGGTTTACAAAGAAGTATTTCAAAATTTAAAATAGTGTGCGAATGACTATATACATTCTCATTGTAGTCATTTTTCATAAACAATATTTAATTATGATTTTTATTCTCTTTTGGCTCTACTACTACAATTGATTTAAATTTCACCATTACAAATATTTTTTACAACTCTTCGGTATTAATATATACAGACACACACTTAAAACTAGCATATGCTTCTTACAACAAAGGAAAAATAATAATAATATATTATTAACCTATTCATTTTTCTATTAATCACAAATATAACTTAAGTTTCTGATACTAGTGATTTTTTTTTTTTTCAAACAACAAAATTAAAAAAAATTTAACAAAATTTTAAAACATGCTTTGCATGAGAGAAATACTTTTTTTTTTTCTTTTTTAATCCGCTTATGTGGATCAAACCCTAATAGTGAAGTGAAACTACTAAGCCAACAAGGTCAGGTCTAATGAGGGCACTACTAGAACCATTTGTTGTTATTAACTTATTTAGTTATACACAACACAAGTTTTAATTTTTAGAATTTTTTTTTACAGTAATTTATTCACGATAGATTAATTGAAAACCTCCAAAACTAGTCATCTTTTATAGTGAACATATTAATTCTATCATCTTTGTAAAAACAAATTAATTTTAGCCATTTTTATCATTTTGTAACTCATCTCACTCTCAAGACTTCTCCAATGGCCTCCTTCAAAAAGCAGGTATTTGTTTGCCACATCAGTGCCACCTCAAAAGCAAAAATATCTATACCTCAAAACAAAACTCCTCCTCAACAATTACCCAAAAAGTAGGTATATGTGGAGGCACCACTTCAATATTCCATTTTATCTCTTTTATTTATTAATCTACCAACTACATTAATTATTTAATTTTTTGATAAATAATAAATAATTAAATATTGCGATTGTTTTAAAATTTTAATTTTTTTCATCATTTAAAACGTAAAAATACAAAATAAAAGCACACACGGTACACCAAAAAAAATTCGAAGGCAACAAAGTAAATTTCGAAAACGGCTAACTTAATATTTAGCTAATTATTTCCGGATCGGGCTCAAACATGCTCAATTAAATCATGTCGAAGCTGTTGATGTTTCTGTTTATCCCGTAGTTGAACACCTCTCCTGATGTAATCACTAAATGCTTCGGTTGATCCTTGACTTACTTGTGGAGATGGGGTGGCGTCATTGGAATCGTCGGACCAAGTGGTCGCTGCATTTCCTTCATTTTCAATTATCATGTTGTGCAATATAATGCAAGTTAACATTATATCCTTCAAGTTATTCTTTCACCAGAAACGACTTGGACCTTTTATCATTGTCCAATGAGCTTGAAGCACTCCAAATGCCCGTTCGACATCCTTTCTAGCAGCCTCTTGTAGTTCCTTGAAATGCTTAATCTTCGGATCTTGAGGACATGGAAAGTTTTTCACGAAAGTAGCCCACTCTGGATAGATTCCATCTGTAAGATAGTATCCTTGATTATATTGCTTACCATTGATTGTAAAATTAATGGATGGAGCACGACCTTGCAATGTATCCGTAAACAAAGGAGACTGGTTGAGCATGTTTATGTCGTTGTTGGATCCTGCAACTCCAAAGTAGGCATGCCACATCCACAAATTTGTAGACGCAACCGCTTGGAGTATGATTGTTGGGACGCCATGATCACCGCGTGTGAATTGGCTTTTCCAAGCATCTGGACAATTCATCCACTCCCAATGCATACAATCAAGGTTTCCCAGCATTCCGAGAAATACGTGTCTTTCTTCATGCATTTGTAACAACCGTTGATAATCCAGTGTGTTAGGCTTCCTAAAGTAGTATCAGCCGAATAGT
This sequence comes from Ajuga chamaepitys, assembly GCA_958295605.1. Lineage (NCBI taxonomy): Eukaryota > Viridiplantae > Streptophyta > Magnoliopsida > Lamiales > Lamiaceae > Ajuga > Ajuga chamaepitys. The sequence goes on from OY282504.1 coordinate 5,622,574, forward strand.
TCAATCACACAGCGACAAAATTTAAATAGACATTCTATGGCAGTTGTTTCGGCGACACGTAGGTACTTATGTAATGGTCTGCAGGTCCATCATATGCTAATTTACGGATAGCCACCGTGCACTTTTGTAGCGGGGAGAACCCTTTTTTCCAGCTACATCAACCCTCTATCGAAAATAGTCATTGTGAGACTCCAATGCATCCACTATGCGCAAAAACAACTCTCTGGACATTCGAAAACATCGGCAAAATATGTCACTTCCGTATATCGGATCTTCAGAGAAGTAGTCAAGATAGAGTCTAGCGTGCCCCGCCTCACGATCTCGTTCCACATACGTTCTTCGCTTTCTGACCCCGCCAGCAGAACTCCCAGCACCGCCGAGTAACTCTTATTTTTTCTTGAAGCAGCGACTGTATTTCTTTCTCAGTCGTGTCATCAATTAAGAATTCAAGAAGACTATCACTATCACTTTCCTCTTATAATGAGTGAGAAGATGAAGACATGTTTGAGAGTTGAAAGGAAACTGAAGGATAAACTTTGGAGGTGTTTGAAGTTTTGAGATGCGAGATGTTGCAATCCAAATGGAGTCCTTTAATAGAGTAGAGTTTCACAACGGCTAGTTTTACAACGGCTAGTTTCACAACGGCTAGTTTTACAACGGCTAGTTTCACAACGGCTAGTTTCACAATGGCTAGAAAAACAACGGCTAGTTTTATAACAAAAAATTTAATAACGACGACTAGTAATACAACGACTAGTAATAGAACGGATAGTAATACAATAGATAGTAATACGACTAGCTTAGCAACGATTAATCCAAACAATGACTAATTTTCAAACCTACAACCCCCATTTGTTCTTGATTTTATCAACCATGTGGAGGTGAATACGTAGTTGTCCTCTATCATCTTCGAGGTATCCCTCACTAGTATTTTATACTCTTTAGTAGCGGCAAGACTCATCAGTCCTTCAAGCTTTTTCTTGTTTGTTCTTCTAAGACTTGAAGCCTTTGCTCAACATCCTCTTTGCTTTCTTCAGCAGACGTGCTTGCTTTTCCTTTATCCTTACCCATTCGCCTTGCCGCGTTCCTCCCCATTGGACGAGTGCGTTCCATCCTAACTTCCTCCCCAGCGCTCGAGTCAGTGTTCGAAGATACCACATACTCTCTAGTTGTCGAGATTTTAGCCTTTTTCGATCCACGACCATCATCTTCTGGATTGGCAAACTTCGGGTTGTCTTTCAAAACATTCAAGCACCCATATGACTAAAAGGACCACCATGTTTTTCTTTGTATTGAACATTCGCTTTCTCTATTATATCCGCATCACTGCAACCACTGCCCCAGGCCTTCTTCTCCTGATTGAAACAACAACAGAACCATTTCACTTGTTTCTGGAGTGTATAGTAATGTGTCTTCAACACATTATGACTCCTAAATGGTCTGTTGCTTGGACGGATCCTGTTGTACGCTTCACCGATTCGGACCCACATTTGCTCCAACTTTTGAACGTTTTTGACCACTGAGTCTATACTAATATCGAGCCAACAACTTGCAAGAAGAGAGTTTTATGCATCAGAGTAAGTATTCTTTTGTGCAGCAGGAACCTTCAGTGGATCATTGGCAGCCTCAAAGTCGGCAGCGAGATTTATTCGCTCAATTCCTGTTCGAGAGAATTGAGACGAGAAAGGAGACGAACGCTGAGAATTTGGAGTTGGAGTGTCCCTGTCTGTATTCGAACCATCAGTATTGGGCCTTCTTGATGAATTTGTGCCCATAGTCGGAGAAAATCCGTATTGAAGAGCTGACATGTAGGGAATTTGTGTTGGATACATGTGGAATGGTGCTACAGATAAATTCGTCGAACTGGATTGAGTGTTACTGCCTTCCGGAAAAATCGAAAACTGGATTGGAAAATTAGGATTTTGAGGTTGGAAGTTGGGAATCAGTGGACGAAAATTGATATTTGGGGGCGATGAATGTTCTCCAGAATTTTGTGAATTTAACCATTGCATCCATGAATCTCTATCCATTTTTTATTTTTTTTTTAGAAGAGAAGAGAAGAAAATTGACTAGATAATTGCAATTTCAGTGTAGTAGAGAATGTAGATAATGGTAAAATAAGAACATGCATTTATAGTGAAAAGTTACATATCTAAAAAAAAAACAATCAAAATTTATAAAACTAGTAGTTGGAAAGAATTATTTAGTTTTTTTTTTTTTTAAAAAAAAGGTGAAATAGGCATTGCAATAAATTACAAACGGCTATATTGATTAAACTATCTGTAGTACAAGCAATAAAAGCCAAACAAAGGAAAAAAACAAAAAAAAAAAAACGAAAAAAAAAAAGAATAAATGGAGGGGGATAGCCCAGCAGGCGTGGGGCCTGCCAGGCGCGCTGGCTGCCCCTCTTCTTTTGCTCCGTCTGCAGTCCACTCTCCTCCCTCCCCCACTCTCCCCCACCCAAAATACCTAGATAGCAACCTTGCTACCTCTTGGTGATAACACTACTACTTATTTCATCATTGCACGAATAAAAACCTTTAACTCTCGTTAATTACCTACTAATCCAAGCAAATGTGTAATGCTCACAAGGAATAAAGCTATTGTGCCACAAAGTGGCTAATTAGGGGATACTTGTGCTGGAATATAGTGACATGTGTTACGTCCGCTGTGACACATCCTCGGATAATACATCCAGTTAAATAGTTAAAAAGTTTTTTTTTGTTTAAGGGATTTGTAAGGTAACATGTGTATTGAAAATTGCAATAAGGGTATTGAAAATTGTAAAAGGAGTGTTAGGAATTGTAAAAAGGTGTGTTGACCGGGCGACTCTTCTAAAAAGAAGAGCGGGGAATTGTAAAATGTGATGTAGGTAATAGGGTGTGGATGTGGAGGGATGAGTCATCTGAGTGTAAAATGAAATACGTTGGGAATGAGTCGTATGCCCCATCCGGATGGGAAAATCCCAAAACAAACATCCCTTTATGGATTCAAAATAATGTTTTTTGTTGGAATAAATTGGGATAAAATAGCGATGACTCTTACACTACAGAAAATAGGAGCATGGGCACCTACTAAAAGTTGTACCTATCAAATCTACTACTTCCTCCATCCAAAAAAATACCCTATTTAAAATGTATAACTTTTTATTTCTGTTTAATTTGATGAATGTACAACTTTAAAAAAATCATCAATTCACACGTACACAAACTTATTTTAATTTTTCAGTTGACTTATTCAATATTTAACTAACATGTGAAATTAATATCCGAGCGGAGATTGAAATGGACAAAGCAAAGGTTCAAGTCATCAAGGAATTACCTCCACCGATTTTGTGTCAAGGATGTGAGGAGTTTCCTTGGGCATGACGGGTTCTACCAGCGGTTCATCAAGGATTTTTAAAAAATAGCTAAACCTTTGTCTAATCTTTTCGTTAAGGATGTTGAGTTTATTTATTTTTTTTTTTTATCAATTTTGCCTTGATAGGTTTAACAGGTTAAAAGAGGCCCTTGTTTCAGCACCAATTATCAGATCCCCCACCCGATTGGGAGCTTCCATTTTAACTCATGTGCGACGCTAGCAATTATGTAATAGGAGCGGTGTTGGGGCAAAAGAATGATAAGAAACTATATTCCATATATTATTCAAGCAAGACTATGGATGAACCACAAAGAAAATTACACAACTACGGAGAGAGAGCTTCTAGCTATTGTGTTTGCCGCTGATAAGTTTCTAGCATATATCATCGGGTCAAAAGTGAGAGTGCATACAAATCATTCGGCTATTCGATTTTGATGGCTAAGAAAGACAGAAAGCCACAATCAATTTGTTGGGTGTTGTTACTCCAAGAATTCGACTTTGAAATTGTTGATAGGAAGAGCACCAGAAATGGAGTAGTGTATCATATCTCGCGCATTAGGTTGGATGAAGAAGAGGGTTTGAGCAATGCGAATATCAATGAGTGTTTCCCAGATGAGAGGTATGTGTCGTGGGATTCACATACTCTCCTTGGTATGCCAATTTTGCAAATTATTTGGTAGAAGGATATCTTCCCAAAGGGATGGAACATCATCAAAGAAAGAAATTTCTCTCGGATGTGAAACATGGAGTGAATCGTTTCTATACAAAAGAGGTGAAGATGAAGCGTTTAGAAAATGCATCCCCGAAGAAGAACAAGAAGCACTTCCTGAGAGGTGCCATTCTTCCCCTTGGGGAGGACATGGGGGCGTAGACAAGACTTGTATAATGGTGCTCATGGTCAGTTTCCTTTGGTCAATTCTGAAAAGCGATCCCTATGGATTCATTGCTAGATGTGATCCTTGTCAAAGAGTCAGGAAGATTTGAAAGAGGAACGAGATGCCTCAACAACTCATGTTAATGGTCGAAATTTTAGAGAGACAAAGTTGTCAGACAAATTAATTCAATATCTTAAGAAAGAAAAAATCAATTTTTTCAATCTACACGTAAAAGGTATAAAGTATAAATTGTTAATTGATAATAAGATAAATATTTCATTAAAAATATTGTAACAAAATATACCATGTAATCTTTGGTATCACTTTGAAGCAAATGAAAAAACCATGCCTTTGCAGTCAACGACTTTGAAATTTTTTGTAACGTTTGTTTTCACATGTCCTACGTGAAGTTCGACTTATGTAAGCTAAATAAGAAATAAATAAATCTATTTGAAACATAAAGACAACATATATATAAAGAGGTGGCCGAGTGAGAGAATGAATAAAGAATATATTAATTTTTATTATTTCTTTATGAACATATATTTATACCTAAAATAAAATGTATAAAAAATAACAACATTATGAGAAGTCTAACGGATTTTTTGTAGTGGCTGTGACAATCAAGTATTTATAAAAAATTATTTGAAGAAACGACGACCAGTGATGTCCTAAATATGCACATTATTTAGGAAAACGCAATGATCAAGATTTAAGTATTGACCTGATTATATATGGCCAACAATATCCTAATTATGCGCATTATTTATGTCTAATGAATTACCAATATTGACTTTTTTATAGTCATTTCCTTTTCTATTTTTCTATCAATCAATAATTGAGACAATATTATTTATAATCAATGGTCAAGATTTACCTACATGTATTACCGGAATTAGTAAGGTAGACATAGCAAGAAAACGAATATTTCCATAAATATTTGGTTTCTGCAATTAGATTTATACAGATGCCAGTATATTATTGGAAGGAAATAGGAGATAGAAATTCTGGTTTTTAAATTTTTTATTTTAGTCCCATATTAATATTTAGAATTTAGCAAATATTTTTCTGACAAGGTTTTTTCTTTTTTTTCGCTGAGTGGCAAAATTTGACAGATGTATATATCATTATATTGAATTTTTTTATCTGAAATCATTTTATTGAAATGGGATACCATCGTGTTAACTGGTCAGGGTTCCTTTGGTAACAGGCAATGTGCCTAAAACTCATAAATAAATTCGTTATTCTATTTCAAAATTTGTTTTATTTGGTATCCAGCTTGTGCCATCTTGATTAAGCTTGTTATGTTGTATTACTATGGAAGGGACAAACTACACAACTTGGATGTTTGTGAATGCAACTATGTAATGTTGACAACATGTTTTTTTCCAAACTTGATTAAAATAAAGCTACCAACACCTAATTCTTCCAAAATTTGCATTATCTAAACTCCCTTAGCTGGTCTTTTGCCAATATGCAATGGCCTTTTTAAGACTCTGATTGGCAATTGCATGCTATATTGTACTCTTTGTTGTAAAAATCTCCGTCTAACTCTTACTAAAATTTTAACTGTCTATATCTTTTCTCGGTACCTTCTCGTCTAATCATACTTATGTCCCGCTCAACTCCACTTAAGTCCTGACTAGCTAGTCACTACGTCTAGCGATTTTTATAACGTATAATAGTGGTTTAACACTGCCAATGAAAGTGTTAATTAAAATTTGATTGAGTAATAAATCTAATTTTTTTTTATGTTATTTTTGTGCAGCAAACTGACTTTTTTTTTGGAAGAAAGAAAAAAATAGTCTTGGCAACAAGCTATCACCGGTACATTATTGGCAATGACATGTGATCCCTCAGTGTAAAACTATTGAGGGGGCAAAATCTCATCACAAATAAATATTTGAGACACAAAGGTTACCGATTTTATTTTTTACAATAATTAGATATTTTATTTATCTGTACTTTAAAGTTATCAAATAATTTGAAAAAATTTGTAACTATTTCTTTGTCACATATTAATTTTTAGAGATAACATTTTTTTATCTACAAAAATGTGTGAAGGGTTCTAAATTTAAAGAAAGATAAAAGAGCTTCATAAACTTTGATTCTAATATATACTACTCTCTCCGTTTCATAAAGAATGTCATTTTAACTATTTTTGGAGAAATTAAGGATTGATATTTATTTGGTATGTTTTGAAATAAGAAAATAATCAACTAAATTAAGTAGGTTATTTAAGATAATATTGGAAAATTTGTATTTTTTTTTTTTTTTTTGGCAAAGTGACATTTATTGTGAATTTTTTTAGAATGTCTAAAATGACATTATTTATGAAATGGGGGGAATATATCGATTTTATCTGATATAATTTTCACTTAGGGTAAGAGAACTAAAGGAGTAGGGGAATAGACATAAACACCACCTAAATTTTGTTTATGTCCTTAAATTCCTTAATTGTCTCCGACTATTTTCTGTATATTATTTCTTTCCGTTAATTTATAGGAATGAAATGGAAGAATTATGTCAAAGTAAAAAAAAGAAAAGTACAAAGGTACTTTTTATGAATCAAATAGAAAAGTTACACGGTATAAAGATAGGTTGGTACCTAACTTATCTTAAATAAGTAAATAGAAGAATAGGAATATTGAAAATAAATTAGCAAACATAGGTACGCAAATGCTGTGCCTGCACGTAAGTAATGCAACATTGGTCTATCTTAAATATGAATATGCATGTATGTCCTTACAGGAAAAAAATAATATTAATACATATGTTTTTGGGGATAATAATCATAATAACAACAGTTGCAATATTATTTTTATGATAAGAAAATGCATTCCACAACTACAAGTAGTTCAAGTCAACTCCTTTTTTCTCAATGTCAACCCATTATCATCTTTAATCCTTTAGAAAGTAGTAGAAGAAAATAGATATTTTTGAAGTAAAAAAAAAAAAAAAGAAAAATGAAAAATTGCCGTCTTGCCCCCTATTTTAAATATTTGACTCTAAGGATTTTATTTTAAAATTTATTATTATCGTGTGTTTGGTTATTTGAATTGTGTGTATTATATCTTAAAGAAATAGGTAATCACATAGAAGTGAGTGTATGTACTTGCGCGTGCTTTATAAGGTAATTTTATGATTATTGGTGTGTATGTATATGTTTTTTTTCATTAGAAAGATCGAGAATATAGATGTCAAATAGGGCGGGGTTCGCTTGATCCATAAACGACCCCACATTTATTTTGTATTAATTTCTTAAATTTTCAACTACTATTATTCTTATATCCTAAAACTGAAATAAAATTTGAAAGATAGAAGATTGAATAAGAAATTAAAAATTATGACTTATAAATAAATTTTATTGAATAATACGTAAAGTTTCATGTGCATCAGTTGCACGGTGTAATTCGGATTAGTATCACGATTCATACTTAAAGGTATTACACGTTCTGGGTACATGTATTACACTATTTTTACCCAGAACATATAATATCTTTAAGCATAAATCAGTCACATATATTACATTAAGCATAAATAGTAAACCATTTTGACTCATAACTGAATTACACATGTCTATGATCGGTGCAACTCGTGTACAAGAATTTTTCCTTGAATGATATTATGATAATAAGTTTAAAATTAATAAATTACTATTTAATTAATTTACACAATGGGCTAAGGGTAATTTTAGTATCCCTCAATAAAAAGAAAAATCATTCACCCAATTTAAGTCCGATAGAAGTTTAAACACACGAATTTGATCAGTAATTTTGGACATATTTGACCAGAATTGCTATCCATGACAACTGTTGGAAAAAACACGGAGAAATAAAAATGAAAGCAAACAAATAGAAGAAATGGAAGATAGAACCAATATTCTTCTTAAGAAAATCCGTCTCGACAGGGAGAGCAGGTGGCAGCTGCTTCTCTATCATCTAAATTTCCCAAACCCCAATCTCAATCTCAATTCAAACCACTTCTAAAACTCTGCTGCATGTTTTGCATGGAACCCTAATGAAAAGGCCGCAATCTTTAAAACTTCCCATGTCTTTCAGAGGATTATCTGTTAATTGATTCAAAATTAACAGCAATCCCAATTGGGTTTTGGGTTTCTTTGTCCTCTTAATCATATGGACGAAGAAAAACCCAAGAGACTTTATCAAGTTTGGAGAGGAAGTAATGTAAGCCCTTTTCGTTATGCTTCTTTTGATTGATTGATTGTTTATTCTGGAGATTGGAAGAGATGATTATCTGATAATTTCGAGTTATAGTTCTTTCTATATGGAGGCCTATTGAATTTTGTTTGGTTGCTGAATCCTTGATTGTTAATTTTCAGTACTTTTTTTGGTTTTTTTTTCCCACTCCTCCACTCCTATGTCCTGCCTAGGCCGACTAGTTGCGTAGTCTACCGCTCAACCAGCGCCTAGAGACTTTAACTAAGATTGCTATTATTCAAATTGATTTTAGTTCACTAGTGGATTTAATATACTATTTCTGCACTGGAACTTATTTGATCTCGGGGCAATTCAGAAATTCATATGTATAATGTTTGTGAGGGGTATTTACATTTCTTTGTGTGCGAGTGTCTGTGTGTGGCTTTATACAAAATATGCTCTTCATGCGATTGGGCTGATTTTTGAATCTGAATCTCTTCCAATATGCCTTTTCATGGTACCGTATTACATATGAGGCACTCATAAGGTGTTTTGGTTTGTTCGATGTTGTTTTGAATGTTGCAGAGATTCTTCTGCGGAGGAAGATTGATCTTTGGCCCAGATGTGGCTTCCTTGTATTTGTCCACATTACTAATTGCAGCACCTGCTATTGCATTTTGTTTAAAGATCATTTTCATCATCAAACGCGACTCTCAACATAGTAAAAATGTCGTTCCTTGGTATCCTGTACTCATTGTAGCTATAGTGCTAACCATATTGGTAAGTAAAACATCCTCATGTTCTTGTATAACTTGAATTAAATGGGATGTTTCTTAAAATCTGTGCCTTTTTTTTCTTGTGGCAGGATATATTATTTCTCTTTGTTACTTCTAGTAGAGACCCTGGAATTATCCCTAGGAACACGAAACCACCTGAATGTGATGAATCGATTGAAATAGGCACCCCTTCTATGGAGTGGGTCAATGGCAGAACTCCTCATTTGAAACTTCCCCGAACGAAGGAAGTTATTGTGAATGGACACGCAGTTAAAGTGAAATTCTGTGAGACTTGTTTGCTCTACCGCCCTCCCCGCGCATCTCACTGCTCGATTTGCAACAACTGCGTTCAAAAATTTGATCATCACTGTCCATGGGTTGGTCAATGCATTGGTATCGTGAGTATTCTTACATGCTTATTGCTGATTATTTCCAGCCTTTTCTTTATCCTTACTAATATTTCTCGAAAAATTACCTTTGTCTTGTGCAATCAATGTGATGTTTGGCTCGCTTCTAATGTAATAAGATTTTCATACAGAAATTTTATGTCCTTGTCTATTACCTATCATACCAGATTTTTTTTCTTCACATCATATATAAATGTGTTAAATTACGCATAAGATTCAATTGTGTTATGCGGGATATCTCAAATTGTTCAAATGATCCGTGTGGTTATACATTTCAGCTGAAGAATACTATTCCTATGGAAAATGCCATCGACGGGGATTTCAATTGATATATCTGAAGGGGGTGTTGTTCGTTCTCGCGTTCTTGAATCAGTTGGGAATCTAGTAGTTTATTAACTGCACCTTTTTTTTGGAACTTGTATGGCATCTGATAAATCTTTCGCATCTTACAGTTTCATGATAATTTTCTGATCTATGATGAGAAATTTTGCTTAGAACTTGTGAAAGAGAAACAATCGCAGTTTTTGATTTGAAATAGGTCGTGTAAACAGAAAGTGTTGACTGAATACAATATTTTCTGAGTTTTTGAGAAAATATAAAATCCAAATTCTGATCCCTCGAAGGACTCATTTGGTTTTCATGCAATTGTTGAACTGCTTCATAACTTTCACAGAAACTAATACCCATTCCTTTTCTATCTGCAGCGTAACTATAGGTTCTTCTACATGTTCATATCAACATCAACTCTGTTGTGCATATACATTTTCGTTGTCTCGTGGTACAATATTATTCACGGGAAAGGCAGTGTACTGAAAGCTCTGTCATCTGATTACTTGTCTGATATTCTCATCGTATACTGCTTCATTACTTTTTGGTTCGTGGGCGGCCTAACGATTTTTCACTTCTACTTAATAAGCACAAACCAGGTGATCTTTCCCCATCAGTTGATTATCTTCAGATTAATTTGTTTCCATTATTTCATGTCAAGAAACCAACTGATAACGCTATCTTATTCTCTACTAGAGATGTCATTGTTATATAAACTTGTAGACATTACATTTGGTGTTATACCGCCTCATGTAAATATCCTCTTGTGCAGACTACATACGAGAACTTCAGGTACCGATATGATAAAAAGGAGAATCCATATAACCGAGGGATGATCAACAACTTCAAGGAAGTCTTTTTCTCTAAAATCCAACCTTCACTAAACGATTTCCGGGCAACTGTTGATGAAGATGAACTTATGGCTATGGAACCAACCAATCACGATTTCATGGGAGGCATCACTCCTAGCTCGAAAGAAAAAATAGATATTGAAATGGGAACGAACTATGTGGACAGCGATGGCCTTACGCTTCCTGATATTTTGCGTAATCTGGACTACGATGACGTTGAGGATAGTATGAAACACAAGGATGGGAGTGGGAGATCCGATTCTGATCGCTCTATCATTTCTGTCGAAAAAGATGTCAAGGACTCCATAACAATTGAAGTTGAGACAGAAATAGAGACAAAATCTCAAATCGAAGCATCTACTCAAACATAAAATACAGGTACCATCTCTCCCTCTCTGTTTCTCCCTCTGTCTCTCTCATGAAGGTCTTCTGTGGTTTCTTATGGTATTGTGATATTTTAATGCAGATACAATAGTATTTTACTTCACAAGGCAATGCCTGATGGCCAAGAAGTTCTTTATCTGGTGTTTAAATTAGAAGATTGTTGGACCTGCTATTTTTTGATCAATTTACGTAACAGAAAATCAACTCGTATTAACCAATCAAATTTGTTGTAAGCTTTTTCATCAAGTTTGTTGTAAGTTTTTGCAGTTTAAATTAGAAAAGTCGGATGATAGTGTTGGTGAGAATAATGCAACAAACTGTGAGAGTGTAAAATCTATAGATTGGTTTATCAGTAATGGTTTTTTGTATTGTTTCTATTCTGTCCTTTTTGTTGGGAAATTACGAACAATACAAATAATAAACGATAAACGAGAACCATCGACAAAGTCAAAACAAAGACACCAAATTTAACGTGGTTCACTAACAACTTGTTAGCTACGTCCACGGCCAAACGAGAGGAACCAATCAAATTCAACAGAGTGCTTACAACATAGGACAAAGACAAACTTGACCCTAGGTCAACTATCCAACTCTTCATCCTAACAAACGGAGACAAACTCGAGTATCAATCAATTGATACTCGACCAAAACAACTCTCCACACTCTATGACCAAACGACTATAAACCCGAAAATAGAGTCCCAAATCAAAAGACAACCCCTCTCTTGTCTCTCAAATCAAATTCAATGACTGATCAATCAATCTATTCAATCAATTGACCAATACAAATTCCAAAGACAATAGGCCTATTTATAAGCCCCAAAACCTAATCCTAGACACAAAAGGAATCCTATTGGGCCTAGGCTCGCGCTTGCCCATCTTCTGCGCCGCCAAGCCTGCCTCGGCTGCGGTCATCTCGCCTCGGCCGCGGCAATCGCTCTGCCTAACTAGACTCGGTTGAGTCTACCTCGCCTCGGTCTCGGCCCATCTTCTGGGCCATCTCGCCGCGGCCGCGACGCGCCCAATTCCAACGACGTCCAAATCCAAGCCTCCACCTCGATGCGAACGTCGATTCAAACCAAACCAAATTCAAGGCACAAATTCCCAACACTTTTATTCTCTTGCACCTTTTTCCCATTTATTTATATTTCTTTTTGGCCTTGAAAAGGCTCTTTTATCTCAAGAGAAAACTATGGTGCAATATGTACTTGCATATGGACATACTATTATATACTCCACCCTCCTCCCCAAGACAGTCATATTTGGTAACTGTACAATCGTTTTATGTACGTTTGTTTATGGATTTGTTCGTCCGGATTGAGATGAGTCAATTCAATCTTCTATGTGGCCCTGTTTGTTTGACGTTGGGCTAATCCGTTCTGGATTCAGCCCAACTCGTAACGTGTTTGGTAAGAGGTTGTCCACAATATATTGTGGACAACCCTAGTTAAAAAAATAGCAGCCGCATTCATTCCCCCTCTCATCTTCCCTGATATGTCCCCTCCCCTTCTCTCTCCTCTGTCATATTCCCTGATACGTCCCCTCCCCCTCTCTCTCCTCTTTCTTCTGCACACACACACTTTACTCTCTTCTATTCTATTCTCTTCTCTCGTTTATACTTTCATTTTCAGTGGGATTTGGAAAGATTTTGTTGTTCCTATTTATTTTGAAGTGTGTAGATCTTGGGTTTGGGAAGGTCGTAGGCTTCGCGGTGGCAGGGGGTGTTATTGCCTTTGTCACCTCCCACCCACCCCTTGCGAGCTCCGATTAATGGCTACTTTGAAACTACTCTCCCTCTTTTGACAGAGATTCTCTGTTTCAAAAGCTGGAAAGTGCTTTTTTTTTTGTTCTTTTACTGTGAGGTCTTAGATCTTCGTCTGGGAACGAAGATCGACCCGTGACTGTTTGTGTACCTGTAATTACTGATGCGTAGTACTTATTAGGGTTGTAGTTTTGTATTTCTTGTTGCATGTCTATTTAAACCTCACTGTTAGGTGCTTGCCATGGATTCTCTCCTCTCTTTCACTAAGCATACACCCCACAATGGCCCTTATTTGAATCGTTCCGTGGAGAAACAAGTGTTGTTGCCTTTTACACAGCACACACTTTGCACGAAATCAGTTTTGCATTCATATTTTTTGCGTTCCCGGAAGATCCAAAGAAGTTGTTGCTGCTCTGTGTGCGTTTGTGAGGAATCTGTTGGAAGTCATTCACCTGATAATTTTTCTGGGAAAAAGGTGCCTAATTTAATTGTTCTGTTTGGTTTTTTATTTCTGGGTTAACTGTTGCTGCGAGTTCAGATATTGCATCTTTTTTTATATGGTTAGACTGGTTTTTCCCTGCTTTTATGTTCTGTTTGAATCTTGCTTCTGTGTTGGCAATAGCTTACCTATTTTGATCATATGTTCTTGTTTGTGGGATTAGGTTTAGCATCTTGATGGGGTGCCTCCACCCATTGAGTGGAGGCGTAAGTCAATCCCCCTTGATGTTTAGTCTGGAAAGTTTAGGCTAATTCTGTAATCTTTGTTGCGATTTGGGACACTGAAGAGGTCCACTGCCTCAATTGAAGGCACCTTATGACTGATCAATCCCCCTTTAGTTTCTGCTATGTGTTTTTGTGTTGCTGGATTGCTTGTTTCTGTCTCATTACTTATGTTTATTTTGTGGCAAATTGTTTAGTTTAGTTTTTGTCAATAGGGGGATTGACTAGTACGGTGCCTAACATTCAAGTAATGCTCAATAGATTCAGGTTAACCAAATTAATTGCTTATCAAATCACGAGCATTACAACATTTCCGATGATCAATACATCCTTCTCCGGCTGAGTTGTTATATTGGGTTATTTTGGTCACCCCTGGGACAATGATTTCTACACAAGTGATGGTTTGTCGAAACATGTTGATTGGATTATCAACCAAGAAAAAATGTTGTAAATGTTTATGCCTAAAATGTTGTATAGTTTGCTTAAATATTACCACTTTCGAGTGTTCTAATTTTTTTATTTTCTTCTTTTCATTTCACTTGTGTTTTTTATAGGAATATTACACAATTATGTTCGTAACATAAATAGCTAAATAAATTTTCGATGCGTTTAATTATCTCATATGATTCAAAATTTATATAACACAATTATATATAAGAATTAAGCCAAAATTTCGATTCCCAGGCATCTTCAAATTTAACATATGCTTAAGATCCAAGACAAAAAATTCCACTTAAAAAATAGAATCAAGATAAATTAAGAATTGAAGAAATTTATATTACAAAAAATTCGTATATGGGTTAATTGAGTGAAGTGGACAAGGAAAAAACGACAAATTCATGGTGCGAGTCAAAATTTCCTAGCTTTTAATACTGAGGATGAATAGGAAAAAAAAAAATATGAGTTTACAGGACAATTTACATAATAAAGATAATTAATTAGCCAAATATATGATAGATGTATGAACAATCGTGTAATTCCCTTTATGGAGGGAAAAATTATTTTAGATAGTAATCAATTAGGGAGACGGTTAAAAAACCACTTTAAATTGTAATCAATTTGGGAGATGGAGAAAAAATAGTTTCAAATTTCTATCAATTAGGGAGACGAAAAAAAAACACTTTCAAATTGTAATCAATTAGGAGTTTTCCGTATTTTAGATCGAAATACTTTTTTGTAGAATCAGCTAGGTGCTTGTACCATATATTAAAACTTAAACGTTGAGCGTAGATTAGGTAGAAAAAATTGGTAAGAAATAATTCTACATTCAAATAATATTTTCTGTTCATAACACAAATATAAATATTTTGTTCCGAGAAAATAATAATTGAATTCTTACAAAATCCTTAGTTTAATAAATGGGGGAAAAACGATCACTCCCCCTTTATGGGTCGAACAATACCTTCTAAAATTAGCAGAATCAAAATCAGTGGTTAGAGTAGCAACACGCTTGCTTATTACAATGTTCAACACTAAATAAACTCACCAGTGGTGGACTCGATAAATCGGCGTTTTGATATTAAAAATATAAACACTTACTTGGTTAGATGCCTCGTGGTGGCCGTTCCGGGGGACGGGGTAGGCATAGGTCAGCACCGGCCGCCGCAAAGATCGTGTGAACTCGGAACTCGGGGGCCGAGTTCATTCGGTTGTGTCATCTGGAGTGGGAAAAAGGTGGCCTAATGACAGGTCGGTTCTCGGACACTACACTGCAGCGCATAATGAATCGTCTCAATGGCCGGTATGAAGGGCTAACATATACCGTCACAAACCTAGAAAACAAGTTAAAGAACTACAAGCGTTGTTGGCGCATGATGCGAGAGAACAGATACAAATCTGGTGTTGAGTGGGACCCCGTCAAGGAGACGATTATTGCTGAGCAGGAGTATTTGGACGACCTTGCCAAAGTAATTTAATTTTTCTTTCATTATCCCTTGAATATCGTTCACTCAACTAAAATTGTGATGGCAAAACCCTAACATACTAGACATTAATGAGAGTCGAATTTAATTGATTGCAGCAAGCGGATGATTATCGTGGATTTATCCAGAATGGATGTCCCAACTGGGACAAGTGCGAGGACATGTGGCATAACTCAACTGCTTTAGGGGAGGAGGCCTTTTCATCTGGGGCGGGTCTTAATGCCGAGAACGATGCCGGTGATGCTGGGCCTGAAAGGGCTAACTACAACGCGTTCAACTTTATGGGAGCCTAAGGCCCGACTGATGAAGCTGGTCCGTCACAAGGACGTGGACGAACACCCACTGCTATAGATGCGCGTGTCGCACATGTTGAGGCTTGCGCTAGCTTCTCTTCATGGTCGTCGAGCAAGCGCGGGTCAGCCGGGAGGAAGGCCGATATCAAGGCATGCATGACCGAGATCAAACAAATAGCCCCCACACAGGCTATCCGATTGGCCGGGTACAGAGAAATTCGTGATGAGTCTACTCGTTTTGTGTGGCTGCATATGGATGACGACGAGAAGATGCAATTCTTGATGGCACTTTAGGCAAACGTTGTCTATTACTGGCTAGTTCTTGTGGTTGACATTCTAACTGTTTATGCTGGTTATTCGACTATTTATTTTGCGTGAGACAATTAATTGGCACCTGGATGGCGGGTGTAATTATTTTTATCAATGTCTTTTTAAATGTTTCACGTTCTACCGCTAAACCTCTGATCTAACTCAATACGACCCTAATTCATATCCTCCCTATTAATTGGTAATTAACATAATGTCAAAATTGTTACTTCCAGACATCATGTCCCATTCTAACTCAAATGCTTCTGAATCAAACACTGAAGAATCTGGCTCGTGTTCAGACAATTCTGAGGACAAAAGGGTTTCACATTTCGCGCTGAACGTCCTTCTGCAAAATCCACCCATTGTTCGTCAACCCAAAAACACGTCTATACTCCAGGGTTCCGATTGGGTTGCAGAGTTGTTATATGGACACCCAAGCAGGTTTTACGACCAGGCCCGCATGACCAAGGACTGCTTCTTTGCCCTTGTGAACACTCTAGTGAACCGCGACCTCTTGCCTAACTCGAGCAGGGCACATGTCTCGCCCATTGAATCGGTGATGATTTTTGTATGTATGGTTTGTATGCATCACCGCCATCGGGACGAGGAGGAGCGTGTGCAGCATTCAACGCAGACGATTAACGTGCATTTTCATCGCGTAATGGAGGCACTGATTGCTCTAGGTGGTGATTGGATAAAAACCCCTGACTATACAAGAGTCCCGCATAAGATTCTGATGGGCGATCGTTTTTTCCCATTCTTCGAGGTACTACTAATGTTTTTTACTAAAAATTGTTCATCATGTCCAAAATAAACTAAACCCCTAAAACAATCAACAAACTATGCGATTAAGCTTACATTTTCATTTTGCTACAGGGTGCAGTGGGTGCCATTGATGGCA
Organism: Ajuga chamaepitys; assembly: GCA_958295605.1. Taxonomy (NCBI): domain Eukaryota; kingdom Viridiplantae; phylum Streptophyta; class Magnoliopsida; order Lamiales; family Lamiaceae; genus Ajuga; species Ajuga chamaepitys. The sequence goes on from OY282504.1 coordinate 5,639,620, forward strand.
CTTTAATTCCTGCAAGAGTGCCCTCAGATCGAGACACGGCATGGATAACGCGTAAAGGGACAAAGTGTCAGAATGCTTGTGCTATAGTTGACTTTGATATGTTTTTTTACATACGTATATGCCGGTTGGGAAGGGAGCACTCACGATGCATGAGTATTGATGAAAGCTCTGGAACTGGACGAGTCCTTCAGCTGGCCACCAGATGGTCAATAAGAAATTCCTGGACATTCTCCATATTTACCTAATTATACGGAAAATTTATTATATTTGTTGAGTTGACTAACCATCAATTCTACATTCTACATTTAGGTAGGTATTACTTGGCTGATGCTGGCTACACAAACTACGAGGCATTCTTGGCACCATACAGACAACGCGCTATAATCTACCCGAGTTTCATGGTAACCCAAACCCTCTGGACAGGAAAGAGTTATTTAATCACAAACATTTGCAACTGAGAAATGTGATCGAGCGTGCATTTGGATGCTTGAAGAGCCGTTTTCCGATATTGGCACACGGAATGCCCTGTTATCGAATTGGGAATCAGCCTAGGATTGTTGTAGCTTGTTGTGTCCTACACAATTTTGTAAAGGCATTTGGCCTACCAGACCCTATATTGGAGCTGGATGCGCAACACTACCACCCGGATGAACTAATTTTCTCAGGGTCATCATACCCCACACCAGCAGCTATTCATGCGCAAAATGCCACAAGGGACGGGATTGCCCAAGCTATGTGGGAAAGACACATAACCCAAACTTTGATTGACGGGTTGATCTAGCCCTTGATTTAGTTTTTATTAGTCGGTATACAGTGTCCTAAATTATTTTTGAATTATGTTTAATTATAATATTATAATAATTTTCTAGACATGTTGGCAATGATAAAAAAATTAATTTTGAAATTTGTTTGTAGGGAGGAATGAACTCTGGTAAATAAAGGTTTAAAAAAACACAATTTTATTTTTTAATATAATTTAAAAATTAATAAATTATTTTCCAAAATTTGAATAATAAAAATATTAACAAATCAAATTATTTAAACAACCAAACAACAAACATCAACCATCAATCCACTAACTAGCTCTTACATCATCAATCAAACATAATTCTCAATACAACTTTAATCAATTACCAATCATTCACTAACTACCTCTTACACACATCAAATCACCTTTACCACCTTTTATATTATAATCACCTCACAACCCAATCTCCAACCAACATAAACAAACACTAACTTATTTACCCCCAACCTAAATATTCCACTTTATTCCTCACAGTCTACAGTACTCCAGCCACCCACAGCCTTAAACAAACAGGGCCTTTATGTTGGGATTTAAAACTAGAATTCTTTAATCCACTTAAATCGAAGCATATTCTACACTCTTTTTATTACTCTATTCATCTCTCCATTTCCAGCATAGTGGTTGCACCTTTTTGTAAATGCTATCATATTTCATTCTAAAACAAACACAATGTCTAATCCATCATTTAAATTCAGACGTTCTAAAATTTAAACGTTTGAATTTCCTACGTCCTCAATCCATAAACAAACATATTATTAATTTGTTAGTTAATTAGATAATGGTATAATCAATTATATAAGTGAGCTTGTTTATTGATTTCACATATTCATAAATTTAAATCTCGACACAATCTTTTTAAAATAAGTGTAAAAAATATCCAACTGACTTGACATTAATTTGTGTTCAGCTAGATTAACATTTACTTAAACTTTATTCGACTCAAGTATAATATTGAAAGTTTGATAATATTTAAATAATTTTAAATAAAAGTACATTCGACATTTGTTTATGGCTTTCCATGCCTGATGAGACGTGACAATTCAATTCAAATAATATTATATAAACTTTTAATGCATTTTGATCACTTTTTATCGATCATTTGATATTGTTTTATTAATATCATCTCATTTTCAAAACAAACATTAAATTTAAAATTCATGTCATCAAAATTTTTACGTTGAATTTTCCACACCCACTCAACCCATAAAAAAAACATACTCTAAATAAAAGAATGATCAAATAAATCAAGAATACCAAATGTATCTTGAAATATTTTGACGAATTTCTGAAAATCTTTAATGGAGAAAGCTAGACCACAAACTCCCCTCTCTCTCTCTCTCTAAAACGACAAGAACTCTTGAAAGTCGAAACCAGAGACCAGCAATGCAATCAAGCTGACCAATAGAAGCACGCCACGTGTCAACCACACATTTAACTCATAGATTTCATTGGATGAGATGAGCTTCAAATTCAATCACTCTCCCTCAAATTATATAATCTCCAACCTCATCTCTCTCTCTCTACTGCTCCACCAAAACTCCAACGATGGCCGCAGAAATGGCGTTGGTAAAACCCATGCCCAAGTTCAGCACCAGCTCCACCCCAAGATTCTCCAGCACTAGATTCTTTGCCGTCAAAATGTCGTCCACCGCCACCCCACCGCCGCCGACGAAGAAGAAGGTTCAGAAGAAAGAAATTAAGGAGACACTCTTGGCGCCACGGTTCTATACAACGGATTTCGATGAAATGGAGCAGCTATTCAACACGGAGATCAACAACAACTTGAATATGGCGGAATTCGAGGCGTTGTTGCAGGAATTCAAGACTGATTTCAATCAGACACACTTCGTGAGGAACAAGGAGTTCAAGGAGGCTGCTGATAAGATTCAGGGGCCGTTGAGGCAGATCTTTGTGGAGTTTCTGGAGAGGAGTTGTACCGCTGAGTTTTCGGGTTTTCTGCTTTATAAGGAGCTTGGAAGGAGGCTTAAGGTATATATATGCTTGACCAATTCGTTATTGTTTTTGTCATAGTATTGTTTGTATAATGCTGGTGGTATTCGTGTTTTAGTTGAGTTCAACTCTTGATTTTGCTTACTTGTGTTAACTGCTTGTTACTTGTGATGCATAATTAAGAATAAAGAGTTGTGTTTTTCAGTTTGAATTGGATAATTGAAGTGAACTATATGAAACTGCATTGTGTTGCAATTTGTTGTTAAAATGGCGCGCTTGGTCTTTGAAATATGGTAGATTTCCGATTGCATAATATATTTTTTCTCCTAAATTTCTTCTCCTTGCATTCATAGGATCAACTTTTGCAGACATAATTGCTTGCATAGTTTATTGCTTGAGGTTTCAAATTTTCGGTAGCTAGTGTGTGTGTTTGTGTGTGTGTGTGTGAGAGAGAGAGAGAGAGGGAGAGAATTAGGCCCATATTTTCTGGAGATCCTCGAGTATAAATTCCTATATAGTCACAAAGGAGAGCCTAAAAGCTTCTCATTTATACGTGCGTTTCTGATCTCCACTTGGGTAGTACCCGACTGGATAGCATAGAATTAGTCAGGATATTAATAGGCTTATCAGGTGTTTGCTTAGCTAGGTGAGGATTAAATGTATTTTACATCTTTATCTCAGATAAACTTATTATTGTTTGCTTTGCAGAAAACGAACCCTGTGGTTGCTGAGATTTTCTCTCTCATGTCACGGGATGAAGCCCGCCACGCAGGGTAAGTTGCAATTTCGTCGTTTGTCTATCTCTCAGAGAACCCACCATGAATGCTGGAATATAATGTTTCTTGATCTTCTTACCAGGTTTCTGAACAAAGGTTTATCCGACTTCAACTTGGCCCTGGACTTGGGATTCCTCACAAAGGCCCGAAAGTACACTTTTTTCAAGCCCAAGTTCATCTTCTACGCGACTTACTTGTCTGAGAAGATCGGGTACTGGAGATACATTACCATCTACAGGCATCTTAAGACAAACCCCGAATACCAATGCTATCCGATTTTCAAGTACTTTGAGAACTGGTGCCAGGATGAGAATCGCCACGGTGATTTCTTTTCCGCTCTGATGAAGGCACAGCCGCAGTTCCTCAATGACTGGAAGGCCAAGTTGTGGGCCCGCTTCTTCTGCCTCTCTGTAATGACTCGACTTCTGCTGCTATTGTTTCTTCAAGAATTGGTGGTTGTGTTCTTACATGTTTGATGATTGAATATGCAGGTTTATGTGACAATGTACCTTAATGACACCCAACGGACAGATTTCTATGAAGGCATTGGTCTCGACACTAAGGAATTTGACATGCATGTCATCATTGAGGTAATTCTTTCGCGTTTTCATTTGATTCAACTAGTTTCCCAAGGTTTTTTCATCTTCTTTTGTTGTTGCAACTTATCGATTTACTGGCCGTACCGTCTCAAGGCAAGACCATGGTCTCACTTTGCGTAAAATGTCAATTTTTTCAGTTTCATGCTCTAGAATTACAAGAATAATATGCATAATTTTTTACTTTTTTCGGCAGACAAACCGCACAACAGCAAGAATCTTCCCTGCTGTACTCGACGTGGAGAACCCGGAATTCAAGAGGAAGCTGGACAGGATGGCGGATATCAACAGCCAAATACTCGCAATAGGGAACACCGACGATATTCCCTTAGTGAAGAACTTGAAGAGGATTCCCCTCATTGCTGCTCTTGTGTCCGAGTTACTTGCTGCCTATCTCATGAAACCCATCGACTCTGGCTCAGTAGACCTTGCTGAGTTGGACCCACAACTCGTTTACTAATCTCCCCTTTTCGTGTATCCCCTCAACCGGTAGAGTAGTGTATGCAGTTTATCATTGTATAAAAGTTTGTCATACGAAGCAGAGACATTGTATGAAATCTGATACTTTGCAGTTTTCTGAGTGCTAAATGAATTGATTCTCATATTGAATTCTTGAATTTTCTGTTTACAGAATAAATAGTAGCTAAAATTGAACCAACACTATACAAGTAACAGTTAGATATCATTTCAATCAGATTTTTCAGCCTTTAGCTGTGTTTTTGCGTCTTTCTTAGCACCTGAGGCCTCGTCCTTCTTAGGTCTGTATAGTATTCCAAATAGCCATACAGCTACCATAGAGGCTTCGACCGGTGCAAGCCAATAAACAATCAAGTGCTCTTTCGTGATATGTTCCCCCTGTGCAAAAGCCCATCCAATTACCTGAGAAGAGTAACAGATACGATAATGATCATTTTGACAGTCGTTCCAGAGTAAAGCCGAGATAGAGAGAGATATAGAGAGTTACAGAGGCGGGATTCATGCATCCCCCAGTTAGCTCAGAGCCAAGTATGTGAAGAGTGAGTTTGGAGAGACTGGAAATCCAAGTTTTCATGAAGAAACTGTCGGTAATCTTTCGAGTTAGACTGAGGGAGATAATGACGATCATGAATGTTAGAAGACCTTCTGTCAATGCTCCAGTCGCAATGTCTACGTTCAAGCGTGGCCCACGTCCTATTTCAGGAAAGGTGGAGAGGATGAGCCTCACACCATAAATTGACCCAACCACCTTTACATGAGAAGCAATGACAATAACAGATACGAAAATAATCAGCTTTTGGTAAAGATATTAATCCATAACAGATACCACAAATATACTGGCATGTCTGCGAAGAATATCCAAAACTACGAAAAATAGAACATCATTAACGGCCACATAAGTAAATAGACTTGGATTGAACGAGAAAAAGTGATGCTTGTTATCATAGAAGGTCAAAACATCTCAATCCACTGAACGAACACAGAACCAACACGACTACTGGAGTAACTCAAAAAATGAAAAGGAGAAAGTAAAACAAAAGAGGGTAATGTAGGGTACTGAAATAACTGAAGAGGATTTACAATTTCCGCAAACATTAGCATGTCCTCCTACTCATTCTGTTGCCATCTCATATATTCAGTGTATGCTTTAGAGCCTATCAGCAATAATGTTGAATCTTCGATCAAGCAAGAACCAGAAAAGGCAGAAGTTGTACTAAGTTTCAAAAAACGAAAACTAGCTCCCATTTGCAAATAAATCCCATTCCAAACAGGGATGGATTTAGTTCCAAATCCTCAATATATAAGAATCACGTTACTTCTTTAGAGTTCGCCCTCTTTGATTGTGAAATTTTGTTCTGTGTACTTCATATTATAATTAAGATTGTGTTGGATAGAGAGCTTTAAAATGCATGGATTTTAAAACTCAAGATAGAAGAAACTTGAAATCCACTCAAATTCTTCGAAAAATAACTCAAAATGAATCCAACATCAGCAATGGATTTGAGATTATGAATTTAAAAATCATCATTGAATCCTTCCATCCAAATGCAACCTAATAGAATTTCGCCATCCTCATGAAGAAATCATAGATTCATCCACGATTCGAAGTAATAATACATGACCATCCAGATAAATGTACCATGATAATTAGCGCTTAACCAAACATAAATTGCATTTCCCATTAAAAAGCAAAAGAATAAAAAACAGAAAGAGGGAAAAATGAACCTGTGCAGGGATTCTGGCACCAATGGTGAACAAGAAATTGGAGAAATCTCCAGAAATAGCGGCGGGTAACACGTTGAGTGGATTGTAGGAGCCGCCATTAGTGAGCTTGCCCATGAATGCAAAGAAGAACATGCTGAGAATGGAGAGAGCATATTTAACAATCTCGCCCTTTACTTGATGACCATCGTAACCTAACACCCCGTGCACAATAATTTTGACGAGCACGCTTGACCAGACATACATTAATGACAACGCGAAATCAGCCGCCAGCAACCGCCGACCGCCCGCCATTTTCGGTGGTCGGAGAAACAGACGGCAACAAATCAGATGTGGGGAATGGTGAGGTTGGTTCTGATGGCTTGATACAGGTGTAAGTAGTTACCAACTTACCATATTCGGACAAAGTAAGCTCCAAACCTCCATTTTCGTCCGTTTCTTGGGGGTAATTTCTTGTGCGTTTTTTCTACCCTACCCTCATGGATATTAACCACATATCCAATGGGTAAGGTAGAATTAACTTTGTGGCTGTAATAATTTTCCATCCTTTTATTTATTTTCTTTAATTTGGGTTGGAGTGGCGATTGCAAGTGTATGTTTGATTGTGATTGATACAATCGCAAATGCGTTGGCCCAATCTCTATCTATGTTGAGATTAATACAATCGCAAATGTGTTGGCCCAATCTCTATGTATGTTTGTTTTCATGATTTGCCACAATCATCCTCAAATTTCCTATTTCTCTTTAATCATTAAACCAATCATTAATAACAATATCTTAGACGCATCACATCATCCTCTTATACGCATCACATCATCTTTTACAGTTTAAAATTATATCCTACACTACAACCTCTACCTCAACACTCAAACAAACATCACTCTTTAAAATATTATAGTTATTCATTTCGAAGAAGAAAAACAAAATGAATAGAACATTTATTTGAAATGTTCACAAACTAGTAATTCAAATTTAATAAATTAAACGAAAAATATTATTAATTATTTTTTGTGGAAAAGAAAAAGAAAATAATAATAATAATAATTAAGAAAAAATATCAATTTATATGTTTTCGACATATATTTTTTTATATTAAAATTAATTATCCCAAAAATATTTTTTACTCACATTAATATTTTTATTTATATAATAACCATAAAACATACTAAAAATATCATATTTATTCATTTTGAATAAAAAAAAGGAAAATGAATAAAACATTTATTTGAGAGGTTCATAAACTAGTAATTCAAATTTAGTAAACTGAACGAAAAAATAATTAATTATCTTTTTTGAGAAAAAAAAACGAAAATAAAGCAAATATAATAAATAATTAAGATAAATGTCAATTTATTATTTTCCACGTTTGTTTAATATTTATTAAAATTAATAACCCCAAAATATTTTTTACTCATATTAATATTTTTATTTATATAATAACCATTTAACATATTAAAAATTAGGAAAAATTGGTAAAATATCCAGTAAGTTTGTCATATTTAAGAAAATACTCTCTAAATTTGGCTATTTTAAAAAATATCTCATAACTTACAAAAAATTGTTAAAAATAACCTGCGACCAGTTGTAGCCAGTAATTCATCCGCTCACAGCCTGATGTGTAAAAAAACTGATGACGTGGCACTCCAAAGGCCACGTCGACGTCAGAATGGGGGACGCCAAATTAGTAACATAATAATTCACTTTACTCTCTCAAATCGCGATTTACAGCAATTGACTTCATCATCACCTCTTATGTTGTAACCATAATCAAAGTATTTAACTTCAAATCTTCAACAACTTCTCTCTCGCATCTCCCTAGTGCAGTTGTGTAACCACATGGATCTAGTCGATCAATCAATATTTTCCATTAGGAAAAATGGATTGTATGCAAAAAAAAAAGTTACGAAAATCCCCAAAAATGGAATTGAATCCCTAAAACTCTCTTTGCCGATGAATCGCGCAATAAGCTCTGTTCCCAATCCGGATCTCGAACGCCTCTTCTTCCTCATTTTTCATCGATAAATCATTACAACCTAGTTTTCGTCTTCTTAGATTTTAAAAACTCTGCAGCTCTGATTCCATCGTCTCATTAATTTACTGTTAAAATCGAGTTTCTTCTTCTTTGGGGAGTTGATTAAAAACTTGCAGATTCGATTCCATCAGCGGAGTATTGTCTCATTGATTTACTTTTAAAATCGAGATTCGTTAGAAGACTTGCAGCTTTGATTGAGTTTCGTCTCAATGATTTACTGTTAAAATCTAGTTTTCTTCTGCTGAGATTCGTATAAAACTTGCAGCTCTGATTCGATTGGTGGAGTTTCGTGAAGCAGAGGTGATGAAGAAGTACAACATGATGAAGAAGTTCTAATTCCATTTGGTCATGTGCGACCGATTTTCGGCAAATTCTACCCTACCCACTTGGGTACTACCCAAGTGGGGAGATTCACCATTCATTTTGCTATTTATTTAAATTAAAAATACACTCACCCTTGATTTTCAACACATCTTTTATGATGTGTGGTGGATCCCCCACTTGGGTAGTATCCAAGTGGATAGGATAGAAAAAGCCCCGATTTTCCCCCATTATGACGTCGACGTGGCCTCTGGACTGCCATATCACCATTTTTTTACACATCAGCCTGTGACCAGATGGATTACAGACTATAACCGGTCGTAGGGCATTTTTGAACATTTTTTTTTTAAGTTATGAGACATTTTTAAAAATAGCTAGATATTTGCTTAGATATGACAAATTTATGAGATATTTTTATCAATTTTCCCTAAAAAATATCAAATATAAACAATTTTAACTTAACAACAATTAAACATCACCTATCAACAATCATACACATCATCCATCAATCACAAATTGCAATACTACTTTAATCATTAAATCAATCATTAATAGCAATCTCTTACACACATCACATCACCTTTTACAATTTAAAATTATATCATACACTACAACCACTACCTCAACCATCCAAACAAATATCACTCTTTAACACTCACAGTCACTAACTCCAGCCACTTTCCACAGCCAACTCAGCCACTCTCAACCCCAACCAAACATACCGTAAATAAATTTATGTATAGGCTATTAATACTCCTATTTTTTAAAATATGAGTTTGATTACAAAAGCTGAATATGTGTCAAGTGAAAGTAATGGACTAGATTAGGATATGGGCTTTAGTTAATTAATAAGTTATATTGATTAATTAATTAAAGCACACCAGAATATTAGACTCATATACCTAGGGTATATGAACTATATATATACATATCTATTCCCTACTGCAGGGATGAATGAATCTTGCCAGTAAGAAACATCAAAGAGTTCAATAAGGGATTTCCTAGCAATCACTTATTGAACGATTGTACCGAGGATAGTTCCTGCGGTGGACGACATACACGTGGATACCTGAAGTGGTGAATCAATCGCTCAATTATGTTCGGTTAATTACGCACAAATAAGTTATTCCAACATTAGCATAATCAATGCTCAACGTTTAATTCAATTATAAACACGATCATAATTGTTGATTGTTTATTCCGCTGCGTACGTTAGATGTAGTTGAGAATTAATAACAGTGGTATCAGAGTCCGGGGCTCGATTTATAATTGATTTTCATTTCAAATTAATTGTGGATTAGTTTTATGATTCAATTTCTGTTTTGAAATTATTTCTTAATTTTTTTCTTCTGAAAACATATTGAACGGAAAAGAGAAACAATTTTGTAACTTGGGTTTGGACTATTTTTAAGCAAACAAACTCTTCAAAATGCAAAACTGGTTTTGAAAACTATTTTTCACGTTAATTTTCCCGAAATCAAACTAGACCTACTATCCGTCTGCCGGAGCGGCAACGACGGCGTTCGTCGTTGTTGCGCTGCGGATGTGGCTGTGCGAGGTGGGTGGCGGAGGGACCGGGCCTGCTGAGTTGAGCGCGATGAACGATGGCAGCAGCGGTAGCGTTTGGCTGCTGTTGCGCGCATCGAACGATGGCCGTGGCGCCGGCGACAACGGTTTCTCCGCTGCGCGCGAAGAACGACAGTGGCGACGACAACATTTTACCTGCGGCTGCGCGCGTTAAACGACGACAAAGGCGGTTGCTGCGCGCGTCGAACAACAGCGCTTGGCGGCAGCGTCCGCCGTTGCTGGCTGCGATTGCACACAAAAGAATAAAAAACTCTTTTTTACCCACAACTTATAATTTGAACAAATCTACCCACTTTGACTTTTAATTTCCCTGATTTTACAGTCAGGGTTGACGGGGTAAAATCAGTTTTCTCTTCCTTCTTTTATTTACCCATCGTTACAAAGAAAATAATACTCTCCACGATGGAGGCAGTAAAATCGTGAACATCTTTTCATCCTCTAAATCGTGGATAAATCGTTCGAATCTTTCCCAATCATGTGAAATCGTGGACGAAAAATGCAAAGGAGGTTAATTTTGGGCGATAGTGACACCTCTACCGATGACGGCGAATCTCCATCCCGTCTACTTGTTTCCGCCGCCGCCGAAGAAACACCCACACCAGAGGACGCCACCGTCTCCGCCGCGGCTGAGGATTCTCGACGTCGGGAGTCTTCCACTGCCGTAGAATCTGGAATCCGATCTCTTCACGAGGTTAGTAACGATTATTTCTTGGGTATGTCAGATAAGGATTCAGATTTGTGACGATTTCTATTTGTTTCCCGATTTGTTTAAAGATTCACAATATTGTTTCACGATTATTTCGTAGGATGTTTCACGATTTTGTTTAAATCTGGAATCCTATCAGTATCAACACCTCTATCTGGATGTTTCACGATGTTTCACGATTTTGTTCACGATTATGTTTCACGATTATCTCTAACGATTCTATTTTCACGATTCTGTTTCACGATTTTGTTTCATGTGGTTTGTTTCACGATTTTGTTTTAACGATTATTTGTTAGGTTGTTTAAAAGTTTTCGTAAAATCTGGAATTGTATAAAAGAAGAGATTCTGTAATGATTTGTTTGTGTAAATCGTTCTGTAACGATTTGTGTGTATAAAAAGTTTATTGTTTCAAGATTTGTTTAACGATGTGTCTTTGTAACTTGTTAGGTTGTTTCATGATTTGTAATCGACTTTGTTTAACAATTTGTGTGCAATCGTGAAACGTGTCTAATCGTTAATGCTAACTGTTAATGAAAATTTACTTATTCAATATTATTGTAATTCATTTAATAATTTATTACAAGTAGCTAGTGTAATATTTTAATAGTTTTTTCATGAATTGATTTATTTATGCTACTCTCATTTTCAAGTTGCCCCAAACTTCACCATTTTTATTTATAATTCAAACTGCTATATATGTTATGCAGCTTGATACATTATGAAAATTTTGGATATTTACAATTTTATATGATATTTGCTAATAGCATCAACATTTGTAAGTGGTGTGTAATTATGGATTTTTTATAATTAGCAATAATGGTGCACAAAATATTATTATTGAGGATATGATTAATTATTTAATTATTTATTCGTGTAATTATTAATTTTTTAAATATTACTAATCTACAATTTAAAACAGATCAATTTTAATTGGAAGAGGGTAGACTTTATTGGTACAAAGGCATACATCAGTGGCTATGTTCGGCTGTCTATAATTGATGACATTAAGGAAGAGTTAAGACTTAACGGTGCTAATGCTTATACGGAATTTGAGCAGAGCTGTTTTGGGCATTTTCTACGGGCTGACACCCGTGCCATCTGTTGTAATTCTAGTATGCACGCACTTTTGAGTAGGGAGGTGGTGAGGGATAATGCAGTCCCTGATGAGTTTTGGTTTAGGGTTGGAACACGATCGATAAGATTTTCTAAGTACGAGTATAGTTTGGTGACTGGACTTCGATTTGGGGATTCAGTTTTTTATCCGAATAGGGATTACACTCCGCCTGCAGGAGGCATCTATCGTAGATACATAGCCGGACTCCCTAATAAGAAGGTAGACGATATTAGAGATGAATTTTGTGCTGGCAAATTTAGACAGCAGTCCGAAGACGCAGTTAAGGTCGCGAAGGTGTTATTATTGTACTATGTGATCTTCGGAGTGGACGGTCAATAGACTTCAGTCGAGAGTTGGGTTTGGGCGTTAATAGAGAATTCGAATATGTGGAGAATTGGCCGTGGGGCAAGTACTCATATCAAATTCTTCTGCATTACATGAGAGAGCTTCCACTTACTCTTCCCAGTCAAAAGAATGGTTGAACACCCAGCTACCATTCTTATGGTTGCACGTTAGCAGTGATGGTAAATACTTCATTTTATAAATTATTGTTAATCTTCTAATATTATTATTATTATTATTATTATTATTATTATTATTATTATTATTATTATTATTATTATTATTATTATTATTATTATTATTATTATTATTATTATTAAATTTTTTATTTTTTTTTAAATTTTTTTATTGATCTCTTTTATTAATTCATTTTTATGTAGGTGTGGATTTGTGAGGCTATACCAGAGCTCGGTCGGCACTATGGTGAGATTGTGTCCGTTGATGCGCTCCCACGTTGCAATCGGTGGAGATTTCTCAAAGTCACAGGTGATTTCATGCAAACTTTCGATGAAAATGTAAGTAGTTTTTTTATCACTAATTTTTTATTTGCATCTTTGTAGTATTTTAAATTTCTATTTGTGTTTTTCTTTTATGAAGATTGCTTGTAGCGAGATGCTACTCCCGACGACAGAGGAAGGTGAGCAATTTTATTGGCAAGGCATTGACGCGGATCTATCACAAGGAATAGTCCAATATATTCACCGGGAGTCGACTTTCAAGAGGAAGCGGACAAATGTCGTTGTTCCTCGTAGTGTACGAGGACGACGAGGACCCAAAGGACGTGATCCTTCCACTAGGAACACTGTTGTTGATGAAGAGGCAGTACCGCAGACGACATGCGCTCAGCAGACCCACATAGAGACAGGTGCAACTGGCAATCGACGGATCTTAAGGACGAGACGACATCGTATATCGAATGTAGACACAGGAGCTCAGCTCCCTAGAGCTGATAATTCGACTCATGTAGGAGCATCTGATCATCCACCTGCTCCCAACAGTACTGGAGATATCACATGCACCGTTAACATAGACGATTTGTTCAATCGTCTCAATGCTAGTCTCTCCGAGAGTCTCACTGACACTGTTACCCGACTCATTGACAAGAAATTTGAGGCTATGCAGAAGGATTTATCATATATGATTAAATCGTCTATGCACGCGTGGTACGCAGGTACGAACAATACTTTTGATATATTTGGAGATATAAGCGATTTACCGAGCAGCCAGGGGACAGGAATTCGAGCCGCACATGTACATCATTCATATCCAGGGAAGACTTACGAGCCTGCCCTAGTCCGCCCGACCCCATCAACCGCTCCAACTGTTGATACATCACTACCAGTTTGTACTGAGGGAGATAGTCGGAGCAATCCATCGCAGACTATATCACCCGTCAAGTCTCACCAATCCCCTCCACATGCATATCCATCCTCTACACCGCCCGTTGTAGTCATGCAGGATTGTCATCGGCCCGAGACAATGCCCGTGGACATCCATCCCTCTGATGTACAAAACACATCTTCTTTATCAGCTGAGCAGACGCCGGTCATCCAAGAGCATTGTATCCCTCCACTTACGTCTACATCCTCTCTGCCCGTTGTAATCACGCAAGATGATCTACAGACTGAAACGATGGCACAGCCAGTGGACGTTCATCCCTATGGCGCTGCGTTGGTCCCTTCACTATCTTCTACTCCTATGAGGACACCTGAACTTCCATCTCCTACAGTAGATGTTGGTAGTAGCAGGACGAGACACGACTCTCAGTCCGTGAGACCACTGGGGCCCGTGGAGATACTTCTTGACTCGGATAGCTCGCAGGATAGTGATGATGATATTAAGATTGTTCGGCCAAAAAAGCATTCCTCCAAGTTGTTGATTCCTTTCACAACATTTGAGAAACGGAGGACGGACTCTTCGTACGAGGATTATGTCAATTGGAAGTCAACACTTGAAGAGTGAGTTTTAATTATCATGAAAAATAATACATTTTCACATAGAATGTACCCTTTTTCGTCTAAGCTTTAATATTATTATTTTGCTTCGGTCCTTTTCAGGAGAAATGTGGGTATTGGTTTTGGCGTGGGAAGGAAGTTCTTTCAGGATTGGGAGGATCCTACAAAGTTCTTGGAGTCAGAGGTACCATAAAGGCATAAAATTAGTTTACAAGTTGTATATTAAATTTTTAAATTAGTTTAATGTTATTTAATTTGCTGTTATATTATTTTAAATTATTTTTTAACACGTAAATGCATATTTGGCCATCCTCCAGTCGGATCCTGAGTTCATGAACTTGATGGTTCCTAAATATGTTAAAGACAATGTCCTGATCATTGATACTGGTTTCCTAGTAAGTATTGAGTTCCCTATTTGTATAATTTCTTTTTGCTACTACTTTCTCCTATTTCCCAAAATATATTTCCTTTCAATGTCAATTGCAGGATGTTATCAAACTTGTTTGGAATGATCACCATGGCTATGAGCTTCCTACACACATGTTGGATGATACAGTGGCTGAGACCTTTACAAAAGAACAATTGGGAAAATTGATCAAGTATGTGCAAGGGGAATTCCTTATGTGACGCAACGTTGGACCATGGAGCCAGTATCAGCAGGTAAATTTCCATTAAGGTTTTTTATCTTTTCAATTTCAGTTTAATTTTTAACAATTTTATTATAAATTCTATTTTTGTAATAGGTACTTACCCTATGGAACATCGACAATGCCCATTGGTGTTGTGTACGGTTCGATCTTAGGAAAGCCAGGGTCGTTTTGTACGATAGCTTACATCATAAGTTCCAGGCAGATGATTATTTACGTAGGAGAATCCAGTCACAACCTATCCGTCGTATACTGCCTTTGGTACTGCATCATGCAGGTTTCTACGACGAATGCCCTCAGTCATACAAGAAACTTACCCAGTGGAAGTTCAAGATGGCTAAAGACACTCTTTGCTTTAGGCAAGCAGACGGGGTGTCATGTGGTCCTTTCTCATTGAAGAACATAGAGTTATACTTGGCTAAGCGCATAGAGAGGAAAACTATTGAGGAAAATATCTACACGATGCGTTCTCAGATGGCACTTGTTATTTATGGATGGAGCACCAATGTGGAGACGATTAGTACTGATTCGTCCATGTTTTTTGGATCATAGGATTGTACTACTTTATATTGCTAATGACCACTTAATATTTTTTGGATCATATTAACGATAACTTCTCTTTCTGATTATGTTATTACAAGCATTTGCTACAGGATCATGGTGCAACACTTTTAGTTTTAGTTATTTTTAATTTGACACATCATTCATATATAAGTAATTCATTTAGTAAAATTTCATGTTCTTTTTACTTGGATGAGACATTAACATTTGAAATATAACATTTATTTCAGGATAATAATATATTTAAATTTAGAGGTGGCAAAATCGATTCGGACTGAAATATAACGTTGGCCTGACTTGCCACACGTCGAATTTAATTATGATGGTTGGAATAATCTCAATGTTAATTTTCACGAGGTTAACTATCAAATATTTTATTATTACAATTTTCAAGATGAGGTAATCACATGTATAGTTAAAAACTGGAAATAGAAAAAACTTACAAGTTTCATGATGGTAATCATTAAACTTAAAACATGTTAAAATGCTTTTACTTGTTCACGATATTAACGATTTTAAATTGTTCATGATTTTAATTCAATTTATTTGCTTTAATTTGTTCAGGATTTTAATACAAATTGTTCACGATTTTTATTTGTTCACGATTTTAAAATGTCCACGGTTTTCAAATTTTAACGATTATAATCGTATTACAAAATCGTGAAAAAAAATAATAATTACTATCAAATAGTGAAGACATTATAATATTCGTTAAATATTCTATTCTTAAATATTATAATCGTTAAACTATTATAATAAATAAAATATTATAATTATCTTAACAATTATAATACATGTTAAGATTGCTCATAAAGGTTCACGAATGGATGAAGCACATACAATTTAAGCCTTGTGATATAAGTCAGTTTAATTCGTACATAACCACAAAAATCTAATTTGCACTTAAAGATTACTTGGAATGCTCCCACGACCTGGAAAAAAAAAAAAAAAAACACTCTCAATTTATTAATAAGTGGATGAACAATGCAATATTTTATTAAAATTGCCCAAAATACTATTGGAATAATCCAATCTAATATATAAAATTAAATTAATACACTTAATTAAGTACCTCTCCACTACAGTCACGGGGTTGGCGGAAGATTAAGGTCAGGAAGTTGAGTGCATTTAGGACGAGTATGTTCCTCGGATTGACATTTGTTACATTTCTTTTTTTTTTTTTTTTTTTGTTGCGTTTTGTTGGCTGAGCAGATTGACTTGTAGCTCTCAAAGGTACGTTACATGTACAATGTACTCGATTGTGTCCACCTATGTGACACCTCCCACACAATTGACTTTTACGTGGACGTGTAGACGACTCTGCACCTGATGGGTGACGACTCTCTTTCGGCCATCTAGCTTGTCTGGGACTTTCCGGAGGCTCACAAACTTTAGCAAGAATATCTGCGTCCACAACCCACTGTGTGGGATCAGGAACCAGCATCACTATACCAGCCCACATGCCTCTGAGTGCCAATGTCTTGTAAAAATCCGTAACATATGCATGTTGATAGTGGTTCACGTGCCTATTAATAAGTACTATATGTAAATACTATAAAATAGACAAGTAGTGGCATAAAAATAAATATTAAATAGACAACCAGTACCTTATAGCTGCAGTTGCATGTGAGCGTGGCATTAATTCATAATCGAATTTCCTACATGTCCAAGTCCATTCAGCCAAATTAACGACGAATATCTTCCTGTCATCTTTCACCTTGTACAAGCAACTAGAAAGAAACTCAACACCCACTGTCCATCCCTCCTCAATAGAATCCAAAAGCTTTTTCGATGCCCATTCCGTCAACAAATCTACTCTCTCATTTGCAAGGCTCGCCGCTTGCTGAACCACTCTTCGATAACTGTTCTTGCAAGTTCAAGTACGGAACAGACAGGCAATCATCTCGCCCATAAGAGACAGATGTTAAAAGTCTCTGCAGCATTGGAAGTCATGAAATCAAATCTGCGCACACTACACATAGTACGACTCCATCTACTCTGCCCAAGATACTTTAATAGATCATATGCAAGCTTACTTGTGATTTTCAGGTTATTCTAGTACCTATTGTAGTCCTCATGACTATAACAATAGGACATCCTGTTGAAAATGCCTACTACATGTTGCTCGAACCTAGCCAAATTGTTTTGAAGATGGTAGCAACATAGACCATGTGAGGCCTCCGGAAATACTTCACATATAGCAGCACTGATACCCAAATATCCGTCCGAAACAATAAGAAATTGAGGAGGGCAACCATACGCTAATCTGAGTCTCTTCATAAACTACATCCACGATTCCTCTGATTCCAAATCGCCAATTCCAATGGGTAGAGGAAAAATCTGATCGTTCCCATCTTTTGTCACAGCAACAAATAAAATTCCACGATATTTCCCCTTGAGGTGTGTTCCATCCACAACAATCACAGGGCGACTGTATTGAAGCCCGTCAATCGATGCCCCAAGTGCATAAAACACATACTTGAACACACCACGTGAATCAACCTCCAGATCCGTAACATAATTAGGATTACACTTACCTAGAACATGTAAATAGGAAGGGAACCTTCTAAATGAGTCCTGGTCATCTCCGAAGATCGAAGCCATAGCATGATTTTTGGCACGCAAAGCTACGCTATAACGAACATGTAATGAATGCTCTTTCTGCAAGAAATTCATCATTATCCTTGGAACAAGTTTGGTTCCCTCAACAAGTAAGTTCTTTTCAAACATTTCACCAAGTAGCTTCGAGGGCAACTGTTGAGGTGCATTTCGGTTTGGATCAAAGCGGCAAGTATGCACATCTAGTTTAAAAACTCTCCAAATATCACCTTTACCACTAGCCTTCATTATAAAATCACATCCTTCATGTTTACAAACGGCGCAATATCGACTCTTATCCGATCGACTGACCCGATACTTAGATTTATGTGTTAGATGATATCTTCCCAACTCAATTATCATTTTCTCTTTACTGTTGTACATTGACCCAATCATCAGTGTACCTTCTTCTAGTCCAGAACTACTACTCTCAATAAAAGCATGATCATTTTCAGTAGGAATATATGGAATTACCCACAATTGTGTAAGAGGGACATGTGTAGTAGGTTCGGTATGATCATGGGTATCCTGAAACGCCTCATGTGATTCAGGTTGAACGAGAATACCTGCTTGATTGGATGAACTCCCCCTATGGTGTGAACTACGACTATTAAACCTACCCTTATCCTTCAAGAATTCGCAGAATTGCTCAAAAGCTTCGTGTTGATCTCCAAAATCAGAATCACTGTCTGTACTACTAGCATCATCATCGCCTGTAGCACCAATATTCTGCCCACTCCCTCCGCCTTCTTCAAAATTTCTCATGCACTGTGTGATCGAAACCAGTTCATTGGGTAATGTATTTATCGGATTCACTGTAATAAATATGGTAAGATCACTCACACGTTGCAACATACACTGCACATCAAAATCATTTTTTATTTTCATTTTTCTCGTAATATTCTCATCAACATCCAAAAAATACAGAATATAATAATTTATATTCAAATATGCCTGAACAATGGAATGTATATTTTCAAGCAAACTGGAATATGTCATCCCACAAGATGGTATAGCTAACACCTCCTCGTCTCCACCCCGATAATACGGCCCGTCCCAATAACCACCAAAATGAACTACCATCTTTCTCCAATCCATCTGTAAAATTGAATATTTACACAATCAGTATTTTATTGTATAACGATAACAATCCGTGTCTAACAATTATAATTTATAAATGTAAATCATGTAAAATTATGTTAATTTATAATCGGTAAAATTTATAATATTGTGCACACTTATAACCGTACACGATTATAAATTTATTAAAATTGTAACGATAACAATACTTTTATGATTGCACGATGTAACAATTATAATAATATGATTGCACGATGTAACGATTATAATAATGACTATAATTGAAATTATAGTGACAATAACAATGGTAACGATTATATGTTGCATTAACGATTATAACAATTTATAAACATAAACATAATCGTTAAATAAGCCGCTTTAATGATTATAACCAATTCTAATAATAAACATAATCGTGACAAGGTTACATTAATGATTATGACCTAATGAACATAATCATGAAATGTAGAACAATCAACCTTGCCAAATATTCATAATCGGGAATGCAAATAATTCATTTTTGATAATCGTGAATGTCATATGTAACATACAAAATGAAAATAATGAAAGTTAAGCAATGATTACAATGATGACAATAATTTCCTTTCTTAACGATTATAATCGATAATATAAAATAAAGATGTAAATAAAATGTGGGTCTGTAAAATAAAGAACGCAAAGATAACAAAAATACCTTAATAGATGGAACAAAAGTTTGAGATAATACTCTAGTGGGCAGGCAGACTTGAGAGAAAAAAGAGATGCATCAGAATTTGGGAGATGCAGTAAAAATTATAAATTGAAGAAGATGACAAAAATATGCAGTAAAAATTGATGGAGGGAGTAAGAAAAGAAAATGACAAAATTTAATTGGTGAAAAGTGGGACCCACATATTTTACCTACCTAGGCATGTCAACGGGGCGGGTCAGGTCGGGTTTCTGGATATTCTGACCCGCACCGCCCCTGCCCCGTGACCCGCCACGGGGCAAAAAAATTCGCCCCGTGATCTGCCCCGCCCCTATTTTTTTTTTTTAATAAAAAAAAATTAGTTTTTTTTTTTTGTTAAAAAACTTGATTTTTTTTGTTGAAGTCAATAGGATTTTAATTTTTAGGTTTACATTAACTTTGTTTCAATATTTTTAATTTTTTTTAAAAACTAATTATTAAAAAATAGAATTTAATTATTTAAATTTACTAGATCTAGTCATAATCTAATATATTAGCTAGACATATATATAACATATTATATATAAAATTTTATATTATAAATACATATATATATTTTATATTTCTTTGTATATATATATATATATATATCTATATAATAATACATAATACACATTTAAAAAAAATTATACATATATAGGGACGGGGCGGGGCGGGATCCCTGACCCGCATCTGACCGCCCCGTGGACGGAGCGGGGCGGGGCGTGCCCCATTCTTCATCGGGGCAGATCTTGTCCTGCCCCAAAGGCCTCGGATCGGAGCAGATCGGGGCGGGGCGGATCAATTTTGACATGCCTATACCTACCACAAAAGTGGGTAGATTTGTATTAAATTTAGTGGGTGGTAAAAAAGAATTTCAATATATTAAAATGGGTACAGTTGGAGCGAGACCTAAATCAATCATTAATAGCAATCTCTTACACACATCACATCACCTTTTACAATTTAAAATTATATAATACACTACAACCACTACCTCAACCATCCAAACAAATATCACTCTTTAACACTCACAATCACTAACTTCAGCCACTTTCCACATCCAACGGTGTCTCCAGCCACTCTCAACCCCAACCAAACATACCGTAAATAAATTTATGTATAGGCTATTAATACTCCTATTTTTTAAAATATGAGTTTGATTAAAAAAGCTGAATATGTGTCAAGTGAAAGTAATGGACTGGATTAGGATATGAGCTTTAGTTAATTAATAAGTTATACTGATTAATTAATTAAAACAGACCAGAATATTAGGCCCATATACCTAGGGTATATGAACTATATATATATATATATATATATATATATATATATATATATTCCCTACTGTAGGGATGAATGAATCTTGCCAGTAAGAAACATCAAAGAGTTCAATAAGGGATTTCCTAGCAATCGCTTATTGAACGATTATACCGAGGATAGTTCCTACGGTGGACGACATATGCGTGGATACTTGAAGTGGTGAATCAATCGCTCAATTATGTCCGGTTAATTACGTACAAGTAAGTTATTCCAACTTTAACGTAATCAATGCTCAACGTTTAATTCAACTATAGATCACGATCATAATTCTTGACTGTTTATTCCGCTGCGTACATTAGATGTAGTCGAGAATTAATAACAGTGGTATCAAAGCCCGGGGCTCGATTTATAATTGATTTTCATTTCAAATTAATTGTGGATTAGTTTTATGATACAATTTCTGTTTTGAAATTATTTCTTAAATTTTTTTTTGAAAACATATTGAACGGAAAAGAGAAACAATTTTGTAACTTGGGTTTGGACTATTTTTACGCAAACAAACTCTTCAAAACGCAAAACTGATTTTGAAAACTATTTTTCACGTTAATTTTCCCGAAATCAAACTGGACCTACTATCCGTCTGCCGGAGCGGCGACGACGGCATTCGCCGCTGCTGCGCTGCGGCTATGCGAGGGGGGTGGCGGAGGGACCGGGCCTGCTGAGCTGTGCGCGATGAACGATGGTAGCAGCGGTAGCGTTTGGCTGCTGTTGCGCGCATCGAACGATGGCGGCGGCGGCGGTGACAACGGTTTGTCCGCTGCGCGCGAAGAACAACAGTGGCGACAACAGCATTTTACCTGCGGCTACGCGCGTTAAACGACGACAAAGGCTGTTGCTCTTGGCAGCAGCGTCCGCCATTGCTGGCTGCGATTGCACGAGGTGGCAGTGATTCCAGCGACCGGGTTCCCTGCGCCTGCTGTTGTTGGTCGCAGCGGCGGAGAGGCAGCGACGTGGAGTCTAGTTCTGCGTGTCTGGTCGTGGTGGCGGCACGACAATAATAGCGGCCGGTGGCGACGCCCAACCCAAACCCTAAAGGGTTTTGGGCTGGTTTTGGGCCAGACTGGGCTCTGGGCCGATTTGCAATATTGGGTTGGGCGTGTTTTAGGTTAAATAGGCCTGTTGGGCTAATAAAATCTGAATGGGCCCTGCTGATTTAAATATTCGGGCTAGACCCGGACATGTTTTTTAGCCATTCAATCTGGGTTGTTGTTTCATAAGCTGGGCCTGTTTTAAAAGTTGGGTTGGACCAATTTCGGAAATGTACTAGTTGGGACAAAAACTTTGGACTGGGCTTGTGTTAATTTTGGGCCGTTTCATAATAGGGTTGGGCCACAATAAATTAATTGGCCTATTCTTTATCTAATCGGTTGTCGTGTAAAAAAATAATATAATAATAATAATTTGATTTTATTTAATTAATTAGATTAATTTTTAATCCCAATTACAATATTTCTTATTAATTAGATTAATAATTTATTATTATTGAAATAATAATAATATACATATATATTTATATTAATTTAGAATTAGTATTATATAGAATTAATATATATAATTTTAATCCACATTTAATTAAAGAATAAAATTTTAATTGGATTAATAATTTTATTCGTTGAGCTTTATTTGATATGATGTGATAAGCTATTATTTGATTTTATGCTTATTCAATTTAAATTATAGTATTTAAGACCGTTTTTATGTTTGGGTAGGCGACGCGCAATACATGTAGTCCGCGACATTATGTATGGGTAGGCGACGCCCAATATGTGTGGTCCGCATTTCTTATGCCTGAGTAGGCGGCACCCAGTAATTGCGTTTAATTTAATATTAGATATTAAATTTAACAATTAGTATCACATATAAAATCCCCAATAAAACCAAGTCTTATTTAGAAATAAAAGCGTCGTCCATCATAATTGTCTGAAATTCTTAATCTTTTCGTCCACGAGTTGTACACCAAAGTTTTTAATCTTAAACGACGAGGTTGTGGCTCATTCATAGATGCATGGTGGGCATCGTGTGATGGAATTAACTTGCTTAGATTATTTTGTGACGCTAAAGCGACCAAAATGACGCAAAATTAATTGGATTAATTAACCAGGAATTGCAAAATTGTTGTTGCAATTGGCTTGGAGGCCTACTGAGTAATATTATTGCAGTCATCAGCCAAAGCAAAGGCTACAATAATATAGACTTGGATCTTGGACCACTAAGATTTATGATTATTATAAATCCGTATTTTGTGTTTGGGGACGCAAAATATGTTAAAATTAGTGGGAGCTAGCTAATCATTACAATAAACCATTGTTTTGATTAGTGATATGAATGTGATCTTTATTTACTTTGTTCTAATTTACAATTCCGTTTGATTATTTTCTGTTCAGATAAAATGTCGAATTTTGCTTATAAATGTTTGGTGGAATCAAACAAGTTGATTGGGTCTGACTTACGGCTCCGTTGCTTGCGCTTGGTGCTAAGGCAAGAAAAGGTTGAGTACGTCTTGGATGAACCAATCGCTGTCATCCCCGACAAGACTTCTCCTGAGTATGCTAAGTTTGACGCAGATGCTCACAAGAAGCATGTTGAGGATGCCACGTCGGCTCAGTGTGTCATGTTGTCTTCGATGAGTATTGAACTGCATATGCAACATGAACACATGTTCCCTTATGATATGATAAAACACTTGTAGAGCCTGTACGCCTCACAAGCTCAAACAATGGAGTATGAGATACTCAGTGACCTCTTTAAGTGTAAACTTCATAATGGGGCCCAGGTTTCTGAGCATGTACTGAAGATGATTGGATTAATTGAGAGGTTGACATCGATTGGAACGGTGTTACCCTCAAGTGTCTCAACTAATCTGATTTGCAGTCACTTCCTAGTTCTTTTGAAAATTTCATAGTGAACTTCAATATGAACAACACGAATGTGACTTTACCTGAGCTTCACAACATGCTTAAGACCTATGAATATTCTACCTCTAAAGGCAATTTTGTGCTCATGGTGAGCTCTTCTGCAAACTCTTCCAAAAGGAAGAATAAGTGGAAGAAGAAGAAGAAGAAAGCATCTAGTGGTGCAGCCTTGAAGCCTAAGAGTGGAGGGATTCAAAAGAAGCCGAAACTGCCAAAGGATGAGTGTCTAGTATGTCACGAGAAAGGACACTGGAAGAGACACTGCCCAAAGTTCAAAGCACAAGGTGCATTAGTTGGGAGCTCAGGTATGTTTGTCATTGAGATAAATATGTCTATAAACAATTCACAATCCTGGATATTAGATACAGCTTGTGGCTCACACATTTGTAACAATGTGCAGGGTCTAAGTGACAACACGAAAGTGAGGCTTGGGAAGGTCGACTAACGCTTGGGAAATGGAGCAAGAGTTGTTGTTGAACGTGTAGGGATTTGTATATTAGATCTTCCTTCAGAATATAGACTAGATTTACATGATTGTTATTTTGTTCCTACAATTCCAAAGAATATTATCTCCATTCCAATCTTAGACATTCAAGGTTTTTCCTTCCATTTTGCAAACAGTAGATGCTCGTTTTCGCTTAATGGATTGTTTTATGGAAGTGCCTCTCTTTCGAATAGTTTTATATATGCTTGAATGTGAATAAAATATTCTCAATGTACAAAACAAACGACCTAAGCTAAGTAATACGAATAATAAAACCTATCTTTGGCACTGTATACTTGGTCATATCAATGAGAAAAGAATAGCAAGATTGAGAAAGTTAGACTCTTTCACATCATTTGATTTCGAATCATATGGTGCTTGCGAATCTTGTCTCAAGGAAAAGATGACAAGTAAACCACTTTTTGGGGCTATGTGACAAGGTCATGCTCGAGTTGATCCACACAGATGTGTGTGGATCGTTCCCAACTCAAGCAAGAGGTGGATATTCGTACTTCATAACTTTTACTGATGATTTTTCAAGGTATGGATATGTGTATCTCATGAAACACAAATCTGAGGCCTTCGAGAACTTTAAGAAGTTTAAGTTAGAAGTTGAGAAAAAACTTGGGAAAAGTATTAAGACTCTCCGATCAGATCGAGGAGGGGAATACTTAAGCCGAGATTTTCTTGATTACTTGAAATCACATGGAATCCGGTCAGATTGGACACCTCCGAGTACACCATAGATGAATGGAGTATCTGAAAGGAGAAATCGAACTTTATTGGATATAGTTCGATCAATGATGAGTTTCACCAGTCTCCCTTTATTCCTTTGGGGTAATGCCTTACTTACCGCAGTTTATATTCTGAATAGAGTTCCTTCTAAATCGGTCGAGAAAACACCATATGAATATGGTATGGCAGGAAGTCGAGTTTTAATCATCTGCGGACCTGGGGTTGTCCTGCTTTTGTTAAGAAGCTGATGACAGATAAGTTGGAAACTAAAAGTGAAAAATGTTATTTTGTGGGATATCCTAAAGAACCTAAAGGATATGAGTTCTATTGTCCTGGAGATCACAAGGTGATAGTATCTAGGAATGTGACGTTTCTTGAAGATAATTATGTCTCCAAGGAACAAGGTCACAACACGGTAGATCTTGAAGAAATTTAAGAACCACAAGATAACATGGAGGATGAGGTATTGTCCAATGGAGTGGACAAGAACTCAGTGGGAGTTTTTGATGGCCTATTGGGAGGGTAAATGACTCTTAGAGGGTCACCTTAAGACCATGAAATGCGTCAAAGACGAGATATTATATCAACCCCACCTCAAGAAAATCATAGTGAAATTCTTGAGAATATCCCAAATGTTGAAAACCTCAACACGCAGGAACCTCATCATGATTAGAATAAACCGCCTGAACCAACACAAAACTAACTCAATAGGCCTCAAAGGAATCGTTGTGCACCTGAAAGACTAAATCTATTGGTTGAGAACCAAGATGATGAGGTTGATTCAGAAGACGACGAACCTAAGACCTATATCGAAGTGCGGTGTCGGGCACCAATTCGAAGATGTGGCTGGCTGCCTTAACATTTGAAATGGACTCGATGTACCTCAATCTAGTCTGGGAACTAGTTGATTTGCCAGATGGGACTCGCCCTATAGGCTGCAACTGGATCTTCAAGAAGAAGAGAGATGCAGATGGCAAGGTACAAACCTACAAGGCTAGATTGGTGGCAAAGGGTTATAATCAACGCGAGGGCATTGAGTATGATGAAACTTTTTTTCCTGTCGCTAAGATCAAGTCCATTAGGATATTACTTGCAATAGCTGCATACTATGACTTTGACATTTGGCAAATGGATGTCAAAACTGCATTTCTCAATGGAGAACTCGAAGGCACTGTGTATATGTCACAGCCTGAAGGTTTTATATCCAAAGAAAAGCCGAATGGAGTATGCAAGTTAAAGAAATCCATTTATGAACTCAAGCAAGAATCTAGGAGTTGGAATATTTGCTTTGACAGAGCTATCAAATTATTTGATTTTGTCAGAAGCAAAGAGATCCATGCGTTTATAGTTAACGCAGAATGGAAATGTTGTCTTCCTTATCATATATATTGACGATATACTGATAATGGGAAGTGATCGTTCCATGTTGCAATCCATGAAAGATTGGTTGTCTAGCTCCTTCATGATGAAGGATCTGGGTGAGGCTTCCTACATCCTTGGAATTAGGATCTATCGAGATAGACCCAATAGGATGTTGGGATTGCCACAGTCTACTTACATAGACAAATTGTTGAGACGCTTCTCAACGGAAAAATCCAAGTAAGGATTTCTTCCTATGGGACATGGCATTATATTGTCTAAGAAAGGTTGCCCTTCTAATTACAAAAAAATGAGTTACATGAATGTTAGTGAATTCAACTCCTAAACACACAACTAGACAGAATCTGGAATTCGCACAAAGATCAATCTGAAAAACACACACTCAGTTCGGCCAGAGTTGTGACCGAACTCAACTTGCGCAGAACAGGAAATAGAAATGGATCACACTCAACTTTTACGTGGTTCGTTCAAGATGAACTACATCCACGGAGGCAAGGCACACCCCAATCCACTAAGAAATCCAATCAATTACAGAGAATACACTCAAGAAACAAAATGCCCAATTCTGGAACAAATTAGGGCAGAAAACGTTCTCTCTCAAAATACTCTCTCTAATCTAAGAAACAAGGAAATTGCTCGACGTAGTGTTGTTCTCCTTGATGAGAGCTTTACAATGATATAAGAATTGGAGCTCGAATGTAACCGTACAAAAAGTTCTAACTGAATCAAGTTGAGCTCAGCTACCGGACAAAAACGACGGTTTTCTTCGTCACAAACTCTGAAACAAACTCGTCACAAATGACGGTTAACCTCAACTGCCACGAACCCGGCTCATTCTGAACAGCTTAGCTTCTTGATGCTCAAACCCGGTTCAAACCTCCGGTTCTTCTCTTCCTGATCCCGGTTCCACATTCCCAACACACCATATTACAAAGTATAGCTCACTTGATGAGATTGAACACCACCTCACAAATCTCCACCTCAATGAATCAAGTGTGCCTCTTCCTGCCTCACCACTGTCTTTCTGTTTAATACTCTTCATGACATTGCTCAAGCTGCAGCAAGCTCGAACAATGCTCCACTTTGTTCCCAGGTACACCCTTGGTAAGAAAATCAGCAGGGTTATGCAATGTGTGTACCTTTTTCACCTCCACAGAACCAGAGTCAATGATATCTCTAGCAAAATGTAACCTAACATCATTGTGTTTTGATCTTTCATGAAATGCTTGGTGTTTCACAAGATGTAAAGCACTTTGATTATCACAGTAGATTGCCACACACTTCTGCTTGATATCCAAATCTCTCAAAATCCCTTTCAGCCAGATTGCCTCTTTGATAGCTTCAGTTAAGGAGATATATTCTGCTTCTGTTGTTGACAGTGCTACAACTGATTGTTGTACACTTCTCCAGCTGATGGCTGTTCCAAATAAGGTAAACACAAATCCAGAAATAGATTTCCTTGTGTCTATGTTTGCTGCAAAATCAGAATCAGCAAACCCCTCCAATGCAACAGTACTTCCATCCATTTTCTTTTCAAATTTCAGTGACAAGTTCACTGATCCTTTCAAATACCTCATCACATGTTTCAAAGCTTCCCAATGCTCACCTCCTGGGTTTGACATGAACCTGCTTACTAAAGACACAGCATAGGCCAAGTCAGGCCTGCTACAAATTATTCCATACATAAGACTTCCAACTCCACTTGCATAAGGGATATTGCTCATATGTATGATTTCCTCTTCAGTCTTTGGGCATTGTTCTTTGGAGAGTTTCTTCTGTAGATTAACTGGAGTGGAGAGAGGTTTGGCTTCATGCATATGAAACCTCTCCAACACCTTCTGTAGATATTGCCTCTGAGATAACCAAAGCACTCCAGCTTCTCTGTTTCTTAGAATGTTCATGCCCAAAATCTTCTTGGCTTCTCCCAGATCTTTCATGTCAAATTCAGTATTAAGTCTATCCTTCAACCATTGTACCCTCTTCTTGTTCCTGCTGGCAATTAGCATATCATCCACATACAATAGAAGGAAGACTTTATCTTGCTTTGAACCTTTGTTGAAGTAAACGCAACTATCATAAAGACTTCTTACAAAGCCAACACTGATCATGAAGTCATTGAACCTCTTATTCCACTGTCTTGGACTTTGTTTAAGTCCATATAGTGACTTCTTCAGCAAACAAACTTTGTCTTCTTGTTCAGGAACAACAAAGCCTTCTGGCTGTTTCATATATATCTTCTCATTGAGTTCTCCATGTAAGAATACTGTCTTTACATCCAGTTGTTGTAATTCCATGTCCTCTTGTGTAACTTTTGATAAAAGCAACCTGATTGAGCAATGCTTTACCACTGGGGAGAAAACTTCATTAAAATCAATTCCTTCTCTTTGTGTAAAGCCCCTAGCCACCAATCTTGCTTTAAACCTCACCTGTTTGGATCCTGCTGTCTCTAGTTTCTTCTTGTATATCCATTTAGAGCTTACAAGTTTCTGACCTTTTGGTTTATCCACCAATATCCAGGTCTCATTCTTTTCCAGGGACTCCATCTCTTCAATCATTGCCTGTATCCACTGTTCACCTTCTTCATAGTCTAGTGCTTCTTTAAAACTACTAGGCTCTTGTGATTCCAGGTCTTCAGCAACACTCAAGGCATAATAAACACTCCCTGCTTGACCATAGAAATCAGGTCTGTTGATTGTTCTTCTAGGCCTGTCCCTTCCAATGCTGTATTCTCTGACATTTTGTGAAGGTCCAGTTTGTTCTTCTTCTTCAGATGATGAATCACTATCTTGTAGATTTTCTTGTGGTTGAGGTGTGTGATTATCTTCAGCAGGATGCTCCACCTGAATTGATATCTCTTCTGTCTCTTTAGCACCATCAAATTCTTCCTTAGAGCCTGTAGAAGTGTAAGCCATCACATTCTCATTAAACTTTACTTCTCTACTTGTGATTATCTTCTGATTTCCCTTCTCTAAGCACCACAATCTGTAGCCCTTTATTCCATCCGGATATCCAAGAAATACACATCTTAGAGCTCTTGCATCTAGCTTGTCTTGCTTGACATGGACAAAAGCAAGACACCCAAACACCCTTAACCCTTCATACCTTGGTTTCTGTCCACTCCACACCTCTTCAGGTGTTTTGAACCCAATCACTAATGAGGGTGACCTGTTAATGAGATAACATGCTGTAGCAATGGTTTCTCCCCAAAATGCCTTTGGCAACCCAGCATCCAACAGCATACACCTCACTCTTTCAAGAAGAGTCCTGTTAAGCCTCTCAGCAACTCCATTCTGTTGAGGATTCATTGGAACAGTCCTGTGTCTCTTGATTCCTCTTTCTTCACAGAAGTTTGTAAACTCAGTAGATAGATATTCCAGTCCATTATCAGTCCTAAGGTGCTTCAGCTTCTTCCCTTTGACATTTTCCAGTTGAATCAACCATGTTTTGAACTTATGAAAAGCATCACTCTTATTCTTCATCAACATGATCCACACCTTTCTGCTGTAATCATCAATCAAGGACATGAAATACCTTGCACCACCATGAGACTCTGTCCTTGCAGGACCCCATATGTCAGAGTGAACATAATCTAATGGCTCTTGAGTTGTGTGAACACCCTTTCCATAGGGCAGCTTCTTGGATTTGCCCAAAGCACACTGATCACAGAACTCCAGATCTTGATTTCCCATGTTTCCAATTACTCCACTTCTTGACAGTTCCTTCAACCCTTTCTCTCCTATGTGTCCAAGTCTCTTGTGCCATTTAACAAGCTCAGAACTACTCAAGACCATATCCACACTCCCAACAACAGGTGAACCAATCAAGATAAACAACCCATTATGCTGTCTACCTTTTATCACCATTTTTCCATGTTTTGTGATATGCAAGAATCCATCTACTGAGCTAAATTGACACCCACTAGTTACTAAAGAACCAAGAGATAGAAGATTTCTTTTAAGGCCAGGAACATATCTTACATTTGAGATGACTCTGACCACACCATCAAACATCCTTATGCTCACTGATCCAACTCCTTTGACCTTGCATGATTGGTCATTTCCCAGGAGAACATTTCCACCATCTTCTCTCTTCAGTTCATCAAACCATGACTGGTGTGGACACATATGAAAGGAACAGCCTGTGTCCAAGACCCATTCCTTTACCATCCTTGATTCAGTAACATTTAGTACCTCTGGATGATCTTCTTGATGATCAATGGCAGGCAGATTCTGCCCCTTGATTTCCACCTTTCTTATTTCTTTTAGGACAATCCTTCTTCAAGTGACCAGGCTGTTTGCACTTGAAGCATTTCCTCTTCTCAACCCATTCATTTCCCTTCTTTGGATTAGAGTCTCCTGCCTTTGGATCCTTAGCATTCTGTCCCTTCTTGCCTTGCCAAGGTTTCTTGAATTTGACATTCAAACCTTCTCCAGATTGCACCATGCCTTTATCCCCTTGAGTCTGGAAGCATTTAGACCTCAGAGCCTTCACTATTCCATCATAAGATAGCTGCTCATCTCTCCCATACATTAAGGCATCCTTAAAGCTTTCCATGGATTTTGGAAGAATGTTTAACACCATCAATGCCTTGTCATCCTCCTCCAATTTCACATCCAGGTCTTCCAATTCTTCAATCATCTTAATGAACTCATCAAGTTGATCAGAAATTACCTTATCTTCAGTGATCTTGAAGGCCAACATCTTCTGCTTCAAGAACAGCTTGTTGGAAACTGACTTTGATTGATACAGATCTTCCAATCTCCGCCATGCTTCTGAGGAACTCTTGCATCTTGAGACCTCCCTCAACGGTTTATCACCTAAACACAGAAAGATAAGACTTAGGGCCTTCTTATCCACTGATGCAAACTTGGGTTTCTCAGTTTCTTCCCATGAATCTAGAGGTATCAATGCAAGATCAAGGCCATTGTGAACCAATACTGCATTCATCTTGATCTTCCACAGTGTGAAATCATTTCTCCCTGTGAACTTCTCAAAATCCATTTTCATACCAGCCATTCCTTCTCTTCTTCAAGTTGTGAGAGTTGGTTTCCCACAAACGGCGCCACTTGTTAGTGAATTCAACTCCTAAACACACAACTAGACAGAATCTGGAATTCGCACAAAGATCAATCTGAAAAACACACATTCAGTTCGGCCAGAGTTGTGACCGAACTCAACTTGCGCAGAACAGGAAATAGAAATGGATCACACTCAACTTTTACGTGGTTCGTTCAAGATGAACTACATCCATGGAGGTAAGGCACACCCCAATCCACTAAGAAATCCAATCAATTACAGAGAATACACTCAAGAAACAAAATGCCCAATTCTGGAACAAATTAGGGCAGAAAATGTTCTCTCTCAAAATACTCTCTCTAATCTAAGAAACAAGGAAATTGCTCGACGTAGTGTTGTTCTCCTTGATGAGAGCTTTACAATGATATAAGAATTGGAGCTCGAATGTAACCGTACAAAAAGTTCTAACTGAATCAAGTTGAGCTCAGCTACCGGACAAAAACGACGGTTTTCTTCGTCACAAACTCTGAAACAAACTCGTCACAAATGACGGTTAACCTCAACTGCCACGAACCCGGCTCATTCTGAACAGCTTAGCTTCTTGATGCTCAAACCCGGTTCAAACCTCCGGTTCTTCACTTCCTGATCCCGGTTCCACATTCCCAACACACCATATTACAAAGTATAGCTCACTTGATGAGATTGAACACCACCTCACAATGAAGAAGATCATGTACGCTTCGGCTATAGGATCTATTATATATGCCATGATATGTACTAGGCCAGATGTGGCTTATGCACTCAGCATGACAGGCAGATTTCAGCAAAATCCCGGTGAGATACACTGGAGAACTGTCAAGACTATTCTTAAGTACCTTAGAAGGACTAAAGAATATTTCTTAGTCTATGGTGGGCAGCCAGAGTTATCAGTTACTGGTTATACTGAAGCTAATTTCCAAACAGACCATGATGACTTCAAGTCTCAGTCAGGATATGTTTTCGTTCTCAATGGTGGTGCAGTGAGTTGGAATAGGTCCAAATAGAGCACAACTGCCGATTCTACCACTGAAGCCGAATATATTGCTGCATCTGAAGCTGCCAAAGAGGTTGTTGCTTTGTTAGAGTTTGTAAAAGAACTAGATGTTGTTCCAAGTGCCAGCAGTGCAATACCGCTGTATTGTGACAACACTGGTGCGGTTGTGCAAGCGAAGGAACCCAGAGCCACGAATAGGAACAAGCACATTCCCCGGAGATATCATATGATTAGAGAAATAATAGATAGGGGAAATGTGAAGTTATATAGAGTACCCACTGATGATAACTTGGCTGATCCTTTCACCAAGCCGTTGTGTATAGCAAAGCACATCAAGCACTTTGAGAGCTTAGGTGTTAAACATGTTGGTAGTTGGCTTTGATTCAGTGGGAGTTTATAGTTTGTGTGTCTTAGAAACCTTGTCGTAGAGACATTCAATACTTGATCATATTCTATGATAATATGTTTATCGTATGGGTTTATGCATTTATTAGAATAATTTTTTGATGGTTTGTTGTTATTCTTGTGACTGTTCCCTTGAATCATGACTGTCATTTATGGTGTGAGACATAAATGATATAGTATGATTCTAAAAATGTCATAACCGATGGTCATCAAGAATGGGATATTGATGACACACGATAGATTAGCATGTGGTCTGCATCACATTTTTAGAGAATGTAGTAAGTCTCACAACTACGAGATATTAGATATCTGTGATGGACACATGGGTACTTTGGGAAGTATTGGTATACCCTACTATTAAACCTTTTGTTTAGTGTCTACGGTTTATTAGTGTGTGGAGTATGTAATGATCATTTGACCAGAGGTCAATACTCATTTTGTTTGTTAAGTGATGAACTTTGACCAAGTACAACGCTTGCCTCCCAAAAGAGGATAAGACACGTCTTGTGTTGGGTTCATCATGAGACAAATAGAAATGGTAGTTGAGCCAAGATTGAGATTCATTCCTCGATTGAAATTCGAGAGAACACTCATATTTCTCTATATTATTTGACAATAAAGTCATTGGCCAATGCAAAAGATATATTCAACTAAATAATTGAATATGATCGAATGTGTCGTATAATAAAGATGAGAAAAGTGATTGAGCTATTTGGATAGACACATGGCAAATCCTAGGCTCAATCGGGTGGTTTGTGAATGAAGGGATATTACATAAACTTCATATAAAGGTTGTTTTACGAATTCACGTAAGCGTCCTTCATATATCGAGTTCGCTGCGCAGTCTAGGAGTTTTGTGCGGACTTTAATTAAATTATCATCGATAATGGGGGCCTGAAGGGTCACATTTTATGTGTATTGTTGTTCCGCTCAAGGGTACAATGTTGGTGTTTCGAATTATATCTAATGCTAGTCCAAGTGGAGATTGAAAGTAACGGACTAGATTAGGATATGGGCTTTAGTTAATTAATAAGTTATACTGATTAATTAATTAAAGCATACCAGAATATTAGGCTCATATACCTAGGGTATATGAACTATTTATCTAGCTATTCCCTACTGTAGGGATGAATGAATCTTGTCAGTAAGAAACATCAATGAGTTCAATAAGGGATTTCCTAGCAATCACATATTGAACGATTGTACCGAGGATAGTTCCTGCGGTGGACGACATACGCGTGGATACCTGAAGTGGTGAATCAATCGCTCAATTCTGTCCGGTTAATTACGTACAAGTAAGTTATTCCAACTTTAGCGTAATCAATGCTCAATGTTTAATTCAATTATAAATCACGATCATAATTCTTAACTGTTTATTCCGCTGCATATATTAGATGTAGTCGAGAATTACTAACATCAAATTGTTGGCTTGATGCGTCAACACCTCATTTGTATGTTTAAAAACATTCAATCTATATCAATTGAACACTTAACAAAAAAATTACTACTTCCATACCGCTTTAACTTGCCTACTTTCTCTTTCGGTTTATCCCAACTTAATTTGTCATTCCATAAATGACATTTTTTTCTCACAATCTCCACCCTCAATCTCCACCTTTAAAAAAGTCAAAGATTCCACAAAATTTTCTTTTTCTTAACCTCCATGCTCGGTCAAAGTAGGCAAGTTAGAGCGGGATGGAGGGAGTAACTTTTCATGGAGTGTATTTAGATGGAGAGTGAGTCTTGTGAATGACCGTATACATAATTGATAACAAGAAAAATTATTTTTTGAATATAGTAGGACTACGAGTATTAAATTATTAATTTTGTTATGAATTAGTGACGCTACACATAATGTGATCTATGTAACTTGAACACACAAAAGCTTTATATCATGTACGAAGAGTGACATAAAACCTACCAAGAAAGACGTATTTTTTGATATACTGAGGAACATCTCTATTAAACATGATTTAGGAAGGGTCCATATTCTCTATATGGCAAACCAATCGATAGGAAAAAAAAATTGATTGAATTTTTTTCCATTTTTATCTTAGGCAAAAAGTTGATATTGAGGCCTCGTGCATTATAATAGAGACCATGACAAGAGTTCTGATATTCATATTAGAGATTGACTTTCAGGTCTAATTACGAAACGTCACTCTTTATAGTTAGCATCAGCATAATCATCTATTAGAATATGACACGGGAAAAACCTCACATGCACTAACCTAATTTATTACACATGTAATATAGCAATAATAACGTATATATTGTTAGAAATTTGTCAATTATTCCATAAAGGTGACTGTAGACACATTGAATTTGTTCCCGTTAAATAATGTCACATGGGAATTATATATTAACTATCAATTCAAATGTGATCTATATTTTGGAAATTTAATCAAATTAATTCTTAAAGTGAAATAGATAAATAATTGATAGTTTTATATTAATATTTTCCACCAAATCAAATATTGTCAAGCCTCTAAATTATATCTTGGCAGTCAAGACACAATGTTGCATAGATATAAGGAAATTACTAAAGTTTTGGTAATAATATAAAATAAAATTTGTCTATCAAGGCAGGAGTATCACTAAATCATGAATGACCAACCAAATTGCGCCACTCCATCAGTGTCTACGTAAAGAACTTCATTCCTACAAGTATAAATAGGGGTCTCTTCACAATTCAAAGGCACAAGTAAAGAAGTGAAGACACAAGTGCAAGAAGCAATTGGAGAATTCCAGAGCAATTCAAGATGTTCTTCAAGGCCTTCAAGGCGTTCTTCAAGAAATCCATTAAGAAACAACGCTTGATCCGAGATTAAGGTATCAAACCCCTCACATCGGCGTTATTCAAGTCGTATTCAATGGCTTTTTTCGTGGTTCAGTGGGATTCAAATAGGTCATTACGAAGATTCCCAAGTACTTTCAAACCCAAGAGAAGTTGTCGGAGAGTCAGAGTAAGAAACAGAGATTGTAACACAAGCTCTCAATTCTATCAATAAATTATATTTGTACAAATTTATTTTGTTACAAAATCCAGGATGCTCAGTGGAACAATCTCTACCTATCATCTCTTCTCTTTGAAATCAAAGTTCAAGTCTTCGTGGAAGAACTCTCTAAAATATAGTAGTGATGGTGTTTCAACGAGTCATGTTTACAAACTATATGTAGGGGGCATATGACAATGATACGCTCCACATCCAAGTCGAATTCAATTCCAAGGGGATGAAACATATGGAAAAGCTAATTACCGACGAAGGAAATCAAATATTCTAATGCTTCTTTATACGAGCTTAAACTGTCTATAATGCGCCCGGATAGTCAAAGCTATCTAAAGTCTCAAATCAAGTGTTGCTCAAATGCTTCTAGATATGAGCCAAAACTATTTAAGTCCCTCAAACTAAATTCAATCCAACTCCTTGACACGAGTTAAAAGGCCTCCAAATCAAGTTCAAATCAAGGCTCCTTGGCACGAGTTTAAAAGGTCAACAAATCAAGTCCAAATGAAAGCTCTCCAGCACGAGCATAAAATGTCTAAAAATCAAGTCCAAATGAAGGCTTCCTGATACGAGCATAAAAAGTCTACAAGTCAAGCCCGAATGAAGTCTTCCTGA
The DNA here is from genome assembly GCA_958295605.1 of Ajuga chamaepitys. Lineage (NCBI taxonomy): Eukaryota > Viridiplantae > Streptophyta > Magnoliopsida > Lamiales > Lamiaceae > Ajuga > Ajuga chamaepitys. The sequence goes on from OY282504.1 coordinate 5,676,509, forward strand.
CATGAGTTTAAAAGGTCTACAATCATGTCAAAATAAAGACTCATTGACATAAGTTTAAAAGGTCTACACGTAAAAAATCAGTTGAAGAACTCCTTGATACGAGTATAAACTATTTACAAATTCAAATCAAAGTTGAAGACTCCTAGATATGAGTATAAACTATCTATCAAATTCAAATCCAAATTAAATAACTCCTTATGAGTATAAACGATCCATGTGTTTTGAAGAAGCTCTGTGAATGATTTCGAGACTCATTCTCTTTAAGACATGTTGTCGTGAATAAGTCTCTAGGGGGCATTTGTAGACACATCAAATTTATCCCCTAGTTAAATAATGCCACGTGGAAATTATATGTTAAATACCATTCTAATGTGATATCTATATTCTGGGAATTTATCAAATTAATTCCTAAAGTGAAATAGATAAATAATTGATATTTTTTATATTAATATTTTCTACCAAATCAAATATTGTCAAGCCTCTAAATCATATCTTGATAGTAAAGTCACAATCTTACATATATATAAGGAAATTACCAAAGTTTTGGTAATAAAATAAAACCAAATCTCTCTATCAAAGGCAAGGAGAATCACCAAACCATGAATGACCAATCAAATTGCGCCACTCCATCAAGTGTATATGGAAAGAACTTTAATGCTACAAGTATGAATATGGGTCTCTTTACAATTCAAAGACACAAGTTAAGAACTGAAGATACAAGTGTAAAAAGCAAGTGAAGAATTCCAGAGCAATCCAAGACGTTCTTCAAGGCCTTCAAGGTGTTCTTCAAAAAGTCCATTAGAAAAAGACGTTTGATCCAAGATTAAGGTGTCAAGCTCCTCACATCGGCGTTATTCAAGTCATATTCAACGACATTCTTCATTGTTCAGCGGGATTCAAGGTGGTCATCACGAAGATTCCCAAATACTTTCAAACCCAAGAGAAGTTGTCGGAGAGAGAATTAGAGGATCGAACTAGAGATTGTATCGCACAAATTATTGATTTCAACTAAAAGAATTAGAATTATGCTGCATTTTCTTGTTTGTTATTTCTTATTACACACAATAAATTTGTTGTTATAGTGACATGTTTAAGGTTTGATAACTTTTCTATTTACACAGCGGAATTACTAATTCTTCCCTCTTTAGATATGTGTTATCATTACACTACGAGGTAAAACATAATTATTCTATTAATTCTCTCCGTCCATGAATCATTCATTTTTCAAATTATTAATATATTTGAGCTATTCATTAACTTGAGCGTTAAGGCGCCCATGTTAGAGCTCCCCAAACTTGTTTTGTAGGTTTTAACATCCGACTTGTCTAACTACTTAAAGGAACACGACTCTTCTGTCTTCACAGTTCAAGCTCCTACTTGAAAACATCTTTTTTTTATTAATACATGTGAAGTATTTGCACACATTAAACGACAATGTCTGCGGTATACCTTAGCTTTGGAGTGATATGTTCCTAGTATTCGTATTTTAAGGCTATCTTTTGTTTTTTTTTTTTTTTTTGTTTTTTTTGTTTTTTTTTTTGTGGAGATTATGTTATTGTTGGCATTCAATGAAATTCCTAGTGTTTGCATCTTGTTATTTATTCTGTGATTTAAGTTGGACACATGTTAAGTTTGTCTATACATATCTAGATCAATCAATTGTTACTTTGGAACGTTATGGTGGTTATTCGTGTTGCGGATAGAGTGATCTAATACGTGCAACAACTGAATAACTTGGTCAAAAGAATTAGTCTTGTTGATCCTAGATTTTAGTATAATGAGTTGTTATCCTAATTTTTAGCTTTATTGTTGTCCGGGTTTTTAGCTTTTGTTTATTACTCTCGAGTATTTTGAAGACTTTTAAATAGTCAGTTATGTTTCCTTTTAAAGGTATTGCTAGAATTGAAAGCCCCATTATCCCCCATTCTTCTCTTCTTCTAAATTGTGTGTATATATTATTCTTAATGTTTTTGTAACATGTTCATGGCAAAAGATACATATATTCATCAAAACTCACTAAGGAGTTTGAGAGAGTGGTGGAAAATCCTGTCGAAACCTACAATGCCCCCCAATCCATCACTATGACTAAGGGCAGCAGTGGCGTGTTTGTTTAATCAAATTACACATTGGGTGATGCCATTCCCGGGGTTAGGGAGGAACAAACTGATTTTATGAATGATATTGTAAGAGATTATCCTCCAACTGAAGTAGAGGTAACGGAAGAAAAATAACATTTTATGAAATACTTAAAGGTTAGTTGGTCTACTCTAACTCATTTTTGCCCGAAGCCCGACGCCGGCTAGTATATGTACAACCAACCCACTCTTAAAGGACCGCGCGGTCCACACTAGTTTTGGGGTCTCACCTAATTCATGTTTTTTCTAAAGATTGTACTAGAAAAATAATGAAATCGAAAGATTTTCTTTCTGAAAAAAAAAAAGAATGTGTCTTATCTGCGGTCATTACCATATAGGGTCTTGTCATTTGACCACATTGTGGTTATGGCCACATTTTTTTCATCATAATTATTTATTATTATTATTATTATTATTATTATTATTATTATTATTATTATTATTATTATTATTATTATTATTATTATTTTGTGACTAGTCTTTAATTTAAATTAGTATTGTGACGGAAAACTATTAGAAAAAATTTATTTGTTAATTATCATTTTGAATCCCCAAAATAAACCAAGGCATTTTTTTTTTTTTTTTTACAATTTTTTATCCTTTATCTATTTTTAATGTTAAAATTTAAAATACCGTCTTGACATTAATATCGTCTAATATTCTCGCAACTTTAAAATGAATGTTCTTAAAAAAAATATTTCCCATACCATATATTAGGGCTAAAGTACACGTTGGCCCTCCAAAATATTTTTTCATATTATATTTAGATCATATTTGTGCATAATTGTAAGTGGTCGTAGCTCATCCAGACGAAAAATCTTTTTGGTCATAGGCTCATAGCATTCAAATAGAGTCCTTATTTGGATGGGTCACATGATGGAGTATCAATAGGGCTATAGGTAACAGATTAGAGCATTTTAGCTTTAGTTCTTTGCTGGGCATCCAATGGCGACCAGTCTACCGATTTGCTAAACGGGTTGAGTCCGAGTGGGCCGAGTCTGCGGACGACCCGGGTTTGGACCGGAACGAAAACCCGATTTTAGATATTGGTGGTGGGGCGGGTTAAAGTCACAGATGGAGCGCATTTAAAAAAATTGACTCGGCCCATTCTCGATCCGCTTGGCCCAGTCCAATACAGCCTTATATTTCTGCTGGTTCTCATCGTTCTCACAGTCGGACTCGGCTATCTTTAGGGCAAGTTTCTCTCTCCTCTCTCTCCATCTGACACACGGATGCACGCACTAGCTAATATGAATCTACGGGACTAGTAAAGCCTTTGAACAATTTGTTATTCTCCGTTTGTGTGCAGGTTCTACAGATTCAGATCGGTTGCGGATTTTTCGATCATTTATCATTGTGGTGAGAGGTTCCCTTAAGTTTCAGATTTGTTTAATTCGTGCTTAAATTATAGTTTTGAGCGTTTCAATTGTGATATCGGCCGTCGATTTTGCGGAATTTCAAGGATTGAAATGTGTTTTTACTCGTCATTTTTTAATCTTCATCGATTTCTTTCGAGATTTCATTGGCAATAATATATTTTTCTACTCGCGCGCGTGTAAATCAGCACTTCATTTTTCCTTGCTTAATATTGGTGGCTAAATATCTTTATTGCAAAACCTAAAGAAATCTAAGTGGTGCCCTTCATCGAAATGATAGGCGTTGTCTATTCGCAGTTTGTGATTTATTAACCATGAGGAAACTTGTGCAATTGGGCACCTGCCAGGAGAATATACTTAGTATTGACTCTGATATTTGAATGATTCCAATAAAGTCAAGCTATTTTTGCAATTTGGAATGACATTTAGCATAATGATTTTGTTTTCCCGCTATACCAAAGAAACTTTTATGTTATGTATGAAGTTATGAACTAAGGATCGACAATTGGTGTATTTCAGTATGTTTGCCTGTGCAACTAGTTTCCCTGGATCCTTGTCTGCTGTATATTTGTTTGGTTTAGCTTAAATTATCAAATGAACTGGAGATGATCACCTCTTTTTAATATTCCGGAACATGTGATTTCATTGATTTAGAAGTTTGTGTTGGTATGTAGCTTTGTGCCCGCACATTTTTAGGTTTGCAGGTATGGTAATTTTGTCATATCAAATTAAGTTGTTTTATGGCTTATCCTATGCTTTGATGATTATGCTTTAAGGTTGATGCTTGATATCAGGAGAGAGGAGAGAGGAGAGAGGAAAGGTAAAGGAAGGGAGAAGGACTAGAAACCTTAGCGTTGGTGAAATATTCATTATGTCCACACTGTTATGTTCCTTGCTTTTGTGGAAGCAATTGTTTTGATAGAAAAAAAGACCAGAGTAAAAAACCAGGTCTAAAACTACATCTTTCTGCCCCACCAAATAGACACTTGTCCACCTTAGGTTATTCTGATGGACTTGTATAAGATGTTCTAAGTTATTACAGACTTTAGAATGTTGCGAGCTATTAAGCAGTCTCTTAACATTGCTATTCCCAGATTAATGGAGGTGGAGGCTTGTTCCCTTGGATTTCAGACTTTTAGTCTTGCCTCAGTTACCATCTTTATTTATGTCCCAGAAAATCTTCTCATAAGTATACTCATGAGATTTCAGTCAAGAACCTGTCCTAATTTACCTTGGACTATATGTTGTTTGGGATTTGTACAAGGATGTGTTCTCACTTGGTCTTCATATTAGCTACCGAGCAATGGGAAATGTACAAGGATGTTCGTCATATCAGTGTACAAGCTAACTGTGAAAACAGTATTATAAAGAGCTAAACTTTAGTACTATAGCTACAGAGCTTCTGCAGCTACTGAGCTAACAAAGCTTCTGAGGCTAGGGAGGGGGAATGAGATCTATTTTGAAGCATGCAAATCAACTCTGAGTAATCATCTTGAGTTAGACATTTGTTATCATGAATAGAAAGATATATCGTTTAACTTATCTAGAAAATCTTCTACTGTTCAACCTTTTTTTCTTGCACTGCTGTTATTACTGATCCTGATAATCCAAATATGCTACATCGGGATGAGAATAATTTGTTTGCCCATAAACAATGCTTCAATAGTCTCCGTTTATTTTTAGAAATCGAGCATGCTGCTTGCTGTTACTATGTTTACAAATCCTGATAATTTGTTTTTACATTTTCTGTTCGCTTGGAGATCCTGGATTCCTTTGTGAGAAATAAAACCTAGAAATTTAATTGCTGTCGATATTTCTAATCAGAGTTTCCGTTTGTGGTATGAAAGCTGGAACTGTGTATTTGACTACTGTTGGTATATCAGATTGACGTCATAAACAATGTCATTTCATATTATGGAACTATTTCAGAATTGGATTTTGTGTTAACTACTTGATTACTAAATAAATGTGAAAAACTACATTTGGAATTTGCTATCAGCATTTGCAATTATTATTGTGGTTTGTTGAATTAATTTGGTTTTATGGAATCTCATTAGTACCAAAATATCATCACTTTTTGCATAGTAGGTCATCTATTTCAGTAACTAAGCAAGCGGACTTGCAGTGGTATTTTGTTTGACCATGTTGTTTTATAATAGAAGTTAATTAGTTAACCTATATTATTGTTTCACCTTAATACTTGCACTAGCTATCTGATCTTGTTATGTGACTAATTCTGGTCGGGTTATATTGCAGGAACTATAGTCCTCTGGTGGAAGCTAAATGGCTGGTGGTAGGATTGCTCACGCCACTTTGAAAGGTCCAAGTGTGGTGAAGGAAATTCTTCTTGGAATCACCCTTGGCATTGCTGCAGGTGGTGTATGGAAGATGCACCACTGGAACGAGCAGCGAAAAGTTAGGGCATTCTACGACATGTTGGAAAAAGGTGAAATCTCGGTTGTTGCTGCAGAAGAATAAATATTCTGCTATTTATTGATTATTGAAATGCTCTCATTGGTTCAATGAGGAAATCGACATATTTTGGCTCTTGAGTTGAACACAAGCTCTTTTATCTCAGAATTGTTGTGAAATAATAAGTTGTATGGGTTTGACCGATGCTGCAAATGCTGAAGCTTTTGAGGCTTTGCTGCATCTTTGATACATGTTGTGTTTAATATCATTTGCCCTCTTCCATGCGTCTGCCTGCGTGTTTCCATATTAGACCTTTCAATTTTTTTTACTTTTGTTTCTGTTGAGGCTTTCATGACTATGAAAAAAAAATAAAAAAAAATGCTTGCTTGTAGGCTATAAAGTTTGGCACTACCTTTTGTGTTGTGTTGATGTGTAGAATTTTTTTATTGAATAAACTAAAGTTATCATTTCGTTTCGGTCATCAATCCGGATATATCATCGTCACTATATATTTCAGTATAGAAGCATTTCGGTAGTCCATTTCAGACATAAATAGTGAAAAGCTAACCTATGAAGTTTGAACCCAAGATTGCCGTCGGTTGCAGTTGGGACCACAAAGCTTGCAATTTATTTTGGAATCTTGGATTTTAATTGCTGCTGTTCGCGTGAATGAGGAAGAGGATGAAATTTAGGGTTTTGAGATAGATCTTTTTGTTTTTTGGTTTTCAAGCTTTTATGTTCTGTTTCTTCTTTTGAAATTGAGAATTGGAGTAGTGTTTCAGTTTTTGAGTTATTTTCTATTTAATTTTAAAAATTAATGGTAATTTAGTAAAAAACGAAAGGCTTTCGTGTGTCGTGATTTTGGCATTTTGCAATCCGTGCATTCCGCCCATGTCGCCTGAAATGGCTATTTTGGATAAATTTCAAGACTGTTTCCGTAACGGTTGAGAAATTGACAGATACGAGATGTAGGTTACTGGTCCATTTCCGTATCGCTTGGAATGGAACGGAATTGGTAACTTCGGGTGTATTACGTTTCCGAAATTGATGACTAACATAGCGATATCTTATATTCCATTTTCGTTTCGCTCGGAATGGAGGAACGAAATTGATACTTTGGGTTAAACACAGGATAACCTACATTTCATTTCTGTTTCACTCGGAATGGAGGGACGGAATCGATAATTTTGGGTTAAACACATCGATAACCTACATTTCGTTTCTGTTTCACTCGGAATGGAATGAAATTGATAACTTTGTGTTAACATAGCAATAACTTATATTTCATTTTTGTTTTGCTCGGAATGGAACGGAATTAATAACTTAGGATTAAATACACCGATCACATACATACCCATCTATGTGTAGAACAATCATGCTTGCTATCACGTAATTAAAAAAAAACAATATTTTGGAGCGCAGAATGACGTATACTATCATACTTTTTTTAACACGCATGGTAACAGCCATGCTAGAGCTGTCGACAAAAATACCATAGTAGCCATCATATTAGAAGAAAGAGGCACATCAGGCCCCTCTGAAAAAGACACGAGAGTAGATAAGATGATCTGGGAAAGCTCTCTATCAGTTCATTCAACTGTAAAGCCGCAAACTTATTCGGGGCAGGAGCTACACATTGTTCTCCGCCCGGTAGAACACAAGTGCAGAAGCTATATAATACCAGTATTCTTTGTTGATGAATCAAGTCTTACATCTAAAAAAAAACCATGTCTTACATTTCGTGGCAATTGTCTATCATATGTAAAGGATGACGGCGATGTCGGTTTTTGCGGGTATCATCCAAACCTGTTGGGTTGGGTAAGTATAAATAGATTTATGATGAGCTTGGGGAAAGATCCCATTAATAATTGAGGTAAAATTTGAGTGCTTGGATATCTATTATCTACACAAACGAAACCTGCTAATATTAAAAGAAATACAATTTCAGTGCTCGAATACTTGCACTAATCGAACCCGCTTATACTAATATAAAATAATAGTAATTAACAAAGTTAAATTTATATGACGCATTCCAATGGTCGAATACTCATCTCCATTTAATAACATAAGTATTTTGTTTTTTGGTACCTTATTGAATAGTTTATGTATTTTTGTATGAATTTTCCCGTAGATGGGACGCACATATGTAGCTAAATTACTTGAATTAACAAAAAAAGAAAGTACGTCTACAATTCTTGTTGTCCTCTGTGTCTTGTCATCAAAGAAAACTGTGGAGACGAAATAAAAAAATTGATAAACAAATATACGAGTCAAACACAGAAAGCAGCGAAGTCGAGAGAGAGCATAGAGCAAGACGTTTTACTGAGATAAAAGGGAAATGAGCAGCATAGGAACGGGCTATGATTTATCAGTGACGACATTCTCACCGGATGGCCGCGTTTTCCAAATCGAATACGCGGCCAAAGCTGTAGACAATAGCGGCACTGTGGTTGCCATCAGATGCAAAGACGGCGTTGTTATGGTAGGCACTAGGCGGTCGTATCATTAATGTTTTCCTATTAGGGTTTTAATTGGGTTTTTGGTGTTATTGTAATTTGTAGGGAGTGGAAAAACTGATTGCTTCCAAGATGATGTTACCCGGTTCCAACAGAAGAATCCATGCAAAATCTGAGGCAACTAACTATGAGAGGTACTTATTCCTTGTGTAGTACACAATCCCCCAACAAAACAAAGCACAACTTTTTGTTTTCTCCTTCCTCCTCTTGTCATCGTTTAATGCAGTGTTGAGGTATTAAGTGTGGCCTTCTGTTTTCGTGTGTTATTCAATAATCTGATTTGCAGTGTATATGGTGAACAAATTCCTGTAAAAGATCGGAACGTGTAGCTAGTTATGTTCATTTGTGCACACTCTATTGGTGGCTCAGGTTTGATAGCACATACATTTTCGTTTATAGGTTTACATTTGTCTTATATCTGAATGGTGATCCAATTTATAATTTGCAGGCCTTTTGGATGTGGAGTGATTTTGGGAGGTTATGATAGAGATGGACCACAGTTATACATGGTTGAACCATCTGGAATTTCCTATGTGAGTAATTTTTTGCATTTATTATGAATAGTGACTATTATTTAATTTTTATTGCCAACAGTTTTTATCAGGCTGCAAATTTTGATTATTCATAATTTTCTTTGTTCTACTAACTGAGAAAATTTGTTGTTTGGTTCTGCAGAGATATTTCGGTGCTGCTATTGGGAAGGGCAGGCAGGCTGCTAAGACATAAGTAACCTACATTCTGTTTCGTTAGCATTCAAGCATTTGCTGAAGGCTGCTTCTGTGGAATATGTTAACCGAAATTTTGATTTGACAGAGAGATTGAGAAGTTAAAGCTTTCTGAAATGACATGTCGTCGGGTCATTGAGGTGGCCAAGATCTGAGTTGTATCTTCTTAATAATCATATTATTTTATGAACGTCACTGGCTAGTGCTTTATTTCCCATGGATATTGTTGTTGTAAGCAGATCTTAGTGCTTGCCTGTAGTTTCTTATTAGGCAGACGATCAGCAATCACTGCAAGCTTTTAAGATAGAATTTCCTTCTACACGCTGTGTTTGTTATGCATCTCTACATACTGGATATAGGGATATAACACGTGTCTATCGAATACTTATCCGGACATATTTGAGGGGCTTGGAGAAAGATATAAAATGGCAAGATTCTGCTGATATGTTATACTTGATCAGAATGTTGCACAATGTTAAGTGCTTCAAAGGTCATAAACATATCTTGGTTCAGAGTTCGTAGCCATAATGAATTGAAAAACATATTATACCAAGTGTCACTTCCATGCCGGAAAAATATAACAGTGTTTCATCTGTTCTTTTTTCTTTCTTTTTAAATCCATTTGTAATGTAGGACATGCTTATTATAACAATCTGGCTTCAGTATATAAACTGAATCTCCTCCAAACTTTTGACAAATGAGCTTGACCACTTTTTAACAACAAGAGTGAGCAATTTATTTGGTGTGTAGAAAAATGTCTTGAAATGAATAAAACTAATGAGCAACTTATTTGGTGTCTATGTAAGGGTCTTGATTTTTTTCTTTTTTGGTTTTTTTTCAATTATGAGAAACAGAGATCTGAATAAATATAACTACATTCAAATTCTACGATCTGAAAGTTTATATATAATTACTTGAAAGTGTGAATTTGTCAGAATTGTATTCTTTTCAAACTGAAACAAAAAGAAGATATATCAAGTGCACATTCTGCGTGTTCATTCCGAAATTATGTTGATCTAAGTACAAACTGATAATTCATACCATGTTACTGCGATGCCATTTTGTGTTTTTTCTGTTTATCTCTCTTAGCATTGTTTCCATCATCTGATTCATTTTCTGGTTAATCAGTATTTATGGAGTACATGATGAGGCGAAAGACAAGGCCTTTGAATTGGAAATGAGTTGGGTCTGTGATGAGTCTAACCGTCAGCATCAAAAGGTAATTCAACTTGTGCACCTGTATATTGATTCTATTTTGGGAAAAAAACCACATGCATTTCAATCTACTCCACTTTGTTGGTAACTTATGCAAGCCTTGTCCAATTCTTGAGGATTTCAAATGCCAAACTATTACGGATATGATGAATAAAATTCGTTTTTAATACAACTGCAATTTGACGTCATCTCTCTAGTATACGAAATGTGGTGCTACAGTATATTATGTACAGGAACATGCTAATCAAGAACCTCTCACAGTGTCATTAAAATAGCTAAATAAAGCAAAAAAAGATAGAAACAAGCTGAGCATAAAAAATGTCAAAACATGTTCATGTATTAAAATATTTGAAGATAAGTAAAAAGAAACTAAGAAAAGGTGCAGTCATCAATAATCCTGGTTCTACTTTCCACAAAAGTAAGTTAACATAAATTGGATTTTTACCATTAAAAAGAAAGAAGATTTGATTTATTTCTTTTTGTTAGATAATCTTTACCGGCATTAGATGCTTTTCCTGACAAGGCTTGATCTTGGGTTGAATCAACCAGATTTGCTTACACATCCTAAGTTAAACTTGTCTATGTATATGTTATCACTATTGCTAGATACCCCACACTCTGCTTTTGGTTTTATCTTCTAGAATTAAACGAACTCTTCTTGTATATGCATAACAGAACTATTATTCTCATGCCATGGTAAGGCCTAGATATATCTATGGACTACATTATGAAATGCGGCGTAATATGGTCTCTTTCAAAAATATTTGTTACATCTTTAATCTCATATCATTTATTCGTTCCTCCCTACATCTCGACAACCTTCACTCTGTTATACGAGAAGTAGGAGCATTCTTTTATTTGTGAACTCAGAATTCTGGATTTGAATTGATGATTGATTAAATTTGTGATGAAGCAGGTCCCGGAGGATGTATTAGAGGAAGCTAAGTCAGCAGCTAAAGCTGCACTTGAAGAAATGGATGCAGATTAGTGTCTTGCACTCCTGCTATATATATATTTTTTAAATTTTCTTTGAACAGTATGGTATGACATAGACTTTGATATGAATACATCTGCCTTTAATTTCTACTGCCAGATTAGTCTAATTCTAGTTATAATTTGAAAATTTATTTTCGCTTTGATAGAATAAGAATTTATTCGGCTAGAGGTCGAGGTTTCTAAATTGGAGAAACTGACAATAAGATCTTCATCGCCAATATGGTGTGACCCAACTCCAATGTAATTGTGATGAGATTACAAGCTTAATTTCATCTTCAATGGCTGGTTATCTCATCAAACTCAAAGGACTAAGAATTGAAGAATTAGGGGATGGTGAAAGTGTCTGAAGTGGAGGAGTACTATTCATATGAATCAACTCGTCCTTTTCATCATCTTAAGAAATCTGGCGTTTTGAGCAGTCGATTAGAATAATAAGTTTAAAAAGTTGGATTAAAACAATATAATTTATGTGTTAAACACAGTCGAGATATTATAATTGGAACAAGGGATCTGCCAGCATTAACTGCTTCAATTTTTTTTGGGAAAATTGATAAAAATGCTCATTAAATTTGGCATTTTTTTAAAATGCCCCCTAAGTTACAAAAAATTGATAAACATGCCCTGCCACCATCTACTACCTGTTACCCAGTCGATGATGGGCTGACGTGACATTAATTTTTTTGGAAAATTGGTAAAAAGACCCTTTAAATTTGCCATAATTAAGAAATGTCATTTAAGTTTGACACTTTTAAAAGTGTCCCATAATTTACAAAAAAATGATATAAATACTCCGCCACGCGGCTACTACCTGTTACTCAGTCGGTGACGGGTTGACGTGGCATTAATTTTTTATTAAAAGTTGATGTGGTTTTTTTGTATGATGTGGCATTGTTTTATTTTTCTTATTATAATTTTTTATTTAGATTACAAAATATATTTTAAAAAAATCTAATAGAAACAAATGTATTTTAAAATATGAATATTATAAAAATTATAGTAAATTATTGTTAAAATTTATGGAAAAAATAAAAAATCAAAATTTTATTTACAATATATGATAAACTCCAAAAAGATCGCCGTTGCCTCCAAAATCACTGCCTATTTCTGTACCAACTCAAATTAATCGACTACTCTATCAGCCATTTCAAATCCCCCAAATCGAAATAGAAGTAAGCCTCTAACCCCAAATCGAAACGATGAGGCTGCCGGGGGACCACCAGGTTGCCTGCATTCAAAACAAAATAGGTGGACGAGTAATTTGAATGTTGGACCACTATGTTTCAGATCTGGTCTTAGATCAACCTTATATCTGTTCATTTGATGACTAAGATAAGAAATTAGATGTTAACAATTGTCTGGATCGAAAGTCGAAATGACGAATGAGAGGATGGTGACGGTGGCACAAGATTGGCCGGGGGTTGCAGATCTGTGGTGGTGGAGGACTATTTTATTTTTAAGAATAGGGAAGAACTAAAAGTTGTTTACAAAAATTTAATTTAACGTTTTTAGATCTGCGATGGTGAGATTCTATTTTTTAGATTTGTTTTAAGTTTTCTATAAATTTTTCCTACATTATAAAATTAGTTTTTAGATTTTCTAATAATTGCATATGTTTTAAGTAATTAACCGATTTAAAAAAATTATATTAATTTATGTTTTTATATATAGTTTAATTTTAAACTTTGTATATCAGTATTTTATTTTTGTCATCCTAATTTATAATTTAAAAGAAAAAAATAATAACAAAGACAAAATATATATATATATAAATATTAATGCTACATAATATAAAAAACCACAACAACTTTTTTTAAAGAAAACCTATTGCTACGTCAGCGCGTAACCGGCTGCGTAACAAGTAGTAGTTGGGGACGGGGCATTTTATCATTTTTTGTAACTTAGGGGACATTTTTAAAAAGTGTCAAACTTAAAAGACATTTTCTTAATTATGAAAAACTTAAGGGACATTTTTACCAATTTAATGCCACATCAGCCCGTCACCGATTGGGTAACAGGTAGTAGTCGATGACGGAGCATTATTATCAACTTTTTATAACTTATGGGGCATTTTTAAAAAATACCAAATTTAAGTCACATTTTTACTAATTTTTCCTTTTTCTTACATGTCCTCAAGATTTCAAGGCCCAGCTCCGGAAGAGTCATAAAATGATTCTTTTACAATAATTTCTGTTTGCCTTCTCTTTTTTGTTTGGACACAGTATAATTATAAATCAATGATGTTATACCTTTATAATTTCTGGTGGCATTATCGAACATCATGGATCTTGATTTGTCATCAATATTTACTGGAACACCCTCCATTTAAAGACCTTTTTGGAAACTCCAAGAAATGCTAGAATTTGATGCAAACACATACCATCCCTAATTTTAATTTAATCTACTGTTTTTTTTTTTTTCAGGAATTTCTATTTAAATTTAGAATAAACAATGCCTGATAATTAAAATTATACTACTAAAGATTGGAATAAATTGATAAGTGAGTAGTCAACAACCAATCACCAATGATTGCAAATAAAAGAAATTAGGATGTGGATTCCAAGTGTTCATTCCTACCAAATATCCTACTATTAGATATCAAATCATCATAATTGGAATCTAATGCTCAACTATGCTATTACTCATCTTTATAGCCAAAAGGTGAAAGTTACTATCATCTTCTACTCAAATTTCAATTTTTCTTTTCAAAATTCAATTTAATTGTATTCCTTTCGGAAAAATCACATTTGTATTTGTTTCAATATTATCCTGGGATGTATTCAATATTCTTAAACATCTCCTAATTACAGTATGAGATGAAAGAGGGAGCAAAATTATAGGTAAAAAGGAGATTTTCTCGGAGGGAAAAACAGAATTTAAGATGATAGAAATAGATTACGTATGACTATATTTGTCTATTTCAAGAGTTCTATTTTTTCTATAAAGTTTAAAATAAATAATATCTAGAAATGGAGGGGGCATATTTCATTTTATCAAAGCTTATCACATGTACCAAATTATGATATTTACATAAAATTCATTGATGAAATCAAAGTAGCATATATAAAGAAGTGCAACTAATTGAGATATTGTGGCCAAATGATTTAATTGATTAGTTATTATTGGCAAAAGAGGGTAGATAAGTCCAGCATTAAGTGGGGAATCAAAAATTTGGTAAAGAGAATTATTAGTATATTGATATCTTATCTAGGTGAATAATACAATCAAACTGTACGTCAATAAAATAAAATAAGATAAGATAAAAAAAAGAAAAAGAAAACTGTACGTCTATATTAAAAATATGGATTTAATTAGGGTTTCTTGGTGTCTATAGAATCGATTAAGATAAAGACTTATTGGTAATCCATTCCGAAGAACGAGCAATGATTTTTTTTTTTTTGGAGACGAAAGCTAGCAATGAATTAATAAATAAACTTAAAATTCCGCTTTCGTTCCGAAAAAGAAGAGAGAAACATAGAGCTAAAATATATTAACATCCAATTACATCTACATGTAACATATGCTCTAAAGGAAGACCTGGTCCAACACTCACATTACTATTCAGCTGTTTAAATTTTGGATAATTCTTCCGTGCAATTATTGTACCTATGTAAAATGTAGGGTATTTTTTCATTTTAAGTATTGGGACTCATTATTATTTTTTATTAATTTAAATTCACCCCATTATTATTTTTAATAATTCGAATTCAGGACCTCTGAAAATGGGGATGTCCCGACAGAGGTGGACATGCCTGTTGAGGTCGACGGCGGCGGTGCTGTTGGAGGAAGCTTTGTTCCCGTTGAACATGGTACGTCTATGTGAGGGGGTGAAGATGTATGGGTGTAAAACTGCAATATGCTGAGCAGAAGTAAAGAGAAAAAATTGTTTGAAAAGCTTGACTAATGGAGGATTATTTTCGATACAGAGGGAGATAGAGTGTTGAGTACTTAGTTTTCATAAAGATTTTTTAGGGACTTGTAATAATTTATAAGGAAGAGGGGAGAATATTTGACATTTCAGCCCTTTTTCTTTTTTTTTTTTAAATTATTCGAATTAAATGAACGTTCAGATTGAAATGGAACAAATCTAACGGTGGA
Organism: Ajuga chamaepitys; assembly: GCA_958295605.1. NCBI lineage: Eukaryota > Viridiplantae > Streptophyta > Magnoliopsida > Lamiales > Lamiaceae > Ajuga > Ajuga chamaepitys. The sequence continues at coordinate 5,691,979 of OY282504.1, forward strand.
AAAATGAAGGTTGCACAGGAGTTGAACTCTTAAACGTTTCATTCATAATCGTTCCTCTATATCTCGTGTTCGAATACGATTAGTACATACAAAAAGTTATTCTTTTAATTGAAAACTGCTGGTTATGAACACACATTATATGACTAGATAACCTTAACTCATCCAAGAATCATGATCCATCGTAATTTTGATCCGTCGTCGAACATTAATTGATAATTTCGAACGCTTGATTAATAAATAGTTCCGATTCTGAATCAACTTTTTACCAGGTATATATGACCAAATATCCAATCAATAGGCTTATGATTTAGGAAAATAAATAATAGAATTTATTGAGGTCGCCTGAATTTGGATCAAGCATATTAAACAGTATGTCAATAATTAAAAGTGTGGAGCTCACAATCTCAATAATTAGAGGTGTAGAGCTGGATATATGTTTACATGGGACCACCAACCACAATTATATTAATTGCCTCTATACTCACTTTATGTTATTATTATTTTTTTTTGGAAATTCGACCTAAGTTTGATTGTTTTATTTACCTATAACTAAGGTGATGATAGCCCAAAAAGGTTATTAGGATTTCAGCCAACACTCACACAATTAATATATTTGAAGTTATCTATACTACACTAATTTCAAATCTAATTACTGTTTAGAAAGTGAGTGAACTCTCTTTGAACCTGTATATGTGATGTTCAATTACTCGACCGCTGTTTTTTTTAGATGTTCTATTAGACTTGAATAAGAAAATTAAGATATAGAGAAAATGGACAAATAAGTCCCCTTTAAATTTCTCCCTCTCTTTAAATCTCTTAATTTTCTCTACATTTTGTTACTGTTGTTATCTAATTATATGGTAAGTTGTATAATGAGAGATTTTTTAGGAATAGTCAAAGGATAGTATTGAAGAAATTATGGAAAAAAAGCTAAATAAACATCTAATTGTTAACAAAACACAAAAGCTAAAAGTACATCTAAAAAAAACCGAAGGTAGTAATTTAGAGGATTTTTTACTAAATTTATAAGTTTCTAAAAATATCTTATAAGATGTCTGACGATTTATAAACTTTCTAAAACTACTTTGTAAAATTTTATAGAATATGATCTTATTTTATTGCAAAACAAGATGTGAGAGTTTATATGCCGTTTTTAGAAAAGTAAGGAAATTCAAATTTATTTTGCACGTAAGATCATATTTTGATTAATTCCTTCAAATTTTATAATTTTAATTACAACGATGCTATATCGACATCTTATAATCTCAATCATCTTGTTTTGTTCAAATACTCATATTTAAATATCTAAGTTTATTGGGGAAATTAATTGTAGCTCAATTAGTAAAACATCTTGTAATCAGACGAGTAGTTAGGAATCAATTTCCACCAATTTCATCCTAATTAAAAATTGTACTTTTTTAGAAGGACGGTTGGCGCCCAGTTTCTCAACATATGGTTCCAAATTTTTTATTTGTTATGAGCGATCACTCTGGTAAAACCTTTTCGTCAAAGTAAAAATTGGAAATATATGGATGAAATGTCATTATCCTTTGTTACCCGATTAAATAGGCATATATTTAAAATGTAACGGCTCTATTGTGTCTTTGCTCGTTCATGTGTATGGTTGTTGGTGAGATTATATACCGAACCAATATATGTTTACAGTATTCCAGCTCATCAATTAAATTTTGGACGCCAACACCCTAAAATAATATTATACTTTTCTCATAATTATTAGTTCGTTAAATATTGCTCAATGACAGACACACATCTATTTAAAACTGTTTTTATTCTAGTAGTTGCTTAACAATATTTTTCTCTAAAATATTACTAATTTATTGTTATTTCCTATGATTTTTTAGTTGGTTAAAGTCCCTTGTAAATATTATACATATGTACGAAGAGAAGAAAAAATATACTCCCTCCATTCCATATTAATTGATGTTTTAGGATGAAAAGGAAGAATTAAGGATTGAATATTTTGACAGATATATTTGACCAAATCAAAATATCTCTGATAAATTGAAAAGTAGAGATATTTTAGGATTGAATTTAGGAAGAAAATTAGTAGAGTTAGTGGAAAATATGTAAAACGTCGATTAATTGAAAAAGAAAAAAATATCCGAAAACGTTAATTAATATGGAACGGAGGGAATAATTTATAGTGTATGAAAATTCTAGTTTGATCAATCTAAAAAAGAAAAAGAAAACTCTAATCCGATTCAAGAAAAGGAAGATAAATTTAATCAAATATACCATCGGCAATGTTACGCTGATATATCTAAAACTTTATCGATGTTATTTGTGTTTAGGGCATGCATGGCAGAAAAACTTTCATGCCGAAGGAAATTCATGTTTTTTTCTTTTTAAGATATAAATTTTATAACTTTCGCTCAATGGAATACTCAAAATAAGACTGTTTTAAGATTATGTCATGTTGTAAAAGTTAATATTTCGTTTTACTAGTCAGTGAAAAATCTTAAATATGTTAATTTCATGAGTAAATAGTGGTATGTGATAAAATAAGTCAAATTAATAAATAAATAAAGTTGTATAAATGAGAAGTTATGGTTTTTGAAGGTACCATCATTTAATTGGCCAACCACACGTTTATCCATTGTCCCATCTCTTGGCAAGTGTGGACTTATTTTGCTAATCTTTTTTACATTGTTGTGTCTTTTGGCAGTTCTGTTTCTAGCCTTTTATCCATGTGGTTCTCTAAAAAATAACATACTGAACACATATGCATCACTTTACCCCTTCTTGTGTTTTGGTTCATATGGTGTGCTAGGAACACCTCCAAATTTCAAGATAAAATGCCTTTTGCTTCTCAAATCCAGCAATAGGTGGTTAATAAGGTTAGAGTGATGTCTAATGCTAACGTACTCCCTCTTGGATTTTGGAGAGGCTTTAGATATTTGACTGAAATTTGAGGTATTCCTATTATGATGAAAAAAGAAAAAAAATCCGTTTTTGTTCCGATGGAAACCCCCAAATGATGATGTTTTAAAAGTCAACACTGATGGGGCATCAAAAGGCAATCCAGGCTTAGTCGGGGCTGGGGGAATCATTCGTGAATCCAACTCTCAACTTGTGTGTGCATTTTTATAAAATTTTGGGCAATGTTGACACTATGTATTCAGAACTAAGTGCAATTGTTGAGGCCTTACAACTTTGTTCGAGAAAGGGATATAAACAAATCTGGCTTGAAATAGACTCTTTAGCTGTCTATCACCTTTTGCGAAGTAATGCAGTTCATTGGTCTTATCAAGCTAAACTTGCAGCAATAAAGAAACTTTCAAGGGAGATGGAGGTGACAGTTTCTCATGTGCACCGTGAAGACAATACTGCTGCAAATCACTTAGCCAATCTGGCTGTGAAGAGGAGATCAGATTTTGAATTTTGTACATTGTCAGATTGTAATAGTTTAAAGGGCTTTAACAATTAGATGCAATGAGGTTTCCTTGCTTTAGATTTCCTAAATAGGTTAAGTTTATAGCCTATGTCTCCTTTCTTTGTAAGAACCACTTGAGCTTTTATATATAGGTTGGTGGTCCATACCTTATCCCCTCCATCATCTTGATGGTTTGACCAAGAAAAAAAAAAATCATTTAATTGATCAGATGAATAACTATACATTTGTGAAACAAGACTCTGAAAAAGACTACTGAAATGTCATTAGGGCTGTAATTAATCTGATAAAAGTATAACAAACAACACAAGCTACATGTGATTTGATTGAAGCCTGCGATTTGGTTTTTGATGCAGCAAGCCGAGGAAAACAATTAGTATTAATTAGCATATGCTCATAGTGGATATTTGATCATTTTTTATTCATTAAATTATTTATCTTGAGATTATAGAATTAAGCAAAATACTCATAATAAGGAAAAAGAAAAACTCGACTTTGTTTGATGGATTCCCTCACATGATGATATTGTTACACTAAATACCGATGGCGGCGAATAACAACCCTAATTATCGTGGACAAGTGGTATCATGCGTAATTCACTTTGTGATTTGGTTACTAGATTCTATAAGTTCTTGGAAGTCACAGACAACGTAGAGGGTGTTTGACTGAGTTTATAAGCTTCTAAAAACATGTTATAGCTTATAAGCTCTTGCAAAGTATTTGGCAAAAAAAGATTTTTAGAAGCTTATAAGACCAAAAAATAATCTCTAAGAGCTTATAAGATCTAAAAAAATAAGTTGCTATACTCCATCTTATTTTTAAGATCTTATTACACTCAAATTTCACACACAATTCACACACTTACACACACTAGACACACTTACACATACTTACACACATTATACACATACTACACACATTTCACACACTACACACGCACACTACACACATTTCGCACACTACACACATTTCACACTCTACACACACTTCACACGCTACACACATTTCTCACACTAATCAAAATGTGTGTTTAATATTAACTTTTAAATTAGACCCCAAATTTATAGCTAAATTACTATATTCAATTGCAATCTTATAAGCTCTTTTATCCAAACACATTATTAACTTATAAGCTCCTTAAAAATTACATCTTATAAGCTCTTAAAACAGCTTATAAGATGTTTAAAATAAGCTTAGCCAAACACCCTCTATTGTTATAGCGGCATAACTCATTGGTATTATTGAAGGTTTGAAGCTTTGCCTTCGTATGGGTCTGAGAAAAGTGCGGTTGGAAGTAGGGACGAAGCCAGGATTTTATAATAAGGGGGGCGAAATAATTTTTTTGAGATATGTATCAATTTTTTTTGAAATTTAAGGGTGACGAAATCCATTCTTTACTACAATTACATAGTATCTGTAAATATATAGTAGTTTAGTCGGACAATTAAAGAGGTACGGGCCCCACCGTCAGTCCGTCTTAGCTTCATCCCTGGTTGAACATGGACACATTGGTCATCTTATTGATACCTAAAAATGATGTGTGTTCTTAGAAGCATCAATGTTTGTATGCGGAACAAACTTTGTGAGACTTAAAGAAATTTCGTGTTGAGAGTATCACGCATACATTGCTAAGGTAATCAAATTGCGAATCATCTAGCAAATATTTCTATTCAATAGCAAAAAACTGTATAATTTACTTAATCCCTTTATTATATTGATAGATTTATCTTAAAAAAATACATTAAATGAAAATTTCAGGAGATAAAAATATAGAAAATCCAAATAACTATATATGATACTCAACTCTTCTTTTTATTTCTTTTTATTTTATAAATTTTGTCCTAGTTGGAATGGTGTCTTCGTAATAAAGGAAAATGTCAAGATCACAATATTTGATCCTAAATCATTTCTTTCTTTCGTAGATTAATTTTGAGATCATTTTATAAAAGTAATTTATTCATATTGTCAGCTGTCAGAATCAAAGTTAATATTCCGAATTAGAAAAAAATTAAATATAAATAAATAAATGAAAGTACGGTCAAAATACAAAATTTGAAAGTCTGCGGCTGCATTGTAACGGTACAATCCAATAACTGGCCGTAGCAGAATTTGGCGTGCCCATATCAATATCCCATTAGGGCCATTATTCGCGTGTGTATATATATATATATAACTATTGTATGTATATCCTCTCTCTGTCTCCTGTGCTTGTTAAAAATCAAATCCTCAATTACAAGGGGGAGAGATCGCTATCTGAAATCCATTTGTGGCATTTGCACAGTTTGATTTTATCTGCCTACCGAAGAAAGCGAAAGCAAAGAAAAACACGCCCCTTCCCCACATCGTGTTTTCACTCAGATTTCTTTCCCTATTTCTCTCTCTATCGCAAAGGTATTCTTCTATCTGGCCCTCTTCCTTTCCTCTTTCAACTACTGCATTTGTTAGTGTTTGAAGTTCTTGGATTTATTTTTTGTTGGTAATTTCGGTTTTCTTGGAATCATATCTTTAGTGGACTTTTTGATTTTGTCTTCTTTTCGTGATTTTGTTTTTTTAAATTTTCTTGAATTTTATGTTTGGGGATCTTTTCCTCGATTTCAACTTGATGCGAGCGGCTTCTTGAGTGGTTCAATTTTAGGGTTTATGCTATGATTCCGATCCCAAAAATGTAGCTTTTCTTTTGCGTCTTATTTGTGAAGTTCTTTTCTTTCTTTCAAGGTTACTCTGTAACCTCTTTCTTTTATTATTTCTTTTATGCCAATGTGATATTCAACTTGTTGCTGATAACTGAAAGTTCTAATTTATGCGTTATTGTGCGAATATGGTCTTGAATTTAACATCATGCAAATAGCTTGATTCAATGATTTATATTTTAAGGTGTGGTTTAGTGTTGCAATATATATATATATATATATATATATATATATATATTTTTTTTTTTTTTTTTTTTCAGTTCCTTCACAGTTCTCTTAATTTCTGCATTTTGATCTCATTTTGTTACATTTTTGTAATTATTTCCTGGTTTATTTATATCGTACTTCTGTTATTAACTTATCCTGTTTCCTGAGATTTTCATCCTTGATTTGAGGATAAACTGTCTTAAAAGACATGTCTTTAGTGTTTGTTTAGTAATCATAAAGTTTGGTTATTAAATTCCGGCGTAGGAGAGTTTGGGAGAAAAAATATGTAAGAGAGTTTGAATTATGAGCACTGGTGGTTCGAACTTAGGATCGACAATGCTGGCATGCTTTTTTCTTTCAATAATGCTCATTTATAATTCAAATCGAATGACCATTTTCTGCTAAAAGTTTGCTCTTTATTACACCATTGATTCGACTTTGTCAATTTTCTATTATCGTATTCGTACTGAATTATGTGATTGGGATGGCAACAACTCCTTCAGTTTTATTGGTATAATGTTTCTAGTATTGCACTTAATGCGCATTCATTTGGGAACTAAAATTTAGCAACTGGAAGCACTCAATTGGTTGTTGCTTTGTGGCAAAACAGCAGGCCTTTGAGTTCTCGTCAGTTAATGTTTGCTCATAAAGATAGGATACTTATTATGCAGTTGGACTACATATGCATGAATATTGGTGTCAATTCTTGTTCTGAATTTATATGATGCGTTTGAATACGATCTATTTCATCCCATAATTAAAGTTCACATTACTCCATGTGATTGAAGTCCTAACTCTGTTATTGCGCAGGACCCCTTTTGGTGTGCGTAGCCGAACTCGTATCTAGTATAGCACGGACTGATTCTGCAAAGCAGCTGCTGAGAGTTCTCATTTTCTCTGAAAAAAACGTGATATGGTAACATTACATTTCGTTCTGTGTGAACCCGTCATGTTTCCTTGTTTTGTTGGCTGGACAATTCTCAGTTAATAGCTATATAAGTCGAAAGGAACTCTTTTAAGGAAAAAATATCAAAATTTGGAACTCACTATTGCATGTTTGCCTTATAAGACTAGTAACTCGAAATTTAGTGGACTCAAAAGTAGATATGTGAACTGGACTTGATGCATTATTGTTTTTACATGCCAAGAGGCGCAAACTGATTTAGATGTTTGTTCATAGGTCTCATTTTGCATTTGAGAATTGTTCCACTGTCTTACATCATTCCTTTGCCCATTTGGTTTTCAGGCAACAAATGAGAATCTTCCTCCAAATGTCATAAAACAATTGGCAAAGGAACTGAAGAATCTTAATGAAACCCCTCCGGAAGGCATTAAAGTAGGGGTAAATGATGATAACTTTTCAGTTATATGTGCTGATATTGAAGGCCCAGGTACCCTTTTCGTTGTGTCTTTTTAGGCATTTTCTATCTGATTCACATCGTGTCCATTTTGTGATCGGTCATTTGTTCAACCTTGCAGCTGGGACGCCATACGAAAATGGTGTTTTCCGCATGAAGCTGATATTGTCGCATGATTTCCCGCATTCTCCTCCCAAAGGTCTGTGATCCTATACTTCATAGTGGTGCATTGTCTAAAAATCCTATACTTCGTAGTGGTGTATTGTCTAAAAATATATCAGTAATAGGTGCTTCTCCAATATATATGTCATGTTTTCTTTTCTGAAATAAAATACCTCTATTTTTAATCACTTGTTGGTAGGGGAAAGCTGGTTTCTTGGTAGTATTGGTATTGTAATAATATGATATCTGAGTCACTGCTCTCAAGCGTCCTATGCCGCACACATTTTCATTTTCATTCTGCTCTACATTAGGTTGTGATCCCAGAAAATCGATGAACAGAGAGTGATCTTAGCGGGTAGTTTTGTATAAGTAAATGATGATCCTGGCTTTATTTTTCATGATGATTTAGTTTTGGGTTGTTGTGCCAATTGAAATGCATGACCATTCTAATATTCAAGTTATTGGCTTACTGTCAGGCTATTTTCTGACAAAGATATTTCATCCGAATATTGCAACAAACGGGGAGATATGTGTTAATGCATTGAAAAAAGATTGGAATCCAACTCTTGGATTACGGCATGTCTTAATTGTAAGTCCTGCCATATGTACCAAACTTGATCCTATCGATATAATGCTTTCAATTAAGGTGTTGTGCTATTAAGACGCTTATTTTCCTAATGCTTTTCGTTTATACTTGCGTAAACGAACAGGTGATCAGATGCTTATTGATTGAGCCATTTCCAGAATCGGCTTTAAATGAGCAGGCTGGCAAGATGCTACTTGAAAATTATGACGAATATGCTAGACATGCCAGGTCAGTCAAGCCGGCTTTTTGATAGAGCACATTTCATATTAAATTCTACGACAAAATGGGAAACCAGATATTTGTATGATTGCTGCAAATGAGAGCTTGTAGTAATTTTCGGTTTGCCCCTTAAAGTCTGAAAAAAACTACCACTAATTTTATAGAAGTGAATTGAACTAGCAAGCTGGAATTTTTTACGGTACAACAATAGAGGTTCTTTATAGACATTATAATTATTTTAAAGCAATTCTCGAGTTATTATCTGTTGAGCTAGTATCTAACCTTGTTTGTGTTTGTTCTTGCTCTCTCTCTCTCACACACACATGCACACATGGGGCGGCATCTCTCTAGAAATCCTAATGTATCCATTGCTTGTACATGTCTCTATTACACTATACGAGTTTGTATGTTGTGCTTTCTAACTTGATATAATCTGAAATAATCAGGCTTTACACTGGAATCCATGCCCTCAAGCCGAAGCCAAAGCTCAAAACAGGAGCAATTTCTGAGTCGGCCACTGCCCTGAACGTGGACCAAACGAACACTTCAGCAAAGTGTGCTGATCAGAAGAACGCTGTTCCAGGTGCTGCTCCTCAATTACCGTCTCCATTGGCCCCTAAACCGGAAAACGGTCAAGACTACCCTGCGGCAATGCCATCGTCAGCAGAGACAGGAGTCAGCGGATCTAAAGCGGCACCAGTGATGCTGAAGAAGGAAGCAGGGCTGGCTAAAGTTCCCGCAGACAAAAAGAAGATAGATGCTAGAAAGAAGAGCTTGAAGAGATTATGAAACCGTAAATCGATTTCATATGCTGTCCGTCTTTTTTCTTTTTTCTTTTTTCTTTCTCTAAATTGGGTGACAGGAGAAGCAATGGATGAATTTGTAATGTTATCTTGTACTATAAAAGAATTCTTTGGATAATATAAGTACTTCTCGTTTTATGAATTATTATAAATTCGGCTCCTTCTAACATACTACCTCTAAACAACTTGCTGATCCCCTCGTGACCTAGATTGCATTAGTCCCTGTCTATGTGCTATGCTTCCATCAGTTGGATATTTTATTTTTTGATTTTTTTTCCGCCTAATCGCGTCTAGGTCCTGATTAATTATGGGAAAATTTATTTTTAATCCTACAACATAGAGTGATTCTAAAAAAAGTCCTGTATCTTGCATAACTCAACTTTAGTTATGTAAGCTTTTTAACTTCAACTTATGTAAGCTTAAAATACTGTTCAATTTGAGGATAAATCCCGTTGGAAATAACTCGCAGGAGTTGCTGACGTGGCCTAAAAACTAGGGGGTTCCTTGCAGAGTTGCAGATGTGGCAATTGATTGCCCCGCTAAATATGCAACGTTATTAAAATTCAAAAATATAAAATTAAGTGTAATTTTATATTAGTTAACTTTCTCTTTTTTCCTTTTCTTCTTTCTTCTTTTTCTTCCTTAGTACAACTTCACCACCGCCATCAAGCGGCAATGACGGCCACCACCACCGTTGGCAGACAGCAATACCAGCCACCTCCACCAATACCTTGTTCCTGTATGGCGTAGTTTCGTTGATTATCAACTTTCGATATTTTTTGAAACATGAAATTAATTGTGCAGAATCGGGCCTCTGCGCTTCCTTGCAGAATCATAATCCACATTGTATTAACGCAAGTAGGATTCATTAGAAGGTGGAGAATATGCTCATCTTTATCGGATAACGCACCTTGAACGGACTCAAATCAATCTCCATAATGGGGCACCTGAAGGACCTCAGTACAGAAGAAGACATTGGTAGTGGTGATTGGTTTGCCGCCCGCCGACGGTGGCGGTGTTGCATTAGGGAAGAAGATAGAAAAACAGAGAGAAAGTAAAAAAACATATGAGTAATTAATTAAAAAAATATTTTTAATTTTTGAATTTTAATGATGTGTCATGTCCAGTTGGGCAACCAATTTCCACGTCTGTAGCATCGTCGGAAACCCCAAGTTTATTAGGTCACATTCATGCCTCGTCAGTAGCTCTGACGAAATTAGCGATCACTTGGGGGATATGTTCTCAAATTGAGCATTTTTTGAAACTTATAGGATTAAAATTACGCAAGATACATGACTTTTTTAGACTTGCCCTAAGTTACATGACTAAAAGATGATTTTTCCCTAAATAAAATGCATTAGGGCCGGGGCAGCCAGATTACTACATCTCTGAGTATAACTAAACCCTAGAAATTCATTTAAAAATACTAAACCTTTAATATCAGATATCCACGAGATTAAATCTCCAATATGATCGTGTTGGCAGGTAGCTGCTTTTACGAATATAAGGTAAATTTATGTTAAGTTCTATACAAGCCCAACCACGAATGGTAAAAAACTTTAAAAGACGAGAGGCCCAAGTAATAAGTTTACATGCTATATTATATGTAGTACAATTAAGGTAAGTAGCAATTGATAGCTACCGCAAACTAGAGTAGAAGTTAGATAAACAGTAGGATCTTTTTAAATTAATACTCGACAAATTCCCAAACCTAACTGCATTCCTTAGTGCTGTCACGATACAAGCCCGATCGCTAGGCATAACATGCTCGTTCACAGGGAAATTTCTTACCTACCTGTAGGGGTAGTGCCCTCACACCGCTGGATGCACGACACATGTGCAGAAAAGCTGAAAAACGGTGCCTTTGATTGGATGTAGGGGTGGAGCGTCAACAATCTTTTCATTTTGTTGTTCGTGGCCTAATCCACCGCTACTTGTTCACTTTCAGGTATCGTTGCAATATGGAATATCCATATTGACCAAGCAGGTGGCCAGTTACTTGGCAATGTAATTGGGAAGAGAAAATTACACTTTTGGCCCACTGGACACGGGCCTGTTTCATTTGGTCCTAGACATTATAAAAATGACCCGAAAAGAATTTTCACTAGCACTTTTGGTTCCAAATGTGTTTTTTCTTGCACGATTCGTCCCAAGCCGTCTAAATCTAACATTTCCAACCACGAGCCACTCACCTAGCTGTTAAATGACGTCATAAACATGAATTTAAAAAAATGAATCAATCAACGAGCTAAATTCACGTTAGAGCCAAATCAAACAACCCACCCCTAAATTATTCTGAGAGAAGAACCCTAACATCTAATCTCTCCAATTTGTCTCAATTATTGACAGAATTACACCAACAGAGACTCGTCAGGGAACTCAGGGTTAGAAAATTGTGAATTCTGGAAGACAGCTTACTGGAGAGAGGGGGGGAGCGGGTGTAGTTCATGTTTGTGGTGAAGGCGTTTGACAAATTTGCTTACTTCGGTAACCGTCAAAGATTCTACCTCTTTTTTCTGCTTTCAATGTATTACGAAATTCGTGTATATATGTTTGTGTATGAATTTCTTCTTTAATATTTTACATTTTTTAGAATGGATAGATCTTTGGTTTTGATTTTGTGAGTTCATTTAGTAATAATTCTGATAAAAAAATTGGGGAATTACTTTTTTATCATTACATTTCATGGTTTTCTTTGATCATTTGTGCTTAATAAGTGTCGGTGCAATGAATATAGCCGATTGTATAAATTGGAGAATGAGTATTTGTTCATCTGTCCTGTATTTATTATGCTTATCCATTTGGGCTATGTTCTTTCTTCTTTAATGGTGGTTGTGGTGGTACCTAGCAGTTGATTGATATCGAAGGGAAGACTCTACTGTTCTAGCGTGCATGAACCCACAACTTTACAATGTAGCGAAAACGTTGATAGAATTGGCTGTCAATGTCAATGCTTACCGTCCAGGTGAATCCCAGCTCCTGTAAATGCATCGTCCACAAACTTTTAAGAGAATTTTGGAATATGTATGTAAGTGGGTGGATAATACATATGTGGTCCTTCTAATGAGATATGGCTTCCGCACTTAATACTCAAAGATTGTTGGTTTTGTGTTGATTGCCTTGCTAATTGACTTGGTGATAACAGATGATTAAATTTGATTTAAGATGATCTTCAAGTGGCCATGCAGTATGTTGCCTTTTTGCATTTAGCTTAAAGTTGTATTCCTTAGTTACAATGAATTCTGTTTTACATGGGCTGGTTTAAGTCCATTTGATGTCAATTTGAGGGATGCGTTTGTTTGGCTGCTTAGACTTGTAACTTTCTTGCTGCACAGCTAAAACTTTGCGTTGAGATTATTTTAGCAATAGATTTACTATATTTGGTTTTGGTTAATGATGCAGATAGTTTTTTATGGGTTGATAGCAATGCTGACTTGTTGTTGGGGTGGTTGAAATTTTTTTGGTGTTTTGCTAATTACATGTATAATGTCAGCATCACCCGAAACAAAAAACAACCTTGATATTACATATTCCCCGATTAGAAGAAGAAGACATTATTTTGTGTTTGTTCTTTGTATTTGAGTGTGAAGTCATATGAAATGCAATTAATATGGAGAAGACGAAGGAATTATATAAATGCTTGAAGTCATTCCTTATTGTGCCTGCTAATACTGAGCTTGCGAGCAAGCAAAATGTGCCTGCTAAAGGCTAAAGCTAAGCTTGATAGCAATGGCAATGGCTGCAAGGTTGATTAAAGGTGGAGGAAAATACATAATTTCTCTGTTCGTTGGTAGTTATGGGTTGGATTTGTGAAAATCACATGACAAGTGGATATATAGTAGAAATTATGGAAGCAGAATATATATAATTCAATATTTCGGTATCAAGTTCTTCCTTATATTAGCTTCATATAAATACACGAACCAGATCTGTTCAAGGTTGGAACCATAGGTTTTGGTTCTAAATGGCAGTGTTTCCTCCAAAATTAGTTTCTTCCCTCCAAACAGGTACTACAACATATGGGGACTAAAAGTGCTAATTTGTATGGGACCAAAAATGCAAAACATTTAACAGAAAACATGATAGAAGGACCGAAAGTGCTAGATAAAATTCTTTTGGGGTCATTTTTGCAATGCTTGGGACCAAAATGAAACAAACCCGTGTCCTGTGGGACCAAAAGTGCGATGTTCTCTAATTGGGAATGTTAGAACGATTGCATATGGAGAATGAAAGATGTTTTGGGAAGTTTTTGCAGATGGAAGTATGGATTGACATCGCAAAGCCACTTGTGCGAGCGAAGAAGAGGTAATTTGGCTACATGTGAAATATGAATCGATGTCCACATATTGTTTTTGTTGTGGTTTACTCATGGAGATCAAGATAAATTGTTAAGATATTATTTGATTCATTAGGATATTATTTCATTTTGTCTTCTATTTGTTAGAATACATTTTGATTTATTTACCTAATTTAGATTAGGATCTATTTCTAGACACATCCAGTTAGGGTGCGATCTGCTCTCTTGTTCGTTCTTGGGAAGTGGAACTGCACGTTCCCTGGAATGTTGAACTCCCACTCCTAGTTGAATAGTTCTTTGGAGGTTACGGTGCTAGGATAACGGCTGGCATCGAACTCCGTGCTTTTTAATCCTCACGATCGGCTGTTGGGTCACGTCGATCTCAATAGTCCTAAATGAAAGAGAGGCTCCTTTCTTGATAACTCCACATGATACTTCCAAAAAGGATATCCTGGCACCACGCAACTCAAATCCACCTTGCGGTCGATATCCTGTCCCTTACACATTCCAGTGATACCTTGCTGAAAAACACGGAGATCACCCTTCTCTAAATCCTCCTCTAACTAGGTCGCAAACTGATCCATTTCTTCGTCGTTCATAGGAACAGTTGAAGGGTCCCCAAGAATTTGCTACGCACGACGTACCGCATCGACATTAGTACCTTAAAAAACAACAACAATATCTCCGTTCATATACCCTACCTCTCAGAGGACTTGTTCATTTATCCTCCTTGCCACCTTTTCCCTTTCTCTCGCTTCGCGAACGTCGAGGGGGAGGGGAGGGGAGGGGAGGGTGGGGGAAGGGAGGGATTCTTAGATGTACGAGAGGACATGGAAGTCGAAGAGGAAGAAATTATAAAGATGATCAAAATTTTGATTAGTTCCTGCACTAAAAAACGGGTCTCAATCTACGACACAGTTGCTGTAAATGCTCCTAAAAAATTCACGAAAGGAATAATGCAAAATGATGTGGAAATGGCCTATTTATAGGAAATAACAGCTGCAAAGATCAAAGGCCATGATTTAATAGGTGCAAGGGTTGAGATAACACTGATCATTGAACCAATGGCGACTTAACAAGTGTCCACACATGAGAAACACGAGCGGAGCTGTAACAACACCTTCCAAGGTGATGACACCTGTCACGCCACGTCATGCACACGTGGCCAGAAAAGTATGACACATATATGCCACACCAACACGTCCCCCTAATTGTAGAATTAAAAAATTCAAATTTTTTTGGTTTCTCGCTCAAGAATAAAATGATTGCATTTCAAAGAAGAACTTAATTTCGACAATCCCATTAGCCATAACGACCTCCCAACTCAGGGAGGCAATTGTGGATACACGTCGCCCAACCCCCAATGATCAAGAGTGCTGAATACTGTAAACTCTTGGTCATTAAGCCCAACCCAGAATTCCCGCAACTCAAGACGGCCGACAGGGGACCAGGAGTCAAATTCCCCTACTCAAAGTTAGAGACCGCTAAGAGCAGAAGACCGCCCAACTGCAGACCACCTTTTTACTCCGAGAAGCGGAGGCGATGAAGGTAACCATCACTTACGCTAATAAATAGGATTTTTCATTTAACTTAAAGATCACGAATTCACAATTTATCCAGGTGATTCCTCAATATATATATGTGCTAAAGACACAGTCTGAGCTTGGTTGCAAAGATCACATTGTTCCGTCGTTTCCTTTATGTCATCTTCTATAATATATCCACACTGCTAGTAAGGTAACAATCAGTTCAGTTAACACGTGGTCTCTGCTTGTTGGCTTCGATGAAACAATACGTTCGCACACATTGGTATGTAAGTCTGGGCCGGTATAAAACATACAACATCTTTTTGTTGGCTTCGACCTAATATACATATGAGTATCATTTCCACAATAGTGTATTATGCCTAGTATGAGCAATATTGTTCTCAGGTATATACCTCCAAAATCTGTTTCTCGCCAGCCCTCCGGAATAAATTTTTTCCCTCCTAACAGGTGATTAATCTTATGCTTGGGACCAAGAATGCCAATTTTTATGAGGCTAAAGTGCACAAAAAGTTAGCAGAAAACATTACAACAGACTAACTTTGTGTGTTTTGCGATTGATGGGGTTTAAAAGTGCAAAGTTTGAGAGCAAAATAAAATAAAATAGCCCCTATCATTTCGTCAAAGCTTCTATTATATCATATTATATTATCAAAATAATCATTTTTTATTTCTCGTTCTCTGTTTGAAAAAGTCCTATAATTTATAATCTTATATATACATTATAATATTATATATTAGATAATATAAACACCATATTCACTACAACAAAGGTATTTTGTATAAGACTTTTTGACACCACAATTGTGGTCACTAATAATAAGTTATTTGTGACCACTTGTTGTCACAAATTTCTCCAAAATATATTTGAGACAACTTTAAGACTACTTTTAGAGACAATTAATTGTTGCAAAAAATATTTGAGACGCATTTGAGACCACTTTTGTGGTCACAAATATATTATTTGCGACCGAATTATTGAGACGACAATAAAGTAGTGACAAATACTCATAAGTTGTGACAAATACTCATTATTTGAGACCACTTTGCTTAAGTTGTGACAAATACTAATTATTTGAGACCACTTTTTTGTGGTCTCAAAAGATCCTTTTTCTTGTAGTGATTATATATTCCATAAAATTATATAAATATATATGTGTATTGAGTAAGAGGGTAAGGTGGGTGGGACGGGTAGGCGGGTATAGTGTTAAGCTCATATCCTACTCTTACGTTAATAAAATTTCAGGAGTGTAGGCGATGATCTACCCCTTACATAAAGTTCGGATTGTGCCCTAACATCTACCAATTTATTCGCTGGTAACTCTACCCTACAAGTAAAAGTGAAATTGATATCCCTACTTATGTTGTTTAATTTCTCTTATTACCCTTGATTAGAGACACCTTATGATTATAATATCAACTTAGTGACTATTTGTTATTGAACTTGACCAATTTAGTAAAGGTTAATAATACATTCACTTTGTAAATTAATGAATATTAATTATCGATAAATTAATACCATTTTTAGTTAATATATTCTGCATTGTTCCTTATTATTAATTAATTTGGGGAGATTTTACTGTATTTCAATGTTGGATAATATATAGGAGGAAAATGAGACATTTGAGGTATTATTTCACAAGAAAACTACTTTACGGTATCATACATACCTGTAAAATGTGAACATGTATGGTTGGATTTATTTATTAATTGTATTACAATAAATAAAGTCAATAACACTGCAATAAAAATGATCTTTTGAGACAACAAAAAAATGATCTCAAATAATGAATATTTGTCACAATTTATGAGAAATGGTCTCAAATAATGAATATTTGTCACATTTTACAAATATTTTTCACAACTTTATTGTCGTTTCAATAGCTAGGATGCAAATAATAAATTTGTGACCACAAAAGTTGTCGTCTAAAATATTTTTGACAACAATTAGTTGTCTCTAAAATAGTCTTAAAATAATCTCAAAGAATTTATAGAGAGATTTGTGACAATAAGTAGTCACATATAACTTATTATTAGTAATCATAATTTTGATTTAAAAATATTATACAAAACACCTTTTTATTGATGTAAGATGTAATCTTCTTGTCAATAGGATTATTAAACTGCACCAAATTTGGTTGACAACTGGCAATCTGACTTCTACGGCAGTTATTGAAGAATATTAATTAACAGTAATACTAATTGTCGAACAACCTTACTTAGGGGTGTTGCAATTGTTTCGATTTTGGGAGAAAGTGATTAAAATAAGTGATTATGTAAATAAGTAATATCCAGCTTGCAACTTTTAATTTAAATTAATTTAAATTTAAATAGAAGGACATTTGCAAATGCTCTTTTTAATTTATTTTAAACTAAAAATCCAAATGCACTTAATTTAAGTATTTGCAGACACTCCTTTATCCGGAGTGGAAAAAGAAACATAAAAAATAATGGAGGTAGAGCAACCCAACACTGAATTCAAACTTTCAATGGAAAAAGAAAGAAAAGAAATCAGAATTTTGACCCCAAAAAGCCTTTTTCCTTAATACATTTACACATAATTTGTTCTTAAAACGGTGTCTAATATAATTAAAACAAAATTGTATGTAGTTGAATGCATGGACCTTTCCCCCTTGTGGTTAGGGGACTGGGCTACAATCATTTTTCATCTCTTATATTTTTAATCGTACGCTTTTTATTCTTAGAAAAGTTATTTTTTGAATTTTAAAAAAAAAAAAAATCAGAAAAACTAATACTCCCTCCGTTCACAAATAAGGAATGGACAACAACACCCGTCCAAATTTCTCTCCATCAATTTTGTTATTACTATAATCTTTTCTCCATACCTTATTTATATAATATCATAAGATTTGTATGAAAATTCATTAGATTTAGTTAAGGACAATGTTGGAAGAAATAGGTAAAAATAGCTAGACTGACACTCATTTGTGTTTTTTTTTTCTTTCTAGAACGCCGTGAACGCACGGATGGAGTACTTCTCATTTTAAACTGTGATATATTTTGTAAGAATTAGCTCTCTCTTAAGTATGTAAGATAACTTCTCAAGGCAGGAGAAGCATATCTTTTTTTCCGGAAAAGGATGATGGTTGAGTTGATCACATGCCTACCGTTGGCTACCAATTGCATAGGGGCGAGACCCCAATACCTCAGATTGGCACGTAACACCGGCGGCAGGGGAAACCGCACACCGCCCTTCATCATCAAGTATGTGACCGCGACGTAGCCAACTGCGGGCCGATCTGCTGTCTTGTCTATCCCCAGGTGGTGGAATCGCACGTTCCCTGGAACGTTGCACTCCCACACCCAGTTGAATAGTTCTTCGGAGGTTACGGTGCTAGGATAAAGGCTAGTACCAAACTCCATTCTTTCAATCTCTCGGTCGGCCGTCGGGTCACGTCAATCTCAACTGTCTTAAATGAAGGAGAGGCTCCTTCCTCGACTGTTAGCTCCGCAGGATACTTCCAGAAAGGATATCCTACCACTGCCTAACTCAAATCAACCCCGCGGTCGATATCCCCTCCACTATACATTTTAGTGATACTCTGCTGAAAAACACGACGATCACCTATCTCTAAATCCTCCTCCAATTGGGTCGCAAACTGATCCACTTCTTCGTCTTTCATGGGAATGGCGGGTTCTCAGGAATATGGTTCGCATGACGTACTTCATCGATATCAGTACCCCCAAAAACCACGGTAACATCTCCGTCCGTATACCCCGGCTCTTGGAGGACTTGTTTGGTTGTCCTCCTTGCCCCCCTTTCCCTTTCTCTTGCTTCACGAACCTCGAGGGGATTCTCGAATGTACAAGAGGACATGGACGTCGAAGAGGAAGACATTATAAAAAACATCAGAATTTAATTGTTACCTGCACCAAAAAGCGGTCTCGATCTACGACACAGTTGCTGCAAATGCTCCTCAGAAATTCACAAAAGGAAAAATGCAAAATGAGATGGAAATGGGCTATTTATCGAAAATAACTGCAGCGAAGATCAAAGACCGATTTAGTGGGCACAATGGTTGAGATGCCATTGATCATCGAGCCAATGGTGACTTAACATGTGTCAGCACATGAGAAACACGCGCGGAGCTGTAATGACACCTTCCGAGGTGATGACACCTGTCACGCCACGTCATGCACACGTGGCCAAAAAAGTACGACACATATATGCACCGTTAATACTTTCCCCCAATTCCAAAATTTAAAAATTCAAAATTTTTGGTTTTCCGCTCAAGAATATATAAAATGATTGCATTTCAAAAGAAGAACTTAATTTTGACGATCCCATTAGCCATAACGACCTTCCAACTCAGGGTGACAATTGTGGATACACATCACCCAACCCCCACGATCAAGAGCGCTGAATACTATAAACCCTTGGTCATTAACCCCAAACCCAAAGTTCCCACAACTCAAGACCGCCGACAGGAGACCAGGAGCTAGATTCCCCTACTCAAAGTTAGAGACTTCTAAAAGCAGAAGACCGCCCAACTGCTGACTGCCTTTATATTCCGAGAAGCAGAGGCGATGAAGGTAACCATCACTTACGCTAATAAATAGGATTTTCCATTTAACTTAAAGATCACGCTTTCACAATTGATCCAGGTGATTACTTGATATGCTAAAGACACAGTCTGAGCATGGGTGCAAAGTTCACATTATTCGTTCGTTTACGTAATGTCATCCTCTATAATGTATCTACACTACTAGTAAGGTAACCATCACTTCAGTCAAACACGTTGTCTCTACTTGTTGGCTTCGATACTTTCGCACACACCGGTATGTAAGTCGGGGTCTTATAACATCTCTTTATTGGCTTCGACGAAATATACATACGAGTATCATTTCCACAATAGTGTATTATGCCTAGTTGGGGTGTGGTTATGGTCTTTGCCTTGTAGATGGTGAAAAAGACATCTTCTTGTTGTTTATTTGTTTGTTTTTCAGTTTTAGTGTACTCTGAATGAAAATTGTGTAGTTGGTTTATATAGATGTAGTATGTGCAATATTGTTCTCAGATATATATGATTAAATCACCTATTAGGAGGGAAAATTTATATTACGTAATATAAATTTTCCCTCCTAACAGTCGATTTAATCTTATGCTTGGGACCGCAAGTAAAAAATTTTATGGGACTAAAAGTGAACAAATAGTTAACAGATTACGTTACTGCAGGACTAGCTTTACGCGTTTTTCGATAGGCGGGGTTTAAAAGTGCAAAGTTTGAGACCAAAATAAAATAGCCCGTATGATATCGTCAAAGCTTCTATTATATCATATTGTATTATCAAAATAATCATTTTTTATTTCTCGTTTTGTTTGAAAAAGTCCTATAATTTATAATCTTATATATAACATTATAATATTATATATTAGATTATATAAATATATACACAATATTATATATATATATATTATACAATAATATAAATATATATACAATAATATAAGTATATTTGTGTATCGAGTAAGCTGGTAGGGTGGGTGGGTAGTGTTAAGTCCATACCCTACTCTTACGGGAAATAAACCAAAATAATCCCATAACTTTTTACTTTTTCGGATTTAGTCCCATAAGTTATTGCTTTTTCGATTTAGTCCCACATCTCTGGTAATTGCTCAATTTTGGTCCAATTTTGACCAAATGTTGACCAACTGACCGGAAAAGGTCACGTGACCTTCACGTGCCGGCGCGGTTTTGAAAATTTCAGCTAAAACGGTCCCATAACTTTTTACCTTTTCAAATTTAGTCCCATAAGTTATTGTTTTTTCGATTTAGTCTCATATCTCTAGTAATTGCTCAATTTTGGTCCAATTTTGACCTAATGTTGACCAGTTGACCGAAAAAGGTCATGTGACCTTCACGTGCCGACGCGATTTTGAAAATTCCGCCGACTTTTATGTTTTATCAACTCATTGTTGATGGACTCCAACTCCTTGTTCTTTAACTCCACCTGTTTTTTTTTCTTTAACGAGTAGCTCATTCTCTCATTATCTATCTCGGTTACGGAAACAATTTCTTCGAGATTCATGCGGGCGTTATGCAGGACCTCATTTTCAGCGTTCTTCTCGTTAAGCCTTCACAAGAGCCCTCTCATTATGTGTTTGCTTCTACCACATAGAAGTGCATCTATCCACCTAAAACTCGTACAATGACCTTCATTCTGCCAAAATTATATCCAGTATATTCAATTAATTCAATTCAACCTTGAATAAACTAATAAAATTGAAGCAAGAACTAAAAATCATATCGGGTAACGTGAGAGCAGCCGTAGAACCTACGCCCAACATTTTCTTCTTTCCAAGAGGTTTTAATGGGGGAGTTCAAACCTTAGTCGCACACTGTTAAAGATATGGCTTATCAACTCAGGATTAAGTGTAAATTGATTGAAGAGGATTTCACAACAACTAAATTCTGTTTCAGGAAACTAATTCTGTTATTTCTGTTATTCAGCTTCTACAACGGTTTTTATTCAAACCGTGGTCTTTCAACTGTTGTTGTTTGCAGAAAGCAGTTAGTTTGTTACTTGAGGAGTTGTGATCCGGTTTCTTGATTTAATCTCATCCGTTGTTCTCTAAGGCGGTTTTTTTTCCCATCTCTGATACATATATATTTCTTGCCATTCCATATAGAGGGGGCAACAAGTGTATTGAAGGGAGAACCACGCAACTCTCTTTGTTGATTTTATATTTTCTTCTTTGTTAAACTTTCTTGCATACAAGTGTGTTCTTGAAACAAGTTGATTGCTTGTTTTGATTGTTTGATTGTTGTTGTAATCAATTGTGTTGAGCTAAGAGAGCTAGGGCTACGAATTTGCACACACAATACTATTTCGCAAGCTATTCCTAGATTGGGACATGGTTCTTTGTCTTCGTGTGTTCTCCAATTTTGGGGGAGTTGAAGCCGCGACTTTCTAATAGAAAAGATTGGAAGAGAAAAGTTAGAGCTTTTTCTTGTAGAAGGACGCGAACTGAAGAAGAAGAAGAAGAAGAAGAAGAAGAAGGGATGCTAATTCTGATTTAAGGGTTAGATCGATAAAATATTACATTTTCTTATTTTGCATTTGTATTTTTTGGAGTTTAACTCAATTCAGGTAAAAGAAAATTATAAGCTGACAAGGTAAATAATTTGCTGATGTGGTCTCCTAATTAAAAAAATTAAAATTCCACCTCGGAAGTCCGGCGACACGTGTCATAAGTCGTCAGAATTTCCAAAATCGCGCCGGCACGTGAAGATCACGTGACCTTTTCCGGTTAGCTGGTCAACATTAGGTCAAAATTGGACAAAAATTGAGCAATTAGTAGAGATGTGGGACTAAATTGAAAAAGCAATAACTTATGTGACTAAATTTGAAAAAGTAAAAAGTTATGGGACCATTTTAGCCGGAATTTCCAAAATCGCGCCGGCACGTGAAAGTCACGTGACCTTTTCCGGTCAGTTGGTCAATATTGGGTCAAAATTGGACTAAAATTGAGCAATTACTAGAGTTGTGGGACTAAATCGAAAAAGCAATAACTTATGGGACTAAATCCGAAAAAATAAAAAGTTATGGGACCATTTGTACTTTTTTCCCCTACTCTTACCCTAATAAAATTTCACGACTGTAGGCGATGCCCTACCTATTACATAAAGTTCATGTTGTGCCCTACATGTTTACCAATTGATCCGCCGGTAATCCTACCCTGCGAGTAAAATTGATATCCCTAGTTGTGTTGTATAACTTCTCTTATCACTGCTAGAATCAAGATTTTTTACCACTACAAAATATAGTTACAAAAAAAGGGAGAGTAGTCACAAACATATTTTCAGTAACCACATATCTAAATGTAGTTACTATAGGGTAGTCACTTATAATAAGATGCAAAAAGTTTTTTTACAATTACTTTGTAGTTACTAATGAACTACAAGTAGTTGCAAAAGAGCTTGTCATATTGTAGCACATTTGGTTAAAATTGTATGAAATATTTTATGTAACTACAAATAATTACAAAAGAGGTTATTTTTAGTAACCACTCTTGTACTTACAAAAAAGAGTAGCGACAAATATTTTTTTTATGTATTGTATTATCCTTGATCAGAGACACCTTATGATTTATAATATCAATTTAGTGACTATTGTTATTGAATTTGGCCAATTTAGTAAAGGTTAATACATTCGCTTTGTAAATTAATGAATTATTAATTATCGATAAATTAATATCTCTTTTAGTTAATATTCATTCCGTTTCATATTAATTGACGTTTTAGAATGAAAATGAAAAATAAAGAATGAAATTTTTTGATAGATATACCCTCACCTAATTTAGGGGATAAAGATTTTACCAAATAAAAATATCTCTTATAAATTGAAAAATAGAGATTTTTTAGGATTGAGTCCAAGGAGAAAACTGGTAGAATTGGTGAAAATAATGTAAAACGTCAATTAATAGGAAAATAAAAGATCATCTTAAAACGTCAATTAATGTGAAAAAGAGGGAGTATATTGGAGGAAAATGAGACATTTGAGCGATTATTTCACCAGAAAACTACTGTATCATATAATATATATATCTGTAAAATGTGAACATGTATGCAATGTCGTCAAAATCTCGAGTGAACTCTTATTATTCTACGAGTTTACGAGTTATTTTCCCTAAATAAGTTAACTCGTAATAAAATTGAGATCTGATGAAACCTGAGTAAACTCGAGAGTTTACTCATACGATTTTACGATTTTGTATACGAGTTTAACAATTTTATAACGTATTACTTTTTATTCTATTTTACTAATTAAAAAATATATAATACGAATTGTAGAAGTTATACCAACTTAAAATTGGAATTCTAAAACTTTTCTAGAGCAAATTATACACAAAGAGAGCCAATTTTGCTGAATTAATTTTCTAACTATCAAGTTCCAAATTAAAATCTAAGCTTCATAAAAAATACTACCTCCGTCCCACTCTAACTTTCCTACTTTCCTTTTCGGTTTGTCCCAACTTAACTTTCCAACCCATAAATGGCAAATTTCTCCCACAATCTCCACCCTCAAAATTTCCACCATCAATCTCCACCTTTAAAAAAGTCAAAGATTCCACAAAATCTATTTTTTCTTAACCTCCGTGCCCGATCAAAGTAGGAAACTTAAGCCGGGACGGAGGGAGTATATCTTTTTGAATGTAGTACTTAATTTCACTAAGGTTATTTTATAATTTTTTCTTAAAGTTAAAGTTTTCATAATCATAATTTAGGAATGCATTTAGTAATATATGAACCAAGAGGCCTAGAACATTTCTCTATATTGTATTTCTTTTCTTTTGATTAATTGTGTATATAATATGTATATTTTTATATGGAACTAGCAATACGTACGTGCGTTGCACGTGATTACTATTTTTTTTAATTATTATCTAATCAAAACAATTAATGTGAACATAAAATAATTGTATTTTGTGTGGTGATATTGGTTAATCATTCTAATAAAACTCAATGTAGTTATCACTCATGGTAATATATATACACAACTTCTTAGATTATTCAATCCCAGAAAAAAAATGAAAGATTTAATCGATTAAGCAAACACAATCCAAAATCAAATAAAAATTAAAAATAATCATAAAAGAGGAAAAAAAAAAGGTTAAATTATCTTAGTTTAGCAAAACACGTTATAATAATGTCAAAAGATTCATAAAACACGACATACTATGATATAATGTATTATTCCTACAAAATTTATATATATATAAAGTTTGATATATTCTAATTATTGTTTATTCTCAATATAGATAGACTCCGGCATCATTAATCATCAATACTGATACTCCCTCCATCCCATCTTATCTTGCACACTTCCCGTTTTCGTCCGTCCCAAACGAACTTGCACACCCCTTAAAAAGGGAAGTTATAATAAAATCTCCACCCTCAATCTCCATCTTCAATCAAACTTTAAGTCAACAAAATCTCAACAAACAATTTTTTTTAATACTTGTGCCAACCTCCTCTATGCAAGATAAGATGGGACGGAGGTAGTACAAAATATATAATATAATAAAAAAATCAAAATAATTATTAATTTTCAGTAAAACAGTTCACAAGCTCAGATTTCTCATTCAATCTTCCAATTGTTTGGAGTTGCTGAAGTGAATTCGCATGGTAAATATCTCGGACTCCTTTTTATTGTTGGCCGGAATAAACAAGAGATTTTTGCATGCATTAAAGAATGGGTTAGTAAGCGCATCAATTGTTGACAAGAAAAGCAATTACGCAAAACGGGTAAAGAAGCGCTCATTAAATCTATTAATACTAGGCATGAGTAGCTAAATTACTCGTGTCTTAGGGTTAGAGAGTAGGATTTTACAACGATCACTACAACATAAATGAGCTAATGTAACACCCAAAAAGTGTTACACACACACATATATATATATATATACATATATATATATATATATATATATACACTAAAATATGTTACTAATCTGGTTTCAACAAAATAAATTTGTCTTCTTTGATGTCCGTACATACTCACGAGTATTGCTTGCAACAACCCAGAGCTTGCAAGATTTTTGGGATGCTAATTCCTTCCCTCAAACGTCACAATCCCACCATTTTATCCCTTGCTTGTTCTTCCCCGAAATGCCATTTTTGATATATTTTTTATGGGGGTACATCATCTGCTCGTAATTTCATGAGAGATGTTATGGGCCCTGTATTTTTTTTAAAAAAAAAAGGGCATATTGTTGGCAAAGATGTTATTAATTTTGTTTTGCACATGCTTACTCATAATTCTTTGAGTCCTTTTGTTAGTAACACTTACATTGTGTTTATTTGGAAAATTAGAAAATCAAAGCTTATTACCCAATTTTGCCCGATTAGTTTGTGGAATGTCATTTATAAGTTAACTTCTAAAGTGCTCTCTAATTGGGTACGGGCTTACATCCCTTTTATAGTCTTTGAATCTCAGCCAACCTTCATCTTGGGTTGGTTAATTATGGATAATATTCTTATCGCTTATGAATTACACAATTGTATGAAGCTTAGGAAATCCGGGAAAGAGGGACTGATGTTTATTAAGTTGGGTATGAGTAAAGCCTTTCACTGAGTTGAGTGTTCTTTCGTCTATCGTATGCTTCTTGCTTGAGATTTTCCTAAGAGTTTTTATGACATTGTTTTGCCTTGCTTGTCATTTGTGAAATTTAACTTCCTTCATTAAGGTATTAATTTTGACTCACTCATGTTACATCAGGGAATTCTTCAGGGGGATCCCCTCCTCCCTATTTGTGCTAAAGTTTTTTCTTGCATTTTACTAAGTTCGTTATCAATCTCTACAAGAGTGTTTCAGGGCAATGTATTAATTTTGAGAAATCAGGGATTCTTTTAGACCTAAAACACAAGCTCAAATTCGTCACTCAATCTGCCAATTATTTGAAATTTCTGTAGTGGCTTCACATGGTAGATATATAGACTCCTTTCTATTGTTTGCCGAATAAAGAATTGCGTTTTGCAGGCATTAAAGAACAGATTATTAAGTGCATTAATGGTTGGTAAGAGAAGCAATTAAGAAAAACGGGTAAAGAAATGCACATTATATATATTATATAAGCAATATCCACGTACACAATGTATTGTTTTCAATTATCGAACCATGTTCTTAATAATCTGAAAAATTTGACTAAATTTTATTGATTAGGTGTGGAGGAGGGGGAGGGGGAGGAGAATAGCTCGTCCACGAGGAAAATTTGGTGGAATTTTTGGGACGTCCTCAAGCAACGAAAATCACAAGGTGGCCTAGACTTTTGTAATTTAAAAATATTTAACCTTGCCATGTTGCTTAAGCTAGCATGACGCCCTTTAGTTTCTACATCCGGCCTCTTTTTCCAAATCATGCAGTCCTACTACAACATCTGTGTTACATGCTGCTCTTGGTTCTCGGTCCAGCTTTACATAGCACAGTATTATGGCGATCATCGTGTTAATCTTCTTGACTATCGCAAACTCATCGGCAATGGCGAGACAACAACACTCTTCCATGCCAGATGAATTCCTTTGCCTCCCTGTTTTACCATGATATTAGCTGCATCAGACCTCCCGCAAGACACCCGAGTCAGCTCCATCATTGATTAAGATCTTGGACTCTGGATGAGCTGTTAATTCAGGTTAATTTTGACCTATTGAAGGCTGATGTGATTCTCTCTACTCCTCTGAAAAATCACCATTCTCCGGACTGTTGGATGTTAGATTATTCCCATTGTAGTAACTTTTCGGTCCGATCCACACATCATTTCATTATGGGTTCTTCCGCAAACCTTACCGACACCCACTCCTTCCTAGTTAGTAGCTATGGCCCGAAGCCCATTTGGAGGAGAATTCGAAAGTTTATCAGCCTGTATCTTGCATTTTCTTTGGAGATGATGCTCTAATTACTGCCATCATCTAATAACTTAGCTCGTTGTTAACTTTATATGAGCTCCGTTGTTCTTTATGTTCACCGCTTGATCACTCTTTAATGCATCTCTTCTTCACGTGCCTCATTTCCTCATTAATTTAGCAAGCAGCTGAAATTTATGAAATTATCTTCCAATTTTGATAGCATCTACGCGACTTGTAGTTTCAAGATATTGTGCTCCTCGATGATTTAAATATAGTAGAATACTTTGTTGTCCTTGCCCACTTTCTGGTGCGAACGAAATTAAATTGTCTTCTGCCATGTTCGTACATACTCACAAGTATGCTTGCAACAACAACCCAGACCTTCCAAGATTTTCGGGATGCTAATTACTTCCCTTAAACATCACAGTCGCACCCTTGGTTCATTGCTTGTTCTTCGCCCCAAATGCCATTAATCATACATACTTTGATGGGGATACATCATTTGCTCGTAACTCATTTGCTGGTATTTATGCTTGCTCCAAGGATGCCCAATATATAAATATCTCTGAAGTATGCTAAAGTTCTTGCTCTTTGTGTGGCAGTTCGACTTACCACTGATATTGGAGTTCCCAAGTTTTGTACTCTTGAGAATTCTAGCACTACTATATTCACGTCAATAGGTGATGCGGACTATGCCTATGCATGTATGCCTTTGTTATCTGATATTAGACATCTACTCTCTTTCTTCCATGGACGAAAATTGTATTGGATAGGACGTAAAATAAAATTTATAGCGCCAAAATAATTGTTTGTCCCATGCACCACCCTTTTTATGTCAATCAATGTTGACCGATTCAAGCAACCATTAATGAAATTGCTTTATGTTTAAAACAACTACAATGACTTGATATTTTCAAATTATGGTGAAGTAGCATGAGTGTTCAGATTTAGATTTTTTAATTATACTTATATGTATGCATGATAAGATTTATCACAACAAATTCGCTCACTATTTCTTTTTTTTATTCAATATTTTAGACTTTGCATTTTTGTAATATGACCTTATACCTTAAATTAATAGTTTTAAGAAAAGATAATATTTTTATTTGTCTATCTATATAATTTTTTCATCTTCTTATTCTATAAAAATAATTTTAATATGTAATCACATTATATGCAAGTGTAGGAGTTTAAATTATGTTAGTTGTTAAGCTCAACATTAAGTTGACATATAAAAAAATCATTGTATATATTAAATATGAATACTAAAAATAGAAGTATTATTATAAAAGTTTTAAGATTATTCCATAAAATTTGTTATTTAAAAAAAATATGAATAGTAAAAATATGACAGTTATGGATAAGATTGAAAAAAAAATTAATAAATTCAATTTTTTTCTTTATTCCATACCTTAAATAATTATATAATATAGTACAATTGTTAAAGATGTGTACAAATAACATATCATTGTAAAACTCTTTAAATCTACTTTAATACGAAATTGATTTCATTTCAAAATTCAAAGTATTGAAAGTATAGAAGAAGGATAATTTAAGCATGTAGTTTTCTAGGAGAAGTTTTTAATATAAAAGGACTCTTAGTTTCTATAATCAAGTAAGGAAAACATAAAAATTATTTTAAATTACTTAACTACCCTTAAATTTCATTCTTAATAAAGATATTTTACTTTTTATAATCAAGTAAGGAAAACATAATTTATTTTAAATTACCTAACTACCCTTAAATTTAATTCTTAATACGGATATTATAGGCATCACAAGAAAAGACGAAATCAAAAACAGGACGAAACAATTCATTCTTTTATATTAGTAATAGATACTAATAATTAGTAGCAATAGATATATGTATATCTTAATGGACAGATATAGATATAGATATAGATATAGATATAGATATTTATAACCAAATAAATAATTTTAAATTTTAAATTACTTAATTACCCTTAAATTATAATATTACTAAGGATATATTAGGGATAACATAAATTGGACGAAACAAAACATTCATACTTTTATAATAGGGTATAGATATCTATTCAGAAGTTGTTGTAATTAAAATACATTTAGAATAATTTATATATATGGTTATTTTGTATAGGTAGTAGATATTTACGATTTTACGATTCGATTTTTACGATCCGATTCTACTGATACATCACTGATTCTACTTAAAATAGCGATTTATGAGAAGTGGTCTCAAATAATGAATATTTGTCACATTTTACGAATATTTTTCACAACTTTATTGTCGTCTCAATAACTCGGATGCAAATAATAAATTTGTGACTACAAAAGTTGTCATATATACGTCTAAAATATTTTTGGTAACAACTAGTTGTCCCAAAAAATAATCTTAAAATGGTCGCAAATAATTAGTAGCGAGATTTATAACAATAAGTGATCACAAATAACATATTATTAGTAATCACAATTATGATCTCAAAAAATATTATACAAAATACCTATTTTATTTCAGTGAGACTTAATCTTTTTGTCGATAGGATTATTAAACTGCACCAAAATTGGTATACAACTGGCAATCTGACTTCTATGGCAGTTATTGAAGAACATTAATTAACAATAATACTAATTATCGAACAATCCTAAGGGTGTGGGTGAAGTAATTAAAATAAGTGATTCGATTAATTAATAATTTTCAGTTTGCAATTTTTAATTTAAATTGAAACAGAAGGACTTTTGCAAATGCTCGTTTCAACTTAAAAATCTTAATGCACTTAATTTAAGCATTTGCATCCAGACACCCTTTGCATAAAAAATGGAGGTAGAGCAACCCAACACTGAATTCCGTACTTCAAACTTTCAATGAAAAAAGAAAGAAAAGAAATCAGAATTTTGACCCCAAAAAGCCTTATTCCTTAATACATTTACACACAATTTGTTCTTAAAACCTTAGCTGAATGTAGTTGAATGCATGGACCTTTTTGCTCATACGCTTTTTATTCTAAAAAAAATTATTTATTTTTAGTTTGTCCTGTAATTAATGAAATTACTCGCAACTGGCGCAATTTTCACTGTTGGCGACCAAATTATCCGAAAAAGTGCAAGTACACGTGCTAGTGACGTGACAACAAAATCCTGCCGATATTAAATTACATGACTAAATTGGTTGCCTGCGCCGGAAAAGGGACCAACTGCAATTAATTTCTTAAATTACAGGACTAAATTGAGTTCTTAATTAATTTTAGGACGAAATACATACAAGCAAAATTTTATGAGACAAAAAATGATTTAAACCCGAAAAGACACCTCCGGTGCTGGTAAGGTCGGGATGTGGTCGTTCGCCCCCGGTTTGCCGGCTAGTATGATCTCTTAGATTGACCAGCCAGCTGGGTTGGTTTGGCTATTATATATGCATGTGTGTAAACGTGCAAATAGCTCTGTTATACATAAGTTGTACGAATTTTAAATCTTTACAATTTAGGTCATGAATATTTTTTCATATAAATGTATAAGTATTTATGCAGAAATTTATTACTAGGTCTGAAACGATTCGCACACCTGGTGTACATGAAAAATAGTTGTACGGAGTAGTTCTCTTGTCAGATCCATGCATGCAATCAAGGTCATGTACAATTTTTTTATACAAATGTATTAGTGTTTATGTTGAAAGATATTATTTGTTTTAAAGAATGATATTATGTTGAAAAAGTAGTAGTGTCTATGTAGAAATATATTATTTGTTCTAAAGAATTAGATTATGCTAAATGTTTTCTTTTTTTTAATTAGAAAAACTAATACTCCCTCCATTCACAAATAAAGAATGGACAACAACACCCCTTCATATTTCTCTCCATCAATTTATTATTGCCATAATCTTTTCTCCATATCTTATTTATATAATATCATAAGAATTGTTTGGAAATTCCTTAAATTTAGTTAAGAACAATGTTGGAAGAAATAGGTAAAAATAGTTAGAATGACGACGATCATTTGTGAAAAGATATTTTTTTCTAGAATGACACTTATTTTTTAAACAGTGATATATTTTGTAAGAATTAGCTATCTCTTAAATATGTATGTAATTTATGTGATGTGATATTTCGGATAATTAATGATGTAATTTATGGGTCCGTTTGATTAAGATTAAGTTTAGTATATTTAGATGATCGAATCTTAATAAAACACACTCATTAACTCCCTCAATTAAGTTTAATCCAGCATTTCCCAATTTTAAGCGAACGGATCCTATATATAACCTAACTAATTAGGTCTTTGAGAATGCGGTCAACTTCATATATATGGAACAAAAAGAGGACCAACTTGTTTTCATTAGTTGGGACAAAAAGGGAAGGTTTAAAAGAAAAAGATACAAAAAAAGAGGCATTATTAGTACGTTGAAAATCACATGTAGGCATGCCCAATCCTAGCCCCTACAGAAATAACTTGCTTCTACGATATTGAAAGAAAACCTTCTCAAAAAAAAAAAAGTATAAATAGGGGGTCATTTCAAGATACTTGTACACAACAAATCAATCTTTGAAGCATAAAGCATAGTGCAATTTGTCCAATTATGGCTACTTCTGCTTCTTTTCTCATGGCTCTCATCCTCTTCACCGCCACAAATCAACTAGCTCACAGCCAAATTCTTGGCTTGGATCTCACCGGCAGAGTTTGTTGCACAGCCACCGGGAATTGTCTTGCAGGCAGTCCGGGTATTCCTGGGGTGACTGTAACACTTAATTGTACCAATCTTCTTGGCACTTCAGTGCAGGTTGGCCAAGGCACCACTTCTGTCGATGGAAGCTTTCGTATTAGTATTCGTAATATACTAACCTTATTAGGGTTTCTCCTCAATCCCAGCCAACCAGCTCCATGCACCGCCATTGTTCGACTTCCACTCAACCAAACCGTCTGCCCCATTTTATCCACCGTCAACGGCACTCTTGTCAGCGCTCTTCAAACTATTAATATAGTTGGAGGACTGCTAGGAAGGATTTTGCAAGTTTCATTGCTTGGATTTGTCAACCTGAGCATCTAACTACCATCATCGATCATATTGATAATTAAATATCACCCATCGATGATTCTTCCTCACTTGATCAACAAAATAATTCTAAGCATATGTATTTTAATAGTTCTGAATAAGCACAAAACAAGCACGCATGTTGTGTTAATGTAGTTTGTTTTGTCCTTGTACTATCCATTATGTATTATAGGCTCAAATAATAAATGTAGAAGAATCACTACTACTACTGCCTTCTTTCATTACATTTTTATACTAATCTACTGATCATAATGGGCTTGCTTAATTACTCTAATTTATGAACAAAATCCTTTTGAGGTAATCGATTTCCAAAATAGTGGTGCAATTTCACTACAAAATCATATACGAATGATTACTGTTGGACAAAGCCTAATATATAAGGGTATAAAATTGAAATTATGGAATATATAGAACTTAATCTAGCTCATCACGTGCGGCTCACGTAATGATTTTCGACTACTAAAATGATCAGCGACGAATTGTATCATTAAATTTGACAAACGGCAATACATACATAACTAAAATAAAATTATGGATGAAAGAATTTATGCCCAGATCCAAACAGTGTTATCCAAGGTGTTGCAACACTTTCGACAGAATATTCAAGTTGATATAAAATCAGTAAAAACTTATATAAGGAAATATATCAGAGTAAGAATTCAGTAAAACTCAAACATTCAAAAGCCTAACAGCGGAAAACATTGTTTTTGTACATTGCACTCAAAACTAAGGAATCGATCGAACAAGATAATCTATCAATCGTTCTATTCTCTCAACTAATCTAACACACTAAAAAGAGAAATATGTAAAAGAAATTCTCTCTAAATATCAAAAGATATAAGTAAATATGTATGTGAGAAGAGTTTCAACTTCTTTGGGTGTTCAACACTTCAACGTATTTCTTCTTCTTTTTCTGCACAACTTCTCTGCGTTCACTTTTTCCTTTTATACTTATTGATTCAACGGTTACTTGTGAGACAAGAGCAGAGAGAGAAAATACTGAACCAAAATTTCCTTGGAAGTTGGTTAGTTTAATAATGTTAGAGATAGTTAATTTGAATAACGATTAGTTTCCAAATCCTTATCTAATATTAACTAATATCCAACGGATAGCTATAACTATATATCGGTATAAATACAACAATTTTATATTAATAAAATAATAATATGAGATATGCATGACAATATCAGCAGGTGAAAATTACTTAAGAGATTTAATAATGTTGTATTTCACATGTGTGGTAACATTTTATTCAACACCTAGTGTTGAAACACCTTGTGAAATTCAAATTTTAATAATGGAATATACATGACTAGTTTTGTCCATATCTTAACATGAGTGCAGGACTAATTTGGAATACTTCCCTACATCCACAGATCCTCTAATCACACACTAGAGGTTTAAGTAGGGGTACACACTGGTTTCGAAAATAATCCGAATCACATTGAACCACAGATCGAAAGCACCTCGAATCAATAATATTCGTTAAGTATATAACCTTATTCCAACCAAACAAATCCACAGTTGTTTATTGTTAAACCAAATTGTTTCAAATCGAAGAATCGAAATAAAATCGAGTATAACTGATTAGACGGAATTAGCTAATTTTTTTCTATAAATCATATCATTCACTTCTCTAGGTCAGGATATTGAATTAATTATAAATTTTAGTGAATTTTAATTACTGCTACTACTGCTATTACTGCTGCTGCTACTACTACTGTTTTAAGATTTCACAAAAGAATTTAATAATTAATAATAGAGTAAAATATTTACCATAATTAATTTTCGCAAAACATAGATCTATCGATTGTAGATATATTAATAAGTTAGTATGTTTATAAGTTATTAGTAAAATCTCACGTGCGTTGCACGTGGTAGATGTGAATTTATAAAAACAAATATATCATAATCTAATTAAATTGAGTTGACTAAAAAATTAAAGTGTATCATGAAAAAGGAAATTGTTACATGTAATATCCCAAAATTTTTGATCTATTATTTAATTCTAAAAAATTATTTTACGTACTCGTATAAATAATTAGATATTATATAATTTATTACGTCTTTCTAAAGTTGTTACTTGATTATTTGTAACAAAAATAGTGAAACAAATAATATGTAAATTTAGCCAAAAATCCTATTTATAATATTTTGATTCCAGGCTAGTTATAAAATTAAGATTTTATATTTGGCCCTCATTTTGATTAAATAACGGCCGGTATTTTTCCCAATTATTATTATTATTATTATTATTATTATTATTATTATTATTATTATTATTATTATTATTATTATTATTATTATTATTATTATTATTATTATTATTATCATCATCATCATCATCATCATCATCATCATCATCATCATCATCATCAGTATTATTATTTTGTTGATTTATTAAGTTGGCAAATCATTTTTATCCAATGTTGGGTTTAGGTCCAATACCAATTCAATTTGGTCCATTTAATATTTCCAAGTCCAATTCATATTGGGAATTAATATTAACTTGCAAATTCATTTATTTACAATTTGTCTATTTATTTAGGCCGAAGTCTCAATATGAATTAAATTATTGCATTCATTTATTTATACATGTCATATTAAAGCCCATCTGTTTGAGCCCAAGACTCAAGCCTAATTCATTAATGTGCAAAGGCCCATGTCTTGAGCCCAAAAGAATCCAAAATTTCAACAACTGAATCACGCTAAATAACCGATATAGATTTTTAAAAATCTGATAATCCTTATTCAAATACTCCTAACCCTAATCTAAACCTATTTCAGTTTCTGCCATCAATCCATATTCAGGTCGCTCTCCGTCAAACCAAACTACCTCCATCATCACTCTCAAAACAACCTTTCTCAAATACTTTTACTCCATTACGAACCAGAGACAACAATTTCATCCATCACCTTTACTGTCCAGCCTTTGATCTCCCACCGGCAGATTTTATTCTCACGGTTCGCTCAATATCAAGCAAAAACTCTTTAATTGTGACTAGATTAATAGGTAAAATATTAATAAAGTTACATGACTATTTACTTAATTATCTTTGAAATATGTGATATTTGCATAAATTACTTGCTTGAATGTCTATCTAGGTTTCAAATATTATATGACAATGCATGAGTGAATTATTATATGATCTCTCATTGAAATAAAAGAAGTAATATGCTTATGTGTTTGTACTATGACTTGATTGTACTTTGAATTGATTTGCATTTTATATAGGCTTGTACATCAGGTATGCTTGTACATTCACACACACAAACACTTATACTTAATAGGATAAATTGAAGTACACTCGTATGAGTGAAGTACACTCGTATGAGTAAGTACACTCGTATGAGTCTCCTTCCATACGGTCAATGTAAGTACACTCGTATGAGTCTCCTTCCATACGATCAATGTTATATTATGTGTTGTTAATTAATTATATTATAAGCATGATTAGATGTGATGATTAAATTATATTTTTGTTGGAGGTGCGATAAGTTTATCTTAATAATTTTATTCGTGACATGTTTATTAATATTATGTTCCTATAGTTTAACTAATAAATAAATTATTTCGTGATAACTTAGTTGCTGATTTGCAAAATCCCGAGCATGTTTTAATTATAAACTTTACTTGTATCTATGTGGTTACGGTTGTCTTCACTTTCGCTACAATCTAGTTGTGTAGGTAATTATTTAATGACTTGTGTCCCCGTTGTTACACATGATTTATATTTGTATTTGTTTAGGTAATAAATAATAGAAAATTGTGATACAAGTTTATATATGTTCTAAATTAATTTTTATAAGCATATCAATATATGATACTAAATAATCCCTTATTAAAGATAATTATGTTCTCAAATAAATTTGATACAGCTAGCATGTGTATAACTAGTGAAATATTTTTAATGAGGGTATTTCTTTTAGGGATAATACAAGCTTATTTGAAATATTTTCTTAGTATCGTGT
This sequence comes from Ajuga chamaepitys, assembly GCA_958295605.1. Classification (NCBI taxonomy): domain Eukaryota; kingdom Viridiplantae; phylum Streptophyta; class Magnoliopsida; order Lamiales; family Lamiaceae; genus Ajuga; species Ajuga chamaepitys. The sequence goes on from OY282504.1 coordinate 5,728,624, forward strand.
TAAGTAAAAATTATGTTTAATTGTGTTATTTGGATTATTCAATGTGCAATAGATTTTAGTATTAAAGTATTGACTAGAATATTGTTTAGTTGTTGATTTTTGACCAAATGTGCTGATGTAATACGTGCTAGATGTGGCTAGTAATTATTCAAATATTCTTGAATAGTTAATATTATGAAATTTGTCTTAGATAAAATTATGATTATTATGTGAAGTTGATTTGTTAGGGAAATGTTTATGAATGATGTTATTTTATTATTTTAGTTTAAATTAATTTTCCATGATCGCTTATTTGCTAATAAATGATATGAGTTTGACTAGTAATTGTATATTTGTTTTGTTGTTACATGTGTTATGAATTTTTAAGTGCACAATGATGTTAGTTGGCATAGGATATTCATCGGGATTTAATTTCTAATTTAATATTACTGATTAAATAAATTCATATGCATAATTATTTGGTTCTTTTAACGGCCTGTCTAGTATTGTCTTTTATAAATATATAAAAGGAAAAAAAAATTACTTATTTCTATCTAAAATTGCTTAAAATATTTATTGAAAATCGGGTCGTTACATTACATGATGAAATAAACTCAGGATACACACACACATATAGAAAAAGAAAAAATAAACATTTAAAGAGTTTTTGCTTGATTTGTGACCGTATTGCATAAATGATCTTTTTATTGTGTACTCATAGATTATTTTTCTTTTGTTCTTTTATTTTTGTTTTTATTTGGACTTTTAGTTCTCAAGGTCCATTGTGTTGCATATGGTATATATGGATTTTTTTTTTTTTTTTTTTAAAACTTTGATCATTTTCAGTTTGTAGCTTTTAACTGAAATCAATTTAAACTTAAATAGAAGCCGACATTTACAAACATATTTTTAAACTTATTTTAGACTAAAAGGCCAAAAATACTTAATTTAAGTATTTGCAGACACCCTTTAGCCGCACTACAACAAAAGAGGCCTTTTGTATAAGACTTTTTGACACCACAATTGTGGTCACTAATAATAAGTTATTTGTGACCACTTGTCACAAATCTCTCTACAAATTATTTGAGACAACTTTAAGACTAATTTTAGAGACAACTAGTTGTTGCAAAAAATATTTGAGACGTATTTGAGACCACTTTTATGGTCACAAATATATTATTTGCGACTGAGTTATTGAAACGACAATAAAGTTGTGACAAATACTCATAAGTTGTGACAAATACTCATTATTCGAGATCACTTTATTTAAGTTGTGACAAATACTCATTATCTGAGACCACTTTTTGTGGTCTCAAAAGACCCTTTTTCTTGTAGTGCCGGAGGAAAAAAGAAACGTAAAAAATTGAGGTAGAGAAACCCAACACTGAATTCCGTACTTCAACATAGTTGTTGCAAATATTTTGCGATCTTGGTACGTCTAGTCCATACGTATGATCTTAAGCAACTCGAATGTGGCTAGAATCAATTTTATGAGTCATCACATAATTAAAAAAAATTACTTAAAAGAAAATTATATATAAAAACACAAAAAAGAAAAATAATCCTTAAAAGGACCATCAAATACTAAGATAAATCTAAAAAAAGAAAATTTGAAAGAAGAATTTCTAGAAAAAAATCCCTCAAAAATAGAAATTTTTAAAAAATAGAAAAAAAATAAAGAAAATACAAAAAGGGCAAAAGAAAAAAAAAAATTGCAGTAACCCATTCTTTAAAGGGTAGATTGCAGTAACCCACCAAACTATCAGCGTTTTTACACATAAATAACTAAACTTTTTTTTGTTGCATCGATACATATAAACTATACGAGTTTTGCAGATAAACCACCAAACTTATTTTTTGATCATTTTTTGTCGGAAATCCACACGTGATTTGCCCGTGATAAACTTTTAATGGCCTTGTTTGTACAAACAACCTTTTTAGTATGCTAAAAGTGTAAAATTCTTTCACACCTTTCTTTTCCATAACAAGTTCTTTGATCATCAATAGTTCTCTCTCCTAATATTTAGAACCTCCATTGTTGAAGATGAGCTGCTCCTCTAACTACTCAAAAGCGTGTATGGACAAAAAAAAATCTTAAAAATTTTATAACGCGCAAGTTACATGTAGAATTGCGGTGAAAAATGATTGGAAAATAAATTTTGTGTTGTATATGCCAAAGCCCTTATAGTTTATATGTATGAGTGCCACAAATAAAGTTCAGTGGTTTATGTGCAAAATGCTGATAGTTTGATGTGTTTGCTGTAATTAACCCCTTTTTAAAGACATTATCTTTGGTCATTCTAGTTTGATCCTTTAAATTTCGAAAGAAAAAATGGTCATTTAACTTTCAAATTTGAAAACTTTGTTATCTTGCCGCCTATGGTAGCCGGTAGGTAATGTCAAATTTGTTAAATTTATCAAATTTCGAAAGTTAAACGATTAATTATATTTCAAATATTAAACGACGAAAGTCGAAATGATTAAAGATAATTTTCTTAAATAAAAAATGTAAAACTTAATGTACTCAAAAAAACTATTAACCCAAAAAGAATAAAGAAGAAAACTACCAGGAAGCCCGCTGATATTTTTTTTATGGGATATTATTTTCCTTTTCCTTTCTGAAAATGTTCTTTGTATTTTTTTATTCTTGAAATTTAAATTTTGCTGGATTTCCCTGCAGGTATTTTATTAATCACTATAAATTTATGTAAATACAATTATTCTAATATAAATTGTGCTACTATTTGTTTAAATTGTGAAATAATCATATTCATTTTCATTTTCATTTAAGCTAAATTATTCATTTTGATTTGCACTATTTCTTCTGTACAATTTATACTTTCACATATCATATTAATTGAAACTTATGTAACTTGGTAAGGAAACTAATGACAAAAAAGGAAAATAAGAAAAGAAGAGCATGAAATTGCAATAAGGGGAACACACAGGGACATGATAAGGTTACGAAGGAAACTTGAAAAAATGAAAAAAAAAAAAACAAATAAATAAATAAAGTAAGAAAAAGAAAGGCAAAATATAAAAGTCAAATAAAAATGGGACATGGTTGAAGCTAGGGTTGTGCACAGAGCTTGAAGATTGCTGAAACCGAACCGAAATCCGGACCAAATAAGTCCCGAACCGAAAAAATCCGTAGATCATTTGACTTTTTCTGAACCGAACTGAACCGATTATTTTTTTTGGTATGGATTTGGATATTTTTCAATTTTCCGAACCGAAACCCGTATTGAACCGTACCGAAGCATACCGAACTGTATTGAACCGAATAACCGAATAAAATAACAAATTATAGATTTAAAAATATATTATACCTAAAAGATTAATTAAAATAAGAATTAAAAGTTAAATTATTTATAATTTTGTAGTTAGTTATATGTAACATAAATAATTAAAAAATATTATATTTAATTATTATATAATTCTTAAAACACAAGTTAGTAAGTTGGAACAAATTTGATGTAATAAAATTATTTATATTAGTTAGATGTCAATATATCATGTTCAAATTGAATCTATTATTTAAAAGATAAAAAAAAAATCTTCAATTATCCGAACTGAACTGAACCGAATTGAACCGTTCCGTTAGATCTGAAATTCTGAACCGAACTGTCCCGAAAAAAAATAAATAACCGTACCGTACCGTCACGATTTTTTGGATCGGTAATGGATACTCATTTTTCAAATAACCGAACTTTGGTATGAATCTGGATATTTTTAAATATCCGATCCATACCGTACAGTGCACACCCCTAGTTGAAGCTTATCTTGTTTGAGTTTGGCGACCAGATTATCAGGTGGTTGATAATTTAAATTATGGAAAAAAAAATCTAATAATTCTTATCAATAGCTGTATTAATGTAATAATGGTACTATAGAAAAACTCATTAATTAAAACAAAATTGTATGTAGTTGAATGCATGGACCTTTTTCCCTTTGTAGTCAGGGGGAGTCTAGGCTACATTCACTTTTTATCTTTTAATGTTTTGCTCTCACACTTTTTATTCTAAAAACAATTATTTCTTTAATTTAGTTCGGTAATTAATGACATTAGATGTTCAGTCATGCGATACACGGAATGAATACTTTTTAAATAATAATAATAATAATAATAATAATAATAATAATAATAATAATAATAATAATACAATTATCAGCTTATATATATATATTATTCGAGAATATAAAATAAGAAGTTGATATTTTTTTGTTGAAATATTTTTCTTCCTCCTTACATGTAGGTTTTTTTCATATTTAATATCTACCATTATCGCAAATTGAAGCTACCAGTTAGATTTTCATAAATTTTGACTATTCAATTTTTATATTCTTACTTTAATATCTTTCATTATCACAAACAAAAACACTAATTATATTTTCATAAAAAAATTTTAATTCAATAATTTGAATGCATGATCTGATGTTGCTGAATATTTTAAGTAAACTTTTAAATAGGAAAAACGTACTTTTTCCCCTCTGTACTTTCATTTTTTTTACTTTTCCCCCCTTATACTTTGTTTACTATGTTTTATAGCCTTGTACTTTCATTTATCTTTTTATTTTTCCACTTACTAATGGAGCGTGTCACCGTTAACAATTAAATAACCATGTTTTCTTTCTCCTTGTACTTTTTTTTTTTTGGGTGCAGGTACCCCTTGTACATTATTAATTATTTTAATTTTCACCCTTATTGTTTTACTTTTATTATATTTATTTTTTTCCTATACAATTTCCTTTTAATTTATTCCTAAATTTTTATTTCATATAAATGTCATCGTTCATGCTTTTCTCTTTTTCCCCATTTCTTTCTCCTTTTATTTTTCTTTATTGTGTTAGCATAACGTCAAATATTTTAACTGATTTTTCTAATAAACAATTCCAGGTTTAATCAATTTTTTTGAAAAAAATAAAAATAAAATGTAAAATATAAAATATAAAAAAACTAAAAATTCAATCAATTTTTAAATAAGGTCATGGACGAGGTTGATCGGAGTGTAGGCGTGGTTACATTGGATTAAGTTAAAATAACGGTGAACGGGTAAATGTCTTCTAGAAACATAAACAATGACATTTATTTGAAATAAAAATTTATGAACAAATTAAAAAGAATTTGTATAGGAAAAAAATAAATAAAAAGTAAAACAATATAGAGTGAAAATTAAAAGAATTAATAAAGTACAAAGGGTAACCGTAAAAAAGAAAAAAGTACAAGGAGAAAAATACAGTAATTTTAATTGTTAACGGCGTTAATACTGTTAGTAAGGGAGAACTAATAAGATAAATGAAAGTACAAGGAGATAAAACATATTAAACAAAGTACAGAGGGAAAAAGTAAAACAAAGTGAAAGTACATGGGGTAAAAAATACGTTTTTCTAATTTTACTTGTTAACGGCATTAACATGCTCCGTTAGTAAGGGGGGAAATTATAAGGTAAATAAAAATACAAAGAGATAAAATATAGTTAACAAAGTATAGTGGGGAAAAGTAAAAAAAAGTGAAAGTACAGGGGGTAAAAAGTACGTTTTTCCTTTTAAATACAAACTTGAAATTTGATTCATTTCTCCCCCTATTATTTCAGTGTGCATTACACAGGTTGTAATAATTATATATGCATATAAGAACAAAATAATGTCAAATATTTTAACTAATGGTTGTTTAGAAGCCATATATATATTAAATAATATAATATTAGTATAAGAAGCCACAAACATATTAGTTACTTAAATATATGAGTGGTAAACTATATTATCGCGTCATATTCAAATAAAAAATAATTGGCATATTATTTTTGTAGATAACATAATTTTTGAGCCTGCAAGATTGTTCTGTTGGTGACCTCGGCTTGACCATTGGATTGCGGGTAAGTGACAGAGGTCGTCCTAAGGTCTATACTGAGGTCCTCCACCGATACTGCTGATTCTCCCATTGATCACCGGTTTCCATACTATCAATAGCTAACGTCTCTGACGTCTGCTGCTTCCGTTTAAGAGAAGCAACATAACACCGTCTGGCTACTCCCTGGTCTCCTCGAACTTGTCCAGTTCCATGCTCCGTAGGAAATTTCATTATTAGTTGATATGTTGAAACAATTAATGCCTTAAGAGCATTCAACCCTGGTCGTCCCAAAATGACATTATAGCTAAATGGTACCTTTACCACAAGGAAATCAACCATGACACTGATCTGCTGAGGTTTGTATCCTGCGACCACAGAGAGGGAAATCATACCCTCTGGCTCTACCGCTCCTCCTGCAAAACCAACCAGAGGAGTCTTCACAGGCCTCAGTCTATCCTTGCTAATGTTCATTCGTTCAAAGGCATCATAGAATAATATATTGGCAGAGCTTCCATTGTCAATAAGAATCCTATGCACCGTATAACCAGCTTTCCCAAAGTCACAACCATGGGATCATCATGTGGGGTGAGAATCTCACTCATATCCTCATCTGTAAAGGTAATCAAATCCTCCGACCGTGGTCTCTTTCCCAATGTTACTCCAGTCTGAAGTTGTCGAGCATACTTTTTCCTGGCTGATCGACTCTCTCCACCGGATGGTCCTCCGGCTATGATAGCAATGACTTCTGTCGGCGGAGGGGAATCATCTCTCCTCCGAGGACTCCTACCCCGAGGATTTTGGTGATTTTGACTTCGTCCTTTACGCCCCTGCTGAGGTTGTTTGCGTCTGTCATCCACAAATCTTGTGAGATACCCTCTCCGGATTAGGTCCTCGATTTCGTTCTTGAGGAGTTCGCAGTCCTCAGTATTGTGACCATGGTCGCGATGGTATTGGCAGTACTTACTATGATTCCTCTTGTTTGCAGGGGTCCGCATTTTCCCAGGCCACTTCATATATTCTATATCTTGAATGTACATAAGAATTTCATTCTTAGAGTGATTTAATGGTGTATACCTGTCGAACGTCTGTGGGCTCCTCTGATTCTTAGACGAACCAGTGGTCACCATAGTCTATCCCATACCTTCTTCTTCTTATCTGGACCATCGTTGTTATCATCTTTCTTGCGCTTTTTGTCTGAGGACTCACACTCAACTTCAATCCCTGCCTTAGACATCTCCTTAGCATTAATGTACTTTTCTACCATATTGAAGAGGTCCCCCAAGGTTAGCGGAGGATTCTTCGCCAGAGAGAAAGCAAAAGACTTCCGCACTCCATTCATTAGTGCCGCTAGGGCCACTAATTGATCAACATCTTCAACCTCAAGAGCTTCTCTGTTGAATCGTTGGATGAACTCTCTTAAGGACTCGTCCGACCTTTGACGAACACCCATTAGGTGTGCCGCCGAGGCCTTCTTATACCTCTTACTACTAGCAAAGTGATTAGAAACTCATGAGCCAGTTGCTTGAAAGAACCGATTAATGCGGCCGACAATGAAGAAAACCAAATCCTTAAACTCTTCCTTAGGGTGGCGGAGAAGGCTCGACATTTGATGGCGTCAGTCTCCCCATGAAGTATCATGAGAGCTTGGAAAATTTTCAAGATGATCACGGGGGTCCGAGGTTCCATCGTAGTTCACCATCTGAGGCATCTTAAAGTTCGGTGGGACTTCCTCCCTCATGATGCTCTCAACAAAAGGAGATTTTGTAGGAGCAAAGAGGTTAGAGTCCTGCCTCTTAACCTCATTCCAGACCGCCCCCAACCTTTGATCCATCTCTGCCAACTTCATTCGCGGGTTGTCTTGGCTATCTCCTTCGATGACGATTGTGGCAACTTTGCCACGGTCCTGATGTGTTCTGACCCTGGCTTCCTCATTCATTGTCCTGGACCTTTGGGCACGACTGACGTCTCTTTCGTTGTTGGGCTCGTTGGGTACGTCTTTCTCGACGAGTCCCTTCAACTGAAGTTTCAATTCCTGGAGATCGGCCTCCATCTTATTCATACGTTGGACATCGATGGGCTGGGCAACATTTCCCTGGTTTCCTAGGCTTTGCTCCTCCTCCATTGCCTCATCACGCCTTGAAGGATGAGAGTTGTTTGCCATGACTAAGGTTAGGGTTAGGGTTTACCCTTCGATCTTCACCACGGGTAGTGCGACTGACATCGGTATTTTTTCTCTTTTGTGGTGCCATTGCTCATATCAGATCACCGGCCCACGGTGGACGCCAAACTGATGATGTCAGGAACCGAAACGATCGGATCCTAGGTCTGGCGGAGATTTCCGAGGTTGGTCAATCGTTGGTCTCAACCTGCAAAATATAAGCCCGGGGTCGTCCCCAAGGGTAGATCCTTCGATGCTTAAGTCAGCCTCTAACAGCAGTTTAGTGAGGGTAGGGTAAAAATTATATCACGTCTGCTATTTTTTGCTTACCTCTACCATACCTTGGTCGAGGTCTATATATGAGAGACCTTGGACCTCGGTCCTAGGCCAACACCTCGGTCCTAGGGTCTGGGCTGGGAGATCTTGGACCTCGACCTTGGCCCAACACCTCAGATGGTATCTCCGAATTATGTCCACTAGTAGTCCATGTGTCGCAATCTTATGTTTCCACGTGTCAACATGTATAATTACGGAATTATCCCTCATCACTTGCCCCCCACTTCTTGAGTGCAGAAGTCATGATACACTTAAGAAGTATTAGATACGGATCAAGAAGAAAATATTACAGTACCACATCTCGCCTTATACCGTAAAATAATTGTTCTCTAATAATTTTTCACCCCCTTATAAAATGGCTTGTGTGGTAAAAACGTCTTCATTTCAGATGCTACACCTACATCCATTGAATTTGTATCTATCTATCTTTTCCTTTTTCTTATGTACACAGACACAGCTGAATAAAGTAAATAATCTAATAAAAAATCAGTGCCTCAAAGATAAAAAAAAAAAAAAAAAATCTGATGCTGACTCGTTTACCCGTTCACCTCACTGTCACCCAATCATTGCTAAAAGACCAATTAGGACTTTGTTCATTGATTAGCCCCAGCAGCCGCGCCACCGCCCGGGATATTGACTCCTCAAAGAACCATAAGCCAGACTGCGACTGTGAAGGCAAGGACAAAGATGTAATCGAACTTGACACCCGCTCTTGGAAATTGAATGGGCACCTGGGAGATGTTGAGCCTCTGCTTTCGTCCTCCAAGGGGAAATCTTCATTGCCAACAAACGGATGATCTAGAAGCATCTCAGTCGTCCATCTTTCCCTTGGATCTTTTACAAAGCATTTTTCCAGAAAATATTTTCCCTCCCGAGACAAATCTCCCGGAATCTTCGGCACCCCCTGGCCGACGCTGATTCTAATTAGCAGCGCCGCCATGTTCGAGCAACTCCATGTCGGAGATCCCGATACCATCTCCGATACCACGCAGCCCAGCACCCATATATCTGCTGCCGTCCCTTGCTCGCTGCCTGCCACCATCTCCGGCGACATGTACATAGGCGTTCCCCTCAACTTGTATTCTCCTTTTTCACCGGCCCATTTTGCCAGCTTGAAATCGGCAATTTTGACGTTGCCGTCATTGCAAAGTAGAATGTTCTGAAGCTTGATATCGCAGTGAACGTATCCGAACTTGTGAATATAGTTAAGTCCTCTGAGTAAGGCCTTGGTGTATTGACGGACTTGGAGTTCCGGCAGACGGTGATCGTCGGAAACCTTGAGCTTATCAGCCAAAGAGCCGCCGGAAGCGTACTCCAACAACACATTATACAAGTTCTCGCCATTCTCGCACGAAACAGTCTCCCCGAAGCAACGAATGATTTGGGGGCAGTGCTTGAGTTCGTCCAAGACTAGTTTCTCGGTCATGAGAGAGGAAGAGTGAGAAAGCCCATAGGACTTGACCGCCATTAATGGAGGAAGGAATGGGCTCTGGCTTCTGGAAACTGCTAAATCCACCTTGCCAAAACTTCCGTAACCCAAGGACTCCTAGTTAGTAATAAAAATTCCTAAGGACTATCCTAGGGGATTCCTAAGGTGTGTCAAGAGCTTTAATAATTTTTCGAAGGTCTATCCAAAGGGCTTTCCAACGGACTCCTAAAGTTAGCTAAAGCTTTCCAAGGACTCCAAGTGTGTTTCCAGATGACTCCTAATGTATGTCAATAATTACTGAGGACTATCCTAAGGATTCCCAAGGTCTTCTAAGGAGGTTACTGCACATATGTAATAGAAATCTTATCTCTCTATAAGGGAGTAAAGGGAGTTACCTTAGGTCCGAGGTGCAGATGACTTGCTTCATCTGAGGTCCGGGGAGCAGAAGTATCTCAAGACTCTTCCAAGGACTCCACTCTCAAGTGACTGAATCTCTAATTTTTTACCTCTCTACTAGTTGAAAGGGAGGATGGTGAAATGAAGAAGTTTTTACCACACAAGCCATTTTATAAGGGGGTGAAAAGTTATTAGAGAACAATTATTTTACAGTATAAGGCGAGATGTGGTACTGTAATATTTTCTTCTTAACCCGTATCTAATACTTCTTAAGTGCACCATGACTTCTGCACTCAGGAAGTGGGGGGCAAGTGATGAGGGATAATTCCGTAATTATACATGTTGACACCAGGGGCGGATCTATAAGGGGACAAGGGGGTACAACTGTACCCCCAAATGTTTTGATCAAATACATATATGGGGTATCTCTATGAGTGAAGTATAGAGGTGTTTTGATGGATAGGTCGTACCTTTTCAATTGATACACCAGGGTTCAAGTCTCTTATTCTACTGTTTTGTTGTCTTTCTAGCACTTTTTAGTCAGTTTACAAAATTCATCTAGCATCTTTTAGTCCAAAGAAATTCGTCAATTGTTTTATTTATATAATATTGCTATTCTTTTGCAATTGATCCATTTGTTTAGATCAGACTCGGTAAAAATTATTAAGTTCATTTTTAATCTTAAAATTTGTTGTAGAAATTATTTTTCTTTGACTCATATCTTTAAGATTCAGGACAATTCAATTTTCATTCTAATATATAAATAAAAAAGGTTTAACTCATGACCCAATAATAGCTTTTACTATAACAAAAGATTTAAAAAAAGCAAAACATTATTAAAAGGTTTACCACTACTTTAGTTATACCTTATAAATTTCATGTTGTATTGTACTCCTTCCGTCCCGGCTAAGTTTGCACACTTTCCTTTTTGGGACGTCCCATCTTAGTTTGCACACCCTTAAAAAGGAAAGTTTTCTCACAATCTCCACCCTTAAAATCTCCACTTTCAATCTCCACCTTTAAAAAAGTTAACCAAAAAATAAAAAACAGTTTTTCTTAATATACGTGTCGGCTCAAGTGTGCAAACTGGCCGGGACGGAGGGAGCATATATTATTGCATATTAAGTTAGTTATATTTGTATATATATTTAAATAATTTATTGTACCCCCATTATCAAAATCCTGGATCCGCCACTGGTTGACACGTGGAAACATAAGATTGCGACACATGGATTACTAATGGACATAATTCGGAGATACCATCTGAGGTGTTGGGCCAAGGTCGAGGTCCAAGGTCTCCCAGCCCAGACCCTGAGACCGAGGTGTTGGCCTGACAAATGGGATGTTTAGGGTGAAAAACAGGCTTAAAGTATGTGTTTTTAACATACATTTGTAGATTCTAAGCACCCATTTGTTATATTCTTCGCATTTCCTTTCTCTTGTCGGAAAACCTCATTTTCAAGCATTTTGCAGGTAAAAAAGAGTATATAGAGGCGACGAGTAGAAGGGAGTCGAAGAGATCGAGAAAAAACCCGAGGAATGAAGAAACGGGCCAAAACTGGGCCGTGCACGGTTAAGCCCTCACAAACGGTGCACGGCCCGTGCGTGCAAAAGGCAGGGGCAGCCCATACACGACCGTGCGACCATGCACGGATCGTGCATTGTCTTCCAGAGAATAGGCATTTTCAAGGGTTGTGCACGGTCCGTGCAGCCTTGCACGGGCACGACCATGCACGAACTCCGAAATTGGGTAGATTTTAGCCCATTTATGTAATTTTTTAGCCCAATACTTTAGAAAAGCCCCAAATGGGGTGTATAGACCCTAATTTCCAGATTTTTGCTATGAATCACATTTTTTCATTACTTACATTTAGAGAGAGAAAGCTAGGGAGAGCATTTGTGGGAGATTTGCTTAGAGATCAAGAATTGTCTTCCCAAATAGGTTTTATCCTTCCATTTTCATTTAGTATTTGTATGAACATGATTATGTCTATATATTTGTGTTTATTTCTTATTATGATCATGGTTGGCTAATTTCCTTAATCTAGGTTTAGAGAGTAAATTATGAGTGTTTAGTTATTATTAGTCGATTAATTCAACTCCGTGTTATTCTATTGATTGATTAATTGTTTATAAATTTTTGTTGAATGATTTGATCACTTATTTAGCATTGTTGAGGATTAAATTGAAACCGAGAGGGGAGACTTGATCCAAGATCACATTAATCGACATTATTAAGCAATAAAACCGAGAGGTTTGAGTTAATTGTGGGAACTTAGGTCTTAAAATCGATTAGGAGTTGTATTTGATTAATCGACCGGAGACGGTGATTAATTATATACAATCAACACGTAAATTCGCTCCGAGAGGGGGTTCTACATACGTTTGTGATCGTTCCTTGATACATAGCATTCGGTAAAGAGTTGGATTAAATTGGATTAATAGTGAGTAGATGCCCATAATTGAAATCTAAGCCTAGATCACCCTTATTAATTAGTTAATCCCTATAATTTATTCTCTAATCTATCTCATTGGTTTTAATTGCTTGTTGATTTAAATTAGTTCTTAAAAATACCAAAACCAACCACTCGATCGTCTAGTTAGCCACTTAAATGTTTAGATTACTTCATATTTCCAATATCGAGCCGATTCCTCGTGGGATCGACCTTGTGCTCACTTAGTGCTACTTTGACGCCTTATACTTGCGGTTGTTCGATTTAGTTACAAAAACTAAGCTTGTGTTAGGGCCGAGGTCCAAGGTCTCTCATATATAGACCTCGACCAAGGTAAGGTAGAGGTAAGCAAAAAATAACAGACGTGATATAATTTTTACCCTACCCTCACTAACTGCCGTCAGTGGCTGACTTAAGCATCGAAGGATCTACCCTTGGGGACGACCCTGGGATTCTGTTTTACAGGTTGAGACCAACGATTGACCAACCTCGGAAATCTTTGTCAAACCTCGGATCCGACCGTTCCGATTCCTGGCATCATCAGTTTGGCGTCCACCGTGGGCCGGTGATCTAATATGAGCAATGGCACCACAAAAGAGAAAAAATATCGATGTCAGCCGCACTACCCGTGGTGAAGATCGAAGGGTAAACCCTAACCCTAACTCTAGTCATGGCAACACCCACAACTCTCATCCTTCAAGGCGTGATGAGGCAATGGAGGAGGAGTGAAGCCTAGAAACCAGGAAAATGTTGCCCAACCCATCGATGTCCAACGTATGAATAAGATGGAGGCCGATCTCCAGGAATTGAAACTTCAGTTGAAGGGACTCGTCGAGAAAGATGTGCCCAACGAGCCCAACGACGAAAGAGACGTCAGTTGTGCCCAAGGGTCCAGGACAATGAATGACAAAGTCAGGATCCGACCACATCAGGACCGTGGCAAAGTCGCCACAATCGTCATCGAATGAGATAGCCAAGCCAACCCGTGTATCGCATGATTGAACAACTAATGTCATTAATTACCGAACTAAATTAAAGAAATAATTGTTTTTAGAATAAAAAGCGTACGAGCAAAACATTAAAAGATAAAAAGTGAATGTAGCCTAGAGTCCCCCTAACTACAAGGGGAAAAAGGTCCATGCATTCAACTACATACAATTTTGTTTTAATTAATGAGTTTTTCTATAGTACCATCATCACATTAATTCAGTTATTGATAAGAATTATTAGATCTTTTTTTTTTCCTTAATTTAAATTATCAACCACCTGATAATCTGGTCGCCAAACTCAAACAAGATAAGCTTCAACCATGTCCCATTTTCATTTGACTTTTGTATTTTGCCTTTCCTTTTGTTACTTTATTTATTTATTTATTTATTTTTTTTCATTTTTTCAAGTTTCCTCCGTAACCTTATCATGTCCCTGTGTGTCTTTTCTTATTTTCTTTTTTAGTCAACTCAATTAATTAGATTATGATATATTTATTTTTATAAATTCACATCTATCACGTGCAATACACGTGAGACTTTACTAGTAACTTATAGACATATTAACTTATTAACATATCTACAATCGATAGATCTATGTTTTGTGAAAATTATTTATGATAAATATTTGACTCTATTATTAATTATTAAATTCTTTTGTGAAATCCTAAAGCAAGTGTGGATTTGTTTGGTTTAACAATAAACGAGTGTGGATTTGTTTGGTTGGAAAAGGTTATATACTCAACTAATATTATTGATTCGAGGTGCTTTCGGTCTGGGGTTCATTGTGATTCGGATTATTTTCGAAACCAGTGTGTACCCTTACTTAAACCTCTAGTGTGTGATTAGAGGATCTGTGGATGTAGGGAAGTATTCCAAATTAGTCCTGCACTCATGTTAAGATATGTACAAAACTAGTCATATGTATATTCCATTGTTAAAATTTGGATTTCACAAGGTGTTTCAACAATAGGTGTCGAACAAAGTTTTACCACACATGTGAAATACAACATTATTAAATCTCTTAAGTAATTTTCACCTGCTGATATTGTCATGCATATCTCATATTATTATTTTATTAATATAAAATTGTTGTATTACCGATATATAGTTATAACTATCCGTTGGATATTACTTAATATTAGATAAGGATTTGGAAACTAATCGTTATTCAAATTAACTATCTCTAACATTATTAAACTAACCAACTTCCAAGGAAATTTTGGTTCAGTATTTTCTCTCTCTGCTCTTGTCTCACAAGTAACCGTTGAATCAATAAGTATAAAAGGAAAAAGTGAACGCAGAGAAGTTGTGCAGAAAAAGAAGAAGAAATACGTTGAAGTGTTGAACACCCAAAGAAGTTGAAACTCTTCTCACATACATATTTACTTATATCTTTTGATATTTAGAGAGAATTTCTTTTACATATTTCTCTTTTTAGTGTGTTAGATTAGTTGAGAGAATAGAACGATTGATAGATTATCTTGTTCGATCGATTCCTTAGTTTTGAGTGCAATGTACAAAAACAATGTTTTCCGCTGTTAGGCTTTTGAATGTTTGAGTTTTACTGAATTCTTACTCTGATATATTTCCTTATATA
This sequence comes from Ajuga chamaepitys, assembly GCA_958295605.1. NCBI lineage: Eukaryota > Viridiplantae > Streptophyta > Magnoliopsida > Lamiales > Lamiaceae > Ajuga > Ajuga chamaepitys. The sequence goes on from OY282504.1 coordinate 5,743,812, forward strand.
AGTTTTTACTGATTTTATATCAACTTGAATATTCTGTCGAAAGTGTTGCAACACCTTGGATAACACTGTTTGGATCTGGGCATAAATTCTTTCATCCATAATTTTATTTTAGTTATGTATGTATTGCCGTTTGTCAAATTTAATGATACAATTCGTCGCTGATCATTTTAGTAGTCGAAAATCATTACGTGAGCCGCACGTGATGAGCTAGATTAAGTTCTATATATTCCATAATTTCAATTTTATACCCTTATATATTAGGCTTTGTCCAACAGTAATCATTCGTATATGATTTTGTAGTGAAATTGCACCACTATTTTGGAAATCGATTACCTCAAAAGGATTTTGTTCATAAATTAGAGTAATTAAGCAAGCCCATTATGATCAGTAGATTAGTATAAAAATGTAATGAAAGAAGGCAGTAGTAGTAGTGATTCTTCTACATTTATTATTTGAGCCTATAATACATAATGGATAGTACAAGGACAAAACAAACTACATTAACACAACATGCGTGCTTGTTTTGTGCTTATTCAGAACTATTAAAATACATATGCTTAGAATTATTTTGTTGATCAAGTGAGGAAGAATCATCGATGGGTGATATTTAATTATCAATATGATCGATGATGGTAGTTAGATGCTCAGGTTGACAAATCCAAGCAATGAAACTTGCAAAATCCTTCCTAGCAGTCCTCCAACTATATTAATAGTTTGAAGAGCGCTGACAAGAGTGCCGTTGACGGTGGATAAAATGGGGCAGACGGTTTGGTTGAGTGGAAGTCGAACAATGGCGGTGCATGGAGCTGGTTGGCTGGGATTGAGGAGAAACCCTAATAAGGTTAGTATATTACGAATACTAATACGAAAGCTTCCATCGACAGAAGTGGTGCCTTGGCCAACCTGCACTGAAGTGCCAAGAAGATTGGTACAATTAAGTGTTACAGTCACCCCAGGAATACCCGGACTGCCTGCAAGACAATTCCCGGTGGCTGTGCAACAAACTCTGCCGGTGAGATCCAAGCCAAGAATTTGGCTGTGAGCTAGTTGATTTGTGGCGGTGAAGAGGATGAGAGCCATGAGAAAAGAAGCAGAAGTAGCCATAATTGGACAAATTGCACTATGCTTTATGCTTCAAAGATTGATTTGTTGTGTACAAGTATCTTGAAATGACCCCCTATTTATACTTTTTTTTTTTTGAGAAGGTTTTCTTTCAATATCGTAGAAGCAAGTTATTTCTGTAGGGGCTAGGATTGGGCATGCCTACATGTGATTTTCAACGTACTAATAATGCCTCTTTTTTTGTATCTTTTTCTTTTAAACCTTCCCTTTTTGTCCCAACTAATGAAAACAAGTTGGTCCTCTTTTTGTTCCATATATATGAAGTTGACCGCATTCTCAAAGACCTAATTAGTTAGGTTATATATAGGATCCGTTCGCTTAAAATTGGGAAATGCTGGATTAAACTTAATTGAGGGAGTTAATGAGTGTGTTTTATTAAGATTCGATCATCTAAATATACTAAACTTAATCTTAATCAAACGGACCCATAAATTACATCATTAATTATCCGAAATATCACATCACATAAATTACATACATATTTAAGAGATAGCTAATTCTTACAAAATATATCACTGTTTAAAAAATAAGTGTCATTCTAGAAAAAAATATCTTTTCACAAATGATCGTCGTCATTCTAACTATTTTTACCTATTTCTTCCAACATTGTTCTTAACTAAATTTAAGGAATTTCCAAACAATTCTTATGATATTATATAAATAAGATATGGAGAAAAGATTATGGCAATAATAAATTGATGGAGAGAAATATGAAGGGGTGTTGTTGTCCATTCTTTATTTGTGAATGGAGGGAGTATTAGTTTTTCTAATTAAAAAAAAGAAAACATTTAGCATAATCTAATTCTTTAGAACAAATAATATATTTCTACATAGACACTACTACTTTTTCAACATAATATCATTCTTTAAAACAAATAATATCTTTCAACATAAACACTAATACATTTGTATAAAAAAATTGTACATGACCTTGATTGCATGCATGGATCTGACAAGAGAACTACTCCGTACAACTATTTTTCATGTACACCAGGTGTGCGAATCGTTTCAGACCTAGTAATAAATTTCTGCATAAATACTTATACATTTATATGAAAAAATATTCATGACCTAAATTGTAAAGATTTAAAATTCGTACAACTTATGTATAACAGAGCTATTTGCACGTTTACACACATGCATATATAATAGCCAAACCAACCCAGCTGGCTGGTCAATCTAAGAGATCATACTAGCCGGCAAACCGGGGGCGAACGACCACATCCCGACCTTACCAGCACCGGAGGTGTCTTTTCGGGTTTAAATCATTTTTTGTCTCATAAAATTTTGCTTGTATGTATTTCGTCCTAAAATTAATTAAGAACTCAATTTAGTCCTGTAATTTAAGAAATTAATTGCAGTTGGTCCCTTTTCCGGCGCAGGCAACCAATTTAGTCATGTAATTTAATATCGGCAGGATTTTGTTGTCACGTCACTAGCACGTGTACTTGCACTTTTTCGGATAATTTGGTCGCCAACAGTGAAAATTGCGCCAGTTGCGAGTAATTTCATTAATTACAGGACAAACTAAAAATAAATAATTTTTTTTAGAATAAAAAGCGTATGAGCAAAAAGGTCCATGCATTCAACTACATTCAGCTAAGGTTTTAAGAACAAATTGTGTGTAAATGTATTAAGGAATAAGGCTTTTTGGGGTCAAAATTCTGATTTCTTTTCTTTCTTTTTTCATTGAAAGTTTGAAGTACGGAATTCAGTGTTGGGTTGCTCTACCTCCATTTTTTATGCAAAGGGTGTCTGGATGCAAATGCTTAAATTAAGTGCATTAAGATTTTTAAGTTGAAACGAGCATTTGCAAAAGTCCTTCTGTTTCAATTTAAATTAAAAATTGCAAACTGAAAATTATTAATTAATCGAATCACTTATTTTAATTACTTCACCCACACCCTTAGGATTGTTCGATAATTAGTATTATTGTTAATTAATGTTCTTCAATAACTGCCATAGAAGTCAGATTGCCAGTTGTATACCAATTTTGGTGCAGTTTAATAATCCTATCGACAAAAAGATTAAGTCTCACTGAAATAAAATAGGTATTTTGTATAATATTTTTTGAGATCATAATTGTGATTACTAATAATATGTTATTTGTGATCACTTATTGTTATAAATCTCGCTACTAATTATTTGCGACCATTTTAAGATTATTTTTTGGGACAACTAGTTGTTACCAAAAATATTTTAGACGTATATATGACAACTTTTGTAGTCACAAATTTATTATTTGCATCCGAGTTATTGAGACGACAATAAAGTTGTGAAAAATATTCGTAAAATGTGACAAATATTCATTATTTGAGACCACTTCTCATAAATCGCTATTTTAAGTAGAATCAGTGATGTATCAGTAGAATCGGATCGTAAAAATCGAATCGTAAAATCGTAAATATCTACTACCTATACAAAATAACCATATATATAAATTATTCTAAATGTATTTTAATTACAACAACTTCTGAATAGATATCTATACCCTATTATAAAAGTATGAATGTTTTGTTTCGTCCAATTTATGTTATCCCTAATATATCCTTAGTAATATTATAATTTAAGGGTAATTAAGTAATTTAAAATTTAAAATTATTTATTTGGTTATAAATATCTATATCTATATCTATATCTATATCTATATCTGTCCATTAAGATATACATATATCTATTGCTACTAATTATTAGTATCTATTACTAATATAAAAGAATGAATTGTTTCGTCCTGTTTTTGATTTCGTCTTTTCTTGTGATGCCTATAATATCCGTATTAAGAATTAAATTTAAGGGTAGTTAGGTAATTTAAAATAAATTATGTTTTCCTTACTTGATTATAAAAAGTAAAATATCTTTATTAAGAATGAAATTTAAGGGTAGTTAAGTAATTTAAAATAATTTTTATGTTTTCCTTACTTGATTATAGAAACTAAGAGTCCTTTTATATTAAAAACTTCTCCTAGAAAACTACATGCTTAAATTATCCTTCTTCTATACTTTCAATACTTTGAATTTTGAAATGAAATCAATTTCGTATTAAAGTAGATTTAAAGAGTTTTACAATGATATGTTATTTGTACACATCTTTAACAATTGTACTATATTATATAATTATTTAAGGTATGGAATAAAGAAAAAAATTGAATTTATTAATTTTTTTTTCAATCTTATCCATAACTGTCATATTTTTACTATTCATACTTTTTTTAAATAACAAATTTTATGGAATAATCTTAAAACTTTTATAATACATACTTCTATTTTTAGTATTCATATTTAATATATACTATGATTTTTTTATATGTCAACTTAATGTTGAGCTTAACAACTAACATAATTTAAACTCCTACACTTGCATATAATGTGATTACATATTAAAATTATTTTTATAGAATAAGAAGATGAAAAAATTATATAGATAGACAAATAAAAATATTATCTTTTCTTAAAACTATTAATTTAAGGTATAAGGTCATATTACAAAAATGCAAAGTCTAAAATATTGAATAAAAAAAAGAAATAGTGAGTGAATTTGTTGTGATAAATCTTATCATGCATACATATAAGTATAATTAAAAAATCTATATCTGAATACTCATGCTACTTCACCATAATTTGAAAATATCAAGTCATTGTAGTTGTTTTAAACATAAAGCAATTTCATTAATGGTTGCTTGAATCGGTCAACATTGATTGACATAAAAAGGGTGGTGCATGGGACAAACAATTCTTTTGGCGCTATAAATTTTATTTTACGTCCTATCCAATACAATTTTCGTCCATGGAAGAAAGAGAGTAGATGTCTAATATCAGATAACAAAGGCATACATGCATAGGCATAGTCCGCATCACCTATTGACGTGAATATAGTAGTGCTAGAATTCTCAAGAGTACAAAACTTGGGAACTCCAATATCAGTGGTAAGTCGAACTGCCACACAAAGAGCAAGAACTTTAGCATACTTCAGAGATATTTATATATTGGGCATCCTTGGAGCAAGCATAAATACCAGCAAATGAGTTACGAGCAAATGATGTATCCCCATCAAAGTATGTATGATTAATGGCATTTGGGGCGAAGAACAAGCAATGAACCAAGGGTGCGACTGTGATGTTTAAGGGAAGTAATTAGCATCCCGAAAATCTTGGAAGGTCTGGGTTGCTGTTGCAAGCATACTTGTGAGTATGTACGAACATGGCAGAAGACAATTTAATTTCGTTCGCACCAGAAAGTGGGCAAGGACAACAAAGTATTCTACTATATTTAAATCATCGAGGAGCACAATATCTCGATCGATCCCTCGACTCCGCGGTCGTTTGAGGTTCTTTTTTGACCCGTTTTCACATGTTTTAACACAAAAATCGCACAAACGTATTATTTTGCCCATGAGAGTATAAAAGCACTAAATACACGTGATTATGCACATTATTGGCACTAAAATGACACTAAAAGTGCCCTAAAGTGCGTGCACGAAACACGTGTACCAAATCTCCCCAAACTTAAAACTTGTTCGTCCCGAACAATAAAGAGAAAGACAAAAGGACACGTGTTTAGGGCAAAGTTTAGTGGCATTTGATTTCAGAATTTTCATAAGAAAGAGTAAGCGATCATGATAAAAGCAAGCATATGTGATAGACTAGATCCACTACTCTCAAGACATAACACTCTCAACTTAAGATCCTCACATGGTGAGTGTATCTCTCGACTCTCAAGTGTATCAAAAGGGAAGTGTATACGCTCACATTGAAATGCATAAAATGCCTACCATAAGCTTGCCAATCATCTAAACTTCGATGTATACCGATGTGTGTGACAAAGAATCAAAAAGGTCTTTAATAGGTTGTAATGTTGGCTTGGGGTAAGGTGGGAAAATTTCTGGTATAAGTGACTATAAAACGGACTAAATGAGTCGTGCACTACCCATCTACCCCTCAAACAATGGTCACTCAACCTCACTCTTTACTTCCTTAGTAAACCAATCCCAAAAATTGATTTCTTCTCCAATTTCTGGTATAAGTGACTATAAAACGGACTAAATGAGTTAGCTAATCTCATCTACCCCTCAAAAAAATGGTCACTCAACCTCTCTCTTTACTTCCTTAGTAAACCAATCCCAAGAATCGATTTCTTCTCCTTACCACAAAGTCCACAACCTAAATGCTTTCTCAATTCTCCCTTGGAGTGTATTTTCTTTTGAATTTCTACAACCTTGAGAACATCTATCGAAAAGCATTTATAATACTAGCCTCTCCAAATCAAAAGCAACAATTGAGTATATACAACTAACTTTTTCTTTTGTTTTTCTGATTTTTCGATTTTTCTCTTTTTTTTTTTTTTTTTTTTTTTTTTTAACAAATATAAACAAACATTGGAGAGAAACTAGTATTCTCGATTCTTTGCCTATTGTTTCAATTCCTTCCACCCTTCAATATTCCCAATAGTTCACCTCTTTCAATCCCAAATTTACCCGACTACCTTCCAACCGCCTCCCTCATACTCAAATAGTCCAATTAAGGTCAAAGGCTAAATCGAAAGGTACTTGGCTTGTAGAGTTGGGTTGTCAAACAAAAGGTTAAAAGCTCAAGGGGCTCAACTAGAGACAATATTAAAATTGGTACAAAGGAAGTATTTTCAAGCTTGAAAATAGGCTCAAGTCAAGAATTGCCTAAGATCATTTTCAATGTCACACAATGCACCGACACATGCAAAATAGAGAATTATGGCAAGTTCTAGAGACAACTAAATGCACTCAATGAATTTCACACCGAAAGAAAGTTTAAATTACTCCAAAGATGGAAGTATCTTCTAAGGCTCAAAAACTCACTCGGCTGCAATTTTGATCAAAAGTTTTGAGTGTATGTTCAATTTTGTTTCAAAAGTCTATCATGCTCTACCATGTGCTTCTTTCAAAGATATTTGTCAAAAACTTTCATCATTAATCAATGCCACATTCCTTCCTAAACTCATCCAATTGCTTTCTCGAGCTACCAATTTGTACGAATCCACCCCCTCCCCAAACTTAGTTGCAAACTAAGTTTGTGGAAAAGAGGAGTACAATTTGGTGTTCACCGAATTTAACCATATTATTCACCACTTTACAATTTATTAAAAATGCAACAGACTAATCCATACAAAGATACCAAACCATTTCAAGTCTAATAAGTCCAAAAGACAATAGAGTAGCATATGGAAAGTTAAACTCTTGGGCTGCCAATACGTACACCTACCAAGACTTCCCCAAACTTGGTTAAAAACCAAAGTTTGTGAGGAAGAAAGGGTACGAATTGGTGTCCTAACTCACAGTGATTTTTGGGCTTCTTCAATCCCATTTGGTGCTATCTCCTTGAATTTCACGGATTGGTCGGTTCCTCGTCATCATAGTCTCTGCACTCTAAAAGAAGATAATAAAGTCAATATCTAAATATAAGTAAGCAACCTAAACTACGAAATTGAATATACGAAGAGCAATAAACGTCGGGTTGCCTCCCGACAAGCGCCTTTGTTTAACGTCGTTGGCTCGACGGATGCTCTTTAAATAAACAAAACGAACAACTATCTAGGTAAAACAAACGCTTAACACATAAAACAAAATCGTTCTAAACCATTCCCCGGCAACGGCGCCAAAACTTGGTAGCGTCGTTTCCGACTACCAAATTAAATCGTGTATGAAGATACACTTAAACCTTACCGACTACTCTAACTAGTAGAGTGGCAAGCAAGGGTCGATCCCACGAGGAACGGTCGAACAAATTTTGCTTCATTGTGTTAAGCTATTATTATGAAGAAACATAAAGTAAATAAGCTAGAAAACAATAAAGAAGTGGGGGGTTAATGAAATAACAACTACACCTAAATAAACAAAGACAAATAAAGAGATTTTTATAGGTTTTTGGTTTTTAAATAACAAATCGATTCACCGTTGATCATGTTTCACCGAGGTCTTGGACGATTTATGTAACTATTGTCAATGCCCTATTCAATTGTGATTCTAGCCCTTATCTCAAGACTATTAACAAGCTCTAATAGCCTTGTTATCCCTTAATCTTAGTTAATCAAAACAAGCTCTTCGACTAACCCTATTCAGTTTAACCGAATCCTCGAAAAAGCTCTCTTAGATTCAATCACCAAATGCATTGAACACTAGGACAACGAGATAAATTCAACATAAAAACTCGCAAGCTCGATTTTAGAGGTTGAACCTTGTGTTATCACCAATAAATAATTATTGTTTGCTACTCGGGAATCGGAAATCCTACAATTACGGATAGTGACCTCCTATTCTAGCAACACATTCACAAATCCCTTAAAGGGTGATCAATCCAATAGTAAATTCGTAAATGTGAGTCAATAACAGCAAATAACACAAAACACTTGAATACACAATATTTTCGGTAACATTGACCGTAATAATCACATAAATGTCTTGGACTCAAGGTTCCACAATAATCAAGAGTGAACTAAGGGTGCTAGCCACCCATTTTACCTAATACAAAGATAAATTAACAGAAAATTAAAGAAAACATGAAAATAGGATAGAAAGAACCAAAGGTTAGGGGTTGAAGATCAAGATCTTCAACCCCCTTCCATTTCCTTGCTTCCAATGGAGAAAAGTGGCTGATTATGTGTGGGGGATGGGTTCTAGGTTGTTAGGGTTATTAGGGTTAGGTTAAATTCGAATGGGATGATATATATATAAGGAGAGAAAGTGCTAGTCAAAAATAGGCAAAATCGCATTCAGGATTTTAAAACAGGGTACTTAATCTCGGCCGAGACGGGAGTGTGTCTCGGCCGAGACGTGAAAAGGGGTTTTCAAGGGTTTATGGGTCGAAAGGCTATCTCGGCCGAGATTAAGTATCATCTCGGCCGAGATCCGGGTCATTGAAAAACTTTGAAATTCTCTGGCAACATTTCTCGGCCGAGATCTGTTGTGTGTCTCGGCCGAGATCTTCTTTCTGCCCAACTCTTCATAAATGCCCTGGAGACTCATCTCGGCCGAGATTTGAGTCCTGTCTCGGCCGAGATCTTCAATTAACCCTTCTTTTTGTTGCCTCGATCGATTCCTCGACTCCGCGGTCGTTTGAGGTTCTTTTTCGACCCGTTTTCACATGTTTTAACACAAAAATCGCACAAACGCATTATTTTGCCCATGAGAGTATAAAAGCACTAAATACATGTGATTATGCACATTATTGACACTAAAATGACACTAAAAGTGCCCTAAAGTGCGTGCACGAAACACGTGTACCAAATCTCCCCAAACTTAAAACTTGTTCGTCCCGAACAATAAAGAGAAAGACAAAAGGACACGTGTTTAGGGCAAAGTTTAGTGGCATTTGATTTCAGAATTTTCATAAGAAAGAGTAAGCGATCATGATAAAAGCAAGCATATGTGATAGACTAGATCCACTACTCTCAAGACATAACACTCTCAACTTAAGATCCTCACATGGTGAGTGTATCTCTCGACTCTCAAGTGTATCAAAAGGGAAGTGTATACGCTCACATTGAAATGCATAAAATGCCTACCATAAGCTTGCCAATCATCTAAACTTCGATGTATACCGATGTGTGTGACAAAGAATCAAAAAGGTCTTTAATAGGTTGTAATGTTAGCTTGGGGTAAGGTGGGAAAATTTCTGGTATAAGTGACTATAAAACGGACTAAATGAGTCGTGCACTACCCATCTACCTCTCAAACAATGGTCACTCAACCTCACTCTTTACTTCCTTAGTAAACCAATCCCAAAAATTGATTTCTTCTCCAATTTCTGGTATAAGTGACTATAAAACGGACTAAATGAGTTAGCTAATCTCATCTACCCCTCAAAAAAATGGTCACTCAACCTCACTCTTTACTTCCTTAGTAAACCAATCCCAAGAATCGATTTCTTCTCCTTACCACAAAGTCCACAACCTAAATGCTTTCTCAATTCTCCCTTGGAGTGTATTTTCTTTTGAATTTCTACAACCTTGAGAACATCTATCGAAAAGCATTTATAATACTAGCCTCTCCAAATCAAAAGCAACAATTGAGTATATACAACTAACTTTTTCTTTTGTTTTTCTGATTTTTCGATTTTTCTCTCTTTTTTTTTTTTTTTTTAACAAATATAAACAAACATTGGAGAGAAACTAGTATTCTCGATTCTTTGCCTATTGTTTCAATTCCTTCCACCCTTCAATATTCCCAATAGTTCACCTCTTTCAATCCCAAATTTACCCGACTACCTTCCAACCGCCTCCCTCATACTCAAATAGTCCAATTAAGGTCAAAGGCTAAATCGAAAGGTACTTGGCTTGTAGAGTTGGGTTGTCAAACAAAAGGTTAAAAGCTCAAGGGGCTCAACTAGAGACAATATCAAAATTGGTACAAAGGAAGTATTTTCAAGCTTGAAAATAGGCTCAAGTCAAGAATTGCCTAAGATCATTTTCAATGTCACACAATGCACCGACACATGCAAAATAGAGAATTATGGCAAGTTCTAGAGACAACTAAATGCACTCAATGAATTTCACACCGAAAGAAAGTTTAAATTACTCCAAAGATGGAAGTATCTTCTAAGGCTCAAAAACTCACTCGGCTGCAATTTTGATCAAAAGTTTTGAGTGTATGTTCAATTTTGTTTCAAAAGTCTATCATGCTCTACCATGTGCTTCTTTCAAAGATATTTGTCAAAAACTTTCATCATTAATCAATGCCACATTCCTTCCTAAACTCATCCAATTGCTTTCTCGAGCTACCAATTTGTACGAATCCACCCCCTCCCCAAACTTAGTTGCAAACTAAGTTTGTGGAAAAGAGGAGTACAATTTGGTGTTCACCGAATTTAACCATATTATTCACCACTTTACAATTTATTAAAAACGCAACAGACTAATCCATACAAAGATACCAAACCATTTCAAGTCTAATAAGTCCAAAAGACAATAGAGTAGCATATGGAAAGTTAAACTCTTGGGCTGCCAATACGTACACCTACCAAGACTTCCCCAAACTTGGTTAAAAACCAAAGTTTGTGAGGAAGAAAGGGTACGAATTGGTGTCCTAACTCACAGTGATTTTTGGGCTTCTTCAATCCCATTTGGTGCTATCTCCTTGAATTTCACGGATTGGTCGGTTCCTCGTCATCATAGTCTCTGCACTCTAAAAGAAGATAATAAAGTCAATATCTAAATATAAGTAAGCAACCTAAACTACGAAATTGAATATACGAAGAGCAATAAACGTCGGGTTGCCTCCCGACAAGCGCCTTTGTTTAACGTCGTTGGCTCGACGGATGCTCTTTAAATAAACAAAACGAACAACTATCTAGGTAAAACAAACGCTTAACACATAAAACAAAATCGTTCTAAACCATTCCCCGGCAACGGCGCCAAAACTTGGTAGCGTCGTTTCCGACTACCAAATTAAATCGTGTATGAAGATACACTTAAACCTTACCGACTACTCTAACTAGTAGAGTGGCAAGCAAGGGTCGATCCCACGAGGAACGGTCGAACAAATTTTGCTTCATTGTGTTAAGCTATTATTATGAAGAAACATAAAGTAAATAAGCTAGAAAACAATAAAGAAGTGGGGGGTTAATGAAATAACAACTACACCTAAATAAACAAAGACAAATAAAGAGATTTTTATAGGTTTTTGGTTTTTAAATAACAAAACGATTCACCCTTGATCATGTTTCACCGAGGTCTTGGACGATTTATGTAACTATTGTCAATGCCCTATTCAATTGTGATTCTAGCCCTTATCTCAAGACTATTAACAAGCTCTAATAGCCTTGTTATCCCTTAATCTTAGTTAATCAAAACAAGCTCTTCGACTAACCCTATTCAGTTTAACCGAATCCTCGAAAAAGCTCTCTTAGATTCAATCACCAAATGCATTGAACACTAGGACAACGAGATAAATTCAACATAAAAACTCGCAAGCTCGATTTTAGAGGTTGAACCTTGTGTTATCACCAATAAATAATTATTGTTTGCTACTCGGGAATCGGAAATCCTACAATTACGGATAGTGACCTCCTATTCTAGCAACACATTCACAAATCCCTTAAAGGGTGATCAATCCAATAGTAAATTCGTAAATGTGAGTCAATAACAGCAAATAACACAAAACACTTGAATACACAATATTTTCGGTAACATTGACCGTAATAATCACATAAATGTCTTGGACTCAAGGTTCCACAATAATCAAGAGTGAACTAAGGGTGCTAGCCACCCATTTTACCTAATACAAAGATAAATTAACAGAAAATTAAAGAAAACATGAAAATAGGATAGAAAGAACCAAAGGTTAGGGGTTGAAGATTAAGATCTTCAACCCCCTTCCATTTCCTTGCTTCCAATGGAGAAAAGTGGCTGATTATGTGTGGGGGATGGGTTCTAGGTTGTTAGGGTTAGGTTAAATTCGAATGGGATGATATATATATAAGGAGAGAAAGTGCTAGTCAAAAATAGGCAAAATCGCATTCAGGATTTTAAAACAGGGTACTTAATCTCGGCCGAGACGGGAGTGTGTCTCGGCCGAGACGTGAAAAGGGGTTTTCAAGGGTTTATGGGTCGAAAGGCTATCTCGGCCGAGATTAAGTATCATCTCGGCCGAGATCCGGGTCATTGAAAAACTTTGAAATTCTCTGGCAACATTTCTCGGCCGAGATCTGTTGTGTGTCTCGGCCGAGATCTTCTTTCTGCCCAACTCTTCATAAATGCCCTGGAGACTCATCTCGGCCGAGATTTGAGTCCTGTCTCGGCCGAGATCTTCAATTAACCCTTCTTTTTGTTGCCTCGATCGATCCCTCGACTCCGCGGTCGTTTGAGGTTCTTTTTCGACCCGTTTTCACATGTTTTAACACAAAAATCGCACAAACGCATTATTTTGCCCATGAGAGTATAAAAGCACTAAATACACGTGATTATGCACATTATTGACACTAAAATGACACTAAAAGTGCCCTAAAGTGCGTGCACGAAACACGTGTACCAAATCTCCCCAAACTTAAAACTTGTTCGTCCCGAACAATAAAGAGAAAGACAAAAGGACACGTGTTTAGGGCAAAGTTTAGTGGCATTTGATTTCGGAATTTTCATAAGAAAGAGTAAGCGATCATGATAAAAGCAAGCATATGTGATAGACTAGATCCACTACTCTCAAGACATAACACTCTCAACTTAAGATCCTCACATGGTGAGTGTATCTCTCGACTCTCAAGTGTATCAAAAGGGAAGTGTATACGCTCACATTGAAATGCATAAAATGCCTACCATAAGCTTGCCAATCATCTAAACTTCGATGTATACCGATGTGTGTGACAAAGAATCAAAATGGTCTTTAATAGGTTGTAATGTTGGCTTGGGGTAAGGTGGGAAAATTTCTGGTATAAGTGACTATAAAACGGACTAAATGAGTCGTGCACTACCCATCTACCCCTCAAACAATGGTCACTCAACCTCACTCTTTACTTCCTTAGTAAACCAATCCCAAAAATTGATTTCTTCTCCAATTTCTGGTATAAGTGACTATAAAACGGACTAAATGAGTTAGCTAATCTCATCTACCCCTCAAAAAAATGGTCACTCAACCTCACTCTTTACTTCCTTAGTAAACCAATCCCAAGAATCGATTTCTTCTCCTTACCACAAAGTCCACAACCTAAATGCTTTCTCAATTCTCCCTTGGAGTGTATTTTCTTTTGAATTTCTACAACCTTGAGAACATCTATCGAAAAGCATTTATAATACTAGCCTCTCCAAATCAAAAGCAACAATTGAGTATATACAACTAACTTTTTCTTTTGTTTTTCTGATTTTTCGATTTTTCTCTTTTTTTTTTTTTTTTTTTTTTTTTTAACAAATATAAACAAACATTGGAGAGAAACTAGTATTCTCGATTCTTTGCCTATTGTTTCAATTCCTTCCACCCTTCAATATTCCTAATAGTTCACATCTTTCAATCCCAAATTTACCCGACTACCTTCCAACCGCCTCCCTCATACTCAAATAGTCCAATTAAGGTCAAAGGCTAAATCGAAAGGTACTTGGCTTGTAGAGTTGGGTTGTCAAACAAAAGGTTAAAAGCTCAAGGGGCTCAACTAGAGACAATATCAAAATTGGTACAAAGGAAGTATTTTCAAGCTTGAAAATAGGCTCAAGTCAAGAATTGCCTAAGATCATTTTCAATGTCACACAATGCACCGACACATGCAAAATAGAGAATTATGGCAAGTTCTAGAGACAACTAAATGCACTCAATGAATTTCACACCGAAAGAAAGTTTAAATTACTCCAAAGATGGAAGTATCTTCTAAGGCTCAAAAACTCACTCGGCTGCAATTTTGATCAAAAGTTTTGAGTGTATGTTCAATTTTGTTTCAAAAGTCTATCATGCTCTACCATGTGCTTCTTTCAAAGATATTTGTCAAAAACTTTCATCATTAATCAATGCCACATTCCTTCCTAAACTCATCCAATTGCTTTCTCGAGCTACCAATTTGTACGAATCCACCCCCTCCCCAAACTTAGTTGCAAACTAAGTTTGTGGAAAAGAGGAGTACAATTTGGTGTTCACCGAATTTAACCATATTATTCACCACTTTACAATTTATTAAAAATGCAACAGACTAATCCATACAAAGATACCAAACCATTTCAAGTCTAATAAGTCCAAAAGACAATAGAGTAGCATATGGAAAGTTAAACTCTTGGGCTGCCAATACGTACACCTACCAAGACTTCCCCAAACTTGGTTAAAAACCAAAGTTTGTGAGGAAGAAAGGGTACGAATTGGTGTCCTAACTCACAGTGATTTTTGGGCTTCTTCAATCCCATTTGGTGCTATCTCCTTGAATTTCACGGATTGGTCGGTTCCTCGTCATCATAGTCTCTGCACTCTAAAAGAAGATAATAAAGTCAATATCTAAATATAAGTAAGCAACCTAAACTACGAAATTGAATATACGAAGAGCAATAAACGTCGGGTTGCCTCCCGACAAGCGCCTTTGTTTAACGTCGTTGGCTCGACGGATGCTCTTTAAATAAACAAAACGAACAACTATCTAGGTAAAACAAACGCTTAACACATAAAACAAAATCGTTCTAAACCATTCCCCGGCAACGGCGCCAAAACTTGGTAGCGTCGTTTCCGACTACCAAATTAAATCGTGTATGAAGATACACTTAAACCTTACCGACTACTCTAACTAGTAGAGTGGCAAGCAAGGGTCGATCCCACGAGGAACGGTCGAACAAATTTTGCTTCATTGTGTTAAGCTATTATTATGAAGAAACATAAAGTAAATAAGCTAGAAAACAATAAAGAAGTGGGGGGTTAATGAAATAACAACTACACCTAAATAAACAAAGACAAATAAAGAGATTTTTATAGGTTTTTGGTTTTTAAATAACAAAACGATTCACCCTTGATCATGTTTCACCGAGGTCTTGGACGATTTATGTAACTATTGTCAATGCCCTATTCAATTGTGATTCTAGCCCTTATCTCAAGACTATTAACAAGCTCTAATAGCCTTGTTATCCCTTAATCTTAGTTAATCAAAACAAGCTCTTCGACTAACCCTATTCAGTTTAACCGAATCCTCGAAAAAGCTCTCTTAGATTCAATCACCAAATGCATTGAACACTAGGACAACGAGATAAATTCAACATAAAAACTCGCAAGCTCGATTTTAGAGGTTGAACCTTGTGTTATCACCAATAAATAATTATTGTTTGCTACTCGGGAATCGGAAATCCTACAATTACGGATAGTGACCTCCTATTCTAGCAACACATTCACAAATCCCTTAAAGGGTGATCAATCCAATAGTAAATTCGTAAATGTGAGTCAATAACAGCAAATAACACAAAACACTTGAATACACAATATTTTCGGTAACATTGACCGTAATAATCACATAAATGTCTTGGACTCAAGGTTCCACAATAATCAAGAGTGAACTAAGGGTGCTAGCCACCCATTTTACCTAATACAAAGATAAATTAACAGAAAATTAAAGAAAACATGAAAATAGGATAGAAAGAACCAAAGGTTAGGGGTTGAAGATTAAGATCTTCAACCCCCTTCCATTTCCTTGCTTCCAATGGAGAAAAGTGGCTGATTATGTGTGGGGGATGGGTTCTAGGTTGTTAGGGTTAGGTTAAATTCGAATGGGATGATATATATATAAGGAGAGAAAGTGCTAGTCAAAAATAGGCAAAATCGCATTCAGGATTTTAAAACAGGGTACTTAATCTCGGCCGAGACGGGAGTGTGTCTCGGCCGAGACGTGAAAAGGGGTTTTCAAGGGTTTATGGGTCGAAAGGCTATCTCGGCCGAGATTAAGTATCATCTCGGCCGAGATCCGGGTCATTGAAAAACTTTGAAATTCTCTGGCAACATTTCTCGGCCGAGATCTGTTGTGTGTCTCGGCCGAGATCTTCTTTCTGCCCAACTCTTCATAAATGCCCTGGAGACTCATCTCGGCCGAGATTTGAGTCCTGTCTCGGCCGAGATCTTCAATTAATCCTTCTTTTTGTTGCCTCGATCGATCCCTCGACTCCGCGGTCGTTTGAGGTTCTTTTTCGACCCGTTTTCACATGTTTTAACACAAAAATCGCACAAACGCATTATTTTGCCCATGAGAGTATAAAAGCACTAAATACACGTGATTATGCACATTATTGACACTAAAATGACACTAAAAGTGCCCTAAAGTGCGTGCACGAAACACGTGTACCAAATCTCCCCAAACTTAAAACTTGTTCGTCCCGAACAATAAAGAGAAAGACAAAAGGACACGTGTTTAGGGCAAAGTTTAGTGGCATTTGATTTCAGAATTTTCATAAGAAAGAGTAAGCGATCATGATAAAAGCAAGCATATGTGATAGACTAGATCCACTACTCTCAAGACATAACACTCTCAACTTAAGATCCTCACATGGTGAGTGTATCTCTCGACTCTCAAGTGTATCAAAAGGGAAGTGTATACGCTCACATTGAAATGCATAAAATGCCTACCATAAGCTTGCCAATCATCTAAACTTCGATGTATACCGATGTGTGTGACAAAGAATCAAAAAGGTCTTTAATAGGTTGTAATGTTGGCTTGGGGTAAGGTGGGAAAATTTCTGGTATAAGTGACTATAAAACGGACTAAATGAGTCGTGCACTACCCATCTACCTCTCAAACAATGGTCACTCAACCTCACTCTTTACTTCCTTAGTAAACCAATCCCAAAAATTGATTTCTTCTCCAATTTCTGGTATAAGTGACTATAAAACGGACTAAATGAGTTAGCTAATCTCATCTACCCCTCAAAAAAATGGTCACTCAACCTCACTCTTTACTTCCTTAGTAAACCAATCCCAAGAATCGATTTCTTCTCCTTACCACAAAGTCCACAACCTAAATGCTTTCTCAATTCTCCCGTGGAGTGTATTTTCTTTTGAATTTCTACAACCTTGAGAACATCTATCGAAAAGCATTTATAATACTAGCCTCTCCAAATCAAAAGCAACAATTGAGTATATACAACTAACTTTTTCTTTTGTTTTTCTGATTTTTCGATTTTTCTCTTTTTTTTTTTTTTTTTTTTTTTTTTTTTTTTTTTTTAACAAATATAAACAAACATTGGAGAGAAACTAGTATTCTCGATTCTTTGCCTATTGTTTCAATTCCTTCCACCCTTCAATATTCCTAATAGTTCACCTCTTTCAATCCCAAATTTACCCGACTACCTTCCAACCGCCTCCCTCATACTCAAATAGTCCAATTAAGGTCAAAGGCTAAATCGAAAGGTACTTGGCTTGTAGAGTTGGGTTGTCAAACAAAAGGTTAAAAGCTCAAGGGGCTCAACTAGAGACAATATCAAAATTGGTACAAAGGAAGTATTTTCAAGCTTGAAAATAGGCTCAAGTCAAGAATTGCCTAAGATCATTTTCAATGTCACACAATGCACCGACACATGCAAAATAGAGAATTATGGCAAGTTCTAGAGACAACTAAATGCACTCAATGAATTTCACACCGAAAGAAAGTTTAAATTACTCCAAAGATGGAAGTATCTTCTAAGGCTCAAAAACTCACTCGGCTGCAATTTTGATCAAAAGTTTTGAGTGTATGTTCAATTTTGTTTCAAAAGTCTATCATGCTCTACCATGTGCTTCTTTCAAAGATATTTGTCAAAAACTTTCATCATTAATCAATGCCACATTCCTTCCTAAACTCATCCAATTGCTTTCTCGAGCTACCAATTTGTACGAATCCACCCCCTCCCCAAACTTAGTTGCAAACTAAGTTTGTGGAAAAGAGGAGTACAATTTGGTGTTCACCGAATTTAACCATATTATTCACCACTTTACAATTTATTAAAAATGCAACAGACTAATCCATACAAAGATACCAAACCATTTCAAGTCTAATAAGTCCAAAAGACAATAGAGTAGCATATGGAAAGTTAAACTCTTGGGCTGCCAATACGTACACCTACCAAGACTTCCCCAAACTTGGTTAAAAACCAAAGTTTGTGAGGAAGAAAGGGTACGAATTGGTGTCCTAACTCACAGTGATTTTTGGGCTTCTTCAATCCCATTTGGTGCTATCTCCTTGAATTTCACGGATTGGTCGGTTCCTCGTCATCATAGTCTCTGCACTCTAAAAGAAGATAATAAAGTCAATATATAAATATAAGTAAGCAACCTAAACTACGAAATTGAATATACGAAGAGCAATAAACGTCGGGTTGCCTCCCGACAAGCGCCTTTGTTTAACGTCGTTGGCTCGACGGATGCTCTTTAAATAAACAAAACGAACAACTATCTAGGTAAAACAAACGCTTAACACATAAAACAAAATCGTTCTAAACCATTCCCCGGCAACGGCGCCAAAACTTGGTAGCGTCGTTTCCGACTACCAAATTAAATCGTGTATGAAGATACACTTAAACCTTACCGACTACTCTAACTAGTAGAGTGGCAAGCAAGGGTCGATCCCACGAGGAACGGTCGAACAAATTTTGCTTCATTGTGTTAAGCTATTATTATGAAGAAACATAAAGTAAATAAGCTAGAAAACAATAAAGAAGTGGGGGGTTAATGAAATAACAACTACACCTAAATAAACAAAGACAAATAAAGAGATTTTTATAGGTTTTTGGTTTTTAAATAACAAAACGATTCACCCTTGATCATGTTTCACCGAGGTCTTGGACGATTTATGTAACTATTGTCAATGCCCTATTCAATTGTGATTCTAGCCCTTATCTCAAGACTATTAACAAGCTCTAATAGCCTTGTTATCCCTTAATCTTAGTTAATCAAAACAAGCTCTTCGACTAACCCTATTCAGTTTAACCGAATCCTCGAAAAAGCTCTCTTAGATTCAATCACCAAATGCATTGAACACTAGGACAACGAGATAAATTCAACATAAAAACTCGCAAGCTCGATTTTAGAGGTTGAACCTTGTGCTATCACCAATAAATAATTATTGTTTGCTACTCGGGAATCGGAAATCCTACAATTACGGATAGTGACCTCCTATTCTAGCAACACATTCACAAATCCCTTAAAGGGTGATCAATCCAATAGTAAATTCGTAAATGTGAGTCAATAACAGCAAATAACACAAAACACTTGAATACACAATATTTTCGGTAACATTGACCGTAATAATCACATAAATGTCTTGGACTCAAGGTTCCACAATAATCAAGAGTGAACTAAGGGTGCTAGCCACCCATTTTACCTAATACAAAGATAAATTAACAGAAAATTAAAGAAAACATGAAAATAGGATAGAAAGAACCAAAGGTTAGGGGTTGAAGATCAAGATCTTCAACCCCCTTCCATTTCCTTGCTTCCAATGGAGAAAAGTGGCTGATTATGTGTGGGGGATGGGTTCTAGGTTGTTAGGGTTATTAGGGTTAGGTTAAATTCGAATGGGATGATATATATATAAGGAGAGAAAGTGCTAGTCAAAAATAGGCAAAATCGCATTCAGGATTTTAAAACAGGGTACTTAATCTCGGCCGAGACGGGAGTGTGTCTCGGCCGAGACGTGAAAAGGGGTTTTCAAGGGTTTATGGGTCGAAAGGCTATCTCGGCCGAGATTAAGTATCATCTCGGCCGAGATCCGGGTCATTGAAAAACTTTGAAATTCTCTGGCAACATTTCTCGGCCGAGATCTGTTGTGTGTCTCGGCCGAGATCTTCTTTCTGCCCAACTCTTCATAAATGCCCTGGAGACTCATCTCGGCCGAGATTTGAGTCCTGTCTCGGCCGAGATCTTCAATTAACCCTTCTTTTTGTTGCCTCGATCGATCCCTCGACTCCGCGGTCGTTTGAGGTTCTTTTTCGACCCGTTTTCACATGTTTTAACACAAAAATCGCACAAACGCATTATTTTGACCATGAGAGTATAAAAGCACTAAATACACGTGATTATGCACATTATTGACACTAAAATGACACTAAAAGTGCCCTAAAGTGCGTGCACGAAACACGTGTACCAAATCTCCCCAAACTTAAAACTTGTTCGTCCCGAACAATAAAGAGAAAGACAAAAGGACACGTGTTTAGGGCAAAGTTTAGTGGCATTTGATTTCAGAATTTTCATAAGAAAGAGTACGCGATCATGATAAAAGCAAGCATATGTGATAGACTAGATCCACTACTCTCAAGACATAACACTCTCAACTTAAGATCCTCACATGGTGAGTGTATCGCTCGACTCTCAAGTGTATCAAAAGGGAAGTGTATACGCTCACATTGAAATGCATAAAATGCCTACCATAAGCTTGCCAATCATCTAAACTTCGATGTATACCGATGTGTGTGACAAAGAATCAAAAAGGTCTTTAATAGGTTGTAATGTTGGCTTGGGGTAAGGTGGGAAAATTTCTGGTATAAGTGACTATAAAACGGACTAAATGAGTCGTGCACTACCCATCTACCCCTCAAACAATGGTCACTCAACCTCACTCTTTACTTCCTTAGTAAACCAATCCCAAAAATTGATTTCTTCTCCAATTTCTGGTATAAGTGACTATAAAACGGACTAAATGAGTTAGCTAATCTCATCTACCCCTAAAAAAAATGGTCACTCAACCTCACTCTTTACTTCCTTAGTAAACCAATCCCAAGAATCGATTTCTTCTCCTTACCACAAAGTCCACAACCTAAATGCTTTCTCAATTCTCCCTTGGAGTGTATTTTCTTTTGAATTTCTACAACCTTGAGAACATCTATCGAAAAGCATTTATAATACTAGCCTCTCCAAATCAAAAGCAACAATTGAGTATATACAACTAACTTTTTCTTTTGTTTTTCTGATTTTTCGATTTTTCTCTTTTTTTTTTTTTTTTTTTTTTTTTAACAAATATAAACAAACATTGGAGAGAAACTAGTATTCTCGATTCTTTGCCTATTGTTTCAATTCCTTCCACCCTTCAATATTCCCAATAGTTCACCTCTTTCAATCCCAAATTTACCCGACTACCTTCCAACCGCCTCCCTCATACTCAAATAGTCCAATTAAGGTCAAAGGCTAAATCGAAAGGTACTTGGCTTGTAGAGTTGGGTTGTCAAACAAAAGGTTAAAAGCTCAAGGGGCTCAACTAGAGACAATATCAAAATTGGTACAAAGGAAGTATTTTCAAGCTTGAAAATAGGCTCAAGTCAAGAATTGCCTAAGATCATTTTCAATGTCACACAATGCACCGACACATGCAAAATAGAGAATTATGGCAAGTTCTAGAGACAACTAAATGCACTCAATGAATTTCACACCGAAAGAAAGTTTAAATTACTCCAAAGATGGAAGTATCTTCTAAGGCTCAAAAACTCACTCGGCTGCAATTTTGATCAAAAGTTTTGAGTGTATGTTCAATTTTGTTTCAAAAGTCTATCATGCTCTACCATGTGCTTCTTTCAAAGATATTTGTCAAAAACTTTCATCATTAATCAATGCCACATTCCTTCCTAAACTCATCCAATTGCTTTCTCGAGCTACCAATTTGTACGAATCCACCCCCTCCCCAAACTTAGTTGCAAACTAAGTTTGTGGAAAAGAGGAGTACAATTTGGTGTTCACCGAATTTAACCATATTATTCACCACTTTACAATTTATTAAAAATGCAACAGACTAATCCATACAAAGATACCAAACCATTTCAAGTCTAATAAGTCCAAAAGACAATAGAGTAGCATATGGAAAGTTAAACTCTTGGGCTGCCAATACGTACACCTACCAAGACTTCCCCAAACTTGGTTAAAAACCAAAGTTTGTGAGGAAGAAAGGGTACGAATTGGTGTCCTAACTCACAGTGATTTTTGGGCTTCTTCAATCCCATTTGGTGCTATCTCCTTGAATTTCACGGATTGGTCGGTTCCTCGTCATCATAGTCTCTGCACTCTAAAAGAAGATAATAAAGTCAATATCTAAATATAAGTAAGCAACCTAAACTACGAAATTGAATATACGAAGAGCAATAAACGTCGGGTTGCCTCCCGACAAGCGCCTTTGTTTAACGTCGTTGGCTCGACGGATGCTCTTTAAATAAACAAAACGAACAACTATCTAGGTAAAACAAACGCTTAACACATAAAACAAAATCGTTCTAAACCATTCCCCGGCAACGGCGCCAAAACTTGGTAGCGTCGTTTCCGACTACCAAATTAAATCGTGTATGAAGATACACTTAAACCTTACCGACTACTCTAACTAGTAGAGTGGCAAGCAAGGGTCGATCCCACGAGGAACGGTCGAACAAATTTTGCTTCATTGTGTTAAGCTATTATTATGAAGAAACATAAAGTAAATAAGCTAGAAAACAATAAAGAAGTGGGGGGTTAATGAAATAACAACTACACCTAAATAAACAAAGACAAATAAAGAGATTTTTATAGGTTTTTGGTTTTTAAATAACAAAACGATTCACCCTTGATCATGTTTCACCGAGGTCTTGGACGATTTATGTAACTATTGTCAATGCCCTATTCAATTGTGATTCTAGCCCTTATCTCAAGACTATTAACAAGCTCTAATAGCCTTGTTATCCCTTAATCTTAGTTAATCAAAACAAGCTCTTCGACTAACCCTATTCAGTTTAACCGAATCCTCGAAAAAGCTCTCTTAGATTCAATCACCAAATGCATTGAACACTAGGACAACGAGATAAATTCAACATAAAAACTCGCAAGCTCGATTTTAGAGGTTGAACCTTGTGTTATCACCAATAAATAATTATTGTTTGCTACTCGGGAATCGGAAATCCTACAATTACGGATAGTGACCTCCTATTCTAGCAACACATTCACAAATCCCTTAAAGGGTGATCAATCCAATAGTAAATTCGTAAATGTGAGTCAATAACAGCAAATAACACAAAACACTTGAATACACAATATTTTCGGTAACATTGACCGTAATAATCACATAAATGTCTTGGACTCAAGGTTCCACAATAATCAAGAGTGAACTAAGGGTGCTAGCCACCCATTTTACCTAATACAAAGATAAATTAACAGAAAATTAAAGAAAACATGAAAATAGGATAGAAAGAACCAAAGGTTAGGGGTCGAAGATCAAGATCTTCAACCCCCTTCCATTTCCTTGCTTCCAATGGAGAAAAGTGGCTGATTATGTGTGGGGGATGGGTTCTAGGTTGTTAGGGTTATTAGGGTTAGGTTAAATTCGAATGGGATGATATATATATAAGGAGAGAAAGTGCTAGTCAAAAATAGGCAAAATCGCATTCAGGATTTTAAAACAGGGTACTTAATCTCGGCCGAGACGGGAGTGTGTCTCGGCCGAGACGTGAAAAGGGGTTTTCAAGGGTTTATGGGTCGAAAGGCTATCTCGGCCGAGATTAAGTATCATCTCGGCCGAGATCCGGGTCATTGAAAAACTTTGAAATTCTCTGGCAACATTTCTCGGCCGAGATCTGTTGTGTGTCTCGGCCGAGATCTTCTTTCTGCCCAACTCTTCATAAATGCCCTGGAGACTCATCTCGGCCGAGATTTGAGTCCTGTCTCGGCCGAGATCTTCAATTAACCCTTCTTTTTGTTGCCTCGATCGATCCCTCGACTCCGCGGTCGTTTGAGGTTCTTTTTCGACCCGTTTTCACATGTTTTAACACAAAAATCGCACAAACGCATTATTTTGCCCATGAGAGTATAAAAGCACTAAATACACGTGATTATGCACATTATTGACACTAAAATGACACTAAAAGTGCCCTAAAGTGCGTGCATGAAACACGTGTACCACTATCATTTGGGTTCGGTGCTGCTGGTTCTTCAACCATGGGTGGCTTGCCTTTGCTACGGCTAGAACTTGCCTTTTTAGGAGCCATCTTAGTGACCCTACACACACAACACAATTCTAACTTCAACAACCAATGATGTTATGTAAATCATGAACTACTTAGACAACTAAATTTCATTCCTTTAACAAATTATGCTATCAAAACACATTTGTAGTTAGGCTCAAAAACAAATTTAAATTTCAAAGATTAGTTCAAACATAAACACGACTTGAGCAACATGTAGCAACTTAACTCAATTTTTACCCCCTAGAGTATGCATATAGTCTAATGTGATCAAACTGTCGTGTAAGACGACTCATATGAACATCTAACAAGTAATATGAAAGCCATTCATCATCTTATTACACACATAAAGCCTAAGAAGATCATAAAATCAAGTTAAAGCTAAATTCAACCTACGCGCATAACGTGTTCGATGAAATTCCTCAATGAACAAATCACGTTAAATTGCATATCGTGGCTATTCACACATTCCAAACATAATCACCAACACAAACTACGCTTCAATTAGTACCAATTCAATCCACAATTCATGACCCAATCGATTTTATCAAAAGATACGCACTACAAGTGTAACGATCCGATTTTCATAAAATGTATTTTAAAGCATTTAATAAAGACAAATAATAAATTCACACTGACCCTTTATTTCAATAAAGAAATAATTCATGAATCAGGCCATTAAAAATATTTGAGAATAATAATTTCATAACAAATATACAAATAACGCTATTTCCTACTCACACATATACAACATGTCACATAGTCCAACTTTATAAACTTTAAATCATCGCAGCGGAAAAATAATAGAAACAATTCTCCAGTTTAAACCTATTATTCCATCATATCTTAAATATAAATCTCATTCTCTAGAAGCGGAAAAAAATATTATTCTACTAATTAATAACTAAAATCTCCATAAGTTTCACAAGTAGGATAATACAAATCAAAGTATAAGTACTTTTCATATATTCCTAATCAACTACTAAGACCATTCATAATCCAGAAATAAACACGGCTAAAAATATTCATTAACTCAATAAATTCAAAAAAGTAAGATCATATGTATCAAAGCATAAACAATTATCAAATAATCCTAAAATAAAATGCAATAAAGACATCAATTCAACTATAGATAAATAAATCCCAAATAGTCATATGCTTGTCCGCCCGTCTCGACTCTCATCACGCAACTGCAAGTTAACCTGGGGATCAAAATAGGCTGGGGTGAGCTTTCTTCAGCTCGTGGAGATTATATAAGTCATATCAAAATACACTTGAAATATCATATGGAATAACAATCAACTTAAAACGTATAACATACGCGTGCACAGGTTTCCTCGGATCACAACAACTTATAGGATTGATTAATCAACATATAAATGCAACTTAACTCTTGCATTTCATAACATAACAGTTAATCTCATAAACAGATCAAACATGTATAAATGATAGACAAGTAAGAATCCCCACCTGAAATAGAGCAGTTTGAGTAAAATCTTGATATTTTACGTAAAGATTAATCACCGTGTTCTTGATCAGAGTATCATACATAGTATATAATAATGTCATAATTAAATGCTTTATTGAGGCTTCACAAAAGAATTTATGGAATAAAAGAAATATTAAGAGAAAAGGTATTGTTGATTTGATGGTTGCAGGGAACAGTGGAAAGGAATAACAATTCCTAGGCAATGTTTGGTTGGGGCTAGGGTGACTTGACTGGGGGAAGTGGTTGGAGTGTTAGAGAGTGATGTTTGGTTGGATGACTGGGGTTGTGGTTGGAGTGTGAGGTTTAATTATTAATTGTAAAATGTGATGTGATATGTGTAAGAGATATTTATTAACGATTGAGAGAATGATTAAAGTAGTGTTGAGATTTGTGATTGATGTCACCCTACGAAATCCTAATACCCCGACTTGGCTAAACCAGCTCGAAGAAACATGAAGTTGGATTGGCCCAACTGATGAGAGGTTGGGCCAACCCAAACCAAACATGCCCCTACATTTTCCCTCAATTAATTAATAATAGTAGTACATCCCTTCTCCCATTTAATCCTATTTTATTATTTTCTCTCATTTTCTAATACCACAGCCTCACACCTACTCAAATAACCTAAAACACACACACACACACACACACACACACACACACACACTACTCACGCACACTACCACACACCAGCACTTCCATCTATACCCACACATACACTAGTATCACACACACGTACACACTAAAATTACACAAGCGCACACACACACACACCAGCCAATACACATCTGCACACACCTGTACATAAAACATACGTACATCAGATTCACACACACCCATACCCATATTACTACACACACCAGCACACACGAAAACCTGCACTCTCACACCAGCAAACGTGCACTCACTCACACACACACACACAAAATGACAGACACACCAGCAACACAAACACACATAGAATCACGCACAAACGCACACTAGGACACTCCTGATGCACACACATACACACTAGCACCTATAAACACACACACAACACACACGCAACACCGGCACACACATACAACAAACACGCAACACACATATAAAAATACAAGACTCCTCGTCTTTTCCCCGATTTAGGATGTACTATACATAAAATAAACTGTTCAGCGGAATTTGACACAGAAAACTAATTTGTAAGAGATGAATTTAATTCCTAAGCTGAAGTATTCCTCTAACTAAAGAGATTGATTTTATATGAAAACAAATAACTTTAAGAAACTGACCAGATAAGTTTGGAGAAGATGGAAAACGAGGAACTATCGCCTCCACGAGCAATGACAGTACTCTCTACGGATGTGTTTAGTAGCGTATTAATAGTTAGGGTTAAATCTCCTAGGGTTAGCGTTAAGGAATTTGTATATCTAAAAGATTAGGAATAGTTGTTCTTGTATACATCTGATCAAGAAACACCGTGATATAAGATACTTTCCGGATATGCAGCGTAAAAAAAATTATAACTTGGGACAACTAACGGGCCATTTTCATAAGCTTAAAATAATAGTTTTAAGCCAAATAAATAAAGGTAATTCTCAGCCTATAATTTTCTCAATACAACCACATATATACTTCATTTCTCACTTATACCCTTAAACTTCACAACCTCCGTTTCTTTTCTTCTTTACTTACATCCTGGAAACCACCACCATCTCCAGTTCTCTTTTCTTGTTTTCTCACAATCACCAAGCACCTATGGTTTCATAATAAGCAGGATTTTCTCTTTCCTTTTCCTTTTTTTTTTTCTTTTCTCAAATAAACTTTATTTAGGCGATACATTAAGACTAATCTTTTAGTTGAGAGAAACAAAACCCCTCAATAAAAGAAAAATAAAAGAAAAACAGAGAAACAAGAAAAAAATATTGTTTTAAATTAGAAAACCCATTTATATACTTCTCCTTTCACTTTCCTGTGCTTCGTTGTTCTTCTCCTTGCTGAGATGCTAAGCATGAATAATGTCAAACCCACCAGATAAAGAATACCAGAGGCTTCAGAAGTTATGGGTAGAAGACATAAGATGCTAAATTTCTAATGAGAAAAATGATGAAATAATTTACTAGCAAAAATAAAAATTGTAGAGATCCAGGAACAATGGATGTGAAAATATGGTAAGACGGGAACAATAAAAAAATTGAGAGTTTCGGTTGTTTTGGCAGTGGATCTGTAGTGAAAACTGAAAAAGGGTGGGAGGAAAAAACAAGATTAGCAGGAGAATGAAATAAATTCTAGTTAGGAATAGATTATAGATTTTAAGGATAAAATAGGTAATTTAAGTAAATTGTGGTTGTGAAGAGATATTTGGGGGCTATGAATAGAATCACCCAAAAATAAACTAGGAGTTGGGCCTAAAAATAACTTATAATGCATGATATGGGCTAGTTATTATAACAAATAGTACTTAAACGTAATATTTTACATATTAGTCTCAATTTATAAATTCAAGATATAATTTCTTGAATTATAATTGACTTCTCATAAATAATATTATTTCGGGCCTATAAATATAATTAGCCCAAAACTTGAAAAGAAAAAATCAAATAAAATATGACAAATAATTTATATACATATATAGAAAAATATTAATATAGCACATAAATATAAATAAAATAATAGACGAAAAAGTCGGTCGTTACAACAAGCGCCAATACTAATCAAATACAAACAAGCAATTCTTCAAAACTCGAAACTCAACAATTGTCGATGATAAATGAGCATAAACAAGAGATTAAAGCAATTAAAAGCTTGGGTTAGCCTCATTAACCGAAGAAATTTAGTCGAAAAGTCGAAACTTGGAAGTGCCCTAGGTTCGTCCGAATGGGTCGATCGATCCAAATTTCGGGTGCCGGAGATGACTCTTTGTGTGTGCTTGTGTTTGTGATTATTTTTGTGTGATTGTATGAAGTTTAATGATCAAAATCGGATATGCGAGTCTTTCAACCGCACTTCATGCATGGTCTGAATTTGGTCCGATTTACAGTATTTCTTGATTCTTTGTCCAGTGACGAGAAAAGTGATCCCGTCTACGTTCATCAACTCTATTACTTTGGATGCTCGGACATTCTTGATAGTGAATGGCCCAACCATCTTGATCTCAATTTACCTGGAAATAATCTCAGTCGAGAATTGAATAATAAAACTTGTTCACCGGCTTCAAATCTTTGATTCTTTATCATACGATCGTGAAACCGTTTGACGCGCTCTTTGTACAAACTGGATTTCTCGGAAGCTTGATTCCTAAATTCATCCAATTCGTTGATATTAAGAATTCGCTCTTTCCCAGTAGCCTCAAAGTCAAAATTTAACTTCTCGATTGCCCAATAGGCTCGATGTTCCAATACCACCAGTAGATGATATGCTTTCCCAAAGACGAGCTGATTCGGCGAAAGTCCCAAAGGAGTCTTGTAGGCCGTCCTATGTGCCCATAATGCATCATCTAACTTCATCGACCAATCCTTTCTATTCCCATTCGCTGAATTCTCAAGAATTTGCTTAATTTCTCGATTGGCCAGCTCCACTTGACCGTTGGCTTGAGGATGATACGGAGTCGTGACTTGGTGCTTCACCCCATACTTGGCTAACAATGCAGCTAGCCGCTTGTTGCAAAAGTGTGACCCTCCATCGCTTATTAAGGCTCTCGGAGTCCCATACCTCGTAAAAATATTCTTTTTGGAGAAATTTCAGTACTACCTTGGC
Organism: Ajuga chamaepitys; assembly: GCA_958295605.1. Lineage (NCBI taxonomy): Eukaryota > Viridiplantae > Streptophyta > Magnoliopsida > Lamiales > Lamiaceae > Ajuga > Ajuga chamaepitys. Next base: position 5,773,492 of record OY282504.1, read on the forward strand.
ATCATTTATTTGGGTCGGAACAGCCTCCCACCCATCATTACACGTATTCCGCTGCTACCAAGATATATTGGAACCCATTTGAAGTTGGAAAAGGTCCCATGAAGTCTATGCCCCACACATAGAAAATTTCTACTTCAATGATCGTGGTGAGGGGCATCTCATGCTTTCGTGATATTCCTCCCATTCTTTGGCATCGGTCACAATGCAAGATAAACATGGAAATCTTTATGGATCGTCGGCCAATAGAAATAACTTTGGAGCACCATTGAGACTGTTCTTGCTGATGCAAAATGTCCCCCACTCGGGGATGAATTGACACTGTGTGATTATGTCCCTTACTCTAGTATAAGAAACACACCTTCGGATAATAGTGTCCGCACATCTTCTGTATAGGTAGGGATCATCCCATTTGTAGAAATTAGCATCATGATAGACCTTTTTCTTCTTATGAGGCGGTAGATCCGATGGAATGCCACTCACGATGTGATTCACAATCTCGCTGTACCAAGGAGCATCTTCCACAACCAACACATGCTCATCCAGAAATGTGTCATTAATTGCCTTCTGCTGTCCCTTTGTATTTACTTCATTCTCAATTCAGGACAAGTGATCAACAACCACATTTTCATATCTTCTTCGATCTCGGATCTCTAAGTCGAATTCTTGCAACAACAATATCCATCTTATCAGTCTTGGCTTTGAATCCTGCTTTGAAAAAAAATATCGAAGAGCTGTGTGGTCAGTGTATACTATTATCTTTGCCTGTATTAGATATGCTCTGAGTTTGTCACATGCATAAACAACAACTAGCAACTCCTCCTCTGTGGTAGTGTAATTTGTTTGGGTAGAATCAAGTGTTTTGTTGGCATAGCATATGACTTGAAACATATTTTCTCTCTTTACAGCCATGTCGCTCGCGTAACACATTATGTCAAATGGTTGAGACCAATCTGGTTTGATCAATACTGGGGCAGTCACCCAGGCTTGCTCATGTGGCACATGATTCATCTTTATAGTTTCAGCCAACTTGCGAAATTTATTCAGATGCACATTCGGGTCTTCTAGCGCGCTCCCCCCAAACTGGTTTTGCTAAATAATATTTTTCAAAGCGGGCTTCAACTCAAAACTATTAGCATTCAATGGTGGTGGTTTCACTCCTCAAACCAGCTGATTTGGCATAGGACGAAGACAATCAGTTATGGGTGTGATGTCCTCGTATGTGTCATATTGCACAATCTGAGCTTTCTCTGTTGCTGTGGTGGCTGCTGCTGCTGCAGATTAGTCACTCTGTCATCCAGATGTGCTAAGGTCCCTAGTATCCTATTCAACAGATCCTCTTGATTCTGATTTTGTGGTGCGTTCTCCATCTCGACTGTGGGATTTCTTCTCATTCGGTGTCTGTAGGCAGTTGCCTCAATCTCAGGATCGAAAGGAATAAGATGTTTCCCTTTTGACCTAGTTTGCATGCGAAACCTGAAAACACCAACAAAAATACCACGTAACAAAAAAAGAAAAAAAAAAAAAAAAAAAAAAAAAAAAAAACTAAAATTAAATTGCTGAAAAATAAAATCTAGTCTAGTATCCTTCTATATCTCAGGATAAAAACTAAGACGCTAAACCTATTCCTCTGCAACGCCGCCAAAAACATGGCAGACTCTAATCTTAACTCTAAAATACCGCAAGCGTACATGTGTATGTGTATATAGTGGAAGTCAAGGTCGATCCACAAAGAATAAGTTAACGTAGTTTGGTACCCTAATTATCTAGGACTATCTTAACTAGACACTGGAATTTTTGAATGATTGCTTAAGTATTAAATGAAATTGCATATAAACTAATAAATGAATTAATTAACAAAAGCGATTCCAATAAAAGAGAATGTATCTTAGGGTGTCGATTTCAGGATTTACGCTAATGATGACTAATCTCTAATTTATAAATTTTTAAACCAGTTTTACTATCTATTAGACGACACTTAATTAACTTAACCCTTCTCTTGAAGCGACTAAGTCGTGGATCGTTTAGCATGATTACTCTCTCGAGTCAATTGATCCTAAAAACTCCTAAAAGATCCTTAACCTTTGCCTACACAGTCATAGACAACTACGTTATATGTTACGTCTTATAACAACTCCCTTCTCTCGAAGCGAAATCGCTAAACGAATAAACTATGCCTAATTGATCAAATTATGCTTAATTATAAAATAAGAACAAACACATAGATATATAACCAAAAACTGGAGTCTATAAATTAAACGATTAAATCAACATCGTTGTAAAATCCTTTATAGACGATTAAATCAACATCATTGTAAAACCCTACTCTCTAACCCTAGGACACGAGTAGTTTAGCTACTCATGCCTAATATCAATTCAATACAAGATTTCAAAAGAAACATCGTGATCAAATTAAATTAAAAGACTAGAATATAAATAATTAAACCCGAGTAGTTGGCTCTTTGATCTTGTCTCGTCTTGCTCACTCTCACGCCTTCTACTCCAATGTAAAAGTATGAGAAAATATGATGTCAGATGATTGGTCCCTAAAGCTCGAGCTTCTATGCCTTTTTATAAGCTTCGGGACGAATCTTGAGATCTCTAGACTTCGATTCCCACTTGGAACAGGAAACCTCTTGAAAAATGACATTTTGTCACGACCGCGCTTCATGCTTCTCGCGGTCGCGATGCTTTTAAATCAAAACAGGCTTAATTCGTTACCTTTTGTTGCGACTGCGATACAAGCTTGTCACGGTCGCGATGCTTGGACATAGCCAAATTCACTTTCCAACCACTTCTTGTAGCGGCCGCGCGCCTTCCTTCTATTTGGCTTGTTCTATTGTTCGATAATTGTAAAATACGACTTTTACCCTGAAATACTCAAAATGCATCCAAAACAAGTCAAACATGTTAAATGGTCCAAATATAACAAATCTATGCAACTCTCGACCAAATATGCATGTAAATGCTATTGATAGGGATAACCCGGTTACTTCGGGTCGGGCTAATACCAAAGCCCACTGATTGGCCCACCACACGTAGGCCCAGCAGGCCCAGGAACACTCGCTGGCCCAGCGAGCGGTTAGTTCCGCGAATCAAGGCTAAAGATTCGTTTCCAATCGCCATGCAGCTGGAGGTGGGCGAGGATATAGGAAGTTTGTTAGGGTTCAATTAGGGTTTAGGAAGTTAAGTATAAATACATGAAAAGAACTCTGGATTAGGGTTCGCACTCTATACATTGAATTGCTATCTGTAAACTCAATATTCTAGTGAAAGAAACACCTCGGCAAGAGTGATTTTCTGCCCGTGGACGTAGATCTCCGGATCGAACCACGTAAATCTTGTGTTTTTACATTCTGGTTGCGTAGATTATTGTTAAATTGGGTGTTTACCGGATTGCGCTCTATCAATTGGCGCCGTCTGTAGGAACGCTTTAAACAACAATATTTTACGTTTACATCGCATTCAAGAATCATGGTGACAACACGTTTGAATCAATCTCGCCACGGTGATCAATCTAACCAGGATCCGCCCGTGGATCAAGTTTTGCCGCCGAGGCAATTGCCGGCAGGGAGTACGTCTAATCATCAGGGCAATCAAAACCCTCCACTCCCTCAAGACCTGCAAAACCCTAATCTTGCTGCTGCTCAACCCCCGGTTAACATTCAAATTACCCCAGAACTGCTCCAGGCTTTCTTACAAGAGCATGCACATGTTCTTCAAGATTGGGCAGTTAATCGCCTACATCCCGCGGAGCCTGCCGCGGGGCCTGCCGGCCATAATGCTAATCCCGTGGTGCCTCCACCCCGTTCGCGTGATCAACAGGACCCGGGGCACCGCGGGCGTCAGGATCGACGACGGGAACGACCTGGTTCTTCCGAGGACCATGGGAGTTCTAATGAATCACGACCTCGCAATGAGGAACCTACTGATGTGGATCGCCGCCGTCCACTTAATGCGGCTAAGAGAGTTCGTTATGCCAATCCTCATGCTCTAGATCTTCAGGAGTATGAGCAAGTTCAACGTAATGTTGAACTGGACAGAATTCTGGGTCTTGATGCCAATGGAGATATCATCACACCGTTCTCCCGGGAAATCATGGCCACTTCCCTTCCCGAAGGGTTCAAACGGCCAGCCATACCACCTTACAATGGCACCGGAGATCCGGCCAATTTTCTTGGAGCTTTTAGGCACAACATGCTTAGCCATGATAACATTACGTCCCTCCAGTACTGCAAGATTTTCCCTGAGTACTTACAGGATGAAGCTCGGGTTTGGTTTGATTCTCTCCCACGCAACAGCGTATCCTCCTTCAGAGAACTCGCCGAGCACTTTTGGGCACGGTTCGAAGCACGGGCGAAACCCATGGCCACCTTGGCCGATGTCATGAACATGGAACAGCGGGACGGTGAAACCGTCACCCAATTTCTTGACCGCTTTACGGCAATAAGTCTCAAGGTGGGAAATTGCCCCGACGACGTAGTCATCAACGCATTTATGAATGGACTCCGCCCCGGAGCACTTTACACCGAGTTAGCTCGGAACACACCGGTCACAACTCGAGCACTGTTCAAAACAGTGTGCAAATTTGCTAAGGCCGAGGAGCAGACTCGCCAGAAGCGAGAGAAACACGCTAGCAAGCGACAATCCGACAAAGCACAAACCGGGCCTAGTACTCGACCTAGTGCATTTTCCCGCCTGACACCGGGGCGTTCAGAATCCCGAAGTGAAATTCCACAATTGACTCCGTTGACGAAGTCACGAGCTGAAATCCTATCTATCCACAAGAACGATCTGCGACCTTGTCCGCGGATGACCGCGCCTCCTGAGAAGAGAAATCGTGGAAAGTGGTGTGCGTACCACCGAGATCATGGGCACGAGACAGAGGAGTGCCGAGAACTCGGTAAGGAAATCGAGGAGTGCCTTAGGAAAGGATTCTTGCGCCAATACATTGCGCGAACTAATGATAAGCCCCGGACAGGTCAAAATGGGGGGTCATCCAATAATCACGGATATCATGACCGCGGCACACAACAAAATCGACCGCCGTGGCAAAGTAACCGGCCGGGGCTGAACAACTACGCACGACAAGATTCTGGCAATCGCCAGCAACCGCGTCTCCCACCACCACCTCCTCCTCCGGCAGGACCCGGAGAGAATGCACCTCCTCACGTGATAAACGTGATATATGGAGCCCTACCCACCGGGGCTTCACGACATGCCTTAAAGGCAGAAGCTCGACGTCCTCCTCCCGAGGAGCCATGTCATAAACGCCTCCATCAGTCCGAGACTGTCAGCTTCACGGATAGGGACCCGGTTCCGGAGATAACACCTCACACAGATGCTATTGTCATCGACATGACTGTAGCCAACATAACAGTAAGGCGGGTCTTCGTGGATAATGGGGCCGCGGTGAGTGTTATATTTGCCGACTGTTTTCAAAGGATGGGGATTTCTCGGGACCAACTTCGGCCGGCCCCCGGGCCACTGCAGACTTTCACTCAAGGTGAAGTCCAGTCGGAAGGTTTCATCACTCTCCCAGCATCTTTGGGGGCTTATCCGAAGATAAAAACCATCTTTGTGGATTTTTATGTGGTGAATTCCCCGTCACCGTACAACATGATATTGGGCCGGGACTGGCTCACCCCTGCCAAAGCCATTTGCTCCACGTATCACCTCGCGCTAAAGTTTCCCACCTCGCATGGCGAAGTGGCTATCCGCGGGAGTCAGCGGGTTTCGAAAGAGTGCATGTATGTGGCACTCAAAAAGACTGCCAAGGTTTCACCCAAACAGCAGCTTCAAGTGGCATCATCGGTTCTGGAACCTCGGGAATGTACCTCGTTGGGGGATGCCACTGCACAAGTCCCGCTTGATCCGTCCAAGCCGGAACAGACAGTGACCGTAGGAGCCGTGGATGTGCCATGGCTACACCAGGCTATCATTCAGACCTTGCGAGAATATTCCGATGTCTTCGCATGGTCTCCTCTGGATATGCCCGGGGTCTCTCTCGAGATAATAACGCACAAGCTGAACATCGATCCCAGTGTAAAGCCAATCCAACAGAAGCAGAGGAAATTCGCTCCGGAGCGAAATGAAGCCATTCGAATCGAGGTGCAACAACTCCTGGATGCGGACATCTTGTTTGAGGTATTCTACCCCTCTTGGTTATCCAATCCGGTAATGGTGACAAAAACCAGTGGGGCATGGCGGATGTGTGTCGATTTCTCCGATCTCAATAAACACTGTCCGAAAGACTGCTATCCTCTGCCCTCCATCGACCAAAAGGCCGAAGCCATTACGGGGTACGTGGCACTTTGCTTCCTAGATCTGTACAAGGGATACCATCAGATTTTTATGGATCCGCAGGATGCCCTCAAAACGGCATTTATCACTGCCTTTGGGTGCTACGCTTTTAAGAAACTGCCCTTCGGGCTCAAGAACGCTGGAGCCACCTATCAACGTTTAATGGACTTTGTCTTCCACGCCCAGATTGGTCGTAACGTGGAGGTTTACGTCGATGACTTGGTCATCAAAAGCTCCTCCCATCTTTCATGTGTGCAAGACATTACCGAAACATTGCGCACTCTGCGACGCTATAACTTGCGGCTCAATCCAGCAAAATGCACTTTTGGTGTTGGCTCCGGGAAGTTTCTCGGTTATATGGTTTCGCAAAACGGCCTGCAGGCCAATCCGGCCAAACTCCGTGATGTGTTAGATCTGCAGCCACCTAAAACATTCAGGGATGTTCAACGCCTCACAGGTGGTTTGGCAGCTTTAAATCGATTTTTGTCCAAAGCGGCAGAGCGACAGCTCCCATTCTTTAAAGTTTTGAGGCAAGCGAAGTCCTTTGAGTGGACTCCGGAGTGTACCGAGGCTTTTGAAGCCTTGAAACATCATATACAGCAGCTGCCTACTTTGTCAGTTCCTCTCCCCGGAGAGCCGCTCTACCTGTATCTGGCTTCCGCCGAGGAAGCTATTAGTGCAGCTCTCGTACGAGAAATCGATGGCGTCCAACATCCCGTGTACTTCGCAAGCCGAGTACTTCACGGGGCAGAGACGCGATATTCCGAGCTTGAAAAAACCGCTTTGGCCCTTGTTATGGCAGCTCGGCGTCTTCGGCCATACTTCCAAGGACGTGAAATACGAGTTCTGACCAATCACCCCATCCGCCAGATTCTTGTAAAACTCGAGGTGTCTGGGTGCCTCGCCAAGTGGGCCATTTAGTTGGGCGAATATGACATCCAGTTTCTCCCCCGCCGAGCAATTAAGGGTCAAGCACTCGCCGACTTCCTGGCTGAAGCCCCGGGAGACAATCCTGAGTCTCCCGTGGACGGTGATACACATCACCATGTTACCCTCACTCCTTCACCCCGGAAGTGGCAACTCTTCGTGGATGGAGCATCCGCGGTCCGAGGAAGTGGTGCCGGACTGCTTCTCATCGACCCCGAGGAGGTGGAAGTTAAATATGTCATCAGATTCAAGTTTAAGGTGACTAATAATGCAGCGGAGTACGAGGCAGTTCTCGCCGGGCTCCGGCTCGCTCAGTCCTTGGGTGTTCGTCATCTCGAGCTCTTCACGGACTCCGAGATCGTATCCAGGCAAATTCAGGGGACTTATATCGCCAAAGATGAAACATTGGTCAGGTATCGTGCTCTAACACTCAAGCTCATGTCAACTTTTGAAGCAGTTACTATCCAGAAAATACCGCGTGCAAAAAATACAAGAGCAGACGCGCTCAGCAAGTTGGCCTCCGCGGTCCGAACTAATATATCTCCGGATATCATGGTTGAAGATCTACCTCATCCAGCAGTTCATGAGGCCACGGTTTCGGTACTGACCGATAATGATTCGAATTGGATGACTCCTATCATCCAATATCTCCGAGATGGAGTCCTGCCCATTGACAAGCTACGAGCTCGGCAAGTTGTCCTCAAAGCCCCCAAATACTCCTTTCATGATGGAGTCTTATACCGGCGATCATACCTACAACCGAGTCTCCGGTGTCTTGCTCCTGCCGAAGCTACCCAAGTTCTGCGGGAGGTTCACGAAGGGGCCTGTGCTAGCCATATCGGTTCTCGCACATTAGCCAAGAAAGTTCTCCGCTGGGGATACTATTGGCCAGCCCTGTTCAACGATGCTCATGACTTAGTGTCCAAATGCAGCAAGTGCCAACTGCACTCCCGTGTAAAGCATCTGCCACATACCGAACTCACGGGAATCCAGAGTGCGTGGCCATTTATTCAGTGGGGTATCGATATAGTTGGACCATTCCCCGTTGCTCCGGGAGGGTTGAAGTTCCTGGTCGTTGCCGTGGACTACTTCACTAAGTGGGTCGAAGCCGAACCACTTACAGCCATTACTGGTCAGAATATCTTGAAATTCGTGTGGCGCAATATTGTTTGTCGCTTCGGCATCCCGAGCACTATCATCTCGGACAATGGTAAACAGTTTGCCAACGATCCATTCCGCTCATGGTGTGAAGAGCTCCACATCAAACAGATTTTCACTTCGGTCGCTCACCCTCAAGCCAACGGGCAGGTTGAGGTAACCAATAGGACACTGCTCACGGGAATAAAGAAGCGCCTGGATAATGCCAAAGGTCTCTGGACTGAAAATCTTCCACAAGTCCTGTGGGCTTATCGCACAACGCCGCATACATCTACCGGGGAGACTCCTTACAGCCTTACTTACGGTTCCGAAGCCGTTATCCCTGCTGAAATCAGTGTGCCGAGCCCTTGTCTCCTCACATTGGTCCCAGAGGATAATGACGAGGCTCTCCGGGCAAACCTGGATGAGCTTGAAAATCGTCGTGAACAATCATTCATTCAGCAGGCCAGATGCAAACAACGAGCAGCTCGGTATCATAACCTCCGGGTCCGAGGCACTCAGTTCACCAATTTGAGGCGTTTCTATCTGTGAAGGCCAAATCACAAGTACCATCTAATCTTTAATTTCTTTTTTAATTATTAACCCTCTTTGTACTTTTGAGTTTGCTCCGGCACTTATTATTGAATAAAAATTCTTTGCTTATATAACCCGTTGTGTTATCCTTTACGTTACGGGGACGCCCTAATGCAGTCATATTATCATTATTCGTCTCCGGACAATTAAATCTCTCTTTCGGTCCGTCCGAGGAGATTAGCATTTTTAGTCCCCGGACTCATACTATTTTCTCGTCTGTTTAACCGGAGAAGTGTTTACTCCCGCCTGATCCGTCCGGGGAGATATATTACTCCCGCCTGATCCGTCCGGGGAGATTGGACTAATCCATACTGTGTTCCCGAACACCCAATTAAACAGTTAATAATTTTTCCCGTCGTGTTCCCGAACACCCGATTAAGTTGGTTCGTAACCTGTTACCTTCATTAAACCAGTTCGTACACACTACAACAGTTTTATTATTATCTGAATATTACAACATTAAGAAGTTTTTTACATAAGACTTCGCAAAAAAAAAAAACAGCAAAAAAAAAAAATAAATAAAACAACTATCTACGGCCCCAGAGCCAATACTCAGCGCTCCGGCGTTGTTGCCTGCTTCTTGGTCTTCGCTGCGTCCTCCGTGGCCTTGACGTTCTCCGGCCTCGGGCTCCGGCTCGGTCATCCCTTCGAGCTTCCCTACGCCGAGGACTTGCTCTAGGCGCTTGCCTGGGGGCTTCATCTCTGGTCCGCGCCTGGCTACTTTGTTGTGGCACGGACCTTGGAGTTTGGGCCCATTGCTCAGGGTCCCACTCCTCCGGAACCATCACCTCGATTTCCCTGGCCAGCTCCTCGACTACCTCTTCGGCAACCGCCGCGGGTTCTTCTTCGACTGTGACCACTGGAGCTGGCTCTTGGATAACTATGCCTTTGGTCTTTCCGGAGGGTTTTTTCTTATCCTTCCGAGGAGCTCTCTGCGTACTTCGATCCCGACTGGAGCTCGCGATGAATTCTTCAGCAGTAGGCCTCCACCTGCCTCGGCTCTTCAGCCCTTCATACATACTGAGAAGCAGCTCCAGGACTTCTCGTTTCCTCACGAGCTCCGCGGACTCGACAGAGCTCCTCGACATCAATGCCGCGATGTCACTCTGGATTTCAACGACCCGCTCCTCTACTTCTTCAAAAGTCAGAAGACCGAACTCTGAAAGAATTCGTTCATACTCCTTCTGATGAACACGGACGCGGCTCATCTCGGCAGCTGTAGTTCGATACTTCATCTCGAAGTCTTTGGCTCTTTCATTGGCCTCAACCACCTTCTTCTCTGCCGAGGCAACCTGCTTTTCCAGCTTTGGCACTACGTGCGTCTGCAGATGATTCTTCTCTCCGCGGAACCACTCAAGTGATCGCATGAGCTTCTTTATTGTTTCGTGTAGCTCCGCGGTGTTCTAAACAGACAACGAAGACAACCAGATCGATTACTCTCAAGTATGTAAAGAGTTACATCCAGTTCAACAACAGACATAAAATTGCTCATGCAAGTAAAACAAGAAGTTCAAGAGACTGAGAAACATGATTGTATTTCACAAGGCAGATTACAATTGTTCAAAACAGTACATCATTCCTAGCATTTCTAAAAAAATGTACAACTTTAAATTTGCGGGGATTGACTGACCTCCCGCTCAGCTGCCTCGGTCACATCGGGCAAATCCTCAGTCTCCTCATTGGCTGCGATGGCCTCGACCGCAGCTGGGGCTTCGACCTCCATCCGTGGAGGGGGCTCAATGCTCCGGGGAGCGGTGACCAGCTCACCTCGGCAGAATGCCAGGAATTCTTCGTCTTGGTCCACTTCGCAGCTTGCAACTTCCGCGGCAGTCAGAAGCTTCTTCTTCTCCCGAGCACCTTCACCAGGGGCCACTCTGGCAGCTTCGCTAGAGAGGCGTAATAGGCCTTTTCCACCTCGGCCACCGCCTCAGGGTCATACCCGAATTCTGGACGATTGATGTCCACATTCGGATACGCCTCCTTCACCTCCTCCAGCACCAACGCTCGTGTGGCTTTATCCCCTATTGCCACAAACTCCGTCTGGAAGTCAAGGAACGTGCTGGTGTGTAGTAATTTTTCGGCGAACGCTTTCAGCATCGCTCCTTGCCCCTCGATCACAGCGGCTTCCCGTGCCTCCATCTCCGTCCGAAGCTGCAGATTTTCTCCCCGCAGAGCAGCGTTCTCGGCCCCCACAGTGCGCAAGCGCACCACTTCGTCCTCGACCAACGACGCCCTTTTACGCACCTCGGACAAGTCTTGAGCTAGCTTGTCGTTTCGCGCGCGAAGATCCCGCGCTGCCGCGGCCAGCTCTTCTCTGGCCTCCACCTCGCTTTTCAGGCCAACCTCTATGATTCCTCTGGCCAGCTGCAGAATCTTCTCGGCGTCCGCGCCGTCAAACCCCAGCCTACTGGGGGTCGCCTGTTCTACCTGGATAAGTTGAATACAACACGACACCGAGCTCAGACCTCATACTATACACCTCGCGTACGTAAAAGTTATGATCAGCGTTTTTAGTATTACCTCCGTACTCTCCCCTACTCGAGGTCTTTTGGACGGTGCCAGCGGAGTGCCGGTAGGCTCCGGCCTCCTTTTCATCACGGGAGATGGCTCCGCCGACATACCAGACCCCGCCTCTAGTCGCGCACTGGGGGGCGTCTTCCCCCGGGGGGACACCTCAGCGGCTTTCCCCTTCTTCTTGGCCGCTGCAGTCTTAGCGGGGCTTCCTGCTGCTGGTTGCTTTCCGAAGCGTCCCACTGCATATATGTCTATGGTTAGTCCTGCGCAAAACGACAGTTATAAACAGCAAGATAAAGAACTCCTACCCACTTCGGCACCCGCCGTGCCCGAATAGTACAGGCTCAATCCTGCCTTCTCCAATTCCTCCTCGGAGCAGAGGGTTTTGAAAGTCCCCACTGTCCGGAACGCATGCTTCACTTCGGCCCCCGGGCTCTCCACGGGGGCGGTATCAAGCACCTCGTCACTCCTCCACTTCGGGAGAGCTATTTTATTCCTAATGAATATGAACCTCTCCTTCCACCCCTCTACTTTGCTCGGGTTCTGAACCTTGAACCCTCCTCGGGCTCGGGGACTAAAGGAATACCACTCCTTGGACTTCCCGAAGTTTTTTAGCTGGTAGAAGAACCTAAAAAGCTCTACAGTTGGTTCTACTCCGGCCTGTTTACAGACCACGGTGAATCCCACCACCTGCCTCACCGCGTTCGGCGCTAATTGACAGAGGGCAATACCGTAGTATTTTAACAATTCGATGACTACGTCCCACAGCGGCAATCTCAATCCTACTCTAAGGGGATCTATATACACGGTAATAAACCCCTGCGGTGGGCAACAGGCCATATCCTCGGGGGTAGGGATTATGTACTCAAGGTCGAAGGGAAGGTAAAAAGACGGGAGCTCCCTCAAAATTTGCTCTCGCGACATCCGTAGCGCTATAGAGGACACCTCAAGATCCTCCACCGTGCATTCATAAAACGCAACCATCATGACGTTGCACTCTAAGCCATCGACCCTGTCTATGGTCCTAACCTCATTCCTCTCCGGAATGAGATACGATGGGGGGGGGGATGTCTAACGGGGTATTTGAAGCCCCTAATTCTTCAATCGAGGCCGAAGATGAGGCAGAAGATGAGGAAGATGAAGAGGAAGACATACTTACTTGGTTTGAATTTGAAAGGGTTGATTTGAGAAGTTTTTTTGATCTGAGATGAATCACGAATGCAGATTTCCTCTTTTTCCCGCTTTCTAAACTGATGAATCACAATGAAGAAGATGAAAGGTTACTGTGCAGTTATTTCCAAATATATACGCAAAAAACCAACGGCCCTGATGCAGCCTATTCAAATTCACTGGTGGAGATTTAAACGTGCTGCTCACGCGCTTTACAGTTCCCCAGGCGCGTGGGGAACAGGTTTCTTGGAAGTCGCAGAGCGTGTCACTTCACATCCCTCTCTCTCATGATGGCGCCGCCAATCACATCAACCTCACCCTTCGTCAGGAAGATTCAAACTACACTCCGGTGATTCCCTCACCTCGGTCATACTCCCACACTCCGATGCTCCCTCCATCTTGGCCAGGCTATTCACTCCGGTGTACCCTCCACTTCGGCCAGGTTGTTACATACTTCCAACGCGTTTCGGGCTTCTGAGATATTAGGTACCTCGCTATACGCCCCGTGCACTTCGGCCTAGCTCGGCACCGCGTCCGCCGACTACTCCGCAGAGTCCCAGGGACGCGGATAGACTCAGTCCTCCATAAACACTTCGGCCCGCCAGCGACCCCGGTTCTTCTTGCCTCCGGTTCCACCCCGGTGAAAACCGAAGCTCCCTCCTCGCTTCGGCTGGGGGGGGGGGCATCTGATAGGGATAACCCGGTTACTTCGGGTCGGGCTAATACCAAAGCCCACTGATTGGCCCACCACACGTAGGCCCAGTAGGCCCAGGAACACTCGCTGGCCCATCGAGCGGTTAGTTCCGCGAATCAAGGCTAAAGATTCGTTTCCAATCGCCATGCAGCTGGAGGTGGGCGAGGATATAGGAAGTTTGTTAGGGTTCAATTAGGGTTTAGGAAGTTAAGTATAAATACATGAAAAGAACTCTGGATTAGGGTTCGCACTCTGTACATTGAATTGCTATCTGTAAACTCAATATTCTAGTGAAAGAAACACCTCGGCAAGAGTGATTTTCTGCCCGTGGACGTAGATCTCCGGATCGAACCACGTAAATCTTGTGTTTTTACATTCTGGTTGCGTAGATTATTGTTAAATTGGGTGGTTACCGGATTGCGCTCTATCAGCTATCAAATACAATTCTAAATCGACCTAAATACATGCATAATTAACGTGTATCAATGTTATTGACTGCTCCGTTGTGTCTTGCAAATGTTTCGATCCGCTGACAAGAGAGGACGGCAATTCTACGGCTGTATGACATGGAATATAAATTTTGTTTCTTATGTTATCCGAATTATTGGGGGATGTTTAGCATATATTGTTTTTCGCAATTAATGGGGCTCCTCCTTTTAAATCACGATTTTGACTGATTTGGAAAATGGGAGTTTTTTTAATTTAAATTCTGTTTTGGTGACACGGAAATCCTTATCAGCTTCAAGTCTTTAGCGACTTAAGTGATCTAAATTTGATTTTCCCACTTAAATTTGGACAAATTAAGAAAGATGTAGGACCAAAATTGAATTTATAAGACATACAAGACCAATTTCGGACTGGACATAACATACATGACTACTTTTGAATTTTTTCCCGAACATATATTACGAGGGAAAAAAAAAAGAAATTTCAGGGTGAAAAAGATAGACTAGTTTTCAAATAGTTCTTATACATATCCTACACTACAAGAAAACTGCCAAATTCCAACCAGAAAAATTCCAACGGTAATTCCAACGGCAAATGAGCCGTTGGAATTTTTTCCAAAATTCCAACGGCAAAAGGCCGTTGGAATAGCTGTTGGAAAAAAATTCCAACGGCAGAAGCCGTTGGAATAGCTGTTGGAAAAAAAATTCCAACGGTAAAAAGTTCGTTGGAATTGCCGTTGGAATCATTTTTTCCGTTGGAATTTAATTGTTGGAAAAAAAATTCCAACAGCCACTTTTCCAACGGCATAAAAACCGTTGGGATTGCCGTTGGAATTAAAATTCCAACGGAGATTTACCATATTCCAACGGTTCTTGGTAAATTACCGTTGGAATTTTAATTCCAACGGCAATTCCAACGATTTTTATGCCGTTGGAAAAGTGGCTGTTGGAATTTTTTTTTTCCAACAATTAAATTCCAACGGAAAAAATGATTCCAGCGGCAATTCCAACGGACTTTTTACCGTTGGAATTTTTTTTCCAACAGCTATTCCAACGGCTTCTGCCGTTGGAATTTTTTTCCAACAGCTATTCCAACGGCCTTTTGCCGTTGGAATTTTGGAAAAAATTCCAACGGTTTTTATGCCGTTGGAATTTTTTTGATTGGAATTTGGCAGTTTTCTTGTAGTGCTAACAACTATGCTATGAGAGAAAAGAGTGACCAAAAAAACAGTTACTGAAATATTTATTAAGAGGGAAAAAAAGGAACTTAGGGTGAAAGATAGATTATATAGCGATATATTCGTTTATTTAAATAACTAGTAGTATCCCCGTGCGATCCATGGTTTGTAAGTGCAAATGAATAAATTAATATTTTTTTATATTTTTATATAATTTTAATATAATAAAATATTACAATCAATAAATAATAAGATATGAAAAATTATATGTTAATGGAAACGGGTGCAGTGAAAAGTATTAAAGGCTAAAATATATATTAGAATGAATATTTATTTTTCTTAATGTATGAATATCTCTAGCATCCTTACATAGAAGTCATGTTGATGATTGGGGCTGAAATTGCAATATGCGGTTGACAGAGGATATATTTGTAATATTAAAAATTAGTTACCATCTTCATAAATAATTTTTCATTAATAATAGTCAATAAATTTATAAAAAGAAAATAATTTTAAGAAAATATGTTTTTTTCGTCCCAGACAAAATCATCCCAAATAACTTTATCATATTTATTTAGGCTAATATATGACAAGTTATTGCCAATAATTATGTTTTATATTGGGTTGAATTTTATATACAAAAAATTGTAATTTCCAGAATTGGTAATAGATTTTGGGCGGGAAAACCTCAAAGATTTCAGTGGATTTTGTTATTATATTAAGTATAGATAGTTGTTTTCAAATTCTAACCATAAGACCTCCAAATATGACGACATTGAAGTTGGAGAAGAATGCAGCTTTGGGTCACCCAGCCCATTACACGGCCCATGCGATATGAGTCGAGTCTTACATGCGTTTTTCCTAATTTTTTGAGGATTTTCACCCTTCAACTCATATCTTAATTCTCCAACTATAAAGGGGGGACCTAAAGATAAATTTTATACATCTTCTGTCATAATTTGGAGAGTCAAGCAAGGGATTCAAGGAAGAGTTCAAGAATTCAAGAGCAAGAAACATTCAGTTATATCTTTTTAATTGTTTTGTTCTGAGCTACTTATGATATTTTTTAGGATTAATTTTTTTACTACCGAGAGGTTTATTATTAAACTCCGACACTCAAAACTACACACATTGAAATACAATGGTTCCTGGAGAAAAATCAATAGTTCCTCAATATATAAACACATTCCTGGAGAAAAATCAATTGGGCTTCATTACCGAGCCCAGAATATGAATACTTATCAATCACAATCTTTAATAATTATAATATGATATAGTGCATTGAGTTTGAATTGAAAATGTTATGTTGCGAGATTTGTGTAAATCAATTGTAACTTATTACCAACTTTAAATACAATTTCGGAATTAAATGGTTTGAATGCTTTAACATATACTCCCTCCGTTCCAAAATAGATGATGTTTTAACTTCTTAAACAAATTACAAAATAATTGATGTTCTAGGTTTTTTTTTACCATTTCTCTCTATTTTACCCCTATGTAAATCCAAAAATATCTTTGACTTTTCAACCTCCACACTCACATTTGATATCATTAAATCTTATCTGCACAAATTTTAGGGGGTTATATTTGGTAATATATTTGTTTCTTAATTATTCTATTTTTTTCTAAAACATCATCTATTTTGGAACGGACGGAGTATAAGGTAATATCCATTAATGCAGCCAATTATACCATATATAAAGCTTAACCAATTAATGCAACTAATATTGAAATTTTCCAGAATTAGCAGTGTTGTTTTGGGCGGGAAAATATTAATATTACTATTCTTGGCGGATTTTGTTATATTATATAGTATAGATTCTTAATTTTTTTATAAATTTAAAAATGACTAGTATTTTCAATCGGAATCCAGGATAAGTTCTATAAATAAGTTACTAGTTAGGTCTTAAATAACTTTGTAAAATTATTGAACTAAATATGGTATATGAAAGAGGAATCTGATTTCTAGACCATAACAATAATAATAGTAAAAGTTAGTAAAGAACATTCAATAAACAGCCATAGATAGACTACATACATAACTATATATAGACGAAAACTCTTTCTATAAGATTTGGTTGCTAATTCGACGCAAATTGGACACTAACTATAAAAAAGAACTTATGTGACTTTTTGCCACAATTTTATGTCTATTCCATTATTATTTAATGACACATATTATTCATTATTAATTTTCATTTATAATATGAAAATTATGTATATTGTAATGACTGGATGATTGCTTGAATAAAACCTTACATAGTTGTTCATAATAATTACAAGAAAATAGTACAGTATATAGAATTGAAGTTCAATTACACATAAATCCAATAATCAACCTTATTGATGACTAGCACCAAATTTAAAAAAAAAAAAAAAAACATTAGTTATAAGGAAATAATAAATAAATTAAAATTGTTTCACACAAAGAGTGATGTCATTAACTTATAAGGTAATGTTATCAGAATCGAATCGACCGATCAACCAATTAAAAAGGGGACCAGCAATGAAACCAGTCTGGAAAACTATAAATAAACGTTTTAAGGTTGGACCGAAAATAACCGGATTGGATTAGTAATAACCACCAAATAGGGAGAATCATGAAACCGGCAGTTTACCCCTTTATCCAGATTTTTTTTTTCTTTTTTCTTTTTTCTTTTTCAGTTCTTCTTTTCTTTTTTGCACCATTTTATTCTTCTTTTTTGTTTGTCTTGTTTAGATTTTAAGGTTTAACATTCTTATTTTCCAATATTATGCATTCTTTCTTTATAGTTTCTTATAATGTTCCCCTGCGGCTTTTTCCAATAAAAGATAGGGTTTCTCAGTGACTTATTGCTTGTATTCTCTTTTAATATTTGGATTTTCTGTACAAAGAAAAAAGAGTTCAAATAGCTTGGTGACTGTGGTTCAGATTTTTTCTTTTTCTTATTGTTTTTAAAAAATAACTTTTCCCAATTATTTAAAACACAAATAAGGTTTTTATCTGTAATATGTTTTTATGTATAATATAATATAACAAACTATTTATTGTACACGATTTTTAACTTGGCACACATATTGCATTTTTGAAACTTGTGTTATATTTGATGTGAGTTGGATTATTTATATTGTGTGTAAAATAAACTCGAAACCCCAAACCCCTAAAACCCTAAAAATTCCAAAAATCCCCAAATGTACAATAAGGTTTATCTGTGATATGTGAATTGATAATGTTGAGGGATTTTATTTGTCCATTAGAAAACTAAATATCATATATGTGATATGTGAATTGTACTGTTGTGTTACCAAAGCAGATTCAAAACTCCACAGAATAATCACTCATACAAAATATCAAACACCTTGCAAGCAATTCAAAGATTTAACCCATGCAAGCTAAAAACGAATCAAGAACACAAAATTTACGTGGTTCAGCATAAATGCCTACATCCACGGGCAAGACCAGAAACCAATTCACTAATTTGGATGTAAAGATTACAAGGAAACACTCAAGAAATGATGTTCACACCTTGAACTCTTTCTTCCCTCTCAAGCTTTCTATTTCCTGTCTCTAGATCCTCAATTGTGTGTGTTACAAGTTGTGTATCTTCACTCTTGTGTGTGTTACAAGTTGTGTATCTTCACTCTTGATATATAGAGATACAAACAGAATGAAAATGTGGAATAACCGCTGCTGAAAAAACTGATAAAAACCCGGAGCTGAAAAACAGACTGGAAACTGTAAAAGACAACGGTTATTATTATTATTATTTTTTTTTTTTTGCAGTTATTCTGTTAAAACCGTTGTCTTTTATCCTGCAAAAATAAACTGAATCTGCCTAATTCTTTTCCTGCTTTTCTTAAGCACTTTTCACCAGCTTTCTTCAGCTTATTGATCTCCTTTTTCTTCAGTACACCAAACCAGCTATCAATTCATACCATCAACAACATTTTGACACCCACATTTCGCATGTTGGTTTTTATTACTAATTATATTACAATATACTCTCTTCGGTCCAAAATACGATTTACTTTGGAAAAAATAATTATATCCAAAAACAAGTCATTTCACTAAAAAAATCACTATGATGGGTGTCAAACCGCCAAATTAAGTTACCTACTAGCAAATTACGAGAAAAGTGGTGAGTAGGGTCGAATCACGGGGAACGGGGATTAATTCCTTTTGAGGGAAAACAAGAAATAAACTGGGGGTTTTGGATTGGTTTTATCTAACTAATCTAAATTCCTAAAATTAACTAAAACATGCAAATGAAACAATGAAATTGTAAAGATAAATCAAATACTACCTAACTCTGACCCAAGGGTATTGATATTCAATTACATTATTGATCATAGGCTCATATATATATTTTTCTTGCAATTTAAATAGTTTAACCAAAGATTTATTAGAATAGCCATAATAAATCTTGCGTTTTCCTAAATTAATTGACCAATCCCAGCAACCGATCAATACTTATCATTACCGAGTTGGGCACGATAGCGTTCCATACCTCGTTAATGATAGCATGACGATTTATGAAAACAGCTAAACCTAATTACTAATAGTTGAGATAACTGCAACTATTAATAATTAGCTTGTAGATTCAATTAGGTTAAATTAATTATGATAGCACGATTAATTCAAGCTATTGCTACTAGGGTTCAATCATTCATGACAATTACGGATCATGAATTCATCAATAGCGGTAAGAAATTGAATAATCAATTGAGTTGTCAATTCAATCAAATAAACAATTCCTATATAAATAAATTTGAATCTACAAATATTTGAATTAAACAAGAACGATTAAAACGCATAGCCTCACAATAATATAATTGAAATCAAACCTTGAACTAGAAAATAACCTTAATTACTTAAGATGAAATCCAAGGTCTTCAACAAAGCGTAGAGAACAAAAGATGAAAACTAGGAGAAAAAGAAAGAAGGTGGCGTGATGTTTTTGTGGGAGGAGAGAGAGAGAGCGCGTATTGGAATTCTTATACTGGACTGGCGCGCCTCCTCTTAAAATCACGCTAAGAATTATTAATTCCTATTCCTACTCCTAATCAAATCTTAATAAAATCCAATCTTATCTCTAAAGGGAAATATCTAAATAATATCTAGATAATTACATAAAAGAAATAATAAGCCTAATTAAATAAAGCTCTTGATGGGCTTCTTCATAAAATTGAAGACTTTAACAAATCCAAGCCCATCTTCTCTCTATCTCGGCCCGCTTCTCCACTTTTTCAGCCCAAAACATCAATTTAAGTCCAATTTTGATCAAAATCCAATTATTATTCTCTTACATGAAAAGATAATTAATTAAGATCAATAAAGAATAATAATCAACCAAAAATAAGGGAATATGAATATAAAATATGGAATAATATATGCACATCACACTATTCTTCCAATATCACCCAATACATATGCCAACAATAATATATGGTATGAGAGAAGAGAGTGAACACAAAAGATAGGTAAGGAAATATATATTAAGAAGTGAAAAGAAAAAGAATTTGAGTGAAAGAGTTAGATTGCATAAAGATATATTTTTTCATTCCAGCAATTCTTAGTTTTCCATAAGTTAAAAATGACTAGTATTTTTAACCGGAGGCCGGGATAAGTTTTGTAGATCTAATCTTCACGACTTATCTATCCCATGAGGAAATAAATCTCAACACATATACTCAAGTTACTAGATAAGTCTTTAATAACTTTGTAAAGTGACTGGACTAAGTATGGAATATGAAAGGGGAATTTGACTTCTATATACCATAACAATAATAGTAATAGAAGTTATTAAAGAACATTCAATGAGTTGTGGAACTTTACAAGTTGAAGAACCCTACTCCGGGGGGAGAGAAGAAAAACTAAGTAGATCAACCCAATCCTAAAATACCGTACTTCAAACTTTAAAATAAAGAAAGAAAAGAAAAAAATGAAAATGTTGATGTTAACCAATCTTCGAACAATTTTAACATTATGTTCCGTTTGATAAAAATTGAAATGAGTTGCAGATTCCAAATCTACGTTTCGATCCGAGGAAATGATCCAAACTACCTACATAACTATATATAGACCAAAATTCTTTCTATAATATCTGGTTGCTAATTTGGCACTTTAACACCCCAACCCCACAAACAGGTGATGGGTTGCTACCAAAATATACCTTTGCTTTTAAAATATTTATCAGCGAAAGACTTTTTATAGAAATACGAGTTAGAATTTTTTTTAATAATTAATTAAATTATTATTTACATAAAAAACTAACTCGTATAAACCCACATCTTTGAGTTAAAATCTCTAATATAATTTTTAGAATACAATAAATAGTAACTTCTAATTTTAAAGTATTTAAAAGATAACTTCAAAACCCAATAACTTTTACTAAACTTTGAAACACTTACAACTTTAATTAATCAATATAAATTAAAGACTTCTACTTTGATACTTAACTTCAAATGCATTTACTTTATTCTTATTCTTTTTATTGGGAGTTTGTCCGTACCAGCTAGATCCCCTGCCATCCATTGGTCCTGAAAATGTTTTAAGCATTGCATCATGAGTTATATGAACCCAGTGGGAGAACTCAGTAAACAATTGTACTAAATAAATATGCATCATAATAATACATCCTTGATTTAGGTGCTAACCTTACGACACAAAAGCCTTTAATTTAGGAGCCAATCTTACGACTCATAAGTCATATTGCTTGAGTTAGCAGCCAATCTTACGACTAAAAAATCTA
Source organism: Ajuga chamaepitys (assembly GCA_958295605.1). Classification (NCBI taxonomy): domain Eukaryota; kingdom Viridiplantae; phylum Streptophyta; class Magnoliopsida; order Lamiales; family Lamiaceae; genus Ajuga; species Ajuga chamaepitys. The sequence goes on from OY282504.1 coordinate 5,795,183, forward strand.
ACTAGGAGTCCATCTTATGACTCGAAGCTATATTGTTAAGATCACTTAAGAGCCAATCTTACGGCTCGAAAACATTTGACTTAAGAGCCAATCTTACGACTCAAAAGCCTTACTCAAAAGCCCATCTTACGACTTGAGAGTAATCATAAGCCCGAAGGTAAATATATAAATCAAAATACAAATTCAATAGTGTAAATGATACATAGTTACCCACTTTTCATGAAGATATCCTTTGATTGACGTTGATGTTCTATGATTGAATTTTTTTGAAGAAGCTCCAATGTTGTCCGATTCAATTCGTACTGCACTCGTCGATTTGAGACATTTAGTCTATAACTTTCTTTCTTATTTTTCCCCTTATCATAACTTATCTATCATAATTTTAGCATGTACGTTTAATTAGTGCACATGTATACATATGCTTATACATTTAATCACATTTAGAATACATTAACATAATGACATTGTAACATACATGTAGCGTAGCTAACTTATTGTTATATTTATGATGACATGATAACAAGAAGTTAGATTCATATAGGGTAAACACATCTTTTTAGAAAACTATAATTTTTAGGCTTGAAGATCAACCTATCTTGTAAAATTCACTATAAATAATATATATAATAAAATAAATAATATATATAATAAAATCTTCTCAAATTTTAACCATAGACTTCTAATATCATACTACAACAGTTTTAAAAGATCCAAATACACTAATTTTATAAAAATCATTTTCTAAGAGCAAATTCGAATACTATATACCTAAAATCACCTTATCTTGTAAAATTCATTAAAAAATATTAATTTGACGAAATGCTGTAAAATTGTAACCATAGACTCCTATCATCATATGTTATAATATATTATAATTTTTTTTAAAAATATTAAGTAAATAATTTTATATAATGTTAGGAATCGAACCGTGGTCGAGGTTCGAGTTTGGCTCAGAAAGTCCTTGAGTCCGTTTCCGATCGGTAATGCGACAGCAGCGAATTTGGAGCCCAAAGGGTGATATCCCCACGAAGTAGATATCTAACCCAAACCCCAGTAACACCCACACTCTTCTCTAACACTCAACCCACCCGACCCACAAAGGGAACAAGGAAGACGTAGACGAAGAAAAGGGTCGTCAATGGTGGTAGAAACCCTCACACACACAAAGTGTATCCCACTGATTTTTCTACTGCACACCCTCACAAGAAGAAGGGGCTCCATTCTTATAAATAAGAATGGAGCAGAAAACAATGGTTGATTGAACGTAAATCAAAGAGACTCAAATAGAGGGGATGAATCTGGTGGGGGGGTATACAAAGAGTTGGGGCTGCCATTTGGGTTTGGGCCGGGATTAATTGGGCTGCCCGAATTGGGCCTAATAAACCAACAATCTCCACCTTGGGCCCAATTCACTTAAACCGTCGATCGATCTCGAAAACGGAGGAATCATCATTGCCAAACTCCCGTACACAAAGTACAGGAGATAACAAGCACAAAGCATGTTATTTTTCACCAAGGAAAAGACACAAAGTCAATCGACACAAAGTCAAAGCAAGAAGTAGACACAAAGTCAAAAGCATAAAGCATGTAACAGACACAAAGTCTAACTTAAGAACATCATAAACAAATGATTTAATCATTAGGATCCAAGTTCAGAGTTCTCATGCATGAATGAAATTTCTCAGCAGATAAGCACTTAGTTCCCATATCAGCAGGATTGAATTGAGAAGGAATTTTCTCAAGGCACACAATTCCCTTCTCAACAATGTCACGAATGAAGTGAAACCTAACATCAATATGCTTAGTTCTGTCATGAAACACAGGATTTTTACACAACTGGATCCCTGACTGACTATCAGAATATACTACTACGTTATCGTCCAAAAAACCAATTTCAGACAATAGGCCTTTCAGCCAAACAACCTCTTTCAAGGCTTCAGTAATAGCAATATATTCTGATTCAGTAGTCGACAATGCAACAACATGCTGTAACTGAGATTTCCAACTTATGCAAGACCCACACAAAGTAAACACATAGGAGGTAGTGGACTTCCTATTATCTCTATCATTTGCATAATTGGAATCAACATAGCCTATCAAATTTACACCTCTAGCAGATCTAGCAAATTTTAGGCTAATATCAGAAGACCCTCTAAGGTATCTAAGTAACCCTTTTACAGCATCCCAATGAGGCATACCAGGGTTGGAAATGTATCTACTCAAGCAACTAACAGTGTATGCAATGTCTGGTCTAGTACTAATCATCAAATACATCACAGAACCAATCGCATTAGAATAGGGCACCTTAGCCATTTCAGCAATTTCAGAATCAGTCTTTGGGGACTGATCCTTACTTAGCACACAATGAGTAGCAAGAGGCACAGAAGCAGGCTTAGCACAAGACATCGCAAATTTACTCAAAATCTTCTCCACATAGGAAATCTAATTTAAAAGTAAAGTTCGATTCTTCCTATCTCTTTCTATGTTCATCCCTAGGATTCTTTTAGCATCACCAAGATACTTCATTTCAAAATTATCACTAAGGCATTTTTGAACATGTTCAATTGATTTCAGACAAGGACTCACCAAAAGCATGTCATCGACATAAATGAGCAAGAAGATAGACATGGATGCATTATCTTTAAAGTACAAGCAATGATCATAAAGGCTTTTCTTAAACTTCAAAGACATCATGCATTCATCAAATTTCTTATTCCACTGTCTTGGTGATTGTTTCATACCATACAAGGATTTACTCAACAAGCATACATGATCAGATTTTTTAGGATCAACAAAACCATCAGGTTGTCTCATGTATATCTTTTTATCAAGGTCACCATGCAAGAAAGCAGTTTTAACATCCAACTGTTTCAATTCCCAATCAAAATGAGCAACTAATGCAAGCATAATGCGCACAGTGACAAACTTGACAACAGGAGCAAAGATTTCCGTATAATCTATCCCCTCTTTTTGAGTAAAACCCTTAGCCAAAAGTCTATCTTTAAATCTAACTCTCTCACCCTCATCCTTGATTTTATAAAGCCATTTACAGTCAACAACAGAACAACGTTCCGGTTTAGGCACAAGGGTCCAGGTTTGGTTAACATGCAACGAGTTCATTTCTTCTTTCATAGCATTTAACCAATTTTTAGAGTTTTCAGATTTCAAAGCTTCCTTATATGTCTTAGGTTCACAATCATCAACAGGTTCAAAGACACTGAAAGCATGAGTATCAATATGGAAGTCATCAAATCTAGCAGGTGTCCTAATGTTTCTTCTAGGTCTATCCCTAGCAAGTTGGTAGTCAACATCATCAGTCACATTAGACACATCTTCCACATTCTCATTTTCAACAGGTAAGTCATCACTTGAATCATTCATATCAGAAGCAGATAAGTCTGATTGCTCCACCTCAGTTGGAGCAGTGTCAAATGCTGGCAAAACCACAGAGGCAGATAAACATGGAAAGTCAGATTCGTTAAACATGACATCTCTACTTATTATTACCTTAAAACCAGGTTCATCTTTTAGCCACAACCTATAACCCTTCACACCATCAGGGTATCCTAGAAAAACACATTTCCTAGACCTAGGTTCAAGTTTATCACCTTTCTGGTGAGCAAAAGCAGCACAACCAAAAGTTCGCAAATTAGAAAAGTCAATTGATTTTCCAGACCAAACAGATTCAGGACATTTACCGTCTAAAGGCACAGACGGGGACCTATTGATTAGATAGGCAGCAGTACAGACTGCTTCAACCCAGAACTCTTTTGAAAGTCCAGAGGAAGCCAACAAGCTCCTCACCCTTTCAAGTAGAGTTCGGTTCATCCTTTCAGCCACACCGTTTTGCTGAGGTGTGTAGTGAACCGTTTTATGCCTCCTAATTCCAGATTTTACACATAACTCATTCAATGAATTATTGCAAAACTCTAGACCATTATCAGTCCTAAGATTTCTAATCTTTTTTCCTGTTTGATTTTCAATTAAAACTTTCCAATTTTTAAAGTTCTCAAAAACATCAGATTTTTGTTTCAACAGCAAAACCCACACTTTTCTTGAGAAATCATCCGCAATCGAAAGAAAGTACATCTTTCCGCCATGTGTGGGAATACTGGCAGGTCCCCACACATCAGCATGCAAGTAATCAAGTATGCCAGTACATTTAGACCTATTGGGAGCGGGGGAAACAGGGAAGCTTACTCTATGTTGTTTTCCTTTTACACACGACTCACAGAAGGGCATGCACGAGAGCTTATCATTTCCAAATGACCTAGCTTTATGCAGAATTTCCAGCCCTTACTACTCATGTGACCAAGTCTACGGTGCCATAGTTCAGTTTTGTCCTCCTTGACAAAATTGACAGAACCAGGTGTAGACTTAGCAAAACAAACATACAAGTTATTCCGCTTTTCAGCGTTTAGGACCACCAAAGATCCCCTCATGATTTTCATCATGCCCCTTCCCCATTTTTCCTCTAACCCATCATCTTCTAATGCAGCACAGGAAATCAGATTATTGCACAAATCAGGCACATATCTAACATTTTTGAGTGTTAGGCCAAAACCAGATGCACATGCTAATGTAATGTCCCCAATCCCAAAGATTTTACATTTCTTTTCATTAGCCAAAGACACAAACCCATCACTAACTTCTCTATATGAGCAAAACAAGTCCTTAAAAGGTGACATGTTGAAAGTACAACCAGAATCAGTGAGCCATTCATTTTCACACAAAGTGTCAGAATGCACAGAATTCACACGAGACACATCACATGACCCAGTTACCATAAAGACATCACCAATTTTATCATCTCCAGAAGCTTTATTGGCTTGTTCTTTTTGTTTCTTAGGACATTCTTTAATAAAATGACCAACCTCACCACAGTTATAGCATTTTTTAGGTCTGGGCCTAGATTTAGACCTACTGCGGTTATCTTTATTCTTCTTATCATGATTGCCCTGGTTATTGTTTGGTTGACTATTCCTGTTTTTAGCCCTCCCTCTCACAAACATAACCTCACCATGATTTTTCTTACTCGGATTGGTTCTTAAATCCATTTCTTTGCTTTTTAAGCCACTTATTACAGTTTCAAGGTTCACCTGATCTCTACCATATTTAATAGCAGATTTTACATCATTATATGTATCAGGGATGACATTTAAGAGCACAATCGGAGTATAGTCATCAATGATTTTATCACCCGTTTTCTTAATGTCTTGAACCAGTTTTGTAAAAACATCAAGATTTTCTTCTATGTCTTTATTCAAGTCAAGTTTGAACCGGAAAAATTTTTCAAGCAAAAACATTTTACTAGGCAGTGAAGTCTCAGTATATAATTCTTGCAATTTTTCCCACAACCCTTTGGCAGTATTCTGATCACTAACCTTTCTTAACACCGAGTCAGAAAGGTTAAGGATAATGGATGAGTACGCAAGCTCATCCATTTCAGCCTTTTTCTCGTCAGAATCAGATTCAGAAAATTGCAAACTGATACACTTGTACACACGCTGTTGTACAAGAATACCCTTCATTTTCTGTTGCCAAATGCCAAAGTCTGAACGTCCGTCAAACGGAGCCAGACTGTACCCAGACATAGAACCCATCACAAAAACACACAGTTTTTAAGGAGAATATAACAATCAAGGATTTCCCAGTTCTCAACACTGATTTGTCAATGGAGCAGGGGGTCACTTGACAATCTCCAGGAAGAAAACAGGAAATGCAAACACACAAAGTGCAAAGACAAATCACAAATCACAAAGATCAGAATGAAAGCGGAAGCAATTAATCACAAAGATAATCCTAAACTACCAGCACGTACAGTCAATCCTATCCGTTCACAAACGGCAGCTACGAAAGCAGTAAAAGACCTATCCGTTCCCAAACGGTAGCTAAGGGATCAAGCCAATTTACCAGAGCGGGTCCTCACCGGAAGGAGAACCCGACTTACCTAAAATGGAGAGGAACTCGGCTCACGTCGGGCAAAGGCGCGACGGGAGGACAGCCAAGGGGGCTGGGCAGCTGGATTTTGGTCACTGGACCTCGGACCACCAATCTCGGCCGAGAAGGAGAGGGGTTTCGGCCGAGAAATGTTTACAGCAGGTTTTGTTACTGGACTCGGCAGGTTCGTCTCGGCCGAGAAGAAGAAGGTGACTCGGCCGAGATTGTTATGCAGCAAAAAACAGGAAGCTGGCACGCAGGCCCGTCTCGGCCGAGAATGGGGAGTGTCTCGGCCGAGATTTTTAGACAGCAGAAACAGCGAGCAGGCGCGGCAAGCCCGTCTCGGCCGAGAAAAGGATAAGTCTCGGCCGAGATTGTGTCTTTGTCACGAAGACTGGATTCGCTGGACGCCCGTCTCGGCCGAGAAAAGAGTGAGTCTCGGCCGAGATGAAATCTTCGACAGAAATTCTGTGAAGGCGAACATACCTCGATTTTCGCCGGAAAAACCCTCCAATCCCACGGAGGGATTTTTTTGCACACCGAAGAGACCACGGTTTTTACAACCGTGGCTCTGATACCACTGTTAGGAATCGAATCGTGGTCGAGGTTCGAGTTTGGCTCAGAAAGTCCTTGAGCCCGTTTCTGATCGGTAATGCGACAGCAGCGAATTTGGAGCCCAAAGGGTGATATCCCCACGAAGTAGATATCTAACCCAAACCCCAGTAACACCCACACTCTTCTCTAACACTCAACCCACCCGACCCACAAAGGGAACAAGGAAGACGTAGACGAAGAAAAGGGTCGTCAATGGTGGTAGAAACCCTCACACACACAAAGTGTATCCCACTGATTTTTCTACTGCACACCCTCACAAGAAGAAGGGGCTCCATTCTTATAAATAAGAATGGAGCAGAAAACAATGGTTGATTGAACGTAAATCAAAGAGACTCAAATAGAGGGGATGAATCTAGTGGGGGGTATACAAAGAGTTGGGGCTGCCATTTGGGTTTGGGCCGGGATTAATTGGGCTGCCCGGATTGGGCCTAATAAACCAACATATAATTTTCTAAAGTAGCATGTAGAATATGAACTTTGACGACAAGTGTAGTATACTAAAATTCATACATTAGATTATATAATCTCTATTTATATAATATTTATAATTATATGAAGCTTATAAGTAATCAATAATAAAAATATCTAACAATATAAAATACTTTTAATAAACAGATGTATCGATTTTGCATCACGTAGCAAGATCGGTAAATTGACGATTAATCATATAAGATCCTTAAGTCATGTATACTACCAATAAGAAATATTCACAAATCTGAGGCTAAAGGGAATCACCCTTGATCAAAATGATATAAAATAATTAAATTTGTAAATTTATATAAATACTAAAATAGGCAAATAAATTATTAAAGATGGCATACCTTATAATACATACACAAAAACGACTCCTAAAACAAATGGAACCTCTAAAGATTGTTGGGCACACCGAACCTTCGAACACCGTAAAAAATAAACTATCAATGGTCTCCTAATTAAAGGAATCTTTTTTTAATAAGGTATACATATTATATATGAACTACTCTTATTTTATACTTTTATTATCCTAAAGCAGTTGAGTGGCTTATTTATAGGATTAAGGTCGGTTGACAATTTCCTTTTTGATCGATGTGGGATCAAGTTATTTTTCCGAGAAGAATAGTTGGAATTCCATGTCTCCATTCATGCAAAATAGGTATAAAATAGATTATATTAAAAGTAATGCACACTTGTTATAAAATACATCATAGCTGGATGTTTGACAAGGACACTGTCACTATCATATGTCAAAGTGGTTCTAATTATATTTTTCATGATAATCCACACATGTAACATATATATAATATTATATGTATAAATTTTATCTTCACATAAGTACTTAATATATTTATATATGGTAATGTGTGCATTTGTATTCCGTAATTATATATAACTCACTGATTATGATTGTATTAAAATTCTACCCGTTATTCATAAAGTAAATTATACTTGTACACTAAATAAATTAAAGATACATTTTAATGATTCTTATCTTTTGTACTATTCTTTCTTTTATCGAACAAGTGATACGAGTGAGCTCGGTCCCCTAGATAGCGTCTCCTATAAAATTAAGTAGAAACACTTTGTTCCTCGAAACTTCATTAGCCTTAACATTTGGATAAATTCATTGACTTGAAAATCTTTAAATTAAAATAAATTTTAAATAACCCTTTCTAGAAAATTAGTTTAAAATGCTAATAGATAAATCTGTTGCTTTTAACTTTGTGGTGTTACAGACACAAATTGGACACTAGCGATATAAAAGAACTTGGCTTTTTGCGTAATTTATGTCTATTCCATTGTTATTTAGTGACTCATATTATTGGTCATTAATTTTTATTTCTAATATAAAAATTATATATCTTGTAATAATTGGAAGATTGTGCGAATAAAACCTTATATAGTTATCCATAATAATTACAAGAGAATATCACAGTATATAGAATTGAAATTCAATCACACGTAAATCTAATAATCGACCTCATTGACTAGCACCAAATTGAAAAAGAAACATCAGTTATAAGGAAATAGTAAATAAATATAAATTGTTTCACATCATGTGTGATGTTATTAAATTATAAGGTGATGTTATCAGAATTTGATCGGTCGATCAACCAGTTGAAAAGGAGAGTGACAACGAAACCAATCAGAAATACTATAAATAACCGTATCGATGGTTGGACCGAAATAACCGGACAAGACTGGTAATAACCAAAAAACAGGTAGAACCGGTGAAACCGGCAGTTTACCCTCTTTCCAGATTTTTTTGCTTTTTTTCATATATTTTCTTTGTGCACCACTTTATTTTTTTTTATTTTTTTTTTTTTGTTTAGATTTTAAATTTTAACATTCTTATTTCTCAATATTATACTTTCTTTCTTTATTGTTTTCTCTCTGATAGTTGGAATTCCTATACAAAGAAAAAAGAGTTCGAATAGCTTGTACTGTGGTTCGAATTTTTTCTTCTTCTTTTTCTTTGACAAAGAACTTCTCCCAAATATTTAAAACGCAAATAAGCTTTTAATCTCTAATATGTTGTTATGTATAACATGATATAGCAAACTATTTATTTTACATGATTTATAACTTGGCACACATATTGCATATTTGAAACTTGTTTATATTTAATGTGGGTGGGATCATTTTTATTGTGCTTGAGCTGCGAATAAAAATTAAATAAATATTGTTATACATCCAATCATTTAACAAAAAGTTACTTTAAAATTTGTACTATTGTAGGACAATAGAAAAAAAAAAGAAAGAGAGGCGCATCAAATAAGGGTTATCTTATTCATCAGATCCCTTTATATAGGGTGCCAAAATACAAGGGTTCCACCATGACATAATATTTGGTGAATACCTAAATTGCCCTTCATCAATTATTTTTTACGAAGGCACACTAATTATGAATTTTTTCTACATATTTTTTTTAGTCACTTTGGGATTAATTAGCAAAAAAATCAAGTAATTAACATCTCCGCGATATACCGCCACCGTCTGCCAGCTCCGTCACGACCAGCACCGAGGAATATGAACTTGTATCGATACAAAAGATGATGAATAAGAGCACATCTCTATTAAATATGTAATATATGTGATGTAATGTTTCAGATAATGATAATAATTTTTATATGCGAAGTAACTTATGTCCATATAATGTGGTCACCTAGATATATGGAAGAAAATAGGAGCGACTTGTTTTTCTTTATTTAGGAAAGGAAATGTAAAATAATTTGTACTACATGCAACAGTTGAAAATCACATATAGACATGCCCAATCCTAGCTAAAATATATTGTACTTGAAATCAACTTGGTTTTAGGAGAAATACTTTTCAAATGTAGCAAAAAAGAAAAGTATAAATAGGGGCTGTTTCAAGACATTTTGTACACAACAAATTGAGCAGAGCATAGTATTTGTCCAAATTAAGTCTCCCAATGGCTAATAATTATAACCATGCTTCTTCTGCTTCTTTCCTCATTGCTCTCGTCCTCTTGGCCGCCACAAATCCACTAGCTCACGGCCAATTATTACCAATTTTAAGCGGCGTAAATGTCGGCGGCAGAATTTGTTGCACAGCCACCGGGAATTGTGTTGCAGGCAGCCCGGGCATTCCTGAGGTGAATGTAACAGTGAATTGTACCAATATTCTTGGCACTTCAGCGCAGGTTGGCCAAGCCACCACTGGTGTCGATGGAAGCTTTCTTATTAGTATTCGTAATATACTAACCGTATTAGGGTTTATCCTCAATCCCCGCCAACCAACTCCATGCACCGCCATTGTTAATCTTCCACTCAACCAAACGGTCTGCCCCATTTTGTCCACCCTCAATGGCACTCTTGTCAGCGCACTTCAAACTGTTGATACTGTAGGATCGACTCTGATTACTACATTGGCAGGACTTGTTAACATTAATGCAACCGTGGGTCTGAGGGTCTAATTGCATGTCGTCATCAATCTTTGTCGACTCATGATTCTTCTCCACTTTTTCATCACAAGCATATGTATTGTACTACTTCTGAATAAGCTAGCATGTTGTGTATCATGCAAATTACTGTAGCTTTCTTTTGGCCCCATATCATTTACGCATATGTATTCTCGACTTAAATAACTAATGGAGAAGATTCACTATTACTATATCTCAGTTCTGCCTTCTCTACATTTTCATATTAATTTAGCTTCTCATATACTCGGATTGCTTAATTATTTATAATTCATAGTTTTGTTTGTACTAGCAATACGCAGGTGCGTTGCACGTGATTACAATTTGATAATTCTAAAATATATACACGACTTCGTAGATTATTCAATGCATAAAAAAATTAATCCATTGAACAAACAACAATTTGAATCAACAAAAAACTAAAAGAATCACAATAGAGTAATAGAAAATTTAAATAACCTTAGTTTTAACAGAACATATTATAATAATAACCTATGTCATAATGTAGAAATATTTAGTCTTACAAAATTTTCTTTAATATATATAATGTTTGATTTATTCTAACTACTGTTTGTTTCTTACTATACACGGACTCGACCATCACTGATATATCTTGAATAAAGTTACACGATAATTGAAAAACTATATACGTAATAATGAGGCGTATATATTTATATTTTTTTACCAAATCACTGGTATTTGAAGAAAAATACATGTTTAATTGTTTCATTACATCATTAACCGGCATCGACAAGTTCATTATTTGTCATATACACACAAAATATTAGGCCTAACGTACTTTCTCTATAATTTCTCTAATAAATAATCAATTTCAACATACATTTGCACATTAAATTCTTTACATATTTTAATGTGAGAAAAAACTTCCAGCAAACTTAGTATGAAGGTTCAACATCCCAACTCTGTTATGAAAATTCATTTCTATTTTTTTATTTTTATTATTTAGTATAACCCTTTCTAATATAATTTACTTATCGATTTAAGATTGCTTATTTCATTTTTCCTTAATTATTTTCTCAATTCAACCTCAAAATTTAAAAATTATGTGTGATTTAAAATAAATATCCTACTACAGTACAATTACTAAATATATTATGTTTCATTTTGTGGAAGATCGACTATATACATAGTGTCTCACAATCTTCAATCAAGACACATGCTACAATCTATATAAAATATAATAATTTTTTTAACTAATTTGTTATGTCTATAATTCTTTATATAATTATATATAGCTATGGAATCCATCACTTGCTTCTTGCGCTTGTGTTGTAAATTCTGGACTCAAAATATATTTTCTAAAATAAAGAAAACATAAGTAGTATGTAATAACTAATAAGAAATACAAAAAACATGATATAATAAAAATACAGTCCAAGGCATTCTATCAATAAATTACAATACTTATAACATCTTTTTTATGCTATTTCTGTTGAGATTGTTTCATTTAATGAACTTAATATAAATAGAATCAAATTAATCACAGAAAAAAAAAAATAACATGTTCAATAATTGATCAAACCCAACTCTAAAACTATTTTTGGGGGTTTTCCGGACGTAATTTGACATTGGTTATTTCAGAAAACATTGCAGATATTTGAATTAGCTTTCCAACACCACTGGTCGATTCGGTATATATGTAGAACTCAAGTTATGAGAAAAATATTGGAGGTGTGTCAATTCACCAACTGCTATGTTTTCTGCACAATTTCGACCTTCTTCGGAATTTTTGCTATTTCGGATAAGAAATCAGAAAATATTGTCAATATAGAATTTGTAGTTCTATCTCTCTTAGCTTTCCCAGAAATTACGCACCGTGTAATTTGAACTTTTACTTCAAACGTTATGCTCATTCTTCTACAACGGTGCAGTTTAACTCTACTTTGTCCGACTTTATTTTGGGCCAATCTAACTCTATTTTTGGTCGGTCCAAGGCCATTCTTGAGCCTAATCACTTCCAAATATCTTTCTAAGTCCAAATCCGTCCATTTTCGTTCAAAAAATGCTACAAAATAAATAAACAAGTGAAATCAGTCAAATATATGGACACGAGGTTCATGAAGCATTAATCACGTACTTTTGCACAGTTATAACTATGAGTTGGTGCCTAAAAATCACGTAAAATATGGGTTGATTAGGTACACATGTCACCTTTGCATGAGCTGATCGAGGATCAAGAGGATGAGAGGCAGTATGAATCCTGGATGAGGAGATAGCACTGACCAAAAGGAAAAGGAAGAAAAAAAAGTTGGACAAGGTAAAAAAAAAAGGCTAATGCCCCTCTTGCCATGCAAACAAAACGGAGCACAGTCTTCACCACAGGTAATTCATCTAAACATAATCAATGATTGTGATCACTTGGAATGCTAGAGGTATAGGGAATAATAAAACTCAATCTTATCTTAAGGATTTTATAAAAAAAAAAAACAAAACAACTTGATGTGTGTGTTATCTTGAAGCCGAAAAGTGATAATCCTGATCCTTTTTTAGAGCATTCTCCGGGCTTTCAATATGTGATTGTGAATAAAAATGTTAAAATTTGAGTTGTTGTGGAAATATACCATGAAGATTGATATGTTTTTACCCCTGAACAACTTTTAAAATGTAGAAGTGAATATCAATGTGACGGAGTGCAAGTTTAATTTCCTGCTCTTTTGCTTATGCTCCTTGTGTGAGAAAAGATAGATGTGTCTTGTGGGATGATCTAACATAACACCCCAAAACTAAAAACAGCAAACTTTTCTATTTGCCTTTTTATTAATTTTCTATAATTCAAGATTAATTTATTTTAAACATTTTCAAGTCAAATTATATATTTATTTAAATGTGGAGACCAACGAATTTTCAAGGACAAAGTGTCTTTATTTAGTTTTACAAGAAGACTATCAAGGGGACCGAGCCTACTCGTTTCACTTGTCCAACATAAGACAGTAGAAGGTATAAAAGATGGGAATTATTAAAATATATTTTAATCTCGTTTAGTAAACGAGTATAATTTATTTTAGAAAATAAGTGTATAATATAATTTATGTTTTAATCATTTATATAAATTTATGTACGTCTTTGTATACATATAATAAATTAAAATATTTTCAAAAGTCCTTATCCTAATTTACGAGAGAATAGATTACACTAGCTAGTTATCGCCCTACCTTATACAACATTTGAATCTTCTTACATAAGTGCCCCCATCATATTATATTAGGTTAATATATGATACATATGAGTTAGTTATAACTATAACATTCAAAATGTTGTTGTCTTATATAAAGTTAGTACTCATAGTAATATACTAATATATACAGTTATCATTAGTATTAATAATAATAACAATAATAACAATAATAATAATAATAATAATAATAATAATAATAATTAGAAGTGCTTTTAAAATATTAATGGGGTGTTTGCGTTTACTTTTTCTAAGTGATTTTCAACTTATAACTTGAGAAAAACTATTTTGTAGTGTTTGCAAAGTCAGCTTCTGCTCTAAAAAAAGTGCTTCCAATGTAAAAGCTAAAAGCAGAATTTTAATGTTTTTTTCTCTACTCAATGACAATTTTGTAAATAATATGATACATTTTAAAAGACATAAGTGATTTTATATCAAACACTCAAACTTCCACTTTTTTTAGAAATCATTTTTTTACAAACACTACCTACTTTTTTTTCACATAAGTGATTTTTATAGAATCTCTAATCTTAATCATTTTTCCAAAAGCAATCGCAAACACCCCCTAAGACACCTCATGATTGAAGCATCCACCACCAAAGCCACATATTACCACTTAATTACCTTCATTTTTTACTCAATGAAGAATGAATAAGAATCACATTTCTTTTTCTGAGTCCCACATCGAGAAAAAAAACAAAACCAACCTATTGTTAAATCTATAAATAGAACAAGTCTTTTCTTTTATGGAAATATGAGATAAGGAAATACATTCTAAAGATATGTCGGTATTTATAACGGGATTCTTTTAATTTGGATATCGTTACTAGTTTATTTTCAAAGGACGTTCGAAGGTCTGGGATGTTCAACGGTGTTTGGAGGTTTGGTATTTTTAGGAGTTTTTTAGTTTTTGTTTTAATATTTTCCTTTTCTTATTTTTGTAATTTATCTAGATTTAGAAATTAAATTATATTATTAATTTATGTTAAGTACGTGTTAGATAGAATCCATATTAGTTAATGTAATAATATTATATATTTGTTAATTTTATTAGTAATTCAAGTTAACGAATAAATAGTCCTTTCAATTTACGACTATAATATGTAGTAATTTGACATTTGTATTTACAGTTATATTATTTAACTGTATGAATTTTGCTAGACTTCTTCGGTCATCGGAATACATGTTCTAGATAAAAACTTTGGAAAATTATATAAAATTATTTGCTAGGAATTTCTCAAGATATTATACCAATTTATACCATGTGATTTAATGAGCTTATGGTTAAATTTGAAGATGTTTCGCTGAGTTTATGATATTTAATGAATTTTATAAGATAAGGTGATTTTAGTCTTATAGTAGTCAATTTTAATCGTAGAAAATGATTTCTACAAATTTATACCCTTTGATTCTTTTAAAACTGTTTTAATATGATAAATATAATAAGTTAAGATAAAAAGAAGAATAATAAAGAAAGCTATAATACTAAAGGTCTCAAATCGACAAGTGCAGTACGAATTGGACAGGACAACCTTAGAGCTTCTTCAGAATTTATCAGCCAAAGAACATCAACTTCAGTCAAAGAAAGTCTACATGAAAAGTGGGTAACTGAGTGGCCTTTATACTACTATGTTTGTACTATGATTTGTATGTTCCTGTTCGGGCTTATGATTACTCTCAAGTCGTAAGCTGAGGTTTTAAGTAAGGATTTTGAGTCGTAAGATTGACTCCCAAGTCGAAAGCTTTCGTGTTGTAAGATTAGCTCTTAAATGATCTTAGCAATATAGCTTTAAGTCATAAGATGGGCTCCTAATCAAAGACTTTTGAGTCGTAAGATTGGATCATATGTGGCTTTTGAGTCGTAATATTGGCTCCTAAGTCAAAGACTTTCTCGTTGTAAGATTGACTTCTAAATCAAGGATGTATTTATTATGATGCATCTTCATTTAGTACAACTGGTTATAGAGTTTGTTAAATATTTTTAGTGTGATTGTGAGTGGAATATTGCGCTTTGAAATTGTTGCTACATTTGCATGTGATTGATTACTTTAAAGAAATTTATATGGATTCTCAAACTCTTGATGTTTCTGCGTGGAAGCTTTCATCAAATGACCTTTTTATTTTTTATTCTGCTTCGAATGTCCTGAGATTGATCAATCCATTAACGGCTTGGGAATCAATGATCAAATCTTCTTAAATCCCCACTCAATTTTTTTTAGGCAGATGGTCAATAAATTTAATGCTCTTGATGATAACCTTAAGGGTAAAGGATTTCAGGTGCCTGTTTGTGGTCTTCAAGGCCGGCCCTGACAATTTGGGGGGCCCTGGGTAACAATAAAAAATGGGCCCCCTAGCAACGAAAACAAATGCGTAAAATGCGTACACACAATGCATAACATAGCCAATCCATTTAATCTTTCTTGAGACATAGTCGACCGCAAATATGATCACCAATTTTAGTTTCCAAAAACTTCTTTTGGCCGATGCTATAGTAACTGGAAGAGTAACCGAAATTCTATATGCAATGGAACTATTAGGGAAACGATCCAATACTTTAACAAATTCAAGAATTCCAATAGTTGACTTTCTTTCTTCTGGCATACATGACTGTAGCACTTGCAATTCAGAAAATAAATCATCAGCATTAATGTCAAACTTGTCTTTATATGTAAGAGCAACATGAAGAGTTATACAACAATCACGCAATTTCTTATCATCAAGTGAAAGCAGTTTTTTGGGATTAAACAAAAACCAAAAAATATTTTCAAATACATTTTATTGGTCAAATCTGCTCTCCAAAGATGAAATAGCCATGTCTACTATAACAAGAAAATAATTGTTCTTAAAAGATTCCTACGCAGATAATGAAATCTTTCCATGAGAAGTTTCATCCAATTGTTTCTTCCTCACAATTTTACGTTTTGAGGGGAAGCAAGCTCTTTGGCTAATATTATGGTAGATTGAAATCATTTCTCCCTATAAGTTATAAAGTAAGAAATCAACCCTTTTAAAGTCGCTATCGCAACATCAATCTGCATATCTTCGGAATGAATTTTTTTACAAATCAAGTCAATTTTCTTAAAATATTATGCCATATAGTCATACCCAACAAAAACTCAAAATTTTCAAGGTCATTTGTTGCTAAGGATTCAGCTTCATTCCTAGTTTTAGTATCTTCACTTACTTTAGATAATTCAAGCAATGCCTTTGCTATCTCATTAGGTTGAGTAATTATAGTATTAACATTATAAACATGACTTTCCCATCTTGTTGTGGACAATGACTTTAGAGTTAAGTTATGAACATACTCTTGTAAAATTTTCCATTTCTTTGTAGAACTAGCAAATGAAGTATACATGCGTTGCATGATAAGACTCATATTTCACATTTATGCATCATATTTTCTCATATTCTATTTGTAAAAATTATGCTTAACTCTTGTATTTTGATGAAAATTTGTATTTGTAGGATAAATGGATGATTTGAACAACTTGGATGTAAATTCGGTTGATTTTGAAGAATTCAAGAATTTTCCATAGAGATGGCATTTCCAGGAGATGTTTTTAACATAAGGCGTGGGCACGTCTTAACCAGCAGGATGTCAAATTGCATTTTGAACATAAGGCTTAGGCACGCCTTACCTGAAAGTGTATACTTGCGAGATTTTTACAAAGGAGACTCCTATCTTTCTCTCTCTAGGAGATTTGAAATTAGTGTTAATATATTTGGACTTTTATTAGAATAGTTTTAGATAAGGTCAAAGGGAGAGAGATATAAGGGGAGAAACTCAAAACAGAAAAAAAAAGGGACGCTATTATTTCTTTTCTGTCTTCTCTCTTTTCTCTTCCCACCCAAAAGTACTTTAGTAAAAAAAACTCCATGGAAGGCTAAACTCCGTTCTCCGATCGAAGAATAATTAAAGGCTTGGTTATTCCATATTTGTGAGATCTAAATTATTTTACTTGTTCTTCAATTCTTTATTATTCGTAAATCTCCCGTGTTTGATGCAATTACTATTTTGATTGATTGAATGATATGGCCAATTGTTTAATTGTCAAAATAGTATAGTACCAATTAGAGCATTAAATCCGTAATTGTTTGACTGTTCTAATATTTGTGGTAAATAACATAGTTGATTACAAAAATAGGTTTTTTGTCTATGTTATGGAGGTATACGATCTAGTCTAAATGAACCTACATGTGTGTTTGTTGGCTAGAATTGGTGGTCTCTCTCTTTTTAATGATGTTGATAAATTAAATTCTACGATCGTATCTAGAATTGTTTATTGGCAAGAGAAGTAATCAGAGATCGTATCCTGATTATCGAATCAGTAAGGAGGGACAGGTTATTAGGTCGTACCAATAGCCATAACCAATTTAATATTGAATTGAAGAATTTATTATTGCATCTATGATCGAATATGAGAACCATGTCTAAAATTAGACTTTGATCGGATTCCTTGTCAATTATTAATCTTTAACACACTTCAATACTGTTTTAGTTAATTTAATTTTGTTCAATATCAATCATCAAAATCCTCCCATCTTTAGTTAATTTATTTTCAATTATCTTGCAAAAGAATACATCTCCATCAATCCCTGAGGATTCGACCTTATTTCCACTATCACAAGTTTATAATTAGAACAAGTATTTGTATATTTGTTGGTTTCGACACCCAACATTGCACAACTCCAATAATGAGACATCTTTAACACAAGAACAATGTGCCATATCACAAATTATCAAATTAAGAGAATGACAAGCACGTGGCATATAAAATACACTAGGATTTACTTCAAGAAATCTTGCTTGCACACGTTGATTTTTTTCCTTTCATATTAGAACCATTATCATAACCTTGCCCCCTAACGTCATCAAGTTCAAGCCCATAGGTTTGCAAAACACGTTGTAATTCATCAAAAAGTCATAATCCAGATGTATCATCCACCTTTATTATTTTCTATAAAATACTCCTCTATCTTTACTTGATACATTCGC
This sequence comes from Ajuga chamaepitys, assembly GCA_958295605.1. Taxonomy (NCBI): domain Eukaryota; kingdom Viridiplantae; phylum Streptophyta; class Magnoliopsida; order Lamiales; family Lamiaceae; genus Ajuga; species Ajuga chamaepitys. The sequence goes on from OY282504.1 coordinate 5,813,849, forward strand.
ACATCGAACTATCAAAGTCATCTGCTCATGGTAACTTGCATCTGATGTACAATCAAGTATCATAGAAAAATATTTTGCCTCTTTAAAATTTTCAATTATAGCACTTCGTACTTTAGACGCTAACAGAGAAATCAACTCATTTTGGATTTTATGACTTAGGTAATGATAATTAATCTCCTTATTTTGGATGCGTCTAAAATGTTCCGCATAACCAAATCAAATTCTGAAATTAATTCAAGCAACCCTAAATAATTACCATTATTATTTTGTAGAATTTTTCATTCTCACCAAGAAAAGTCAAATTACGTTTAGCAAGACATTTCACAATAGAAATAATTCTTATCAAAACCAATTTCCAATGTTCGTTCTCTTTTTTAATCTGTACTTGTACCTCTTTATCAATCGTTTCATTCTTTTTCATTCTAATTTGCAAATCAATCCAAGTTCGCGTGTTGTTAATATGTTCAATGTTGTTTAAGTCTTTCACTTAAATGTTTCTAATCATTAAGATCATCATTTGCAAGCAAACTAAGATTGTTAACTGATTTAAACAATTTGCAATAAAAACAATACACTTTGTTTGCTCCTTTCGAGTATACAAGCCATTTTCTTTCTTGATTCTCTCCATTTGGTAATTTTCTTGTGTAATAAGCATATGAAAAATGTCTATTATTTTAGAAAATAAGTGTATAATATGATTTATGTTTTAATCATTTATATAATTAAATTTATGTACGTCTTTTTATACATATAATAAATTAAAATATTTTCAAAAGTCCTTATCCTAATTTACGAGAGAATAGATTACACTAGCTAGTTATCGCCCTACCTTATACAACATTTGAATCTTCTTACATAAGTGCCCCCATCATATTATATTAGGTTAATATATGATACATATGAGTTAGTTATAACTATAACATTCAAAATGTTGTTGTCTTATATAAAGTTAGTACTCATAGTAATATACTAATATATACAGTTATCATTAGTATTAATAATAATAACAATAATAACAATAATAATAATAATAATAATAATAATAATAATAATTAGAAGTGCTTTTAAAATATTAATGGGGTGTTTGCGTTTACTTTTTCTAAGTGATTTTCAACTTATAACTTGAGAAAAACTATTTTGTAGTGTTTGCAAAGTCAGCTTCTGCTCTAAAAAAAGTGCTTCCAATGTAAAAGCTAAAAGCAGAATTTTAATGTTTTTTTCTCTACTCAATGACAATTTTGTAAATAATATGATACATTTTAAAAGACATAAGTGATTTTATATCAAACACTCAAACTTCCACTTTTTTTAGAAATCATTTTTTTACAAACACTACCTACTTTTTTTTCACATAAGTGATTTTTATAGAATCTCTAATCTTAATCATTTTTCCAAAAGCAATCGCAAACACCCCCTAAGACACCTCATGATTGAAGCATCCACCACCAAAGCCACATATTACCACTTAATTACCTTCATTTTTTACTCAATGAAGAATGAATAAGAATCACATTTCTTTTTCTGAGTCCCACATCGAGAAAAAAAACAAAACCAACCTATTGTTAAATCTATAAATAGAACAAGTCTTTTCTTTTATGGAAATATGAGATAAGGAAATACATTCTAAAGATATGTCGGTATTTATAACGGGATTCTTTTAATTTGGATATCGTTACTAGTTTATTTTCAAAGGACGTTCGAAGGTCTGGGATGTTCAACGGTGTTTGGAGGTTTGGTATTTTTAGGAGTTTTTTAGTTTTTGTTTTAATATTTTCCTTTTCTTATTTTTGTAATTTATCTAGATTTAGAAATTAAATTATATTATTAATTTATGTTAAGTACGTGTTAGATAGAATCCATATTAGTTAATGTAATAATATTATATATTTGTTAATTTTATTAGTAATTCAAGTTAACGAATAAATAGTCCTTTCAATTTACGACTATAATATGTAGTAATTTGACATTTGTATTTACAGTTATATTATTTAACTGTATGAATTTTGCTAGACTTCTTCGGTCATCGGAATACATGTTCTAGATAAAAACTTTGGAAAATTATATAAAATTATTTGCTAGGAATTTCTCAAGATATTATACCAATTTATACCATGTGATTTAATGAGCTTATGGTTAAATTTGAAGATGTTTCGCTGAGTTTATGATATTTAATGAATTTTATAAGATAAGGTGATTTTAGTCTTATAGTAGTCAATTTTAATCGTAGAAAATGATTTCTACAAATTTATACCCTTTGATTCTTTTAAAACTGTTTTAATATGATAAATATAATAAGTTAAGATAAAAAGAAGAATAATAAAGAAAGCTATAATACTAAAGGTCTCAAATCGACAAGTGCAGTACGAATTGGACAGGACAACCTTAGAGCTTCTTCAGAATTTATCAGCCAAAGAACATCAACTTCAGTCAAAGAAAGTCTACATGAAAAGTGGGTAACTGAGTGGCCTTTATACTACTATGTTTGTACTATGATTTGTATGTTCCTGTTCGGGCTTATGATTACTCTCAAGTCGTAAGCTGAGGTTTTAAGTAAGGATTTTGAGTCGTAAGATTGACTCCCAAGTCGAAAGCTTTCGTGTTGTAAGATTAGCTCTTAAATGATCTTAGCAATATAGCTTTAAGTCATAAGATGGGCTCCTAATCAAAGACTTTTGAGTCGTAAGATTGGATCATATGTGGCTTTTGAGTCGTAATATTGGCTCCTAAGTCAAAGACTTTCTCGTTGTAAGATTGACTTCTAAATCAAGGATGTATTTATTATGATGCATCTTCATTTAGTACAACTGGTTATAGAGTTTGTTAAATATTTTTAGTGTGATTGTGAGTGGAATATTGCGCTTTGAAATTGTTGCTACATTTGCATGTGATTGATTACTTTAAAGAAATTTATATGGATTCTCAAACTCTTGATGTTTCTGCGTGGAAGCTTTCATCAAATGACCTTTTTATTTTTTATTCTGCTTCGAATGTCCTGAGATTGATCAATCCATTAACGGCTTGGGAATCAATGATCAAATCTTCTTAAATCCCCACTCAATTTTTTTTAGGCAGATGGTCAATAAATTTAATGCTCTTGATGATAACCTTAAGGGTAAAGGATTTCAGGTGCCTGTTTGTGGTCTTCAAGGCCGGCCCTGACAATTTGGGGGGCCCTGGGTAACAATAAAAAATGGGCCCCCTAGCAACGAAAACAAATGCGTAAAATGCGTACACACAATGCATAACATAGCCAATCCATTTAATCTTTCTTGAGACATAGTCGACCGCAAATATGATCACCAATTTTAGTTTCCAAAAACTTCTTTTGGCCGATGCTATAGTAACTGGAAGAGTAACCGAAATTCTATATGCAATGGAACTATTAGGGAAACGATCCAATACTTTAACAAATTCAAGAATTCCAATAGTTGACTTTCTTTCTTCTGGCATACATGACTGTAGCACTTGCAATTCAGAAAATAAATCATCAGCATTAATGTCAAACTTGTCTTTATATGTAAGAGCAACATGAAGAGTTATACAACAATCACGCAATTTCTTATCATCAAGTGAAAGCAGTTTTTTGGGATTAAACAAAAACCAAAAAATATTTTCAAATACATTTTATTGGTCAAATCTGCTCTCCAAAGATGAAATAGCCATGTCTACTATAACAAGAAAATAATTGTTCTTAAAAGATTCCAACGCAGATAATGAAATCTTTCCATGAGAAGTTTCATCCAATTGTTTCTTCCTCACAATTTTACGTTTTGAGGGGAAGCAAGCTCTTGGTAGATTGAAATCATTTCTCCCTATAAGTTATAAAGTAAGAAATCAACCCTTTTAAAGTCGCTATCGCAACATCAATCTGCATATCTTCGGAATGAATTTTTTTTACAAATCAAGTCAATTTTTCTTAAAATATTATACCATATAGTCATACCCAACAAAAACTCAAAATTTTCAAGGTCATTTGTTGCTAAGGATTCAGCTTCATTCCTAGTTTTAGCATCTTCACTTACTTTAGATAATTCAAGCAATGCCTTTGTTATCTCATTAGGTTGAGTAATTATAGTATTAACATTATAAACATGACTTTCCCATCTTGTTGTGGACAATGACTTTAGAGTTAAGTTATGAACATACTCTTGTAAAATTTTCCATTTCTTTGTAGAACTAGCAAATGAAGTATACATGCGTTGCATGATAAGACTCATATTTCACATTTATGCATCATATTTTCTCATATTCTATTTGTAAAAATTATGCTTAACTCTTGTATTTTGATGAAAATTTGTATTTGTAGGATAAATGGATGATTTGAAATTCTATGTAAATTCGGTTGATTTTGAAGAATTCAAGAATTTTCCATAAAGATGGCATTTCCAGGAGATGTTGTTAACATAAGGCGTGGGCACGCCTTAACCAGCAGGATGTCAAATTGCATTTTGAACATAAGGCGTGGGCACGCCTTACCTGAAAGTGTATACCTGCGGGATTTTTACAAAGGAGACTCCTATCTTTCTCTCTGCAGGAGATTTGAAATTAGTGTTAATATATTTGGACTTTTATTAGAATAGTTTTAGATAAGGTCAAAGGGAGAGAGATATAAGGGGAGAAACTCAAAACAGAAAAAAAGGGACGCTTTTATTTCTTTTCTGTCTTCTCTCTTTTCTCTTCCCACCCAAAAGTACTTTTGTAAAAAATACTCCATGGAAGGCTAAACTCCGTTCTCCGATCGAAGAATAATTAAAGGCTTGGTTCTTCCATATTTGTGATATCTAAATTGTTTTACTTGTTCTTCAATTCTTTATTATTCGTATATCTCCCGTGTTTGATGCAATTACTGTTTTGATTGATTGAATGACATGGCCAATTGTTTAATTATCAAAATAGTATAGTACCAATTAGAGCATTAAATCCGTAATTGTTTAACTGTTCTAATATTTGTGGTAAATAACATAGTTGATTACAAAACTAGGTTTTTTGTCTATGTTATGGAGGTATACGATCTAGTCTAAATGAACCTACATGTTGTTTGTTGGCTAGAATTGGTGGTCTCTCTCTTTTTAATGATGTTGATAAATTAAATTCTACGATCGTATCTAGAATAGTTTATTGGCAAGAGAAGTAATCAGAGATCGTATCCTGATTCGAATCAGTAAGGAGGGACAGGTTATTAGGTCGTACCAATAGCCATAACCAATTTAATATTGAATTGAAGAATTTATTATTGCATCTATGATCGAATATGAGAACCATGTCTAAAATTAGACTTTGATCGGATTCCTTGTCAATTATTAATCTTTAACACACTTCAATACTGTTTTAGTTAATTTAATTTTGTTCAATATCAATCATCAAAATCCCTCCATCTTTAGTTAATTTATTTTCAATTATCTTGCAAAAGAATACATCTCCATCAATCCCTGAGGATTCGACCTTGTTTCCACTATCACAAGTTTATAATTAGAACAAGTATTTGTATATTTGTTGGTTTCGACACCCAACATTGCACAACTCCAAAAATGAGACATCTTTAACACAAGAACAATGTGCCATATCACAAATTATCAAGTTAAGAGAATGACAAGCACGTGGCATATAAAATACACTAGGATTTACTTCAAGAAATCTTGCTTGCACACCTTGATTTGTTTCCTTTCATATTAGAACCATTATCATAACCTTGCCCCCTAACGTCATCAAGTTCAAGCCCATAGGTTTGCAAAACACGTTGTAATTCATGAAAAAGTCATAATCCAGATGTATCATCCACCTTTATTATCTCTATAAAATACTCCTCTATCTTTACTTGATACATTCACACATCGAACTATCAAAGTCATCTGCTCATGGTAACTTGCATCTGATGTACAATCAAGTATCATAGAAAAATATTTTGACTCTTTAAAATTTTCAATTATAGCACTTCGTACTTTAGACGCTAACAGAGAAATCAACTCATTTTGGATTTTATGTCTTAGGTAATGATAATGAATCTCCTTATTTTGAATGCGTCTAAAATGTTCCGCATAACCAAATCAAATTCTGAAATTAATTCAAGCAACCCTAAATAATTACCATTATTATTTTGTAGAATTTTTTCATTCTCACCAAGAAAAGTCAAATTACGTTTAGCAAGACATTTCACAATAGAAATAATTCTTATCAAAACCAATTTCCAATGTTCGTTCTCTTTTTTAATCTATACTTGTACCTCTTTATCAATCGTTTCATTCTTTTTCATTCTAATTTGCAAATCAATCCAAGTTCGCGTGTTGTTAATATGTTCAATGTTGTTTACGTCTTTCACTTAAATGTTTCCAATCATTAAGATCATCATTTGCAAGCAAACTAAGATTGTTAACTGATTTAAACAATTTGCAATAAAAACAATACACTTTGTTTGCTCCTTTCGAGTATACAAGCCATTTTCTTTCTTGATTCTCTCCATTTGGCAATTTTCTTGTGTAATAAGCATATGAAAAATGTCTATTAAGTCCATCAGTACCAAATACAAAATTATTTTCTCTTACAGGGCCCTTCTCAATCAAAATATATCTTGTTTTATTATCAATGTTATCCCAAGTTCTAGGATCATATATATCTAAAATATCACCAACTTCATTTTTCTCTAACTCAATTTCATTCTCATTCATATTACCAACATCTTCATTCAAATAAGTATGTTCACTTTCAGTTGATTCTTCCTTATTCAGTTTATTGTCACTCTCCATTATATTGTCAAGTTCTTCATTCAATTCATAATTATCATTTTTATTAGACTCTTCTTGGTCATTTGTTAGATGTTCATTTAGTCCATCTTCATCAATCACATCAACATAATCTCCAATTGAAGAATTCGGTATCAAAAACTTATCAAGAGCACCTTTTTTAGGTTTAATAATCTCTTCTGATTGTTTTATTTTCTTTCTTTTCTGATATCCAGACATATGTTTTTTCATGATTATAAGAATTAAAAAACGCAATAATCCTTCTCCAAGCAGTAAAAGCAAAGATTAAGTTAAAAAGCAATACAACCTAATTTCACGAATTCACAATTTAAGGAAGACACTCCGTCGCTCGGTGGTTGTTACTCTACTCGCGTCTAAACATTTAAACCTTCCAAAAATGAAAGAAAAGTTACGCAGGATATTACTATTAGACATAGAGAAACAATAGTTTGAATAAAAATATTAATTTTGAATTAATAATTTTCTTAAAAAATGAACCTCAAAGTCAAAAGCAGCACTGAAACAAAATCCGAGCAGCGTGATCGACGGCTCGCGGGATGAAGATGTCGTGAAAGATTATGTGAGAAATCAGCGAAATAGATGATGAAATTGGTTGAATCAGTAAAATCAGTAGCACACACAACAATTTGAATTGTGAAATATAAAGAACAAAGATTGATGATTGTTGTCTGTTGAGATTTGAGAGTTGAAAAAAATATTTTTCAAATTTGCGAAATTGCCATGTGACAATGGATAGTTGAATTGCAAAAAAAATTGTGACTTTCTCACTTCCTAAATATGAAGTCGTAGAGATGACCTTTCAAATTTGCATTTCTTTTTCGTTTTCTTTTTACTTTTTTAAACATTAAATATGATAGTAAATGATTAATCTGATGAGTTTGGAAGTTGGAACATATATGGTGGGCTTAGAGCTTACTAGTTTTATTTTCATGTATTGGGCCCATATAAATTAAATAAATAAAAAATTATATATATGTATATATATACACACACTACATACCTAAAAAAATTGGGCACCCTAAAATTTTGGGCCCTAGGCCTCCCCTGGTGGTCTTCAATCTTTGGTTGCACGAAATAATGTATGGAGATGTTTATGTTCGATGGAGATCGATAAGTACAAATCAATTCCGTCATTAATTCAGAGTTGCATTATCCGGTGTTAGTAGGACTAAGAAAATCAAACTTGGAAAAACACTTTGCATACTGTAAACTTAAAAGGGACTTATGACTATAGTGTTTTCTTGTTTCAGTCATGGGTTTTTGGATTTGTATTGTCTGAGTCTTGGTTTTTTATGTCTTTTTTAGTTATTTCATTTAGTGTAGACTCGAGGTTGTTGCTTGTATTGATCCTCTAGGGTCTAATACTCTGTATGTTTTCGACGATGTAGTACCATGGTTTGGTGTTTCTATGGATGTATAGCTTCTCCGACTACCGTACAAGGAGTCATGGTGTTCGAGCTCATTTGATTAATTGGAGTGTTAGTTGGTGCATATCTATATTTTTGTGGCTTCTTTAATTGTTGCAAAAGTATTAAGAACTACTTTGATTCGGTAGGTTCCATCCAAGAGAATTGTAGCATCTACCCGTTATTATCAATTTTACATAACTTATATATGGTGCTGCAATGGATTGTGATAAGATGCATATTTCATATTTTATATATCATATTTCCTCATATTCTTTATGTAGAAGTATGCTTAACTCTTCTTGTGGATAGATTGACAAAGTCAGCACACTTCTTGCCAATCAAGATAATTTACTCAACGGAACAGTTGGCTCAGTTGTACGTTAAGGAGGTGGTCAGATTACATGGAGTCCCGAAGACGATCATCTCTGATAGAGATAGCCGATTCACTTCTCATTTTTGGGGGTGTGTCCAGAAGGCTCTTGGAACAAAGTTTCATTTTAGTACTGCTTTTCACCCTCAGACGGATGGACAAAAAGAGCGGACGAATCGAACCTTGGAAGATATGCTTCGAGCTTGCACGTTGGACTTTAAAGGGAGTTGGTGCAAATATTTGTGCTTAGCCGAATTCGCCTATAACAACGGCTACCAGTCCAATATTGAGATGGCACCTTACGAAGCCTTATATGGCAGAAAGTGCAGATCGCCTATTTCTTGGCATGAGCTTGGAGAGGAAGGATTTGGAGCCGGAGATAGGACGAAATACCAAGATTATAGATGAAATAACTGAGGCCATTAGAATTATTCGTCAGAGAATTAAAACAACTCAAAGCCGACAGAAAAGTTATGCTAATGTTCGTAGAAGGCCTCTTGAGTTTGAAGTGGGAGATGCAATGTTTATCATAATAGCTCCAATGAAGGGAGTGATGAGATTTGGTAAGAAAGGGAAGCTTAGTCCATGTTGGACCGTATGTTATCACGAAGAGAGTTGGGAAGGTAGCCTACAAATTAGATTTGCCTCAAGAGATGTCGGCCATCCATAATGTCTTTCATGTCTCAATGTTGAAAAAGTATATTCCATATCCAAGTCATGTGGTTGGTTCAACCACAAACGGTGCAAATTCGAGAAGACTTGAGCTACGAAAGTAAACCTATCAAAATAGTAACCCAAGAAGTTAAGAGATTGAGAAACAGGGAGATACCACTTGTTAGAGTAATCTGGCAAGATCATAAGTTTGAAGAAGAAACTTGGGAACGTGAGGAAGATATGAAAGAGAAATACCCTGAGTTATTCTAAGTTTCAAGGACGAAACTTTTATAAGGTAAGGGGAATTGTAACATCCCGATTTTTTTTAGACATGCACATATGTGATCATCATTTTATTATGCGTTTTAGTGTGATATGTGTGATACTTGAATTGATTTTATGTGTCTCTATGTGTTGTATAAGATTATTTTAGAACATTAGTAATGTAGGAAATCTTTTTATAAATTATTAAAAGTTATCCATTGTTATAAATTTGGGAGATAATATATTATTTAAATAAAGAAATAGAAGAAAAATAATTAGTGGTTGAGAAAGATTAGGAATCTTCCGAATAGCGGGATTTGTATCTTCCCTAATTATAAATACTTAACTCCGTATCCCTTATGTCAACAATAATAGCCGTATACAAAAAGGGAAAAAAAAAAAAAAAGAGAGAGAGAGAGATCCAATATAGGAGGTTATCACTGAACGTCTGGGAAACCGTCAGTTGTCTAGCAGGTAAGCATGAACTTTTGTATGTGTTGATAGTATGTGATTTCAGAAGTATATTAAAGGATTGATGTGACAGATGTGTCTAGTGGTTCAATTGTTTATTAGATAATTCTAGTATGAATTCACAAACTGAATGGGACAACTAGCTAGACTAGGTAACAGGTTTCTGGTAATTATTTGATAAGCATATTTATATTGCGTTGAGCATTGGAGAAATAGTAGACGTAACACTCTAGTAGGGGGGTTACAATATGGTTCGGGGACGAAGCAGGTGAAAGTTGGTGGGCATGTGACGCCCGGGACCGACGAGGGCGGGGAGTGATCGCCGGTGCAACAAGAGAAGAAGGCACGGACAATGAGCGGCTCCTGACAGGCCTCTAGTTGAAGGGAGTCATGAATGAACCGATCCCGCACCCGAAAAAAAGGGTATCCTGAGACTGTGCGGGTATGGGACCGTATAGTCGACTTTGAGGGACATTCCGAGACTATGTAGGTATGGGACTGCATAAGTTGAAGAGGGCTTAAAGTATTGATTAGTGCTACTCATGCCACCAAGGTGCATCTTCTTTTCTAGTGCCCATTCTGAAAGAACTCTAAGGTCAAGCGTGCTTGGCCTGGGGAAATTTCAGGATGGGTGACCCCTGGGAAGTTTCTCAGGGTGCACGTGAGTGAGGACAAAGCGTGCTAGGAAAGACTTGTGGTGGTTTGTGGGGACAGTCCGTCAAATCTAGAAGCGGGTCGTTACAAATCTGAAAATTGAAGAAGAAAGAGAGAAAGAGTAGTAGAGAAAGCTTTTAAAAGGAACCACATGTTGTTAGTAATAATAGATTCTACACAGTTTTAGATCTTTGTCTCGGCTACGCGTGACAACTTGAATCACTCAAATCGGACCTTGTATGAGGAGGTTACAGTTGAAATACAAAAACTGCACGAAACAGGCTACGCGCGCAAAAAACCGGCTGCGAACTTGATGATCTTCAGTTTGAGCCTGACTCCGATCCATTTTGGGCCTGTTTGGGCCTCGGGATATAGGTCGGAGTATGAAAATGGATGCGAACGATCTTCTAAGTTATTCCGAGTTTCCTAACTTTCAAAATAAGACTCCAAAACACCCAATAGCGCATCAAATCATATTAAAAAGGAAAAAAAAAACCGGAAATACAATAAAACATGAAATCGCACATGAACACAACAATTACACGTAATTCTTAACAAAATATGAACTTGAAAAGTGCAAGAAAAATGGTAATTTCACGTTCATCATAATGCTACTAGGGTTCAATCCTTCATGTCAATTACGGATCATGAATTCATGTTAGGAAATTAAATACTAAATTGATTCATCATTTCAAAATAATAAACAACTCCCATGTAAATAATATTGAATCTACAAATACTTAAATTAAACAAGAAAAAAATAAATCACATAGTCTCACAATAATATAATTGATATAATCAACCCTTGAATCAGAAAATAACCTTAATTAATGATAGAGTAATCCAAGGTCTTCAAAACACACTAGAGAAGAAAAGATGAAAAACTAGAAAAAAAAAATTAGAGAATGTAGCGTGAAATTTTAGGGACAGGAGAGAGCGAGAGAGCGTGTGTTGGAATACTGATCCAGTTTGTGTAGTGCCTCCTTGTAACACCCAAAACCAAAAGCAACAGACTTCCCTGTTGGCCCTTTAGCTAATTTACTATAACGGGTTATTCCAATTTTATTTTAAAGGTTTTCAAGTCAAGTTCTTTATCCAAATGTTAAGACTGATAAACTTTCAAGAGACAAAATATTTTACTTAATTTTACAGGAGGAGCTATCAAGGGCCGAGCTCACTCGTACACTTGTTCGGTATATGAAAGAAGGTACCATAGATAAAATATATTAAAATGTAGCTTTAGCTTTGTTAGTACACAAGTCGAATTCGTTTTAGGAAATACGGGTAGAATTTTACAACGAATAAACGTGTAGAGTACTCAAAATATTTTCAGAAATCCTTACCATAAATATTTAGTATGATTTTCGGAATAAACGAGAAAGGGATTACACTAAGTTATTTTTCGACTTGATATAATATTTGGACCTTGTTACATAATTCCCTATTATATTAGAACAAGTATTTGTCTTTGTTGGTTTTTTTCTTTGGTCCTTCTTTTCGCTCACGCTTGGGTTGAGGCTGGTCTTTTGACTAAACGTTTTATATTTGTGTTTCGTGTTTCTATTATGGAAATCCCTTTCATTGAAAGGGGAAAAAAAAGTTAAATATATGAGGGAAATGATAATTTTGGGGGATTTTATTAGTCCCTTAGAAACAAAAATATCATATCTATGATATGTGAATTGTACTATTGGCTTTTATTACTAATTATATTACAGTATACTCTCTCCGATCCAAAATACGATTTACTTTGAAAAAAATAACTATGTCCAAAATAAGTCATTTCACTAAAAAAAAAATCACTATTTTTCCAATATCACCCTATACATATGCCAACAATAATCTATGGTATGAGAGAAGAGAGTGAACACAAAATATAGGTAAGGAAAGATATATTAAGAAGTGAAAAAAAGGAATTTGAGTGAAAGAGATAGATTGCATAGAGATATATGTTTTCATTCCAACAATTCTTAATTTTTCATAAGTTAAAAATGACTAGTATTTTAAAACCGGAGGCCACGATAAGTTTTTTAGATCTAATCTTCATGACTTATCTATCCCATGAGGAAATAAATCTTCAACACTTATACTCAAGTTACTAGATAAGTCTTCAATAACTTTGTAAAGTTACTATACTAAATATGGTTTATGAAAGGGGAATTTGACTTCTATAATATAACAATAATAGTAATGGAAGTTATTAAAGAACATTCAATGAGCTGTGGAACTTTACAAGTTGAACAACCCTACTCCGGAGGGAGAGAAGAAAAAATAAGTAGATCAACCCAATCTTAAAATACCGTACTTCAAACTTTAAAATGAAATTGATAATGTTGACCAATCTTCTAACAATTTTAACATTATGTTCCGTTTGATAAAAATTGAAATGAGTTGCAGATTGCAAATCTACGTTTCGATCCGAGAAAATGATCCAAACTTCCTATAGAACTATATATAGACCAAAATTCTTTCTATAATATTTGGTTGCTAATTCGTCACAAATTAAATATTAATGATATAAAAGAACTTAACTTTTTGTACAATTTATGTCTATTTCATTGTTATTTAGTGTCTCATATTATTCGTCATTACATTTCTATTAAAAAAAATTGTATATCTTGTAATAATTGGTAGATTGTGTGAATAGAACCTTATATAGTTGTCCATAGTAATTACAAGAGAATATTACATCATATAGAATTGAACTTCAATTACACGTAAATCCAATAATCGACCTCATTGACTAGCACCAAATTAAAAAAGACACATTCGTTTTAAGGAAATAGTAAAGGGAATTTTTGCACTTTTGGTCCCACAGGACACGCACCTGTTTCAAAATGGTCCCAGCCCTGGCACTTTTGACTCCATTGGATTCAAATGTTGCAAGTTCAGTCCCAAACGACAATTTTTTGCATAAATGTTCCAAAATTTTGGCAAAAATGGTCCCAAAATTTTTCAACCGTTAGTGTGACGTCATAACTTCAAGATTTTTGCAGTTTTGGTCCCAATGGACACACTTTATTGCATTTTGGTCCCAACTCTCTCACTTTTGACCCCGTTAAACTTAAAACATATTTAAAAACTATAAAATAATTTCAAAAATCAGAAATTATTGTAAAAATAAATACAAAATTTAATTCTAAAAATTATTTAAAATATCATAAAGTAAATGAAAATATTAAATTTAGAAAAATCAGTTTTCGAAAAATTCAAATTTTTATAAAATTTTAAAAAATGAAAATTTTAAGTTGTCTTAAAATTTAAAATTTTTTGAATTAAAAAAAAATAAAAAAAAATCTACTCATTTTATACAATTAGATTTTCTTAAAAAAATATTTTCTAAATTCTAAATAATTTTATACAAAGCTAATATCACTTAGCTCATTTTTCTTACCTCGTCTTACTTAACTCGAATTCTTTGCCTAATCATATTTATTTTTGGTGCTTTTGTCAACCAATATGGCCCGAAATTGTTGACCCGGATCCACGTCCGATAAATGACGTCAACAATAGTTTCTTATAATATTCCTCTTCGGCTCTTACCCAATCAAAAATAGGGTTTCTTAATGACTTATTTATTGTTTTCTCTTTTAATAGTTGGATTTCTTGTACAAAGAAAAAAAGAGTTCAAATAGCTTGGTGACTGTGGTTCAGATTTTTTCTTTTTCTTGTTTTTAAAAAGAACTTCTCCCAAATATTTATAACACAAATAATTTTTTCATCTCTAATATGTTTTTATGTACTCTCTCCATCACGGCTTATTTTGCACAAGTTACCTGACACGGATGTTAAGAAAAACTAGATTTTGCTTTTTCTTTAACATTTTTAAAGGTGGAGATTGAGTTGTGAGATTTTGAGGGTGGAGATTGTGGGAGAAGTTTCCGTTTTTGGAGTATGCAAAATAAGGAGGGACGGTCGAAAATGAAAAGTGTGCAAAGTAAGCCGGAACGCAGGTAGTATAATATAATATAGCAAAATATTTATTTTACACGATTTATAACTTGGCACACATATTGCATACTTGGCACACTATTGTAGGACAATAGAAAAAAACAAGAAAGAGAGGCGCATCAAATAAGGGTTATCTTATTCATCAGATCCCTTTATATAGGGTGCCAAAATACAAGGGTTCCACCATGACATAATATTTGGTGAATACCTAAATTGCCCTTCATCAATTATTTTTTACGAAGGCACACTAATTATGAATTTTTTCTACATATTTTTTTTAGTCACTTTGGGATTAATTAGCAAAAAAATCAAGTAATTAACATCTCCGCGATATACCGCCACCGTCTGCCAGCTCCGTCACGACCAGCACCGAGGAATATGAACTTGTATCGATACAAAAGATGATGAATAAGAGCACATCTCTATTAAATATGTAATATATGTGATGTAATGTTTCAGATAATGATAATAATTTTTATATGCGAAGTAACTTATGTCCATATAATGTGGTCACCTAGATATATGGAAGAAAATAGGAGCGACTTGTTTTTCTTTATTTAGGAAAGGAAATGTAAAATAATTTGTACTACATGCAACAGTTGAAAATCACATATAGACATGCCCAATCCTAGCTAAAATATATTGTACTTGAAATCAACTTGGTTTTAGGAGAAATACTTTTCAAATGTAGCAAAAAAGAAAAGTATAAATAGGGGCTGTTTCAAGACATTTTGTACACAACAAATTGAGCAGAGCATAGTATTTGTCCAAATTAAGTCTCCCAATGGCTAATAATTATAACCATGCTTCTTCTGCTTCTTTCCTCATTGCTCTCGTCCTCTTGGCCGCCACAAATCCACTAGCTCACGGCCAATTATTACCAATTTTAAGCGGCGTAAATGTCGGCGGCAGAATTTGTTGCACAGCCACCGGGAATTGTGTTGCAGGCAGCCCGGGCATTCCTGAGGTGAATGTAACAGTGAATTGTACCAATATTCTTGGCACTTCAGCGCAGGTTGGCCAAGCCACCACTGGTGTCGATGGAAGCTTTCTTATTAGTATTCGTAATATACTAACCGTATTAGGGTTTATCCTCAATCCCCGCCAACCAACTCCATGCACCGCCATTGTTAATCTTCCACTCAACCAAACGGTCTGCCCCATTTTGTCCACCCTCAATGGCACTCTTGTCAGCGCACTTCAAACTGTTGATACTGTAGGATCGACTCTGATTACTACATTGGCAGGACTTGTTAACATTAATGCAACCGTGGGTCTGAGGGTCTAATTGCATGTCGTCATCAATCTTTGTCGACTCATGATTCTTCTCCACTTTTTCATCACAAGCATATGTATTGTACTACTTCTGAATAAGCTAGCATGTTGTGTATCATGCAAATTACTGTAGCTTTCTTTTGGCCCCATATCATTTACGCATATGTATTCTCGACTTAAATAACTAATGGAGAAGATTCACTATTACTATATCTCAGTTCTGCCTTCTCTACATTTTCATATTAATTTAGCTTCTCATATACTCGGATTGCTTAATTATTTATAATTCATAGTTTTGTTTGTACTAGCAATACGCAGGTGCGTTGCACGTGATTACAATTTGATAATTCTAAAATATATACACGACTTCGTAGATTATTCAATGCATAAAAAAATTAATCCATTGAACAAACAACAATTTGAATCAACAAAAAACTAAAAGAATCACAATAGAGTAATAGAAAATTTAAATAACCTTAGTTTTAACAGAACATATTATAATAATAACCTATGTCATAATGTAGAAATATTTAGTCTTACAAAATTTTCTTTAATATATATAATGTTTGATTTATTCTAACTACTGTTTGTTTCTTACTATACACGGACTCGACCATCACTGATATATCTTGAATAAAGTTACACGATAATTGAAAAACTATATACGTAATAATGAGGCGTATATATTTATATTTTTTTACCAAATCACTGGTATTTGAAGAAAAATACATGTTTAATTGTTTCATTACATCATTAACCGGCATCGACAAGTTCATTATTTGTCATATACACACAAAATATTAGGCCTAACGTACTTTCTCTATAATTTCTCTAATAAATAATCAATTTCAACATACATTTGCACATTAAATTCTTTACATATTTTAATGTGAGAAAAAACTTCCAGCAAACTTAGTATGAAGGTTCAACATCCCAACTCTGTTATGAAAATTCATTTCTATTTTTTTATTTTTATTATTTAGTATAACCCTTTCTAATATAATTTACTTATCGATTTAAGATTGCTTATTTCATTTTTCCTTAATTATTTTCTCAATTCAACCTCAAAATTTAAAAATTATGTGTGATTTAAAATAAATATCCTACTACAGTACAATTACTAAATATATTATGTTTCATTTTGTGGAAGATCGACTATATACATAGTGTCTCACAATCTTCAATCAAGACACATGCTACAATCTATATAAAATATAATAATTTTTTTAACTAATTTGTTATGTCTATAATTCTTTATATAATTATATATAGCTATGGAATCCATCACTTGCTTCTTGCGCTTGTGTTGTAATTTCTGGACTCAAAATATATTTTCTAAAATAAAGAAAACATAAGTAGTATATAATAACTAATAAGAAATACAAAAAACATGATATAATAAAAATACAGTCCAAGGCATTCTATCAATAAATTACAATACTTATAACATCTTTTTTATGCTATTTCTGTTGAGATTGTTTCATTTAATGAACCTAATATAAATAGCATCAAATTAATCACAAAAAAAAAAAAAAAAAAATAACATGTTCAATAATTGATCAAACCTGAAATTAATAAAATTAACACCTAATATAAGATAATTAATAAAATTAAGAAAGATATTTAATATTATGAAAATTTTAATTTAACATATAAAATTCGATTTGTTCCCGGATAATGCACCGAATTTTGTCGATTAGACGCTATTTTCTCGATTTTATCTGTTATATTCACGAACGAAACCCGAACTGTGATAGGACTTACAAAACCAATGGCTACTAATGTGGTGATGGCAGAAAATTATGCCAGTGTCTTGGCATAATGCCGCTCCATCCAATTCAATTTTGCAGCTCTTACACATTATCATAGTTTTCTTCTCCACAATTGAGAGCATGATGCCATAAATTAATCATATAAGGCAAGTATATGACGATAAATAAAAACCTACTAGCCAACTAATTGTAAATATTCCACAAAAAATTTCTCAGAATTTGTTTGTATTTTACCTACCAAGTGCTTGACAAAATGTTTGAACCAACTGCATTCTTAAAAAAATATCGCTCGGCGATTGAAATAGTTAAAAAAAAAAACTCGATTCTAGTGACCTGTAAATATTTAACCAAATTTAAATTTTGAATTAGTTATATTACCCTAAATCTAATGTGTGGTCTAATTATATAGTTAATTTAAAAGTAAATGAGTGTGATGGATGAGTACTTTAGAGTGGTGTGCGTCAGAAACTGAGACGATTTAGGAATTAAAATTGTTTATAAATTGGACTGGGGAAGAAAACCATCCCCAAACGCGAAGGGAAAGAAAATATTTTTTTTTCAATTTGCTCGGTCGTGTGTTTTTTATGACACCGCAATTTGCTCGACTGGGCAAATATTTGCCCAGTCGTGCAAATGTTTCAGTCCGTACCTGGCCTTTTTGTTGAAACAATTGCTCGACCGGGCAAATTTATGCCCAGCCGTGCGTCTGCTCATTTGAATTTCTTTATTTTTCTGCATGCTCCTTTCATCATTTTTTGCACATTTATGATATATAGGCCTATTAATAATTTTTCCTCTTGGATCTCGATTCATTAAGCCAACATGTCTAATATTTGATTAGGATTCAATTCATAAATAAAACTCATAAGGATCCATATGATCAGCTCTCTAACCATATTACATATATGACTACTCTATACTAAAGCAAACTAAAAAAATGGAATAAACAGTAAACATTGAAATAAATACAACTAAACCAGTGAGTAGTGATGGCGTGGCAGCGTGCTCCTTCTGAATACCCTATTGATACTCCTTCCTCTCTCATGGCTATCCTTGTATAGAGTATATAGAATGATAAAGTTGAGTACCTAGGTTGATGTATTATAACCTTGGGGTATTTATAGGAGTGTATAAACTAGAACAAAGTGGGAGAACATTGGATATAGGCTAAAAATCGCGTAAAAACGTGTATGCGCACATGCACAATGGAGCAAAAAATTTGGCAGGCCGTGCTAATGCAACCGACAGTATTGCAAACCCAACTTTAAAACTATTTTTGGGGGTTTTCCGGACGTAATTTGACATTGGTTATTTCAGAAAACATTGCAGATATTTGAATTAGCTTTCCAACACCATTGGCCGATTCGGTATATATGTAGAACTCAAGTTATGAGAAAAATATTGGAGGTGTGTCATTTCACCAACTGCTATGTTTTCTGCACAATTTCGACCTTCTTCGGGATTTTGTCTATTTCGGATAAGAAATCAGAAAATATTGTCAATATAGAATTTGTAGTTCTATCTCTCTTAGCTTTCCCAGAAATTACGCACCGTGTAATTTGAACTTTTACTTCAAACGTTATGCTCATTCTTCTACAACGGTGCAGTTTAACTCTACTTTGTCCGACTTTATTTTGGGCCAATCTAACTCTATTTTTGGTCGGTCCAAGGCCATTCTTGAGCCTAATCACTTCCAAATATCTTTCTAAGTCCAAATCTGTCCATTCTCGTTCAAAAAATGCTACAAAATAAATAAACAAGTGAAATCAGTCAAATATAAGGACACGAGGTTCATGAAGCATTAATCACGTACTTTTGCACAGTTATAACTATGAGTTGGTGCCTAAAAATCACGTAAAATATGGGTTGATTAGGTACACATGTCACCTTTGCATGAGCTGATCGAGAATCAAGAGGATAAGAGGCAGTATGAATCCTGGATGAGGAGATAGCACTGACCAAAAGAAAAAGGAAGAAAAAAAAGGTTGGACAAGGTAAAAAAAAAGGCTAATGCCCCTCTTACCATGCAAACAAAACGGAGCACAGTCTTCACCACAGGTAATTCATCTAAACATAATCAATGATTGTGATCACTTGGAATGCTAGAGGTATAGGGAATAATAAAACTCAATCTTATCTTAAGGATTTTATAAAAAAAAATAAACAAAACAACTTGATGTGTGTGTTATCTTGAAGCCGAAAAGTGATAATCCTGATCCTTTTTTAGAGCATTCTCCGGGCTTTCAATATGTGATTGTGAATAAAAATGTTAAAATTTGAGTTGTTGTGGAAATATACCATGAAGATTGATATGTTTTTACCCCTGAACAACTTTTAAATGTAGAAGTGAATATGAATGTGACGGAGTGCAAGTTTTCCTGCTCTTTTGCTTATGCTCCTTGTGTGAGGAAAGATAGATGTGTCTTGTGGGATGATCTTACATAACACCCCGAAACTAAAAACAACAAACTTTTCTATTTGCCTTTTTATTAATTTTCTATAAATCAAGATTAATTTATTTTAAACATTTTCAAGTCAAATTATATATTTATTTAAATGTGGAGACCAACGAATTTTCATATGAGTTAGTTATAATTATAACATTCAAAATGTTGTTGTCTTATATAAAGTTAGTACTCATAGTAATATACTAATATATACAGTTATCATTAGTAGTAATAATAATAATAATAACAATAATAATAATAATAATAATAATAATAATAATTAGAAGTGCTTTTAAAATATTAATGGGGTGTTTGCGTTTACTTTTTCTAAGTGATTTTCAACTTATAACTTGAGAAAAACTATTTTGTAGTGTTTGCAAAGTCAGCTTCTGCTCTAAAAAAAGTGCTTCCAATGTAAAAGCTAAAAGCAGAATTTTAATGTTTTTTTCTCTACTCAATGACAATTTTGTAAATAATATGATACATTTTAAAATACATAACTGATTTTATATCAAACACTCAAACATCCACTTTTTTTAGAAATCATTTTTTTACAAACACTACCTACTTTTTTTTCACATAAGTGATTTTTATAGAATCTCTAATCTTAATCATTTTTCCAAAAGCAATCGCAAACACCCCCTATAAGACACCTCATGATTGAAGCATCCACCACCAAAGCCACATATTACCACTTAATTACCTTCATTTTTTACTCAATGAAGAATGAATAAGAATCACATTTCTTTTTCTGAGTCCCACATCGAGAAAAAAACAAAACCAACCTATTGTTAAATCTATAAATAGAACAAGTCTTTTCTTTTATGGAAATATGAGATAAGGAAATACATTCTAAAGATATGTCTGTATTTATAATGGGATTCTTTTAATTTGGATATCGTTACTAGTTTATTTTCAAAGGACGTTCTAAGGTCTGGGATGTTCAACGGTGTTTGGAGGTTTGGTATTTTTAGGAGTTTTTGAGTTTTTGTTTTAATAATTTCCTTTTCTTATTTTTGTAATTTATCTAGATTTAGAAATTAAATTATATTATTAATTTATGTTAAGTAGGTGTTAGATAGAATCCATATTAGTTAATGTAATAATATTATATATTTGTTAATTTTATTAGTAATTCAAGTTAACGAATAAATAGTCCTTTCAATTTACGACTATAATATGTAGTAATTTGACATTTGTATTTAGAGTTATATTATTTAACTGTATGAATTTTGCTAGACTTCTTCGGTCATCGGAATACATGTTCTAGATAAAAACTTTGGAAAATTATATAAAATTATTTGCTAGGAATTTCTCAAGATATTATACCAATTTATACCATGTGATTTAAAGATATTATGGTTAAATTTTAAGATGTTTCGCTGAGTTTATGATATTTAATGAATTTTATAAGATAAGGTGATTTTAGTCTTATAGTAGTCAATTTTAATCGTAGAAAATGATTTCTGCAAATTTATACCCTTTGATTCTTTTAAAACTGTTTTAATATGATAAATATAATAAGTTAAGATAAAAAGAAGAATAATAAAGAAAGCTATAATACTAAAGGTCTCAAATCGACAAGTGCAGTGCGAATTGGACAGGACAACCTTAGAGCTTCTTCAGAATTTATCAGCCAAAGAACATCAACTTCAGTCAAAGAAAGTCTACATGAAAAGTGGGTAACTGAGTGGCCTTTATACTACTATGTTTGTACTATGATTTGTATGTTCCTGTTCGGGCTTATGATTACTCTCACGTCGTAAGCTGAGGTTTTAAGTAAGGATTTTGAGTCGTAAGATTGACTCCCAAGTCAAAAGCTTTCGTGTTGTAAGATTAGCTCTTAAATGATCTTAGCAATATAGCTTTAAGTCATAAGATGGGCTCCTAATCAAAGACTTTTGAGTCGTAAGATTGGATCATATGTGGCTTTTGAGTCGTAATATTGGCTCCTAAGTCAAAGACTTTCTCGTTGTAAGATTGACTTCTAAATCAAGGATGTATTTATTATGATGCATCTTCATTTAGTACAACTGGTTATAGAGTTTGTTAAATATTTTTAGTGTGATTGTGAGTGGAATATTGCGCTTTGAAATTGTTGCTACATTTGCATGTGATTGATTACTTTAAAGAAATTTATATAGATTCTCAAACTCTTGATGTTTCTGCGTGGAAGCTTTCATCAAATGACCTTTTTATTTTTTATTCTGCTTCGAATGTCCTGAGATTGATCAATCCATTAACGGCTTGGGAATCAATGATCAAATCTTCTTAAATCCCCACTCAATTTTTTTTAGGCAGATGGTCAATAAATTTAATGCTCTTGATGATAACCTTAAGGGTAAAGGATTTCAGGTGCCTGTTTGTGGTCTTCAAGGCCGGCCCTGACAATTTGGGGGGCCCTGGGTAACAATAAAAAATGGGCCCCCTAGCAACGAAAACAAATGCGTAAAATGCGTACACACAATGCATAACATAGCCAATCCATTTAATCTTTCTTGAGACATAGTCGACCGCAAATATGATCACCAATTTTAGTTTCCAAAAACTTATTTTGGCCGATGCTATAGTAACTGGAAGAGTAACCGAAATTCTATATGCAATGGAACTATTAGGGAAACGATCCAATACTTTAACAAATTCAAGAATTCCAATAGTTGACTTTCTTTCTTCTAGCATACATGACTGTAGCACTTGCAATTCAGAAAATAAATCATCAGCATTAATGTCAAACTTGTCTTTATATGTAAGAGCAACATGAAGAGTTATACAACAATCACGCAATTTCTTATCATCAAGTGAAAGCAGTTTTTTGGGATTAAACAAAAACCAAAAAATATTTTCAAATACATTTTATTGGTCAAATCTGCTCTCCAAAGATGAAATAGCCATGTCTACTATAACAAGAAAATAATTGTTCTTAAAAGATTCCAACGCAGATAATGAAATCTTTCCATGAGAAGTTTCATCCAATTGTTTCTTCCTCACAATTTTACGTTTTGAGGGGAAGCAAGCTCTTTGGCTAATATTATGGTAGATTGAAATCATTTCTCCCTATAAGTTATAAAGTAAGAAATCAACCCTTTTAAAGTCGCTACCGCAACATCAATCTGCATATCTTCGGAATGAAATTTTTTACAAATCAAGTCAATTTTTCTTAAAATATTATGCCATATAGTCATACCCAACAAAAACTCAAAATTTTCAAGGTCATTTGTTGCTAAGGATTCAGCTTCATTCCTAGTTTTAGCATCTTCACTTACTTTAGATAATTCAAGCAATGCCTTTGTTATCTCATTAGGTTGAGTAATTATAGTATTAACATTATAAACATGACTTTCCCATCTTGTTATGGACAATGACTTTAGAGTTAAGTTATGAACATACTCTTGTAAAATTTTCACTTTCTTTGTAGAACTAGCAAATGAAGTATACATGCATTGCATGATAAGACTCCTATTTCACATTTATGCATCATATTTTCTCATATTCTATTTGTAAAAATTATGCTTAACTCTTGTATTTTGATGAAAATTTGTATTTGTAGGACAAATGGATGATTTGAACAACTTGGATGTAAATTCGGTTGATTTTGAAGAATTCAAGAATTTTCCATAGAGATGGCATTTCCAGGAGATGTTTTTAACATAAGGCGTGGGCACGTCTTAACCAGCAGGATGTCAAATTGCATTTTCAACATAAGGCGTAGGCACGCCTTACCTGAAAGTGTATACTTGCGAGATTTTTACAAAGGAGACTCCTATCTTTCTCTCTCTAGGAGATTTGAAATTAGTGTTAATATATTTGGACTTTTATTAGAATAGTTTTAGATAAGGTCAAAGGGAGAGAGATATAAGGGGAGAAACTCAAAACAGAAAAAAAGGGACGCTATTATTTCTTTTCTGTCTTCTCTCTTTTCTCTTCCCACCCAAAAGTACTTTTGTAAAAAAAACTCCATGGAAGGCTAAACTCCGTTCTCCGATCGAAGAATAATTAAAGGCTTGGTTATTCCATATTTGTGAGATCTAAATTATTTTACTTGTTCTTCAATTCTTTATTATTCGTAAATCTCCCGTGTTTGATGCAATTACTGTTTTGATTGATTGAATGATATGGCCAATTGTTTAATTGTCAAAATAGTATAGTACCAATTAGAGCATTAAATCCGTAATTGTTTAACTGTTCTAATATTTGTGGTAAATAACATAGTTGATTACAAAAATAGGTTTTTTGTCTATGTTATGGAGGTATACGATCTAGTCTAAATGAACCTACATGTGTGTTTGTTGGCTAGAATTGGTGGTCTCTCTCTTTTTAATGATGTTGATAAATTAAATTCTACGATCGTATCTAGAATTGTTTATTGGCAAGAGAAGTAATCAGAGATCGTATCCTGATTATCGAATCAGTAAGGAGGGACAGGTTATTAGGTCGTACCAATAGCCATAACCAATTTAATATTGAATTGAAGAATTTATTATTGCATCTATGATCGAATATGAGAACCATGTCTAAAATTAGACTTTGATCGGATTCCTTGTCAATTATTAATCTTTAACACACTTCAATACTGTTTTAGTTAATTTAATTTTGTTCAATATCAATCATCAAAATCCCCCCATCTTTAGTTAATTTATTTTCAATTATCTTGCAAAAGAATACATCTCCATCAATCCCTGAGGATTCGACCTTGTTTCCACTATCACAAGTTTATAATTAGAACAAGTATTTGTATATTTGTTGGTTTCGACACCCAACATTGCACAACTCCAAAAATGAGACATCTTTAACACAAGAACAATGTGCCATATCACAAATTATCAAATTAAGAGAATGACAAGCACGTGGCATATAAAATACACTAGGATTTACTTCAAGAAATCTTGCTTGCACACCTTGATTTTTTTCCTTTCATATTAGAACCATTATCATAACCTTGCCCCCTAACGTCATCAAGTTCAAGCCCATAGGTTTGCAAAACACGTTGTAATTCATCAAAAAGTCATAATCCAGATGTATCATCCACCTTTATTATTTTCTATAAAATACTCCTCTATCTTTACTTGATACATTCGCACATCGAACTATCAAAGTCATCTGCTAATGGTAACTTGCATCTGATGTACAATCAAGTATCATAGAAAAATATTTTGCCTCTTAAAAATTTTCAATTATAGCACTTCGTACTTTAGACGCTAACAGAGAAATCAACTCACTTTGGATTTTATGACTTAGGTAATGATAATTAATCTCCTTATTTTGGATGCGTCTAAAATGTTCCGCATAACCAAATCAAATTCTGAAATTAATTCAAGCAACCCTAAATAATTACCATTATTATTTTGTAGAATTTTTCATTCTCACCAAGAAAAGTCAAATTACGTTTTGCAAGACATTTCACAATAGAAATAATTCTTATCAAAACCAATTTCCAATGTTCGTTCTCTTTTTTAATCTGTACTTGTACCTCTTTATCAATCGTTTCATTCTTTTTCATTCTAATTTGCAAATCAATCCAAGTTCGCGTGTTGTTAATATGTTCAATGTTGTTTAAGTCTTTCACTTAAATGTTTCTAATCATTAAGATCATCATTTGCAAGCAAACTAAGATTGTTAACTGATTTAAACAATTTGCAATAAAAACAATACACTTTGTTTGCTCCTTTCGAGTATACAAGCCATTTTCTTTCTTGATTCTCTCCATTTGGCAATTTTCTTGTGTAATAAGCATATGAAAAATGTCTATTATTTTAGAAAATAAGTGTATAATATGATTTATGTTTTGATCATTTATATAATTAAATTTATGTACGTCTTTGTATACATATAATAAATTAAAATATTTTCAAAAGTCCTTATCCTAATTTACGAGAGAATAGATTACACTAGCTAGTTATCGCCCTACCTTATACAACATTTGAATCTTCTTACATAAGTGCCCCCATCATATTATATTAGGTTAATATATGATACATATGAGTTAGTTATAACTATAACATTCAAAATGTTGTTGTCTTATATAAAGTTAGTACTCATAGTAATATACTAATATATACAGTTATCATTAGTTTTAATAATAATAATAACAATAATAACAATAATAATAATAATAATAATAATAATAATAATAATAATAATAATAATTAGAAGTGCTTTTAAAATATTAATGGGGTGTTTGCGTTTACTTTTTCTAAGTGATTTTCAACTTATAACTTGAGAAAAACTATTTTGTAGTGTTTGCAAAGTCAGCTTCTGCTCTAAAAAAAGTGCTTCCAATGTAAAAGCTAAAAGCAGAATTTTAATGTTTTTTTCTCTACTCAATGACAATTTTGTAAATAATATGATACATTTTAAAAGACATAAGTGATTTTATATCAAACACTCAAACTTCCACTTTTTTTAGAAATCATTTTTTTACAAACACTACCTACTTTTTTTTCACATAAGTGATTTTTATAGAATCTCTAATCTTAATCATTTTTCCAAAAGCAATCGCAAACACCCCCTAAGACACCTCATGATTGAAGCATCCACCACCAAAGCCACATATTACCACTTAATTACCTTCATTTTTTACTCAATGAAGAATGAATAAGAATCACATTTCTTTTTCTGAGTCCCACATTGAGAAAAAAACAAAACCAACCTATTGTTAAATCTATAAATAGAACAAGTCTTTTCTTTTATGGAAATATGAGATAAGGAAATACATTCTAAAGATATGTCGGTATTTATAACGGGATTCTTTTAATTTGGATATCGTTACTAGTTTATTTTCAAAGGACGTTCGAAGGTCTGGGATGTTCAACGGTGTTTGGAGGTTTGGTATTTTTAGGAGTTTTTTAGTTTTTGTTTTAATAATTTCCTTTTCTTATTTTTGTAATTTATCTAGATTTAGAAATTAAATTATATTATTAATTTATGTTAAGTACGTGTTAGATAGAATCCATATTAGTTAATGTAATAATATTATATATTTGTTAATTTTATTAGTAATTCAAGTTAACGAATAAATAGTCCTTTCAATTTACGACTATAATATGTAGTAATTTGACATTTGTATTTACAGTTATATTATTTAACTGTATGAATTTTGCTAGACTTCTTCGGTCATCGGAATACATGTTATAGATAAAAACTTTGGAAAATTATATAAAATTATTTGCTAGGAATTTCTCAAGATATTATACCAATTATACCATGTGATTTAATGAGCTTATGGTAAAATTTGAAGATGTTTCGCTGAGTTTATGATATTTAATGAATTTTATAAGATAAGGTGATTTTAGTCTTATAGTAGTCAATTTTAATCGTAGAAAATGATTTCTACAAATTTATACCCTTTGATTCTTTTAAAACTGTTTTAATATGATAAATATAATAAGTTAAGATAAAAAGAAGAATAATAAAGAAAGCTATAATACTAAAGGTCTCAAATCGACAAGTGCAGTACGAATTGGACAGGACAACCTTAGAGCTTCTTCAGAATTTATCAGCCAAAGAACATCAACTTCAGTCAAAGAAAGTCTACATGAAAAGTGGGTAACTGAGTGGCCTTTATACTACTATGTTTGTACTATGATTTGTATGTTCCTGTTCGGGCATATGATTACTCTCAAGTCGTAAGCTGAGGTTTTAAGTAAGGATTTTGAGTCGTAAGATTGACTCCCAAGTCGAAAGCTTTCGTGTTGTAAGATTAGCTCTTAAATGATCTTAGCAATATAGCTTTAAGTCATAAGATGGGCTCCTAATCAAAGACTTTTGAGTCGTAAGATTGGATCATATGTGGCTTTTGAGTCGTCATATTGGCTCCTAAGTCAAAGACTTTCTCGTTGTAAGATTGACTTCTAAATCAAGGATGTATTTATTATGATGCATCTTCATTTAGTACAACTGGTTATAGAGTTTGTTAAATATTTTTAGTGTGATTGTGAGTGGAATATTGCGCTTTGAAATTGTTGCTACATTTGCATGTGATTGATTACTTTAAAGAAATTTATATGGATTCTCAAACTCTTGATGTTTCTGCGTGGAAGCTTTCATCAAATGACCTTTTTATTTTTTATTCTGCTTCGAATGTCCTGAGATTGATCAATCCATTAACGGCTTGGGAATCAATGATCAAATCTTCTTAAATCCCCACTCAATTTTTTTTAGGCAGATGGTCAATAAATTTAATGCTCTTGATGATAACCTTAAGGGTAAAGGATTTCAGGTGCCTGTTTGTGGTCTTCAAGGCCGGCCCTGACAATTTGGGGGGCCCTGGGTAACAATAAAAAATGGGCCCCCTAGCAACGAAAACAAATGCGTAAAATGCGTACACACAATGCATAACATAGCCAATCCATTTAATCTTTCTTGAGACATAGTCGACCGCAAATATGATCACCAATTTTAGTTTCCAAAAACTTCTTTTGGCCGATGCTATAGTAACTGGAAGAGTAACCGAAATTCTATATGCAATGGAACTATTAGGGAAACGATCCAATACTTTAACAAATTCAAGAATTCCAATAGTTGACTTTCTTTCTTCTGGCATACATGACTGTAGCACTTGCAATTCAGAAAATAAATCATCAGCATTAATGTCAAACTTGTCTTTATATGTAAGAGCAACATGAAGAGTTATACAACAATCACGCAATTTCTTATCATCAAGTGAAAGCAGTTTTTTGGGATTAAACAAAAACCAAAAAATATTTTCAAATACATTTTATTGGTCAAATCTGCTCTCCAAAGATGAAATAGCCATGTCTACTATAACAAGAAAATAATTGTTCTTAAAAGATTCCAACGCAGATAATGAAATCTTTCCATGAGAAGTTTCATCCAATTGTTTCTTCCTCACAATTTTACGTTTTGAGGGGAAGCAAGCTCTTGGTAGATTGAAATCATTTCTCCCTATAAGTTATAAAGTAAGAAATCAACCCTTTTAAAGTCGCTATCGCAACATCAATCTGCATATCTTCGGAATGAATTTTTTTTACAAATCAAGTCAATTTTTCTTAAAATATTATACCATATAGTCATACCCAACAAAAACTCAAAATTTTCAAGGTCATTTGTTGCTAAGGATTCAGCTTCATTCCTAGTTTTAGCATCTTCACTTACTTTAGATAATTCAAGCAATGCCTTTGTTATCTCATTAGGTTGAGTAATTATAGTATTAACATTATAAACATGACTTTCCCATCTTGTTGTGGACAATGACTTTAGAGTTAAGTTATGAACATACTCTTGTAAAATTTTCCATTTCTTTGTAGAACTAGCAAATGAAGTATACATGTGTTGCATGATAAGACTCATATTTCACATTTATGCATCATATTTTCTCATATTCTATTTGTAAAAATTATGCTTAACTCTTGTATTTTGATGAAAATTTGTATTTGTAGGATAAATGGATGATTTGAACAACTTGGATGTAAATTCGGTTGATTTTGAAGAATTCAAGAATTTTCCATAGAGATGGCATTTCCAGGAGATGTTTTTAACATAAGGCGTGGGCACGCCTTAACCAGCAGGATGTCAAATTGCGTTTTGAACATAAGGCGTGGGCACGCCTTACCTGAAAGTGTATACCTGCGGGATTTTTACAAAGGAGACTCCTATCTTTCTCTCTCCAGGAGATTTGAAATTAGTGTTAATATATTTGGACTTTTATTAGAATAGTTTTAGATAAGGTCAAAGGGAGAGAGATATAAGGGGAGAAACTCAAAATAGAAAAAAAGGGACGCTATTATTTCTTTTCTGTCTTCTCTCTTTTCTCTTCCCACCCAAAAGTACTTTTGTAAAAAAAACTCCACGGAAGGCTGAACTCCGTTCTCCGATCGAAGAATAATTAAAGGCTTGGTTCTTCCATATTTGTGAGATCTAAACTGTTTTACTTGTTCTTCAATTCTTTATTATTCGTATATCTCCCGTGTTTGATGCAATTATTGTTTTGATTGATTGAATGATATGGCCAATTGTTTAATTGTCAAAATAGTATAATACCAATTAGAGCATTAAATCCGTAATTGTTTAACTGTTCTAATATTTGTGGTAAATAACATAGTTGATTACAAAAATAGGTTTTTTGTCTATGTTATGGAGGTATACGATCTAGTCTAAATGAACCTACATGTGTGTTTGTTGGCTAGAATTGGTGGTCTCTCTCTTTTTAATGATGTTGATAAATTAAATTCTACGATGGTATCTAGAATTGTTTATTGGCAAGAGAAGTAATCAGAGATCGTATCCTGATTATCGAATCAGTAAGGAGGGATAGGTTATTAGGTCGTACCAATAGCCATAACCAATTTAATATTGAATTGAAGAATTTATTATTGCATCTATGATCGAATATGAGAACCATGTCTAAAACTAGACTTTGATCGGATTCCTTGTCAATTATTAATCTTTAACACACTTCAATACTGTTTTAGTTAATTTAATTTTGTTCAATATCAATCATTAAAATCCCCCCATCTTTAGTTAATTTATTTTCAATTATCTTGCAAAAGAATACATCTCCATCAATCCCTGAGGACAGTGACGGACGCACGTAAGGGCCAAGGGGGGCACTGGGCCCTCCTGACCCCGTTATAATGTGCTATTATATATGTTGGTCTCATCATAATGTGCTATTATATATGAATTTTTTTTTTATTTTAATACAACTTAATTAAATAAAATAAATACTAATATAGTTTAATTTAAATTAGATGGATGTATTATTCTCTATAAGCAACAAAGGTAAAGATGTTAAAAAATATAATGAATATAGAGACATTATATCATTTTTCTTCTTTTCGTAATTAAAATAATTTATTTATCTTATCTAAATTGGTAGTAATTTTCTAGTTTTATTTATAGAGTTAACAATTGTTGAGGCTCATGGACATATTTAGGGTGCACACAACGGTAGTCCTCCTTTTAAATTTTTTAAAATATTAATTTTTAATGTAATTTATCCAGTATTTTAAGTTTAGAGCCAAATTTTAATTTGATTTCTAGCCTACAAAATTTGTCTCATATTTGGAAAAAAATTGACATATAACCTTATAGCATAGTAAAATTTTTTTTTAAAAAAATCACCCCGTGAAATGAACTCCTAGATCCGTCTATAAATGGGCCCCCCTCGACTGAATTTCTGGGTCCGTCACTACCTGAGGATTCGACCTTGTTTCCACTATCACAAGTTTATAATTAGAACAAGTATTTGTATATTTGTTGGTTTCGACACCCAACATTGCACAACTCCAAAAATGAGACATCTTTAACACAAGAACAATGTGCCATATCACAAATTATCAAATTAAGAGAATGACAAGCACGTGGCATATAAAATACTCTAGGATTTACTTCAAGAAATCTTGCTTGCACACCTTGATTTTTTTTCCTTTCAAATTAGAACCATTATCATAACCTTGCCCCCTAACGTCATCAAGTTCAAGCCCATAGGTTTGCAAAACACGTTGTAATTCATCAAAAAGTCATAATCCAGATGTATCATCCACCTTTATTATCTCTATAAAATACTCCTCTATCTTTACTTGATACATTCACACATCGAACTATCAAAGTCATCTGCTCATGGTAACTTGCATCTGATGTACAATCAAGTATCATAGAAAAATATTTTGCCTCTTTAAAATTTTCAATTATAGCACTTCGTACTTTAGACGCTAACAGAGAAATCAACTCATTTTGGATTTTATGACTTAGGTAATGATAATGAATCTTCTTCTTTTGAATGCGTCTAAAATGTTCCGCATAACCAAATCAAATTCTGAAATTAATTCAAGCAACCCTAAATAATTACCATTATTATTTTATAGAATTTTTTCATTCTCACCAAGAAAAGTCAAATTACGTTTAGCAAGACATTTCACAATAGAAATAATTCTTATCAACTTCCAATTTCCAATGTTCGTTCTCTTTTTTAATCTGTACTTGTACCTCTTTATCAATCGTTTCATTCTTTTTCATTCTAATTTGCAAATTAATCCAAGTTCGCGTGTTGTTAATATGTTCAATGTTGTTTAAGTCTTTCACTTAAATGTTTCCAATCATTAAGATCATCATTTGCAAGCAAACTAAGATTGTTAACTGATTTAAACAATTTGCAATAAAAATAATACACTTTGTTTGCTCCTTTCGAGTATACAAGCCATTTTCTTTCTTGATTCTCTCCATTTGGCAATTTTCTTGTGTAATAAGCATATGAAAAATGTCTATTAAGTCCATCAGTACCAAATACAAGATTATTTTCTCTTACAGGGCCCTTCTCAATCAAAATATATCTTGTTTTATTATCAATGTTATCCCAAGTTCTAGGATCAT
Source organism: Ajuga chamaepitys (assembly GCA_958295605.1). Classification (NCBI taxonomy): domain Eukaryota; kingdom Viridiplantae; phylum Streptophyta; class Magnoliopsida; order Lamiales; family Lamiaceae; genus Ajuga; species Ajuga chamaepitys. Next base: position 5,846,201 of record OY282504.1, read on the forward strand.
ATATATCTAAAATATCACCAACTTCATTTTTCTCTAACTCAATTTCATTCTCATTCATATTACCAACATCTTCATTCAAATAAGTATGTTCACTTTCGGTTGATTCTTACTTATTCAGTTTATTGTCACTCTCCATTATATTGTCAAGTTCTTCATTCAATTCATAATTATCAGTTTTATTAGACTCTTCTTGGTCATTTGTTAGATGTTCATTTAGTCCATCTTCATTAATCACATCAACATAATCTCCAATTGAAGAATTCGGTTTCAAAAACTTATCAAGAGCACCTTTTTTTTAGATTTAATAATCTCTTCTGATTGTTTTATTTTCTTTCTTTTCTGATATACGGACATATGTTTTTTCATGATTATAAGAATTAAAAAGACACGCAATAATCCTTCTCCAAGCAGTAAAAGCAAAGATTAAGTTCAAAAGCAATACAACCTAATTTCACGAATTCACAATTTAAGGAAGACACTCCGTCGCTCGGTGGTTGTTACTCTACGCGCGTCTAAACAGTTAAACATTCAAAAAATGAAACAAAAGTTACGCAGGATATTACTATTAGACATAGAGAAACAGTATTTTGAACAAAAAAATCAATTTTGAATTAATAATTTTCTTAAAAAAATGAACCTCAAAGTCAACAGCAGCACTGGAACAAAAGCCGAGCAGCGTGATCGACGGCTCGCGGGGTGAAGATGTCGTGAAAGATTATGTGAGAAATCAGCGAAATAGATGATGAAATTGGTTGAATCAGTAAAATCAGTAGCACACACAACAATTTGAATTGTGAAATATAAAGAACAAAGATTGATGATTGTTGTCTGTTGAGATTTGAGAGTTGAAAAAAATATTTTTCAAATTTGCGAAATTGCCAAGTGACAATGGATAGTTGAATTGCAACAAAAATTGGGACTTTCTCACTTCCTAAATATGAAGTCGTAGAGATGACCTTTCAAATTTTCATTTCTTTTTCGTTTTCTTTTTACTTTTTTAAACATTAAATATGATAGTAAATGATTAATCTGATGAGTTTGGAAGTTGGAACATATATGGTGGGCTTAGAGCTTACTAGTTTTATTTTCATGTATTGGGCCCATATAAATTAAATAAATAAAAAATTATATATATGTATATATATACACACTACATACCTAAAAAAATTGGGCACCCTAAAATTTTGGGCCCTAGGCCGTCGCCCTTCCGGCATGGGCTCAGGGCCACCCCTGGTGGTCTTCAATCTTTGGTTCCACGAAATAATGTATGGAGATGTTTATGTTCGACGGAGATCGATAAGTACAAATCAGTTCCATCATTAATTCAGAGTTGCATTATCCGGTGTTAGTAGGACTAAGAAAATCAAACTTGGAAAAACACTTTGCATACTGTAAACTTAAAAGGGACTTATGACTATAGTGTTTTCTTGTTTCAGTCATGGGTTTTTGGATTTGTATTGTCTGAGTCTTGGTTTTTTATGTCTGTTTTAGTTATTTTATTTAGTGTAGACTCGAGGTTGTTGCTTGTATTGATCCTCTAGGGTCTAATACTCTGTATGTTTTCGACGATGTAGTACCATTGTTTGGTGTTTCTATGGATATATAGCTTCTCCGACTACCGTACAAGGAGTCATGGTGTTCGAGCTGATTTGATTCATTGGAGTGTTAGTTGGTGCATATCTATATTTTTGTGGCTTCTTTAATTGTTGCAAAAGTATTGAGAACTACTTTGATTCGGTAGGTTCCATCCATGAGAATTGTAGCATCTACCCGTTATTATCAATTTTACATAACTTATATATGGTGTTGCAATGGATTGTGATAAGAAGCATATTTCATATTTTATATATCATATTTCCTCATATTCTTTATGTAGAAGTATGCTTAACTCTTCTTGTGGATAGATTGACAAAGTCAGCACACTTCTTGCCAATCAAGATAACTTACTCAACGGAACAGTTGGCTCAGTTGTACGTTAAGGAGGTGGTCAGATTACATGGAGTCCCGAAGACGATCATCTCTGATAGAGATAGCCGATTCACTTCTCATTTTTCGGGGTGTGTCCAGAAGGCTCTTGGAACAAAGTTTCATTTTAGTACTGCTTTTCACCCTCAGACGGACGGACAAACAGAGCGGACGAATCGAACCTTGGAAGATATGCTTCGAGCTTGCACCTTGGACTTTAAAGGGAGTTGGTGCAAATATTTGTGCTTAGCCGAATTCGCCTATAACAACGGCTACCAGTCCAATATTGAGATGGCACCTTACGAAGCCTTATATGGCAGAAAGTGCAGATCGCCTATTTGTTGGCATGAGCTTGGAGAGAAGAAGGATTTGGAGTCGGAGATAGGACGAAATACCAAGATTATAGATGAAACAACTGAGGTCATTAGAATTATTCGTCAGAGAATTAAAACAACTCAAAGCCGACAGAAAAGTTATGCTGATATTCGTAGAAGGCCTCTTGAGTTTGAAGTGGGAGATGCAATGTTTATCATAATAGCTCCAATGAAGGGAGTGATGAGATTTGGTAAGAAAGGGAAGCTTAGTCCATGTTGGACTGTATGTTATCACGAAGAGAGTTGGGAAGGTAGCCTACGAATTAGATTTGCCTCAAGAGATGTCGGCCATCCATAATGTCTTTCATGTCTCGATGTTTAAAAAGTATATTCCATATCCAAGTCATGTGGTTGGTTCAACCACAAACGGTGCAAATTCAAGAAGACTTGAGCTACGAAAGTAAACCTATCAAAATAGTAACCCAAGAAGTTAAGAGATTGAGAAACAGGGAGATACCACTTGTTAGAGTAATCTGGCAAGATCATAAGTTTGAAGAAGAAACTTGGGAACGTGAGGAAGATATGAAAGAGAAATACCCTGAGTTATTCTAAGTTTCGAGGACGAAACTTTTATAAGGTAAGGGGAATTGTAACATCCCGATTTTTTTTAGACATGCACATATGTGATCAACATTTTATTATGCATTTTAGTGTGATATGTGTGATACTTGAATTGATTTTATGTGTCTCTATGTGTTGTATAAGATTATTTTAGAACATTAGTAATGTAGGAAATCTTTTTATAAATTATTAAAAGTTATCCATTTTTATAAATTTGGGAGATAATATATTATGTTAATAAAGAAATAGAAGAAAAATAATTAGGAATCTTCCGAATAGCAGGATTTGTATCTTCCCTAATTATAAATACTTAACTCCGTATCCCTTATGTCAACAATACATAGCCGTATACAAAAAGAAGAAAAAAAAAAAAAAAAAAAAAAAAAAAAAAAAAAAAAAGATCTCCAATATAGGAGGTTATCACTGAACGTCTAGGAAACCGTCAGTTGTCTAGCAGGTAAGCTTGAACTTTTGTATGTGTTGATAGTATGTGATTTCAGAAGTATATTAAAGGATTGATGTGACAGATGTGTCTAGTGGTTCAATTGTTTATTAGATAATTCTAGTATGAATTCACAAACTGAATGGGACAACTAGCTAGACTAGGTAACAGGTTTCTGGTAATTATTTGATAAGCATATTTATATTGCGTTGAGCATTGGAGAAATATGGTTCGGGGACGAAGCAGGTGAAAGTTGGTGGGCATGTGACGCCCGGGACCGACGAGAGCGGGGAGTGATCGCCGTTGCAATAAGAGAAGAAGGCACGGACAATGAGCGGCTCCTGACAGGCCTCTAGTTGAAGGGAGACATGAATGAACCGATCCCGCACCCGAAAAAAAGGGTATCCTGAGACTGCGCGGGTATGGGACCGTATAGTCGACTTTGAGGGACATTCCGAGACTATGTAGGTATGGGACTGCATAAGTTGAAGAGGGCTTAAAGTATTGATTAGTGCTACTCATGCCACCAAGGTGCATCTTCTTTTCTAGTGCCCATTCTGAAAGAACTCTAAGGTCAAGCGTGCTTGGCCTGGGAACAAATCTGTCTGGAATCAGCCTTTAACTTTAACTACACAGTTCTAGATCTTTGTCTCGGCTACGCGTGACAACTTGAATCACTCAAATCGGACATCGGATATGGAAGTTACAGTTGAAATACGAAAACTGCATGAAACAGGCTATGCGCGCAAAAAACCGGCTGCGAACTTGATGATCTTCAGTTTGACCTTGACTCCGATCCATTTTGGGCCTGTTTGGGCCTCGGGATACAGGTCGGAGTATGAAAATGGATGCGAACGATCTTCTAAATTATTCCGAGTTTCCTAACTTTCAAAATAAGACTCCAAAACACCCAATAGCGCATCAAATCATATTAAAAAGGAAAAAAAACCCGGAAAAGTGCAAGAAAAATGGTAATTTCACGATCATCATAATGCTACTAGGGTTCAATCCTTCATGTCAATTACGGATCATGAATTCATGTTAGGAGATTAAATACTAAATTGATTCATCATTTCAAAATAATAAACAACTCCCATGTAAATAATATTGAATCTACAAATACTTAAATTAAACAAGAAAAAAATAAATCACATAGTCTCACAAAAATATAATTGATATAATCAACCCTTGAATCAGAAAATAACCTTAATTAATGATAGAGTAATCCAAGGTCTTCAACACACACTAGAGAAGAAAAGATGAAAAACTAGAAAAAAAAATTAGAGAATGTAACGTGAAATTTTAGGGACAGGAGAGAGCGAGAGAGCGTGTGTTGGAATACTGATCCAGTTTGTGTAGTGCCTCCTTGTAACACCCAAAACCAAAAGCAACAGACTTCCCTGTTGGCCCTTTAGCTAATTTACTATAAAGGGTTATTCCAATTCTATTTTAAAGGTTTTCAAGTCAAGTTCTTTATCCAAATGTTAAGACTGATAAACTTTCAAGAGACAAAATATTTTACTTAATTTTACAGGAGGAGCTATCAAGGGCCGAGCTCACTCGTACACTTGTTCGGTATATGAAAGAAGGTACCATAGATAAAATATATTAAAATGTAGTTTTAGCTTTGTTAGTACACAAGTCGAATTCGTTTTAGGAAATACGGGTAGAATTTTACAACGAATAAACGTGTAGAGTACTCAAAATATTCAGAAATCCTTACCATAAATATTTAGTATGATTTTCGGAATAAACGAGAAAGGGATTACACTAAGTTATTTTTCTACTTGATATAATATTTGGACCTTGTTACATAATTCCCTATTATATTAGAACAAGTATTTGTCTTTGTTAGTTTTTTTCTTTGGTCCTTCTTTTCGCTCACGCTTGGGTTGAGGCTGGTCTTTTGACTAAACGTTTTATATTTGTGTTTCGTGTTTCTATTATGGAAATCCCTTTCATTGAAAGGGGAAAAAAAAGTTAAATATATGAGGGAAATGATAATTTTGGGGGATTTTATTAGTCCCTTAGAAACAAAAATATCATATCTATGATATGTGAATTGTACTATTGGCTTTTATTACTAATTATATTACAGTATACTCTCTCCGATCCAAAATACGATTTACTTTGAAAAAAATAACTATGTCCAAAATAAGTCATTTCACTAAAAAAAAAAAATCACTATTTTTCCAATATCACCCTATACATATGCCAACAATAATCTATGGTATGAGAGAAGAGAGTGAACACAAAATATAGGTAAGGAAAGATATATTAAGAAGTGAAAAAAAGGAATTTGAGTGAAAGAGATAGATTGCATAGAGATATATGTTTTCATTCCAACAATTCTTAATTTTTCATAAGTTAAAAATGACTAGTATTTTAAAACCGGAGGCCACGATAAGTTTTTTAGATCTAATCTTCATGACTTATCTATCCCATGAGGAAATAAATCTTCAACACTTATACTCAAGTTACTAGATAAGTCTTCAATAACTTTGTAAAGTTACTATACTAAATATGGTTTATGAAAGGGGAATTTGACTTCTATAATATAACAATAATAGTAATGGAAGTTATTAAAGAACATTCAATGAGCTGTGGAACTTTACAAGTTGAACAACCCTACTCCGGAGGGAGAGAAGAAAAAATAAGTAGATCAACCCAATCTTAAAATACCGTACTTCAAACTTTAAAATGAAATTGATAATGTTGACCAATCTTCTAACAATTTTAACATTATGTTCCGTTTGATAAAAATTGAAATGAGTTGCAGATTGCAAATCTACGTTTCGATCCGAGAAAATGATCCAAACTTCCTATAGAACTATATATAGACCAAAATTCTTTCTATAATATTTGGTTGCTAATTCGTCACAAATTAAATATTAATGATATAAAAGAACTTAACTTTTTGTACAATTTATGTCTATTTCATTGTTATTTAGTGTCTCATATTATTCGTCATTACATTTCTATTAAAAAAAATTGTATATCTTGTAATAATTGGTAGATTGTGTGAATAGAACCTTATATAGTTGTCCATAGTAATTACAAGAGAATATTACATCATATAGAATTGAACTTCAATTACACGTAAATCCAATAATCGACCTCATTGACTAGCACCAAATTAAAAAAGACACATTCGTTTTAAGGAAATAGTAAAGAGAATTTTGCACTTTTGGTCCCACAGGACACGCACCTGTTTCAAAATGGTCCCAGCCCTGGCACTTTTGACCCCATTGGATTCAAATGTTGCAAGTTCAGTCCCAAACGACAATTTTTTGCATAAATGTTCCAAAATTTTGGCAAAAATGGTCCCAAAATTTTTCAATCGTTAGTGTGACGTCATAACTTCAAGATTTTTGCAGTTTTGGTCCCAATGGACACACTTTATTGCATTTTGGTCCCAACTCTCTCACTTTTGACCCCGTTAAACTTAAAACAAATTTAAAAACTGTAAAATAATTTCAAAAATCAGAAATTATTGTAAAAATAAATACAAAATTTAATTCTAAAAATTATTTAAAATATCATAAAGTAAATGAAAATATTAAATTTAGAAAAATCAGTTTTCGAAAAATTCAAATTTTTATAAAATTTTAAAAAATGAAAATTTTAAGTTGTCTTAAAATTTAAAATTTTTTGAATTAAAAAAAAATAAAAAAAAATCTACTCATTTTATACAATTAGATTTTCTTAAAAAAATATTTTCTAAATTCTAAATAATTTTATACAAAGCTAATATCACTTAGCTCATTTTTCTTACCTCGTCTTACTTAACTCGAATTCCTTGCCTAATCATATTTATTTTTGGTGCTTTTGTCAACCAATATGGCCCGAAATTGTTGACCCGGATCCACGTCCGATAAATGACGTCAACAATAGTTTCTTATAATATTCCTCTTCGGCTCTTACCCAATCAAAAATAGGGTTTCTTAATGACTTATTTATTGTTTTCTCTTTTAATAGTTGGATTTCTTGTACAAAGAAAAAAAGAGTTCAAATAGCTTGGTGACTGTGGTTCAGATTTTTTCTTTTTCTTGTTTTTAAAAAGAACTTCTCCCAAATATTTATAACACAAATAATTTTTTCATCTCTAATATGTTTTTATGTACTCTCTCCATCACGGCTTATTTTGCACAAGTTACCTGACACGGATGTTAAGAAAAACTAGATTTTGCTTTTTCTTTAACATTTTTAAAGGTGGAGATTGAGTTGTGAGATTTTGAGGGTGGAGATTGTGGGAGAAGTTTCCGTTTTTGGAGTATGCAAAATAAGGAGGGACGGTCGAAAATGAAAAGTGTGCAAAGTAAGCCGGAACGCAGGTAGTATAATATAATATAGCAAAATATTTATTTTACACGATTTATAACTTGGCACACATATTGCATACTTGGCACACTATTGTAGGACAATAGAAAAAAACAAGAAAGAGAGGCGCATCAAATAAGGGTTATCTTATTCATCAGATCCCTTTATATAGGGTGCCAAAATACAAGGGTTCCACCATGACATAATATTTGGTGAATACCTAAATTGCCCTTCATCAATTATTTTTTACGAAGGCACACTAATTATGAATTTTTTCTACATATTTTTTTTAGTCACTTTGGGATTAATTAGCAAAAAAATCAAGTAATTAACATCTCCGCGATATACCGCCACCGTCTGCCAGCTCCGTCACGACCAGCACCGAGGAATATGAACTTGTATCGATACAAAAGATGATGAATAAGAGCACATCTCTATTAAATATGTAATATATGTGATGTAATGTTTCAGATAATGATAATAATTTTTATATGCGAAGTAACTTATGTCCATATAATGTGGTCACCTAGATATATGGAAGAAAATAGGAGCGACTTGTTTTTCTTTATTTAGGAAAGGAAATGTAAAATAATTTGTACTACATGCAACAGTTGAAAATCACATATAGACATGCCCAATCCTAGCTAAAATATATTGTACTTGAAATCAACTTGGTTTTAGGAGAAATACTTTTCAAATGTAGCAAAAAAGAAAAGTATAAATAGGGGCTGTTTCAAGACATTTTGTACACAACAAATTGAGCAGAGCATAGTATTTGTCCAAATTAAGTCTCCCAATGGCTAATAATTATAACCATGCTTCTTCTGCTTCTTTCCTCATTGCTCTCGTCCTCTTGGCCGCCACAAATCCACTAGCTCACGGCCAATTATTACCAATTTTAAGCGGCGTAAATGTCGGCGGCAGAATTTGTTGCACAGCCACCGGGAATTGTGTTGCAGGCAGCCCGGGCATTCCTGAGGTGAATGTAACAGTGAATTGTACCAATATTCTTGGCACTTCAGCGCAGGTTGGCCAAGCCACCACTGGTGTCGATGGAAGCTTTCTTATTAGTATTCGTAATATACTAACCGTATTAGGGTTTATCCTCAATCCCCGCCAACCAACTCCATGCACCGCCATTGTTAATCTTCCACTCAACCAAACGGTCTGCCCCATTTTGTCCACCCTCAATGGCACTCTTGTCAGCGCACTTCAAACTGTTGATACTGTAGGATCGACTCTGATTACTACATTGGCAGGACTTGTTAACATTAATGCAACCGTGGGTCTGAGGGTCTAATTGCATGTCGTCATCAATCTTTGTCGACTCATGATTCTTCTCCACTTTTTCATCACAAGCATATGTATTGTACTACTTCTGAATAAGCTAGCATGTTGTGTATCATGCAAATTACTGTAGCTTTCTTTTGGCCCCATATCATTTACGCATATGTATTCTCGACTTAAATAACTAATGGAGAAGATTCACTATTACTATATCTCAGTTCTGCCTTTTGTTTGTATTAGTACTGGGATTGCTAATTATTTATAATTAATTCATAGTTTTGTTTGTACTAGTACTACTGTCTACAAGCTAAGCGAGAGATAATGACACAGGCACAATATATGTAGTTACAATTGATGAAACAAAGACATTTAAATCCCGATTATGATAAATACAAATTGATCAAAATGTACATCTGCTAAACAAAATTTGTCTTTTGAGAGTTTGTCGCATATATATCAATAAAGATAAAGTCGTCACTAATTACGGAAAATATATAAAAAAAAATCTCTAACTATTTCTTAATTACAAAACTACCCAACTAAAAATCATTTAAAACAAAATGAGCACGGTCTGAAAAATAATGCCTAGATTACACCTAACTTAAAACCATGATATCCAACTAGTACTAGTAGCTAAAAATCAAAATCGCTCTATTTTCTACCAGTTACACTGCATGTGTCCGTGTACTTAATAGCTCATGGAAAGCAAAGTCGTATTCCACTGAAATTGGCGAAGGAATACCAGTCAAAGTGCTATTTTTATCCTGAATATTTCGTTTTAAACTATAAGTAAACTAAAAAACTAAAATAAGATAACTACGATAAATCATCCAACATAACAAACATATTCTAGGAAATCAATTTCAATTATGCTTTTTTAACAGTAAATTTTTTGTCTCAATAAAACAAACAAATAGTATTATACTAATATACTTTTATTAAAATAAAGATGGGCAGTACAATCTCTACAAGATCCTGTAATACTTCTCTTCAATAACTTGACCCCTTCAAATTCGGAGTCGACTGTGATCCTCATCGATTCTAGACTTTGGCTTGAATAATATTAATCACAAGGGCTAGAAGCTTGACTATCGATAAATGATAATCTTGGATGAATATGAATATTTGACAAACAGCCTCAAAGATCATGATAAATACCGAAGAACGCCTTTGAAGAAAGGTTGATTTATCGTGGTTGTCTCCGAAGAAAGACGATGAACTTTGATGAACGCCGAAGAACAAGGATGAATATCGAAAAACGTTGAAATTGCCTTTGCTCTGGAATTCGTTACTTTGTAGTGATCCATATATTTCTCAATATTCATTAAATGATTAATTCTGTAGTGAAAAATGGTTACTTGTGATATCTCATTTTGAGAATATTTCCACGACTTAATGTCAAGTTTATCCTGCTTTTTCATGGGTAGATATTTCGTGATTCTAAATATCATCTGAGGATAAGTATGAAATTCTCACCGGAACCAGCATATCATTTGCAACTTCTACACACCAAAGTTGATTGAAGAAAGCGCCGTAGTATTCAATAAATGAAGTATGCAAATTCAAGATGAAATTAAATAATCTATTTCATTTTCTTTAATTAAGTACGTAAGAAAATATGAAAATTTTAAACGCTATACTCTTTCCTATAGTCGAAATGTTGAAAAAAAAAACAAACAAACAGAGGAGAAGAAGAAGAAGAAGAAGAAGATCACGATAGAAGTTAGCTATATCAATAAGGTGAAAAGGAAGAAGAGAAAATTAAACCCTATTACAAATTAATCGGGATCTTCTATTTTTAATGATGCAACATTTTCTTCGGCATTTGCACTATTGAAAGACACATGCAAATATGACATAAGTAATATATCAGTAGTGATTATGTGTCATTCAACTATGATGCAATTAGTGTAATAGATATTACACTAGCTATTTGAAGTAGATACTCCTAACTGATCTATTTCCAATAGTATATATGTACAAAGTTACTCTAATGTTTTAATGAGATTTCATCTTTTGATGGGAGGTGGAAGGAATTTCAGAGTGGTCTAGGGTTAACACGGGGAGTTCCTCGCCGTTGATGGCCCTTCTCTCCAAATAAGATTCTCTACTATTTGATATGGTTCATGATAACCATGCATTATGAAATGCCATATAAAACATCAATCGGAATAGAGAAACCAGACTCCCATCTCGCAAGCTTGTTTATTGTTGCCCTAGAATAAACAAGAGAGCAAAAAGGAAGGGGGAAATGGGAAGACATATAAGAATTTTTAATTACTCTACATGTTCCTAATTACCAGACTTTGTAGGAGGCCAGTCTACCCCGAATTATTTTCGAGTCCCAGTCTGCGTTCATCCGAGTGGGCATATAACTAATAATATCCTTGTTGCCTACGACTTGCACCATTATATGAAAAATAAATGTGTTGGATGCTAGGGGCTTATATCCATTAAATTTGACATGAGTAAGAGGTGTCTCTCCTAAACTTATTTTGAACATTTTATAAGCTCCAACATTTTATAAGTTGTTTCAAGAGCTTATAAGATGTAATTTTTAAGGAGCTTATAAGTTAACAAAGTGTTTGAATAAAAAAACTTATAAGCTTGTAATAAAAATATAGTGATTTAGCTATAAATTTGGGTCTAATTTAAAAATTAATATTAAACACACATTTTGATTAGTGTATGTAGTGTGTGAAGTGTGTATATTGTGTGAATTGTGTGTAGTGTGTGAAGTATGTGTATAGTGTGTGTAGTGAGTGAAATGTGTGTAGTGTGTGAAATTGTGTGTGTAGTGTGTGTAATTGTGTGAATTGCGTGTGGAATTTGAGTGTAATAATTAAGATCTTAAAAAATAAGATATAGCAACTTATTTTTTTAGTCTTATAAGCTCTTAAACATCTTTTTTTGCCAAACACTTTGCAAGAGTTTATAAACTCCTGAATATCTTATACCAAACACCCTATAAGGCTGTCGATAGAATAGGGTGGTCTTTTGTCTATAAGATCTTGCTTTATATAGGTCTTCCTAGGTCTTTTTGCGATCTTATTTATACATGTATCTCGTCAGTCAGGTTTAGCTTTATACTTAATAGGAATTAATTCGGGTTTCTAACTCCCTAGCGGGCATCCGCAAGGGACCCCTTGTCTCCCTATCTGTTTATTATCTGAGTAGAAGTTTTCTCGTGTTTCTTGCAGGACCTCCAGCTCTGCCGTAAAATTTCTTGTATAATTATCTCGAGGTCCGCCCCGGCTATATCACACATTTTTTTCGCTGATGACACGCGTTTGTTTGGCAAGGTTACCACTGTTATCCTATTCATCAGTATGAAAATACCTCATGTCAAAGGCTCAATCTGGATAAGTCGGGGTGCTTTTTAGGCCGAACACTACCCCTGCCACAACAGCTTCAATATGTTCAATATCTGGCATTCCTCAGGTAGATTCCCATGCAAAATACCTGGGGTTACCTTTGGTGGTTGGCAAGAAGAAAAGTGAAGTGTTTGCTAGCATAAAAGATAAGAGTATGGTATCGGGTTTCAAGATGGAAGGAGAAGAATCTAAACAAGGCAGTCATTCAGTATATCCCTACTTATGCTATGTCCTGCATCCGATTATCGGATGGTGGGATTCATGATATTGACGCCCTTGCATTCTGGTGGGGGACGCTGATGGTACTCGTAAAATGTGATGGGTAGCTTGGGATGCTCTTTCCATGAACAAGAAACGGGGAGGTTTGGGTTTTCGGAATCTAAAGGCTTCCAGCATGGCCATGCCAAGCAAGCAAGCATGGCGGTTGCTTACTAGTTCCTCATCACTTCTCACCCGAATTTACAAGGCGAAGTATTATTCTTCATCTGTCATTTCTGGAAGTCGTCTTGCGAGTAACCCATCTTTTACTTGGAGAAGCATCACTGAAGGTAGAAGGGTTGTGTCCCTTAGTAGCCGCCGTCTCATTTGTTCCAGTGCACAGACCCGCATCTGGCTCGACCAATGGCTTCCTAAGCCACCGTCGTTTATGGTTAACAGCTTATATCAGTTTTGCCATCGGATGCTACTATGAGCAGATTACGTGACCCCATGGATGGAGGCTAGAATGCTCCATTAATTAGATCCATTTTCACACACGGGGAGGCTGAATCAATCCTTTCGCTACGGCTTCGACATCATCAATTAGGAGACCGGTGAATTTGGCATCATCATGAGTCTGGGAATTTTTCAGTTAAATCTGCATATCACTTCATAATTAACTCCTCGCCAGATCGTTTTTGGGACTCACATTGCATCCGTCTTCAAGCTCAGGTCCTAACTCAGTTTCGCAACAACTTTGGAAGTTGTGGCTTCCAAATCGCATCCTTCACTTTCTTTAATGCGGCTGCTCCGAGAATGCTGCGAACTTCCCCCTGCCTGACCACACCTCAACGCACTTTTTCTTCACTTGCCCCTTCTCATCAACAATATGGTTGGCAGCTGGGACAAGAATGTTGTCATGCGGTTCTCTCAGTCCCATTTGGATCTTTCGTTTCAAGATTAGAGCTCATGGGAGAAAAGCATGATGTCGAGTATGTTGTCTCTCCAGTATAATCATAATAATCTCATCTTCTCTGGTTCCCCTGTTGAACCTCACGCAGTTGTTTGCTTGCATCACGCCGTCTCTTAGATTACCAGGCAGCAACCTCACGGCTGGGTTGTACCACATTGTGTACGCCTCTCGACTTCGTGTCCCACCTGAAGGAGGTATCAAGGTTTATTTTGATGGTGCAATTTCAGTTAGCCGCAAATCTTGGGGGCTAAGGCATTTCCCGGCATGTTTGACCCCGAGCTGACTGGATTTCTAGCGCTTCATGAGGCCCTTCTACTAGTGCAGCGCCTTGGGTTGGTTGATTTCCATACATTGGGGTTTCAAGCGTGGTTGCGCTTACGTCCCCGTCAGACGCTGACTACCCTGCTGATTGTCTCCCAGTTCTTTATAACGTCCAGCATTTGATATCTGCTTTTAAACACTCCAGAGCTATATTGGATTTGAAGATTTGATAATTTCTTAGCACATGCTATTGCATCTTATGCAAAAAGTTGTAATTCGAACTTTATTTCATGGGACTCGACTTCCAATTTTCTCTGTCATTCAGGATTGGTTGTTTTCAGTGATACAAACAAACAAAAAAAATAACTCTTCAAACTATTCCATCTTCATCATCTTAAAACCATTTTCTCCTCCCAATTTAATTAAGTTTAATAAGAGAGAAATGTTAATGATAACATTATGAATTTTTTAGCGAGATTTAATAAATTAATGAGTAATATTGGGGAGGATGTGAATTTTTGCTAGAGTGACAGAAATTCGTACGACAAGTATGTAGGGTACGCAAATGAAGTAAGTATATTAATCTGATTTACAAAAAAATCAGAAAAAAGAAAAAGAAAAGAAAGAATAGAAATGAAACATTTTAATGTAGTTGTATTCTACAATTCATTGTTCATAGTTAAAATTAACTGAATCAATTTATTAACTTTATTAGTATTACTAGCAACTTCTAATTTTAGTTCTATTGTTGTGCTTTATTAATTAGGTCCCTAAAACAAACCGAATATTTATTGTTCTTATTTATTATTAGTTGGATGCAACCCAAGCCAAAACCCAACATGAAACTTCAAACCTTTCAATGAAGATATTTTAGAATATTCTTTCCAAGATCCTTTAAAGTAAATCTTACAGAATTCGGATGAATTTGAAATACACTCCAACTTTGACGATTTAAATTTCTTTTATTTCAAATGCTTCAACCCAAACCGGTATTTCAACCATTATAACCTTAAAAGACCCATTATCAGGGCCATTAACATTGCTTTTCAATATGTAACTGGGCTTTGCATTGACAAGCCCATACTTCAACCATTGGTATTTTCTGAATATATTTGCAATTGGGAGGGTTGTAAAGCTATCATAACACATGTATTTAATCAAGTCACCCAAATACATGTAGCTAGGAATTATATATAGAAAAGAAAAGTTAGAAAGAACGAGAACAAGAGAAAAAATGTAGGGCCCACAAACCACCAAGAATTATGATTTCAGCCTCATTGAAACCTCCCTACGCAAAACTAAACTCACAATGTGTAAAACGAGTAGCTTGTATTGAAGTTGCTACAAAGAGGAAAAAAAAAAAAAAAAAAAAAAAAAAAAAAATTCTGCTAGCAGAAGAGCCAGACTGAGACTTGAGACTTATTCTTAACCAATTTAAAAAGGTCCAATTTCAATTATGTATTAGCAATATAACAGCAAAAGAAATACTTAAATGTTGGTGGGCCATGTGGTACCAGTTGGGTATCAATTCTTTTCATAACTGTCGACACTTCAGTACACTAGACAATTAGTGTTTTAAACATTTGAAACTGAGCGAGGTTCATTAATAGCATATAATTCCATAGGAAAATCATTCCATTGGGGCTTCCCCGGGACTTGAAACTTGTCAAGAACACACAAGCCTACATTCATGTAAAGATCCTACACGAAATATGATCCACATGATGTTACATCCACAAGAGAGTTTTGGTGTACCAATGAAGAACAAGAATAGTTGAATAACGAACATAAGTTCCTGTTTCTTACAGAGGAAAGACAATCAGTACAAAGCTTTTGCCCAGGAGAAAGATTGCAAAATTCAACGAAACCATTTTGCATTACAGTGCAGCGAGGGTCTTTACTTAGAGAATGGAACCCCAAACAAGATCGACAAAGTTTAAATAGTCAAAGCAAATAACTTACAAAAAACTAGAAATGCTGCAAATAAGGAGTCACGAAATACATAACACAGGATAATCACGACATCAAATAAACCATAAAACGGAAGACAAAAAAGGAAAGTAGAAAACCATTACCCTATTCGACCCTGTTCATCCAAATCTTTCTGCAGATTTCTTTTTCAAATTTTCATCTATCACCATATTTATCAGAGGTGAGTGCATCATTTGGCCATCATAACCTTGACAAACTCTTCGTAGTTGATTTGTCCATCACCATCCACATCAGCCTCCCTGATCATCTCATCGACTTCCTCGTCAGTCAGCTTCTCTCCCAGGTTTGTCATCACATGTCGCAGTTCAGCAGCAGAAATGAAGCCGTTCTGATCCTTGTCGAAGACACGGAAAGCTTCTTTCAGCTCCTCTTCGGAGTCAGTGTCCTTCATTTTCCTGGCCATGAGGTTCAAGAACTCAGGGAAGTCGATGGTTCCATTACCATCAGCATCGACCTCATTAATCATATCCTGAAGCTCAGCCTCAGTGGGGTTCTGCCCCAGGGATCTCATCACAGTTCCAAGCTCCTTAGTGGTGATGCAACCTGTAAATTGTGCCATATGGTAATTGAAGATTTTGATAAAGCTACAGCATTGGAATCAACTATCAAGAAATAAAATCAACTATGGACAAAATTCAACAAACCAGATCTACTTTAAAGCTTAATTATTAGTACGCAACACTCTGAAAGGAATTAATCAAAGAGATATGAACAGTATTGTAAACCTTAGTCACCATATACGATCAAATGACATAGCTAGAAGCGCTAATAAAATGAACTCGAAAGTCATAACCAGATGCAGTAATCGAAAATAGCATTTCCTAACACAATAATTCACCTAGGGCTAGGTTTTGCACCGAAAACTAAAAACATCATACAAAAATATAGTAACATGTCAAAATAAATTGTCATTTTGCAGCGAATTTCCGAGTAATTCAACCTAACACGCTTCAATACTCAGGATCAAACCAGAATTATATTCCACAGGAAGACTTAATTACCAATCAGATCTGACAAAAAAACGACGGACAGAGAAACATATCGGAAACACAGGGGAGCACACACAACCAACTCGTAGAAAAATAAAATCATGAGTTTGCATATACGAAATGACGGGAAAAAGGGCAAAACGGAGAAGGTCGTACCATCACCGTCCTTGTCGAATAGGCTGAAAGCCTCCTTAAACTCAGAGATCTGGTCGTCAGTCAATTGATCCGCCATTTCTCCTTCTCTAAATGCTCAAAAAGTTTATTGGATTTTCCCTTTTTTGTTGATTTATGGGTTTGGAATGGAAGAAATGGAGAGGAGATGATTCTGGGAAACGAGACGGCTTGTATTTGTAGGAAAGAAAGAGAACAGCGTTACTTTTCAGCTAATTTATATATATTTAAAGAGTATAAATAAATGGCATCGACATATAAAAGTATTATTATCAATTACCAAATCTGCTAATTCGCAAATTCGATCTCTTTATTCTCTCTCAAATTAAATTTGATTTCATTTTGTTGACCTTTTCTACTTCCTCTTGTCTCCTTGCTTAGTAAATTGAAACACAAATTCTATTGTAGATGGTGCAACCAAGCATAAATATTTTTAACCCTAAACAAACATAAATATTTTCGATATTTCCTTATGTCTCCAATAAAAAAAAGACATCTCTAATATTAATATTTCTCCAATGTAAAGGGAACAACTAATATTTGACAATTTTAGAAATTGAACGTTAAATTAATAATATCATCAACATTCCATAAAATATGTGGAATTATGGAAAATACCAATGTCGATCTTCTATTAGTACAAAATTAGAAATATTGGTGCATAGGAAAAAGAATATCAATATTGGTTGGCTTGCAAGTCTATTTAGTCATAAATCAAAAAATTATTGGTATATATTGAGGAAGTACCTGTGAATATTACGAAATATTAATGAATATCGCGAGTTAAATAAAAGCGGTATTTTATCAACTATAATTCTATATCTGCAATATATTATGTGAATTGAACACATAAGACCATTATAGTTTTGTAAAGTTATTTTGAATTCTCACAGTAATACTAGATAACATTTATGTTGTGCATTAATATAAGCAATATTTATAATATTTTCTAGTAAATTCTTAAGTTTTTAGTAAATTTTTATTAATCTTAAGCAAATTTAAAATTATGATATTCATATTTAAGTGATTATGATCACCCATATTTCTGTGATATTGAGGTATCGATAAAAATAATCATACTTATCTTCATTTTTGGACTACAAAAGTACGAAGTACCTTCTATTATAAATAAAGACATACATTCAATCGTTTATTTTTTTATTTTTTATTTTTATTTTTTTTAGAAAACCAAGGATCTTATCACTCAATAATAGTCTTGAAGTACAAGATTCTTAAGTCATAGTGGCAAATTATCCCCCTCCCAAACAATCGAAGGGGTAGACTCTAAAGAAAAACAAAAACTTCCTAATTTATGAACAACACTATTACAAGTTCTAAGCATATGAAATAAGTTAAGCTTATCCAAAAAAGACTGAATCTCTTCCACCAAATTCCCACAATAATCTAAAACTTCATCCTGCCCCGTGACTGCTTACACGGCGAGCAAAGAATCTGAATAAACCAACACATTCTCATACGCTCATTCCACACTAAAGTGTGATCCACTCAGAATTGCTTCTAACTCAGCTGCCTTAACCGAAATGGGTTTCCCAATAACATGAGAACTCACCACAATCACCACACCTAAAACAAACCCCACTCCAAATTTACCTTTATCCACATTCACAGCCGCATCCACGTCAAGCCAGAGGGAACCTAATGGCGATGGTTCCCAAACACCCTGAGAAGCAGCCGACAAGCCTACCTGCATAGGCCGAAGGTCTTGCAAAGCTCGATCAAATCATTGAAGTTGTGCCTCTATATTCTCAATCGTTTATTTATGATATATTAATAACGTCACATCATACTTAATATAAAAATAAAATCCTCTTAAAATATCAATTTTAAAGTTTTTCCGCCCAAAATCCATTACCAATTATGAAAATCGCAATTTTTGGTATATAAGACTTGATCCCACTATATAACGTGATTATTGGCAATAACTTGCCATATATTGACACAAAATAAATTTACTTCAAAATCAACTCAATTTGTCAAAGGTTGTAAAATACGCAAAGGTCCAAAAAAAAACATTCAAATCTTATTTGATAGAATCTTTGCATATCAATTAACTCAGTGATTTAATTCTAATCAATATTAATCTAAGCCTTCAAATCAGCCAATTTAACAAAAAATCTTTTATAATTGAAAAAGATATCTGTAAAAACGAAAAAGAAAAGAAATCAATTTGCAATGGTTATATCTACGTTTCTGTTGATGCGTGACATATCTTAGAATTCAGAAATTGGCAAAAATGCCACAAAATCTTTTGTGCAGATTTATTCAAATTTACTAACTTCTTAGATGTACGTCTATCTAAGGGGGTTTTTGCATTTATTTTTTCTAAGTGTTTTTCAGTTTATAGCTTGACAAAAGCTATTTTGTAGTGTTTCCAAAGTCAGCTTCTACTTTAAAAAGTGTTTCCAAGGTAAATGCTAAAGTATAATTTTAATGTTTTTCTCATCTCAGTGAAAATTATGTAAATAATATGATATTTTTTAACGACATAAATGATTTTACACCAAACACTCCAACTTTCTACTTTTTGTTGGCAATCATTTTTTTTCAAACACTATATACCTATTTTTTACATAAGTGATTTTTATAGAATCTCTAATTTTAATCATTTTTTCAAAAGTAAAAGCAATCGCAAACACCCCCTAAATAACCATGGATGAGAGATTATATTATGGGGGTGTTTGTAATAATAAGTGATTTTGTACAAAAGTAGAAGTTGTATTGTTTGGAAAAAAAAGTGATTTTAAATAGAAATTGTTTATGTAAGCAGAAAAAGGCATGTGATGATGACTTGCTTCCAACTCCTGCTTGAAATAAGTTACTTTAAACATCTATTAAAGCAGAAGCAGATATTGAAAAACACTCAAATCTACTATTTTTAAGTCAAAAGTGTAAAAGTACTTATCCTATGCTTTTGGAAACACCGCCTATATATAAGAAGGAGAATTAAGTGGCAGAAAAATAAGGAATTACCATGTTCCAAATCCATAGCTTGATTGGTGCGTCGTTAATTGTGATGGTAGTGCCTCTGTAATCGACACCGATGGTCATATTCATGTTTTTTTCAATCAATATATTGACAAATCTTCTCATAATATCAGCTCTTTTATTAATCTCTAATTTATACAAGTTAGACTCATCAAATATGTTGAGATTTTGATCCAATTAATCATCAACATGACGTCTATGCAAGAATGCTAGAGATAGTTATACATTAAGAAAAATAATTATGAATATTTTATAACTTACTCAAATTTATACATTTTAATTTTTGATACTTTTTATTGCACTTTTTTTTCATTAACATGTAATTATTGATATCTTATTATTGATTGTAATATTTTATTATATTAAAATTATATAAATACATAAAATTTAAATATTTATTAATTTACATTTACAAATTATTCATCGCACGAAGATATTACTAGTTCGTGATAAATATATGCAATTGCAATGTTTTTTTTTTTTAAGGATAAATTGCAATGTTAAAGTGTTCTTAAAACAGGGAATCAAATTGCAACTATGAAGGGCCCCTTGCCTCCTTTCTTGCTATCACTTAAATGTTTTGAATTGATTGTTATCTGCAAACTTAGAAATTTCTAAATTGGACTCAATTGGACTTCCGAATCTGACCAAGCAAAAATATCGTTTTAAATATTTATATAATTTGCTTAATGAACACCACATATGTATGATTTGAATAATATTATTTTTTTTAATTTATTAATAGTTTCCACGTGTTCGCTGACGTGGCTGAAGCATCTCAGTGAATGGACGAAACGACATCGTTTTGGGAGTACCGCCATCCACGTCAGTAATTGGGATCGAAGTTAGGGGGAGATGCTGTAATTGAAAAAAATTGAAATGTGGTATCAAGAATTGTCAAATTTTAAAAGTATGTTGCAATTGAAAATTGGAAGAAAGGTCGTGATTTATTTGGTAATTAAACCCTTAAATAAAAACATAATTTAGAGATAATTTTTATGTTCTTTAATTTGAAAAGTACTCCCTCTGTTCCATATTAATTGACGTTTTAGGATGTTCTTCTCTTTTCCAATTAATTGACGTTTTACATATTTTCATCAATTCTACCATTTTTCTCCCTGGACTCAATCCTAAAATATCTCTACTTTTCAGTCTATCAGAGATTTTAATTTGATCATCTTTAATTGAAGGTACATCTGTCAAAATATTATATCATATTCTTAATTCTTCCTTTTCATTTTAAAAGGTCAATTAATATTGGACGGAGGGAGTATAACATTTTAATTTCAATCCATCTTACCGTACAATGGTCTCATGGGAGATCTACTCATATTATTTTGATATCTAATATAAAATGGGAGTTTTATGAACTTACTGTAAATTCGAATCTTGAAAGATAATTAATTTCAATTTAAGGCATAAATGATTAAGAATTATGCATAGAAGATTCATAAATCTAAGACTTGTTTCAGAAATTGTTATTGTTATAATCAGTGTTTGTGGGATCGGATCGGTGATCGAATCGGACAAGCCACCGATTCAAGGTTCGATCAGTTCAACCTGTCAAAGGCAACTTGTTGACTTTTGAATTAATTTCAATAGTTGCTTATGTGTAATATAATCCAATTTGATATTAGAGTTTAACTTGTAAAGAAAAGTTCCAACATATATCAATATTAATTAATTCAAAAGATCCTTGTAACTCTAATTTTTTAATAACATCCAAGTGTCAAATTTAAAATTAGATGAAAATAATAAGGGTGAACTAAAGATAAAGGTGAAAAATCCCTTTTTATACTTAATGCATGTCCAAACACACCTTTATTTAAAAAAGAAAAAAGAAAATTGAATATAAAATTTTCACTGATTTTCAACGATTTAATGACATTTTCGATTATCTAATGTTATCGGATCAGTTTCAAGCTGGGTTCCCGATTGAACCAGTTGAACCGATCGATCCGATTCGGTCCCACCAACCATGGTCATAATATACATAAAAGATCTTTCATAAACCCATAGAATTACTAAAGAAGATTGATTAAGGCGATTCCCCGTCCACTCTCTTTCTTCTCCACTGATTCAAGGTTTGCATCCTAGTAGAATCTGATAAGAAAGAAATGACGGGTTCATGAAACAAGAAAGAAAAAATTATAAAGGGTGATTTTTTTTATTTTTTATTTTTTGCAGCAAAAAAGTAAAATATTTGAGAAGGGAGTATAAGCCAAAGGTAATGTAAGGGGAAAAAATGGTGCAAGCAAAAGCAGTTGAGATCCTCTATTTCAAGCCATGTTCCATCTTGTATTCTATAGCTTCTATTAACTGTCACATGTATAATTATGATGTCATTTTATACACATGGCATGTAGTGAATGTTGTGGAATACAAGATGAAATACGATTTGGAATAGAAGATCTCATTCGCTAAATTATGGGTCTTCTAGTAATAATTTCAAACCATTTAAGTATTAGATTGATATAAATTAGGCAATTGTAATCACACCATCAAAAAAACTTCCCACGCCACAATTCTTTGTTGATAAAAATAGATATTAGGGAATCGAGTAAATATCCTTTTCTTTCTCTTTTTTCAAAATTAATTTCTGTAGAAAAAATAAATCTCTTCCCTCACAATTTAAATTGTGCAATGAATAACGTATTTTGGAACCCTAATTCATCAACTAATCCCACCAAATTCACTTACAAACTTATAAACCAAAGAAGAAAACAATCACAGATGAATGGAAACCTAAAGATACGTACAAGGTAAATCTTAACTATATTTTTTCTGCTTGATTTTACAATTTGTGTGTAAATCAAATTGTATTTCGAGAATTAATTTTGACCGACGTCACGCGTCAGTTCGGTGTTTATTGGTGGAACCGCGGCAACATTTTAGTCGATAATGTCCATAATTTATAAACTTATACAACCAATACTGACCAAACGGTTGTAAGCATTTTGGCCATTACGAATCGAACTGTTGTAAAAACTTTGATTAGTACCTATCGTACTTAATAAACATGAGTTAATGATGGTCCGAACCATCATCAGTGTTTGTACCTGCGTCACGCGTTAATTCGGTGGATATCCGCCGAAACCTTATAATAATTTCGGTCGGTAATGGTCATCCTGGATAAACTATTAGGCTACTAATTGTTAGAGTTTTGGTAAATATTCGACCATTACTTGTCAAACTATGTTTAATTGTTCGGTCATTACTTGTTGAACCATGTTAGCTTGTTCATCCGTTACTCGCCAAAATGTAACAAGAATTTCGGTTAGTAACCACCATACTTAATAAACGTATTCAACCACTAATGGTCAGAATTGTGATCATATTTCGTCCAATACTTATCGAACTATATTAGCTTGTCCCATTGTTACTTACCAAATGATACCACTATATCTGATTTTATTGCGTATTGTTATTTGTAGGAGTCAACAGATAGTAGTACTTGTAAACCATAAATAATCAGTTAGTTGCAGATTATCAAGATGTGTTCAACACAAGCACATTTGATTCACGTGAACCAATGATACTTTGGGTACGTGATAGAACCAATGTTGTGGATGTTAGTAGGTCAAATGTACATGTGGAAGTGAACGTAGGCGACCTCGCTTATGGTTAGGCTGCAAATGAGGTGGTAAATACCGCACACCCAAAAGTAAATTTTCAATTGAGAAAAGTGAAAATAAAGATGAACAGGGAGACAAGGGAGAAGAACTTGACATGATAAATGCAAGTGAGGGTCATCGTACCGGAACCAAGAAATGTGATTGTTCATTTAGTATAAAAGGAACGTATTATGGAGAGACTGTTGAATGCTCATTGGAGGTTGTATGTGGTTCACACAATCACGAATTAGCACGACATTTAGAAGGATAGTCTTTTGCTGGTCGTTTAAAGTCTGATGAGTTGAAGTTGGTATTTGACTTATCAAAGTGCAATAGTCGTCCAAGAGCTATGCTACCACTACTACAAAAAAGTTAAAACACAATGGTTCTTTCCCATAGTTAAAAGGCTTTTGGGACCATAGTAGTAGATGGCGTAATGATAGACCTACCGTCAGTAACAACAGTTAATGAACCGTAGTTAATGAAGATAAAGACAACGGTTGAAACCCTTGTTGTAGATGCAACTTCTATGATTATAGTATGTATGACCACGGTAGGCGACATCCTTTTACAATGGTCTGAACCATAGTAACTAAAAATAAAGACAACCGCATATAACCGTTGTCATTTATTTAATATCTATGATTACGGTACGTATGACCACGGTTTGGTGATATTCTCTGACATAGTCTGAACCGTATTTATTAAAATAACGACGGCTGATGTCATAGATATTGCTCTGCTTAAGGAAAATGGTAGCCAGTACTCTTTCACATAACAAAAAAGTAGAAAAAATTAGATGGAGAAATAAATAAATAAAAATTATTGATTATTATTGATTATTGTATGTCAAACCTACCAGTCTCGAGTTTATTATACAAAGATAAAATAAAAATAACAAGCCGCTACACCAAAATATAATTAAAAAGGTCTTACTTTTTTCTTTTGAACCAACTTAGTCTTCCGGCATCAAAAGCTAAAAAAATGAGCCATTTGATTTCGTTGTCCTTAATCACATCAAAAAGATATTGAATACATGTGAAGGACCGGATGCATTTTGTTTTACTCTAGAATAATAAGTGTATCCATTCTTTGCACATACTTGTCCTAGCATTAAGTTTGCAAGTCTACAAAAAGGAGGGGAAAAAGAAGTTGTAAACCAATTACCGAAGTCCTGAGTGAAAGTGATCCACACTATAAAGCCCTGTAGTTAGTTTCATCAACTCATATTCACTTCAAAGAAGGCAATGCTTGAGAAAGGAAAAAAAGTAAACCGTTTAACCATCACTGAGTGTATGTTTCTAGAAACTCAACACCAAAGAATTAAATCTAGAAACGCTTAAAAAAATTCAAACTCGACATTCAAAAAATATTAATTGAAATTAAAATAAAAATTTACTCCAAAGAAAAAAATGAATAAAATACTTTTTCCACTGATTCCATTGGGATTCATTTTATTTCTAACGCATTACCTTTCAGATAGCACTTCAAAGTATTCCAATGAAAGTATTTTCGACTTCTGCAACCTTGCTCAGTGCATATGCAGGATTCATCATTGTTGTTAAACAAAGGCTTCCCATAGCCCAATAAATGGGGCGAACTTCTAGATAAATGAGCCTCACATTTATTATAAATTCTTCAGGTTATACATTTAATTCTTCAATGGAAAACAAGTTATTATTATGTAACTAGTGGAAAGAGCATAAACAATAAAAAAACAAGTTATTATTGTGTAATTAGCGGTAAGATCAAAATCTATGAACTATCAATTAAGACATCCAAGATCACCCATACGATCGTGAACTTGCATTGATTAATGTAATTGAGAGAACATTTTATGACTCTCGTCATTTGCTATGTCGATGGCATATCAACAGGAATATAGCTGCCAAATGCAAGAAGTACTTTCGTAGTAAAGAACAATGGGATCCTTTCTTTTGTTCATGGAATTTGTTGATACCGAGCATAGGTTTGAAGAGTTGTTGGAGTGATTTGATGATGATTTTTCCAACAAAAAATAGGATGTAAAGTATGTGGTAGACAATTTGATTAAGAAATACAAAGAATGTTTTGTTTCTTGCTGGGTAAACAACATGATGCATTTCAGAAATACCACAACAAACAGGTATATCTCATTTATATTTATTTTTTCCTCCCATTTTATGTCAATGCATATCGACCCATGAATATTTATATGTTTCTAATATAGGGCGGAGGGTCACCATTCCAAATTGAAAATCCAACTTCAATAAAGTATGGGTGATGTTGAGACCTGTTATAATAAAATTTATACTCTTCTAGAAATATCTCACAATACAGTAAAGAGTTCGTTTGAGAGGAGCATCAAAATATTCCAACAACGATATGGGTCTCCTGTGTTCAAATTTCTGTGGGGCATGGTTTCCATTGCTGGTTTAGATAAGATACTGGATGAAATGTTGGTATTGGTGAAACTACAATAGTTCCACTGTTGTGCGTGTGTGTTTTACGAAAGATTTGTAGCCTTCCTTATGCACAGGAGTTAAATGAATTATGTATGGGGCCAGCATTCCTACACCCCTGAATAAAGTTGATAAGTTTTGGAGAAAGCTAGACATGGAACCTGTGGAGGGAGTTGGGATCAATGTAGGATGTGATGTTAGCAGTCGTTGGACTATGACCAATGACGAATTAAGCAACATCTTTGAAAACACAACTGAGTCAGAGAGATTACTAATGTTGAAGGGGTTAAGAGAGGTCACAAACCCAACAACTACATGACTGATTGAACCACAAGTACAACAGTGCACATGTGGGTAGCCTAAAAAACATGCAAGAAAAAGGCTAACTCAACAAAAAGAAATACTAGTGCATTTGGGTATGTCCAGTCGATTGATGACAGTTGCTCGCCATCGGATGAATTTTTTATTGTAAATGGAGCAAATGAATTAAGGGCTATGTTTAGTTTAACTTATAAGAGAAAAAAAAAAAAGTATGTCTTTGTTCTTTTTTGATTAATTTTTGGTATATTTTATGTTATGTTAGTTTGACCAATTAATTATGTCCAAGCAGGTAGTCCGTCATGTATCAAATGTAATACATACTAACAAGGAAGTAATCGAATTCATAGAAAATATTCCATATATTTTTCGTCCATATGTAGTTCGTACGAGGAATTTTAGAGGTGATCGACATTGTGGATTTTGTGCAACTGCTGAGCGGTTGAACATAACCTATATAACACATTATTCATGGAGCAAGGACGCACTGAAGAGGTTACCGTTGCATTACATTGCTTTGAGGATAAAGCCTACGTGCAACATTGGTTTCAACTACCAGATAACGGTTATATGGTAGCAACTGTGTACACCATAGCTCTTGTCATGATCACACCAAATGAGAACCTTACTTTCTTACCACTGAAAACTGCAGTCCCGAGTGTCCCACGTCTTCTCTGTATTACATTAGTGGACAACAAGTCTCATTTCTGTCATGTATGTACATGCAAATTTCAATTTGTAAATGTGTAGTCAATTCTACACATATTTTAACTATGTTGTTAATTTGCAATAGGTGGACCTTACTCCAGGAGCTTTCCACCTATCACTGCTAACTGGTATCAACATCGGAGCGATAGCGTTTAAAGGTGGAATCTTTATATAAACTATAATTCGAGTTGTACGACCGTTTATTTTGTGCGAAAAAAATGATTCACTGCGCGCTACTGTAATTGATTAGGATTTTTAATTGACTTGTTTAACTCTCTAGTAGGACTGAAATTTATTCTTTTTATTACTTTTTTATTGCTTTTGGATTTTACTTTATGAGACTGCAACTCTCAAATACATAAATTTATTTAGGTTGTTGATTATATTTTTTCAATTATCTCATTTTTTCCCACTTCGTTATGATATTTATTTCATGGGAATAGATATGGAACATGTGTTGAATATAATACACAAGAAACTAATGATCTCTTGGCTTTCAAAGTAAAAAAAAAAAATGCAATAAATTAAGATAATTTGCAGTTGTTTATAAGTATCGTGTACTTAATTATATCTTCATGTTTAAACTTCCAGTTAATCCCTTTTTATACCCAATTATACACATTCATGGTCATTATTAACTCCACAGTTATCCTAACACGTACATGACTATGTCCTCGAGCATATTGAAATTTCCTCACTTACCAATTTCTGCAAGGTCAACTTATCGCATATTAGCATCATAACAGTAATTTCCTGAAAGTTATTTCTGACTTTATACACAAACCTACTTCTACATCAACTTGAAACTCATACATAAGCATTTCCAGACTAAACAAATCTTCATATTCCTTAAAATACGATGAATATAAGATATATTATAGCATCAATATAAGCATATGGAATCAATCAAGATTGTCACAAAATTGACAAACAAGGTTTTTGGTTATAAAAACATGCTTAGAATAGGGGTTTTATCGTTGTATTTGTTTATTCTAAGCTCTTGGTTATCTATATTTTGTATTCATGCATTTAAAAAATTTGTTTTCAAGTGTGTGCAAGTAAAATAGGCCAAAAAGTATGACAGATGGAAAGAGGCCGAAGAAACGGGCAAGAATGCAGGAAAAAATAATGCACGACCATGCATATCTGTGCGTCCAGGCCAGTGAAGAATTGAAGGTATAGGGCACGCACGGCCTGCCCGTGCAACCATGCACAGACATGCACGGTCAGGTAAAAAATAGAATAAAATACCTCGCACAGCCCAACCATGCACTGCAGTGCAACCGCGCACGGCCCATTGCGAGGTTTAGGCGAATCCTGCATGGGCTTGGCCTAAAACCTTCCCATTTTGGCCTATATTTTGTAAATGCCCCTAAAGTGACTTAAAACCCTTCCTCCCCCCCCCCCCTAGATTTTTATTAAGGGAAATCAACTTTGAGTGGAGAGCAAGAGGGAAAGGAGAACTCAAGTGAAGAACAAGATTAAGAACTTAGGTTTTATCGTTCCATCCTTATTTTATTTGTTAAAACATGATTATGTCAAGATTTTTGTGTTTAAAAATTATTATAATGACGTTGGGCCAATTTCTATAATCTAGGATTAGAAAGTAGATTATGGGTGATTAGTATTTTTTATCCGATTAATTAAACCATGTACTACATTATTAGCTAATTAATTATTTATATTGTTTGTTAAATTACTTGACCTATTGTTTAGAAATTGTTGTTGGTTAAATCAATAATCAAGATTGGAGATTTAACCTTGATCACATTAATTAGCATGATGATTCAATATTAATCGATAGATTTGCAATAATAGTGGGAACATTGATCTATGGCATGTTTAGGAGTTGCGATTAGTGGATTGATGGGAGACGATGAACAATTGTCATAATTTACATATATTTCACTCAAAAAGGGGGATTTATATATTAATGTGATTGTTCCTTAATAATTACTACCTCCGTCCCGGCTTATCTTGCACAAGGGGGGAGGGGGGAGAGGTCGGCACATGTATTAAGAAAACTTATTTTTTGGTTGTTTGTTGACTTTTCAAAGGTGGATTGAGGGTGTGGATTACGTTATAACTTTCCTCTTTTAGGCTGTGCAAGATAAGGTGGGACAGTCGTTTAAGGAAAGTGTGCAAGATAAGATTGGACGGAGGGAGTAGTATTCAGTTTAAAGGTTTCATTGATCGAGTTGTTGATAATTAATTATTCGCAATGGAAATATATTCCTAGATTACTCACATTCACTTGTTTGATCCTTAATAACTTGTTATCTAATCAATCTTTTTATTTTTTTTTCAATTTAGCTTTCAAAAATATCAAAACTGATCCTCAATTGTCTAGTTAGCTACTAAATCATGATATTCATTGTATTTCACTTAGTTTCGGCTGGTGGCTGTGGGATCGACCTTCTACTCGCCTAGATACTGCAGTAGCCTCGTACGCTTGCGAGTGTCACTTAGTTATCATATAAATTTGGATGGTAAAAAATCCATGCTAGTTATACATACCCAACAAGTACTGAAGGAAATGGAACTACAAAGAGTGTGGGCCAAATCCGTGAACAATGTTGCTTATCCATTCCCGATAGAGAAGTAACTACCTCCTCGCCTCTAGTTCCTTTAGCTGTAATGACTTTTGTATTATATATAACTGTTAAGGTAAGGTTTCAAGAACAAATAAATATCACAACAAAAGCACAAAGTATCTCTGACACTAGACGCTCCACCAGAAGAGGTTAGAGATGGATATATTGGATAAAAAGAAACCTACATATAACCCTGTTTAGGCCCCGACTAATGCTAAACCCTAGTACGCTGCCCGATTAGTGTATAGAGACTTTTACAACATTACATAAAGTAACATATAGCATAATTATGTACAAGTACAACATACAATATCCTAGTTTGCCGCCCGATTAGTGTCAACGACTTTTTACAACATTACATAATGTAACATATAGCATAATCGTATACAAGTATAAACCCATAATACATCAGTCTTAACACAAGAAAAGTGCATTTACCATATCAAAATAAAAATTGCTAATTTATTTCGAAACATAGATATTTCAGTATAGTTTCAAATTCCAATAGCCACAATTTTAAATTTTTCAATCATCTCCCCTCAACTACACCATACTTTTATTTTTCCCCAAAAACCACACTAAAATTATACAAAATTTCTTTTGATCGAACTTCTTAGACAAATATCAATAGCATCAACCAGTTCAACTATTTATTTTTCTATTAGACTACTATAAATACATGATAACTAATTAAAATTATGTTGACCACATTATAAATATTAGATATATAATTCTAGATATATATATCAAGATATGCATGTATCTCATCCAAAAGAGAAACTAGAGAATTCAAATAACTTATGTGTAACATTTTCCAACTCAAACAATGAACTCTTTTTCGCAGCCTACATGGTACAATGCAGGTCGGGCAGGCAAACAAGATGGTTGATCTAAGGTTTTTTCCATGTTAGAATTATTTCAGATCTAATCATGCAATCAATATATCAGATTAGCAATTTCTGCTACTAATTCTTGAGTTGCAAAATTAATAGAATCAGACACAACCAGTTGATGAAACTATATATTAGGCGAACTGGAATCAATTTTTGATCTCAATCGATATTAAAAATGTAAACTATCATTTGTAGCTATTTTTAATTACGCGGATAGTGATGAACGTGAAAATTACCGTTTTCTTGCACTTTTCACGTCCATATTTTAGAATTACGTGTAATTATTATGTTCATGTGCGAATATGTGATCTTTGATAATTTCGGGTTAATTTTCCTTTTTAGTACAATTTGATGCGCTTTTGGGTGTGTTTGAGTCGTATTTTGAAGGTCAGGAAACTCGGAAGGATTTAGAAGATCGTTCATATCTATTTGCACACTTTGGCCCATATCTCGACGCCCAAATGATGCCATACTGGGCCGAGGTCAGGCGCAAACTGAAGATCATCAAATCATGAGAAAATTTCGTGAAGAAATGGGGCCTAGAAGATGGATAGAAAAGCCTCAATTTGGAGAAGGAAAGAGGACAAGGACGATCGAGCATGCTCCACGTTCTAGCTTGCAAATTGAGGCCCAAACATACCCAAATCAGACCCAGCAAGAGCCCAAATCGAATTTCTCGATTCATGAATAAAATTGTGAAGGAGTCGGGTCGAGAAGACAAGAGGAAAGACTCCAAAACAGGGACGGAAGACGAAGGCGCGAAGAGGGGCTAAATTGCACCAACCGCCGCTGCACCTACCAGACCGGTTGTGGTTCTAGTAGTTGGTACAGAACGGACCGAGTTTTTCAGCCGCCACTTTTTCGAACAGGCTTCCAGCCCGACAACGGTTCCGGCAGTCCGCGAACCGCGCACGCCTAGTTTTCAGCCTGTTGTTTTCGTATTTCTGCTATAACTTCCTCATCCGAGCTCCGATTTGAGTGATTCAACTTGCCACACGTAGCCGAGTTGAAGATCTACAACTTTTTTTTGGAAGTCAAAGGTTAATTATGGATGGATGTTTCCCATAAATCACAAGAAGGCCGAGTCGAGTACGCACGAAGGGCTCGGCTCAACATTTTAAAGGACAAAGCACTCCCTTTTATATTTTTACACTTTTACCCTTACTAGGGCTTCTTTTTCAGCAAATTTTGAGGGTTGGGGGGACCTATATATACCCCTTTCCCTCTCATTTGTAGAGGAATTCAAACCTAGCCTTCTTTTGTAAAACTTTCACCACACATTTCTCTCTCCTTTTTGTTTTTTTTAAGAAACACCCGAGATGGGTTGGAGATTAAAGCTCGGTCATCAACCCGTCAATAATCAAATGAAGAACCAATCAAAGTACAAACACACATACGTACAAGGCCAAAAGTGCCTATAATCCCAAATTAGGGGGATTTGGCCAAAAGTGCCCAGACCTAATAGAAAAAAGCAGGTTTCCTCCCTTTCAGAGCAACCAATAGATCATGGAAGTGGGAAGGAGATGGAAAAGGCGAGAATGAAAGCAGGGTCCTCAAACAACATGTGGAACCGCAAAATAAGAAGGGGGCTACAATGGGGGATCCTGAATAAATACATATGAAAAAACATAAGTGAAGACACGTAAAGAAATAACCAACTAGAGGCTAATGGAAGTGAAAGCTGGTGTAGCCTAACTGGTCCATGCAAATGAGGGCTAGGAAGTGGATCAAAGCGGTCACTGTGGTGTAGGTGATGAGGGGGTGGGTGTGGTGCCCAAGCTCTGCGAGGTGGTTAGCCGGTCGATTAGCCTTTCGCTGGATGTGGGTAATCCGAACAGTCTTGTTTCTCAGCAAACCTCGAACTCGTGTAAGAGAGTGGGAGACTTGCCAAGATCCAAGCCTGTCCGAAGTGAGGAGCGTGACCACCACCGCTACATCCATCTCAATCCAGATACGGGAGACGTTGTCTTCAAGGAGTGTAAGTCTCATCAGCACTGTCTGTATCTCAGCATCAAAACTCGAGGTGGCTCAAAGGGATCGATGAAATGCCACTGTGAAGTCACCGGTTGGACCCCGAATCAGACCACCCCCGTTGTTGAGCTTGACCCAGGGGGTGTCGTGGGCTCTCCGCCGAACCAACAGGGGTGGTCTAACAGCGGTCGGGGTCGGTGTGAATGTGCAAAAATCTGGCTGCAGGGGTGCAACCAGTCCATGCCCTGAGGGGCAGTCAGTTGCTCGCATCGAGCAGTGTAAGATGACGCTCTACCTGAAAAATAATATGAGAACATAAAAAAGTCCTATCTCTATGCTTAGCACTATTCATTTCCATCAAATAAACCAAAGGATCAGACAAGAAATAATGAAAGCCGCGTGATCAGTGTGTGCGCGTGATATGTGAAGGAAAAAACTAAGTAGGAGAGTAGGGTCAAGTGTCTCAGGCATCTCCACCCGAAACCAAGCCACAAAGTATATCCACACCGACCGCACCACACTACTCTGTAGAAACAGGTGAGGGATCGTCACAAGCTCATGACTGCATGTGGATGCACACATAAACATCTAGGGACCACATGAAAACCCTAGGAAAGATAATAAGACTGGGTAGGAAGACGGTGGGAAAGAAAACGCCAGAGGAAAACAGACATGTTCGGAAGAATCAAATCCGTCCAAATGTCTCCCAAGATAAGGTTCCTATGCAATCTCGTCTTAGTAAATCCCAAACCGTCGTCAACCAAAAATTATCGTGCGATGTCAGTATCCATCGTATACAATCCCGCTGTCTCGAATGATAGGGACCTCAATAATCTCGTCTACAAGCCACTGGGATAGGCCTAAGGTATCGACCAGAATGGACTCTAACCGCAGAATATCACAACTTCTATCGGTCCAAAACACCCTGACAGCCAAATTCCAGCTAACATCCTGATGGACAAGCTGATCACAGAACCTCTCAGACAGAGGTTGATTCTCAACCTAAGTGTTGTCCCAGAAACTAATCGCCCCCTCACCAAGGGCCCAAAAAATCTAAAAATGAGCCTGCGGGGTGAACTCGGGTTTCTCTTCCAGAAACTGATCGCTTCTTTCTTCTTTATTTTTCAAATTATTAGTCTTAGCAACTAAGATATTTCTTCCTCCTCTTCAAGGGGGAAGCCGCCTTTGGAGGAGAACTCGAGGATTATTCGCGGGCTTGTGACACCTATCAAGTTTATCAAATATTTACGAGGATTCTTTAATCGATTGAAAATTTTCATGTCCCTTCTCTTTATTTTCGATTTTTATTGTTTTTATTGTTTGATTGTTGATGATGTTTGTCATTTTTTTAATGAGTTGTGAATAATTTCATTGTTTCCCCAAGCTCAGGATTAGCCCAAGCTTCGAAGTTGATGATTAGTTCATTGATTATTGGTTTTGTTGTAGATTGTAGTAACCTAGGGTTAGGATTTGGTTAATTTGTAATAATGGTTAATTGGAATTGAGGCTTCGACCACAGGCTTGCTCATGGTCGCTCCGATTTTCGGTGGCTTAGGATCAATTAAATTAATCGTGTAATTAAGAGATGATAGTTGGCTTCCTAGGCTAGGGATAGCTACCCTTTCGAGGCTTGTCGACTAGATCTTGATTGAAGCTAGAGGTTAAAGTCTACACCTTAGTTCATTGCGGTGGGAAATTAACCGCGGATAATTAAATTAAACCACAACCCCATCAGTAGGAGGTACACCTATGGAGGAGAAGCCCTACCAAATAGGAAAGTAGAGTCTAGGAGGTGTTGACTAGAATGGACGAAATTAGTTTTAGTCGCGTGTGTAGAAACTACACCCCTACGCCGGTCTTTAGCGTAGGAGAAGTCAGCCAAACCTCTTCTAGTCTTACGTAGTTGGTAACCTGGGGCCCGGGGTTGAATTTGTAAATCTTATTCGTGTAGGTAGTCTACAAAACCCCAATTACTTATCTATCTTAGGGAAATACGACACCTCAACCGTATGCCAGAATTATCATCCAATTAGGATATCGATTGGGTTGAGAATTCAATCACATAGAACTCATACTAGTTTCCTTTAATCATCTTCGAATTGTTAATTCCATCTTGCTTGTGTGAAACCGAGCCTCAAGAATATCTCCCCGTTGATCGGTTCCCTCCTTGCTATATTTATTGCTTTATGTTAATTAGATTAGTCCACTCTCAATTTACGTTTGACCTATCGAAAGTGCTAAAGTTGATTCTCACGAAAAATCCTCCATGTTGATTCGATATCTTTTATGCTACCTCTGTCACAAATCGTACGCTTGCGGTTTGAGAAGGTTGCTCCAATCCTAGCGGTTTGGAGCGACATTCGCGACAAGTTCATGGCGCTGTTGCCGGGGAGGATTTCTTTCCCGTGGATTTAGCCTAAGCACGATTAGAGTTAGATTAGGTAGTTTTCTTAATAAAAATCGTGAAAAAAAAAATCTAAAAAAAATGAACCCCGATCATTATCAAATATTTGCTTGAGAGTTATGCTCTCAATCCTTCCAAAGTGAATGCATTACCTTTTATGCATGATGATGGTTCTTATTTTTCTCACAATTTTGAAAATGTGGAAGTAGTGTAATGTCAAGTTTCTAGGGATGAGGGTCACTTATCTATTCATTGTGACTCTTTTCGCCATTTTTTTTTTCACAAATGCACTATCCTCCCACCAATCCATCTCAATTCATGGATTATAATACTTTTTCAAACAATTTTGAATTGGGATGGGAGGCCGATCAAACTTTTTCCTCCTCAAGTCATCAAACCTTTGAGTCATCTGAATCTTACCAAATTTCTTCAATCGATGCATTGAAAGAAGAAATGAGGAAACACAAGGGTGAGTTCGATCAAAAGTATGATGAACTTTTGGCACACACTAACGTTATTGAAGCTCATATCTCCAAACATGTTTTGGAGAGAAATAGAAATGAAAGTGTGCAATTGATGGAAGAGAAGAAAGAAGAGGAGAGTAAAAACCTCATCTCTCATGAGCCATCTTCAGAAAATAGTGATAATTCTTCCAAACAAGACAATGCATTACCTTTGGAAGTGCAATCACAATGTCTCAACAAAGTGTTTGATTATGATTGTATTCTTGTTAATGATCCATTTGTTGAGGCATCATTTAGTGGTTGGGATGCAAGTTTTGATTCGTCATCTCTTTTAAATTTTAAAAAACTTGCATCGATTATGGACATTAGGTGTATTTTCTTTCATAAATCATATGTCCATAATCTTATCCGTGATCCATCGTGCCATGTTTATGTTGGTGGATCAATTCTCTTTCTAGAGCAAACAAAAGTATGGCACGATCGACACTTGTTCTTGGATCCCGGATAACACTTGTGAAAGTCGGGCCATCGACTTTAAACCAAGCGCTTCTTGGGAGGCAACCCAAGCATTAAAAAAATTATTACTTTTTCTTAGGATATAATTTTTATTTGTTCTCAGTTTATCCGATGCATTTTTCGGTGCAGTGTTTGGTAGTGGGAAGATAGCACATTGAGCTGCTAGGTTATAAAGTACTTGCTAGTTTCGTTGACCCTTAAAAAGTGCCTTCATAACAATGTCACTATGTTCAACTATATTGAAGGCTTCAATTCTTCCCAAGAAGATGAATCAATTCCTAACCATTTAGCAATTGGAGTCGGAAACTACTTTGAGTTGTTCTGTCACGTGGGCCCCCAAATTGCATGGCTCAACTTTCATCATGCACCACATAATGAACATCTCATTGTCACTCATTTTCTCACTGGGATTTCATACACAAACTCTATGAGCTAAGACTCTCTAGATGTACCGAAATACTAAAATCCACATTTTTCGATAATTATCCTCCAGTTCATCATGTTGCATTGGTTTCCTCGTGATATTCACTAACTTGTTTCCAAAATTCTTGTTTATCATAATTGGGGGGCTCAATATAAGCCCTCCAAAATTACTCCATATATTTCATCCAAGTTAGCGTTGATCAACTCGTAGTTAGTATTGTTGAGTCGGAATCTGATTCGCACATGCATATTTGTGCTTACATCTTGTTGGACCTCGAATGTGCTCATTATTTCCATCGTGATTCTTGGGTATGTAGACCATCAACCTTGCATTGCAGCACCCCCATGCACATCAGTGAAATATTGCTCATACATCATCATCATAAATGCTCGATTTCTCTATCATCTCATCGTTGGCATACTGAGTAGGATAATGTTTTAAATCCATTTGTTTGTCACAATTATATCTCTGGTCCCATGTTTCCAAAATCACTCCATACTGGCGTACTTCTTATGATAACATTTTCATTTTTCCTTTTGAAGTACCTCATCTTCGCTTTCCTCTATCCTGCACACAGACACATTAGTAACATCTAATTCAAGATAAGTATTATGATTCAGTTTAGACAAACTGATTTCACATTCGTTCTCTTCAATTTTCACTATCTGATTTTGTTTTTGCATCTTTCCTTGTCATATGACAATTCTCTTTACTACTAGAATTTCCCATAATTAGAAGATAACTTTTTCATCTGCAATACAAAAAGTTACCTTCATTTCTCTCATATCAAAGACGACTTGGTTTGTAGCCAAGAATGGTCTTCCTAGTAGTAATGGTAGACTTTCATCTTCTTTTATGATAACATTAGTGAAGTCTATCAGAAAGATTAGTGTTCCTACTTGTAGTAGAGCATCTTCGATTACTTCCACGAAATATGCATTGATCGATCTGCTATTTAGGTAGTTGTTGTAGTTGCCTTATACTTTCCTACATTCACTTTCTCATATGTTTTAGTGGCATCAAATTAAGGCTCCATCCTAAATCACTACGGATGAAAATATCGACCTGACCCAATCTGACTCGTCCTGACTCGAGGAGTTTGGGGTTGGTTAGATCCGCCTCGTTCTAAAAATGGGGAAAGTCAGCATCGGCCCGTGCATAGGGTAGGTCGGGTTAAGTTTTCACGTGTTGCCCTACCCGCTTCGTGTGTGTGTGTATATATATATATATATATATATATCCTATTTCTTCCACAATTTTCTCGCGAATTCCTCATTCCCCTCTTCCATTTTTCAATGTCAATTATCAGTTCTTAATTTTACATCTCAAATCCCCCCTTTTGGAAAGAATCTTCATTTAGTTTTGTTTGTTTAAATTTCTATTTTGTGATTTTCTTTGGGTGGAGTGGAGCAGGGCGGGATAGGGCAAATTCGTCCCGCACAGGGCAGGGAGGGGCACAGAGGAGGGGCAGGGCAGTGGGGCAGACATGATTTTTCAAATATCAGTCCTGACTTGCCCATTGCCATCGCCATAAATCACTTAACACATGCTTAAATTTATTCTTGCCAACAAAACATGAGATTCAAAAACTCCTTGGGTCTTTCAATTTGTGGGGTAACTACGTTTGTGCGATTGTGCTGCAGTTCTTGATCTCGTCCTCTTTGTCTCCTTCTTTTTGGCTTTCGAGTGATTGGGAAGGGTATACACATATATGGGTTAGAGACAGGCTCTTCGGCCTCTTTGCTTTGCTCCAATTCTCGTTCCTCTGTTTTCAAAATTCTCCCCACTATTTTCTTTTTCTTAGGCTCTTCCTTCAACCGGTTCTTCCTTTCCACTTGTTCTCTTACTCTTTCTAAACTTGCGTAAAAGTAAAATTTAATGTATTTCCTATTATTTCAGTAAAAGAGTCTAGGTATTTGTAGGAGTACACAAAACTATTTTAAGTAGGGAGAAAACTGGATTTGGGCCGTTTAACTAAAAAACATGTAACTAACATGATGGCCAGGTAAAGTCTTGCTCGGAGGGGCGGTTTTCCTCATCCATAATCTGCTCGGCCGGTCAAAATCTTGCCCACCAGGCAGATCGTTCTGCTCTCCATTGTGTTCTTGTCTCTATTCTTTTGCTCGGATGGCAAAGTCGGACGGATGATTCTGCCACAACGCATCTTTTCCTTACTATTTTTGGGCCGGTCCAAGGTCCTCCTCGAACCCAATCACTTGCAAACATTTTTTCAAGCTCTCTCTTTACATGATCTTTATTGAAATTCCACAAGTACTCCATATAAGTCCATCTTTGTACAAAAAATGCTACAAAATAAATAAACAAGTGAAATGTGTCAAACATACGAAAATGAGGGTCAGTAAGGATTAATTCACATACTTGCTCTTATTTCGCTCGCCATTACTATGGGAATCTTTTTTATTTTAAGCTAATGAAAAATAAAAATACTAAAAAAAAAATCAGGATGAACGGTGTACATTGTCTAATGGATAGGACACTCCTGGTGTTCGAACTAGTCATTAATTGTCGGCTTCATTCGTATCCTTTCGGTATGTGTTGTGAACACTTTCACCAGGCCTCTATGGTCCTGGAATATGGGTCTCTGATCCTTATGGAGTAACAGAATAAGTACAACCTGTGGTAATTTAAATTCCATGGATTATACCTATTTATACAAATACCACGACGGTTCTCGCTCGTTAATTCATAGAGTCCAATAAGCATATGATACACGTGTTTATGCATGCATATTAGGTCGAGTTAAGTGTTTATTTAGTGAAATTTACATGTATAATTGACCGTGTATTGTTCATATTTGTATTGTTGGACAATTTAATGTTGTTTGACTTGTTTTGAAGTTATTTGGGTGAGTTTAGATCGAAAAATCGAACTCGACTGAAGATGGACAAAGAAACAAGTTTCGCAAGTTCAAAACGAAGAAAATTCAAGCCAAGCATGAGAAAGTTATTCTCGGCCGAGACAAACAGTCTCGATCGAGAAAAAAGAACAGTGAAAAACCATATTTGCAGCTGGAGGAATGTCTCAGCCGAGATAAATTTTGATACATGGCTCTCGGCCAAGACACAAATCTGGTCAACACAGGATTTGCTAGAAAATTTCCTTTTCAAGCCCAACTCAAGCCCACTTCGTCCCCATCTATAAAAAGATCTCAAGTCCGAAAATAAGGACTTTTGACATTAATTTTGGAGCGTGGACTTGGGGATTTCGAAGAGCACGAAGAATCAAGATTCAACGTCTCGGGTTTTCTAGTTTTATGTCTTTCATTACTAGTTTATTTGTAGCCATCGAAATGCTCAGCTAAGTTCTTTATTTTCCATCTTTAACTGATGTTGAACCCTAGGAGGATATTTTCATAGTTCTTACAATAACTGTTTGATTGAATTATGTTCTAAAATTATTCATCTTATTCGGATTATTTATATCTTTTATGTGTTTGTTATTTAGATTGATCACCCGGGTAGTAGTCACATAATCGTTGCTAGGCCATAAATCATAATCCGTAATTGTTATGAAATTATGTCTACGAGTAGCAAATAGTGAATTTATTCGCTAAGATAACATAAGTCGCGGTCACTTGTACCGAGCTTGTGAGTACAACACCGTACCTACTCTGTTGCCCTAATACCTTATGCGTTCGATTAATGGTGTTTTAGCGATCATATCCTAGGACCACTTAATCAGATAGATTAATTGATAATCGTACCTGTGATAAATTACACTTAAGGGGTGACAAGAGCTAGCAGAGCATACTTGTTAATTCTTGGGATAGGGGTTTCAAGAGTAATTTGTCAAGCAGTTGCATTACTTACGAAGGTAATCCAGACTAGGGGGATACTAGGTTGAAGGCGGGAATTCCTTCTCATAATTAAATTCATCTTTAATTTACTGGTCTATTTGTTATTTACATAAGTTAATTAACTCAAGTCAACTCCCTCCATACTTCATTATATTGTTATATAGTATTATAAGTAGTCGCATAATTTGGTTAATACGATAATACAATTAGTTTCCCTATTCTCTGTGGGGTCGACCCTGACTTACCCTGTCTACTCTTAGAAAAGGAAAGCTAGGAATAGAAAATAAATAACTAATTTGACTGCATCCGACATTGCGACTAGTATATCTTGAGTTGAGGCATCTTCTCTCAATTGCATTTTTTAACCCGTGGAATAAACATAAAAATATTCTATCTCATAAGTCTTTCGAACCATACCCTCTCTGATCCATTCAACACATCTAATTTCTTTTCCGTCAATATGCTTGTACAGCTTTACCTATGATTAGTGTCTAAAAAATACAAAAATATAGCGTGATCGGTCAGCAGTCGCTCCTCGCGTGTCAGACACTGACCAGCGTGCGCGATACCGTCCCAGCGAGCAGGGGGCACTTCCCAGTGTGCCGTGCAGCAGAGCCCCTTCAGCGTGCAGCTACGCCTGCCCAATGCACAGCCGGCATTATGCAGCCGGACCTGGACTGTTCCTATCGCGCAGCGTGCCTTAAGTTACATGGAGGGGCACAGAGGTAAATAATACAATCACAAGATCTCTGTACTTTTTTTATTAGACTATGGAAGTTGGTGTACTGGACTGAACACCGTCCATATGATCTGGATCCACTAGACTACCACCTAAAACTGAAAATAACAAAAATGGAAAAATTTCATTTTTAGTCATGTATGTTAGGTATTGTCTAGTAAAAGTCATGTATGTTAGAAAATTTCAATTTTAGTCCTGTATGTTCCAAAAATTGTCCAATTCAAGGACACTGACCATCACCGAAGACCAATTTAGCCAGAATTAGACTAATAAATTTAGGGCTTTCGAGTGCTAATACTTATGTGTCAATTATTTGTCTAGATAACATGTCAAATCATTAAATTACTTTAGTAATTCGCCCAAAAAAGAAAAGAAAAAGTTAAACCCTAAAATTCCTGCATGAGGTGCATTTCATTTTATTTTTTATTTTATTTTTCTTTCTTTCTTCATCTTTCTCAAATTCATCTTTCTCAAATTTATCAGTCATGTGTGTTGCGCATGATCAATTGCGGCCAAATTGGCTGTTGGTGATGGTTAGTGTCCTTGAATTGGACAACTTTTGAAACATATAGAACTAAAATTGAAATTTTCTAACATACAAGATTTTTCCTAAACATTACCTAACATACAGGACTAAAAATGAATTTTTCCCTAACAAAAATAGGTCAGGTAATTGAAGTCCAATAATTCATTTTGATTTCTCCTCTACTAATTGGTTTTATAGTCACATTAACTTTGCCCAAAATAAGTAGAAAGAAAAAGTTTCATTTTTCTCAACATAAAAAGATGTAGCTTGTGTTTTTCTAACACGTTACAATTATTATTACTTTGTAGTAATATTTTAAATATGAAAAAAAAATACAGATTGTCATCTAAGCTTTTTGTGTTTTTATCCTTTATCATATTAACTATTTTTGTTATAATTTACTATCTGAGAGAAATCTTAGCAGTTAATAGGTATATATGCGTGCATTAATTAACGGTTAAAATTTGTTTAAGATGGTAATTTACAATAAAACTGATAAAGCGCAATCCGTTCTATCACCGAAGTATTTACGAAAGGTATTAAACAGGAAAATAACTAAGCAATGAGACACAAGGTTTACGTGGTTCGATCCGGAGATCTACGTCCACGGGAAGATAATGTCCCAACCGGGCTCCTTTTTCTTTCTCTATTGGTGTTTACAAGTGTGCTTTTCTCTTTCAAAAATTCCAACCCCTATTCTATTCCTCATTCTACTATTTATATTATACAAATTACAGCCCTCAATAAATTCCTACAATTGAGGCCCCTAACTATATTCCTACAATCAAGGCCATGAAGCTCGCTTTCGTGATTTGGAGGAAATCGTGGGTCAGATCTTTTCCTTCTCTTGTGCTGCCGTTACAATCCAATTATCATACTTGGGCCAATTCTTGGGCTTCCAACTATAAACAATTTGGGCCGGCTTGTAACTTTAGGTAACTTGGGCCTTACTTACCAGATGCCCCTCCCCCCCCCCCCCCCCAAAGAAGCCGAAGCAGAAGGATTCGGCTTTGTAAAGTAGATAAAGTAAGCTAGGGGTGTCGGAGTCGAAAAAAGTAAGCCCAGAAGTTCCTCACACAGTTTTGAGAGAGAGAGTAAAACCCCGAAGTCATTCAACCGTGATTGGGAAAAAGTAAAAACCCCGAGGTCCTTCAACCGGGGTTGAGAAGAAATAAAAACGCCGAAGTCCTTAAATCGGGGTTGAGGAGAAGTAAAAACGCCGAAGTCCTTCAAACGGGGTTGAGGAGAAGTAAAAACGCCGAAGTCCTTCATCCGGGGTTGAGAAGAAATAAAAACGCCGAAGTCCTTCATCCGGGGTTGAAAAACTTCCTCAACACGAGTGATGAGTATTAATGGGGCGCGTGGCAAACAGCTGTATACGGTATTCGAGTAAGCGCGTGTGAAGTGGCGTATATTGCTTATTTCGAGGCGCGTGTGCAGCACGTGATGATCAGGATCATTGATTTTAAACCATCAAATCATCACCGTTGCTGAGTGTATAAGAAAAGGAGGGAAATCAAAAACCCTTCACCTTCTTCTTTTACAGTTATCTGAATCGTGTGTTAGAGAAATCCGCTATTGATCCACCTTGTGACGATAGAACATCTCCCAACAATCAACCAAAGAAAACAAGTAAGTATGTCTATCTCATCTTCGTCTTCATCTAAGGTAGAAGAAGTAGGCACAAAAGGGGTGCCTTGCAGAGCACCTCCTATACGAGTGATATATCCCGTGTACAGTGAGAGCAGACAAATCCATCGCGGTGACCTTAGTGAAATAAGAGTAGAAGCAGTGAGTTTTCCCCGGTGTGAAGAGGAAATAGAGGGATTCGAGGTAGCAGGGGTAAGACCCACGGTAACTGAGACTCAGATTAGGCGATGGGTGTCGAATTTCTTCTTACCCTTTAACTTGGAGTTCATTATTCCCGAAGGTAATGACAAAGCCTGTTGTCCTCCCCAAGGATTCATATCCGTGTATATAGATCAACTGGCCGTAGGATTGAGGTTTCCCCTATGGGAGTTTTTAATAAAATTATTGGATTATTATGGAATAGCGTTAGGACAATTAGGACCTAATGCTGTAAGGCAGGTGGTAGGTTTTTTAGTGGAGTGCAGTAAGGGAGGACTAGTGCCTAGTATTAGTTTATTTAGGCATTTCTTCCAACTGAAAACGATGGGGAAAAATAAAGGTTGGTATTACCTTAACCCCAGGCCAGGTAAAAGGTTTAAGGTTAAAAATCCGAGTAAAATTGAAGGATGGAGAGGGAAATTCATATATGTTAGGCAAAAAGCCATATTGCCCAAATGGCAAACGTTAGAGGTGGTAGATAGTGCCCCGGCAGGGAACCCAAGGGTGTGAATGTTCTGAAGAAGGTCGGTGTATTGGAGTCCAGATTCCCGGAAGAAGTCCTAGACGAAGCTGGGTTGAGTCCGTATTATTCCAGATGGGCTGGTGGGACTTCGGATTCCCAAGAGAGCAATACCCCCACCGAGTCTGATTCTGACAGGACACCGAGCATATCTGAGGGGGAGAGAACAAAAACCGGGGCAGAAGTAGAGGGTAGGGCTTTTATTCCTGTACAAGTTGTATAAGATAATCTTGTCAATTCCCTGAATGTTTGTTTGTCATGTGCAGTGGGTAAGTTCAAGAATGCCACCAGGAAGGGTACAGAAACCAGCTCAGGGGGACGAGGTGATAGTTCGAAAACCCCAGAGCTACAAAGAACAACACCTGAAGGTAGCCACGGAGCTGACCCCGAAGACAACATTCCCCTTTCTGGGTTGACACCAAGTACCAAAAGAAGGGTCACCTCTCCGACAACACCACCGCCTCCCAAAAAGGCGCATATGACCCCGGCTCACGAGGTATCATCGTAAATAATGTTGTTATTCTTTGCACATACACATCATAATAGTAAGGCAATGCAGGGGCAATGAGTAGAGATATCGGCTGCCGGAGCCGAACTTGAGAGACTGTTGGAGCCTATCCGCGG
Organism: Ajuga chamaepitys; assembly: GCA_958295605.1. Lineage (NCBI taxonomy): Eukaryota > Viridiplantae > Streptophyta > Magnoliopsida > Lamiales > Lamiaceae > Ajuga > Ajuga chamaepitys. Next base: position 5,890,535 of record OY282504.1, read on the forward strand.
GCTAGTGGGTAGACTAGAGAAAGAATCCACCCAAGGTAGAGTCTCTGAGCTAGAGGCCGAGGTTGCCAAATTAAGAGCTGGCTTCGTGGAGGCTAAAAAAAGTGCTAGAGCGGCTCGAGACAGGGCAGTACTTGCCGAGAGAGAAGCGGCTAGATTACGCGAACAGGCCGTCGAGGTTGCCGTTATGAGAGGCGACCTAATTGTAACGCGGGAAGAGCTGAACAAGGCGATCGTGGGCCAGGGAGCTGTACTAGAAACGTTCGCCGAGAAACTGATGCAAACAGAGACGTTCCTGAAGTTTCTGAGCACGTTCGTGGCTGCAGGTGACACGGCCACCAAAAACGAGCTGTTGGAAGCCGTACATGATAAATACCCAGAGGTCAATGTTTACGATGAGGACTTCGGGTATAACTACGATGCAGTCGGGAACGAAGATGGCGCATATTTTGAGGCGTTGACGAAAGCTCCGAAGTGGCCATTGATCGAGGCCTTAACGAAGAAGAACACAATCCTCACTCCCGACATCATAAAATGGTGCAACGAAGACCAGGATAAGGACTTCTTGGGCTTCCGCAACTGTTTTTATGTACGGGAGCTAAGGAACCGAGCTCCCATTCCCCGCCAAGAGATTGTTATACCCCCCGTTATGATCGAAGGCCCTAGCAAGGCAGCGGAGGGTACAAGTGATGTTGTAGAGGCCCCGGGAGGAAAAGAAGCCAACCCTACCCCCGGAGAGGTCAGTGACCTCCCAACTCATGAGCAGAATGTAGGATAGATGATCTTGTAAAAAAGGATTCCATTGTAGTTACTTGCTTTGTAATGATATACTTTGTATTTCCGGAGAAATGGAGAATTTTTTTTTTTTTATGGATAACAAATGTTGTTACTTACTTACCCAAACAACGTATATGTGTTGGTAAAGTCTAAAAACCCGAGGTGTCTCCTTTGCCAGGAAAATATTGAAAACCCGTATGAAGTAATAAAGCAGCTTCACTCATCAATAGTTTGGCTACAGAAAGAGTGAGATATGTTGATGTTGCATGAAGTCCCCCGATTATCAAGGAATTTATCATTAGTAGAGAAGAGATGCGTCGAAGCGGAGAGCTCATGGAAAGAATCTGCACAACAAATGAGACAGTACAAAGCGCAGTGTGTGTTAAAAGATCTTGAATTGGAACAACTTCGTATCAACCAGCAAGAGTGTGAGCATCTTCTTGTGGACGGCGGACGACTATCAATTAAAGATATTCAAGCCCGGAGAGCCGAGATCCGGGAAGACGTCCAACAACGGAGTGAGCGAGGTGATGCTAATGATCCTGAAATCATAAGGAGTCGGCTGGTACTAGGATTTCTGGTAGAGCTGCAAAAGAAAGTCGAGGCTCGGAATGAAGCTTTGAACATTGCAGAGCAGGGAGAACAAGAACACAGCCGCAAGAAAAAACGTCGGGGCAAGAAAACAAAGTCCGATATCCAAGAGAATATAGTGTTGGCTGATCAAGCTGTAGGTGTTGGAAAAACCAGCATCACACCCGAAGTGATATCAAAAATACCCAAAGAACCGGAAGGAACTCACGCGGTGGAGCCGGAGGCCAGTGGATCGACAGTTGTGGCATTGGCTAAGGAGATTGATGAAATGCCTGCCGAGGAGTGGGATGCCGTAGAATGGGCGAACACTCCGGGAAGAGAACCGGAGGAAAAACTCTATTCCTCAGAAATCACTAAATCCTCCTCGGCAAAAAACCAGGGAAGGTATAAATAAAACCCCCGAGGTGATGGATCCGTTGGCGCCACTAGAATGGGACCATGCAGAATGGACCAATATGTCAGGGCCAAGAACAAGAACCGAACACACTGCAGATGACCGGGGTCCCCAAATGATAAGTCATAGGTATGGGACCGGAGTCCGCAACCGAAGCGAAGCAGGGCGTCGTCGGAAAGCGCAAGAATCATCCCGGAGGACGGGATATGCTCGATCAGAAACAAGACGGCGCGGTTTCGCGTATTGGTTCGGAGAAGGCTCCGGAAAAAAATAGATAATAGCATAGCTAATTCCTAGCCAGTTTTAATGTAATAGAAGAGTGATTAGTCTGTTGTATTATGTATGACTTGTGTATATACACATTTTTCTCCTTTTTTTTTTTTTTTTAAATAGATTATGAAGTTGGGTAAATAAAGTGAGTTGAAGTCCGGAGACAAATCAATAGCGCCTTGTAATCTCTGATCGAGTAAGATAGAATTTGAATAGAACCCTGAGGTGTAGACATGTAACTTCAACCGATTTTAGGGGTTGAGTAATGGAGTCCGGAGACATGTGTGATATACGACGGATCAAAAACAAGTGTTCGGAAACATGAATATAAAGATATCGGAGCGTCCCCGCGATATCACAAACAAGTAAAAGTCAGACCAAAACAACATGATTAATCAAACAAACTTATCACAATAAAAACAAATTATGCAAGAGATAGGAAATCAAAACTAACAGTGTTTTAGAGGAAAAACTTTCGAAGATTAGTAACATGCCAAGTCCGAGGTACCGGGGTACCATCAACACGTGCGAGCTAATAACTCCCAAGGGGATGAGCAGTGACTACGCGATATGGTCCTTCCCACGCTGCATGGAGCTTGCCTTCAGGATCGGCCTTACTGGCAGAATTTCGCCGGAGTACAAGATCACCAACTTTAAACTGTGTATTCCGAACTCGAGCATTATAATACCTCGCTGTCTGCTGTTTATTTTTAGCTTGCCTGATAAAAGCTTGTTCTCGGCGATATTCTACTTCGTCAAGGTTGGTACGAAGAGCATCTTCGTTCTGTTCTGGATTGAAGTTCAGCACCCTAGGGCTGGCTACACCGATTTCGGCTGGAATGACAGCTTCGGAGCCGTAGGTTAGGCTAAAAGGAGTTTCTCCAGTAGCAGAGTGTGGTGTAGTTCGATAAGCCCATAATACCTGAGGGAGTTCATCAGCCCAAAGTCCTTTAGATTCACCTAGGCGCTTCTTAATGCCTTCAACAAGTGTTCGGTTTGTCACCTCGACTTGGCCATTAGCTTGGGGATGGGCTACCGAAGTGAATGCCTGTTTAATATGTAACTCCTCGCACCAAGAACGGAAAGGATCATTCGCGAACTGTTTCCCATTGTCAGAAACAATGGTACTAGGAATGCCAAATCGGCAAACAATGTTCTTCCAGACAAAATTAAGAATTTTCCTTCCAGTAATGGTAGTGAATGGTTCAGCCTCGACCCACTTGGTAAAGTAATCCACCGCAACCACCAAGAATTTAAGGCCACCTGGAGCTAGAGGGAAAGGACCCACGATGTCTATGCCCCATTGAATAAAAGGCCATGCACTCTGGATGCCTGTCAGTTCAGTTTGAGGTAAGTGTTTAATCCGTGAATGCCGCTGACAATTCTCGCATTTTGACACTAATTCATGCGCATCATTAAAAAGAGTAGGCCAATAATATCCCCATCGGAGTGCTTTTTTAGCAAGAGTCCGGGAACCAATATGGTTTGCGCATGAGCCTTCATGTAATTCCTCGAGGATATAACGAGCCTGAACTGGACCAAGGCACCGGAGGCTGGGTTAAAGATAAGATTGTCTGTACAAAACTCCATCATGTAAAGTGTATTTTGCTGCTTTCAAGATTACCTGTCGAGCTTGTAACTTGTCATCGGGTAAGGTTCCATCCTATAAATATTGGATAATGGGTGTCATCCATGTAATTTGGGAATCAGTGATTACTGAGACAGGCTGTTAATGGATTGACTGATGAGGCATCTCTTCTACAAGCACATCAGGAGGTATACTTGAGGGAGCCGCGGAGGCCAGTTTGCTAAGAGCATCAGCTTCTGTGTTCTCTCCTCGGGGAATCTTGTGAATATGAGCGGAGGCAAATGTGTGTAGGAGACCTCGAGCTAAAGCCAAATACCGTTTCATGTTTCCTTCCTTTGCTATGTATAGGCCATTGATCTGACTGGAAACCACCTCGGAGTCAGTGTATAGTTGAACATGTGCAGCTCCTAAAGTCTTTGCAAGACGAAGGCCCGCAAGGATTGCTTCATATTCGGCTTCATTATTCCTGACTTTGAAGTTGAAGCGCAAAACAGACTTAACTTCCACATTGTTAGGTCCATTAATGATGACCCCAGCACCACTTCCCCGTGTGGCCGAAGCACCATCTACATGAACATGCCATAGTTCGGTTTCAACACTGGTATCAGTAGGGGAAATGTGCTCGGGATGTGGGTTGGAGTCCGGACACTCATAAGCAGCTTCCGCTAGAAAATCAGCTAGGGCTTGGCCTTTAATATCGTGACGAGGAAGAAATTGAATATCGTGCTCTCCCAACTCTATTGCCCATTTAACAAGTCGACCTGAGTGATCGGGCTTACTCAGGATTTGACGAATTGGCAGGTTTGTAAGAACGTTAATAACATGTCCCTGAAAGTAGGGACGAAGACGGCGAGCCGCCATAACCAATGCCAATATGGTCTTTTCGATGACTGAGTATCGGATTTCTGCTCCTTGTAAAGCTCGGCTGGCGAAGTATACTACCTTCTGAGTTCCGTGGTCATCGCGGACAAGAGCCGCGCTGATGGCTTCATCAGCAGTGGACAAATATAGATACAAGGGTTCTCCAGCAATCGGGGCGGAAATAATAGGAAGTTGACGGATGTGTTGCTTTAAAGCTGTCAGAGCTTCCTCACACTGGGGTGTCCACTCGAATTTCTTAGCTTGTCGTAACACCTTAAAGAAGGGAAGTTGCCGTTCAGCCGCTTTGGATAGGAACCTGTTTAACGCTGCTAATCGCCCAGTAAGGCGTTGAACATCTTTTTCTTTCTGGGGTGTCTTGAGGTCGAGGATATCCCTGATTTTAGAGGGATTAGCTTGTAGTCCCTGAGGAGATACCATGTACCCTAAAAATTTGCCTGAGCCGACCCCGAAGGTGCACTTCGCTGGATTTAAACGAAGATTATGGCGTCGAAGTACTTCCAGTGTTTCAGCAATGTCTCGGACGCATGCATCAAAAGTTCGACTCTTGATGACTAAATCATCGACATAGACCTCCACATTTCGACCAACTTGATTCTGAAAAACATGGTCCATCAACCTTTGATAAGTGGCTCCGGCATTCTTGAGCCCGAAGGGCATCTTTTTGTATGCGAAGATTCCGAAGTCCGTTATAAATGCTGTCTTGATCGCATCATTCTTATCCATATGAATTTTGTGGTATCCCTTATATAAGTCCAAGAAACAAAGCGCGGGATGTCCAGTAATGGCTTCAGCCTTCTGGTCAATAGAAGGTAATGGATAACAATCCTTAGGACAATATTTATTCAGATCGGTAAAATCCACGCACATTCTCCAAGTATTATCAAACTTCAGGACTAGAACAGGATTGGCCAACCAGGTCGGGTAATGGACTTCGAACAGGATATCTGCCTTGACCAATGCTTCAACTTCTGTGCGAATAGCAGCTTTTCGGTCGGGCGCAAATTGTCTGCGTTTCTGCTGAACTGGTTTAACTGCGGGGTCAATGTTCAATCTATGAGTAATAAGATCTGGTGAGACACCAGGCATGTCTAAAGGTGACCAGGCAAAGACCTCGGAATATTCTCGCAATACTTGAACGATGGCACTGTGAAGTAGGGGTAGATGTATAGCACCGACTTTAACAGTTCGCTCGGGCACATTCGGATCCAGAGGGACTTCTACTACCTCTTCACCAAGAGGTTGAATTGGTATTGATTCAAGCTCGGGAGTATCTATTTGAAACTGTGGCTGAACCGTCTGTGCAGTTCGTGGTTTGAGGGCAACAAGCATACATTGCTTAGCCATCTTCTGATCGCCACGGATGGCTATGGTTCCGTAGGGTGAAGGACATTTCATCGTTAAATGAAATGTGGAACATATGGCCTGGGCAGGAGTAAGCCAATCCCGTCCAAGAATCATATTATAAGGAGACGGAGATGACACCACATAAAAGTCAACAAAAACTGTTTTGATTGCGGGATGGGTACCTACCGAAGCTGGTAGATTAATAATCCCCTCTGCGCGAACTTCCCCTTGTGTGAATGTCTGCAAAGGTCCCGGAGCAGGCCGAAGCAAATCTCGAGATATGCCCATTTTTTGGAAACAATCTGAGAAAATAACACTTACAGCTGCACCATTATCAACGTACACCCGTTTGATGATAATATTCGCCACAGTCATATCAATGATTATAGCATCAGTGTGAGGCGTGCGTTCCGGAACAGGGTCGTCTTCAGTAAAACTTACTGTTTCATTATTGTGGAAACGTTTGTGACGGGGTTCCTCGGGAGGAGGTCGGCGAGCTTCTGCAATAAGAGCTTTGCGGGATACCCCTGCTGGCTGTGTACCATAGATCATATGGATAACGCTATTAACAACGCGAGCTGGGGGATTAGTCCCTTCTTCTTGGGGAGGAGGAGCAGGCAACAAGCGAGGTTGTTGCTGTTGAACATTGCGCCTGCTTCCCTGATCTTGTCTCGGGTAATGGTTGTTCCCGGAGCGGTTGTTTGGCCATGGTGACCGGCCTTGTTGGAAACCACGATTATTATTGCCAGCTCGGTTCTGATGTTGGTTTCCACCTCGGTGTTGTATTCTATTGTCTGACTGAGTCACATACTGACGGAAATACCCCTGCTTTATACACTCTTCGATCTCTTTGCTGAGTTCTCGGCATTCTTCAGTATCATGCCCATGGTCATAATGGTATTCACACCACTTGGCACGGTTCCGCTTATCAGCCGGGGCTGTCATACGAGGACAAGGCTTTAGATCAGCCTTGTGAATGACGTGTATTTCGGTTCGGGACCGATTTAAGGGTGTTAGTTGGGGGTAGATCGTGGTGAGTATTGGATCGACCTCCGCCCAGTCGGTTAAAAGCACTGGTACGGGTGTTAGACCCAGATGGTCCTTTATCTAATTGTTTCTTGGCAACAGATTTTTCCCTCTTACGTCGGGTCTGCTCGTCTGCCTTAGCGAACCGTCCAACCACATGATAAAGAGCTCGGGTGGTGACAGGGGTATTACGGACTAGCTCGGTGTATAGCGGTCCGGCCCATAATCCGTTCATGAAAGCTGTGACAATGATATCATCTGGCTGATTTCCTACCTTCAAACTTTCAGTTGTGAAACGTTCTAAGAATTGAGAGATGGTTTCTCCTTCTTTTTGTTCGACATTCATCAGGTCGGCTAAAGTGGACATAGGCTTTGCACGTGCTTCAAAACGTGCCCAGAAGTGTTCAGCAAGTTCCCGGAAAGAGGATATGCTGTTACGAGGAAGAGAGTCAAACCAAACTCGTGCTTCATCCTGGAGGTATTCAGGGAAGATCTTGCAATAGTGAAGAGATGCAGTGTGATCTCTACTGAGCATGTTATGCCTGAAAGCCCCCAGAAAATTGGCCGGGTCTCCGGTGCCATCATAAGGTGGTATGGCGGGCCTTTTAAACCCTTCAGGAAGAGGCGTAGCTAGAATTTCTTGGGAAAATGGAGTGATAATATCTCCATTGGCATCAAGGCCTAAGATTCTGTCCAATTCAGCATTCCGCTGTACCCTCTCATACTCATGAAGATCTGGAGTATAGGGATCAGTATGACGAGCTTTCTTGGTTGGGGCGGCGACGATCAACATCAACAAGTTCGTCATTGCGCTGTCTCGATCCGTTAGAACTCCCATGGTCCTCGGGAGAACCAGGTCGTTCTCGTCGGCGATCTTGTCTCTTGTGGTGTGCGGGATTTTGTTGGTTGGACAGATTCTGACGAGGTGGTCGCACTACAGGGTTAATGTTATGCCCAACATGGCCATCAGGGTTTAACCGGTTGACAGCCCAATCTTGAAGAACATGAGCATGTTCCTGTAAGAAGGCCTGAAGTAGTTCCGGAGTCATCTGGATATTAACTTGTGGTTGTGTAGTCGCAGGACCAGGGTTTTGTACATCTTGAGGAGGTAGGGGTAAAAATCCGTCACCTGGATTTGCAACCGGATCTCGGTGGCCCTGGTGGTGGGAGGCGTCTCGTATTATCGATTGCCTTGTCGGTAAGGTTTGATCCACGGGTGGATCTTGATTGACTTGATCACCTTGACGAGAGTGATTCAATCGAGTAGTTACCATGGTTTCAAGTGCAATATCAATACTAAAAATCCAATCGCTTCTTCGTTTCCCACAGACGGCGCCAATTGATAAAGCGCAATCCGTTCTATCACCGAAGTATTTACGAAAGGTATTAAACAGGAAAATAACTAAGCAATGAGACACAAGGTTTACGTGGTTCGATCCGGAGATCTACGTCCACGGGAAGATAATGTTCCAACCGGGCTCCTTTTTCTTTCTCTATTGGTGTTTACAAGTGTGCTTTTCTCTTTCAAAAATTCCAACCCCTATTCTATTCCTCATTCTACCATTTATATTATACAAATTACAGCCCTCAATAAATTCCTACAATTGAGGCCCCTAACTATATTCCTACAATCAAGGCCATGAAGCTCGCTTTCATGATTTGGAGGAAATCGTGGGTCAGATCTTTTCCTTCTCTTGTGCTGCCGTTACAATCCAATTATCATACTTGAGCCAATTCTTGGGCTTCCAACTATAAACAATTTGGGCCGACTTGTAATTTTAGGTAACTTGGGCCTTACTTACCAAAAACAAAATTCATATAACAATTAGAAAAATACGTAAAATTGTGATGATAATATTTACTTTAAATATTAATATAAATAGTTGGCATATTTATTTTTCTTTACGGAAGCAGTGATAGAATACTATGAATATATCCCATTATTTTTATTTTAGAGGATATTAATAAGCACAGTCCACGCGGTTACGCGGTGCTCAAACGGAAACTTCGCGTTGACTTCTTGCAATACCCACGTAGGAGTCTCAAGTATGAACTTTTTTTTTTTTTTTTTAGGGAACTCAAATATGAATTGACTTTTGCTTTTGGATTGAAGTAGTGGACTCCATTTGCACACCAATTAAAAAAAAAAAAAAAAACCTTTGCTTGTGTGTTTATTTAAGGTTGGAAAATATTAAATTATTGTTGACTGGAAATAGAGTGTGTATTATTGAAATTTTATCCTCTCAATAAATTTAGAAAACTCAAAATAAACACACTCATTATGTCCTAAAACGGATTTTTATTATAGAGATTGTACTAAATGTTTTATTCATGACGTGGCCTATTTAATTCTCACTAAAATTAATATTTTATGTTATTACATTGTTGAATTATATAGTAATAAGGGTAAATAAATTTCTTGATTTATATGAAATTTAAGAGTATAATATATATAATCATTTGATTCTCCATCCATTATTTAAGTATAAGAAAACCCATGCACTTAAAACTATCTACTTGGATAGAATAAGCACAAAAGATGGCCAACTATGCCGTTCTTATGCAACATGAAATCTGGATCTAGACTGACTCACATGATCTACCAACACGATTAATACATTAATCCATTTATTGATACGGTATTTAATTTCACCTATATATATTACATACAACACATGCTTAAGAAAATTAACACTACAAATAATTAAAACTGCTGTTATTTACTCATAGACATTAACCTAAAAACTAAATATCCACTGCCATTAACTCAGACATGAACTTGAAAACAAAAATTACAAAATAAAAGAGAACTTCTAGTTGGGGGATGCTGGACCGGGGAGCAGCAAATCTTAGCAGTTCTAAACTTATGAGAGGTTTTATATTTGTCTGAGTCATTATCATCCCTCATGGGTTGGCAATTCAGGTCGTCTAGACCAAGCCAACCTAGCCTACCAGATGATCAGGTTAATGTCATATATCAAACTAGACAGGCTGAGATTCAATTAGATCAAGAAATGAAAAAGATAAGAAATGAACATTTTGAAAAAGATATTTATCTTAATATATATATATATACATATATAATATACCTATATATAAAGTGAGTTATATTAAATTCATGTATAAGATGCGAGAAACTTATATTCACATTACTTATAATTTTACATATGTTTTATTCTACATTTAAAAAATATTTTATTAGAGTAAAATGATCACGTATTTAAATATTAGACTATATCATATTTAATTTTATTAAAATCATTACTTTTTAAATAAACTTCCGTGCATCGCACGGGAATAGTACTAGTGTATATAAAAACAAAATGGATTTATACTAGAATTGGAAAATGGTGTTTTTCCCGCCCAAACTGCTTACTATATTTGGCAATAAAAAATATTTTTTTAATTAAAAAAGAGCACAATATATGCCTAAAATATCTCCGAATCTGGTAATTTATATGTAATGGTAATGTTTTCGCAAAATTAGGGAAGTTGTTGCTGAATTTATTGGAATGAGTTTTTTTGTCCCTAAATATAAGTAATAATTAGTTGTATCCAGATTTACTTTACAAAATTATCAAAGTCTTTAACCATAATATTTTAGAATGAACAGTTATCAATATTATTTATGTTACAATACCTAAATAAATCAGCTATTTTTTTTTATCAAAATTACTATGCAAATGAATCTACAAATTTATTTTATCGCATAAAATTAGGGTAAAAAATACAATTACAAACCCTATATTCCAACTATCTAAAAAATGTATTATTTTTATATCTGAAAATAAAGCATTTTATCCCCCCACCTATCACACCCACCTTGTAAAAACTTATCCTATACTAATTTTCTTAGCCTTACAAAACCTGTGTATTTTTTTTTAAAATAATAATCTAAAACACTTTCCCGATGTTAAAATCTCATCAACATGTGTTCACATAGATCCAAGTTATGCACAGTAGCATCACTCCGATTTCAACACCATATTTACAGCAATATACATATTAAAGTTCCCTAATTCGAACATGTCCAAAAAGATTATTAGAACGCTAGCAAAAACATAGTGAGTCCAAGTTTTAGCCCCACAGATCGTCATTCATATACACGAGGCTTCAAAACTTGCATCAGCTCCAACAGCATGCCAGATCAGTCCACGAGCTCATGCATAGTCAAACTCACCTACAATGCAAGAACTACGTGAGCTAAAACTCAGTAAGCAGAAATCATGCATGACCAATGCGTGAATGATGAGATGCATTTCACAAAACCATTTCTTTCAACTCTTTCTCAAAAGAAATCATATTTGGTGGGAATTGGCTCTCGTTACTGTCACAAACCTCCCAAAAATAACACTCATTGGCCACACTCGTGACTACCAAGGGTCCCTCCTCCCCCCTTGTAGTCCACCCGAGATACTAGCGATGGTTGGTATGACCAAGTGGCTATCCCTCCGAGACTACCAGGGGTCCGCCTCCTGCCTGCCCCTGCAGTCCACCGGAAAGTCTACCTCTTCCCGTACCCCTCATCATAAAGGTGCTAAAGTGGGAACCTCTTCCGCGTGCACGTCTATCACCAGAAGCATCCCGAGAGACACCATATATAATATATAACTCTCAATGTGCCAGTGGTGACCAACCCCAAAACATTATCAATTTATGCAATTACGTTATTTTGACTTCTTATATGTACACATGTAATCCTTGTAGATGCTAATGCTCATGATTGATGCACATCAATTTGTTTCTAGCAACGGAATAAAACACTTTATACAAAGATATGCAACAACACATATAAAAATCAACTATCACAAATATCAAACAAAATACTATGTTCAAGCATTGTAGTTGGAGATGGATTTCTACTTACCTCTCCTCCGGAGTAGCTTTTGAAATTTCCTATTCCACAATGGTAATCAATCTACGACAATTTTAAATCGAATTAATACACAATTTATCAAATTCCAGGTTATTAAGTACTTTTAATTCGAAATTTCCAGTTTCGTCGCATTTTAGTAATAAGGCTCTAACTATTTCTACAAAATTGATATTTATATGATTCAAGTTGAGTTATAAAGCTAACACATAAGGCTACAACTTTCATGTTTTACACTTTTCCTAATTCAGCTCATAAATTGGTCAAAATCGGCTAACTATTGAACATTAAAAATCTGGGCAGATTTAACAAAAATTAAATCTAGGCTATTTTGATTACCAAATAACATATGAACATTATCATATATATAAAAATATACTCAAATTTATTTAGTAAAACTAATATGATACTCTAACCTATTCTATTTCTAAATAATTGAGATTGAGATTGATTTAAATGAGATTACCTGTTATCTCAATCCTTCGTACCCCCTTTTCTTCTTCTTTTTTTTTTGTCTTCACCTTCTTATACTCATACTAACTTAGGTGTGAAGTTAGAAGAATGTAGATATGTGTAATCACTTCCGCCGACTTAATTTGGCGGTTTTTAATAATATTCTTATATTATTCTTTTTATTTAATTATTATTAGTATTATTATTGTTGTTGTTGTTGTTATTAATCCGACAATAAAAACCCTTGACATACTTAACACTTCCACGTACTGCCTAATGTGCCATATTTTAAATTTATCACGTGTAGTCTTAAATTTTGTAGCATGTCCCAATATTTTAGACTAGGGGGTTCTTGTCTACCAAATTAAACATCTCCAAATTAGTCACAAAATATAAAATAACGCAATAAATATAACAAATTAATTACTATAAAACTATCACGCAAATAGCACATAAAAATATGAAATACATGAAATGCAAAAATTATATTGGCTAGTGAGTTGTGAGAGGCGCGGGTATTACACCACCCCCTCCCCCCAACTTATATACTTATTTGGGAAATAAGAAATTATTTGAAGAAATAATAGTTAAAGAAGCAGAGCAGCAAAGAAGCAGAGTAACAAAGAAGCAAAGCACGTGCACATGCATGGACTAGTAATTAGTTTCCCTTTCCATTTATTTCAGATTAGTTGTAAGCTGAGTTGGCAACATTGTATTGGTCAAGACACATCATCACAACCAATAGGATTGTGATGTTACTAGTATAAATACTAGTATTGTAATTCCCTTTACGGATGTAACAGAAATATTATTGAAATGAAATACTAGTTCTTCTCCTATCCTTTGGATGAAGTAAACAATGAAAATCAATTTTGCATTTTAACATGGTATCCAGAGCTTAAGGTTAAAATCCATGGCGATTCCGCCGTTAAAATCAAATGCGTGGCCGGCATTAAATGTTGGAGCAGAGACGTCGCTGAAGATGCAGAATGCAAATAGAGATAATGATCCACTTCAACTCCAAGGATCGGATCATCCGGGAATGAAGTTAGTCACTAATGTCCTCACTGGAAATGATTTCCTGCCATGGAGCAGGTCCATGCGAATTGCTCTTCTGGCGAAGAATAAACTAGGATTCGTTACCGGTCATGTTAAACCTCCAGCTGATGAAGAAGGCTTCGAGCAGTGGCAAAAGGCAGATAATATGGTAATGTCGTGGATTCTAAGCTCGTTATCAAAAGAAATTGGTGATGCATTCATATATGCTGAGTCTTCAAAGAAACTATGGGATAGTATTACGCGACGTTTTGGTCAGTGTAATGGTCCACAGTTATATCAGATCCAGCGGGAAATAGCAAGCATTGCACAAGGAAACTCGTCTGTTGCCGTTTATTTCACAAAACTCAACAAGCTATGGGATGAGATTCACCTTTTGATGCCAATGCCTACATGTAAGTGTGAAGATAGTGAGAAATGGCTTGAAATTGACAGAAATAACAAACTGATGCAATTTCTGATGGGCTTGAACGATTCATATGATGATATTCGGAGTCAAGTGCTGATAATGGATCCCCTACCTGACATAGATAGAGCATATTCAATGATTTTGCGCATCGAAAAACAACGGACTGTGAAGGATACATATGCAGACACAAATGATGGTGCAGCTATGTTCACGAGGATGAATACACAAGGCAGAGGTGGAGGAGGAAGATCTAGTTATAATAACGGAAGAGGTGGATCGAATACGGGGAGAGGTAGAGGTGCTGGTAGGAAAACGAAAGAGGAAAGGGCAAAATTAATCTGTGAACACTGCCAAATGCCTGGGCATGAAATAGGAGAGTGCTTTAAGCTAAAAGGATATCCTGATTGGTATTATAAGCCTAAGGAAGATAGATTTCAGGGTGCACATAGTGTGGTCAATAGTGTTCAAAGTGGCAGCTCTAGCTCAAGTTCAGACCATAGCAAACAGACTGCTTCCAACGCTGACATCACGTCCATAGTGCAGCAGGAGATTGCTAAATTACTTGGAGCTAGAACTGCGCAATCCATTGGATCTGACGATGGTAACAAAAGCTTTGGTAATAAATCTGGACGACATGAAGAGGCAGAAACATTCTTTGCTTTCACACTACTGGAAGAGCTGAGAAAAGGTTCATGGATTATCGACACGGGAGCTAGTAGACACATGTGCAACGACTTAGGAATCATGCAAAATCTCACAGCATTGGAAAATCCAGCTCCAATAATACTACCAGATGGTGGACAGAAACGGGTCACATACAAAGGTCAGGTTGCCTTAACCTCTAAGATAATTCTGACGGATGTCTTTTATGTGCCTACTTTCAAATTTAACTTGCTCTCCATACCACAAATCTCTGTTGCTATGAATGTGAGAGCTGTTTTCTTGCCTACATACTGTGAGCTACAAAAGGTTGAGACTGGTGAAGTGCTCGCAACTAGTCCCATGTTAGGGAGACTATATGTATTTCACAAGAATAATATGCAGCACGTTGTGATTTCTCCAAGCTTGTCAGTCACTCATTTTCATGAGGCATTTGATGTATGGCATAAGAGATTGGGTCATGCTTCACCCCATACTTTACAACACCTAAACTTCCTCAAACACGTCTGCACATCAGAAGTTTTGAAAAGTCACAAGGGCTGTGATGTTTGTCATATGTCTAGACAAGTCAGATTATCTTTTCCTACCAGCAGCATTCAGACTTCGAGACCACTGGAGATGTTGCACGTTGATATCTGGGGCCCTTACAGGAAACCAAGTATCACAAACACACCCTACTTTCTCACTATAGTAGATGATTACAGCAGAGTGACTTGGGTCTGTATGTTGGGACATAAAGGTCAGAGTGTTAAGTCGTTACGGACTTTTCTGAAAATGATAAGTGTACAGTTTGAGCGATCAATCAAGGTAGTCAGAACAGATAATGGAGCTGAGTTCCTTAGTAATGAATGTCAGGATCTGTTTTCTTCCATGGGTATTGTGCATCAGAGGACATGCGTGTATACACCCCAACAAAATGGAGTGGTGGAACGAAAGCATAGGCATTTATTAGAAATGGCAAGGGCCTTGATGATACAGTCAGCAGCACCAGCCTACTTGTGGCCATATTCTGTACTGACGGCAGCCTTCTTAATCAATAGACTTCCTACAGCAGTCTTGAAATGGCAAACCCCATACACTGTCCTTTTTGGACAAACTCCGGAGTATGAGTATTTTAAACCCTTCGGTTGTTTGTGTTATGCCACCAATGTTACACCACACAAAGAGAAATTCACTTCTAGAGCTCATAAATGTATATTGGTGGGTTATCCTCCTGGACAGAAGGGTTATAAGCTGTTCGATGTTGAGAATCAATGTGTTTTGGTCTCGAGAGATGTTGTATTTGTGGAGCATGAATTTCCCTATGCTAAATCTCCTACATCTGGGATAGAATGTTTGCCTTTGCCTCTACCAATCCAGGATGATGACCAACAGCCATCCCCTATGGACGTTTTAGCTCCATCAGAACTGCCAACAGATTCAGTAGGCCTTCGGCGAAGCACACGAATTCCTCACAAACCAGCTTATTTAGATGACTATGTTCAGCACCTGCAGTCAACCTCCACTGCAAATAATCACTCTGATTTGTCACACACCTCCGATTATATTGATCATGGATATGCAACTTTCCTCGCCAATGTGGCTGATGTCGACGAACCACGTAATTACCATGAAGCCAAGACTAAACTACATTGGCAAGAAGCTATGGCGAAGGAGATAAAAGCTTTGGAAGATAATAAAACCTGGGAACTTACCACTCTACCACCCAATAAAAGGGCCATTGGATGTAAGTGGGTATACAAAACGAAACTTAACCCTGATGGTACGGTGGAACGGTATAAAGCCCGATTGGTGGCAAAGGGGTACCATCAAGTCCAAGGTGTTGATTACATGGAATGTTTCTCCCCTGTGGCGAAACAAGTCACGGTTCGCTTTATCATAGCTCTTGCCACTATTCAGAAATGGACTTTGTATCAGCTCGATATCAACAATGCCTTCTTACATGGGTATTTACATGATGAGATTTACATGCACGCACCAGATGGATATGACAAAGCCTCCCCTCGTCAAGTCTGTAGGCTGCTCAAAAGTCTTTACGGCCTCAAACAAGCGTCTCGCCAATGGAACGCTGAGTTTTGTGACAAACTCCTCCTCTATGGGTTTAAACAGTCTGCTCACGACCACTGCCTCTTCACTTGGCAGCACCAACGCGAATTCATGGCCCTCATAGTCTATGTTGATGATGTTTTGTTAACTGGGTCTCCAGGGGCTCCTTTTGATGAGTTTAAACAGTTTCTTGACACCATCTTCACCATCAAAGATTTAGGGATTGCAAAGTATTTCTTGGGAATTGAAATTGCTCGAAGTGAGGCAGGTACTCACCTGAACCAAAGAAAATATGTTTTAGATATTTTAAAGGACACTCGAATGATGGCTTGCAAACCAGTCCCTACTCCTTTTCCGCCTGGATTGAAATTATCCGGTACTGACGGTACTTTGCTTCCTGACTCAGATAAGTATCGACGGTTGGTGGGTCGGCTTCTTTACCTCAATCTTACTCGGCCGGACCTCACTTACGCCGTGCAGCAACTCAGTCAATACGTGAATTCCCCTCGCAGCTCCCATTGGGAAGCTGCCCAACATGTTCTTCGCTACTTGCTTGGTACCTCTTCTCTTGGGATTTTCTTTCCTGTTACATCTGAGCTGAAACTCACTGCTTATGGGGATGCTGATTGGGGGTCGTGTGTTGACTCTCGCAAATCACTTACCGGCTATTGTGTTTTTTTAGGTGATTGCTTAATTTCCTGGAAAACGAAAAAACAGACTACTGTTTCCCGCAGTTCCGCCGAGGCCGAGTATCGTGCTCTCGCTTCCACCGTCTGTGAACTCCTATGGATTGACTACTTGGCTACTGATTTCTTGGTAACGGTTCCTCGACCAATTCCTTTAATATGTGATAATCAAGCAGCCCTTCACATCGTTGAGAACCCCGTTTTTCACGAGCGTACTAAGCACATTGAGATGGATTGTCATTTGGTCCGTGATAAGTTTAAATCTGGTTTTTTACAGCTTATTCATGTCGGCACCACAGGCCAGTTAGCTGATATTTTTACAAAACAGCTCGGTGGTAACCAATTTGCCTGGATTTTGTCCAAGTTTCGCATGGTTTCTACCCATTCTCCACTTGAGGGGGGGTGAAGAAATAATAGTTAAAGAAGCAGAGCAGCAAAGAAGCAGAGTAACAAAGAAGCAAAGCACGTGCACATGCATGGACTAGTAATTAGTTTCCCTTTCCATTTATTTCAGATTAGTTGTAAGCTGAGTTGGCAACATTGTATTGGTCAAGACACATCATCACAACCAATAGGATTGTGATGTTACTAGTATAAATACTGGTATTGTAATTCTCTTTACGGATGTAACAGAAATATTATTGAAATGAAATACTAGTTCTTCTCCTATCCTTTGGATGAAGTAAACAATGAAAATCAATTTTGCATTTTAACATTATTTTATTTATTATTTGGCTGTAAATTTTAATTTATGACTGGCCCACTGACCTACTCTTTTTTACTTCGATAAATTAGGAAACGGTTTCCTTAACTAACTAATTTGGTAAAAATTAAAACAAATCACATTTTTTGTGGAAGTTATGATATCCCTCCCTAAAAATAAAGAATAAATAAGCATATAGATTTAATTTACAAAATAAACTCCCTTAACTTTAGCAACTGAATATCTTTCAGGATTTGACTGAATACATAATCCATTTTAATTAATTGATGAATCTGTTAATACATTCAATCTGTTTCGAAAACTGAAATATATCAATCTTATCTTATCTTACTTAATAATAAGACATTCACCATTAATCTATTTTTTTTACAAATTTGATATTAAAATCATTTATAACTTATTTAAATTTGAAATCCTTAATTTGTGGTGATAAAAATCGGCAGATTTTAAAACTCCTATATTTTAGATTATTATGTCTTGGGCTTTTTGACCTAATAAGATATTATAAATATCACATCTTCACACTTCATTTCATAAAAAAATCATCATTCAACAAAAGCATCCTCTCACTTATTTTCCAAGGTATATTCATAATCCTCTTGAATTTATCATTCTCATTATCTAAGGTTTACTTGACAGCCTTACGTCAATGACAATCTTGATGAATGACTCCATGGAGCTATGGCGCATCACGGGCACCTCCCGCGGGAGGGGTGTATGAAGATTTGGTTTGGCGCTGCCAAGGGGTGAGTCTTTGTTGTCGGTATTTTGACTTGCTTGAGGACATTTGTTCCTATCTTAATTGTTCATCTCTGAATATGTTTTGTGTCTTTGCTTTGTTTTATTTGGCATAGGATTAATTAAATTAGTGTGATTCTTGATAAATAACTTACAAGCAGCGAGACAGATGTTGTTACTATTGGTTATTATAGGGCATTTATTTCTGATTCAGTAGGTTCTCTTCTTAGAGTGACATCAATATGTTATTGAATCTAATGTTGCAGGTTGGGTTGTGCTCGAAATACGGGTTGTATGAGACAAACTGAGAATAGTTGCAAATTGTAAGATTAGGTATCAGATTTAATACTTACATGTTTTCAAACTCTTCGTCAAGTAAATTTCTTCTATTAGATCAATCAACTCCAATATTTCAAAATAAATTATTACTCATAAGTTATAATTAGAATATTAA
Organism: Ajuga chamaepitys; assembly: GCA_958295605.1. Classification (NCBI taxonomy): domain Eukaryota; kingdom Viridiplantae; phylum Streptophyta; class Magnoliopsida; order Lamiales; family Lamiaceae; genus Ajuga; species Ajuga chamaepitys. The sequence continues at coordinate 5,909,503 of OY282504.1, forward strand.
AGTTATAGTGCAATTATTTGATTTGTCCGACCAAAATTTTATCGTTGATCTAAATTTTATCATTTCTTATCAGGTTGACCCTATAACGACCCAGGTCCGATAGACATCCACCCGAACTCAAAATTATCATACGAGTTCGTGTTTTGGTAATGGGTCGTGCCGAATTTTTCCACCTTTAATTTCTTAACATTAAACAAAATGACATTATTGTATATAAAACAGAATTATTTAAAGTTTTTCCCGTGCATCGCACGGGGGACATAACTAGTTGAGCTCAATAGTACTTGATAACAAGATTTTAGTGGTTCATCCCATCTATAATATCAGTAAGCTGGGCCAATTTTACCACCTCAACATTATCCAATCTGACAAGATTTCTTAAGGCGTATTATGAAGTTATCAACTTTCCTCCAAAGAAGTTATCCTATAACAATTCAAACCCACTAATTTTGCATCACATCTCAAATTTCCACCCGGAAAGAAGCCAGTGGAAAACTAAATTAACTAAACTTGCTCAAAGTACCAAGTCAGAAAGCACATAACATGATATCCCACAGTTACAACAGACCTTCAAATATCCGAGGACTATAAATCTGAAACCACAAAACGAACAGATAGAAAAGGAAACTAGAAACCATTCTATCTCCAGGAAAGGTTTTCCAAGGTTTACAAGAGAGAAGATACATCACTTGGCCATCATAACCTTAACAAACTCCTCGTAGTTGATTTGTCCGTCGCCATCGACATCAGCCTCTCTAATCATCTCATCGACTTCCTCATCAGTCAGCTTCTCTCCTAGATTTGTCATCACGTGTCGCAGCTCAGCAGCTGAAATGAAACCATTCTGATCTTTGTCAAAAACACGGAATGCCTCTTTTAGCTCCTCCTCAGAGTCGGTGTCCTTCATTTTCCTAGCCATGAGGTTCAAAAACTCTGGGAAGTCAATGGTACCATTACCATCGGCATCCACCTCATTGATCATATCCTGGAGCTCTGCCTCAGTAGGATTCTGCCCCAGGGATCTCATAACAGTTCCAAGCTCCTTGGTGGTGATGCAACCTGTACATAATGTCTAATGAGATTAAGGTGTAAACGGGTTCCAGATGCACAATATGAGTAAATCCTGGGATTTGGAAAATTTAAGTTTATTCAAAACAGTTCCCTGTTTGAAGATGGGAGATGCCAATAATATTCGGATAAATAATCAAGAAAGCACAAGAGATGTGATATGCACATATATTATGTGTCTATGTTGGAGCTAGATAAATAGCTTGGGATAAGACCAATCAATAAGTTATGGTTTGAGATACGACCAATCAAGAAGTTATGGAAAGAATACTGTATGTGACGGTTCTTGTTCGCACCCCCTTCTCATAGTGAAACCACTCTTTAGGAACACATGATTTATACTCATTTTAGCACCTGAGTGAGATGCCTGCCCCCAATTTGGAACCTCAGGAGTCGGGACAAGTTGGTCCTGAACATAACTACTTGCCAGGTTAAGGCGGGATCATTAAGGGTAATTGTGATTATTTATTGTTTGATATGAGTTAAAGAACGATTTTGCTAGAGGGGTCAGTATAAAGCATATTATTCATGAAAAGTGGATATAAATGGATATTACCCCAACATATGATATTGTATAGATCACAACACAACTCTTAACTATGAACAGTTGCAAGAACCAATGAAAGTGAACTCCACAATCCTGACCAGATAAAGTTCTAGATACATTTTCTAATACAAATTTCACTCAGCAATTTTACCTGTGAACGCCTTTGGAACTACCACATACTCCAGATCATGAATTTTAACAAACAAAAGAATATTGTCTCCCCTACATGGTACACAACAGTTCTAATTGTACATTAACATACACTTATGATCTATTCCCCATCCATGCCCAAGCAAACATTTGGTAACGGAAAACAAGACAACCGAAGATCCATTCTTCTAGGGTCCTTTAAACCTCAGACCTACTATCCCAAACATTGTCAGGACACGAAATGTAGAGTTACTCTGTCAATAAAATGTATTACAGCTCCAGTCTTCTTCATAGACCAACCTCTGATCTTTATATAGAAGTCTATCATTCTAGATATCAATAATGGAAACACTCACTAGTGAAGTACTTTATCCAACTCAATAAATGATGTATATTCGACGTGTTCATATTTCCAGGAGATGAATTCTCATCAGTGTTCTAATAATACCCCAATTTTAACCTCTTTAAACACAACAATCAACAAAAAGTAGTCGACTCGTCATCGAAATACACAAAATTAAAAACAATTGCCCTACCACCCCAAGAGGAAATTTATTTAACCGTTCATAGCGGTATTTTAAACAAAAGCAAACGGCACGAAACAAATAACGAGACCAGCATCAGATCTGACAAATAAACAGAAAATCCATATGTTTACACAAAAAATTAGGGATAAAGAAACCAGAAGGTCACGAGTATATATAAAATTATACCATAAAAATGACAAAAAATGAGTTAATAAGAGAGTCGCACCATCGCCGTCCTTGTCGAAAAGGCTGAAAGCCTCCTTAAACTCAGAGATCTGGTCGTCAGTCAACTGATCCGCCATTTCTCCTTCGATAAAAGCTTAATAATTTATCGGTTATTTCCCTGTATATGATATGATTTGTGGGTTTTAGAATATAAGAACTGAACGAGGAGAGATTTGGAAAAGAGGACAACGTTGTTTATTTTCCGCAGCCAAGAAAAAGAAAAGAAAATATTTGTAATTTATTTAACTTATTTATCATTTTTTCCTATTATCTTTTGATGAGTCGTATGTTATTTATGTTTGTATTATTTAAATATTTTTTGTTGTTCATGTAGGCCAAGAAATGGATCAGTTATAGAATATATAGTTTTATATTTGTTATTTTTAAATAACTTTTCATATATTGCTATATAAATAATTCATTTACAAAAATAAATGCATATTAAGTATATGCATTGCATAAGAGAAATTGATTTTGCATTACTTATAACTTTCTTATTAATAATCAAAATTTTCAAATATTTATTTATATCTTAAGCATAGTGTTACATTCTTAAAAAAATTGACTATATAATAGTAAGTTTAATTAAAATATTACTTTATAAATTAACTTACGTGTATTGCATGGAAGAAATACCAGTAGAAATAAAATGAAACATCAAATATTTTATAAAAGAATTTTGTCAGTATAGTCAGGAAGGATTAGGCAGGGCACAAGTAACCGCATGAATTTCGATTATAATGGAATGTTTGTAATTGATTGTATTTTTATATAAGTGATTTTAATTTATTTTTGAGAGAAAATTAAAAGAAGATAAGTGGTGGAAATATGATGGATTTTGAAAGTTGAATGTTCACTGAGTAATCACATTTTTCAACTATTTGTAACAAAATAATCAATTCAGACAATTAGTTTTTAAAGTTTACAAACATTTATTAAGAAAAAAAAGGATTATGAGATTTTATTAACATACTCAGTACAAAATTAGATAATTGATTAAGGTGCAGGAGGTTGGAACGCCAATATATGTTATTTATTATACTACAATGAAGCATATTCAATATGTGAAAGAGAGACAATTCACAGTGAAGTTTCATACTAAAATTAATTGGTGATAAAATTATTAAAGCAGTGGCTTATAATGTTTACAAAAAAAAAAATTTTTTGCTTCTCCCAATATTTCAATGAGAAAAACTCACGTTTTATGTTTTACTTTTTTCCGTTATTTTATAAATTAGTTTTTCACTCATACGGTGCACGAACTAGATATTTCTTTTATCAAATTATTTAAATGTAAATATGTATATTAATGGATGGCAACATAAATAATGAATAAGATTTTATAAATGACTTGTATGAAATGATGCACTATTATGGATAAAAGCTTGATATGATAGAGATATCACTTCTAATTATCGTAAACTATATAAAGTACAAACTAAAGAAAAAAATTAAAGATGGAATCTGAAACACCTCTCTTTATGAAACATTAAAAGTTGATTGTCTTGTTGTTTTTCTCCATCGTCTATGAGGATCTTTTAGTCACATCGATTTATAACTCCCGACAAAATAACATATAATTGGTCATGACTTAATACTGTTTTTTGCAAGAGGAATAACATTAGACATTGATTATCATATACTCTTGTTGAATGTCATAGTATATGAAATTTGAAAGGCATTCTGACATCAGGTGGAGTGAATGAAATTTTGAAATTAATAGATTTGTACCTACATTAGTTCTTTCAAGTACATGCACACCAAATCTAGTGATAATCAAGCTTATATTGTTACACAATCCAAGAGTGTGATCTATAAACCTAATAAAATTGTAAAAAAAAAATTATTTTCCAAATTTCTTTAAACTAAAATGATCCAAACAATAAAAAATTATTACAAAAAGGCAAAATTAAAGTAAAAAAATTAATCCTCTAAAAATCGATCATTTTTATCCTTTAAAAATATTATTTTGAAATTATCTGACATTTTTATTTTACATACAAAAATTTTAATGCCAAAATATATCATAATTGTCCTAAAAATATGCATGGTGGATTTTAAATTGAAGATCGTAAAAAGAATATTAATTTAACGAAAATCGTAAAAAGAAGATTAATTCAATATATTTTTCATGAAAAACGAAATTGAGATGAAAAAATTATGACTTTTAAATATTAAGGGAAAAAATAAAAAGAAATTCTTATTGGTTGACTCTTAATGAACTCCCCTCATTTCTAGTAAAGAAGAACATGTATGTATTAGTTTAATTTAAAAAGAAAAAATAAAAAAGTCCAAAAAGAACACCTCATCTAATTGACAATTCAACAATTTTACTTTTATGTTTAAGATATACTAGTATTCATACCCATGCGATGCACGGGAAATATTTTAACACATTAATGTTTAATTTAATTGTAATACGAAATTTCATCATTATTGGAGAAGTATATATAAGTAAAATATAATTTATCCCGAAAATAACTGTCATTTTCTACTCACATAATATATAATCTGATAATCTAAAAAATAGCAAGATAATATAAATAAATCATGAATCTATATTCACATGTAATGTTAGGCAAAAATGAACATAACATTTACAAATTCTGAAAATTTTATTTTATAGACAATATTTGTAGTAGTGTTTCTTTCCGGATCGTCAAGCCCTTTCTTTTCGTAACTCGATAAACAACAACGTACAACTGAACATGACATGAGATAGATTTTTTGAGAATAAACCGATATGGCTGAGCGATTGTCCCTAACTTTTATTTAGCAACATTGCATTAAAAATGATAAATATTTTACGCAACGCCAAATAGAAAACTAATATTGGGTATAAAAGAATCAATACATGTATATCAATGCATTATTTAATTTTATGATCTAAATTATTTCGAATAAATCTTTTCTTATTATTTTGAATGGTGTGTCTCCAATTTACATTGACTTTACACTCAATTTGAAAAATAATGTTGTGACCTATTAAAATACTATACAACAACTCTAATTTTATTAGGCTTAATATTTTTTTCTTGCTCTATTAGTGGGCTTCATATCAAATAAATTCAGATTTTTAGTTGACCTTATTCTTGTTTGAGCCTAATACATTAAATAAAAAGTCTGTATTTTTCGATCCAGAAAATAATATTTGATTCAACTTGATTTATGATGAAATATTTGATCTAGAAAATTAAATGTCCATCACAACTAAAAGCCTTATATTTTATTTAACTTATTTTGAGACTAATATTTGATTTTATCTCCGGAAAATATAAATTAGAGTGAAAGAACACTCTACACAATTGCCCATTTCACTGAAAACTGTGTAGAAGCATCTCCTTCTTCCCCAATTTCGAGCCATCAAAGCTCTATTCCAAAAGCTCCTCGTCCAAATTCATAGCATCAACCCGAAATCTTTTCTTCAATTCTGGTCTACTTCCCTTTCAGCGAAATCGTTCCATCTGATCATCAAGTTCTCAATTTAATTGAGAACCTTAAATAATCAATCCATAAGAATCACTTAAAATAGGTTTATGTTCTTTAATCTGATTCGCGCATGAGGATAATTTCTGGATCTCGACCGTTTTCCGGAAGAACTAAATGAAGCTCGATGATTACATGTTTATCGATGGCTTCGTTCATATCGCCAATGAAATAGGGATCCATCTATGGGTAAGAACATGACAATGATTTTAGAATAAATATATAATTTCTGTTTTTTTTTTTTTTTAAATTGGAAGACGACGAATATTATACTCGAAGATTGCATGTGTATAGATGTCGTCACTAAGAGCACGACTGAGATAGGGGTTCGTCCCATAGGTGAGGAATTTATGAGTTCTCACATATTTTCCTAAGAGTAAATACACGTTATAGTCCGGTTTAACTTTTGTAATATTTTCTAATTTATGATTTTTTAGCTCTGATTGTTCTTTTTCAAGTGACCAAACACATTTTTACCACCATTTTCGAATTATTTCTAGTATTTTGGTTACATGTATCAGCTGTCTGTAAATAAAAAAATCTACTCATATTCGTTGAACTTTCAATTATCCTTTATTAAATCAATTCTTATATTAGTGTTGCTAACAAATTACTCAATTGTTTGTACTTCGACCTTGCTTCTAATTTATAAATCACATGACTCTAATTATTTTAAGTTGAAATTACTTACTCTTCACTCACATTAGAGAATTTATTATATCTACTTATGTTCTTCACTCACATTAGAGAACTTATTATATTCACTTATGTTTGTTTAGGTAGATGTAATCAAATTCTGTAGGATTTTTAGTTGTAAGTCCTAACTTAAACCAAAACCTAAACTTGAGAACTTATTATATCCACTTATTATATCGACTTTCATATCCAAGATACTAAAACCAGCGTACAATAGTTTTTCTATTAAAAGAAGGTGGGCTTATGATACTTTGGTTATACTAATTGGAAAAAAAAAATCTTGAAGCATGTGGCTTTTCTTTTACATGAGATATTACATCAAACAATTAATCTGTTCAATTTCAATAATTACAAAGAGCTCCCTATAATGTATCAAATTATGCATATCTTTTCGTAGCTAATGTGATACAATTAACTATATAAATCAGTTTACGTTTTACTGATTGTCATTTAAATAATTTCTAACTAAATGGTTCAAGTTCTGATCTAATATTTTGGAACCATTTGTGTAGCTTTTGACGATAACTTCTAATGCAATTCCAGTGAGATTTATGGGATTAGAGAGGACAGGCATTTGTTAATTCTTTTCATCACAGTTTATTATTCATATAATAGTTGAGATAAAGACGGAGTAATCATTTATACTAAGTACAGAAATATTGTATGTGAAGGGATTGATGTTGAATAATCCTTTATAATATGGGTATGTGAAAGGATTCATGTTTGAATAATCCTTCATGAAACTCTATATTAGAATCCGGAATTTGATGGACATCATCGTAGCTAGAAACTTATGTATAAACATTACTTGACATTATGGATAAATTATGTATAAACAATTATACGACATTATGGAAAAATGACATTACATGAAATGAAACATTACATATATATATATCTGAAAATACATTCAAAGCTTTGTATTTGATTGGGATTTCTGAATACATGTATATTGTAAGCCCTGACACAGCTTAAGTGCCCAGTCGGATGTTGTAGCATTGATTTTGCTGAATTTTGCAGAAACTGGAGCCTATCTGATCAAAAGATGACAAAAGATGCTCTTCCATTATACATATATGAGTATAGTGCAATAATGTAAGGTAAAGCGCATTCTTTTGGATCAAAAGATAAATTAGTTAAATATATGTGTAATAAACGAAACAGAATATGTGATTCACTGTAGCGCATAACTTTCATTCGCTTCTTTTCCTTTTCAGTTAAACAACGTAAGGCGTAACCAAAGAATGCAGTCTTCTCAGATGTAAATATAGTTCAGTAATATAAGGTAAAGTACATCATCTTGATCAAAAATAAATCAGCTAAATAAACTTTAAGTAATGTAATCAGAATATTTTTAATTACAACGCAGTGCAATGAATTTCTGCGCAACAGTAACTGGCTAAGGTGAACATTAAACTGCAGATACCGATAATTATGTGGTACAGTTTTTGCGATCTTTTCATCAAAATATATTTTTTAGTGGAATAATAAAAAATGAACTTCTGGTTCGTGTTTTTTCCTTGTCAGTGAAACATCAGGGGACACAAACAAAAGATTAGATCAAGGGATGATAATATGAGTATATAAATGTAAACAATATGATGATGTAATAAATTAAAACAACATGTTTCAGTAATCTGAATGTAGTACGAAATTACAATGATAAACGGATGGGAGAGGCGACTGATTTTGCAGGATGAAATGAGTGTTTCTGTAATTTGTTGTTCCAGTATTTAAAGATGAAAGTTTAGGGTTTAATTATGTTCACAAGATCCCTATTGTTGTGGCTATTAAATATATTCAGATTTTGTTTTTGAAATGACTTGATCAACAATATATATTTAGGTAGACAAATTGATCCACTTATATTATAAATTGATTTTTTCAGTTTTCAAAATAGAGTAAATATCTCAACAGATTAATTTTTGGAATAAAATTAATTATGTTGCCAGCCTAATATATAAATTAGCGACAATTTTCAAAATTAATATATTATTTCGGATTAAAAAATGTGTCACCATTGATATCGCATATTTCTGTTTCGCTTATATCTGTCTTTTTCAAATTAGTAGTTGCAAATGGGCGGGAAAATTGGTATTCCATAATTTTTTACCACACAGAAACAATTTTCCTAATTGAAGGCATTAAAGTATGGTACAAAATAAATTTATTGGCAATTTGTTTTAAAAAATTGTTGTTTTAATTTATATATATATATATATATATAGAGAGAGAGAGAGAGAGAGAGAGAGATTTAAATCATTCTAGATATATTTTAAGCACTATATTATCAATTGATATATTTCAGTTTTCGGAACAGAGGAAATATCTCAACATATTCATCAATTGACTAAATGTATTTGAATTATGTGGTTATTATGAGACATATCATAAAAAAAAAAAAAAAAAAAAAAAAAAAAAAAAAAAAGAAGAGAGATTTGATTCAATTTTACCATATTGGTTAATCAAGAAATAATTTTTCTAATTTATCGGAGTAAAAAATGGTAGGTTAGTGGGCCAGTCATAAATTAATATTTATAGCCAAATAATAAAAAAAAAAAAATTATTTCCTAAATTGGTAGGTGCAAATGGGCGGGAAAATGCCTTATTTTCCAATTGTGGAAACAATACATTTTGTTATTATAATATATAGACTAGTGTTGTACCCGTGCGATGCACGGGAAGTACTTTCACACACTAATATTTATTCTAATCGTAATACGAAGTGTTCTCGATCGTAGATAAGTGCTTATAGTTAAAATATATAATCCAATGAGCCTAAAATGTTATCTTCATTCACGTAATATATATTACGATGATCCAAAGTGTATCAAGATAATATAAATAAATCAGATGTCTATAATAACATGTAGTATTTGACAAAAAATAAATATGACGTTTACAATTTATGTGACCTATTTGTATGTAATCGATCTACATAATTTATCTAAGTTATGTGTGTACATTCACTTTTCGTTCTCAATCCTATTCCCCCAATTAATTGTGATGCCTTAATTAGTTGTTTCAGAAGTAGACTTTTTAAGAATGGCAGTCGTGTATGTAGCAGTTACACGAATCTCATTCCATGTGGAGGAACCTTATTGTTGGATTTAGGTCGGAGTACCTTGATTGCAGCGGATTTGAACCCTGGATCATATACGGGTAAAACCACGGCCTCACCTAGATGATGTGTACTCTCGGTCGGGGTGAAAATCACGAACGGAAGTCCACCACGATCCACAATTAAAAAGTCATCTCTAGTGACTTTGGAAAAGCACTTTTGGGTATGGGAGAAATCACTTTTGATTTCTCCCTTTTTGTTTCTCACGTAAGTGAGAAACTGTTCTCACATCTCTCCCATTTTGGTACACTTGATGGTATATATAAGATGAAGAAGTGGGCCTATTATTATGGGAGATGGGCGTCCCATAATAATCCACTTCCGGTAATTAGGCCAGCCCACTTGGGTGGCCTTGGACCGGGCCCAACATCCCCCACTTGCCCATGAGAGCTGAGACCTAACTCTTTATGATCTTTCCAACTCACCGAGATCATACTGGCTAATGGATCATGTGGCCCACGAGTATCTCAAGAGTATATAGTTATACACTGGTTAAGGTGTACAACAGCCCGATATCAAGAATTTGAGGACAACGAACTCATTATACTCTAGACTCGTCACCCAATGCCAAGAATCAGTATGCCTCATTGCCTCTTCATCAATGAAGGAGCATACCAGATTCATTACTCCGTTTTACATTCACTATTACGTTTCTTGAACATAATTGGCGCCAGTGAATCTTTAAATTGTGGTGGCAGTAACGGTCTTCCTTTTTCCTTATACCTCCTAGTCTTTCATCTAGTGGTTTTCCTATACATGACCCGCATAGCTGAATAATTTTGTGGTTATTGGGAGCATGCTATAGTAGCAATTTTGAGAAGAAGACTAAAGACTAAAGAAAAAGCTTAAGAGATCATGTAACACATGCATACATTCACACTCTTCATTGTATAAAGATAGGAAAAACAGTTAATGCTTCATTGCCCTTTTCATTGAATGTATTCACAGCTTGCAGCTGCACTATTTCATCTTACATACCTTCTATCCCTAATGCACACTATATATATGAGATGGAGTGTATGCCCTAGAAGATAACACAAAAGACAAGCCACATAAATACTTTCCAGAAATAGCTAAACATAAGTTGTTAGCTTTTGCATGTGTTCATGCAGAAATTCCTAAACTTGTCCTATCATCAAAAATATCAAAAGAAGCCTTAACAGGCTTAATGGCACTGCAGAAGCAATATTAACAGAATACTAATGCTAACAGAAACATAATTAATAAGAAATGATGCTGATAATCTCAACATCCCCTCCTCAAGCTGGAGTTGTATTGAATTGCAATCCCAGCTTGGACAAAAGCGAGTGGAATGCTCCAGGAGAGAGCTGCTTCGTAAGAATATCGGCAAGTTGGTTCTTGGACGAGACAGGGTGAAGATCCAGGAACCTCTCTTTGAACTTGTTATGCACAACGTGAATAGTCAATATCCAGGTGCTTAGTACGTTCATGGAACATGAGATTTTCAGCAATGTGTATGGCTACACGATTGTCACAAGAAAGGCTAATTGGTTTAGGAACGTTGATGTTCAAGTCAGCAGAAATATAGTTAATCCAGACAAGTTCACAAGTAGCAGAGGCCATGGCTCTAGACTCTGCTTCAGTAGAGCTCCTAGATACCGTGGTTTGTTTCTTGGCCTTCCATGAGATGAGACAACTTCCTAAGAATACACAGTACCCAGTGATGGATTTTCTGGTATCTAAACATGAGCCCCACTCTGAGTCACAGATGGCTCGAATGTTGAAATCATTGGAATTGGAGTAAAAAAGACCAAGGTTGGCAGTACCTTTGAGGTATTTAAGGAGGTGTATTGCAGCATTTCAATGGGAGATGTTTGGTGCACTGACAAATTGACTGAGTTGCTGTGTGGCAAAGGTCAAGTCTGGTCTGGTTAGATTCAGATACAGTAATCTACCAATCAAACGTCTGTAGGCTTCAGGATCTAAAAGAAGAGTCTCATTTGAGTTACTCAATTTCTGATTATATGGCAAAGGAGTAGAGACTGATTTGCAGTTTTCCAGACCTGCGTCAGTGAGGATATCAAGTATATATTTTCTTTGAGACAGGAAAGTGCCTTCATCATTCCTGATCAACTCCATTCCTAGAAAATAGCTGGCTGTTCCTAAATCCTTGATGGTGAATGCTCTGTCCAGAAACTGTTTAAGATCATCAATAAGAATGCTGTTATTCCCAGTAATGAGGACATCATCAACATAAACTAGAACTGCCATAAAATCTTCATGTTTAGTCATAGTGAATAGACAGTGATCATGTGGAGACTGCTCAAAACCAAAGGTTATAAGTGTGGTGCAAAACTCAGTGTTCCACTGCCTAGAGGCTTGTTTCAAGCCATATAGACTTTTCTTGAGTTTACACACTTGATTAGGGGCCGCTCCAGTGTAACCATCTGGTGGTTTAAGATAAACCTCCTTGTCTAAATAACCATGCAAAAAGGCATTATTTACATCAACATGATGTAGTGCCCAACATTTGATAGTGGCCAATGCAATTAGAAATCTTACTGTCACAGGCTTGGCCACAGGAGAGAAGCTATCATCATAGTCTTCCCCAAGAACTTGGTTATATCCTTTTGCCACTAATCTGGCTTTATACCTCTCAACAGATCCATCTGCATTCAATTTTACCTTGTAGACCCACTTGCTGCCAATTGCCCTTTTTTCAGCTGGCAGTGAGGTCACTTCCTAGATGTTGTTCTGCTCCAGAGCCTTCAGCTCCTGCTGCATGGCATCAACCCATTCTAGGTATCTATTTGCTTCCTTGAAGCTGTTTGGTTCAGGCATAGTGAGATGATAAGCATGGAAAGCTGCATGTGTTGGTGGGGCATGGAAATATGTGTGTGGATCAGATAGAGCTGAGGAGCTGGCAGTGTTTTGGACATAATCCTTCAAATGAACCGGTTGTTGAATTGCTCTACTACTTCTTCTAACAGGAGGTTGAGTGATGGGTGCAATCTCATCAGCTTGTACAGGTTCATTTAAGGGCTCTGGTTCAGATGGCAGGCTATCTTCAGATATAGTGTTGTCAGGAATTGGATTGTGAGTAGGATCTGGTTCATCCTCCTTGAAGAATGGAAATGGTAAAGTAGGTTCAGCAGTTGATGCTTTCCCATCAGTATTGGCAAAAGGATACATGATTCAAGGAAGATAACATCTCTAGAGGTGATCACCTTGTGTTTTCCTATGTTATATAGCCTATATCCTTTCTGATTAGGAACATATCCTATGAATATGCATTTTACTCCTCTTTCTTCAAATTTAGTCTTGTGTGGCTCTGTGTCAGTAGCATAACCCAAACATCCAAATGGCTTCATGTCTCCATAAGATGCTACTTTCCCAAACATGACTTCATAAGGTATTTGCCAGTTCAAAACTTTGGTGGGCAATCTATTTATTATATGTGCAGCTGTGAGAATTCAATATGGCCATAAATAGTGTGGTGCTGAAGATTCCTTCATGAGTGCTCTAGCCATCTCAAGAAGATGCCTGTGTTTCCTCTCCACTACTCCATTCTGTTGTGGAGTGTAAACACAGGTTCTCTGATGAACAATGCCCTTGCTGGAAAAATATTCTTGGCAATCTTTACTTGTGAGCTCTGCTCCATTATCTGTCCTTATAGCCTTCACTTCCACTTCCAATTGTCTACGGATCATGTTCACAAATTGTTGAAGTGATGATAGAGCTTGCTTTTTGCTTACCATCAAGTTAACCCATGTCATTCTACTATAATCATCAACTATAGTCAGAAAATAGGATGTCTCAGTGATGTTGGGTTGAGAGTATGGACCCCAGATGTCTACATGAAGTAATTCCAGCACTCTTGAACTCTGACTTGAACTAACTGGAAAGCTAAGTCTAGTCTGCTTGGTTATATGACATATTTCACAGCTTCTGTGTTCCTCAATTACTAGAGGAGTGCACATATGTTTGAGAAAGTATAGATGTTGCAAAGTGATTGGAGATGCATGGCCAAGTCTTCTGTGCCAGGTATGAAAAATTTTGATGTAGTGAGGAGCACTGATTGACATGTCAGAGTTGGTGTGCGTGTGTCGTGTTTTAAACAAAACGAATTGTATAGAAATGATTGATGATAGATAAACAAATATGTGTTTCTTTATCGGTTAGGACGACCTTGGGTGGGGTTGAGAGAGGATTTGTGAGCAGCTGGTGTCCAATTCTGCATCCCAATCTTATGAAGCATATTGCCTTCAAGTGTGAGATCGGGATTGGATAAACCAGAGTTCGGTCACTCTATCACTTGGTTTCCTATGATCGCGGTGGCGAATATATTCACGTCCTCCACAAGTTCATACTCTGGAGGACCAGTCAGTCCACAATCAGAGTTTTGGCAGCGTCGTTGATAACACGTTATTTATGCATGTATTTAGGTCGATTTAGGATCATATTTTATAGCATATACGTGTATATTTGACCAGCACTTCATTGATATTTATAATATTTGGGCCATTTGACGTGTTTCGACTTGTTTTGAAGATAATTAGGTATTTTTATGCCATTTGGATGAAGTTCGAAGGAGAAACAAGTCAAATAGAGTGAAAACCGGCCCAAAGGAGTAAAAATCGTCCAAGAACCGGTCCAAACCGGTCCGAACCGGCCTGAACCGGTCCAGTAGTAAAATAACACAAGAACCGACACGGCCGCGTCAGACCTTCAACACGGCCGTGTCAAAAGTGGCTTGCAACGCGCTGTTGGTTCTGGAATAGAACACGGCCGTGTCACAAAGCAACACGGCCGTGTCAAATTGTTGCTGGAAAAGGAAGATTTGCAAAGCAACACGGCCGTGTCACTTAAGCAACACGGCCGTGTCAGAAGGGTTTTTCTGCGATAATTTCCTAATTTTAATAGGATTTTGATCCTATCTTCCCCAAGATTCGTTCCCAACTCTATAAAAAGGACCCCAAGCTCTAGGAGAAAAGGAATCAGAGAAGAACATCAATTACATCATTCCACCTAGAAGAAATCTTGGAGGACAAGGAAGACGAAGATCATCGAGACGGATTCATCCGGGTTTAATTATTCTTTTCTTAGTTTTAATTCTTTACAATGTTTTTATTAGAATTTTGTATTGGATTACTACTAGGCATGAGTAGCTAAGCTATTCGTGTCCTAGGGTTAGAAAGTAGGGATTTTTATGACAATGATTTAATTATGATTTAATCTATTTAATTCCATTCTTTATGTGTTTTATCTCTATGTTTGTGCTTAAAACTGAGTTTAGCTTGATCACCTAGATTTAGTAATTTAGTTTAACAATTCCGCTTCGAGAGGAGGGAATCGTTATCAGACTTAGAACATAGAGCGCAGTTGTCTATGACTGTGTAGGCCGTGGCTTAGGTTCGATTGGGAGTTATTAGGTTTAATTGACTCGAGAGGGTAATTAGCTTAATTAATCAACGGTTTAATCGCTTCGAGAGAAGGATTAGATTATTGTCGTGCCGTCTAATAAACACTAGAATTGGTAAATTAATAGGTTAATCATATTCAACATTGAATTAATATCCTGAAATCGAAGCCCTAGGATACCTTTTCTCAGTGATTGTTAATTTTCTTTGTTTGTCAAGTATTAGTTAAATTCCTTAAGTCGTGTTAAAATCAACTTTTACAATTTAGTATCTACTAAGGACATTCCTAGAGTATTGAGGTATCAAACTACCTAAAACTATTCCTTGTGGGATCGACCTTGACAATAGTACTACACCTACATCCGTACACTTGCGGAACACTAGGTTAGAAACCGACGTGTCAGTCGTGCCGGCTGAATCACTGGAGCAGGGGTTGGCGCTTCCTTTTAGCTACCTCTTTTGTACGTCCCATAATCGTTGTAAGATTAGGGAAACCCTAGCACAAGCTTTGAAAAGTGAAAGTGAGAAATGAAGAGGGTGAAGTCGAAGAAGCACAAATATAGTGATAATGACATAGAAAAGCGCGGAAAAAATGTGATGTGACACCAGGATATTTTCAAAAGATTTGAGAATCAAGATAATTAAGGAACATATCTTATGACCTTTATTTATTTAAGGAACACTTGACTAATTTCCAAAGAAATATGTGAAGCAGATTCTTGAAAAATAAGGAAGTGATGTATATGCCTACTTATGCAAATGTATCGAAAAAAATTCTTTAAGATCAGTTCTTGTTGCACCACATATTTGGCAAAGATCCTATTCCAATTGCCTTGTTTCTCACACCATCTCCAAAAGTGAAAAATTTATCACTTACAGGAGACACATATGTGAGATTTGCTCATACACCTGTCAAGTGCCTCAAACATCCATTGTCAAAATACCATGTCCCTTCAAGGTTCGACTTCAGAGCAAGAATGGAAGTGAAACATTTATTTTCTTTATGAACCCAGATTTTGGTTTGTTTGTGATTGCTCAAGTCAGCCTTTGTTTTGGGATTTGGTCTTTGATAGTATCTTGACTGAACTTTATATATGTCCCTGAAGGTGACTTTGCCAATGTATAAGTCATATCGCATCCTTTTTCAATTAGGAAGGATATGTCCTTTAACACTGCAGTAGTGGCAAGTAGGGATAAATTTAAAGTTCTCATGTCTAGAGTACAAACTCGAGACAAAGTGTTCCTAGTCAGAATGAACAGTTTGATTATTTGGCCTATGTCCAAACACTGTTCGTTCTCAACTAGAACTCTTTCCAAAAAATTCATTGCGATTCCTTAACTCATTACCTTTACCCTTCGAATGGTTTGCAGACCATCTACTTGAGTTGTTAGCAGGTGGTTCTTGAGGTCCCTTTATTACTCTAAACAGCTCTCGTTTGAGCATTTGTATCTCATTTTCTTTGTCCTTGCTAACCTATTTCACATTAACAAGTTCTTGTTTTAATGAACTTATTGAGATGTCTTTTGAGCCGATTACCTGTTTGACAGCTTTTAGTTCATTCTCCAGTAGAGTATACTTTGCAGTGGATATGTGTTGAGCTTGTGTGGATGTGCTCGGATCTCCTCCTTTTTCGTAGAGTCTGACTCTTGCTTCTAAAGATTTTATGATCACAACAGCCTTGTTTGCTCTTGAGGATATTTCTTCATACATGACCTGAAGTTGTTCTACTGTGGGACAAGATTCATCTGAGGAGTCTTCAGAATCTGATTTGTCTCCACTGTACTTCATGTTCAGTTCCTGAGAAGTTCGAACATTCGCCACAAGGCCCATGTGATTTCTTAAAGATGCGCAAGCACCAAGATTGTTGTTTTGCTGAGTTCCTTCTCCAGCTTGAGTCTCATCATCAGACCCATAGTCATTCCAGGTGGCTTTGTATGCTTTATTCTTTCTCAAGAAATTTGGGCATTTGGCTTGATAGTGTCCACACCCTTCGCGTTCTCGGCATTGGTCGCTTTCTTTCCTGTTCTCCATTTGTTTCGAAGGCATATTTTTTTTCCCAGATTTGTTCTTTTTGGTATTTCCTGAGAAGTTTTCCCAGGTCCCTTGGGGGTGTTGAATGTCTTCACCCTTTTTCCATAGTTCTTGGCTAATAAAGCCATTGTATCTGCAACATCAATTGTATCTAAATCTTCAGATTCTTCTACTGCCTTTTGGGACACTTCAACTTTCAGGACGATCCCTTTGGCTTTGATTGTATCATAGCTATTGTTGATTTTGAATGTTCGAAGTTCTCCCATAAGATCGTCCAATGTCATTTCATTGATTTTCATAAAGGAATCTAACACCGTAATTTTTCCTCTAAAGCGTGCAGGTAGAGTTCTCATGATTTTTAGATCTGTCTCTCTTCGAAGATGTTTTCGCCAAGAATGTAACACTCGTTCATGACATCATAGAAACGAGTGTAGAAAACCTCAATGGTTTCTTCTTCATCCATGTGAATGTTATCAAATTGTAAAAATAGTCTTTGAAGTTTTGAGGTTTTAACTGATGCATTTCCTTCGTACTGGCTCTGCAATATTCTCCAGGCATCTTTGATTGTAGTGCATTTCACAATCATTTTATGACGCATTTGATCCACTGAGGCAAGTAGTACAAATAAGGCAGTATAGTTTGCCTCCGCCTCTTGTCTTTCTTTGTTATTGAAGACTCCTCCGGTTTCGGAACCATTTTCTTTTCTTCATCTTCTATTTGTGGCCATTCCCATTCTTTTTCGACCACATGCCAGCACCTCTTTGATCGAAGATTCACCATCATCATGGATTTCAAATATGAGTAATTTGCCCCATCTAAATACGTGGGACACAGCGATATCTGGTCAATATAAGCCATTACAAGTCCCTTAATCTACCTGTTTAAAAAAACTGGAACATGCTCTGGTGCCAATTGAAATATCAGAGTTGGTGCACATGTGGCGAGTTTTAAACAAAATGAATTGTAAAGAAATAATTGATAGATAAACAGATCTGTGTTCTTACAAAGTACAAACTTAATAAGAACAGAGAAGATATTTAGAAACTTTAAAAAGATTCGAGGAAGAATTCCTTCTTCCTCTTAAGCTTATTATTAAGGCAGAATTGCAATGCAACACTTACAGGACTTACATGACTCCTTCTTAAACAATCTATGTAGTAATTGCTCCCCCTACACAACAAGCCCAACCGTCTAGTCCCCAGATGGACTTTAGACGTGCAAAGAATCCCTTCTAACTGCACTTCTTGAACTCTCCCGAAATTCTGTAAGTTCTCCAGAACTAAACAAGACACTGGTCTCCCGAAGAATGTCTTAGACTACTGATGTTCCTACAGGGTATGAACAACAGTGGTCCTATTACACGCAATTGATGAAATGTACATAATACAGACTCAAAAGACTCAGTAAACTTAATGTTTTCTCTTCACTATTTATACTGCATTCTTCCAGCTCTTCAATCAACATTTCTCCAACAATTGTGGGTGAATGGAAGTAATTTGGGAAGCTTTGACCTTCCTTCTTTGTCTTGATCTTTGATTGATTCCTTGATATAAGGAACAAGATCACATTTATTTATCTTCTGAAAATTCTCCTTGTCATCTTTTCTTTCTTCACTTTCAATCTCCATGATCTCATCAATCAATCAATTTAAAGCAACAAGAGCATTTTTCAATAAATTTCATTTAAATAAAAAGTTACTTTTACACTTCTTTTCAATTCGAGCAAAACGTCGTTTTGGTTTTAAATATATATAGATATAGAGTACGAGGGGCTGCGTAATAAATATGTTTATAGAAATTTTGAGTTGCATGTATCTTAAATCTCGTATTTGGTACGAGACTAAGAGGGTGTTTGGCTAAGTTTATTTTAAACATCTTATAAGTTGTTTCAAGAGCTTATAAGATGTAATTTTTAAGGAGCTTATAAGTTAACAAAGAGTTTGGATAAAAGAGTTTATAAGCTTACAATTGAATATAGTGATTTAGCTATAAATTTGGGGTCTAATTTAAAAAATAAACACACATTTTGTTTAGTGTGTGAAATGTATGTAGTGTGTGTAGTGTGTGTTGTGTGTGAAGTGTGTGTAGTGTGTGTAATGTGTGAAATGTGTGTAGTGTGTGAAATGTGAGTGTAATAATTAAGATTTTAAAAAATAAGATGGAAATAAGTTGGGTATAACAACTTTTTTTTTAGATCTTATAAGCTCTTAGAGCTTATTTTTGTGTCTTATAAGTTCCTAAACATCTTTTTTTACCAAACATTTTGCAAGAACTTATAAACTCCTAAACATCTTATAAAATGTTTTTAGGAGCTTATAAACTCAGCCAAACACCTATAATGTAGATTTAGAGAAGGTGATGAAAAGTGTGTCGAGAAAATAATTCTGTGCAGATTAGACTATTAACGAAAAATTTAGAAAATAAAAATAAAATTCATATGTTCGTTGATATATAAACAACGATAAATAGTTTATTTAAAAAAAAAAAACGATAAATAAATTATGGATATATAAATAATTAGTTTGGGCCATAAAAATTAGCGGCACATAAAGATACAGATAGCAATTAATTAGTTGTGGGCCAGCTCACAGGATTTGGTTTGGGCCATTACTAAGCTTTTCACAGTCGGCCTGCCTGACCTGTGGATTAATGAAGGTAAACCAGAAAAAATAAAAAAACGAAGCAAAATAAATAAAAAATTCCCTATAAAAATGTTCTCATATATGTTTAGTTAATTAATTTATTCCGTTAAAATTCATACTAGTAATAGCTTAATTATTATTTACTAAATCTGAAATATATACATGTAATAAATACAGATGTGCATAGATAGAATGGTTTCTTTAAAATTCATGTAACAGGTTACTTATTATTTGAAATATATACTCCCTCCGTCTCAGCTTAACCTGCCTACTTGCCATTTCGATCCGTCACATCTTGACCGATTAGTTCATAAATGACAAATTTCTCACGCAATCTCCACTCTCAAAATCTTCATCCTCAATCTTCAACTTTAAAAAAGTTAAAGATTCAACAAAATCTATTTTTTCTTAACCTCCGTGTTTGATCAACCTAGACAGGTTAAGGCGGAACGGAGGGAGTAGATATTAACAACTTCACATCTGGATAGTTATCTACATGTATGGCATTAATATGATGTCACTAAATACTAGGTCTGTATATTTCTTAATAATCATAATAAATAAATAAATAAGTTAATAAGAAATCATGAAACTAAGAATTGATCAAGTACATAACAAATCGATTGTTAGAATTGTCACCGTCAAAACATATATATAACATTTTGTTATTATTTAATTTATAAAATCTAGAAAACCTCCATAATCACGTTAAATATACGTTAATATTTATTAATGATGTGTGAAAAAAATCATCCCTAAATTATAAATAAAATAATTAATTGCATTCTACGAGACGCATGCAGCAGCAGGTGGACAAAAGTCAGTGCCCTCCGAGGTATAGGATTGCTATATACTGATAAATCATAAAAAAAAAAAAAAAAAAAAAAAAAAAACATGACAAATTAGATCAATTTTAACCGATTTGATGCTTCCATTGCTATCGAACTTAAACATGTCCATTGATGTACAAATTCTAAGAAGAAACAAACCAATCAATTTTTCTTTTGAATCAACTTATCCAATTTGATTTTGAAAATATTGATTAACTATACCTTTATTAGGGCTTTAGATATTTTTATCCTTAAAAAAGAACAAATAAGAAAAGGAAGAATAAATACAAGTTGAAATAATAAAAGAAACAATAAATGATGGTGTGCTACTTCATTCATCTTCTCTCATTATTCTTGTGAAAGTGGTAAAAGATAAAACAAACGAAAAAAAAAAGTAAAAAGAAAAAAAAAAGTGAAGGAGCTTATTTATTTATTCTGAATAGCGGTTCCTCCCTCTCTCTAAAATTTGGTATACCATGGGGCATAAACTCCAGAAAGAAATGCTGAAAAGACAAGATAGTTCACTATCTGCGTCTCGTCGCCAGGCCGCCGCCGGAACCACCCCACCGCCGCCGGAAACTCACCATGCAAAAGCCATCGGTTGCATGTCGGGAATCTTTCAGCTCTTCTCCAAATATCAAAATCCCAATAAACGAATCACATTTGGTCAGTAATTCAATTACATCTCATCTTTCTTCTTTGTTATAGAGACGCTAGACTCTCATTCACCGTCTATTTCTTTTGTGATTCGTTCTTGTCTAACTGTATCTACGGCCAACTCAACCCTGATTAGGCGCTAGGCCTAATGTACTGTATGTCTAGCACCCAATTTTTAAACATTGCTTGCTTCACATTGATTAATGTAAATTATTCTGAACAATTTCATCAGTTTTTAATTCCCACGTTTTCAGGTAAAAAGCAAGAAAAAGGAAAGCCGGTGGCCCCAACAAAATCAGCCAATGCCGCCGCATCGCCACCCAAAACGTCACTGGAACAAGACAAAACCGACAGTAAATTAGTTAAAGTACAGAGGAGCCCCACTCTTCCGTCGGAGATCCGGCGATCGAAATCGCCGGAAAATTCTAGAACTTCGTCGTCCTCACTGGTGGCGAGGCTCATGGGTTTGGATGATATCGGCGCCGCCGTGAAAAGGCCGGGGTTTCTGGAAGATTCGATTACGGAGAAGAGACAGCAGCTGTTACAAGCCCTAGAAAAATGCAACGAAGATTTGGAGGCGCTGAAGAGGATCATCAAGGCCGTGCAGACGGGTGACGTGCGCCTTCAGCCGCCGGCAGCTGAACGGGATCATTCCGGCGACGAAAATGCGGGTCCTTTGACCGTTACACCGTGCATGAAAAAGTGTACGGAGGCGGCGGAGGAAGCTAATATTGTGGTGGAGGAGTTAACTCGTTCGCCGCTTAGCAGCTACTCCGTAGTACAAAATATTAGCGCAGGTCAGTCTCTTTTCTTAAATTGCAAATAACTAAATAAATAAATAGAAAATCTAAAAGTCAAGAATTTAATTTGGTCTAAAGTCGTCTTTAAGTTGGTGTTGAATATTGAAATTAACAACATAATTCCGTAGTTGGGTATTATTATTAGCCAGCCAGCCCAAAATTATAGGCTATGTTAACTTATGACCAGAGGGGCTGAAGTATTGTAGGCCGAGGGAAATAAGGTGAAAAGAGAATATTGGGTTAAATAGATGGGTGTTCGATTTTGTTGGTTGAAGAGTGGGTAAGAGTTTATTTTTAAATGTAAAATGTGGTAACAAAATATAATGTGATGTGGATAAATATTTTGCGAGCAACCTCAAAAAGACACTGTTCGATTGACAATTTTCAATTAATTGGGTCAAGTGACAAGTAAACGCACCCATAATATGCACAACAAACAAAATCAGAAATCAATGTACACCTATCCTTAATTTGCTTCTTCAATAATACAATAATTATAAATATAATGGCGTAGGAGACAAACAGAAACACCGGAGCTACCCACTTTTGTTTTATTTGTCACTATCTTATTGAGGAAGGTCACTGTTGGTAAAATAACGGTTTAATTATAAAACTAATTATAATGTTTGGTTTACGTAATTGCAATATAATCTTTAAAACTTATTAATATATGTCATTGATTATGTATATTCTTCTATTACAATATTGACTATAATTTGTATATTTGATAGTGTTGCCATCCTCTTCGTTAGATGCACATTGACGAGACATCCATTTATCATCCACTAATTCACAATACAAGCACTTCCATTATCGTTAATTAGGAGTGGATAATAACCTTAATAATTAATACACTAAAAATGTAACACTAGATAACATAATATGTTATAGATGTTGGACGATATTCCGTCACGAATTATCAGTAATAATGGCGGTGACGTAATTAAATGTCAAAATCGATGGTCGATATTGTAATTGAAAACAATTCGTAATTAATGACTGAAATTGGTAAATTTTAAAGGTTATATTACAACTGAAAATTGAATAAAAAATCGTCATTTTTTGTTTTTGTGCTTAACCCAAAAATAAAATTGACTATTAGAGCTTGCAAAAATATATGTAGCAAAAAAACTTAAAATTTTCACCGAGAATTTAATTTAAGAGCAAGTATAATTAAGGGAGTAAGTGCATAATCAGAAAATTAATTAAACCTAAATATAGGTGAAAACTGAAAGCCGAAATTAATAAGAAAGCAGTTTAAAAAATTATTGTAATATAAGAAAATGATTTTTTCATAAATTGAAGTTTTTGTTTTTACTTTTGTTTTGTGTGGGGGTAATTATGAAATACGTGGGTTTGCAGTTTGAGTCAAAAAACTATGATATCTCCATCCTAAGGCATGCACACACTTCATTATAACATGTTTTTCTTTTTTTAAAGAATTATTATAAAAAAAAGTTTGACAAAATGTCATGCCTCACTGAAAAGCTAACGATTTTGGTGCAAATTATTACTACCTCCATCCCAGTCAAAACTGTCTACTTGTTTTTTCGGACCATTTCAATTATAATTGCAACCTCAAAAAAAGAAACTAATTTTCACAATCCTCATCCTCAAAATCTCAACTCAATCTCCAGCTTTAAAAAAATCAAAGAAATAGCAATCAACTACTTTTTTTAACATTCGGAACGAAGGGAATTGGCATTTATTTTGCCTTTTATCTACATTTTATTAAGACAATTAATTATTAAACACAAGTTATCTTCAATAACATAGTTATAGATAATACCTTTATTTGATTAACTATGTGTTGTATATCTAGAAAATATTATTGAATTCTAATATTTGCTGTAGTATATCTAGAGAATACCGTAGAATCCTAATTATATTTGAGTACATCATCGGCGCTATGTATTACTGAAATTCCTGGCGGGCTCCAATCGTCCGCTTTGGGCTCCAATCTCCACAATTGGTATGATATTGTCCGTTTTGGGCCAGGCCCGCACGGATTTGTTCTTGGGTTTTACCCCAAAAGGCCTCATACCAATGGAGAAGCATGCCCAACTAATATGCCCATGATCTTTCCCGAATTTAACCGATGTGGGATTTTGGTTGACACCCCAAAGTCCTAACAATTACCTTCCAAAAAAATCTCTTATAAAATTTCAGGAGGTCTCTTGTGCATCAGTTAGATCCGTACAATTCGGATCATGAGTGCAAAAATATTGATATTTATGTCTAAAGGTATTATATGTTTTAGGTAGAAGTATCACTATGAAAATGTATTAATATTATGCGTAAAGGTATCACCAAGCGATATCTTTAAGCATAAATCGTGATACACATTTCGAGTTGCACTATACAACTGGTGCACATGAGATTTTATCATAAAAAATTATATAATTCTCTTTTTTAGGGAGTCTAATATTATTAAACTGAATTTTTTTGTTGTGAATTTTAATAAAAAGAAAAATGTGGGGGCAAGGTTTTGTTGATGATGCAGTCAAAGAAGATTAAAAGGGAGAAACAGATGTTGGCTGCAACTAAAACAGTAAAGTGAAGACATTTCATAATTATTTATAAGTGCTTTTGGTAGCTTTACAATGACACACCACTTTCTTTGGTTTTTTATTTGGGTCCACCCCTCCACTTTCACCTATTTTGCACTTTTATCCCTGCATCCAACGGTTACTTTGCAAATAAAAATCATTACTATTAATCAGTGTTTAGTGTAATTGGGAAATGTTAATGATTTATAAAGTTTTGACGAGGCCTTGAAACAAGAGTAATTTGGCACTCAGGTTTTCTAGATTCGAGTTCCACAAAATGCATGCTTTAAGGGGCGTCTGCAAAAGTTTATTTTAAGTATTTGTCGACTTATAAGTTGAGAAAAATTATTTTGGAATCTTTGACAAAATAGCTTCACCTTTAACAAAAATAATTTTAGGTCAAAATTTATAAGTAGATAAGAAAAAATTTAATTTTTTAGTATTTTGGTAAACAAATATAAAAATTTTCTCTTATTTATAACCTAAAAGCTACTTAAGAATGGCGTTGGCCCAACGAATTGTCCCGAGCCAAGCAACTCCAATTATCACCGAGGATCCTAATTGCAACATTCCTATTACATAGAAGCGACATTCACTTGCTTTATGAGAATAAGGTTTAGCTCAGATGGTAACCATATATAATAACCAAAATTCTCCTTTGCAAGACACTATTGTTCATCCGATCTCGTTTTATTTCACTAATTTAACCCGTATATAAAAACTGATAATGCAATCATTCAAGTAATTGTATACATGTCATGCAATTTCAAACTGAAACACAATATGAAACATACTCTATGTGCAGGAGCAACACGAGTTCCCCAGCAGAGGACGCCCACAGCAGCAAAGAAGCCCGGTGAGGACGATGAACCAATCACCAAAATACTCAGCAAGCCCACAATCATCGAATCATCATCACTAGCGGTGAGGCGACAGGCGGTGGTGTCTCCGTCGTGGAGCAGCAGGCCGATGGTTCAAAGCGTGGAAGAAGTGTGCAACGACATAGCCTGGGGTGAGAAGAGAGAGATAGGAAGAATAGGGTTGGTGGTGCAAGATTATTTATGTAGAGAGTTAATTGAAGAACTTGTTAAAGAATTGAAATCTTGCTCCATTGTTCAACCGCTGCCCCTTGAGGCGTGCAAGAGGAGACTTCGTTTCTAATTTTGTTGTTAATGTACATTTGTTAATTTTAGATTTTTGAGTGTTGAAGAGAGATGTAGGCTTGTGTTTTCATCTCGAGCAAGAGGAATGACTTGTATGTAAACTTTGTAGACCAATTTGATTTGTAATTCTTGAAAGGTACAAGATAAATTTTTTACTTTTCAAAAATTTTGACCTTTTATATCTTTTTTTGTACAAAATATTTAGGGTGATAATATAATGTCATATATATGAAATTTTGTTCGATTTAATCCCGAAAATAAAGATATATAAAGGTTAAGAAAATTCATTCAATATGCATATAATCTGCAAATTCTATAATAATTATTCTTAAATTTAGTGTATTAATGTTCTCAAAATCCAATTTCGGATGAATGAGAAATTAATGTCTAAAGTTAGTAACATAGACATAGAAATAATTGAAGAGTGAAAAAGGATATAGGAAGAATTGTCGCACATGGGAAAAATGAGAAAAGTTGAAACTCCTTATTTAGAAGTGCATTTTCCATATCGCTCAAGATACGCATAACCAAAGACATAATGCAAAATTCCTCTAATGCTTACCACTCAAAAGGCCAGAATGTAAAAGGAAGTGTTCCTTGATACCCGTATGAATGATCGACGACACCTTAATCCATTTATAGCACTCGTACCATACCTTATGCATTCCAACGAAGAGATGGGAAGCCATTTCGGTGGTTTCCTTGCAAATTGGACACTTTGTTTCATCGTTGGATAACTGAAATCCGGGCTTTAAAAGATTATCCTTAGTTGGAATTCAGTTCCAATGTATTCTCCATCCCGTCGCCGCCACTTTCACCGGTACAAGCTTGTTCCATACCATCTTGAATGGCTTTGTCAGTTCGTTGTCATAGATGCTGCCAGAGTAGCCGTGCCAAAAGAAAGGATTGAGTAGGTCGTTCTGGTTTTGTATCTGCCATCCTTCTCCGCTTTCCAACTCCACTTATCATTAGACCCTTGTTGAAGAGTGACCATGTTGATCAAAGTTAAGAATTTATTAGCTCCCTCTCAAATAACTCCCTCCTCCACATCCCTTTCCAAACCCATCTCCCACCCTCCCGTTCACCCATCTCTCTAATACTACCCTCCCTGTTTGAACACAACTGAAACAATCTAGGGAATTTAGACTTAAGAGTCCCACCCACTCAATCCAAATGAGGTTCCCCCTACCCCTCCGCGTCCCCGACACATTTCTCCAAGCTTTTCCAAAATCATTTCCCTCCCACCCCCGACACATTATCAATTGCATCTTTCCACCAACTAGACCAATTGTTCACATTCCCGACCCCACCCTCTCTCAGCACATTCAAGTCCAAACCCCCATAATTCAACTCGATCTTGCCCACAAACTATGACGAGTAATAAGAAATCTCCACACCCACTTTCCCACTAGTACCCTATTAAAATTGCCCAGATCTTTCACCCTCAACCCCTAAGCATTTAGGTAAGCAACAATTTTGCCAACTTAACCAAGCAATCATGTTTCTAGTCTCACTCCCCCTCCCCCCCCCCCCCCCCCCCCCCCCCGAAAAGGTTCGTTGTAAAGAAATAAGTTCTTCCAGTGTTGATTTTGGTAGTCGAAAAAATGATAACTGGTAAATTGGCATATATGATAGTACAACTTTCAATAGAGTAATGCGACCCCCAAACGACATCTTTTTATCCTCCCACGACTTCAATTTCTTTTTCATTTTATAGGATAAGGGTAGACCACTCTGAGGTCCTCTTATGATTTCTGCCCACTTTTATACCAAGTATGAAAATGAAAAGGTTCCTACATCACACCCCAACATATTCCCCATTGAATCCAGCCTTTCTCGTTTGATATTCAGCCCCATAAGACAACGTTTGTTAAAATTCACCTTTAGACCAAATAGGATCCCGAAATTATTTAAAATGCGCTTCATTGCTACGGCATTTCCGGGATTGGCCGTCCCTAAAAAGATCATGTCGACGGTGTACTAGAGACGAGACACCTTCACTTTGTTTCTTCCCCATTCTGCTGCTTCGAAAATCTTCAAGTCAGCTGCTTTAGAAACTAGGATATTTAATCCCTCGGCCACCATCAGAAATAAGAAAGGGGAGTCTACATGCTAGCCCTACCCAGGTGTACCTTACTTGGTCCATCGTCTCCGTCGGACATATTGTATCTCTTGCTTTGTTCTGGTTCTTTCGGATATGACTCTAATATCACTTTCTGGGTCATGACTGGGTCTACATCTCCATATTGGTATGATATTGTCCACTTTGAGTTGAGCCTACACAAATTTATTTTTGGGCTAATTCCCACAATGCCCCATACCAACGAAGATACTTCAATTCTAATAAACCTCATAATCTTCTCATGTATATTCGATGTGGTACATTGTTGACAATTTCAATAAGAAGCCCATCTTTACTGTATCTATTACCAATTTACACCCTTGTTATACCATATAGTGTATCTTTCGTTACATTTTTCCAACACTGAACACGTGTTACTTATTTACATGTCCAACATACACAGTGCTTAGTGAATATTCCACAGGACAAGATAAAATGCTTATGTAACATTGAGATTAGAGGGGCATCAATCACGAGAAACGAGAAGTTGAATTGCTATACAAATATAATTTTGAATTCAGTTTTGTAGAGAAATTACCTCAATATGAACAACAAAACACACACTAGCTGACACTGGCAATTAAGCAAACACCTAGTATGCACAAATCAACAAGAACGGAATTACTGAATTAAGCTAAGGAAATCAACAAGACACGATCAAATTTACGTGGTTCAGGCTTGGAGAATAGCCCTATATCCACGGAGCAATACCACCACCGATTCTCATTGATAATGCACCACCATTCAATTACAAGAGAACACTCAAAAGATAGATTGAAATCTAATGACTAATCTAACTCTTTAGATGCCTCAATCATAGATCTCTCTCAAGCTATACATTCATCTCTCTACAAGAATGATGATTAACTCAGCTTTTCTCAACTGAATTGGAAGAAGACAATAACCAAATCAATTTTTTGGTAACTACCACATGCTGTTATCTTGGCCCATGCAGGATTCGAACACCGAATCTCTTCTTCTGGTTTCCTGAAATAGCCGAAGTGAAAACGTCCATTCTGCCCTCTTACTTATTCAGTAATTACAATCAAGCCATTTAACATATATGAGCTAATTTTTACAAGTTTCAACTAAATAACAGAATAAAAAATATTATTGTTACATTTTAAATGATCTTGGCTACTTGCAGCCCAATTATTAACTTTCATCAACCATGTGTATCAACCTACAAGATCGTTGTCAAAGCTAAGGCTCTCGAGAATTGCTACTCTACAGAATCCATCCCAAATAATACTCCCTCCATTTTATCACGAAAGTTATGTTTAAAAAAGTTTTATTTTTTAAGATGATTAAATTCCAATACTAATATCTCATTTTACTAGTTTAAGTAAAAGAAAATCACAAATTAGTTGAACATAATTAAATAAATCAATGATTTGATTATAACTCAGTTGACAGAACACTTTGTAGCTTGGTAACTCACCTCAATAAAAGATGTTCTCAACAAATACTTAAATAACTCAAATAAAATAAAAACATAAATTACTTGAGTAACTATTAACTATTTGTTTTAGAGTTATTCCTTGGTAACATATTACACCGCTAAAAGAAAGGAATATTATGATTCTCTTCACCAGTAATTATGCCTTTAAGCGACCATTTGTGAGTAAGTCAAATGTACTTAGTGGATCAATAAAGTAGATCATTGGAATGGGGCCTCCCACCAAATTTTTATTTTATCTAACTTCCAACAAATGTCTTTTCTCTTTTTGTTTTGAAACAAGAAAAAAAGAAAATCCAACCAAAAGCAATTTTAGTGCCAATTGACTAACAAAAAAGTGTCATGATTTTCATCTTCTTAACCAACATCATCTAATCCACCACAGTAACTTGTGTGTTGACTTGGAACTTCCTAAGTTAACTTAGAACAATATGATTCAAAATAAATAAAGACATATATTAAACTTAATAAAGTTTATTTGATCCTACCTCTATTGATCATCCATAATTAAAATCATCATAGAAATTTGGAATTATTTACCATGGTTAGTAATTTTTGGGAATTGTTAGAGAAAGAAGAATTCGCGGGAATCGTTCAATTACTATTTATTTAGGTTATAAAGGGTTCAATTAACGAGATTTTACTCTTATAATATTAAGTGCTTTTGTAGACATTTAGCACTTTAAATTTATTTGAATTAAATGAGGATTTGGCATGCGAGCCGATTCGAAAATCTTTATCTTTGTTTTTTTGTTATATTAAAGGATGACGATATTACCGGACTATTAAAACACTAAAACATAATTGAACGTGCTTGGTGAGTGAATATGTATGGGGTTGTTTGGAAGTCCTTTTAGGGGCTTATAATCACTTTTGTTTTAAACAAAAGGAATTTTAAAAGTAATTGTAATAATATAATTTGATTGTTAGAATCAGTTTTAAGTTGATAAATACCAGAAGAGGTCAAAGTTCGCTTTAAAGTGACTAAAAGTGATTCTTAAGTCATTTCCTCTTAAATTGGTGAAAATCTTATTATTTTGGAAACACTCAACTTTTTACAGTTTAAACTAGTTGATGAAAATTAAATGTAGCACAGACCACACTTGATTAGCGCCTGTAAATTTAAACTAGTGTCTAGAAATTGAATCCCACTAATACTCGCCTTTAGAATATGTACTAAATTAAAATTCACTAAATTGGCATCTAATTGGACCAACTATCAATTAAAGGTTTCACTGATTGAATGGATTCCATAGAGGAACTATTTATTTTATTTTATTTAATTGTTCTATTAACTTAGGATTATAAAATTAAGGGGTAACTAAAATGGACATATAAGTCATCAATTAATTTTCCTATATTTTCTCAAATTTCTATAATTATACTACTATTATTTTTATATTATATCTCTTTCTAATTATTAAAGGGGTATAATCAAAAGATATATGAAAAAATTAAAAGAATAAGTATTTATAAATATATAATAAAACCTAAAAGAACAATTAATAAAAATCAAAGGTAATACTTGTTTACATGAAATATGTTAACTATTATTAGTAAATTGATAAATTACGTTTTATTTTAGCATAAATTTGATCATACATCTTTACGTGAGCTTTTCTTATTTTCATTTACCTATTTGTATCTTTGATTTTATATCAACGCATCTAAATATGTGATGGACCCTTAAAATATTATTTATATATTAACCATAAGAGATGGTTTGGATCTTTTATTTCAACTGACATCGCAATTATTAAAACTATATCGTTTTAAATTGTCGATAAAAAATTTAAGATTGAATCAAAACGACATAATTTTATGTATTGAATATAATTAAGACTCCATAGTTGAAGGAGAATTCAAAAGGTCCTATGAACAGGCAAAAATTGGCCATTAAATCATTGTTCAACACAAAATCTCAGCTTTGCATAAGTAATACTGAAGCAAAACAAAATCACACGCACAAAAACTTAGCTTAAAAGTTGGCAATACAAGAATTCAAAATATTACTTATCCGTCCATATTTCAAAATTATATCTTGTCCCAAAAGAAAAGTTTGATTGTAGAAGTTAATACTTTATTTTAAAAGTAAAATACAAATTTAAAGTTTTTTTGAAGGGAAAATACAAATTTATAGTTAAGGGCCTGCTTTGTTAAAAATTGGAAATGGTAATAATAATGGGTATGAATGAGGGTCAATCATATTATGGAATAATATGAGGAAAATGTTAATAAAATGAGGTAATGATTAACTTATTTATGTGTACAAAACATAAAGAATAGGAACGGAGCCTGTTTGACTCTCATTACCACCATATTCTCCCGTACAAAACGGCCCCTAAAAAATCTAATAATAATAAAAATTATCCTATAATCCAAAGTTTATAATTTTAATTAGGGTTTACTATCATAAGAATGAAATCACCATGAAATGAAACCAAACATTTTTTTAGAGGAGGGAGTATTATATTTTTATTATTATTAAAAAAAGTTTTTTGGTGTATTTGTTAAGTCTGGAATATTGAAGTAGTGTTAATTAAGATATATAAAATGGTAAAAATTAAGTAAAAAAATGAAATTTGATTTTTCCCATTATATTTGG
The DNA here is from genome assembly GCA_958295605.1 of Ajuga chamaepitys. Lineage (NCBI taxonomy): Eukaryota > Viridiplantae > Streptophyta > Magnoliopsida > Lamiales > Lamiaceae > Ajuga > Ajuga chamaepitys. The sequence continues at coordinate 5,941,562 of OY282504.1, forward strand.
GAAAACATTAATCTCCCCTCAAAAAAAGGGAAAAACATTAATCAAACATGCCCATTTTGTCTTGGTTTCCTTTGATTCCCAAAACCGATTCTCCACTAACAATTTACTCTTCTTACATCAATCAACCAGTCAAATCACTCTGCAAACACAACCCCCAAACACACAACCAGAGGAAGACGAAGCTTATTAAGCTAAATATTTATTTACGCAAAAAAAAAAAAAAAAAAAGAGAGAGGGGGAATTTGAACCGTGGAAGGTATGGCGGGGAGAGATTTACTGGTACTTGTGGCCTTGACTATGGTGTCATCATCACTGCTTCTGCCGAAAGCCCATGGGAATTCGGAGGGCGACGCACTCTACGCACTCCGCCGGAGCTTGACCGACCCGGATAACGTGCTCCAGAGCTGGGATCCCAACCTTGTCGACCCCTGTACCTGGTTCCATATCACCTGCAACCAAGACAACCACGTCACTCGCGTGTATGTATATCTTTTTATTGCCATTTTTCTTTTGTCATTGAGCTTATTATCTCTCTTCATAGAAATTTGTATGATTAGGTTTGCTTTTCTGCTCCATTATTGTAGCCTATTTAACTATTTGTACGTTTTGTGGTCTGTAGTCTCCGCTTTCGGGGGCTATTTGACATTCATTCAATTAATATTTGGCGACTACTTAGAGAAATATTTGTTTTTTACTTGCTAGATTTCTATCATCTTGCCTTTAGTTGCTGAATAAGAATATTTGGATTTTCGTAGGGAGAAATTTTTGCCCCAGTTAATACAGAAAATTGAAAATATTGTTCCCAAGTGAACTTCGCTATAGTTTGATTTTCATTTTTTTTTTCTTTTTGTTTCTGTTACTTTCAAGTGATCATTTCTTTGGAACTTTGTGTCTTTTCCTTTTTGCCCTGCTGGATCAAGTTTCTGTTCTTCAGGAGTAAATGAATTCTGTGTGATACATTCTGTAACCGTCTGATCGGATTTTAAGGGGGCACTACTACTCTGGGGGCTGCATACAACAGTAAATATGTGCTTTTATTCTAATGGAATTCGAGGAATGGTACGGCTGGTACGTTTTTGTACGCCAGCCTCTAGAATTCAGTTGGTTTAACAGTGGGTTTAGTCGAGGTTGATTTCGGAGTTAGATGATTGTGATGATTAATAAATATTAATCGATGTTATTCATTAACTTGTGTTCGAATTGTAAGATTTATCCTTGAGAAATGATACACAATGACTGCCTGCCTGGTACATTTCAGATTAATAATGTTGATTGGAAAAATGTTTGAAATGGATACTAAATGAAATGTAATCACTAAAACTCCCCCAAATTACCCAATTAAATATATTGAGTTAGTATTATGAATTTCGAATTTCTTAACTGATTGTGGAGCTAAAGCTTACATTTGGTTATCAATTGGACAGGGACCTTGGTAACTCAAATTTGTCGGGTAATCTAGCTGCTGAGCTTGGGAAACTTGAATATCTCCAGTATCTGTGAGTACTATGCAACACTTCCTGTTTATTTCCTATTTGTAGACGTATTTTTTTTCTAACCATGATCTACGAAGCATAATAATCACACCCCTGATCTATGACCGTGTGCACCTATAAATATTTGGTGGTCTTTCTTTAAAATCAAGTCAATGAAAATATCATTTGCTTTGAACATGAACTTCTTTTGGAGTACCCCATCTCTACTGTTCTTACAGCAATAAAAACTAATTATCTTCAGTGCTATTGCAACCTTAGAAAATTGACTTGTTAATCTTGCAGTGAACTTTATAAAAACAACATTCAAGGTACAATTCCTGCTGAGCTGGGCAACTTGAAGAGCTTAATAAGTTTGGATCTGTACAACAACAATATCTCAGGAACAATCCCTCCATCCCTCGGAAATTTGAAATCCCTCGTCTTTCTGTGAGTTAGTTTCACCTATCTCTCTTATCATTTATATAACTTTTACATATATGTATGAATTATGTGTGCACTATTCTCCTGGATTTTCTAACTAGTTATCATATTATTGCAAGATAACCATTTGTTTCTTTAACAGACGTCTTAATGATAATCACCTACATGGACCAATCCCAAGTACACTTGCTGGTATATCTTCCCTGAAAGTAATGTAAGTGCTTCTCATTTGTCAAGTACATGTAATAACAGCAATTTTGCAACCATTTGATGTACAACGGTCACTAACAATTTGCATTTGGTTCTCTAGAGATGTCTCGAACAACAACTTGTGCGGTACTATACCTTCTAATGGTCCATTCGAGCACATACCTTTGAACAAGTAAGACGTTTTGAGTCTTATACGCTGTTCAATTATACAATCCAACACCTTGTGTTTTCAGCTTATTTCACGTGTGCTTTTGTAGTTTATCTCAACTTTGTCAAAAAATTTGGAATTTCACTAGATCCTCTATCTTAGATGTGCATTTTGGTGAAGGATTTGGACTTATGATTTCCAAATGGCTCCAGTGTTAGGAACTTAGCTGAAAGTGAAGTCTACTCCTCATTGGTCATATTAAATGCTAAATGATGTGAAGTATTATGAAAATATCAAAATCATCCTCAATTTTTTGTATTCTGAGCTCCTAAAATTCTTTAGATTCAAACATTTTTTATCTTTATTTCTGCGTAGCGGTGACCGGTAGTGTTGTTCCTTTGGTGGCCTTGAAAACAACACACAGCACACACAAACACACACACAAAAACCTTTCATTCAGTTATTGGGGTTTGGTGTTTGAGATACAATTTACCATCTACTAAAATGCAGAATATAGTGAAGAACTGTTATAATTCATTTAGTACAACTTCTCCTGGATAAAACTTAACACATTTAGGAGCTTCTGAATTCCTTAATACGACAAGGTAATATGTTTCTTCAAGAACAGTTATATAGGTTTATCCGAAAACCGACACTACATCATAACCTGGTACACTAGTTCGAGTTACACCATTAATCAACTCCTGTTACAAATAACATTTTGTAATCAGATGGTTAGGAATTCAAATACACATGCAATTTGGTGCCACTTTTATTCGTATCTTTTCTTCTGAGAGTTAGGTTTGAATGTCTGGTAACTTGTTGATTGTGTTAGCAGCTTCGAGAACAACCCCCGATTGGAAGGTCCAGAGCTGCAGGGACTTGCAAGCTATGATACAAACTGCTCTTAATGAATTGATGCGTGATATAGAATTTTGCAATAGCTTCTCATTGTGCCCAAAATGGTGCTTCTCCTTCTTAGTTGTGAGTGTGTGTGCTGTAAGATGCCTAGTAAACTTGTTTATAGGTTTCCAGTGTAGGTGTTGTCAATCAAGTATGCGGAATCATGAATACCTGTAACTGGAACTATAATTTATGATTGTATCTGAACTAATTTATTTTCCTGATTCCTTCCTTTTGATATATGATCATGTTGGAACTGAGGCATGACTCTGATACCACTATTGGGATGCGAGCCCAATCTCAACGTCCGTATCCGATATCATTGAGCATTGGATGATGTTGCTCGCGGCTTTGTTTTTTGGCTTTGGGAAATAGAGTGGGATGTTATTATAAACAAACTCTGATATAATTTTATAATGTCATCAACACAAAGAAAACACTCCACCCGTCTGTCTTGGGTTGAGTTTCTTTTCCTGTTCAAATATATAGTCTAGTTGTCTCTATAAAATACTAGTATTTATTTAATTTCTGCTCGATATGTAACGCAGAGTATTTTGGAGAGTACAATATTCATTAAATATATACGCTACAAAAAAGTTTATTACAAGAATATGACCAAACTTGGGTGAAGTTTTAATTACAACATATAATTTAAAATGTAAAAAAAAACCCATCAAACTTTCATTATTTTTTTCAATTTCGGCGTCAATAAAAGATTGGAACACTTAAATGCAAAATCATTAACTTATCTTCTATTTTGGTTAATATAAATTTGCACCCCGAACTTTGGGAATTTTATTCGTTTTTAACCTAAATTATGTTTTTTATCAGATAACAAACCTATACTGCAATCCGGCAAAAAATTTCCGGCTTGAAAAAAAAAATTAAAAATCAGAAAAATATATTTAAATTCTAAAATTCATTAAAAAATATCAGAAAATTAACTGAAAATATTATTTAAAAAAATATTTTCATAAAAATTATTTTTTTTATAAAATTTTAAAACATTGAAATTGTCTAAAAAGGATTTTAAAATTTTAATTTCTGAATTAAAAAGATCTACTTATTTTATAAAATTAGATTTTTTTTTAAATTTTATTTCTGAATTCTAAATAATTTTTATATGTTTCATAAATTATTTTAAACTCTTTTAAGTTTTTTTTTTTTTTTTATAAATACTTTGACCATTTTAAATATACTTTTACATATCTTAAATGAATATTTGTTTTATTTCAAAATATTTTTTCAAAAATTATTTATCAATCATTGTTCAAATAGGTAGGAAAACCCCACGTTGACAATAAGTTACGGGGGTATTCATTGAAAATTATGTCTACAAATGTTATTTCAAGAGAACAATATATATCACATTAAATCGTACGATACAAAATTCTCAATCCATAACGGATATTCAGTACCAATCCACACAAAAGGATCAACTGAAGAAAAATAAAAATGAGCTAAACCATGCGCAACCATATTTGACCTTACGCAAAACATGTTCAACGCTAAAAAAATAGCTAGATTGCAACTGAAGCTTAATAACACATATTAAAAGTCATTCACATAAATAATCTGATTCTTGCCCCGTGATTACCTGCACAACAAACGAAGAATTTGAAAACACTCTAATACTGCGAAAGCCACACTCTGCACAAAACCTCAACCCAGTAAGTAAAGCTTTAAGCTCCCCTTCTAAAACCGATCCAGGATCCCGAATTTGGTGACAACCAGCCGCTAACACTCCACCAACATGATTTCGTAACACAAATCCAATCCCAAACCTTCTCCTATGACTGTAATAGCTAGCATCAACATCAAGCCTTAACTCCCCCTCCACTGGCCTTACCCACCTAAAACTAGCAACGTCCCCTTAAAGCTCTACATGCAACCCCTCATTCGCTCGTTGGAATTCGGAGCAGAATTCCTCAATAAAAGCCAAGTCGGCAATTGTCACACCCCTTCTCCATTCTCCATGTCGCCAACTATACCACCTCGCCCAAATCGCCCATGTCGCCACCGCAAACAACGAAAACAAATCATCACCAAAGATCATATGAATTAATAAATAGCAATCCTCAAACTGATAAGATCGACACCGCTTCAACGAAAGCCATAAAGCTATTATTCTTTCAAAAAGGTTTTACCACCCCACAGAAAAACAAACCATGCATAGTTGTACCCCCTTCACCAAAACAGCCCAAACAATTCGGAGATATAGGAATATGATGTGCCAAGAAATTACACGGAAACGCTAAATAATCATGAGATGCTTGCCACAAGAAAATCTTACCTTTGGCGGAATGGACGGAGCCTACATAAAGCGCCACCACGAGCTATGTGTCGAAGAGGATGACATAGGCATATCAAACTCCCCTACTGCAAGTCTATAGGTTAAGTTTAGCGAAAACAAGTCCCTGGAATCGAATCTCTAATACCTCTTATCCTCCCCTCTGCAATCAAACAAAGGAATATCCATAATTGCCTCTACCTCAAATGGTAGGAAAATCATGTGAAGCTTTTCTTCACCCCACCCAAAGTAATAAATTTGGAGACGCGGATCCCCGAATCAAATCTTCTAGACGTAATCTTGCCTGACGCAATCCCCAACATCCAAGCATCTTTATAGGGCACAACTGACACTCCATCTACCACCCTTCACATTAATCCTCAAGCTAGAAGATCTCGGCTCCAAAAAAGAGATCGCCGGATATAGGATAAATTCGATCCAATATCTGCCTCCATAATGTCACAATGTTTAAAGTACCGAGCTTTAGGAACCTTCGCCACCAAAGAATCACGACTTTGAATAAGCCGTCAAACCTGTTTCGCTTATTAAAATCAACAAATCTCTGAAACCCCATATCTCCCTGATCCTTATGTCTGCATAATTGTTCCCAGGAAGACCAATGTACGGATGTCCACCTTGCAGAGGAGCCCCACAAAAAATTCGCCCAATGTTATTCCAATTGCCGACATAGTGAGCCAGGCAACCGAAAGCAGGACATGACATAAATGGGTATAAACTGCAAAACAACCTTAATCAATACCTCTTTACCATCATGTGAGAAAGTCTTGTTTCCCCACCCATCAATACGATGAATCAATCTTATAAAGGGGTTATCCAAATAGGTTGATAAATATGAAAATTATTTTGAAATCTAAAAAGAAATTCATTTAAGATATGTAAAAGTATCTATGAATTGTTGGAAGTATTTTTAGAAAAAGTCAATTTTCATAAAAAAAAGTTTATAGTAATTTATGAAATATATAAAAAAAATATTTAGAATTTAAAAAATACTTTTTAAGAAAATCTAATTTTATAAAATAAGCAGGCTTTTTTTAATTTAAACTTAAAATTTTAAAATCTTTTGAGACAATTTAAAATTTTCTATTTTTTAAATTATTTTTACGAAAAATAGTTTTTATAAATATAATATTTTCGGTTATTTTTTTATATTTTAAATGTTTTTTTTAAAAAAAGTTTTTTACATAATTTTCAGATTTTTTTAATAATTTTATGATTTTTTAATAACTTTTTTATTTTTCTCGCCGGAATTCTTTGCCGCGGTAGAGTATAAGTTGCTACTTAATACAAACATAATTTATGTTAAAACGCTCAAAGTTCAGGGTGGAAATTGATATTAACCCTACTTTTTTTAGAAAAAAATCATGAATATAATTAGATATGTATTGACAAAATTATCCAATATCTACCAAATATGTCGTCGTCTATTGTTACATTTGTGATGAATTAAAAGTTGAAGTTACGAGCATCACAACTTCCGCTCACGACTCACAGTAGCGGAGCAGACATATTGCAAAATATTTAGTGGATATGGAATGGAATCATCAAGATGAATCTTATAATATTGGTGGCAATGCAAATAGATGTGAAAAAATGTGGTTCCTGTTGTAGTTAAAAAGGGGTTAGTTTAAAAAAAAAAAAAAAAAAAAAAAAAACACATTTAGTCTAATTTTGAATTGAAACATGACATTTAAAACTTAACAGTATTAATTATCAACTACAATATTTTTTCAATTACAACATCGGTTGAATCTTTTGACATCTTATTTGTTACCACTACTACCATTAGATAAGTCGTGAAGAAGTCATCCTACATCTGTAACCTATTTTGCAATCCATTGCTATAATTGTAGTGAATCGGTGGTTGAAGTTATTACATCATGCTTTTTGCTCCCAATCAATGACAGTGTGTCACGGGATGCCCCTCGTTATCACCGGGCTGCCGGGATAACTTATCACACTTCGGGCCGTCGGCAGATTGCCCCACAACCTTTACCAACAGATGCAAGTCTTTAGGTGTAGGGCTTTGTAATATTTGTATTTTGTAGTAGGGTTCTTTTTAGTTTTACCAGGCCTCATCGGCTTTTTAATGTCTAGTACTGTTAGTAGGCTATTTTTTCTTTTTGGTATTATAGGGGAAGAGAAAATTGAAGCTGTCGTGAGAATCGAGTGCTAGTCACACGGTGCGCTAGGTATTTAATCGCAACAAGCGCCCCGTGACACAGTGGAACCAACAGATTGTAAAATTGATGGAGGATAAATAATGGTCTCCTCAAAGTGCATCTAAAGATAGTGGTGGCAACACAATCAGATGTCAAAAAGTATAATCTATGTTGTAATTGAAAACACTTCAAAGTTGGTGATATATATTGCTAATATTTTAAAGATCGCGTTGCAACTAAAAATTGGATCAAAAGCTTGTGATTTTTTTTTATAATTAACCTTTAAAAAACATTAAAATTTATTTGTTTATAATTTAACGTTCACTGTAATTAAATTTTTTTACACAAAACAGGTAAAAGAAATTGCGTTATTTTTTTTTTTGCAATTAAACCATTAAAATTTTGTCTTCTTTATTATTATTTCCTAATAACGTTTTTAGGGTTCGTTTGCTAAAACTGAGGAGTGCTGGGCCAAATTTGGCTGAGAGAGTTAATGAGTGTGCTTTATTGAAATTCAATCCTCTAAATCTACTGAGCCAAGTGTTAAGTATACAGACCCTTGTAAAGAAAACTAATCAGCACAGCAGCTTCATAATAGACAAAATTCATAAAACTTGACTACAGCCGTCATCATATGTTTGAGATACAATGAAACAAATCTTTTTCCTCCAATGACAGACAATCTTAAGGTTTTCATATATTACAATGCACTCACCAAACACAACTCTGTTAACTCAAAACTGCCCTCACAACAATCACTAAACTGACAAACCGGAAAAAAGTTCTCTCCAAACCTCAAAAAACCTTCAAGAAATCAAATAAATAACTCATTCTTGAAGAAACCAACCCTCTTTCTAGTTAAATATATAAAACAGACAATCCCAAAACGAAAACGTTTCAGAAGATATGTGCTGCAAATGGGAACCGGCACATGTTTTCTCGATCTTGCATTCTCACTCTTTGTCAGAATCACTTGAACTTGATTCAGAGCTAGAGCTGGAACTTGAACTTGAGCTTCTAGATATTTTACCTTTTCCTTTATCAGATGATGGGGGGTCCGGCGTTTCAGTTGCAATAAGCATGGTCTGTGTTACGCTTGACGAGTCCTCGGAGGGATCCTCCACTTTCTCTGCCTTGATTTCTGCTGATCCATCATCTGAGTTCAGTTTTGGCTGTTTTAGTGATTCAACATCAAATACTTGATCTGCAGGCATAATATGATCCTCTGACACAACGGGTCCAGTAACATGCAATTCAGGAGATGCTCCTTCAGACGCAACCACATTGAGAGAATGATTAACTGAATCTTGATCCACAGTAGCATCTTTCATAGGTTCGGATTCAATAACTGATGTGTCATGACCAGATACAACACTTGAATCTTTATGCAGCACTCTGTCCTCGGAATTCTCAGCAATGGCTTCTCGAACCGCCAGCTCAGCTTGGGGTGGCTCCAAATCAACAGGCTTCTCCGTCACCTCAGAACTGATTTGCCTAAATGCCAGATCAATATCTTCGATTTTACTCGCTTCAAGTTCAACCATCCCAAAATCAGTATCTGTAACAACTTGAGCTGGAGTGGATACCACACCATCCCCCACCACGACTTCAGCTTCAGAAGATGCAAATCCAGCTTTCTGATGAACAGCATCAACATCTTCGTCTGATTCAGGTATCACAGAGGTAGTATTTTCTATAATATGAAGCTCAGCTTGGGTTTGCTCCAAAGGGACAGATTTCTCGATCTCACTAGAACTAATTTTCTTGAGTGCCAGATCAATGTCTTCGATTTTACAAGCTTGAAGTTCAACCATCTCAGAAGGTATATCTGCGTCAACTTGACCTTGAGCACTTACCTCACCACCTCCCACCAAAGCTTCAGTTTCTCCAGACGTCGATTTAGGTTTCTCCAAGGGAAAAGCATCAACATCTTCTATGCATTGCATTTCTGATTCAGGCATTGCAGAAACAATCTCTTCAGCTCGGGGTGGCTCCAAAGCAACAGGCTTCTCGATCTCCATGGAGCTTATTTGCTTGAATGCCAGATCAATATCTTCAATCGTACTAGCCTCGTGTATGGGCATCCCAGAAGAGGTATCTGTATCATATTGACCTTGGCTGGGTAACTCAGGTCCTTCCCCTATGACTTCAGTTTCCGGAGATGTTGACTGAGCTTTCTCCAACGGAATAGCATTAATGTCTTCTAGGGGTTGCGCTTCCAGTTCGGGTACTGCAGAGAATATATCTTCATAACTGCGATCGACCAAAGAACGGCCAGGATGGACTTCATTTTCCCTGGATAGTGTATCTTCTCCAGATGTCTCATGATAATTAGAAACCTGGCCGTCATTTTCATTGAACTCCATTCTTGATACCTCAATGTTTTCGAGTCTGCTTGTTTCAGATGTCTGTATCTCTGGAATATGTACTACATCCTCTTCATGAATATCAATGTGCTGCCTCAAATTTTCTGAATGAAATGCATCTTCGATTTCATTCACTTCCACTGGGTGAACCTCAAAATCTGTCATAGTGCTAGTTTCGGCATGATGTGGTGAAAGCAAACTTTCGTCTCCAACAGAATCCATGTGTTTTTCAAACTCAGTTGACTCAGATCCTAACTGATTGACACTAAAGTCCCCCACATTATCCAATTCAGACAAAAGCCCGTCATCAATTTCCTTAATCTCGTCCACTTCTTCAACTACTGTCTCCACATCAACATGAGATGTAGTTGTCTCAATAGCACTTAGTTGAGATATATATTGGGGACTTGATGGAGAGTTGACATTTGATGAAATGAAATCATCAAACTCTCGGAACTCACGTATGTTCGTTTCCTGGGGAACTTGACCATCCACAAACGACTCAACTGGAACAGTCGATGCCTGCATTTATTGTCCAAGCCACCCATGTTAACCTAGCACTACGTGGACCGGGGGGGAATGGGGATCATAATGCAAAATGTTTCATGACTGTGTCCAAATGCTTGCTTTGAAAGAGAGAGGTTACTAGGTTACACTAAAAGATAACGTACCTATATCCAAAAAATACTGAATTTGGAACTATTACAAAAATATATACTACACCAGAGCTTATTCCCGTCGCTGTAATTGGAGATGCTAAACGTATATAATACACAAGGACTTGTTCCAAATTCATGATGTAAAACCTATAAAACAAATATTTTCTAACAGATTTACATGTCTCTCTTGGGAACTTCTTTCCCTTTTATAATTCCGAAGCAGCATATGAGATTTTTCAAGAAAACAGCACAAATTCCTATATGTTCAATATTAGTTGCTAAATATAGTCCATTACTCAACTAAATCAGAAGAACCAGAAAATGAGTAGGGAAATTCTTATAAATAGAAAGGTCATAAAAGAAGTTACCTGCACTTCACTCAGATGAATAACATTTGGCTCATTTATTGCTTTATCATGAAAGATAGTTGTGTTATCTCCAGATAAAATTGTAGAAATTAACTTTTCGTCAGCATCAGAATCTGGTGATTGGATAATCTCATCCGTGCCGACTGAATGTTCTTGGCTCAGTTGACCCTCAAATGGGGACTCGTTGACTTCAATATCATCATCTCTTCCAGATGGTATAGAGTACTCCTGCACTTCTTCCACGTTTTGATCTTCAGAAGATTCCGAAGCTTCATCAGATGATTTCAACGGAATAGACATGTGAGGCGCAATGACAGTATCAACTGAAGAACTTTCATCTATAGATCTCTGATTTACTCCAGAGAGTTCAGTACTTATATAGTCATCCTCTCTTATATCAACAAGATCTATTTGACGAGCAGAAACTGACGGATCAGGTGAAATCTCATTGTGAGTAGGAAGAATGTCTGCCTCTAGTTCCTGACTAACCACTTCAAATTCTCTCTCAGTAGATGACACCGTTCTCTTTTCTATAACAGGAATGGGACCAAGATCAGACTCTGGATGCATGTCAAAAGAAATCGAGGAAGATGATTCGTTCTTACTGATTTCTCGTGGGCTGCTATCATAAACAGGTTCCCTTTGTGGAGTGATATTGATATTCAGATCTGTACTTTCTACAGAAGTTTGGGTAGAGATGTGTGGCTCCTGAGTAACATCATCCCTTCTTTCCTCCAACATTGACAACCCTTCACCTTCTATCACAGTAAAGACCCTTTCACTCTCTTCTGAAAGTGACGAGGAGCTTGAATGTCTAGCGTATTTCTCTTCATAATGATTTGCAGCATCCTCTATTCGAGGTTCAAGCTCATCGACTCCAAAATCTCTCCTCTCAGCTTCGCCTAGCTCTAAAGAATCTTCTTTTTCTTCTTCTTCCGAAGATTGACTTCCATGCCCAACATGCTCAGCTACACTCTCCATCTTGGTGATTGTTGCTTGTTCCCGATGAACATCTTCTTCAGTGTTCACTTCCTGCTGTGAAATCAGCTGAGAGTCCATGGACGGACCCTCATCAGTGACTTCTCTCTCCTGTGCAATCACCTCTACTTCTGGCAGAAAATCTTCTTCCGGGAACTTCCGGTCTTCTTGATCTTCAACTGAAGTTACCGAACTAATTGATTCGGTATCGGGAACAGAACTGAGCTTTGACTCACTAAGCTCACTTGATTGTCTCTGAAACAGAGAGCTGCTTGATCCTTCCGAAATTGACCCCTCCGGAATGAAGAAAGGCCTCATCTTTGCATCTTTCCTTCTCGGTGCAAAATTTGAAGGTCCAATGTTAAAGCTCTCGTGTCGTCTGAAAACTGGCTCTCTGGATTGCGATGTCCTGAATTCCTCTTGAAAGCCATCTTCCATAAGGTCAGGCTTCTCCTCACTCGAATCATAAGGAATATCGAAAGGGTTCCGCCTCTGTAACAAAACAGAAGGAGCTGAACCAGGAATTGGAGGTAGTCCTGAGCTATCATAATCATCATGAGGAAGATCAAATGGATTTTGTCTTCTAGTCGAAATGGGCGCAATATTGAAAGGAAGATCGGAACCCTCCAAGTCTATCAAATTCCTTTCCGCAAGCATTTTCCTTGATCTCCTCCTCAAGATTAGATTCTCCAAACGCTGGTTTCTTTCGATCTCAGAGCTCCCTAGATCCATGAGATTCTTCTGGTCCTCTTCTGTCCATGTAATGGCAGATTTCGTCTGCTCTTCCTTGTCTCCATCTTCATGGTCATCATCTGCAACTTCCAAGTCGTCATGATTTTCAGAATCATCATCATCTGACTCATGACCACTCCTACTTGATTTTCGAGACTTTTCTGATGCAGCATCAGAGCCATCGCGGTCTATATGGTCAGTTCGAGCAGCCTCTTCATCCAATAATGGGTGAAGCTCATCGAGCATCGGCATTATGTCAGCCATTGATGCATCTGGAGATGAACTCTCAGCGCGGCTCGACTCAGAATCTGAACCATCGTCCTCCTCCTCATCTTCTCCCTCTTGATCGTCCCGGTCCTCAACACGTGCCCAAGGAGACCGAGGAGGAGAATCCAGAGAATCCACATTCACCTTCTCAGAATCGAAAGAATCTGCTTCTGATTTCTCATCATCCGATTCAACATCTCCATCATCCACCTTCCCAGCTGATGCATGATGGTTCTCCATAGCCTCCCCATTACTAAGTCTCTCTTCAAGCCAATCACTTTTTCGCTCGTAACCCAAATCACCCAACTCCCTCTTTCCTTCCCAAATTTCGCCATCAGTTCCCATCGATCTTTCCTCAATCAATGGTGCAGTGTCATCAGAACCCTCCCTTCTAACTTCACCAAGAATACCTACTGATAAATCAGTGCACTTTTCTCCCTCATCCCATCCCTTCTCACTGAATCTCTCAACATAATAGCTTTCATTTCCCTCAACAACAGCGGCCTCACCCGAAAAGCCCGTCTTAATCGAGGCAGCCTCAAGTGTTGTTACCTCTTCGACTTCAATTTCAGGTATGTTTGGTTGCCCAAAACTTAAAAGGGTTCCAAGCAAAACAGCAGTGCATACAAGGATGGGAGATGCAGATACCAATAAATGGAAAAAGAAAGGTGACAATCTGTACAAGAAAATCAAGAAACACAAAATACCCACTAGGAATGGATGACTGCAAACTGATCTATAACATCCCCTGACTGTAAATACCACACATTTCCTCACTTTAACACCAATCTCCAACAATTCAACACCCATTTCTTCTATTTCACTAAATAAAATCAATAATTATTTTCTGCCAAATCTGCCAAAAAAAGACCCAATAAATGTCTCATCATTAGATCAAGGGATATCATCAGACACAGAACAGAACCAAACAGTAATCGCATAAGTCAAGAACTTACCTTGGAGAATTGCAGCACAAGAATTTAGAGAATCAAACAATATCTGTAAAACCCAGAAAACAGATGGAGATTAGGATTTGGTTTAGAGAAAAAGAAAGGATGTTTAGAGTATTTGCAGAGTAAATTCAACTTACCAGCTTGTGAAAGATGTCAATCCAAGAAAAACAGCAAAAAAGTATAATCCTGATTTCTTTACTTTACACTCACTCTCTTTCTTTTGTTGCCTCAGCAACAGCTACTGATCCAATAATCTGTCTATCTGTACCAGACCAGAGGCATCAAATGACTAACAAAAAATAGAGTTTGCTGAGAAGTTGTGGGGTGGGTTGGGTAGGGGGTACCCACAAGCACAGAAAGTGTAATGTGGAAAAGGAAAAGCTCTGATCTTTCTCTTTCTGTCTATTTTCCATTGATTATTCAAATGACTTCTGTTAAATATTTGAAAGTGATAATTTTAGTTGCTAATTAGACAGCTGTTAGTTGAGGGTTTAAGATGATTCTGTGAGGGCGAGTGTACTGTATGAAACATTTTTTGTATTCTTTAATTGCCCGTTTGGAATGATGATCATCATTACTTTCTTGGATTAAGGGCTTCTTTCACCTTTCTTGGTTGGAAGCACGAGACAGGACCACAGTCACAAATGACTTCATTTGTTACCTCTTGCATTTTATTATTCTTTAATTTTTTTGCATAATTCAATGACTGTATATTTCTAGATATGGGCTACGTGGTTCTAAAACAGTAATCACATAATTATATTTATATAATTTCACATAATATGTATATACTCCCTTCGTCCCGCCCTAATTTGTACATTTTCCTTTTTCGATCGTCCCACCCTATTTTGCACACCCCTAAAATGGAAAAGAATCTTACAATCTCCACCCTCAAACTCTTCACCCTCAATCTTCATCTTTAAAAAAGTCAAAGATTCCACAAAATCTATTTTTCCTTAATATACGCGCCGGAGCAGGTGTGCAAATTAAGTCGGGACGGAGGGAGTATTATAAAACTCAGTCAAATATGTAAAGCGGGACGAATTAGCTCATAGAACTTGTGTCCAATCCATCCCATTCACGTCATATTCTAGTACGGGTTGGATTTTGTCCATTCTCCAAATAGTCAAGAAAGAAGTTGAAAGCTTCCTTTAGGAAAAGTATAGGACAAGAGAGTTTTCGGCTCGATTTCTTCAATGTATCCCCCCTATCTCTATTCTAAGACTATTTTGTATAGTAAGCATTTCGCGAAAGAATGACAAGGCTGATCGGATCAATATTGGCATTTCTACTCCAACAAATCAATTGATTTATGATTTTTTTTTTCCCTTTTTTTCTTTTTATGTTTTTGGAAAGGAATTGATTTGTGGGATTTTATGTTCATGTACTTGATGACAAAGGAGACGAGATCCAACTTAAAACATACAAATTAGATACTCTATTTGTCATGTCATGATTTTATATTTATTTATTAATTGGCAGAATTTATACATACAGATTGAGAAATAATGGTTAGTTGATATCTTTGGGATAATAGGATCCAAATATTAGTATTATATATTTTATAAGGGTACCATGAATCATTTAATATAGAACGTGGGGATCATGATTTCTTTCCCAACTAGTATAGTACAATGAATGCATTATCTTCAGAGACAGAATTGCCTATGGCTAATGGATACAATAATCTTTTATTTATTTTCTTTTTCTAGTTTACAATCAAGGACTACAGACTTAAATGTATGATTTTATTACAATTGAGAGATTTATTTACTTAAATGTCTACATATAGACTTAAGAAACGAATTTTTTGTTTGTTTTACTCCCCAAGGAAAAAAAAAATCCAAAAATAAAATAATAGTAGTTCTTAGTACTTATTTTGGTTGGGGGGGGGGGGGGGAGGGGAATATTTAACTAAGAGGTTGTTTGGTTAAGCTTATTTTAAAACATCTTATAAGCTCCAACATCTTATAAGTTGTTTCAAGAGCTTATAAGATGTAATTTTTAAGGAGCTTATAAGTTAACAAAGTGTTTGGATAAAAGAACTTATAAGCTTGCAATTGAATATAGTGATCTAGCTATAAAGTTGGGGTCTAATTTAAAAATTAATATTAAATGCACATTTTGATTAGTGTGTGAAATGTATATAGCGTGTATAGTGTGTGAAATGTCTGTAGTGTGTGAAGTGTGTGTTGTGTGTGTAGTGTGTGAAATGTGTGTAGTGTGTATAGTGTGTGTAGTGTGTGAAATGTGTGTAATGTGTGTAGAGTGTATAGTGTGTGTAAGTGTGTGAATTGTGTGTGAAATTTGAGTGTAATAATTAAGATCTTAAAAAATAAGATGGAAATAAGTTGGGGTATAGCAACTTATTTTTTTTAGATCTTATAAGCTCTTAGAGCTTATTTTTTGATCTTATAAGCTCCTAAACATCTTATTTTGCCAAACACTTTACAAGAGCTTATAAGCTCCTATATAAGCTCAGCCAAACACCCTCTAAATGTACTATTTTTTTTTTTATTTTTTTTTTGGCGATATGTTTCTTGAAAATAAATGAAGGGATTTAACTTCTTTTGTTGTCAGGGAATTCTTTTCAAAATTATTTGTTCTATATAATACTTTGAGGAAAGTGAAAATGGCAATGAGAAAAGGAACTCCAATAATTATATTACTTTCTTCTCTAATTAGAATTTATTTGTGATGTACAATTTAAAATATTTAATTATAAGAAAGATTAAAATAAAATAATCATGTGAATTGAATTGAGTAATCCATTTTTTAAATAGTTTAAAGTCAATACAAATAGTTCAATTAACAATGAATTCTCAAATTTAAGCTCGATATTTAACCATAAAAATAGTTTCGTATATTGAATCGTATTTTATTCCTAGAGACCAATATTATGAATATCAAATTAATGATTGAGAATAAACAATTCATTTGATCTATTGCAAATCAAAAACGAAAAAAAGAAGCTACACAAAATAGGTCTCAAGATTTCTTTCGTTCGAATTTTTTACAATATTTGGTACATCTTTCACAATATGTTATATTAATCATGCCACATAATCACTCATCATGTCTTTGTGATGTCATCATATACACGTGTCGTGTGTGAATTAAAATATAGTAGAAAATATTGTATTGTACGGAGTAGAAAATTCAAAATGAATTTCTTGATCCCTTATATGTATGTTATTTATTACTAGTATTTTTTTCTTTACTGAATGCAAACATTATCCCCGAATATGATAATTGAAAAATGACAAGACCCTACGAGCATAATTGGACTGGGATGGAATCATTCAGATGAGGATTGATCCATCACTAAATAATTTCACTACAGAGAGACGATGTTCATCCACCCATATTCCTCCTATAAAGTTATTTCACATCAACATCATTTATTTTCAATCAACTTCAACTTCTATCAATCTAATCATAATTCTCAATACACTTTTTAATCATTCCCTAATCAACAAATCATTATCCACATCATCTATCACAATATTTTAATAATATCAATCACCCTAAAACCTACTGATGTGACATCTACAATACACATCCTACCCTACACATTCCTTAAACAAAAATACATTTTCACTATTTAAGTGAATGTACCGTCTAAAGATGTACCACAAACGACGGAACACATTTCACTACATCACAGCACAAGTATCCCCTACCATCTATAAACTATTGTGTTGTTATAGTGCTAAATATAAGTAAAATTATGATTTTTATAAATAGATTAAATTGATTAATAGTTTAAGAAATTGTTTCTAAGTTAATTTATAAAAGTATTTTTTAATTTTTTGAATCCCAATCCAATAAAAAATAAATCTACCATGAATAATCAATCAACAACTAGTTGTATTTCCTAGGATTAATTAGAAAAAATCATGCTATTTAGTTCAATTTTTACTTGCAAAATTACCTTTAAAACTTATCAAGGTCACCAACTATGAATGTTTTCAATGACAACATCAACTATATCTTTTTGACATTTTATTGTGTCGCAGCCACCATTATTAGATAAATGTTTGTGAGACCTTTATTTACCTTGCTCCAATTTCACAATCCGCCACCACCACTTTTGTCTATTAGGAGTGGAGGTGTGATATAATAAGTTCAATCTCCATTTGCTACAATTCTAGCAATGGATAGCATAATAAGTTACAGATATATGATAATCATCTCACGATGTATCATATGGCAGTGATGGTGACGCAATTAGATGAAAAAGCCCCGGTCAATGTTCTAATTGAATGAAATTCATGGTTGATTGATAAATTTTAAGGATCATGTTACACTTAAAAATTGGACTAAATGTCCGCGATTTTTATTGTAATTAACTCTATTTTTTATTATGTAAGTAATATTGAGAAAAAAATATAGACAGATAGTGGAATTTTACGAAACAATAGGGATAGAAGTGCAAATAAGGAGTAACTGCGAGACGTCAGCCTAACCATCTGTCCAGCTTAACTGTTTTGATCAACATAAAAAAACTAACATTCCATCGCTCTTTGCTCTCTGCATTAATCAAACAATTATCTTCTTCAACAGGAATCGCTGCAACACTGGTATACATGCATTCTCTCTCATTTATCTCTCTTGATCTCAATGATTGTTATTTTGAATGATTTCCTGGGATGCAAACTCACACACATTACACGCACTTGATCACAACTTTTGTAATGTTCTTGATGCAACAATTAGTACATTGTTGTGATCCATTTCACTCTTATCATTTCTATCTTCAGTTTACCCCTCAAATTAGGATTTGTTAATGGATAGCTGGAATTGTTATGCATTTGTTTGCCTTGCATGTGCCTCAACAACGTATAAATGGAACAACAGATTAGAATTGTTGCCAATTTCTTAAATTCCAAAGTTATGTATTTTACAAAAAAAGCACAAGATCATATGAATGTGTAGTCCTTTCTTGTATACTTTCAGGATAATATATAATGTTAAAACTATCTGCTGCAAACCTTGAAAAATATCAATGTGTAAATACTACTTATGAAACAATTTCTATAATGATTTACTCTCTCGTCCCAAAATAAGAGTCGTATTCGCCAAATAGGACTTTGTTTAGGAGGGACGGAGTAATTACACTCTTTCTTGTTATTTATCGGATTAAGATTCTGTGTTTCAATAACAGTTGTTAATGCTTACTGTTTAAACCAGCTACCATCAATATGTGTTATTCTTGTTTTTGCACATGAATTTAACTCTGAAATATGCAGTTTTTGGATGATTTAAGCAACTGTAATCTCTAAAAAGTGGAAGAAAAATGTCATTCAAGAAACCACAAGCATTTTATCCGGAAAACTTCGTACCAAATGCAGAGGAGCTCGCTAAGGTTCTTTACCTTTTTCTTGAAAATGGCACCAGATTTCATCAAATAACTGTACTGATCTACTCTTTGAATACAGATAAACGAGACTAGAAAGTTGATCGGTCCTGCTGCAAACAAGTTCCCGTGTGAATGTTCCGATGCATCAATACTAAGATTTCTGAGAGCAAGGAGTTACAATCCTAAGAGAGCAGCCAAGATGCTGAAAGAGACCCTCAAGTGGCGTCTCAAGTACAAACCGGACATGATTCGATGGGTAAGCCTAATTTTTTCTTGATGATACGCAGAAATCGATAATGAACCTTGATGTGCTTTAATGTGGATTCAGGATGATATTGCTCATGAATCTAAGGCGGGGAAACTTTATAGAGCGAACTATTTCGACAAACATGGAAGGACAGTACTTGTCATGAGACCAGGAGCGCAGGTACGAACTGCGTTGATGTAAAGGTTTATTCTTTTGACAAATAAGTGATCGATTCTGATTAGACGGCTCGTGTTTCAGAATGGGAACTCTGTAGAAGATCAAATAAAGTACTTGGTGTATTGTATGGAGAGTGCCATATCGACCCTCCATCAAGGCCAGGAGCAGATGGTCTGGTTGATTGACTTTCAAAGGTGGAACATGTCCAGCGCATTGGTGAAGGTAACTCGCGAAACAGCACGTCTGTTACAAGCTCATTACCCTGAGAGGCTTGGCGTCGCCATTATGTACAATCCCCCCAAAGTCTTCGAGTCCTTCTGGATGGTAGGTTTTATTGTCAATTCTTGTAGTTGTATCACCATTAGGATGCTGTCACGTGTATTTCGCTAGCATGTTTCAGATACACGTGGCAACAGTCTAATGGTTGAAATGGGAGATGAAACACGGTTTGAAATAGAGAATCATGTGCTGTTGGTGTAGTATACGTAGAGTAATTCTGAAATGTAGTCGAACTGAAATTGCAGTTGGTGAAACCATTTCTTGAACCTAAGACATACAAGAAAGTAAGGTTTGCGTACTCAGATCAGCCTCAAAGTATGAAGGTAATGGAAGCTCTATTTGACATGGACAAGCTGGAAACTACCTTTGGTGGGAAAAATACCGAAACCTTCGACTATGAAGCTTATGCCAGACGCATGAAGGACGAAGAGAAGCAAATATTGGATGCCAACAACTCCAGTGAATTGGATCAAAAAAGTGTTGTCTCTGAGTCGGATTTCTTAGTATCAGAAGCTAGTTCTGTAATCTCTGATGAAGCTGATTCATCAGCCAATGATGAAATAGGATCGGATTTGGATATTCTTGATGAGATGGCTCGGCTGCAGCTCGATTGCAAGAACAAGGCGGGTGAGACGCTGGAGCGCGACAAGAAAATCGATGAGGCTACTGAGGTGAAGAGCTGATGTGGTTGCATTGAGAAGGGAGTGAGCTTTGATCAGTGAAATTCAAGTGCAATAATCTTAATTCTTGTCTGATACATAGCTCTTTCCTTCACTCTTACTTTTTTTGTTTCATTGGCTTTAGGCTAATTATAATACTTTTGCATGCTGTATACTCTGTGTCTGGTGTTGTATTGCCATTCTAATAAATTGATTTTTCACTTCACTTAGGATATTAGGGGTAAAATTGATTCTTTCACCGAGTGCACGATCATGACATGACTCGAGGTAGAGGCCCCAGCTATCTATGTGCTAGCAGCCGCGATAAGACACAAGGGGAGGTCCCCTTCACAGAGTCCAATCTAAAAAGATCTTGTTGAATGAATTCATCCATAGATGCACATCATCACCATCCAGTCAGAGCTTCCTTATGGGAACTACGGGGCACCAGCCCTCACCGAAATATGTTATTAGGCGGCTATTTGCAGCCCACATAATTTTGCAACGCAACTCACCTCTTTATCCAGTTCATTTTTATGTAAAAATTAACATAAAATTCTTAATACAATCCACTTAATATTAATTATACCCTTTTTTTTGTCAAACTAAATTATTTAAATTAAAATATTATAACTAAAACAATCAAATTTTAAAAAAAAAAAGAAAAAGAAAAAAAAACCATAAAACAAAAAGAGATTGAAGAGGAAGATAAAGAGAAGGAGACGACAGATATTCAAGATGCAATCATGAAACACTAATATAGCTTCTTCATATATAATTGTCTGACGTTCAACAAACTTAAAGATATTAAGTGAGTTTTCAATGTTAATTAATTTCTTCGTTGTTTTTTATTCCTCCATTGATTATCCTTGAAGAAGTTAGGATTTACCGTTCTGGCAAAAAGAGGTACAATCGGTTGTAGATGACACAAGAAAAACAAAATTATATTGTTTTAAATTTCTTTTTTTCCTCGAATTATACATACATTGATTTTAATTGATTATATATTAATTTTTCATCAAGAAATTTGTAGTCTTTTATTAATAATATTTTAATTTATTACATTAGTGGGCTGCAAATAGTCGCCACCATGTTATTATATGTGTTACTGTGTATTTTAGTCGATCTTAATACAACGTAATTAAATAAAATAAACAATTCTATTGTTTGACTTGAATATTATTTAGGGCCCGCTTGGTTGGAGGGTTTGGGGGTAAGAAATGAGAATGAATGAAGACTCATTCCCATTTATGGTGCTTGTTACATAACAAATAAGTTAATCATTACCCCATTTTATTAACAATTTCCCCCATTTCATTGCACAATATGATTGACCCCTCATTCATACACATTGCCATTGTCATTGATGATTTGCAACCAAGCGGGCCCTTAATAATAATTAATCGATGTATTCTTAAGTCACAATAGAGATAAAAATTTCAAAAAAATAGAATGAAATGTTTAGAAATACTAAGGGTCCGTTTACTTAAGATTGGGCTCAGTAGATTTAGAGGACCGAATCCCAATAAAACACATTCATTAACTCTCTCAGTCAGGTTTGACCCAACACTCTCCAGTCTTAAGCAAACAGACTCTAAATCTTGTTTATTTTTTCTTATTTATAATTAAATTAATATATTGATCTTATCAATATAATTAGTACTTTTTAGTTTAATATATATAGTTGAATATTGTTGAGGCTTATGGATAAATTTAGAGATGCCCCGTCCCTTTTAGATTTTTTAAAATTTAAATTTTAAATGTAATTTAACCAAGTATTAAATTTAGAGTATAACATATGAGAGTTTGTTTTCTAGCCTTCTCAAAGTGAGTCACCTACTTGGTATAAAATTTATCTTCCAAGCTTAGAATATAATTAAAAAAATTTAATCCCCATAAAACGAATACCTAAATTTGTCAATAGATGGGGTCCTCCGCGATAACATTTCTGAGTCCGTAACATAAATATATTGAAAATGTGTTGCGACAGCAGAGTAGGATAATGTTGAGCCACTGGGGACCTACAATACCTTACAAACGACTTTTAGCTAGGCGGTGGTTAGCTTTCGACCAAGGTCCCAACCGTATCAACAACAAAAATATACTAATCAATGAACTCCAAACTTTTGTGGATGATCTATAATTATAAACAAACATAATTCTAACGAGTTTCTAGTACATCAAAATGTACGCCTACCTATATAGGTCGGTTCTTAAATAAATATAGTCTTAATTTGCATTTGGATTTAAGGACTTGGCTAATCAATTGTATTTGAAAATCCGCTCATTTTAAATTTGTCGTTTGCATGGTTGCAGAATGTGAAAAACGGAGGCGTAACGATTTGGGACCGCCTAGTGCCTAGGCGCCGCATAGAAATTTCCTCTTTTTTTT
Organism: Ajuga chamaepitys; assembly: GCA_958295605.1. Lineage (NCBI taxonomy): Eukaryota > Viridiplantae > Streptophyta > Magnoliopsida > Lamiales > Lamiaceae > Ajuga > Ajuga chamaepitys. The sequence goes on from OY282504.1 coordinate 5,964,645, forward strand.
CTAGATTTTATTTTACATGTCTAAAGTATAGGTTTATATTTATAGTAAGTCAAACGTAATGATACGAGTATGCAAGATAGAATGAAAAGAGGGGCGACGGAGGAACTTGAAGTGTGGTGGAGAAGGTTTTAAATTTTGTTTCATTTTTCTGCTGAATGAGGAGAGTGAGAGTTTTAACTTTTAAGATTTATCTTTTTAATTTAATCAATTGTTTTAAGTTTAAAAGACGACGATGTTTTCATTAAAAAAAAAAAACGACTAGGACCGCCTAGCGGCCGCCTAGGACCGTCTTGCCCGCCTAGCCCCATAAATGCCTAAGGAGCCGATTTGACATAATCGGAGGTGGGTTGGGGGCGCCTAGCGCTTAGGCGTAGGGGTGGTTCGGTACGGTATACCGTACCGAATTGCCCATACCGTTACCATACCGAAATTTTCGGTACGTCGAAAATCCATACCGTTACCGTACCGAAAATTTCGGTATACCGAAATTCGGCATACCGAAAATTCGGTATGATATCGGTAAATACCGATACCGTACCGAAAATTCGGTATACCGAATTGTGTATCGGTATCGGTATATACCGATCCATACCGTTGATTTTGGTATACTGAAATTTTGGTATACCGAAAATTTACGGTATACCGTTAGGAATTTGGTATACCTAAATACCGAACTACCAAAATACCGAAAAAAAAATCGGTATACCGATATATACCGAAAATACCGAACTTTTTTCGGTATTCGGTATATACCGAAATACCGAAAATTTCAAATTATCATACCGTTACCGTACCGAAAATTTCCGGTACGGTATCATACCGTACCGAAAATTTCGGTATTTTCGGTAATTTTTCGATACGGTATGTGCGGTATTTCGGTATTTCGGTATTTTTTCCCACCCCTACTTAGGCGGCGCCTAGACCACCTTTTGCAACAATGGTTGTTTGGATGTCTAAATATTTTTCAAACGAGTGGACTTAAATCATTTCAACTTTTTTAAGAAAAAAATAAAGGATGATGATAATAAAAGTGTGTGTAGTGTATGTAAAGTATATAGTGCGGTATGTGTGAAGTGTGCATATAGTATGTTGTGCAGGTATTTAACATGGGTGGAGTGTGTGTTTCTTAAAATATGTGTATAATGTATGTGTAGTGTGTTATGTCACGTATGTGTAGTGTGTGCGTGTGTAAAGTGTATGTAACTTATAAATGTGAAGTGTATGTGTAGTGTGTGTGAAGTTTGTGCATGTGAAGTGTGTGAAGTATGTCTAGAGTATGTAGTATATGCGTAAAGTATGTATGTGAAGTGTGTACGATATGTGGATGTACATATTAGATGAGATGGGTTTCAAAATGTCTAGGTTGTGGGATGGATCTCAAATTCATCTAAAATCTACTTCTATTATAAAAGTTTGAGTTGTTTCTTACAAAATTTAATTTGCATAGTATATCCTTAATGAATTTTAAATTTTAAGATTAGTTTAGTAACTGTATCTTCAAAGTTTTATATATTTGGTAAGAACACTATATAGTTCAAACACCATCTATTAATTCATGGATATGATATTCAATTTATCTAATGACATAATTTAAACCTAAATATTGATAATATATATTTTATATTTTCCTCTCTTTTTAGTAATATAGATAGCATTATATTTATTTTTAAGTTTCTTTTAAATTTCTTATCTCTTTTATAAAGAGGTGAATTTTTATGGCTAATTTAGTAACTTTAAAGTGTTAATTTTGTCAAGTAAGAGCCATTTTATAATTCAAATTCATCTCTCAAGCCTCTTCTTAATTCATTTTTAGTAAAATGCATTATATTATTCTTTTTATTATTTTTTTTTTTTCAATTCTTCACATGATATTTTTTTCAATTAATGACGTAAGCTGAAGCTAAGTAATCTTATATTATTATTATTATTATTATTATTATTATTATTATTATTATTATTATTATTATTCATTTTTAGTAAATACATTATATTATTCATCTTTCAAACCTTAACTTATGAAATTTCTATCACATCTCATATGATATTTAGTTCAACTAATGATGTAAGTTAAACCTAAATATTCATAATATCTTATATTATTATTATTCATTTTTAGTAAAATACATTATATTATTCTTTTTATTTGTTTTTATTTTCTTCGATTCTTCATATATTTCGTGTAGTTTTTCTATTTAAGAGAGAAAGGAGAAAAATCGATTAACAAAAATAAAAAAGAATATATATATATATATATATATATATATATATATATATATATTCTCAGAATATTAAATAGTTGAAATCTACACAAAATATAGGACTTTAGTAAAACCAAGGTTTAACTTCTATATTAGGATAATGATTATAATACTTTTAATTCCGAATAGTGGTATCATAGAGTTATTTAGATATTGAATGTTTGCAAAACTATTAAGTTATAGTGTTTTCATGGTGGAAAAAATACAATAAGTTTTGTGATTAGTAACAAAAAGGAAAAAATCATATCTATACAAATTAGAATAATGAATAATAGTGTAAGCTCTAATTTACTTTATTCATCATCTTTTATTTTTAGAGATAATTATTTATTTTTAGTTTATAGATTCCACTAAGGACAATAAAAATATAATTGTAGTGTATCATATTCATTTTATTTAATTTTATTTTAAGTTTCTTTAAAAATTACTTATCTCTTTTATAATGAGATTCTTTATATAATTGTAGAAAGAGTAGAAAATTCAATTAGGTGAAAATTTTAGAGCTAATTTAGAAAATTTATTTTTATAGTTTTATTTATTCTGTAAAAGTCATTTTATATTTCGAATTCATCTCTTAATTATGAATTTTTTTATTATATTTCATATGATATTTAGCTAAGCTGATGGCGTAAGTTGAACCTGAATATTCATAATATTTTATATTCTAACTCCTTTTTAAAAAAATATTTATAATATTATTTTTGGTTCGATGCTTCATAATTTTTTTATAATTCTTTCAGTGGATTCTTTTACAATTGCAGAGAAAGGAGAAAGATTAATTAGACTAAATCTAAGAGAATATGTGTGTGCGTGTATGTAAAATCTCTTACAATAGGTAAAAATACATTAGTTTATGATTCTCAAAATATCAATAATTAAAAATATTTATGAATTTATAAATTTATTTTATAGAAAATTAAACATCTTATAGTTTAATAGGAGTTAGTAACTCCAAACTTTGACTTCTTTGTTAGGATAATGATTACAAGATTTTTAATTTTGAGTAGTGGTACACTAAAGTTATTTAGGTATTGAATGTTTGCAAAACTATTAAGTTTTGGTAATTTCATGGTGAAAAAAATATTAATAGATTTTAGGATTAACAACAAAAAGATAAAATTCATATACATAAAAATTAGATTAATGAATAATAGTGAAAACTCTTATTGGTTTTATTTATCATCTTTCATTTCTGTAGACAATTTTTTTTAGTTTTTTTTTTATTTAGGTATGTAGTTATAATATCTATCTACTCATTCAAATAACTACAACAAAAAATATATTGACAAGACAACTATAATGTATCATATGATCTTTATTTTACCACAATATATGAATGACTCAAGATTAGTGATAATTATTTGCTAAAATATTTAAATTAAGTAAACTGCAATAGTTTAATATGATTTCGGTAATTTTATGTTTGACTTTCATAGTTGGATAATAGATACAAGAATCTTATTTTGTATCAGAAGTACAAGAGGGTTATTTAGGTACTTAATATCTGAAATACTGTTAAGCTTGGGTGTTCAAAGTCATTATTAGTTTTTTTTTTTTTTTATTTGCACCTTTCATTCTCAAGAGACAAAACATGAGTTTTCTTCCATTTGTTTTCTAAGTTTTACAATTATAATATTTTGTACTCATTTCACTAAAAAAATTGACGAGACAACTATAAGATATCATATATAATATTTAATTTACCACTTAATTCGTATGTTTCATAATATATGAATGACTTAACATTAATAATAAGTATTTGAAAAGAGAACAAGCCAAATAATTTGCTCGTTTACTACCGCTTCAGGACTTACACCCATGAATCTATGGCTTTATTTTCAATAATAAGTCACATAGTGTCAAACTGTCAATAAAACATGTCTCAAAGAAACTTAAGTTTTAACATTAATATGTGATATTATTAATATTTGCTATTTATATGTGAAAATATGAGGTTACTATATAAAGAATCAAATATATAAACTTGAATGTCTTAGTCCAACTTTTAGTATCATGATAGAACAAATATTTAACATTAGTTTTAGCTCTTGATAATTACTAATTTTTTAAATGTATCACTTAGTCTTAAGTATTGTGTTGACGTTGATCGAAAACTTTTTTTTTATTATTTTATAAAAATGATTTGATTAAAAATAAAAATACCACTAAAGAAATTTTTGAAAAAAAAAAAAAGATGAGATTAATTTAAAATATCTTAGTCTATTTAAATAAACAACGTAAAAGGTATATGTCAATTCAATGTGTAAATTATTCCTAATGATTTATACTACTATGTTCAAATGATTAACAAATTCTTACACAGTTTTTTTTTTTATTATTATTATTATAAATGAAACAATCAACTCTTATTATAAATATCTTTAGAACAACACTTATTTAATAGTAACAATTTATTTGTCTAAATTTAATACTTACAATAATCTTCCTAATTTTCAAAATTTCTAAAATATCAATATTACAACTTTGATAAACAAAATTGGAAGTTATATAAGTTTTCTAATGAAAAATAAAATATGAATATATGATATTTACACTAAAGTATAAACTATTAAATTCAAAGGGTCAGAGCTTAATGTGAAAAGTAACTCAAATTCATTATAATATATTTGAACCAAATAGTTTCACGCTAAAAATGTGAAATGACTTGCATTTGGAATCACTGAGATTATATCTTAAAATTAACATATGTGTAAGCAAAAAGACATGTTAGGATATTGTATATTTTTGTGTATGTCACTTTATTACTATAGAAAATAATGTCAAAACAATTGAATGTGACTAATATGATGATAAAACTCATAGAAGTGAGAAAAATCATTGTGAAGAAAATGTGCATATATAATACAAACTTATGAATAGACTTTGTTATTAGTAGATAAAACTTTATTAACATAAGACCAAATTATAAAACATAATGTAAAAATATCAATATTGAAAAGTCTAAGTGAATTATCATTACACAAGTAAATTATAATAGACGAGTCTAGGTAATATAATAGAAAATCAAAGAATAAACTAATGGAATAGGGTCATATATATATATATATATATATATATATATATATATATATATATATATATTATCCTATAAAAAAGTAACACAAAAAATACTGAATACCTGCATTGTAGTTGATATACATAAAATTTATTAGAATGAAGTATTTTGATATTTCGATTAAACTATGCCTACTATTGGTCTATCCTATGAATCAATTTTTTTCAAATATATCTATATGTTGAACATTATTTTTAGTCACTTACCTTACAAACCTACATAAATTTATTCATTATTGTAGTACTTTTAATATGTAATTTAAGTTTAGTAGACCAAAGAAAAAAATGGTATGTTAGAAAATTGGAGAGAGAGACATAAAAATCACACGGTTTATAATAATTGAAGTTTAGACCGAAATACGAAATTTTATTGTGCTAAAACTAGAAATAGTAAAAGAACAAATGTAAAAATTAGTGAACATAAATAATTGCACCTAACTTTTTTTTTTTTAAATACTTAAAATCTAACATTAAAGGAAATTATTAAATTGATAAAAATATTATACATTTATTATAAGCATATGTAATGACTTGGTATATGAATTCAATACACTATATAAAACTATGGAAAAAATTCACTTTTAATCCTGTATATTTGGCTATATCTAGAAAAAATTATGCATGTTAGAAAATCTCAACTTTAGTCTTGTATGTTCCGAAAGTTGTCAAATTTAAGGATACTGACCATCGTCGATGACCAATTTAGCTGGGATTAGACTAATAAATTGGGGATTCCGGTGTTGATGCTTATGTGTCAAATATTTGTTCAGATAGCATGCCACATCATTAAATTATTTTAATAGCTAGCCAAAGAAAAAGGAAACGTTAAACCCTAATTTTCGTATGAGGTGTATTTCATTTTATTTTCTTCCTTTCTTCATCTTTCTCAAATTTATTAGTCATGTGCATCGCACGTGACTAGTTCTGGCCAAATTGATCTTCGGCGATGGTTAGTATCCTTAAATTGGATAACTTTTGGAACATACAAGACTAAAATTAAAATTTTCAAACATATAGGTTTTCTTCTAGACAAGGCCTAATATACAGGACTGAAAATGAATTTTTCCCACAAAATTATAGGGTACGATGAAAAAAAGAACTATGAAAAAATAACAAACTAAATTGTACTATGTGAATGATTAAAAAAATGTACCATGTGAATGAGTATCACATAATTAAATTAAAACATGCAGAAAAATAAAGACAGTATAATGTTAATGTCAATATTAACTTGCGAGTATAGATTAAATAAAAATAAATAATTATATTTGAATACTTGTATAGTCTAATAAAAAAAATAGAGAAATAAAATCAGAATGCATGGTTTAAAATGAATGTATAAGACTATTAAATGAGTGTGAAATGTGTGAAAAATTTGGAGTACTTCATCATAACTAAATAGGGATGTAAAAATATAAAAAAGTTGGATGTTGGATCTTGATATTAAGTTGCTAGAAGGTTTTTCTCACATTAAACTATGTCATGTGTAAATGTATGCTGAGATCGAAATTTTTTGTTGGAGAAATTATAGAGAAAGTATGTTATGCCTAATATTTTATGTGTATATAACAAATGATGAACTTATGGGTGTGAGTTAATGATGTAATGAGACAAATGGACATGTAGGCCCTGTTTGTTTACGGTTGGGTCAATCGGTTGTGGATTGAGCCCAACCCATTGTGCGTTTGTTCACCGGTTGTGGGCAATTTATTGACCACAATCTTCACACATCATCAAATCATTAACTCACTCTTACACACATCACCAATCAAATATCATTTCTAATATACACTTTAATCAATAATTAATTATTCACTAACTAACTCTTACACACATCAAATCAACTTTAACACATTTTATATTATAATCACTCCCACAACCCAATCTCCAACCAACATAAACAAACACTTACTTATTTACTCTAACCTCCATATTCCACTATATTCCCCACAGCCTACAGTACTCCAGCCACCAACAGCCATAAACAAACAGAGCCGTAGTTCGCTTCAAATGAACATGAAAATCTCTACCCTCATTATTATATATCAAACTTTATATATATATAATAGAAAATTTTGTAAAGGCTAAATATTTTCATATTATATCATGGTATGTCATTTTTATAAATATATATTTTAACATTAATTACTATAACTTGTTTTGTTAAGGTTAAGATTATTTAACTTTGCAAAAACTGATAAAAATGCCATGTAACATTACATAATTATAAAACTACACAGTAACTTTACCACTTTATAAAAATGTCTTGTAACTTACATTTTGTTGATAAAATACCTCGTGACCGACTGTAGCAGATTGCACAACCGGTCACTTATGAGTTGTCTCTCATTTATTGATGTGACATCAGTTTTTTCGATTTTTTTTGTTTCTTCTGCCAACTCAGTTATTAGGATCGTTAGAAATTCAAAAATAAATTATAGCACCCTGTCCGCACCTCCTTTGGGGAGATTCTAAGAGTCGGAACTTTTCTATTTCTCTTTTATGATTCTTTTTAGTTTCTAGCTGATTTACAATTGTGTTTGTTCAATGGATCAATTTTTTTATTGCATTGAATAATTTAAGAAGCTTTTCAATATTACATACAATAATAAACGATTACATTGGATTTTATTAAAACGACCGGTAATACCACCACATAAAGTAAAATTATTTTACATTCAAATTAATTTTTTGATTAGATAATAGTATAAAATTATAACCACGTGCTAGTGAATTAGGAATTTATGAGGGACTTAAAATCTCACTTGCTTTGATTTATTTTTTTGCTAAATAAATTAAGTGAATTTGATCGTGGATTTAAAAATTCATTCCTAAAATCTCCCCATCCAAATGCAACATTTGATTAGGATGGAGGAATTTGAAATGAATGAATTTTAAATTCATTCGAGATAGAGAAATTTAAAATTCACTTAAATTCTAAAAATAAAATTATTTTTACATTCATATATAATAATTCAATCAACACCAATAAATTTGAAACTGTGGAAGCATTCCATTCAAATACTAACTATTATAATTTTTTCTCGAAACATACAAGTAATTTCACGGTACACGCAGGGGCAGAACAACATGGACCATGCCAATCTCCACATTTTCCTAATAAAATTATTATACTAATATGCAACTTAATAACATCCACGCTGGATATGCGAAAAAGCGGAATATCATCATATTTCACCAACCACGGTTGAATTTACTAATATGTCCATTGATTGCATTGGCCACCCCACCGCCCCAACAAGCACTCTCACACACCTTCACCAACCAAACCGAACAAGGATCATCCATGGCGCTATGGGAGACAGCGATGGCCACGATCAACAGCTACACAGGGCTCTCGCCGCCGGCGTTTTTCACCGTTCTAGCGCTGATGTTCGTCACTTACAAGGTGGTCTGCGGCATGTTTGTTGCCGCCGATGATTACGTCGCCGTAAAAAAAACCAATGAGTTTGTCCTCCGCGAGCCGGTTCAGATGGGCGATGTCACCGAGGAGGAGCTCAGAGCTTACGATGGCTCTGACTACAGTAAGCCCTTGCTCATGGCCATCAAAGGACAGATCTATGACGTCTCTCGTTCCAGGTAAATAAAACCGATTTAGCTATAAAATTGTGCTCTAGATTTTTCTGTATATGTTTGTGAGCTCATGCTTGCAAGATTGTGGGGGAATTACTAGATTAGCAATCACCAAATTTCGACGCTGATGTGAATTTTTAGTGCAGATTATTTTTGCTGAATTTTTTCCCTAATTAATGTGGAAATCAAGGTCAAGAGTTTTAGAAAAAAAAGTGCAGTGGTGAAATTTCATGTGCTCTGGTTCCATATGAAGAGTAGTTCAATAGAAGTGATTTTCTTTACATTATGTTTACGAGTTTTTTTTTTTTTTTTTGAACAAAAGAAACCTTTTGTATGTTCTCTCCTATTGAATGTGAATGGTTGTTTTCACACAGCCAAAGTCATGTTCAACAATGGTAATGTTGTAGCCCTTATGGCTTTGATTAAGTATTTCTGTGTGGTGTATTAGATGGAAATATATTCTAGTGTTACTGAGTTAACATCATTATACTACCAAAATATGGGTTGAATCCACTTGCTAAATTTGCTAAGTATGCTTCTAACCCATACTCCGCACTGGTGTGCTACGCTCTCGTTAAATAGTACAGTCCTTATTCTGGAGTTGGAGTAGTCATGTGACAAACTTGAATAAGAAAAAGGAGCAAGGCAAAAAATTTCATTTATATTTCAGAGAGAAGTCATGTAACTAACTTTGATAATTAAAATTATCTTAGGTTTATCTTCTTCGTGATGATACTGTTGCAGAGTAATAGCTTCCATTTTTTTTTTGTGTGCGTACATATATGTGGTTATGATTTCTTGATGGTTTGGTGTGAGTACTTCTATTGCTGTTTTGTCAAAGAATTTGTTATAGATAAGGTTGATCTTCATCTGCACTGTACATGAAGATTACTTATGTTATTGAACCATAGAACCATTTTCATAACATTTGGATGGAGGGATTTGAAATGGAGGGATTTAGAATCAATGGATTTCAAATCCGCTCAAAATAGAGGGGATTTGAAATCCACTCAAATTCTTAAAGAAATAGCTCAAAATGAAAACATGGATTTCCAACTCCATGTTAATCCAAACAACATCAATGGATTTGAGACTATGAATTCCAAATTTATCCTCAAATCATCCAAATGCAACCTAAGAGAAAGTTGGCTGTGTCTTCTATGAGTGATTCTGTTTGATACTTCCTTCTCTAGATTTTTCTAGTAATAGCAGCATAATTTCCAGTCTTTGTTAGTGAAAATGACATGATCGTATTACATAATGTGGTGGCAGGGTGTTTTATGGGCCTGGTGGGCCGTATGCACTGTTTGCCGGTAGGGATGCAAGCAGAGCACTGGCTCTCATGTCTTTCGACCCCAAAGACCTCACCGGGAACATTGAAGGTCTGAGTGCATCTGAATTGGAGGTTCTGCAAGACTGGGAGTATAAATTCATGGAGAAGTATGTTAAGGTGGGACAATTAGTTTCAAAGGACACGTCCACCCCCAAGGAAACTGAAAACGAAGGTGAAGCAAGAAGCAAAGATGGTGAAGACAAATCACTAGATAACAGAACAGAGAAATGAAGAAGTGCAGTAGAATGCATTAAACACTTATTGCCAACACGATAGCAGCATCTCTTTAATCGTGTATAGCTCCATGCGCATAATTTGGTTAGAATGAGTTTAGATTTTCATTTTAATGATTCAAAATGTATGAGAATAACTTGTAATAGAGATATGCTGGCTGTAACAAGGTCACTTGCCTAATAGAATCAGACTTGAATGCTGAGCATGTTAGTAAAGTGTTATATCCAATCTTATTGTTTCTTTATTTGTATCAGTAGTTTCAGTTAGCATATTATCAGTCATTGGGAAACTTCCTTCTTCATAATTCCAAGTATCTCTTACAGGTACGTCGTTATCAAGCAAATTGGAAAATTGATTTTGTAAGCAAGGGGGTTAGCATCTTTTGTTCACCATACATGAGTTGACGTTTTAGCTCCACCTCTCAATCTTGGCGCAATCGGATTCAGTTTTGTTAAATTTGATCATACATTTTGCTGAAATCCCAATTTTTACAGGAAACTTAAATGTGGCTATTCATGAACTTGCTGGAATTCTAGCAAAACTTGCTCAAATTGAGCGTCATAAGCAAAATCGAAAAATTTCCCATCATTAACAAGAAATTTAACCTTAGAATTCTTTTGTATTTTGTGCAGTTGGCTAGTCTTTAACATTATCGATAGCGGATTACAGGCAATGTGTGAGCTTTTACTAAAACTGTCGGCAGAAGCCTCTGAATATGACGATTTGAATCCCATTGGAATATCCATGTTACTATACACCGACATAAAAGTCATTCAAATGTACTAAAAATTCCATCTTAGAACACACTCTTGTATGCAATATAAAGATGACATTCAAGTGTTTTTTAATATGGATTTTCTCACCATCCTCTACAATACAGAGTGATCCTATAACTAAAGAGGGTTAAGTCCAGAATGATAGCTCCGTTCTAATCATCGTCTTGATATTTACTAGATTGAGATTCTGTGTTTCTTGGTATCATATTGAAAATGTATTAGTGTTTATAATAAAAGGAATTACTTATTTTGATAAAATGTATTATTCTAAAAGTATAACCTTTCTTCAACAAGTAATATTTTAGGGTTCTTCTACAATATACCTGGTGTATTAATACACCTGAAATCCTAGCTGTTGAATTACACTTCTTTAAATCACAACCATTGAAATCAAAAGTGAAGTGCAACCCCTTAATGGCCAATCAGGTCACTAATGCTAACAATAAACCTGTTTTGCCAACCTATGTAAATCAATTTACGTCTATTTGCCTCCTTTCACTTCCCATTCTTCATTCTAGATTTACTCTGTTCAATTTCTTTCTTGTAAATTTTTTTTTTTTTATTTGTGTTTGACAATTATATTTGTTTATGAATTTATTCCTTCATTGTATAACCTAATCAAATAATTTATTAATTATTATTTAATTATTGTTACATTTTGATCATTTTTAAGGATGATTTGACAATATCTTATAAGTTTATGATGTTCTGTCGTAAACAAATATTATATTTAAAATTTATATAATTAAAATTTCAACATTCAGATTTTCTACGTCCTACTCTATCCATAAAAAAACATACAATTGGTGTTTATTAGCACTTGAATATTATTTTGTTTATTATTATTATTATTATTATTATTATTATTATTATCATTATTTTTATTTTTATTTTTTGTTATTTTGACTATTAAATAATTTTTGAACTTTTTAATATCAGAATATACAAGCATATAAAGTATTTAATATATCTGAAATAACACATAAAAAAATGAAAGAAAATTTATTTTTTATAACATTATTTTATTTAATATATTTCGATAAGTTTTCTGATATTTAGATATTTGTATTTATTTGAGTATTGACAATTAATTAAGTTATTTGTGGGTATTCACATAGGTTAAAAATGATACGAACTTTATAAATATAAAATATTTTTTTATATTTGATATTTTGTCACTGTGTTAATCTATAAAATAATATATTTATAAAGGTAATGTTAAATCTATGTATCTTATAGGAAAACTAATATTTACATTATATACTGTTTTTATGTTTCATTCAAAATTTTCAAATATGTTTCATTCAGATATAACGATCAATATATTAGCTTATATGACTACTTAATTAACTCATACTTTAAATGAAAACGGGAGTATTATTAATATATAATTAATAAAGATAATATAATGTGAATACTTATATTATCACTACTTAATTTGAGTTATTTGCTTCAGGTCACAGCGTATTAATGTTAGCGAATTAATATTCAATAATGGAGGTATATTGATAAAAAAACAACATAGGTAAAAATTGAAAGCAGAGCCTAAAATACCATATATCATATATCTACTTTGATAGAATTATACTAAATACAAAAAAGAAAAAAGTAAAGAACTTAATGGATCTATAGGTGAAATGATTAATAAGAATGAGTACGAATAGTGGGACTTATGGAACCGGTTGACCTGAGTAATAGGTAAAAAATATAATGAGTGTAACCTATTATAGCAGGTAAAACTTCAAGTGTATTGATACACCAAGTGTATTATAGAATTACCCTATATTTTAATATAAACAGTCATATATTTTTATTAAAATTTTCAAAACCCGTGAATTTGACCCAACTTGGATAGATCTGTGCTCTCGATATACATAAGAATTTGTGGTCATACAATTATACTTGTGATTGTGCTCGCACAGTGAAACATCATACTAGGGGTGTGCATGGAACTCGAGATTTAACGAACTGTACCGAAATTCGAACTAAAAACGTATCGAACCGAAAAAGAGTTGTTGACTTTTGACTTTCTCCGAACCGAACTGTGCTGAAAAAAATTATGGTACGGTTCTGAATATTCAGTAATATCCGTACCGAGAACCGTACCAAACTGTACCGAAGTCGTCCCGTATCGAAAACCGAGATTATAAAAATATATTAATAATTTCAGACATCGAGTAGTTTACAAGTTTTGTGCATAATTTTCATATATTACTACATTTTTTACGACCTTACTTGAAAAATTTACTTATAACTTGATGTTTATGCCAATATAAATTTTAATTTTAGATGCAACTCTGACGTGGGTATCTTGATTTTTGTTTCCAGCTTTAACTTTGATATTAAGTCTTGAAAAATCTCTAAATTACCGAGTATGTCGTACTTAAAAAAAACCGTCTTAGTAAATCTATTAGATCCGAAATATTGTTCTGAACTGTTCCGAATTTTGGGATGGTTCGGTACAGATCCTTATAAGTTTCGGTTCAGTTCCAGTTCTTAGATTTTGGAAGAACCGAACTTTGGGATGATACTGAATTTTTCAAATCCCCGAACCGTACTGTCCCGTACATACCCCTACATCGTACCAAGCAAAATGTACATTTTGCACATGGAAAATTCTTCTAATCAAAATTGATGAATGAGATACAAAATTTACATTTACATCCAATTGTAAGATCACAACACCACCTTCATCTTCATGTGTCAAATGAAAAAAAGTCCTTTGTGCCCATTTCTTGTAGAAATTATCAGTTTTCATCTCTGCTCCACCTTGGTCCCATATATCACAGCATGGCACAAATTTCAGCATTTGGAGCTACAAATTGAGCACCATACTAAGGCGCGTTCTGGCACGTCAAGTGGCATCAGTTAATGTTGTGATTAGTCAAATTTCAAGATTTCTCAACCAAAAATATGGACCAATTTGCTGTCTTAATTTCCACCAGAACCAAATCTCTTGGTCACAAACTGGGTTAGCCAATTAGAGAGCTCATTGTTCCTATGTGAAATAAGGTATACAATGAAGCTCGCGTACGCTGCTGTTCCAGCAGAGATGAGGGACCCAATTAACAGCCCATCAACTTCGGAGAGGAAAAAATGGAGCAAAAGGTATCCATTAATCACCATCACTAGTGCAGCCACAGTCCATGCGGCCCTCTGCATTACAACACAAGGCAAAAACATAGTATTAGATATGCATATATCATATCTAAGTTCAGACATAAGGGATAGAATGGTAATATTGATTAATATAACACTATCCTCCCAGTACATGGTGCTCATACTAAAAAGGGTGATAATTTCAATTAACAAGGATATGTTTGGTTCAAGCGTCACACAGATGGATTCAGGATGCTAAATTACTCAATCTGATTTTGTTTTGGGTTGTAAAATGAGAATTCAAATCCGATAAATCCTACTCTACTCCAGCTATGCGCACTATTATTCTTGTAAGTTTTCATTTCTCAATAATCTCACTGACTATCTCTCTACCTTTTCCTTTCCCAATAACCAAAACTAGTTATTTCATAACTCATTTATCTACGATATAATATTACATCCATCCATATTTTCCAGCATTGATATCAGATGTACAGTACAACTGTTACAATATCCCACATCGATTCCACGTGAAAGTGTAGAAGGGTATATAAGTGGGAGTCAAACCTTGATTGGGTTAATTTAGGGCTCCCTAGCTTATATGCCTAACAACAACCATGTTCTATACAATTTCAAAACAAACCATACGATTTCACTATTCATTAGGATTTCTCAATTTCAGAATTTAACTCACTTTATCCTAATACGAAATACTCCCCCCCTCCCTAACTTCCCATGTTAAATAAGGGCAGTGTCACATCTTTAGAGCAAGAGTGGTTCATGATGTAAACTTTTTCTGTTTGAATTGAAGAACCACACCAAGATTAAAACCAACAGGTAATAATTCAGATCATGGATTTGCAATAGAATAAACAGAGATGTGAATCGTCAACGAACCTCGAGTACAGGGCCAATCTTAAAAACCCCCATCACCTGCTCCTTGGACACCAATGTGAGAAGTGGGATGAGGGCAAACGGTATCTGTATAGACTGCAGCACATTGAGCCACTCATTGAGCACATCAAGTGAAGATTCCGATTTATTAAAAATCAGTGCCACTATTATAGTCGGTATAATGGCACAACTTCGAGTAATCAAAGCCCTCAATGACTTCTTTAAACGAAGATTAAGGAAACCCCCCATTATAAACTGTCCAGCATAAGTTCCGGTTATAGTACTACTCGTCCCAGCTGCCAATAACCCAATGCCCCATATATACAGAATTGGAAAGAGGCCCCCACCATACTTCTCCTCAAGATATTGTCCTGCGTTTACTAGCCCTATGCCATTTGCTTGTTTACTTCCATAGAAGCCTTTGGCAAAGACAGTTGTGACACATAAGTTGATCAAGAAGGAGACGAAAAGCGCAGCCGAGGACTCGATCGAGTAGTAGTTAAGTGCCTCCTGGACCTGCCCTTTCCTATTAGGGTCGATTTTTCTCGATTGGACCAAAGCAGAGTGAAGAAATACATTATGTGGCATTATCACACAGCCCACAACTCCCACAGCCTGCCGAATTGTCCTTGAGCTAAGTTTTGGAATTAAAAGACCTGTTAAGAGCACAGTTTCATATTAACTAATTTCTTCACAGATTTTTCGTATTTTTCTTTTCCCCTTTTTGGGTTAATCCAGTCATTTCAGGTTTATGGTTAAGAATCTAACCTAATAAAAGCTCCTTCTTGCTTGGCTTAGCGTCGGCAACCATCCAAGCAAAGGATAGCCCCATAGTCGAAATTAGAATGGCGAATAAAGCTTCCAATTTCCTCACTCCATAGTTTTCAAGAAGCAAAAAGATAAAGCTGTATAGTGATTTCATAGAAAACTATGTTAATGAACAACTCATGACGCAACAAACAAACCCGTGTAGGATAATCACCCATAAAGCATTAGTAGTAGTTTTCTGAGTAGGAAAGCACCCCCATAAAAACTGTTTGTTATTCAATAAAGCAGAACTTATAACTTCTACGGCTCTAGTTTCAGACAAATGAACAAAAGCAGATCTTTTGCGCATGTAGCTATCTACCATATTAGACATAAAGATGGAAACGGACAAACAATACGATGTATGAAGATGACAATTTCTATCATAAAAGTGGCAATATGCAAAAGGGCAATAGTTTTCCACCCAAATATAAAGTTAGTGACATGTGAACAAACAGAAGCATGAAGGCCTAAAGTTATGGTGCATTCCACATAAGAGTTAGCGAACCACTTATAAAGTACACTAAATAGTTGAATTATACAATTTAAACTAAAACATATCCAAGAAAATAAAATATTAAATTTAAGCCAGCTTCAATCTCTTCAGTACACCTTTTTTCTAGTTCAATGTTCAGTTCATGGCAGTGGTTATGAATTCAATTTGTTTTTTAAGGAAAGAATGTGTCTCTATTAAATCCAAAATAACTAATCAAACCAACTAAATACTTGGAAAAGTAAAAAAAAAATAAAAAAATTACCAATCTGCGGCAGTAATTAGAACACCAGCCCAAAGGGGTAAAACCCCACGGCTCAAAATCTGAATAGCAATGGCACTTCCGATCACCTCCTGAATATCTGCCCCAATCAACGCCAGCTCCGCCATGAACCACAGAAGAATCGCCGCCCACTTGGGATACTCGTCGCGGCAAAGTTCCGCCAAATGCCGCCCCGTCGCCACCCCTATTCTGGCCGACAGCAGCTGAATTAGCAGACCCATGGCCGTCGCCCACATCAACAGCCACAACAACGAGTAACCCGCAATAGCTCCCGCCTGAAGATCCCCCTCGAGATTCCCCGGATCTAAGAACGCTATGCTCATCAGGAATCCCGGGCCTGTGAATAGCCATAGTTTCTTAAAGGAAAACGGCGGCACGCCGGAATAATTAGGGCTGTCCAATTCGAAATCGGCGATCAGGATCTTGTCACCGGCCTCGTACGCTGCTTCCTCGTCATCCTCGCCGTTCGTTTGAATCGGAACGGCTTCAGATTTAAAGGACGTTGATAAGGGCAATAAGCGATGCGACTCTTCTTCCTGTTGTGTTTGTAGCTGTTCCGATTCTGAATGAGAATGTGTTTGTAGCTCTTGGGCTTCTGAGTGAGAATTCGGAGGTGCATGGTTATGTGGTGTGGTTGAGTTCATTGGATTGCAGCTGGAGTTTCTGTTTAGATTATGGTTATGGGTTTAAATTTTGAAGATTTGCGGTGGTGCCGGCGGTGGAGCGTGGCGGAATGTATGCGGGGTTCGGGAATATATTTATAGATTAGCAATATCAGGCGAGGGGAGGTGACAGTGACTTGCAATGTACAGAGGTTGTTAGTGTCCACGTGGACTAATCACGTGTTGGATTGTGCTAGACTGTGCTCGGCACCATATATTTTTCCTTCAACTCTCTCCAACTAATTCTCCTTCCACCTGTTTAATCTCATCTAAATTTTAATTGAGCATTACTCCGTCGCTCGATTAATATCTAATGTCTTTCGAACATTGTTATCAATTGTTTAACGATACGATATTTGATTAAATTTTTTTTGTAATAATTTAATATACCTTTAAGTTACTGTCACAGTAAACAATAAATAAATATTGTATAGCTAAGAATAAACAAATTTTATTGATTAAATTTCTCTCTTTTTATCATCCCACTCACCCAAGAAACCTAACAAAATAAAAGGTTAGTGACAAGTAAAGGAGAAAGTTATAAAATAAAACTTGTTGATATAAAAATAACAAGTAAATATTTTTCGGTGATGAATAGATAAATAATAATCAACATAATATTAGAATTCAAAGCCAAATATGTATAAAATATTTATTCACGAAGGAAACTCAATATTACAGAAATCTGCAATTAGAATTCAAAGCCAAATATGTATAAAATATTTAAAATTTATTAAAGAACCATATTCCATATAAGATATACACTATATTTTACTTAATAAATACAGGTTGAACAATAACTAGAACCCTTCAAATTTATACTAATGGAATCCAAATGATCTCTAGATTGATCAGAAGATCCTTTCAGTCGGCTAGAATGCGTTACTTAAACGAAATCGGATCTTGTGGAATCATATTGAATATTTGGCGATACATTCCGTACCTTTCTAAAAAATCGATCATTGTTTACCAACCACATATTGTCCAACCAAATCCAATTCTCTCTTGATACGTTCCTCAAAAAATCCGATTCGTGTGGATTCTTCCCCAACTAACAAAGAGATCTTGGCGAAATTGCCACATATGAAATTGAATAGTTGACCCAGTCCTCAACCCATCTAAAATGTATATATGCTTGATTTGATTATCTAAAATCCAAACCACATTGTAGTCCATTTAATGATGTCCTACTATATAATAACTTAACCACTGTATTTGTGACACTTCAATAGTCATAGCTACTTGACACTTAGCGCCTAAACCTCTTGTCGTCTACACTCTTCAGATTATATGAGCAACAAAACAAAGCATTGGTTTATTATGAAACAGCTCAGTTACCTTTAGTTTTCTTTCTTTGGTTGTTATGAAATCTTTAGGATTTTATGAGTGCCATTGTAACGAAATGTAAGATCTTTTTCCGCCGCTAAATTGATCTGTGTGAAATAAAACTTTTGCAGTTCGAAAATCTTTAAGTTTTTGTGTGATTTTTGCTATTTTTTTTTGTATACAACATATCTATTGTATTTTAGTTGTGTAACCAAAATAAATGGATGATATGGTTGCCCTGTTTTTTTCTTTTTTTTTACCTACTGAATTCTTGGTTGCATGTTAAAAATGAGTAGATCCGATTATGTTGTCCAGCCCTTCTATGTTTGAAATATAGCTCGTACTGCATAATAATATGAGATACATTTCTTGCTTATAAAAATGAAAGGAAAATATAAAAGTTTCCACCTGTTTGGTATAAATCGATTACTGAAGCCATTCCAAGTATCTATATTTTACAGTTTTATTCTTTTAAAAGTTGATACAAAGAGTAAATTTTATAAATCGCGCTTTACGTTAAATTTACTAAATGAGTTATTGCTATCGTTTTCGAATCATTAACTAATATGCTATTTTTTCTCGTTTAATACTTATTTAAAATAAAATTATTATCCATGTCATTAGAGAAAATAATTTGTAAAACTATATTACACTAACCCGATTAAATATTAAACATCAGATAAAATAGACGACGACGACTTGTCATCTGTAAAATAATGTTTAGTGTTTAATTGAGTTTGTGTAATATGATTTTACAAATAATTCTATTTTTCTCTAATGACATTGATAATAATTTTATTTTGAATATATATTTGATAGAGAAACAAGTCTAACTCAACTAATTTTTACCACATCACTACGAGTCGTCAGATTTTACTAATTATTAAGGTCACGGGACTTGCACGTGACTATTTCTGATCGACAAACAATCAATTCTGTTACGGAAAGTAATTCATATAGCTCGACAAGTCATAAATTTCATTGGAAAATAACAAAGCATTAACCTTGGATATTAAAGAGACCATAGCTTTACAACATGATCTTGGAGACAACAAAATAACCCTTAATAAAGCAATAAAAGTCTAATTACCATCTAAGGGCATGTTTGGTTGGGGTTGACCCAATCTCTCATCAGTTTGGTCAACCCAACTCATGTTTCTTTGGTCTGGTTTGGCCAAGTCGAGGTATTAGAGTTTGGTGGGGGACATCAATCACAAATCCAAACACTAATTTAATTATTCTCCCAATCATTAATAACTACCTCTTACTCATATCACATCGCATTTTACAATTAATAATTAAATTTCACACTCCAACCACAACCCCAACCACCCAACCAAACATCACTCTCTAACACCCCCCAGCCACGAACTCCAGCCACTTCCCCAAGCCCAGCCACCCCAGCCCCAACCAAACATTGCCTAAGACATCAATCAACAACTACCAATAAATTAAAGTAATAAAGTAATAAAAACCTACGGCAAGTAGGGAGAAATTTGCACTTTTGGTCCCACAGGACACGCACCTATTTTAAAATGGTCCCAACCCTGACACTTTTGACCCCATTAGTTTCAAAAGTTGCACTTTGGTCCAAACGTTACTGAAACTGTTAATTTTAATAGCACTTTCAGTCCCATACGTTTTGCACTTTCAGTCTCATTTTCTTAATAACCTGCTGCCCAAATTCAGTATAAAAAAGGGAGGAAAGAGCTAGGTTTTGGAGGGAAAATTGCTCCATTTTGGAGCCGAAAAACCAGCAACTAACATTATATCCCCCTTCCCCATACATTCAATATGAATACACGAACATCAACAAATTGAAGATAGCAAAAAAAAAAAAAAAAAACCAAAATAATGTCCTCATCATCTTCAAATAGGCAGAGACCATATCCCTACTCACAACCTGGTGTCGTTTGCCATTGTACAAGGGGCACTCGTACTTACGTGTCATCGAGGCCCCACAGTAGGTCGTTTGTTCTACGAATGTCCCGATTGGAACGTCGGTGGGTGTAATTTCTTTGTTTGGCAAGATGAAGCACCAAATGCACCTCATGTTGCTAGAGGTGGCAATGCTGCTGAGAGGGCTATGCAATTGAACCCCATTCTTGTTGAGCTTGAGCGTATTTTTATCTCAGCGCGAATGGGAAGGTGCAAATGTGGTTCAAGGTGCAGAAAGCATTGCAACCGAGGTCAGGGAGGAAATTAGGAGGATGGCAGCAGAAATTACTGGAGTTGAAGAGATCGTTGAAGCTGACATTGTTTTTCATTTTGGGTGTAACTTTGGCACTTGTGGCTAGGATATTAATGTAATGATAAAAGCAGAAAATGTATGCTATGTAGTGCCTAAGGGCTCATTTTCTTTGTAATCAACAACTAATGTAATCTACTTTTTGTCCTACATTCTACTGTTGCTGACTAGCAATAATTTTATCAACCAAGTTTGTGAAACAATAAAAATCACCAGAAATCAAGTAACCAAACAATAATATAAATCAAAATGACTCCAAATGGTCATATATCAGATTGGCCAATGACATAGGTTCACAAAAGACAGAATTTGACCTATGTAAACTAGGATTATAAAATTATAGAATCCATTTGGTTTAGAACAAAAACATTTTACAAGACTCTAATCTAAGCCTTCTCTTCTCCCTTCGAACCTTGCTTAGTAGCAGATTTAACACTAGAAAGTGTCACAAACTTCTTACCTCCCATGTTTATTACTTTCAGCTGATCCTTTCTCTTTTCATTCACCACTAATGTGTTTGGATTTCCTAGAAATGAATTCAGTTGGAATGACATCGGAGGTGGAATTCTGATATTCACACCTCTTTTCTGTGGTGGAGGGCACTCCAATGCAGTTGCCACTGAGTATGGGGCTTGGTTAGCAAAAGATCCATCAAGGCTTTGAGTTCCACCAACTTTAGTCAATTCTGCTCTTTTCCTGACCTGAAGAATTGGTCATATCAGAAATTGCCTAAATATAACAATTTTATAATAGTTTTAAGTTAGATTTAGTCAAAGGATTTGCATACAAGTCTTTTTTCTACCAGCTCTTGTAGTTGGTTTTGGATGATTTGCCTCTTGTGCAGCTGCCTGCTGTTAGAAATCAAGATAAATATGGTAAAGTTAGTACAATTGAACAGAGCATAGTGTTAGTTTAGTTTAGTCATACCCTCTCAATCTCTTGAACTGCAGCTTCCTCTTCTTGTGTGAGAGGTGGATATTCCTCTTCCACCTCCATTACTTCCTGCACAACTTCATCACACCTAGGTTCATCTATGTGTGGCTAGTAGCCAAAAATAAAATAAATAAATAAATAAAAATAAACAAACAAACAAACACAACAGAGTGAGCCCCTGTCTTCCCATGCAAAAGAACATACACTAATCAATCTAATGTGGCTTACACTTACTGAATTTTGAGTAGCTTCCACATTTGCTGCAGAAGAACTAGTTGAACCATGGAATGCATTACCAGAAATTTCCGTTTGCACCTTCTTCAAGATGCAACCAAGTTTGTTATGCCCAGCCTCCCCACAATATTTACATTTCACCCTAAAACTCTGTTTTGACATCTTCTATAGACTTCCTTTCATCTTTTGCTTCCCCTTACTCTCTTCAACACTAGCATCAAACCTCCTTGCCTTTTTTTTACCTCCAAAATCTGGAGGTAATGGTGGAATATAGCCAGTATTATCCCACAACTCCTCCCCATTCATTGGTGCTATAGCATGAGCATACACTGTTGAATATGTCTCAACAGAGTAGCAGCTATGCACAAACTCCTCTGGGTTCCTTGCAGCTGCATTTATAGTACTAACAACATGCTTGCATGGGATCCCACTGAAATTCCATTTTCTACAATCACATGACTTGTCAAGTAAATTCAACTGCATGCCTACTCCCATCAGAGCTCGAAACCTCAAAACTGAATTTATTGGACTTCATGGGTATACAGTCTGCAACATCCTCCATCATCATATTTAAAATCATCCTAATCCTAGGACAAATTAGATGCCCTTCCCATTTTCTTTCAGCCCTGTCTCTGTTTTCTTGTAATCTCCCCATGCAGTACTCTCTAATCCACTGCAGCATAGTTAGGATATTTTATCCCTTGCATCAAGCAAAGCAGTATTCCACTGCTCACACATATTATTAACAAGTGTAAAAAAGTGATCAAAGTGGTGAAGAAGAATAAATGTTTTAATAGTGATGCTGCAATTGTACGATTAATGAAAGGACGTAAGGTATTGGGCTATCAACAGCTAATTGTGGAGTGTATGATTGTGTGCAACAATTGAATCGTATGTTCAAGGTATGTCGTTTTACCTTTGATATGATTTACTATTGATATAACTTTGAAATATTGCATCTTGATTTAACAGAAATTAAAAAGAGGACGGAAGTATTGATTGGACAAGAATTGAGAGAAATTCAAAGAATACCGATACATTCAAATATGTAACTTGATTCAGATATTGAAGAACGCTTGAGATTTCATTTTTTGTTTCATACATTTTTAGTGGAAGTATATATGACATACTTGATATTTATATTTTAGTACTAGCTCTGTTTGTTTTTTAGCTGTAGCTTTAGTATACTCTCATTTTGGAATAAATTTTTTTTTTCTAAAATGAGATTATTATTATTATGAAACGCTGTAATTTTTATTTTCTTGACAAAAATACATATATAATTTCTCATATCTTAAAATGTTTATAATTACATAAATATACTATGGGGGTAGATATTTAATGAATTTTGTCATACATTGATTTATATTTTCATTATATTTTTTTATAATTCTCTAATTTTGATAACATATTCTATCTTATTCGTATCCTTCATTGCATGGGGACCTATAGGGCCGGCCCGTTTAACCGAAAAAAGGTCCGAAACCTATAGGGCCGGCCCGTTTAACCGAAAAAAGGTCAGGGCTAGGCCCCTTTTTGCAGCCCGTTTAAACATCCGGGCTTTTTGGTCCGGATCGGCCCGAAACATATGTAGCTTTATTTTTTCGCAATTTTTCAATTTTACGTATCACTTCTCCGAGAGTCTTTCTATTATATATATATATTCATCTAATGTGGTTCAAGTTGGAAGACAATGATACTTAGAGATAATATTTTGGTGTCTATATTCAGTAACTTTATACAATGAATTCTTATAGCCTTAACTAATATTTTGTTATTACATAAGTTGTTTTCATGTTATGTGTGCCCTTTTTGTATGTTTAAATTAGTTTTAAGTAACATTTTCTTGTATAATCTGTTTAGGTGATGCAAATGTGTGTGCTTATATTTTCTGATTCCCTTCAGTGCTTCTTTGATTACAATTTAATTTGTTAATTTTTTTCTTTTATATCATTAATTGATAAATTTAAATATTATTTAAGTATATTTGTATGAGTTTTGATTTAAATTTATACTTTTAAAATTATAATTCGTAATCCGATAGTGGCCCGGTTAGCCCGAAAATCAATAGGATTAAAGGTTAGATTCACCATATCTCGGCCCGTTAAAAATAACCAGACTAAACCGTGACCCGAATTAACCCGAAAACTGCTAGGGCTAGCCCGTTGAACATCCCTAGTCCCCAACCCCAACAAACATACTTGTATAGATGAGATTTTTGGGGAAATTTGAACAGGTTTTGACAAACAAATTATGACCCATTCTCGAATGGTTTGGGAACAAGGTCGTCGGCGCATGATTGATAATGGGCCCAGCGTCATATCCCCATTTTCCACGACAACTTGTCAAGCCATTTCTTACTTGACAATTTATCTCCAAATGTGACCAATGGTGATCAATAGGAATTTACTCTTCTCCGTCCTATCATGACCAAATATAATAGCTAATCCGCCATGCAAAACACACAAAAACTAGCAGATTATCAGCGAACAGTGCTATCCAACAAAAAAACCAATATATCCTCGCAATCCCATCAGATTTCCCAAACGATGCCTAGGGGGATAAAGATGACAATCGAGTGTTTTTTAATATAGATCATCTCTCACTAACTCTCTACCATACAGAGTGATCTGCACTTTTCAAAAGCATCTGGGGATCTTTCATCGTAGACCTAGAAACACACAAAACCTGCTTACAACAAGAAAAGAAACAGTTTGTCTTCTTTGAAGTAGATTGAAACATTAATACCCAACCAGAAGAACGATTTTTTATGGGAATTTGACAGCAAATTCCTGGCGCCACTTTTTCACTGGTGAGTAAATATAAAATCAACAAAATTATAACCTAAAATGCGCCACTATTCTTGAACAACGAAGAAACTTTGAGCAATGCTGGTCAAAATTCAAAGAACAAGAGCATAATATAACTAGGAGACTGGTTCATGTAGGCAATGGGGAGCTACCAAATGCAAAATTATATTGTTCATCTATAATATTATGCAATAAGTAAAAGCCCAAAACATAATTTGTGCCATGAATTAGATTAATACACATTCAACGGAGAAATGCTCTGATTTCATATTCAATTCTTGGTAAAGCTCAAATCAACCACAGCTACATCTAATTCATGATACTACTCCAATTCCTAGAGACGGTGTATAGTAATGTAACAACCAGAGAAGACAAACTAACCAGCAGAAAAGTAGCTTCTATTCCACTTATCTAGCATTTGATTACACGTTCACTACATATATCTTCAAAATTATCAACAATCAATTTTAGTGTCAACGAACAAATCAGACCTGTGAGGTCATTCCTATGGGGGGCAAAAGCCTCCACAGTCAAAAGATATCAAATAGAAATAAGTTAGGAATTCCCCCTTAATCAGCAAAATCCATTACCTAATAAATGCAGGAGCAGGAGCCTATATCAGAACATCATCAAATTAGTTGAAGCCCCAACCAGAAACGGCTCCATCAACAGTCTTGTCAAGAAGTAAAATACAACCCCCAAAGTAATCGAAATAGGGAGTGCTGGCAAAGCATGACGACAGACAGCCAACAATATGAGAGTGCACCCAAGTCCCGATATGATTGCAAGATAACAAGCATACACAGTCATCAGATCATACATTGCTGCCCTTCCCACCAGCACACTATAGAAAATGAAGTCCCCCATACCGAGCTTTATCCCCCTCGGATTCATATCTTCAATTTCCACCCCTTCTATCTCATTTCCTTGTGATCGCCTGTTTCCATCCCTACTATTGTCTACTGTACCAGAATTACCATTAGGACGAGCCCTTCTTTGCGTTACATCACCATCTCCAATCAAAGGTGATGTCTCCCCTGCATCTTCTCTCACCTCTTCAATCTCACCTTCATTAGCCCTCCCGTTTTCATTGACTGCAATCGCCAAATGCTCCCCTTCTTGAATCTCAACTCCATTACCCCTAACATCATTTCTCAGCAATTCTTGTAATTCTACCGACCCATTATTATTGTTCGTATCACTCATCATGCCAATCCCTGCAGCTACCAGAACCCCCAAACTTGATGCCCTAGCCTCACCGTTTCTCCCTACATTTGGTCTCGACTCATAAACCAATGCAGGCAACTCCTCATCCCTACTTGAGGCCAGCTCCACCAGCATCTTCAGGGGCCCACCTGGAGCCAAAACCGCTGCCAAATCATATAATGCCAGCGCGACCAACACCACCCACGTAGTCCACTCCGGCAACCGGGAAAACCATGCTGCTACTATAATCCCTAAAACCACCATGGTACTCTGCTTCACAATTATAGGAATCCCATTCGAAAACACAGAAATCGTGCCCAATACAGTGAAATTAAACAGCAGAATGTAAAATGTAATGGCATCAACGGGTATGTTGAATCTCTGGATAATGGAGATGAATATCGAGCTGCCCATGGCGGAGAGGATCGTGAAAACGGAAAAGCGTGTATAGTAAATGAGGAAATTGTTGAAGCGGTAGTAATAGAGGAGGACTAGGAGGAACGTTACGAGTGTGATTATGACAACGAAAACAATGGCATTGAGGATTGCTCCTTCGAGTTTTTGCGTGGTGGAATCGGTCGGAGACTCGAGGTAGATCAAATTAGCGGCGGTGCGGATGGCGGTGGCGGCGGCGTCGGAGGAGGGGTTGTAGACAGTGTAGACGAGGAGTACGACGAGAAGCATGCAGACGGAGACGGGTGCCATTACGCCTATGATTTCATGGCCGATTGTTTCGAGGATGCTACCGCTCTCCATTTCTGAGCTCCGTGAGGGCGAGTGTCGGATCGGCGAGGGGTAGGGTTAGGGGGGTGGGCGAAGGGTGGGGGAGGTTTAATGGAGTTGAATAAAATTTTGGGATTTTGGAGCCATTGGCATTGTAGATGAAGATTGGGGAAGAAAGGAGGGTTCCAAGGGAGTTGAACAAGGTTAATTCAACTGCGGAAATACACTTGCTTCTTTTCTTTTTTTGCCTTTTCTTTAACACAATTGTATACTTTTTGAAAGAAAGAGAAGGTGTCTGAAAATTCAACCCCATTCGAAAAGGCACTTATGCCAATTGTAGGCCCAATCACAGAAATTCAATACAGGCCTCATGCGTCACATGTAACATTGGTCATATTCCACGTCACACATTCCTTCTTCGGCTTACTCCATTGGATAAGAATAAATTTTACTCCGTATAAAATATATATATGTAAATGGATATGACACATTATATCCCTTTACTTAAGATTGAACTCAAGTAAATTTAGAGGTTCGAATTTTAATAAAATATATTCATTAACTCCTTCAATCAAATTTGGCCCACCATTCTTCAGTCTTAAGTAAACGGACCCACAAAAATATAATCGTTGAACTGTGATTTTTATGGAAAAAGAAATTGTAACTAAAGTAGTACGTCGTTGATTGTGGATATACTCAAGGCTGTTTGCGTTTGCTTTTTCAAAGTGTTTTTCATCTTATAATTTGAAAAAAATTATTTTGTAGTGTTTGTAAAATCAGATTCTGCTTTAAAATAAGTATTTCCCGGTAATGATGAAAAAATCGCGGAATCTCGCGAAATGAACTGTCCCGAGACGAAATACAGCTGTAACCGCGTTTTGTAGGAAAACCGCGAGATTTCACGAGATATTGGCGAGATTCTCGCGCTGGGCGAGATTCTCGCCCATATCGTGTTTTTTTTTTTCGGGCAAAACTTCTTAAAAATTCGCCCAACTTGGTTTCACCGCGTTTTGTAGGAAAACCGCGAGATTTCACGAGATATTGGCGAGATTCTCGCCCATATCGTGTTTTTTTTTCCCGGCAAAACTTCTTAAAAATTCGCCCAACTTGGTTTCAAACATTTCGCGCTGTCCCGAAACGAAATATAGCTGTAACCGCGTTTTGTAGGAAAATCGCGAGATTTCATGAGATATTGGCGAGATTCTCGCCCATATCGTGTTTTTTTTTTTTTTTTTTTTTTCCCGGCAAATCTTCTTAAAAATTTGCCCAACTTGGTTTCAAACCTAAGACCTCTGGAATGAGGCTCCAAACTTTAACCACCAGACCAAGTCAACAATATGCTATTATATCTACATAGCATTTATATAACCTATTTAGCAAAATTCTACTTACAATAATATATACCATAAATTATTAAAATGAAAATTAGAAATAATTGCGCATTTTTGGTGCATAATTAGTTATCAAAATGAAAATGAAAATAATTGGTCCATAATTAGTTGTCAAAATGAAAATTAGAAATATAAAAACTAAGTATAAAATAATAATTGGGCATTTTTGTAAATCTTTTGTTTTGTTTATAATTTTAAGATGAATTTATATATTAAAGTTTGTTATAATATTTTTAAAATATGTTGTTAAACTTTCGAATTTTTGATATAATATTTCCGTACTAGTAATTAGTAATGTTGTATGAAAAAACGTAAAAAAATATTTTATATTGCCGCTCATTGTTTATATTATTTTATATTTATAAATTAGTTGTAAATAAATCTATTTCTATCAAATTTAAGATGCGTATATGTATTTGAGTTTGTTATAATGATTGTAAATATATCATGTTAAATTTTCAGATTTTTAATATATTTTTCAGAAAATTTCACCGATATTCCGATATTAATCGCGATCTCACCGATATCTCCGTAAATTGAAAGACCGATATCTCCGTAAATACTGATATTTTCGTCCTTGCTTCCCGGATAGAAGCTAAAAACAGAATTTTACTAATTTTCTCAACTCAATGGCAATTATGTAAATCGTTTGTTATCTTTTATTCCGTTTTTATCCTTAAATATTTTAAAATCCATTCTCAAACATTCTTGCAAATGAACAAAAAGAAAATTCGCTTTCTTCCTCCACCGCGATTAATCGAACCAACTTGCTGATGCGAGAAGTCTACATCCGTTTAACCAGAATCATTAAGTTTCTTAAGGTATTTTTCAATTTTTCATAAACCCTAGTCACAATTTTACTCACTATATAACCTGGTTCATATTTTACAATTCATTGATTTCTCCAATTTTGAGTCATTATTGTCATTCCATTGATTGTACCAGTACGACATTTCAAAAGAAATCAAGGGTACTTGCCTTTTAATCTTCAATTGTTCTTAGTTTCTTTCAGGTTTCGATATCCTCTTCTACAATCATTAGTGGAATGATGTGTTTTTTACTTAGAATATTTTGGTAAGTTTAAAAGAGATAAGTGATTTTTTACTAAACACTTCAACTTTTACTTTTTGTTAAAAATCATTCTTTTGCAAAAGCTACATACTTTTTGCATAAACGATTTTTACAAAATCTTTAATTTTAATTATTTTGTTAAAAGTAAAAGAAATTGTAAATCCCCTCAAAATGGGTGTTAATTCGTTATAAAATTTCGGCAATATACATCTTGAAGTCCTTAAAGTATTGATGTTTGTTTTAAATAGTCCTTAAAGTATCATTTTGTTTTAATTGGTCCTTAAAGTTTTAGTTTTTTTATTCAATTGGTCCCCTGAAGTATTTTTTATTTTAATTAGTCCCTTATGTTTTGGAATTATTTCAATTAGTCCTTAAACTATTACAAAAATATATTTAAGGTCCCTAGAAGAAAAAAATACATAAAATATGTGAAATCACCGATTTAATTCAAAATGATATTGTAGCATATCTTTTATTAAATAAATGTTTTGCAATTTATCATTATGATGCTTTCCCCCTGAAACGAAGGTGAATTATACTAAAATATCGATTTGAGTAAAACTCCAAGATTATATTTTTTCAAGAATTTCATCCAAACTTTGAGAAAATACTTTGTGCTACTTTATTTTAGTTAGAAACGTGCTAATTTGATCCAGATATTTATATTGAAATTAAAGTAAAATTGAACATTATCAACGAAATAACTTTAATTTTTTTAAATATTGTAAAGACCTTCAAACATAAAATTTCAAAGTCCTTTCGTTAATAATTTTCAGTTTTACATTAAATTCAAGATAGATAGATTTAAAATATCTCAACTAAATTATCACTAAAATTAAAGTACCACAAAGTATTTCTCAAAGTTTGGATAAAATTATTGAGAAATTATAATCTCGAACTTTTGTTCAAATCCTATTATAGTATAATTCACCTCGTTTGATGGTAAAAGTATCATAAACAAATAACACAATATTTATTTAATAAAAGATATGTTATAATATTATTTTGAATTAAAACGACGATTTCACATATTTTATGTATCTTTTTTTCTTTTAGGGGGCCTTAAGATAGAATTCCGTAATAGTTTAAGGATCAATTGAAATAATTGTAAAACATAAAGGACCAATTGAAACAAAAAATACTTCAGGGACTAATTGATTTAAAAATTTATAACTTCATGGACCAATTAAAACAAAATGATACTTTAAGGACCATTTAAAACAAACATTAATACTTTAAGGACCTTAAGATGTATAATGCCTAAAATTTCCGATAAAATGATGCCAACTAAAGTAAAAAACATATATTGATGTACATAATCAAAACATGTCATTTTATTTTATTGGTGGAAAAATAAATAATGAAAATATAGGATGTGAGACGGAGAAAAAAGAATGACCTTGATTTTATTTTACAATAATGATGTGGCTTTCGTCGTTCTTTTTCCGTTACATGTCCAGTTTACCTGTTAATTAAATGTCACACTAAATTAATTAGGTAGTAAACTGAGC
Source organism: Ajuga chamaepitys (assembly GCA_958295605.1). Classification (NCBI taxonomy): domain Eukaryota; kingdom Viridiplantae; phylum Streptophyta; class Magnoliopsida; order Lamiales; family Lamiaceae; genus Ajuga; species Ajuga chamaepitys. The sequence goes on from OY282504.1 coordinate 5,995,606, forward strand.
GCAAATAATATATGCGTACAGTATGCGTCAAATTCAACCTTACTTTTTAATTTTTTTTCAAGAATGACCAAATTTGTTAAATTAAATTTGTGTAGACTTAATTGAAAATGTTAAGTTATAAGTATGAGATTGAAATTAGGGATGACAAATTGTCTCGAATCTGACGGTGAATCTCCGCCTCAATCATGAAAGAGAGCGGCGAGATGTGTTTGAGTCCCTCAGCTCCAAGTATCTCCACTCCATCCCGATTCTTTAAATAACATGTATATCATTATATTTTGATTAAGTAGGTGCATAAAATGTTATTATTATTTAAAAATATATCTTATTTATTAATATTATATAAATTTTTAGTATATTATTAAATATAATACATAATAATTAATTAAAGTATAAAAATTAAAAATTTAATTTTTATTTTAAGAAAAAATTAATTTAACGAGACATCTGATCCACCCCCCCGATCCCAATTAACTTTCGATTGACCCTGCCTTAATTATACCACAGTCCTTCACGGACCGGATGGAAATGTTTAAATGCATTTTGAATCTCTTACTCCATACAATATAATATTTTCAACCATATTTCAATTAACACATGATACGTGTATATGATGACATCACGAATACATCATAAATGATTATGTGACATAATTAATATAATATGTTGTAAAAGGTGTTACCAAATATGGTAGAAAATCTGAACCGGCTAAAACGTGCCCCCGGCCCCATTGCCCCTCCTAATTGAAATTGCAACAATCAATTGTTACAAGATTAAGGGGCTGTTTACAAATAAAAGTAATTGTAGAAAAGTGATTTAAATAGATTTTTGTGGTAAAATCTAAATTCGATGGTGTTTGGAAAACAAGTGATGTTAAAGCTAAAAGTGGTAGAAATTGAGAATTAACAACTTCTGAGAATAAGTGTTGTAAGTGCCTTAAAAGTAATTTTACATCTTTAATCTAATATTACAAACACTTTCTAAACCTTGAAGTACTTTACAAATGCAATTTTGTATCTCCAATTAAAATTGCAAACGCTCCCTAATTTTGCATTTTCCTCGCGCACACATGTACATACACGTGTGTGTCGCACATATTTGTTGCTTTTCTATAACAAATTTGAAGAAAGCCTACGGAAGTGGAAAGTAAGCATGGAGAAGGAAGCAGATGTGGGTGACAGAGACATTCATGATCAATTCTCTTCACATTTATCGAAAGCTAATCTCATAACTGCTGCTAGTGATGACAGTCTCAAGGAAATCTTTCGCCAAATTAAAGCTTCAAAAAACCCTGTAAGCAAATCAGACCTCAACAAATAAACTGAATGCTTCTGTCTCATCTGTATTCATCAATCTACTTAATATATCTTGTTTGCTAGCGAACTTGAATTTGGTTTCTTCGGTTTTGCAGACAGTTATCAACTATGGCGCGTCTTGGTACGCTCACTTTTGCCGGAATTCATAAACGAAATTGTTATGCGAACGCAGGCTAAGTGTTCGACGAAATGCTTAGCTGAAGAAGTTTGATCTATTAAATGAACTCCATCGATTAGATCAGTTTTAATTGCTTAGAACACTATTGGTTTATTTGTCAGGTGCCGTGTTTGCAGTCAAATCCTTCCTGCATTTTGCCAATTGAGCAACAAGTTTCCGAAGCTTTCTTTTGTGTATGCTGATATTGATGAATGCCCGGAGTCGACTCAGCACATAAGATACACGCCCACTTTTCATTTCTACAGAGACGGAGAAAGGGTAGATGAGATGTTTGGTGCCGGAGAAGAGCGTCTACACGACCGCCTATGGCTGCATTCTTGACAAGCTTCTCCTCTTGGAGATTTCATTTTCTGCTGTTTCTAAACTGCAGTAACACTATTCTTGATGTTGGGGGTCACCTAATTATTGGTCAAGTTAGAATAAATACTCGTCTCAAACCTTTGCGTTTATTGCCCGACTTGTGTGGTATATCATATATGAGAGAGAGTAATTATCCTCGGTTTCATTGGATTGAATTCCCTATTTCAAATAGTGTTTTGTTTATTATTCCGAGTCTTGAAATAAGAGATGAAGTTGGAATAAGAAATATCAATTGGATTTGCACATACTGAGAAACACACCCGTGTGGATTTGTTGCCGTTCGAAATTTTTTATTACGCAAGTATAATTAAAGCATCTTTTTGGTCCTTTAGCTTATGCTTACTCAATTCAATTGAGTCTGATCTATTTGCATTTTATCACGAAACATTTAAATTTAAAATAAGAGAGCTTCACGTAGCAACCTATCGTTAATTAGTGGACACTCAATTTTAAAGTAATTTATCGAAACAGCATAACATTTTGAAGGTTGTTTTTTTGTCACAATTAGACCATAAAATTAACTGAATCGTTTCATCAGACCTGATGTCAGGTGCAAATGATTTTGGCACCCTTTACTGTAGTCTGCAGATAGGCAAGAAGTGGGATCAATTTTCTGCATGAAATCACTTCAACTAAGATAAATACGAGTATATGAAAGGAGAAAAAATAAATAAATAAACATTCAGTATAATTCATCACATCCAAGAATGGAACGGAAATGTTCCTCCTGGTCGAACCTACAATTACACGACAGAGACGGGCAGCCACCCATGTCATCTTCCCACAAAACAAAAATTACATGCATCAAAGAATTACAGTTTCTCCATCTATGAAGAGGAAATAACATTATATATAGAGGCTCAACGAAACCGAACACCTAAGCAAAGGGATTTCCACCAACGGATGCAGCAACAGGGCCTTGAGCATGGATACTACTGCAAGAATAAAATAAAGAAAATATAACATAGCAAAATATTTTAGAGCTAGATAATATAGATGGGATCAGTTATCAATCAATAAATGGAAGGACAACGAAAAGAAAAATGTAAAAATGACTTACGGTAATGGGGTGTTCTGTGCTTGCCCTGCTAAAAATCCCAAAGAGCCTGCAGAAGAAAAGCATAGTTGGAGTGATGATGGATAGTAGGAAAGATGGAATTCACTTCATACAAGGACTGCCAAACAAAGAAAAAATACCAGTAGGTGGATCAAATGAAACTGCACCAGAGACGAAGGATGGAACTGAATTTTCGGGCGACCATGTGTCATTTACTCCACCAACGTATGGAGTTGATGTCTGTGCGTTTGGCAAAGCAGCTTGCAAAGAAGTCATGTTCCAGAACTGAGACTAAACATAAAAGCACTGTATCATTAGAATGATACGAATGAAATAAAATATCACCAACATAAAAGAAAGCTGTACTGTAATCTGGATGACAGAAACTGAGGCCAAGGGTAAATGGAGAAGAAAGAAGTATCCCGTTAGTAAATTCTACAAATGGAGAATATTTCAAGAGTAATTTGGAGCTGGCTGGTCAAAATGCATAGTTAATCACTATTATACTAGTTAGTTTGCTCTCGGATGTCAAAACATAACAGTTCAGTGGCAAATTTTGCCAAATATGAAGGGGATTAATTATGAGGTGTTAATAACTGTAAGACCAGGTATAATACAGGATTTTGTGTAATAGAACATATGCATATACACACAAGCATGTTTGGTGCATCATCATGGTTTAGGTGGTGGTTGTTGTTGTTGTTGTTGTTGTTATTATTATTATAACATCATCATCATCATCATCTTTTGGGATAAGAAACAGATTTGGAGCAGATTATCACTACATCACTGCCCGGAATTGCAGCCATTCACACACTCAATATAAACGATCAATACAATATGATGCGTTCAGCTTCGAGAGAATAACTTTAAAATACCAAAACTGTCCCAAGTATAATGGGTGTACAGAGACCAGAAAAAGCATCCCCACGCTGTGTGTGCATAGATACAGAGCCTACTAGGCTAAAGAATTGGATGAAGATTGGGTCATTCCAAATACATCAAATTGAGAAAAAAAAACCACAAATTCTATTAGACGCCTCAGATAAGTCATGCACCAAGCAGAAAATGTACAAGAAAAGTTGATCCTTTCAAACTTCTCTTATGAAGAGACCTGATCAGGTCCAGCAAAGCCACATTTTTGTGTAAATTGTCCAGTAAAGGACTAAGTTAAGTTTCAAATACTATATCTATGTGGCAAAATGAAACAAGACGTACCATATTGGTTGGTTCCACATCAGAATCATAGGGCAGATCAAACGGATTGGCTGGCTTATGATCAGTGGCAAAAGAATGCATGCCATCCTACAACGGGAAGAAACTATCAAATACAGAATAGGCTAATCAAAATACAAGAATGGTCATTAGATGCTTAGGCTCAAGAATTTACCACTCCAGAAACCATGGAGAAATCATTCAGCGTTGTACTGAAATGTGATGATAAACTAGATGATGGATCTATAGTTCTTGCATTGACATCATTATCCAAAGCCTGAATGGAGTATGTCAGCTAACAAATCCATGAAGAGAAACATTTTCATTGGAATTTACAAGGTATATAGCTACCTTAAATACACCAAAGCCAAGAGATTCCTTAGCATCAGAGGCAGAGGGCACCACTTTTTCGTCACTTCTCAGCATGTTCTGTATGGGCTGCCCTGCTCCAGCATCATCAAACGCATTCCAGAACTGCCAAATATTTAAATACGATATTATACTTCCAAGAAAATATGGACCATTCTGAACAAAATGAAATGGTTCTACTATTTGACTAGGATGATATCTTAATATTGTCTAACAAAAGCTGCAAAGCTTGATACACTATTGTTAATTCAAACAGGGTAATACTTACATGAGGGTCATTTATGGAGGTGTTAACACTTTGTAGGCTTTCAAGGGAAAAGGCATGTGTAGTTGCAGAAGGTTCATGACCAGCAGAACCTTGATAGGAAGAACTCTGATCAATTGAAAACGGGTTGAAGTTCTCTAAATCATTTCCATTAGATGAAGTATTTTCAGTAACAGTAGGCATGATGTTCTGAGGCGCATCAAATGTTGCCCATCCTCCATCATTTGGCATTACCACATCAGAGGCCTTTCCGTTAAAAGATGCAGTTGATTGTTGCTGAGAAGATTCTGCAAACAAGTCTAGTGGTGATGATTGTGGGACATGTAGTGGTTGTTGCTCAATGAATGATGGAACCGAAAAAACAGGAGACTGTCGAACTACATTGACAGATTGGGACTGAGGCAATTGAGAATTACTACCAGTTGAAGGTATAGAAGTGACATTTTGCGGTGCCAAATGTGCACTGAAGAGGTCCAAGCCATCAAAAGTCCCTAACTCTGAAGAGAGTGAAGGGAAAGATGAAGATTCACCATGGGTAACCTGCGTAGGTTGTCCAGGTTCTGAACCAGCATCAGGGAAGCTCAGAGAGTTGACCGATTTTAAAGACATCGAACTTCCATCAGAAGATCCAAAGCTTCCTGAAGATGTTCTCTGTTTACAAGAATATAGCAGAGTCAGCGTACAGGCATTGTGAACTACTTGAGCAAGGTAAAGGAATTTAGACAATAAGTATCTCAACATTTGGCTTCACTGGAGAGACCCATTCTGTTCCTCCAGATTGGAATCTAATGAGGAAAATTAAGGTTGTCTCGAGAAAGATCCAATACAAATAAAATTTGGACATGCTGTCATTAATTTGCCTCACTCATATTTCAACAATAAAACCTCAATAATGAGAAGGTTATAAAGAATTTATTATTTACCCAAGATATACAAATAAGATAAGACTTAGGAGAACATGACCTGTCGATGCAAATTGGTTCCTCCATTACTTCTGCTATTTGCATCGAAATTATGTAGAACTGTACTAGGCTGTGGAACTTCTCTAGAAATATCTTGGGAAATTTCACTTAAGGGGCTTCCAGCGTCTCTCTGAGAACTAGGTGACAAAATATCAGACCCGAAAAAATCACCCCCACCAGAAACAGAATAATCTGATGCTCTGGGATAAGATCGTTCATAAGAGAACCTGTTACCATTTGCATGATCACTTAAATGAGGGGGACTCAAGAAACTAGCTAGTTTTCCCTCATAAAGGCCTCGATCTGAACCAGGCTTTCTATTGAGTGCAGGGGCATGTTTCCCATATCGCCGTTCTTCATATTGAAAATCATAAGGAGGACTTTGAGAGTAAGAATGATATGAGCTTGCTCGCCTCGTCTCATCTTCAGGGCTTCTTAAGCTCTGCCAAGAATAAGTATATGATCATGCTAGCCTACGTGTCAAAATTTAACATATTGTATGACCATATAAGACTAGTAACCTGTGGATCCCTTGGTGGCCTATCAGATGACTTCTCCACGATATACTTTTTATCAACATACACATTCTTGATGAACTCACGAACTTTGTCAATGTTGCTGCAAAGACAAACACAACTGTTAAATTTGAATATTTGAAGAAGCCATTTTTTTCGTTTAACAAGATGATAAATTCAACCTATTATCTGGAAGTCTGTTCTTTTGCGGATCCCAGGCCTTGAGAAATAACTCTCTGGCACGCTGCAAGACCATTGTCTCATAAGCAATCATGGAAAAGCATTGAGTATGGGCAACAAGAAGAGTATTCACTGGCAAACTCATACCTGATTACCACCTTTCTGGAGAGCATCCACTTCTTGAGAAGTGAACTTAGCCATGGATACCGACTTAACGCGATGTGTAAACTCACGACTGCAACACAAAAAGAGTGATGGAAAATCATACCAGATCTCTCAGTGTATATTTCCAACACTAGACAAAATCCATCATCAGCTAATGACAAAAGCCTAAACAATAAAAGAATGTGGAAGGAGAATTGGACAACAAAAAGTAAAGTACAAGTTTCCAGATATATTAATGTGAAAAGCAGATAAGCATGGGTCTGTACCTTGGATTAAATTCATAGTGTATAATATTCAGAAAACCAAAGGCCTAGAATCAATATAAGTAGCACACTGATACTCACCGGTTTTAGATCGGTTAAATATATGATATTCTGTACAACAAATTAACGAAGTAGAAACTAGAACTTATGTAGTTTGGCTCTTCAATAAGCCAGTTCTGTATGTTTCTTTCAAAAATTGACAACTGTATGGGTGAACAAAATTAAAAGCTACGGCTACTAAATTTCCAAAGTTCCTCATCGGAGCATTGGGACAGGAAAATGAAATGTTTCTTAACAACTCTGTTATTACTGTATTTTCATTCATTCACAATTTAACAATAATTTAGTTAATAGGCATATCAGCAATATGTAATGTGCCTCACAACTAACAGAAAAGCAAGTGTCCCTCTAACAGATATCCATCATTGGCAGTTAAATTTAGGGGTCTTTTGTGATTATTGACCACAAATTAAACAAAGCTTTCATCAGACAAAAATGGCACTTTATGGACATATTAGAAAGTAGGGTTCTCCGAACATCAAAGAAAAAGATGATACTCACTGTACTCCACTGCATGTGATGCAAATAAACGTCCAAAAGTTCGTGCATACATACTGAGGACCCTGCATCAACAAATATAATCGAAAATCAAATTCAACAGCATTCTCCTGTAAACTAACAGTTGCATCAGAAATTACACAAAACTTGAATGCAAAGCATAAGTTCAAGCATTTATTCATTGGAAATGAAATAGCATAAGTTTGAGATTCAAAAACAGAAACCACTAGCAACATTTTTTAGAACAGAAACAGAAAACATTATTGATTTCTACATAGCTACTATGAAGTCAGTTTAAGTCGAATGTGTCCAGAAACAGGGGAATTACTCGGATCGCTAGAAATCCATAAGACTTCAGTGGGAAAAATTTGAGATAAATTCTGTAAAAGAATAGCAATAATACCAAGCTGTTGCAGTTGATGCATCGTCGATTAGGAGGAAGCTTCATAAGCCCCCTTATAATCTTTTCGTTTCTCTCTTCTTCTCTTTTGCTACTCATTTCGACACGAAAAACTCGATTTCCAACTCAAAGCAACGGTTATTTTGGAAAATGTTTGAAAAGAAAGAGCAAGAGAATCAAGGTCGGTGCTGAAATTTATGCGAGTCAGAGTGTGGGTTTTAAGGGTTTCCTTTTCTTCACAAGCAGAATCGAATCGAGAGAACTTTGAATCCAGCTCTCTCTCTCTGTCAAGTCTCTTTCTACTGTCGGGGATTCAAGTTTTGGTTAGTGATGTTTCTGAATATGCTATTATTGCCGTTTGAAACACTAACGACAGGAGAGATAATGGTGTGCTGTGCTTCTTCAGTTTGTACCATGCGCTGTACGGATTCTTTATTAGATTTAAAGGGACGATACCTGTCTTGGCGGTAGTACATTTTTATATTCCCAATAGTATCTATAGTATAATTAATCTTGGGTATATTTGTTTAAGGTTGCCGAGTGCTCGATTAAACTTGATTGAAAGAATTAATGATTGTGTTTTTATTGAGATTTGGTTCTTAAAATTTACTGAGCTAAACCATAAACAAACATACCCTTTCTTCCCCTGCCACCTAGATAAACTTATAGTTATTTTACACATATTAAAAATATTACCTACATCTTTTAAGATTATTTTTAGATTTAGATAAAAAAAATTAAGGAGTGTGAAAATGAACAAATAAACCCCCAACTATATTATATAAATATAATAGGTTAGATAATTAGAGAATTTTAGGAATGATTATAAATGTAGTATTGGAAAAAATGTGGAAAAAAGTCTAAAAAACAACTATCAATAAACAAAACACAAAAGTTGAAATGACTTCTAAAAACAGAATTAGTACTTCCTCCAGGCCATAAAAATGTCGCTTTAAACTTATTTGGAAAAATTAAGAGTGTGTGGAAATGACAAGTATATCACTACATAATTCATTTAATTTGGATATATTTTGTGAAATAAGAAAATAATCAATTAAATTAAGTGGATTGTTTATGATAATATATAGGGAAAATTATGTTTTTTTGCTAAAGGAACACTTCTTAAAACATTTTCAACGTCTCTAAAGTGACACTCTTTTTGAACCGGAGGCAATAATATTTATCATAGTTAAAACATTAAAGTTATTTCTATTTTCCTTTTAAACCCCATCACATTTAATGTTTATATATATATATATATGAATGATGTGGAGAATACCAAGATACTTTAACTAGGGACAAACATGAAAATAAACCATTAATGATGTGCTTAATATAGTAGTGGTATGTCTTTATCAGACTAATTAAACTGGAAAGTAAGCATATATTTAATACGTGTGGTGTATATGCATGTTTTTAGACTAATTAAGACAAATAATTTGATAACAATTGCATGCATTATCAATCGTTTTATGTTTATTTTTGTTATCTAGTGGCGAATAACGTGTGCGCTTGTTTTGTAGCAAAGACGTATGAGTTTTAGGTAGAAAAGTCCATTCGGACGAAGTTTGGAGAAGAAATGAGCAAAAAATTAGGTGAAATGGTGAAAAGAGGAGATAACACAAAATTTCCAGCCTGGTACACCTTCATTATTTTGCTCATATCTTGAGATAGACATGTCCAAATGATGTGAAATTAGTGGCATTGAAAAGCTGACTCAGAAGACTACAACTTTACCAAAAAATAGTTAAGGCTAAATTTCGACCAGCAGACCTTCAAATATGGATTTAAAGTTGAAAATAGCCGCTAGACAAAATATTTCACTCGCTCAGGTGAAGCCTTGTTAGCCGGTCAGGTGGCAAGCCAGTTTTCATCGTTTCAATGGTATTAGTAAGTTCGACCCGTCCAAGTGAGTTAGTTGTACCCGGTCGGGGAGTAATAGTGGACGTGCGCGAATTGCTAGGCCCGTTACCACCCTATCTCACCCAAACTTATAGATATGGATTTTCTGAAACATTAGCAGTTTTTACATTATATCAGTCTTTAATCCCTTGAGTAGAGAGCCAACAACAAGAAGAGAAGATCAGACAGAGAACCAAAGATAGTATTGAAAACAAATTATTATTTTTCGTGGCATAATAGAAAAATTAATCAAAACAAACATATACTCTCATGTTAACGCATACTATATCGAAATATTCAATATACTGTGAGTATTGAAAACTAATTAATGTGTAAAATATAAATATTTTTTTTATTTTCATGGCATAATAGAAAAATTAATCAAAATAAACATATACTCTCAGGCTTTATAACATATACCAGGCTCGGAATTTGAATATACTGTTGGTGAAAAATAAAAAGGTGCTATTAGGATTCGAACTCGCGCCCAGAAGGGTAAAATGTCGTACCTTTACCAACTAAGCTAGTGGTTATTTTGTGATTTTAAATACACCTTCATATATATATAGACCGCGCGTGCGAGAATACAAGGAGGTGTACAATAAGCCTAATGTGAATCTTATGCACATGAGTGTCACCCTAAAATTATCTTATTAAGATATAGTACATAATTTGCTTGAAAGCTCCAATATCTTCGTATCAACCTTGCTCACACTATCTAGTGCTACTTTGTACACTTGCAGTGTAACTAGAGTATTAAACTTAACGAACAGGACAAAACGCTCTGAAAAAGACTTGTGTTGGTGAAATTTGAAAAATGAGTTGTTTCAGAATTCAATACTCTATCCATCTTACAAAGATAGTACTCCCTCCGTCCCGACCTAATTGGCCAACCTTGGCCGGGCACGGAGAGTAAGGAAAAACAGATTTTGTGAAATCTTTGACTTTTTTTTAAAGGTGAAGATTAAGAGTGGAGATTGTGAGAGAATTTATCATTTATGGGCTAGGACAATTAGATTGGGACAAACAAATATGACAAGTTCGCCAATTAAGCCGGGACGGAGGGCGTACATTTTTAAGTTTCACATGTATTAAGAAATTCATTTATTGCACAAATGTCAATTCCTTTTATGCACTTATTAAATATAGTGAATTAAAGAATAATAATTGTTAATGACAGTTTCAATGAAAGATTAAAGAGGAGCGTATTAGGAAAATAAATGCTCCCTCAATTTCATAAAGAATGTCATTTTAGACACTCTGAAAAATTTCACAATAAATGTCACTTTACCAAAAAAACTACAATTCTTCCAATATTATCTTAAACAACCTACTTATTTTAGTTGATTACTTTCTTATTTCACAAAACATACCAATTAAATATCAATCCTTAATTTCTCCAAACATAACTAAAATGATATTCTTTATGAAACGGAGGGAGTATTAATATATCCTTCATAAGGAAAGATATTATTTTTAAGATATTAAAAAAGGACCATATTTGTTGACCGATGGAGTATTAATTACCTCATTAGATATATAAATTTGCATAATTCCAATTTTATTAATTTAGAGAAATTTTATTGTGTGATATTTATGAAGTCAAGCCCTTGAAGTTATTTAAGTTATGTGTTCATTCAATGTGCTAGCTTTATCTTTTCTTTTTAGGCAAAGTCTCATATCCGGTCGATCAAATGGTAGATCTATGAAAATCTATTACTATTTACAATAAAATATATTACTTGTTTTGACGAAAAGTATTACTCTTATATTTCTTCAGAACAAGTAATACATTTCAGCATACAACATTAATATTTTTCAACATAATACTTTTCTTGAAAACAAGTAATACCTTTAAGCATGAACACTAATACATTTTAATGAAAAATTGCCCATGACACGGACTACACGGATTAATTGGTATATAAGAGAACTACGCGTGGTTCATGAAGTAGTCGCCATCACAATTGGCCAATTAAAGGTGTCCAACCAGCAACAATGGGTCTCCATGCACACTCATCAAGAGATTTGATATAGGCATGCATTTCAATTTTTCATATAGAATAGTTGAAACCATCTGAAATTGGACTCCTCAAAATTGCAATGCCCGAAATTTTCTTGATTCTCTCGCTGGATCTCACTTAGTGTCGTCAACTGTGGACTTTGATACCACTTGATAGAATATGATCCAGGCACAATGAGAAGTGTCGCACAAGGTGTTGCAGCAAGTACTACAACACCTTTGGGTTCGTTAGTGCAGAAAACAACATAGCAAACAACAACATCGAAATCGAACAAACACAATAAAAAGCGAAAACACAGAACCAAAAAAAAGGAGATTAATCTGAAGAAATTCAAAAGCTTGAGTCAAACTTTATTACTCAACCAATGAAGTAAGTTGCCGATACATCCCAAAATGACATAGATCAAGATGAGGACAAAACATCATTGATCTAGACCCTAAACTGATTTACAGACATACACACACATACATACACAAAAGATTCCGATACAAGGACCCTAGTTACAACCTCACAAAGAAAAGTGAGAAGTGTATATGTGCAATACACGCGGTCTTTGGAACATCAACCAGAACATAAAGCTATCTAAACAACATGAACCACGCCCACACACAAGATCCAGGAAAATAATCTCACAACCCACAAGGAGAAGTGGGAGTGCGTTTGTGTGTGCAGTTAAGGTGTTGTTGTAGGTGCTGTAACATTTTGTGGGCGCAGAATGACGAAAAGGTTCAAGTTTATCTTTGTGGAAACTTGTATTTATAGAAATCCACACCTGCAAAAAGGTTACAAGGAATGAGAAAAACGTGAGCGAGAGAGAAATAGAATTGGCGGTTAAAAGATCAAATAAAGAAGAGAGAAATACAACTTCCCCAATGATCTAATCCCCTTAAGATCAGAGAGAGAGAGAGAGAGAGAGAGAGAGAGAGAGAGAGAGAGAGAGAGAGAGAGAGAGAGAGAGAGAGAGAGAGAGAGAGAGAGAGAGAGAGACGAATTTTTAGTTATAGGTTCATGAATATGAAGTTATTTTTGGATAAAAAGTTCCCTTCGAAGTTATTTTAGATAGGAACTTCCCGTAAAAGTTATTTAAGAAAAAGAACTTCCTCAAGCTTCTGAATAATAAAAACTTAATGAAAAATGACAATATAAATATATATACATATATATAATTATAAAATTATGAGTTAAATAATAAAACACGAAAACAACCAGTAAGACAAATAAAAAATAAAATACTGAAATAATGTTTTACAAAAGGTGTTTGAACACTTTATGTAACACCTTATTTCCTCAACAATTAGTTTTAAGTATCTAATGGATTGATGTATTTTTCCAGAAATTTTTTGTGGTTGCACCTGTAAAAAAAAAAAAAGGTGCTCCTGTACGTGTTTAACTCTAGTAATATATTATGAGTGAGTCTTGGACGTGACGATCTCATAGTGTCACGAAGCATCGCGGAACGTACTTTTTATTACAAGAAAAATGATATGTTTATTAAAAAAGTGATACTTTTACAAATAAAGGTGACAGTACAAAAAGTGATAATCTTTTTGTAAAAAATGATACTTATACAAATAAAAGTGATAATCTACTTCTATTATAAAAGTGTGAGTAGTTTCTTACAAAAATTGATTTGCTAATTATATTCTTAATGAGTTTTTATTTTTAAGGTTAATTTAGTCATTTTGATTTTCAAATTTTATTTATTTGGTAAGAGCCATATAAATAGTTCAAATTTCATCTATTAATTATTGGAAATATTTTATATGCTTATTCCTTTTTAGTAATATATATATATATATATATATATATACTATTATTTTTTATTCATTTTTTTTTTATTTTTTAAGATTCTTCATAAATTTCTCCTCTTTTATAATGGATTATTTTATAATTGTAGAAAAAGAGAAAGACCGATTAGTAGAATTTTTAAGGCTAAATTACTTTCTTTTTTTATAATTGAGTTCTTTTATAAATTGTAGAGAAACAAGAAAGACCAATTAGAAATAATCTAAGAAAAATAAAATGAATAGAAACTTATTCATGATATTTTATATTTAAATTCCTTTTAGCAAAATATATTATATTATTCATTTGTTCATTTGTATTTTTTTCGATTCATTATAATTTTATTATCTTTATTATGATTGGATTCTTTTATAATTGTAGAGAAAGAAGGAAGTTAAATCTATCGTTCATCTTTCATTGTCAAGAGAAACAAAAATGCATTTTCTGACTTTTTTTAAAGATTTGTAGCTATACTATCTATAAACGCATTCCACTAATTTAAAAAAAGAAAAGAAAACAGAAACATAATGATAATTATAGTGTATCAAATGTGATATTTAATTTATCAATCGATGCATAATTCTTGTAATACATGTAAGACTTAACATTAGTGATAATTTCTTTATAAATTATTAAAACACAAAGATAGGAAGTTTGATATGATTTTAGTAATTTCAAAGTTTGACTTCTTTGTTAAAATAATTATAACAAATCCCTTGATTATGGATAATGAAAACAAAACATTTGACGGACCCTAAATAGCAGGATCTTTTGAAGTGAGAATATATATTGCTTGGGTAATGTTTTTTGGATCATCATTTTTGCTTCATTAGCCCATTATGAATCTTCTAAATTAAGAGATAGAATGTATGATAATCTCATAACTTGGAGAATAAATATACCCCCTAAGTAGCAGGATCTTTTGAGTAAGTGTGGCTGACAGAAAATCATTTTTTTTAGTAAGTGTGGCTGACAGAAAATCATTTTTCCTTATTGTCCTGGGATTTAGTCTGTAATAACACTGCATCTTTCGCGTGCCATATACAAATTTCGTTATCGGATTGGAAGTGTTACTTTCCACCTGTGTGTGTGTGTGTTTGTTTTTTTTTTAATAGTAACATAATTGGTTCAGATTTCATTGGTGTTTGGGATTCATGGATGTCTTAATTCAGTGTTGCTGTAGGCAAAACTTCTAATGTCCTATAGTCAAAGTTCTAAATTCATTGATTTACGATGCTATAGGCCACTATTTTGCAGGCAGTTATTTTTCAAACATAACTGATTTTGCATTTCATTGACTCTAAAGTCGGAGGGTCTTTATTTCTGTAATGGCTCTTTTCAGATCCTAAACTAGTTTAAATGACTTCAAAGCTCGATTAATTTTTGTTCAAGTCTGTCACTGTTTCTTTTCTTTATATTATTTATTTATTATTATGCCGAATTTGAGATATTGTGGTTGACTGAATTGTATTAAATCTATCTGGTTTACTTTACAGAGTGAATATGATAAATTGGAGGAAATTTTTCTTGAGGAGGTTGCAGCGGTAGAAGCTAAATACGAGGACTTATATAGACCACTTTATGCCTGTGAATGCGTACACAATTATTTTGATTCATTGAAGGCCAATGATTTTTCACTGAATGCTCCTCAATGTTAAAATGTTGTCAATATTTAATATTAAATGTTTGCAGAGGCATGATATCGTAAATTATGCCGAAGAATTGGAAGGCACTGGTATGTTTTGATATCTGTCATACAACTTCTTAGTGGCAATCTTTAGACTTAAAATTGTGACACTTGCAGAGAAGGGAGTATTAGGAATAATGTTGTATGTGTATCGTATGGAACTGCTCTTGTATCTCACATTGTAAACATAGCTTTTGTATTAGACTTTCTCTTATGTCTTTGTACATCTATTCTTGATATACGAAATTATCTTTGATCAATATCTTTATGGTATCAGAGCAGTTCCATACGATACACATACAAATCAAACAGACTGCACTCATAAACATCAAAGTATAAGTAATTGCTGAAACAAGCAGTAAGTAAAAGTAATTGCTCAAACAGTCAGTTTAGGAACATAGTTTTTTTTGTTGTTTGTTATTTACTCCCCTTATATTAATGTTTCTAATTGTGTTTGATTGGTGAGATCTCTAAGCGTGACGAAAAAATGTTTCTAGTTGTGTTTGATTTGTTGTTTGTTATTTACTCCCCTTATATTAATGTTTCTAGTTGTGTTTGATTGGTGTGTGTTTGATTTGTTGTTTGTTATTTACTCCCCTTATATTAATGTTTCTTGTTGTGTTTGATTGGTGACGAAAAAATGTTTCTAGTTGTGTTTGATTGGTGAGATCTCTAAGCGTGACGAAAAAGCGCTGAAGCTTTTGAGCGATATCACATTGACTGATATTCCTAAAGATTTAAACTGTAGTTTTACTTTGATACGAATTAATTTTTCAAGAACAGAGGTCTAACGAAAATATATTACATGACCCATAAAGCAATTGTGTAAGTTTTCTCCTCAGATATTTTAGGTTTTCAAAAGCATTTCCAGACTCTATCAATTTTTGTCTTCTCTTTTTGGTACGGAGATCGAGTGGTTTTCCCGAAACTGCTTAACCCAACAGGTTCAACAAAAGCTGTCGAAGAAATGTTGCGAAGCGAAAGGTTCGAAGAGTGCTAAGGTTGTCACTATGAAACCCTGTGACAATTTCTTCCTTTATTTCAATCTTGCTATTTCTTATTTTATTTCAATCTTCCTTTCTTTCAGTATTCTGTGTGTCTTTGAGGATTTTAATTTTGAAGATGCGGTAAGAACTCTAAGCTAAGCGTATTTTAGGATTCTATGTTTTTATCATTATTATCATTATTTTCCTAACTATAAAAGTATGAGTTGTATTTTTATTTAATGTAGTGACTAAATTACTCCTATATCATATTAATAGCTATAAGGAAAATTAAGTAATTTAGTAACATATAATTAAGATTTGCTATTTTGATGTGTAATTTGCATTAACAACAACAACAATAATAATAATAATAATAATAATAATAATAATAATAATAATAATAATAATTACAATAACAATAATGATACTTACAAAAACAATAATGATACTAAATTGTGAACAGAAAAAGTATCCACAATTTTAATAAATGTTAGTTTCTCCTCGTATGGAGACTATATTATTAAGTCTCCATACAAGAAGGAAATTACTGAAATGACCCTAGAATATTTTTTGTTCCATGTTCCATTACTGTTTCCTATGGGCTATTGTTGCTCATTTAACTACTCACACTCTCTGCAACTGCAAATCATCAACAAAAAACACACTACACCCATCGGATTTGCTACTTTTTCTCCTCCGCACAAGTCAATTTTGAATGACTCTTTTCCTGCACCATTTTGCGCTTTTCACTCTCATACATGAATTAAAATTTTGATTTTTGATTTCCAGTTGAAAGGTTTCCGCCATGGACGCAGCTGCCCAGCTCGTCCACTCTGGAATAGATCACCTTCACTACCCCTCGTCCTATTCCTCCGTCACCTTCAAGAAATAACTAATTTTTTCCGAGAATTAATCACCAATTTGAGGAATCAACAAATTAATGGGACCTCTAAATAATTTGAAATTGGTACAAATCACCAATTTGAGGTACCAACAAATTGATGGGACTCTAAATAATTTGAAATTGGTACAATTATTTCTAGAAGGAAAAGGTAACTCAGACTTTCAAGTTTGAATTACATATCTTGTTTCTTTTCGGCTGTTCTGCACGAGCACAATGTGTCCGATTAGCATTATCGTTAACTAATTATAAAATATGATGTGATTTGTGTAAGAGGTTGTTAATTGATGATTGATTTAATTATTAAAATAATATTAAAAATTGTGATTGATTAATTAAAGTAGAAGGGATTGGGGGGTTTTGGGGAAACCACCCCAAACAAACATGGCTTGGATTTGTGCTAACCTTTTTGGGTTTGACACAAACCCAACCAAACATAGCCTAATTGTCTCCCTATTTTCTTTATTATAGGGATACTATTGGGAGAAATGTGAGAAAAAAGTTAAAAGAAAAACTATTTAAACATAAAACGCAATACTTAAAAGAATAACTAAAAAATGGAGGTAGTATTTAAATGCGAGTGCAATCCTAATTGGAAAAGAACTACGAAAGGCAACAACTTAGTTTAAAAATGATAACCAAATATAGACGATATTGTGTTGTGAATGGGAAACATAATTTTAAATATGGTCCAAACATAAAGGATTAAGATATCTTGTTTTGCACAAATTAGGTAGATTCACTAAAATCCAGATAATAAATATTGGTAAGACATATATATATATATATATATATATATATATATATACTTATCAGGTAGATATGGTTTTATGAAATAATGATAAATTATAATAGATCGAATCTATCTTTCATAAGTCTAGGTTTTCTCATTCGGTCTTAACTAGTTTGTAAAGAGTTGTGTTACTAATCACAAATAACTTATTATTAGTACAATGACTACCATTATGGTGTAAAAAATGTATCATAAAAGACTTTTCTTATTAATATAGTATGCTACGATAAAATATATAATTTTACAACAAAAAGTAATACTTTTTTCGATCACACTTTTTGACGATCTCACACATTTTTTTGTCATATTTTTGGTTCGACATTTTAACACAAATTGTGATAGGAAAATTGCGGTGGTGAAATTCCTTTGTGAAACCATACTCTGTGAAGACATGATAGGGAAAGGGATGCCCCAATTAGGAACCGTGGTGGGATGATGACTTTTCTGTTTCTTTTTAGTGGAGATGGAAACGCGAATGTGAGTCGGATTTACATTCCCCTCCATGTCTCCGTCATATCCCATCATAAATTACATAAAATGGGGATTCCTTGTTTCCAATTTTCTATTTGAAGTTTTTTAATTTAATAACATATATACACACACAAACACTTAAAACTTGCACATATATTGCTTTTTATGTAATTAGTAATTTATTTCTTTTAAGTGTTTCAACTGAGTATTTGATGTTTTTTTCTTTCTGTTGGGGCATTTATTTAATTTTTGCTGATTGTTGTAGACCTGTCGTATTATTGTTTTTAGAACTCAATATTACTTTCAGCTAAAAGAATAATTAAGCAGAGGTTATAAAAAATAGAATAGAAAATATAGATCTCCCAGGTTACCTCGTCTCCCCCAACAGAGAATCTCCATCCCAACCCACATTTTTCAAATGGATAAGCATGAAGAACGGTATTCGAGATGGACAATTAGAATGATAATGTGATACTTACTGGCCCCGACCTCGTCCATCATGACCCCACTAACACTAATTCTTATGTACACTAAGTGCACAAATCTTAAATTTGTGCAATCCGGGTAGTAGGGGGATCCATGAAGATGTAACATTAGTTATACCAAAATTATTACTTCTTCCAAAGAAATGCATTATCTTTCAGCATTATACATTTTTTTTATAACAAGTAATACATTTCAGCATAAATACTAACACATTTTTAGCATGATACATTTCTTTATAACAAGTAATATCATTCAACCTAAATACTAATACTTTTTCATGAAAAAAACTATTCATAACTCGAGTTGCCCGGATCTAAGATCCACATAACTGATGTACAAGAGAACTACTGATGAATGTGAAAATTTCGCTTTTCTCATATATTTAACGTTCATATTTTTGTGCGAATTACGAGTGTTTATCATACTTACATATAATTTCGTGTTTTGTTGCATTCTCGAGTTGATTTTCCTTTTTGATGTGTTTAATGCACTTTTGGATGTTTTTAAGTTGTATTTTGAAGCACAGGAAATTCGGGAGATAAAAAAGGTTGATTGCACTCATTTCCTCGCCCCAGCCCAGATACCAAGGCTCAAACAGGCCCTACTAGGGCTTGGATTAGACCCAACTTGAAGTTCGTTAAGTCACGAACAAAAGTTGTGAAGGATCCGAGACAAGAAAATGGGTTGAAAGACCTGAGAATGGTGAAGAACGAAGAGGAGGTCAAATGCACGCACTCCCCGATTTCGACCAAAAACTAGGCCCAAATGGGCCCAAATTTGGCCCCACAAAAGTCAAACTTAAAGATCGTCGAGTCGCGAGTAAAAGTTGTGAAGAAGCTGAGTCGAGAAAGTGAAGAGGAAAAGGATCAAAACAACAAGGGAAGAAGGCGACGCGCAAAAGGGAACAAGGCGTGCCCGGCGTGCGATAACTGAGCAAAGAAGGAAACATCCGGACTGCTACCAGCGTAGAAGAATTTGACAGGTAATTTTAGCTTACCCGGCACCGGCCCCTTTTGGTCCGGTATCTGGGTTCGGTTTTCAGTTCCAAGTGTGAAACCCTTCCATATTTCGATCATAACTTTTTCATATGAATTCGAATGAAAGCAATTCAAGTTACTATGTAACAGTAAGATGGAGATTTAAAACCTTTGTGTTCAGGTCGATAGCTAATTCCATATGAATTCTTCTCAAAATTAACGAAAATGAAGAGTCCAGCGCATTCGGGAGTTTTGACTCAACAATTAAAGGAGTCAAGCTACTTTATCGTCTTTTTACCATTGTACCCTTACCTTTAGTTGCATTTTCCTGCAGATTTTAGAGGGTGGGTGGGGAGAGTGTCCTCTATATTGTTGCTCTCTCACCCATGTGTTGAATAACACTTCTCATTTGTAAAAAATACACATTTCTATTTACTCTTTCTCTATAATTTCTCTCATCCTTCTCTCTATAATAGAACTAGGATTCTTCATTTTGTTCTTGAGAATCATACACAGGGTTCTTGAGACTTTGAAGAATTTTGGGGCTTTGCTAAATTAGTTGGTAGAGGCTTGCTACAATCAAGATATTGAAGATTTATTCCTCAATTATTACAAGACTAAACTTTCTCTTCTCTTTTATTTATTATTCTTCTTACATTTATTACTTCTCCTCTTTCCTTTACATTGAATGATTGGTTGTTGTATTTATTGTTAGTTGGGAATGAATTTAATGTCTTATGAGTAGTGATTGTGTGGTCCCTAGGGTTGGGAGTAGCCCAACCTTAGGGTTATATATTCTTGTTGATTACTTAGTTGAATTATGAAAAATTTGTGGTTGGAACTGACATTGTGGGTGTATATGGGTTATATCGTAGGCGTCATAAACCTAGGGCATAGTTATTCTCCTTGAGGGCACATGGGGGACGACGGGAGAATCCGAATTACATATGTCGATCTCGATTGATGTCTTAAGGCCTCGTTCCTTAGGCAATATCCACATAGAGTGGAGGTTTTAGGATTCAATTTCCTTACCTTGACTTAATAATTCCATTATTAGCCTTTAGTGGTCGGGATTAGGGTGAATTATTGTGTAATTGATTGATTTGATAATCCGTCTTGTTTGTCCGCTTGGATTTCTAATTTGAAACAGGACCTTCCATCTCAACCCTTAGGTTAATTGGTAATTACTTGATCTTAATCCTAGATTTAGGGTGAAACTATGCCTTAGAAACTCATTTCTAGTCTAGAGATTCTTTTGTTTATTTTTTATTTATTTAAATGATGTTTATTAGGGTGAAACATGACCTTAGGTGTGCTTGTTGAGAGTATCGTATATGTGTTTCAACAATCTATTATACTACCATTGTCACAAGTCGTACACTTACGGTTTGAGAAAGGTGTTCTAATCGTAATGGTCTAGAGAATTTTTCGAGACAAGTCCAACTATTCCTAGTAAATAAGGTTGGCAACAAGATGATAAATTAATAACAAGTTTCCGGTATTAGCTTTTCGGAGGCCTATAGTTGTAGATCGATCATGATTAATCAACTACTAAGATGAGTTTGAGGGTGTTTGACTAAACTTATTTTAAACATCTTATAAGTTCAAGCATATTATAAGTTGTTTCAAGAGCTCATAAGATGTAATTTTCCAAGTGCTTATAAGTTAATAAAGTATTTAGATAGAAGAACTTATAAGCTTGCAATTGGATGAAGTGATTTAACTATGAATTTGGGGGACTAATTTGAAAGCTGCTATCAAACACATATTTTGATTAGTCTAGGAAGTGTGTGCATTGTGTGTGGTGTGTGAAAAGTGTGGTGTGTGTGTGTGAAGTGTGTACAGCGTGTGCATTTTGTGTGAAGGGTGTGTAATGTGTGTGTATGTAGTGTGTGTTGAATGTGTGTAGTGTGTGTAGCATGTGAATTTTGAGTGGAACGATGCAGTGGAGGAACTTATTTATTTTGAAGCTTATTAGCTTTAAGAGCTTATTTTTACATCTTATAAATTATTTATTATCTTGTTTGCCACACATGCATTTAAGAGCTTATAAGCTTTCAAACATTTTATTCATCATGTGCAAAAAATTACAGAAGCTTAAACAATTTTCACCATTATTAATACTTTGCTCCATGTTTATCTCCATATTGTTAATATTTTTTTGAGTACATTAGGTATTAGGGGTGGGAAATGAATCTATAGAACTCTTGGCTACACGATCAAGAGTGATGTCATTGAACTATAAGGTTCTTGGTCCTTTGATAATGTTAATAATAAGAGAAAAAATTGAAACTAACACTATAGGCAAGTTTTATATAGAATCTAACAAGATTCTAAAAAACCCTAAAAACTAGAACTTTGATAACTTTACACTATTCCCCCTCCCCCTTTTACCAACCACCCACCCCACTGACAATTCACACCACCCGTTCCTCCTCTCTCTTGCCTCTCTCTCTCTCTCTTCCTGCAAGTTGTATTGATATAAGAACTGGCCGATCTGCTCGTGCCAAACAATTATTCGTGCATATAATATTATCACATCGTTCAACACAAACCGGATCAAGTCGTGCCATGTGTATGCTAAACTTCATGCATACAATTTAATTGAGTCGTGCCACCATTTCGTCTCACCTCCTTCCTTGAAACGAATTATATTGTGCCTCAATGCGTGCATTCAGTTCGTGCCAACAAAACACTCAAGTCGTGTGCCTGCATCTTTCCATGCCGTTCGAACTAATCGACGAACATCATGCCACATTGAGTGCCTAGAAATTTATCTTGCATGATGTTATCTAAAGTTGAGGTGAGTACATGTGAAAGGGACAGATAGTCACTGGGTAGGGTGGTTGGTTAGCAATGAAAGGGTGGGTTTGGGGGGATGTTTAAATGAGGGTGTTTCCTTTGTGGTTGTTGATAATATATTTACACGCATCATTTTTTTTTTTTTTTTTATCACATGTTACACTAAAAATAAACCTCAACCCAAGGTCCAACCAACAAAATCAAACACCAATTTATTTATCCCAACTTTTTTCTTTCCATTATATTTTTTCCAGCCTATAGTACTCCAACCTTCTCCAGTCCTAAATAACACATTTTTAGTTTTTATATAAAACTTATGCATGGCGTTAGATTGGACCCTTTCACTAAATAATAATCAGAACCATTAATAGTTGATGCATCGAGATTATATATATGAAAAAGTTGATGAATTTGGCATCCAAGTCAATTCGTAAATGTTATACATGAGTGCCAGCAATCCATAAGGAAGTCAATTTATACTCGCTCATTTATTTATGAATTCGTACGTCTACATATGGAACATGATAATATAATTAAATAGTTTTATTACTTATTATTTAATTGTTTAGTGTATTTCAATCACTTTTCAAGAATTAATTAAAAATATTTTATAAAATTTACTACATTATATCTCAAAATAATATTAAATGTAGAATTTATTACTCTTGTAATTAATATTCTTTTTATCATCAAAGTTATTAACTTCTAGAAAATTTACTAAATTTTACGTGATGTAATATTTAAAAGGTAATAACTATTTGCAACTTATAAAATTTCTTAATACTATTCACTAATTTAATAAATTAGAATATTATTAGTAAAAGACTACATCGCCTTTAATAAAAAAATAACATAATCAATGAAAACAATATATATATATATATGTAATTCAAAGGTAGAAAAACAAATAAAAATTAATTTCTCTTTCTTTTTTGTTATCTTCAATCAGGCTATATCTTTTTTTTCAAAACTTCATAAATCATAGCTAACTTTTTAAGATTTTATTAATGAAGGCACAAATAACTATTAATCATATATTTTTAATCATAAAATAAAAATCATAAAACAAAGTGTCCCGCCATTAATAACAGTCGATTCGCTGATGATCAGAACTCGAAGATTGATAAAATGCCATGATGAATAACACTAGTAATCTCCACTCAATCAATTACCAAAAAATTTTAAATTATGGTTAATGGAATGACGGACATAATTTATTAAACATAAAAAAGTTTGCATGCATAAATCGAAATCGATGCATTAATTGAAATAGACGAGTTTGCAGAACATAAGAAGGCTAGGTCTTCTGCTTTACTGTTCTTTTTCTTGTTTTCTTTTCTAAGTGTTTTAATGTTTATTCTTTTATTATAAATTTTATTTCAAAATATCTAATTTATAAAAAAACAAGGGTATAATTATTATTTAGTGACCTATATTAATAATTTTTTATTAAATTTTAAATAAAAGTGAGATGCTTTAAAAGAAATTGTGGATTGTGAATATTGACTGTTAATTTATTTGAAAATCAATAACATATTTAAAATGGCTACACCGTGATTTGATAATGAGATGGAAAATATCTTTCACCATTCAACAAAAATAGGCTCATAGTACTTTTACACAGATTAAATAATAGCAGCTAATATAATTAAAGAATCGATTGTTTTCTCTATTTTCTTTTATAACTCTATGTTTCTTTTATTTATACACATATAATCCCAAAAAAATCAAGATACATTACTACAACAACAACAACAATAATAATAATAATAAGAAGAAGAAGGAGGAGGAGGGTTGACTAAAATGATACTACACTTATTTTTTGTAGTAACATTTTGGGTTACATGTAAATAGGTTTTCTTTTATTGGATCTCTTTGAAAAATTATACTTCATCCATTCATAATAAGTGTTATTTTAAATTTTAAGGTATAATTTATGAGATTATGGAATGAGTTAAAACACCTCTTTACTTTACTCTCCATCAACTTTTTTATTATCATAAATTTCCTCATCTTTTCTCCATATCATATTTATATAATATGATCAGTTTTTTAAGGAGATTAGAATTCCTCTTTGTACGATGCACGAGTTAAAATATATTTATTTGTAAATCAAAGTTAAGTGATCGAATAAAATAATTGAATAATTTATGTTTTGTTAAATAAAGAATATTAAATTATCTAATAACTTTAACTTTAATTAATAATTATTATTTAATTTATTTTTGTTTGCAGATCATATATAATGTAAATAGTTCAACTCATAATAAATATCAAATCTAAACATAATATAATCAACTAACATTTTTTTTAAAATTTCATATTTAATATATTATGTCTAAAATTCAATATCAGTGTCAGATTAAATACTAACAAAAGAGATTTGCTTTTTGTTTATTACAAATAAAAGAAATTGATTCAAAAATAAAAAAAGTTATTAACAGTTTTAAAACATTTGAGAGAGACAAAGAACTACAAAAAATAAAGCACATCTCTAAATTCTTTCCCTCGCTATTTTTTTTTTGTTCTTTATTAAAAAATCAAATAAAAATAGTTAATTTTCTACTATTTCCGACTAATTGTAACATTGTAAGAACGATGCATATATGAATTTGTTGGTGAAATAAAAATAAGTTTCAGAAAATATAAAAATATTAACTAATATTTTAAAAAGATTAGTTAATAAGTATTTACAAAAATATTCTTAATATTTATTTACTTTTTATTTTTATCTCAAATCTAGTCAAATAATTCAACTCATATTAAATAAACAAATCTAGCCTAAATAATTGACCAACAATTACATTTTTCTAATATAACTTATTTAATATGCAATGTAGATGCCAAATTAAAGGTCATGCAAAAATATAATTTGCTATATTTACATTAAAAACGAAAAATGAACCAGAAATTATTTGCTTTTTAATTTAATATATTTTTATTATTATAAAATGAACTAATCAAAAGTTATCATCTATAATTTTTATATAGTAAATTGTCAACAAAATTTAGATTTGAAACTAAGTTTGTAAAGATTTTACCATATATATACAAATATTTACCATATATATACAAATATGTAATTATGCTAGTTATGATTTAAATTTACTATCTCTAGAAAGTGGATGGACGGGATAATAATGTGATCTCCTTTTATAGAGAGTTACATTTTATTATATAGTAAGATTTCTTTAGATTTAACTAACTATAGTATTAAAAAATATAGATAAAAATTGCTAAAATAATATATATATTTTTTTAAATAACATTTATTTGTGATGGAGTATTTTTACTGATTTCCAAGATTCAAAATTTCCAAATTTTTGTTTCGTATGTATGTGTTCTGGATTTAGGTGCATTCTAGTATAGACTAGAGTATTGTTTTTACAATAAACCCTCATTCAATTCAATCCGCTTTTGTTCCTTCCTAGTCCCACCATTTTATCCTCTCCTCCTCTCTCTCTCTCCAATGGCGACTACTGTGTTAAAAACGCCACCTACCTTCAGTATACCTGCGCCGAATTCGCGCAGCACCGCCGGGGGAGGCTCCTCTCTCATATTCACTCGCGTCTCTTTTATATCAAACAGATTTCCAATGATTAGGTGTCGGATTCAGCACAGTGGTTGTAAGAGGAGTAGTGTCAAATCCCCTAGCCGCTCCATTAAGAAATTCTTGACTTTTGCTGCTGATGGAGAAACGGCGGAGGTCCAAACAGAGACCCAAGAGAAAGACCCGCTTCAAGGATCCGAATCCGAAATTGAAGCTGAAACTGAGGTACGTTTTGGATGTGCACTGTAATCTCGGTTTAGCTGCAATTTTATTTTACTTTTCAGTCCGTTAAATGGATGAGCTAAATATTTTTGCTGCTTTTGGTTTGTTTGTTTGCTTTTTCTTTCTTTGGTATGTTCAATTGGGGGAATAACTGATGTTATCAATGCACTTATGCTTACTCTTATTATTGTTCTCCTGACGAAAGCTGCAGCGTCGTGTACCTATGTGAATTTTTTGAGCCATTGTGGTGTTGAAAATTGAATTTTAATGGCCTCCATTTCGTTGTTTCCTAATTCACTATGATAAACAATATGGAGAGATTTTTCGAGCACAGCTGCTTTAGTAATTGAACTTGTTTCTCTAATGGCATAGACATGTTTAGTGTTTCCTTGTATTGCGTTCCATAGAAAATGTGTTAAAGCTAGCACAAGAATGTGAAGATAATCAAGTGGATTGCTGTATTTTCATGTGGTTTATGCTTTGATAAGAATGACCAGATGGCTGAGTTTTCCCTTTTTTTTTGTGCCAGAAATCTAAGCAAAAGAATGTTTAAGGTGGTTTATGCTTTGATAATCATTAATGGTGTTAGGTTTATTATATGAGATGAAGATTTCGCTGTTCACTGGTTCAGCTGAATTGTAAAGTCATGTTCTCTTTATGTACAAGAAAGTGCATGACATGTTACTACTTCTCCATTCATAATACCATGATTAGCTCTTAGTTGTACTCTTGGTGGATAGAGTGGTGCGAATATTGCAAAAAATGAAATGAAACAGTATTATTTCCTTATGATTCTTCTTATACTAGAGGGAACTTGGTTAGATGATGCCGGAGAGGAAGAAAGGAAACGGAAAGAAAAGTGGGTCTTGGTGATGAGGGAAAAGAATGAAACCCCACCTTTTGAGGAATGAGCCTCTCTCTACTAAATGGGAGGAATGAAACCCATTTCCTGCTTCAGTCATACCCATTCTATATCCTAGTGTACTCGTGTACTTCCCTGTTAATAATAATAATTATTACTTTTTTGTGCTTTAATTCAAACTATCAGTGTCCAGATCCCGTATCAGGTTCGAGTCTGAATTATCTGATATGAATCGAGTCCACAAAATAAGTTGTGGAAAGTGGAAGTTTATGATGTTATCTTCATATATTGCGATTAGGCGGAACCAAGAATTGGTGCAAGGGTTGCAACAGTCAAGTGTGATCAGATGTTACTATGTGCTATGATAAAACTTAGATAATTGCTATTGCATAAAAAATACATCAATATTTACTACTCCCTCCGTCCCACCTTATCTTGCACACTTTCCGTTTTCGCCCGTCCCAGACGAACTTGCACACCCCTTAAAAAGGAAAGTTATAACACAATCTCCACCCTCAAAATTTTCACCCTCAATCTTCATCCTCAATCAACCTTTGAAAAGTCAACAAAATCCCAAAAAACAATTTTTCTTAATACTTGTGTCAACCTCCCCCAGTGACTAAAAAAGCGCGCCTAGGCGCGAGGCGACGCGTTTTGGGGGTTTGGTGCCTCGGTGTACTGAGGCGAGGCGGATGTGAGAAAGGCGCCGCCTAGGCGAGCGCCTCGATCGCCTTACGGTGCGACCGAGGCGCTAAAAAAGCGCGCTTTTTTTATTAGTATTTTTTTTTTTTTTTTTTTTTTTTTTTAAGGTTTTAGAGTAGATATAAATACATAATTGAAGACTTTTCAAAGTCTCAAAACCCTAAACAAACAGCAGCAGCAGCCCTAAGTAAAAAAAAAAATCCCCTGCTCTCTCCCTCTTACTCTAACAGCCGACGACCATCACCGGCGTCCGGCGACCGCCACTGAGGAGCCTATTAGGAGCACAAGAACATATAGTAGAAGGGCAACAACTTCAAAGACTAATAGAGCATCATCATCATCTTCTAGGCCTAGTGTTGTAAGACTTGTGGATGAGGAGGGAGAGGAATGGGGAGATATAGGAGGGGAGTCGGATGACGGAGAAGAACAAAATGTTGATGGATATGCATCAGAGGATGATGCACAAATTGACTTAAGCTTTAATGATGATTAGTTAGTAGCGTATATGCCTAATATCTTTTGGATATTTTTATATTTTCATGCTATTATTATGTTTTTGGAGTCTAAGGACATTAATATTGTTATGTGTTGGTATTATGAAATGTTTTATGGTATATATGTGTGTTTTTTTAGTTTGGATGCCTCGCTTCGGTGAGGCGAGCGCCTCGCCTCGCGCCTCGTGCCTAGGCAGTACAGCAGGTTTGGCGCCTCGGGGCGCTTTTCGCTTTTTTAGTCACTGAGTCCTCCCCTGTGCAAGATAAGGTGAGACGGAGGTAGTATTAAGTATCTCAAAAATACATAATTATATTCTTAAATCAGAGTGTCTCTTTTGTGTCATGAGATGTATAAAAATTACCATAGGTGTTAAAATGAAATACATCGTTTGTTGGACAAATTGGGTGATAAATAATTTTATTGTGATTCTATTTTGTTGTTAATGCAAATAAGTGTGTTGAAATAATAGCAAGTAGAAATTGATGAAATCTAGTTATATAGCTTTTACTTCAGTTCTCAGTTAATAGCAGCGTATTATCTGGAGAATGAGAAAATGAATAATTTTTCTAGAAGAGAACATTTTGAGAAAATAATACATTACAAAATTTGCCACCCATAATCTTTTTCTTTTTTCATTTTTATCAAGTAATGAAAAGTCAAAGGTCATAGGTGATAGTGCGTAAAAGTTATGAGACTCTTAAAGAACTACAAATCTGAATGAACTTAAATTAAGAAGCAAGGGGCCGTAAATTGGGATTCAAGAAAATCATATAATCAGGATTTAAAATTTTAAATGAAGAAGAAAAGGTTTGGAGAACTTGAATGGGGGTAAAGGGTGAGCATAGAAGATTTAAACAATGTCAGTAAGTGTTGTATTTGAGTTCGTGACTTATGTAAATAGCTCTTACGTTGAATTTCCTTTTTAAGTTCTTTCACAATTCACAAAATATTAGGTGGACAATTTACAAAAACCATTAGTAAGAATGAAACGTACATTTCTTGACTTAACTATATCAGTTTGTTTTTGGGTTCTGCAGGGGTGGTTGTTAATTCAAAATGGTGTTTAAGTTCTCGATGGATAATGGCTTCCATCATATTTAACTAACAATGTATTCTGTTTTACTATTTTCTGAATCTAGTTTTGAGTTGCGATTCTAATAAAAAGAATATTTGAACAGGAATGCTTAGATGCTCTTGATATAGTCTCATACCTTTAGACCCCGAGCCCTTTGTAAACAATCTTAGGGTATGTTTGGTTGAGGTTGGCCCAGCCCCTCCTCTGTTTGTTTATATAGGTTGGCCCAACCATCACAAACCACCACAAATTCTAATACCACTTTAATCATTAAATTAATCATGATTAACAAATTTTTACACACTTCACATCACATTTTACAATTGAAAATTATATCTTACACTACAACCACTACCTAACCACCCAAACAAACATCATTTTTTTGCTCTCCCAGCCACTATCCCCAGCCAATAGTACCCCAGCCACCCCCAGTCCCAACCAAACATGCACTTATTGGACATGCATGAATCGATATGAAGTCATAATATTCAAATGTTTGGTCGTGTAATGCTGGTTGAGTACGTAATCCGAAAGTTCCAACCTTTTAGCTGTTAGGGAGACAAGTACTCAACATTTTACTATCGTTACAGTCGGGCGTTTTGCTACTAGCATTTGCTAATTGTAAGACGATGTGGACCAGCTGCCTCACTTTGTTTTTGCTGGTATCCCTTTTAACTTCATACTGATAGATTCTGAATATTTTCAGTGCCATTTTCCTTTTATCTGCAAAAGTATGCCTTTCCTCTATTTTAAGATTAATGATATTCTCTACCAAGTGGCGAGGCTGCTGCTGATGTTTGGAATTTCCTGATGATGTGGCTGTTCTACTATATTTATTTTTGAGTTGCCAGAAGGAGCTTATATTTACTTTATGATTTTACAGATTCTGTTTTTGATGGGCAGGGGAACACAGATGGTGCTGCTGACGTGGATGCCTCTAGTGAAACCAATGACACAGTTGAAGAACCTAGTTCTTTGGTTATATCTTCTTTGAATTTGTACAAGGAGGCTTTAGCGAATAATGATGAGTCAAAAGTTGCTGAAATTGAATCGTTTCTGAAATCCATTGAAGATGGAAAAGGTGATCTTGAGAGGAAGGTGGCTACTTTGTCTGAAGAATTATCATATGAGAAGGAGCGGGTTCTCAGAATAAGTGCTGACTTTGACAATTTCCGCAAGCGAACTGATAGAGAACGACTTACACTGGTGTCAAATGCACAAGGAGAAGTCGTGGAGACTTTGTTATCTGTTCTGGATAATTTTGAGAGAGCTAAAGCCCAGATCAAAGCGGAAACTGAAGCAGAGGAAAAGATCGTTAACAGTTACCAGAGCATATACAAGCAGTTTGTGGAGATTCTGGGATCCCTTCGTGTTGTTCCTGTCGAGACTGTTGGCAAACAATTTGACCCGATGGTAAGTTCCTGCTATTTTGCGTAATTCTAAGTTGGGAATAATTCTAATAGGTGGCATTAATGGCCACCCTCTGTGGGAAATAAATCCATGGATAGTTTTATTTTCTCTCTCCGTAAAACAAAAGAAAAGAAAGTGGCAAGGTTTCTATAATCATGAAACCATTTCATCAGCCTAGTTATTCACAATAGTTTTCTGGACATTTGGCTCAATGCAGGCAAGCTCCCGAGTTGGCTCAGAATTCGGTCGAGTTATAGATGAACTATTTGAAAAGCTGAATAAAGTTTATTCAGGTTTTATGAAGACTTGGATACGTTTTTAAGTCAAAGAAACTCTTGATTGATTCGAGCCAACTTGGTGAGTTAATTGATTAGGTCTAGTGTGACATCCTAAATCTTGGAAAAGATGTATCTCTTGCTCCTACCTGAATTTTCAGGAATGTAATTTAATGGACTTCTTCTTTTCAGAAAAAAAAAAATAAAAAATGGAACACTTTAAGCTTGTTTAGAGTGTCCCTTCGTTGTTTATCCCATGTGTCTTTGAAGATTGTCAATTTCTAAATCCTCGTAGAAATCAAGCTGCAATTGGTTTTTCTGCGCTTCCTCCTTTTTTCTCAATGTAGACTGTAAATATTTACACTAACCTTGGTCTCTCTGTCCAAAAGCTGCATGAAGCTATAATGCGTGAAGATTCCACAGAATATGAAGACGGTATTATTATTGAAGAATACAGGAAGGGTTTCCAACTTGGCGAGAGACTCTTGCGGCCATCAATGGTGAAGGTATCAGCTGGTCCTGGACCCACAAAGCCTGAAACTGAGGCCCAATCAGAGGAACAGGCGGGAGAGAGTGAAACCAGCGCTGAGGATAACTCAGAAACCACCCAGGCTGAGGGGTAGGAACTCTTGATACAAAGCCAATTTTGTATGAATTTCACTACTTAGAGTTTTATCTTACCATATAGTTTGTGTGGACTTTCGTTGGTTAATTATTTGATGGATGGCTGCTTACCTGCTGTGGAGAACAGAACATTTTTCTCCATACAATTGTTATTTTTTCGGTCTTTTTACTCGGCAGCGAGCCTATGTACCTAAAAAGAAACTAAACAGAGCAATCTGTTTTGTATCAAAACATCATAATGGCTTTCTTTCCGTGTGATCTCACACCCCTGCACTGGCTGTGTTTTATTAGCATCGCAGGATTCCGACTATTGCTTGTAGAAAAATCGCATAATTTTCATACACAAAATAAATTATAAGCCCCTGAATGTTTATGAATCTATTTTAAACCAAAATAATGTAAGGGGTAGAAAGTGAGCAAACATAGACGAGATAAGTATGTCACGATTAACATAAGGGCTCGAGTCGAGTTAGGCCAGGGTGGTGTCACCTCTAATTGAGATGCACCGGCAAGGCGTTTGACATTTTTCACATTCATTACCTACAATTGAGAATAGAGATTGCAAAGTATCAAACCTATTTCAACTTCATGGAAGAGAGAATTTTCGATGAATTCATGCAGTGAACAAATAAGAAAATAATAATAACATTATTGCCGAACTTAAGATGCTTGATTAGAAACTGTTGTGATCCATTCACTAGATAATTGCATAGATAATAATTACATAAAAACACATGCCGTGTTTTCCAACATCATCGTTTCAGAAAAATCTTGGACAAATTAAATGTCATTTCCTTGAAGAATGTGGAATATAAAGAATTCTGTGACTTTCTATTTAAAAAAAAAAAAAAAATCTTTAACCGATTGTGAAATGTTGGCATTTAAAAGAAAACTGTGCATCTGATTTTGTAACGTCCCGTTTTTCTCAGAATATAAATAAGATCGAGACGTTATAAATTTTATAAGAAAAATGACGAAATTTCAAAGACAACGGAATTTCAACCCTAATAATAATTTGAAATAAGCCAACGTACGTTTGGAGCAGCAACCTATCCATAACACAACATGATTTATATACATATAGTACCTATAAGTCTAAAAAAGTGTTTACCGTAACAAAATGACATTTCGCTCATATGCGAATCATAAAGTAAAAGACAGACCACTATTCGTTTACAGACGAATAGTTCACGTGAATCCCTCCCTTATTTGATTTACAAGAGGGACTCAAGTGTTATATTTTCAAGTCAAAAACATCAACCTAGTAGCCCGCACACCTAGTTCCATCCTTTCATACTTACCTCCTGACTTGAAATGCTTATATTTGTGTTGAGTGTTTGAAATACAATCAGTGAGGAACTTCGAGATTGCATAAGTTCCAAAGCATGAATGTGAGTTCACATAGCAAAATATATTACATAGAATCTAAATAATAGTATCAAACGTGAGTGATACTCCCAGAGTAAACTCAACGTGGACATCGTATATTCGGACGGATCCGACAATAGGGCGAAACATATTCGCCATAGGACAAGACAAACCTAATATAGGAAGGTGTTATACCTATATGCAGTGACGGACCTAGAAATTTAGGTGAGGGGGGCCCATTTATAAACGGATTCAGGAGTTCGTCTCACGAATTTTTTTTATCTATGCTCGTGTGGCAATTTTTATCAAATATGAAACAAAATTTGAGTAGACTGGAAATTAAATAATTCTATATATTTAGGCGCTAAACTTAAAATATTGGATAAATTATATTGAAAAATAATATCTTAGAAAATTAAAGGAGCACTATCGTTGTGCGCCCCCTAAAAATAAGCAACTGTATAATAAAGCTAAAAAATACTAATAATTTAGATAAGATTAATAAATTGATTTAATCACGAAAAGTAAAAAGCTATATCAAGATATAATATTTCGACATTCATTATATTCTCTAATATATTTATCTCTATTGCTTATACATAATAATACAGTCATCTACTTCAAGTTAAACAATAAAATTATTTATTTTATTTAGTTAAGTTATATTAAAACCAATTAAAATACGCATATATTATAACACATTATGACGGAGTCCAAGAGGAACACACATATATAATAGCACACTATGACGGGGCCGGGGGGGCCCAGTGCCCCCCTTGGCCCCAACGTTAGTCCGTCACTGCCTATATGGTAAGTTTGTCCAGACTCATGACAGACCCGTCAATATAGGGCGATGTATGTCCGCAGATCATACTCGTCATGATAGGGCGGTGTGTAGACCTGGCTAAGGCAGGGTAAATCTAACACAATTGGATCATCCCAACTGGTAGATCCATTCCTGACCGAGGAGGGTACACCCGTCAATATAGAACATGCCTTGCTTGTAAAGTCTTAGCATACTATGCACATATCACTACACATGTAAATCACATAATACATTTCAATTTAGGCAATCATAATATTCGAATATTTAAACTTAGAAGTGAGAGAGAAGTTACCTCCACCTTAAAATACTAGATGCTCGTGTTGTGTAATATTCCCAGTTTCCGCCTCTTCAAAACCTAATAGTGAAAATTTCACCTCAGTACCTTATATTACATAATACTAATAAATATTTAATAAAAAAGGGCTTGCATGATTTCTAGGATCTTCTCAAAAGGTCGATAAGGTCAATAGAATTTTTTTAAAAAAATTTGGTCGTTTTGAGGAATTTGCTAAAAAAATACTTAGAATGTAATAATATTAATAGAAAATTTATAATTAATTAATTTAAATTTTAACCTATTATCTACCTAACAAAAATCTATTTATGGACTAACTATTAAATAAATGGAGCCTAATATATAATTACTAGAATAACCCAATACCATTTAATGTAACAACATTCCTTTACTTACTTCATGGTCTAATTAATTAATAGCCCAAAATCCCATTATTTCATACATTACTACTTATAATGAGAACCAGCCCAACAGCTAAATCTAATTAAGAAGCCCATGACCCAGCCCAAAAATCCCTTCCCTTCTCCATCATCCTTAAGCGCACATACACCTATAACACACACACTAGAAATCAAACACGCACACACCACAAATCACATGCACACACTAGACTCACGTTGAGCCCCTCGTTCACTAAAATAAAAAAAAAAAGTAAAAAAATGTCGCTACTCTTTTTTAACAACAAGAATGGTTATTAAAAATAACCCGTTTTGTAACTAATATGGGTTACATAAAACATTTCATACAATTTTAACCAATTTTGCTACACTATGATAAACTCTTTTACAAAAGTAGTTGCAAAAAATAATTACAAATACATTAGTAACTATAAAGTAGTTGTAATTTTTTTTTTTTTTTTTTATATCTTACTATAAGAGGCTACTCTATAGTAAGCACATTCTAAATGTGATTACTAAAAATATTTTTGTGACCATTCTCTTTTTTTTGTAACTACATTTTGTAGTGGCAAAAGTCTTTAATTTTAGTAATGGTTGTCGGCGACTCAACGCTTGGTACACACGGAAGGAAGTCGAGGAAAGTCGGGAGAGAGAATTAGGGTAAGGTGTCAATT
Source organism: Ajuga chamaepitys (assembly GCA_958295605.1). NCBI lineage: Eukaryota > Viridiplantae > Streptophyta > Magnoliopsida > Lamiales > Lamiaceae > Ajuga > Ajuga chamaepitys. The sequence continues at coordinate 6,030,999 of OY282504.1, forward strand.
TTATTTTCTTCACAGTTCTATTTCTATCAAATTAAAGGCCTAAAATTTTGTTTTTTTTTTTTTATAAAACTAATCAAAGATTCACTTTTTACGGATCGAGGGCTTCGATTTGGTATATGGGTTGACAGGGTTCGACAACTTTCAGAATTAGTTTCAGTCCGACGGATTGATATGGAACATTGGTCCCGCGTCTATTTCGGCAGCAATTTAAGACCAAAGGATGTTGTCTTCTGATCTAACTAATTGAATATCGAATTTCTACACAGTACAAGTTTCAACTGGATATATAGATTATAGCGATCGGATGATCCAATCGTCAAAACGGCAAGCCCGAAGGTGGGCTGGCAGTGAATAAGATGTTAATGTTCATGCACTTACTGGAGGGTTATTTCCACGCAGAACAGTAGGCGGCGAAAGGATCAAAACGGCCGGCATAAATCGCACGTCGGTAGGAAAAATCTAACGGCAGAAAAATCCTAGCGAAGAGAAAAAGCAAGACGGACAAAAATTAAATATAGACTGAACATGATCGACAGTATATTAAAGATCCTAGCGTAAAAACCGTTGGTCATTATCTGGTTTTTTCTATTAGTAACCGCCTAGAATCTCCCTTTTAGCAGTGCATGAGTTTTTTACTCCATCATTACTAGGCCATCAAATACTCAACTCTACTAAATTAAATAAAAAAAATAAAAAAAGAGAAGAGTACTGGAAATAATAAAGTAAGACACAGATCTTTCCTAATTCCAATATCAGAAACTCATCATTTAGCAATCAACAACATCCAATGCTTTTCTCATGTTCTTTCTTCGAAATTCTTAGAAATCTTCACTTCTTTTCTCATTCCTTCTACATCTAATCTATTAATTTGTGATTTCAAACAAATTTCAAAATTATCCTCTTCTACAAAATTTATCTTTGATAATTGTTTGCAGATGAGCTTATACAACTTGAAAATATTGACGAAACAATATTATTTTTGTATATAAAATATCATGTTATTTTATGTTTTCATTGTTTTATGTGAAAAAAATGTTGATTGGGCCCCTTTTTGAATTATGCCATTGTTTCTTTCATTTCCATTTTCTTTTTCTTAGTTGTCATGTTTGGCTGCCATATTTCAACTCTTGGATAATGAATTTTCAGATGAAACAAATTTTAAAAAGAAAAAAAAGAGGAGAATTTTAAGGAAATGACATATATAACTATAAGAAAGGAATTTCCAACTTGTTTTTTTCCCTGCTAGAGATTGGGTGTGCTTATATCCCTAGTCAATGTCACAAATATGAATAGGAGTTGTAATGAGGTTGCTCACAGTTTGGCTCGTTTCTTTTTTCTTTTTTTTTTTTATTTTCCTAATCAGTCTATTTGGATGAAAAATGGTTGTCCCCATTGACTTAAAAATCTTGTACTCAGTGACTTAATTTAAATTATAAGATTCTTGATTACCTTAAAAAAAAAAAAAGACACAAATAAAAAGTGGTTATAAGTAATATCAACTCTTCACGAATATATAAATTTTATTTAAGGTTACATTTAATCACACCTTTCAAGAAAAGGTTTCATTTTATCCCAAATAAGTGGAATAACTTAAGTAGCATCTTTGCTTTAGTTGAAAAAAATGATTTTTTATTTTTTATTTTCTGCAAATAACTAATTATCATTAAAAGTATTCTCAAATAATTTATAATGTATCTAACGATTTATCGTCACATAAATTTATTTTTAGAGATAATAGAACTTTTTTTGCCCAAAGCTATGATTCTTTGGTTTTCCTCCAAAAAATATGTAGACCTTTACTTTTATTAGATCAGTTTTTCTCTACCATGAGTTATTCGACATTATTTTTCTTTTGGGCGAATAAAAAATATAAAAAAGGGGTATTAATTTGATCTATGATTGTGGTGGCTCGATTGCACACAGCCACAATATATCACTAAACTCAACTTAATTACATTAAAAAAATGTAAAGAAAATGATAAAATAGCAGACGTAATCAGATATGTCAATCCTTTCCTATCCCAACCGGAAAAGTAAACAAAGAACAAATCAAAACGAAATTGTCCATTGAAAATCCGGTTTTACAAATTAAATCATATTTTGGAACGTAATTTGGACGGTATTCTGGTCGACAGCTTCAAGTAAATATTCATATAGGTTTACGACAGTTTAATTTATGTTAATAGTTTATATGTCGAAGTGAAAAAGTAATAATATTTGGACCGTCATTTTGTAATTAAAGCTTAAGGTTATGTTGATATAATAGTACATTCCAAAATGACAGTTTGGAGATCATGTCTTGGGACTTGGGAGTCTCCGTGATATGATAAAGCAATAATATACATGGATGCAAAAGGCGGTTTAGGCGACCGCCTAGGCGCTAGGCGGTCCTGATCACCTCGATTAAGGTTTGGACGGTTGCTCTGGGCATTTTTTGGCCTAGGCATTGTCTAGGCGGCCTGGGCGGTTAAGGTGGTCTGGGCGTTTTTCGATTTTTTTTTTTTTTTTTTTTTTTTTTTTTTAAAAACTCGAAAAGACGTCGGTTCCATTTAGTTTATTATGTTATTGTCTTATTGTTATATGTCTTGCCGATATTATTGTCTTGTTTAATTATTTTGGACTTAGTAATTGGCTTATGTTGACCTCTTTTTATTTTAATTTTATGCTGGTTTCTTATAATAAAGTTTATGTATTTGAATTTTCTTTTTCAATACAAATTCTTCGTAGCAAAAAAATTAGAAGTTTTTTAAAAATATTAAACAAATTGATTGTAGTGCTATATCATGATTATCTTCTATATATATATATATATATATATATTAAATAATTTTTTAATCAAATGATTAATAAAAATTGCAATAATAATAATAATAATAATAATAATAATAATAATAATAATAATAATAATAATAATAATAATAATAATAATAATAATAATAATAATAATAATAATAATAATAATTCCTGGGCAGCGCCTAGGCTCCGTCTAGACGCTAGGCTGCCAGAAATCGCTCCGCCTCCGCCTCCGCTTTCCGCCAACTTCAACCTTGGTAATATCATGTTTTCTATTAGGTTTAGAGGTTTAATTTACCAACTTGTATGGAATTGTCTATTTCTTGTCAAGTCGGCATGAATTTATGATTTGATTTTACTCAAAAAATGTTCATATGAATTAAAAAATATGTCCAGTTTTATATGTACATAAATTTTTATTATTATTATTATTATTATTATTATTATTATTATTATTATTATTATTATAATTATTATTATTATTTTTTTTATTTTTATTTTTTTTATTTATTTATTTTTCTTTTTTTAGGCACTCATAGTCGTAAAATTTTCCATTAACAAAGTCACAAAATATTCTATGTTTCAACTATAGTATTTTAATTGTGTTCCACACTTAATATTACGTTGTTTTAAAGATGTCAATCCAATTTTAAATTAAAAATACTAAATCAAAACAATATAATATTATGTGCAGAATACAATTAAAACACCATATATGCCATTGAAGATTTGAATTGCAACTTGTATCATTTTGTGGTAGTTCTCTAAAGGAAGTGACCTTAACTTGCCATGTTTTTGGCAAACCGATAAATTTCAAATTTATAGATGTTGGATTTTGGACTATCATGGATTTCAGATCAACCACTTTTACCTATATTTAGTTTTGAAGGAATTTGTGTTGATTCAATACACTCTTTCTTGAAATTCATGGATTCTGAATGCTTTAATAACATATTTGAACTTGTAGTGTGATACTTTTTCCCTTTCAAATAAGTATCGTTTTAGACAGCATAAAAATTTACAAAATACGTGTTACTTTAGCAAAAAAATTATAATTCTTCTAATTTTACTCTAAACAACCTACTTAATTTAATTAATTATTTCCTTATTCCACAAAATATTCCTAATTAAATGAATTTTGTATAGACATATTCATCATTTTTACTCATTCTTAATTTCTTAAAAAATAGTTAAAACAATATTTTTTTGAAACGAAAGGAATATATAATATCACAGTAAGTTGTAATATGTAACTAAATACGTCAACAAAAAATCTTGATGTGACTAATCAGTCATCCAAGAAAGTATTTTAAAGACAGATAATTACCATTATATCAGGTCCGAAGGAACAAAATTAATAACTATGCTATAGATACATCATCGAGAATGCATTTTTCTGAAATATAATATAGAGTATAAAGTTACGAATATATTTTTTCTAGCGATGAACTTCAAAATTGAGAAGAGGGTGAATTCATTATGTATGATATATATGTAACACGTATGATCGATGCACACGACTTATATATTGATAAAATATAATATTAAAACGACATAGCTAATTAATTGAAAATAAATCTTAATTAAGTATTTAATTTTAGTTATTGCGTTCTTTTCATATATTTTATGCACATGTACTGTAACATAGATATGAATTATTTTAACAATTTGTATTTTAACAGGGTAATATATATATACATATACATATACATTACATTAGTGTAATAAGTATCTCAGACTTTATTGCATTTTCTATTATTTTCTTTTGTTAAACGGAATATTTTACTATTTTCATTGTTTTAAATATATAATTCAAATTACTATATCTTACTTGTATAATAGTATTTAAGTGTAACTAATTCTATAATAAAATGTTATTTAAGTTTTTAAAAAAAATAGTCAATGTCTCCAACATTGGCATTCCGTTTAAAACTTTTTGTTTTGAATCTAACCATAACTAGATATGATTGCTCCTTTAATGACTTACGACTCATCTTTTTTATTGTGCGTTTTTATAAAAATAACTAATGTTTTTTTCTTAAAATATATTAGAATCTTACAAAACACAATATTCTGACATTTTTTTTTATTATCTTGAAAAATAATTTTGAATACAATTTCAGTGATTTCAGATGTAAAATATCATATTCTTTTAGTATGATTTTAATATTTACTTTAGAATTATATTATAATAAAGTTGAGTTGATTATTCAGTAAAATATAACGTATTACATTTAATAACATTTCATTATCTAATAACAGATTTTTGTTTTGCAATGAATCTATACTAAAAGTTGATTAACATACACTTAAAAAGTAGCAACGTTCCAAGTTAAATCATAAATATGAGATCTTATGTTGTATCTATTTTACTCTTTGTAGTACACCGTATTTTGATATTCTCAAGTTTATTGTAACTATTTGTCGTGGCTTGAGTTTTATACATTTATTTTTAGTTTAGTACTTGAGAGTGTTTAAGTAGAGTTATAGAAGATCTCAAGATTTTGATCTCCAATATAATTGTGTTAAATACTAAAATGAGAACTAAGAAATATGCAATTTAATGTAATTTGATCAAAATTAAATCAATATCCTATATATATATATATTTGAGATTATACCTATTAATCTTTTTACAATAATTATATATATATATTTTTCTAATTTCCTCGCTTATATAATACATATATTTTTAAGCTAACAATAATGTAAACTTAAATATTTTAAACTCTCTTTAGGAAATCATGTTTGGACATTCCACAACTCTTTTTTTCTTATTTCTCATTCAAGTTCGCAACAATCCTCAATAATGATCACATTTACATTTTAATATTACTAATATTTGTGACCATTTACTTTTATTTATCACTAAAAGATCTTCAAAAAATTCTTAACAAACAGGACCAAAAAAATTAGAAACACTTCATTTTTTTCTTAGATTTAATAATTTAGCGTTTTATTCCCCCTTGTAGTTACAAAAATATAATTAAATTATTCAAAAAATAAAATAAACAACAACATATAATTATGTATATTGCATTACGAATGAAAGAAAAATACTAAAATTTTCACCATTATAAGTTATATTTATATAATATTTTCTTTTAGGTAACACTCATAACACAAATATTCTTGCTATATTTAAAAATAAAAAATAAAAAGAAACTTATTTTACATAATCAAAAGTATTAGTATATTTTTAAGCTCTATATGCTTATATAGCATATCATTGAAGATTTGTTAAATTCTGTTTTAATTGAAGTTTGTATTCAAAACTTGATAAGAAGAGTGATATACATATGTAGATTTTTAGGAAAGAGTTAGAAATATAAAAAGGTCTCTTATTTATTATGATCAAATAAATAAATATTTAAAAAAATGTAAATTACTTAATATAATATAACTAGGACATCCCTTATATACTAAAAGAGAAACCACTTGATTCTTGAACAAGTATCATTCTCTCAGCCATTTTGCCAAGTGGCATTTTCTCATAGTTTTTGAAATATTAAATATATTATAATAGTTCAATATTTAACAATTATATATATTTTGATTTCCCCTGAAGATAAATCGTAGCATATTTTAACGATTTTATAGATATGCGTATATTTCATGAAAGTGTCCTATAATCATTTATCTCAATTTATTATTCATCTCAATTTGTTTAATTTCCCGACAGATAACATGAAGTAGCACATGTACATGGTGTTCTAGATATGCATATATTTTATGAAAGAGTACTATAACTTTATTTATCTCATTTTTCCTTTTTTAAATTTTTCCCTATAGATAATATGTAGCATCTTTACATGGTTTATATATATGTATGTGCGTATATTTTATGAAAGAGTATTATAACTTTATCGTATATGAGCCTATGAGGGATTTCCCAAAAGTAAAATTGAAAATTTTGGAGTGGATTGAGAATATTAAATCAATTTATTTTGAATAAATGGAATGTATTAAGAAATATGATACGTTTAGAAGAATAATTGGCTCCAAAGAAGTGAAATTCTAAACAGATATTTAATTATCTAATTGTACCGTGTAATGCATTTCTAAAACATGATTTACGAGATTTATCTCTAATTGTAACCGTATAATGCGTTTTCAAAATATAAATCACTGAGTCTTAAATATTAGCAACATGATTTAGGGGATTTACCATTGGCAGCATCCATTATTTAAACTACATCCTACAATTCTAAATGAATAGAACATTTTCTTAAGTTAATTCTTATGCAGTCAATATTTCTTTTATGTTAATTCTCAAGCAGTTCGATATTCTAAGTAATTATATTTATAAATTAATATATTGAGTTTATAATTTTTTTTGTTTATTTTGATTTATAGTTTCTCTTTCATGGCCAAATTATGGGGACTTTTTGTTTCTCATCTTCTACTATGATATTACACATGACTAAGTTATCCAGCCCATATTAGGCTAAGAAATATTGTACTTATAATGTGAATTTATAGAGCAAGTTAGTAATTTGTTTCTCATCTTCTACAATTCTATGATTTATTATTCAATAATCAAAATTAACTCTATGATTCTAACAAAAAGAACAAATAAACATATACATAAAATAAACACTTTTTCGTTGTGAAAACAAAAATTAGACAGATCCGTGAATATTATTCACGAATTCTAAACTAGTATAAGCATTAAAATGGACGTAACAAAACATTTTTAAGACAATAAAACCAAAAAAAAATAAAAATGAAAAAAGAAACAAAAACAAAAACAAGAAAAAAGAATGGAAAATTACATAAAAATAAAACAAAAAAAAAAAAAAAAGAAAAATAGTTTCGTCTCAGTAGGAGGAAGAACCACAAAAGAGTAGAAGTAAAAGTAAAATTGTAAAACCTAAACTGGTGAATCTTGATCCCGAATGATATCAGACGAGATCCTCTATTCCATTCTGTAATTCATCTTATATTTTAAAACAATCATTACACATCACGTGTATATGATGATATCACTAATTAACACGTGATGTGTGTTAGATACAGTGAAATACTAGATGAAATACAATTTGGAATAGAGGATCCAATCCGGAATGATATTTGGGCTTAAGGTTGGTTCTAGGTAATACATTCAAAATTTCTATATTACTCTTAAATTTTAATATTAATAATAAATTATTACACATAATAAAAAATGAACAAAAAACTATTCTGTACATTTATAATAAGTACTTCCTCCATTCCGGTCTAATTGGCTTACCTTGGCTAGACACGAAAACTAAGAAAAAATAGATTTTGTAGAATATTTGACTTTTTCAAAGGTGAAGATTAGAGTGGAGATTTTGAGGGTGAAGATTGTGAGATAAATTTGTCATTTATGGACTAGGCTAATCAAGTTGGGACAAATAAAAAGAAAAAGTAGACTAATTAGATCGGAACGGAGAATTATTTTGGACCACAGGTGCATGCAGCTTTCTGCATAATTAGTACCAAACAAAAAAATGTTATATCTCTTATTTAAGGATTTTGTTGGATGCGTTATTCATTAATTTTGCATGTTTGGATGCTAGTATAGTAGCCAGGGCATGTCTCATGCATATTACAATATGATGTCGACACACAAAAGGATCCATACAATAAAATACAACCACAACAGAATGTCCCATGTCATCTGTAACACATTTCTCTAGTCAGGAGATCTTTTGTGCATTAGGTAACGGATTTTCCATACTGCAATGCAGGTCATGAGTCCAAATGTATTACTATTTGTGCCTAAAGATATTACATGCGATGCGTAAACATATCATGATCAAAATGTATGCGATTTATGCTTAAATATATTCATATTCTGGGTAAAGGTATTACAATATATCTACCCATAACATTTAATAACTTTAAGCATAAATGGTGATATCCAATCTGAATTACACGGTGAAACTGGTGTACATGAGATTTTTCCTTCACTTAATAATGGGAACCTTTATAAATTAACCAATGAATTAATAAATTAACATGTGTTCATAAATATTCATAATAAATATATAGGCCGGGACTTCTAAAATATGAGATAAATAATATTGTCTTGATTGTTAAGACCATTAAATAATATATCCTGGAAAATATTAATAAATCTAATCAGAATATATTTAGATTAAATTAAGAAACTAACAAAATCAAAGTTAAGAACTATTTAAATATATAAAAGGTTAAGAAAACGATAGCTTGCTGGGGATTTTTTTATATAATTTTTTCATCATTACTTTATTCAAATAATTTCAGTCTTGAGAATTTTAGATTTTAATTTTGAAATCACTAAATCATTTTCAAATAATTTTTTAATTTCTTGATGTATTTAGATACGTTTTTTAATTTATCATTAATTAAGACTAAAAAGTCAAAAAAGGAGATTGCATTTTGTTACTAGTAGTAGATAGTAGATACTAGACTGATTTACGGCCACAACTTCTAAAAGCACCTATGCTTTCCTATACTCACCAAACAACATGCATCAATCAATATATATATATATATATATATTTTTTTTTTTTTTCACTATAAACAAAAAAAAAAAAAAAAAAGCTTAGTCCATGAATTATAAATTATAAACTCGTGCAACATCAACCCACAAACTATTTTAAAATCATGAATAATTGGAGTGGTATGTCTCCATTTCGAACGTATTATATTTTATGGTTGATGATCCATCCATTTACATTTACATCCTATTATTTAAATCACAATTTTTAGTTTTCAATACACATTTTACGATTTTCAATACGCATTCCACCATATAAATCTCTTAAACAAAAATATTTTTTCATTATTTAAGTGGATATCATCTGATGATGTGTCATATACCACTACATCACATTAGGAGTATTTCCCTACAAAGCTCAAAACCCGACCTCAGATATGGATTTTATTTAATCATAATTTTTGAGCTTGAACTATGATCAACGTAACCAAATTTGTCCACTTAATATAAGTAAGATCATTCGATTTGTTAGTTAAACATAAGGGGAGGTGGAATGGGGAACTTGAGTTTTTATATTTTTTCCAAAATCGAAGTTAGATTTAAATTTTAGATATGTTTATTTTGTAGAGATAGGTTTTTCACATCATAAATTATCTATTTTCATATTTATCCTTGATTAATGATTGAATTTGTTAAAAGTTGGCCCCCAACCCATTAAGTGAAGGCCTAACCTAGTGGCGTTTAGTTATTGTTACTTTCTCGGTTCAATGAAATATACTCTCTATGTTTCGAGATAATTTGCACACTCCTTCCGATACGTGAAATAAGAAAAAGTTATTTTTTACTTTTTAGTTGACTTTTTCAAATGTGGAAATTGATGGTGAAGATTTTAAGGGTGAAGATTGTAAGAGAAATTTCATTTTTAAGTGTGTGAAAATTATCTTGGGACACCTCGAAAAGAAAAATTGTACAAATTATCTCGGAACGGAGGAAGTATTCAGTAACAATAATATACATCATCATTTAATCACAATTTCAATTCCCACTTTAATAATCAATCAATCATATTTTAACTAATTTTTACACATATTTCATCATACTTTTCAATTTAATAATATAAACACACATTTTTCAATTTAATAATAAAAACAAACTACAACTCAATTTATAAGCAACAACACAAAATACATATTTTTATACTCAACCTACTTGCTCGAACATATTTAGGTCAATAAATGGTAACTCAACACTCACAATCTTAAACAAACATAAAATGTATAATGTAAGGATATACGAGGAAAATAAAACCTAATCATTTTAACTAAAACTCGAGAGTGCTGGGTCAAATCTGGCTGAGTGAGTTTATGAGTGTGCTTTATTGAGATTTGATCCTATAAATCTACTGAGTCCAATTTTAAGCAATCAGACTCATTGTTTTTTTTTTTTTTTTTTTTTTTTTTTTAAGAAAGGATTTTGTTTACTGCGAAGGACCATTTAAAAGAAGTAAAATGGTAACCGTAAGTTGAGTGGCATTAAATATCTTGTTCTTTCCTGCGACATTTCCGTTTCCATTTGAACAACAAACAAAACCCCCCCTTCCCTTCTGTCAACAACAAAGGCAGGGGGTTCGTCAGCATCTACAGTTCTTCAAACACACGGAGCTTAATTTCTTCATAGTTATCATTAGCTACGCTAATTCAGGTACATAAATTGCTTTTCATGGATCCATTTCGAGTGTCAAACGCTTCTTTATGTGCTTATCACCAAACAGCCTTCTGAATGGTCTCTGTATTTCTGTGTGTTGTTTACTTGACCAAAAACAGTTTCCTTCTGTGGAAAATGTTAGAAGTTCAAGAGAAGTTTTGGTTTTTCCGTTCTTGATTGCACTACTTAGAAACGTACCCTGTTTCACATAATGAAACGCTTAGAAACATAGTTATACATATATGTGTATGTACATATACTTATGTATTTACGAGAAATTAAATTTTTTAGTGAGGAGAGAAAGAGAAGGCCAAGAGATCAGTAATGGAAGGAGATAATCAAGAAAAGCTGCTGACGGCTGAAAATAATGGGAGCAATGAAGAGAATCTGAGAAAAAAGTTATGGATTGAGAACAAGAAAATGTGGGTGATAGCCGGGCCTGCCATTTTCACCCGATTCTCGACTTTTGGTATTAATGTCATCAGCCAAGCATTTGTGGGCCATATTGGGCCTACGGAGCTTGCAGCCTATGCTCTGGTTATCACTCTCCTTACAAGATTTGCCAATGGATTACTGGTATCTTATTCTCTTCAAACTTTATATTGGCTTACAGTTTTCCTGAAGGCAACGAGATAGATTTTGATGCAGCGTGGATTCGGCGAGGGTGGGGAGAAACGAGTCTAACTCCACCTCAAAATCTGAGTTCTTGCTGCATCAGATTGGTATTATGATGCATCAATCTAATCCTTGAAGCCACGGATTGAGGTGGAGTTAGGTTCGCTTCTCTCGAGTCTGTGCCGTATCATATATCCATTTTGAGATGTTACTGGTTTAGAGGATAATTTCTTAGATTATTCAGTTGTGTACTTAAGCTCAATTGACATAACTATAATGATAGAATGTAAAGTATCTGTGATTAGTTGCAACATGAGCCTAATCATATGAACTTGAACTTTGGTTCGAATTGGCAGCTAGGAATGGCGAGTGGATTGGAAACACTATGTGGGCAAGCCTATGGAGCAAGGCAGTATCACATGCTGGGGGTGTATCTTCAAAGATCATGGATTGTTTTATTTGTGTCTGCAACTTTGCTCTTGCCGGTGTTTATATTCGCCACCCCAATCTTAAAAGCTTTAGGCCAGGACGAAATTATCGCGGAAGAGGCAGGGAAAATTTCTTTGTGGTTCATTCCGGTCATATACTCGTTTATCGTCTCATTTACCTGCCAAATGTACTTGCAAGCACAGAGCAAGAACATGATCATCTCATATTTGGCTGCGTTTTCATTGACGATCCACATTTTCCTATCGTGGCTGTTGACAGTGAAGTATAAGTATGGTGTAACCGGTGCAATGGTGTCTACTATTCTGGCATACTGGATTCCGAATATTGGCCAGCTCGTATTTATCTTTTCGGGAGGGTGTCCGGAAACATGGACAGGTTTTTCAACCTTAGCCTTCAAAGATTTATGGGCAGTAATCAAGCTTTCGTTGTCATCGGGTGCTATGCTTTGGTAAGGTTTACCTCATGTTGTCATCATTGATCATATGTTCCATATTATTTTGTACATGTTTTTGAATGTGGGGATCTGTTGTTAGATTCTCAAAGCTACATCTGGTTGCTCTAGTTCCTTGTATATATCTTCTCTAAGTTGCCAAGAAGACGATAGATAATCTGGTACCGCACATAGGATTTCATACCTAAAAGATATATGAACGTAGGTTTTGATATTGAGTTCCAGCAGATGTTTAAAACAAAATTTTCACCTTTTCTATGTTTTCTTTGGTGCAGTCTTGAACTTTGGTACAACGCCATACTGATTCTTTTGACTGGTAATTTAAAAAATGCGGAGGTTGCAGTTGATGCTCTTTCAATCTGGTACTAGTCATTCCCTTGTTAATTTCCTTATCCTAAGTTATCTACGACACCTGATATCCGTGCCTCCTTGCAGTCTTAATATCAACGGTTGGGAAATGATGATATCTCTTGGTTTCTTGGCTGCAGCAAGGTACTTAGTTTGTAGTTTTCTGTGATTTTCAGCATATAACTCGAAGACCAAATAACTGATCTTGTACTCCTTGTAGTGTTCGGGTCTCAAACGAGCTTGGAAAGGGGGACTCCAAAGCTGCAAAGTTCTCTATTCTAAATATTGCATTAACTTCATTGGCCTTAGGGCTTGTACTCTTCACGTTTTTCCTTTTCTTTCGCGGACGTCTAGCCTATATATTTACAAAGGATCATGATGTGGCTGACGAAGTTGCTCGCTTATCCCCTCTGCTTGCATTTTCCATTCTTATGAACAGCGTTCAACCAGTTCTTTCCGGTGAGAACTGTCAAACATCACTCAATAACGTGATCAAACAGACGTCAATTTTGTTGAAGAATGTTATTTTGGTGTGAACAGGAGTGGCGATTGGGGCTGGATGGCAGAGCATCGTAGTGTATGTAAACCTAGGATGCTACTACTTGATAGGAATCCCGTTTGGGGTTGTTCTTGGTTACGTCCTCAAGTTACAAGTTGAGGTGAGTTTCGATATCCCATCATCAGTGCATTGTCCTACAAGCTACTAGTGTATTCTTGTTTCGTGTTATGAAGCATTTATGTCATGCAGGGTGTTTGGACTGGAATGATAATCGGGACATTCGTTCAAACTATCATTCTTGTGATTATAACTAAGAGAACAGATTGGGATAAACAGGTACTACATTTTAGTCCTACAGTTTCTTACTTTTTCAACAACTTGGTAAGATTCTGATTAATTATCTGTGTCTGTAGGTTTCGATGGCTCGGACGAGGGTCAACAAGTGGTTTGTGGGAGATGAACCTAATGATCATTCAGGAGCTGCCTGATCATCAAAATCTTTCGTATTTTCAGGCGAATCTACGCATGATTTAGAACGATGTTTCAAGGTTTTGACAGATTGCTCAAAATAAAACTAAACGACTAGTTCTGGTTTAAAAAAAAAAAAAAAAGGAAAAACTTGTTCTGATTTCAACTGCTCTTCCATTGTTAAATCCAATATTTATGCATTTATATTAGTGCCATAAACTTGGCAGAAAGGCAAAAAATGGTTTAAGGAATGTAGGAATTGTAAATGGATAAAGTGACATGCTATTACTTTACATGAAACCACTTGATATGTCTTTTTACGGGAACGGATATGGTGCAGTTTTATAGTACAATGCATCAAAATTACTCCTTTACCCCTGTCTCAACACATCATTTTCCTTTCCTGATTTCCTTTTAATTATATGCTACTAATTTAAGTCTCTTCTTTCTTTTCTTCAGTTGAATAGCGCAATTTCTGTAGTTTGATCCTTACATTTTTTTTTTTTTTTTTTTTTTTGTGTGTTAATGTATTATTTAAGTTTAATACAACATATAATATTGTACGGATTTTGGATTCATTTCCCACCCCGTACATTTTAAATGACGAAAAATATGTCCATTTATTTTTTTGTTTAATCTCTTAATCTATTTTACCGAAAATTATTTACACAAAAAACACATCATTAAAACGTCTAGCAACATAAAATATACAATTCATCATTAAGAGAAAAAAAAAAAAAAAAATGAAGCCTGCAAATTCTTCCACTGCATTTCTATTTTCCACATTTATGTTCACTAATTTTATCTCTGAACTTTGAATCTACATGCTGAATCTTGGTGAACAGTACTAATATTTGCACTATACCAGAAAAGCAAGAAAAGCTGGAAAAAAGAGAGCATAACAAAGTATTGCCATTAGATAAAGCTCAGACTCTAAACTCCATCTATGATGACCAAATTATAAAAAATACTTCCTCCGTCCTACTCTAACTTTCCTACTTTCATTTTCGGTTTGTCCCAACTTAACTTTTCAGCCTATAAATGACAAATTTTCTCTCACAATCTCCACCTTTAAAAAAGTCAAAGATTCCACAAAATTTGTTTTTTCTTAACCTCCGTGCCCGGTCAAAATAGGAAAGTTAAGCCGGGACGGAGGGAGTACTTGGTTCAGGTCTTCAAGTATCACAATATATATATGTATATATTGTGATAGTAATATTCATATCCAAATAACTATACAATTCAGCTTATCTTCAAAATGGCTACACTACATTGCAACAACTTACAATGACAACACAATTCAACTTGTCTTCAAACTGAAGGGAAACTAATCAAGAACTCGGGGTTAAATATCTTCACTAATATTCATCGATTCAACAAAATATCTAGGATGATCAAGTGGTGTCTATATTAAAAAAGAATCAGAGTGAACTAATTATACTAAAAAATATTTTATTGAAAAAATGAAAAACTCGTACCATCAAGAGTTCGGTAAAACTGAATTGACTTCCAGTCGCTTGGAGGCTTGAATAAGGTACCAAAGGTAGGGGTGGTATACCGTACCGTACCGAAATTTTTTACTCATACCGTATACCATACCGAAAATTTCGGTATAGCAAAATTCATACCGATACCGTACCGAACAGTTCGGTATACCGAAATTCGGTATACCGAATTTTCGGTATGATATCGGTTCATACCGAAACCGTACCGAATTCTCGGTATACCGAAACATATGTACGGTAACGGTATTACCGATCATACCGGTTTACCGAAATTTTTGTATACCGAAAATACCGAAAAAAATTTATACCGAACTTACCGAACTTTATACCAAAATTAAAAAATATCACTGAAAATTTACCCTTACTAGTTTATTTATTTAAGAATAAAAAGGCTGTACAAAAAATCAAGTTGTGCATATTAATATGGACATCGGTATAAAAGAAAAAAGAAATGCTTACGTGCTCAAATTAACAAAACTAGCGCAAAACCAAAATGTTCAAGAGAACATAGTACATTACAACAAAAATACACCAACAAACAACGAAGCAAATTAGTGTTTGATTACATCAAAGAACAAGCAAACTACAATCAAATCATAACGCTTGATACAACAAAAGGTCAGAAACATAATTCCCACTCATTGCTTAGGAATCACCCTGTCAAACTAAATAAGGATTGAAATCCTTTTATAATAGCCAAGTTAAAGCTAGAGTTGCACTTCACATTCTTTGAAATTTTGACACCACATGTACCACATGCATAGCCTTGACACTTCAAAATGAAATATGCCCAGAATCTGCAAGAAAAATCATTCAATAAACTCAACTTTTTGAACAATTACTTAAAGGCTGAAATTGAGCTTTAAACAAACACTCATACTTTACAAATAAAGTATATTATCTATCAATCTAAATCCGTGAATCTTCCAATGACATGCTAGAATTTAGAGATCAATTAAATTGAATATAATCTCATATTTTCCCAACATTATTGCTGTGACAGAATGCTTATATAAAGACTTTTTCAAGCCATAAAAATAGACTAAAAACACTAACTTTATTCTACTTATAAATTTCAATAACTCAAGAGTGGTTTTGCTTGCTGAAATAGCACACTTACCTTTACACTATGGACAAATTGGAGGCCGGAGAAAATGTCTGAGAGCGATCTTGGACAGCATTAACAGCTGTAAAAACATTATTAATGATTAGAATATTTCATATAAGATTTAACATAAATAACTTTAATCTAAACTTAATTAAATTAAAAATTCTTACTCTTTTCAATTTCTTCAATTTCTTTATACAAGTCAAGGTCGTCATCGGTTGGATCCTTATAAAGGCTAAACTCCTCCGCTTTTAGCCAATCATTAGTGCACACTAATGCCTCTACCATTTTAGGACTCAAACTACTCCTAAAAGGATCCACAACTCTTTTGCCTAAACTAAAAGCGGACTCACTAGCTACCGTTGAACTTGGAATTGCAAAAACATCCTTGGCAATAATTGAAAGAACCGGATATCTAGTTTCACTTCCTCTCCACCACTCCAAAAGATTAAAGGACGGATTAGATCGTTTTTCAATTTCATCGGTTAGGTACTTATCCACTTCATTGGATATCTCTTGAAGTTGTTCTTCTTCATTTTGTGCATCCACTTCATTGAACAACTCATCCCAGAGACCACCACCATCACCACTAGTAGTACCCTCTCCACCATCACACTCCATTTGCACACTTTGTCTCTCAATATTCAATGTATCATTTATTCCCTTGTACTCCATCCACAAAGTTACCAAATTTTTCCTAACCTTATCAATGAACTCTTGGACCATTTCCGGAGTACCTCCCAATTTCTTGACGCTAACTTTAATCATCTGAAGCTTGTTTCTCGGATCCAAAACATTGGCAATAAACACCAACGGGTTCATGCTATTCCAATTTCCCCAATACTTGTCAAACTTTAACTTCATAGCACTTGCAACATTTTTAAGAATCGGATCTGAATCATCATTCTTCCTTTTCTCAATCTCAAGTTGTATAGCAATCATTGATGGATAAATTAATTGGGAGGTAGGAGTCTTTGATGCACTTAGTTCTAAAGTGGCATCATAGATCTTTTTCAGAAAGTGTACAAAAGCTTTTGCTTTCTCCCAATCCTCGTGAAGTGGAGGCCCTGTTCTTTCTTTACCCTTTTCATCCTTCTCACGAAAATAAGTCACAAAAGGCAACCATTCTTCGGACATCCTTTCAAAAACCCTTCTATATTTTAATGCAACATCAAGCATTTTGAAAGTTGCATTCCACCTAGTTTTGACATCCATAGGTACTGTTGACGTACTAGAAAATTTTGCTAGCACGGCAAACTCCCTAAACTTATTCAACCTAGAGGGGGAAGAATGAATAAAAACGACTGCATTCCTAATGGATTTAATAGAAGTATTAAGCTCCTTCAGACCATCCTTAACAATTAAGTTAAGTATATGACACGCACATCTCAAATGCAAATATTTTCCCTCAAACAACAATGTATTTTCACTTTTCATTCTTTTTTTCAAATAATCAATGGCAGTATCATTGGAGGAAGCATTATCAACTACTATCGAAAACACTTTTTCTATTCCCCATTCTCTTAGGCAAAACTCAACCATCTTCCCAATTTCTTCCCCCACGTGACTAGTGATTTTGGTGAAGTTTATGATTCTTTTATGCAATTTCCATTCACTATCCAAAAAATGAGCTGTGACAACCATGTAATTTATGTTTTGAATGGATGTCCAAGTATCGGTTGTGATACTTACCCTTTGACCACTAATCACACTTTTAATTTTAGTTTTCTCAACTAAGAATAAGTCATAAACCATACCTGCAACTTTTCTTCGATCTGGGATTCTGAACCTTGGTTGTAGTTCATGTAACATACCTTTCAATCCCTTCCCTTCCACGGCTCGAAACGACATCTCATCAATGATCACCCATTCTGTGACCTTTAGCTCACACCGTTTTTGATTAAAAGAATGAGGAACCATGGCACCTCCTTGCCCCATAGTCTCATTCGTCAGTACAGCCTGATTTTTATCACTCCCACTTGCTTGATATAACGGACTTCCCTTGCACCTCTTCTCTAAATGATTCTTTAACCCACTAGTACTCCCGCTCCCTGCTGGGATCTCGGTCTTGCAATATTTGCATATCCCTATTTGTTGCACGGACCCATTGTCCAAGATTCTAGACCCTTGGTCACAATGCATCCAATATTGACTTCGCTTCTTAAGGGGCTGTTTCGGAGCTACTGGAGGCTTTGTTGTCACAGTACTTCTTCCTCGTTTTCGACTTGTAGACCCATCATTTGCTTTAGTATCCATTGTATCCGGTGTTTCGGACGGACTAGGTAGTGAATGAGAAGATTCTGATTCCATTCTTATCCTGAAAACAAAGAAGAGTAGTTTAAGAAACATATCCACTTTATTTATAATTACTAATAATATATATAATCATTTCTTATTTCTAAATGATAAAAAATACATCAATTTATCAAATAATTTCACTCACGTTTAGGTGACATATATTGAGACTAGTGCATATTGAAACCAACAGTAGTACAATAGTAAGTGTAAATTTGATTAGAGTATACAAACAACTAAATTCAATGACTATAGAATTAACCATAGTGTGGTTTGTCTTGTTGTATTAATAATTGAATTTAGTACTTTACCGCAAAATCAATTTAAATCACTTTTCTAGAATCACTAATGTTAGCAAACACATCCTAAATAACAAACAAAACAAAATTGTGATATCCCAAAGTACAATTTTAAAAACTCAGTAATTTTGCAGCTAAAAGTGAGTAGAAAATTCATAGACAGGAATATGTTTAATCCAAAATTTTCGAAATACAATTGGGCAGAAAATTAACACTTTCAGTGCACAAAAGGAATAACAAAAATTGGCTCACAGGCCTTTTAATTCAGTAGCTCAAATGTTAATAAAGAAGTTCTGCATGCTAGAATCATGATTGTGCATTATACTTTACAGACATTGCTTCTATATATCTACATTTATTTATACTTAGTATCAGGAAAACATACTAATTTGAGCAAATGAACACAAATGATTAAGTTAAACTGAGTATGTTTGGATACAGACAAACAGTCCACTATCACTCATCACTCTTCCCACATGGCCCGACGGCCTAGTTTCTCAAATTGCAAGCAAAGTCTGACCCGACTAATCGTCTCAATCAACATGAACAACTACAGCTAGATCTATTCCGTAAATAATTCCTTTCTCAACCAAAGTTTCTATCGAGACCTTTCCATTACCTGTAAAATCAGTAAAAATAGAACACAAATTGGCACACAAGCCACAAAAATGCAGCAGTAAAAAATAAGTTCTTATACCTAGGGTTTGACGGTCTGAATGTCTGATCTCTGATGTGCCGGCGGGGAGGTTGCAGTGCGAAGGGCCAGAAGCGACACGACGGGATCGGCGACGGTGGCGGAGGCGCGAGCGGGTATTGACGGAGGAGAGGTTGTGTGTGGCTAGGGTTAAAAAAGGGTATCTGTTCTTGTTGTGAGTTGGAAGGGAAGATAAGTGATTTTGATTTCTAATAATTTTAAAAATCTAATATTAAGAATCTAAAAACAATTTTATTAATTCGGTATATGTATGGTATACCGAAAATTAATGTACCGAATATTTCGGTATATACTGATTTTACCGAAAAATCGGTATATACCGCTATACCGATTACTTCGGTATATACCGAAATACCGTACCGTACCGGAATACCGAAAACTAGATATTCCTATACCGATACCGTACCGAAAAAATTCGGCACGGTACCATACCGTACCGAAAATAACGGTATACCGAAAATTTCGGTTTTTTCGGTATTTTTCGGTATGGTATGTGCGGTATACCGATTTTTCGGTATTTTTCGCCACCCCTAACCAAAGGTGCTGAACAAGATACAAGCACTTCACTGTGAACTCTAGTATCCTATAATAATCGTAAAAAGTAATAATAAGCATTTATTATGATTTCTACATAATTAAAAAAAACATTTATAGTAATAAGTATATACCTTAAAATTGGAATTTGGTCTTCTCTGTCTTGATTGAAGCTCTGCCCAACTCTTTATTCGCCTTGACCTTTTTGTACCAGCTTTCTTCTTGAACCCCCTTGCTTGTGTCGAGGAAGTTCTAATTGATGAAGCTCTCACACCACCATCTTTATCTTGACTCCCTTCTGTCAAACGCATTTCCATGACTTGTTTATTTAGATCAATCGCAGCATCATACACCAAACTAAATGTTGATGGGTGAGCAAAAGCTTCAGGCCCTAGCCTTATTAGCATCACACACAACTTCCTACACCGTTCTGCACTTTGTAGTTTAGGATCTTCCTCAACTTCATTCCCCATGTAATCGTGCACAACACCACTTCTAGCTTCTCTTCTCCATCGCTTCAAGATATAATGTTCGGAAAGTTTTTTTACATCCATTACATCGTACACTTTCACAACATGACAACCAATGTTCTAAAAGTCGTTAGGCGCTAGTTAGGCGGTGGACTGGGGCCTAGCGACTAATCGGGATCTGGGCGGGACTAATCGGGACATAGACGTAGTTAGGCGGGGAGGAATCGGAAAATAAACGTAGGCGGTCAATGAGAGCCTAGCGCCTAGACGGGGATTAATCGGAGCTAATCGGGGATTTTTAGAACAGAGATGACAACACAAAAACCTAATTGTCTCAAATCTTCGACAGCTACACGAAATCATTTTGGTAGTGGGATCAAATGTCATTCTCCATTCTCTCTCATTCTCTTCTAATCCAACAACAATTCAATCAATGCTTCATTTTCGTTTTTAAACTTTATGTGAGCAGCTGCAGATAAAACGAACTCATTCTGAAATTTGTTAAAGGCAGCGGGGGTATAAATCTTAGAAAGTTGGCGTAGCATAGGTGAAGTCTCTAACTTCAATCTCGGTAACTTTTTGCGTGCATCAAATTCACACCTTAGTTCGTTGTATCGCTTGTCTTCGACCACTTGTTCAAAGTGGTTGAAAAATTGCAGTATGTCTTGGTCGGGCTTCATACAACTTTTGATATCATAATTGACACTCTCACTCAATTGTGTGCTCCTCATACCCAATGTGAAAGTATACTTCATATAACAAGCTGCCCATTTCTCCTTTATACTGTAATTGGATTGTAGCCATGTGTTCTCCTTAACATCATATCTTTCTAGCAAGATGTTCCATGACTCCTCAAACTGCAACTCATCCTCAATGCACATGCACCTCTTAAAATCAGCTAAAAAATGGGATCCATCCTTCATCAAGTTTCCCAGATGTTTGATGCCATTTTGCATCAAATGCCATGTGCATAGACCATGGAATGCGTCAGGCATCACCTTTTTTAATGCTTTGGCCATTGTTTGATCCTGATCAGTGAACACAGTGAGAGAGTTTTTTTGCTTGTGTGCCTCTTAGAAGGTTTCAAATAACCATTTAAATGACACTGCAGTCTCATAGTATTAGGGGTGGTACCGTACCGAATCGCCCATACCGTTACCGTACCGAAATTTTCGGTACGCCGAAAATTCATACCGTTACCATACCGAAAATTTCGGTATACCGAAATTCGACATATCGAAAATTCGGTATGATATCGGTAAATACCGATACCGTACCGAAAATTCGGTATACCGAATGTTATATCGGTATCGGTATATACCGATCCATACCGTTGATTTTGGTATACCGAAATTTCGGTATACCGAAAATTTACGGTATACCGTTAGAAATTTGGTATACCAAAATACCGAACTACCAAAATACCGAAAAATTTCGGTATACCGACATATACCGAAAATACCAAACTTTTTTCGGTATTTCGGTATATACCGAAATACCGAAGTTTTTAGATTATCATACCGTTACCGTACCAAAAATTTCCGGTACGGTATCATACCGTACCGAAAATTCGGTATACCGAAAATTTCAGTATTTTCGGTAATTTTTCGATACGGTACGGACGGTATTTCGGCATTTCGGTATTTTTCCCCACCCCTACATAGTATAAAAGGGCTGCACCAAAAATCACTGCTCCTCGATGATGAGAGAAGGGGATGAATGCAGGTCATGGAGCTTCCGATTGTTTTACAGAGTCAGGCTCGAAATAGTGAGTTTTTGGAGTAAGCTATATGACGTGGCACACTAACATTCGATGGACTTCAACAACAGGGATGAATCCAAATTCACAAACTTCACAAGGCAGCCAAATGCAGAGGAACCGTATCCGAGAAACATAGTGATAAATTTGATTTTGAAATTCCATATTCACCCTTTTCTTCTTTTAAAAGGTCCTAAATGAATGAATGATCAGAATGACATTTTATAAGATCTAACGACTGCAAATTAATGGTTGCATCAACGCAACCGTTGCATAAAAGTAGGATTCCTTTTTACTTTATCTTGAGTTTCAATTTTTTTACCAAAGTGTGATATGTATCACATGATGTTATTAATTTATAAGGATTACGTAATGAAAATAATATAATGGAAAATGAAACAAGTAGTGTAACTGTTAATCAGCATTAATGTTATACGATAATAATCTCCCATAGAAGACAACTACAATTTTGGTCCTGCAATTATACAAAGATATCTTCAAAATGGTTGTAAAAAAATTGAGTTACCTAAAAAGATTTCAAAAGTGTAAAATGATTTAATTTTGGGATTTTTGCAAAAAATATATTGTTCTTTAATTATTTATTTTATGTGCAGATAATAGGATTTATGGTAAAGGATTGCAAAAGATATGGGAAGATATGGAAGATTTGGAAGAAGATTATATTCTTATCCAGAGATTTGTTACTTGGAGATAAAGCTGTTAGTTACTAAACTCCGCTATTTATATGAGAGAGTATTTCATTCAGCAGGCATCGAATATGGATGAATGATTATATGAGTGAGAAGAGATATTCGATATTTGATTATTGAGAGCATAGTGTGTTCCGGTAGTGTTATAACATAGATAGTTGAGTCGAAGTATCTTCGGGAGAAGCTGCTTCAAGGCGGGCTCGGGAGAGTTCGTCCGACCTTTGGTGGTGTGCCGTGTCAGTGTCGAAAAAGTCGAGGGGAGTCGCAGAACGTTGTTGATAATAAAATAGATTAGATATAGAAGAGTTGAGTCTTCGTGTAAAACATAGCCTGTTCAGTAAATTTATCAATAACATCAAGTCCGACGGGACTAAGGAATTTAGTTCCCGTGTTTTAAATATTGTGGTGTGATTTGTTCTGTTTATTGTTTCGTATGTGAATGTTATAACATTCTGTGTAGTTCTCAGAATTTCAAAAAGCTCCCCAGTTATAAAAATAATTGTAAAGGTCTCCGGTAATAGAAACAGATTTTTATAAATTCTATTGGTGGAGTTATAAAAAATACTTTTAATAACTTAAGGACATTAACAAACATTTTTAATAGTTTTGACTCTTTTGCAAATATTTTTAATAATTAAAGACTTTCACATATATTTTTTAATAATTGAGAAATCTTTACAACAAATACTATAATTGAAGGACCTTTTAAAATATTTATGGAAAACCAAAAGACCTAAAAATGGGTTTTGCCTATATTGTTTCTTAAGAAAATATTTGAGTGAGAGGGCTATAGATCATGTTCATCTAGCGAACAAATCAAGTTCAAGCCTTGAGTTAGTAAAATATTTAAAAAAATTGGATTGAACAATTAACTTAATAACCCTGCATGACTCAAACCTATGACTCATGATCAATTTGAGTTAATAGTATACTAACACATTAATTTTTATGATTGAGCTTACGGATGTAAACGAGGCGAATCAAGTTGAATAGTACAAGAGTCAAGTTTGGCTCGTTTAATTTTTCAGTGTGTTCGAGTTCGGCTTGAACTTCTAAAATTATGTCAAGTTCGATTCGTTTTGTAATTATTAAGCTCGCGAATAGTTCGAGCTCGGTTCGACAAAAGCTCGATAACGTCATAAAATGAACATAGTTCGAGCTCAGTTCGGAAAAGTTCGATATAACATAGTTCAAGTTAGCGAAACATGTTGGTTCTTGTTGGCTTAGTGTTCGAATCAATTTAAACACAAGTATATATTTTTCTTAATTAATATATATACCGAGCTGGGCTGGCGAGCTCGGCTCGTGAGCTTGGGTTCGTGAACAAGCTTGCGAGCTTATGAACCAAATACCTGCAGGTTTGAATTCGAGTCGAAAATTTTACTGAGTTCGAAATTGAGCTCGAGTTCGATTCGTTTAGGCCGACAAACGATCTCGAACAAATACTTTTGAGTTAATTTCTGAATAGTTTACGAATAGCTTGGTTTGAATATTACATCCCTAATTGAGCTGCTATCTTCCAATAAGACTATCTCACGAGAGACTTCTTCGAAAGCCTAGAGAATTCTATATGTACCGATCTAGTATAAAAGTCCTCGTCTAACTCCGACTAAACCCCGTTTAGGCTCTACACTATCATAGACTGTCTACGTGTTCTCCGCCTTTTTTCCACTTTACCCCACCTAGCTCCCGGTTTTACCCCATCTAAACTCTTATTAGGCGCTAGACCCCAATGTGTCGTCCGACCAGCGCCTAACATCTTTTAAAACATTGTGGGTCGGTAATAAATTTGGATGGGAATGGAGTTTGCTGCCTCATTTCCTTCGGCAGAGTCTATTAGAATCCTTTATTTATTTAAAGAGAAACCACTTAATTAGATATGTAATATTTTCTCAATTAATTTGATGTTATAGATTTTTTAGAAAAAAATTAATTCTAAAATAGTGTAATACAGGGAAAAATTCATTTTTAGTCCTGTAAATTAGGCCTTGTCTGAAAAAAATTCTATATGGTAGAAAATTTCAATTTTTGTCCTGTATGTTTAAAAAATTGTCCAATTTAAGGACACTAACCATAGCCGACAACCGATTTGGACGGAATTAGACTAATAAATTTGGGGCTTTCGAGTGCTGATGCTTATATGTCAAGGATTTGTCTAGATGACATGCCACATCATTAAATTACTTTAGTAACTAGCCAAAAGTAAAAAAGAAAAAGTTAAACCCTAATTTCCGTATGAGATGTATTTCATTTTATATTCCTTTCTTTCTTCATCTTTCTCAAATTTATTCCGACCAAATTGGTAGTCGGCGATGGTCAGCGTCCTTAAATTGGGCAACTTTTGAAACATACAGGACTAAAATTGAAATTTTCTAACATACAAGATTTTTACTAGACAAAGTCTAATATACAAGACTAAAATGAAATTTTCCCTTGTAATATATACCGATAATTTCAAATCCCTAATTTAAGATTTCTTCTCTTTTCTTATCTGATTTTGTTTTGAATTTTTTTGAAGAGTTGTTTTACAATATTTGACTAGCTAGCCTAAATAACATAAATTTATTAAGGAATAAATACTTATTATATTAATGCATCTCATTTTTCATGATTTTACTCCTATGTACCCCTAAATTATAAAAGTTTATTCATTCATAAAATTCGTAGTTAAGTATTTATCCATTGTGAATTTTAAATTTTTATTATGAAATATTATTCCTTCATAAGCTCTTCTTTTATTTTTAGATGATTTTTCTGCAGAATACTGTAAAATATTAAATATGAGATTTTGTTACACTGAGTTTAGGTAGGAAAATGTGTTTTTTTTTTTTTTTTTTTTGGCAATATTTCAGTGAAGTATATTGGAAATGTGCAATTATTATTATTACTTTAAATTATTTAATAGCTTTTTATTTTATGAAAATTATTTAATTTATTTTTATTTCTAATCAAGATCCAATATAAAAACAGGAACTTGTGGTGGGTATTCAGATCTAATTCTAATAATTAACAATCGAACAATTGCTTATCTTAAATTATTTTATATAAATATATTTTCATACAAGTACGAAATTAAATACTAAGAAAAAAAATAATATTTTTTTATCTATTGTAAGTAAGAAAAAATAATTAAAATAAAAATAGATTATCCATGCAATTAGGATGTCCATAAAGTATTTTTAACACATTTAAGAGTGACAAGAAGCTAGAAAGCAGATATTTAAAGAACAACGAAAAGGAAAAAAATCTTTAGGCTTTTTATAAAGGATAGTATTCAAGAGGTGCAACATACAAAGTCAGGTGTGAAACAGGAGATTAGATCCCATAGCTCAATGCAACTGTACATGAGCTGTGAATGTATCCGTTGGTAACCTGTCTTGTGTCAACACGTGTCTAGGTCTAGAGAGTTCTAATATGTTGCTAGAGTTTCAAGACTAGGCTAACAAATTACTATATATGTAAACTCTTTGTATTATTGTCCAGTGAATTAAATGAAGCAGTAACAGTCCACCATGCAATTCACAACAATGCTTTCTCATTTACAGCTTTATATCTTTGTCTCATTTCTTTATATGGTATTAGAGCACAGCCTTTGAGCTGCTGCCTGATCTATCACCTTTCCGTCACCTTTTCTACCTTTTATGATGGCTGATAATACTTCTACAACTCATGAAACAACACAACCATCACACCTACCCCAAAACCAACTCATTCAACATCAAGCACAACTTATAACAACTAAGCTTGGTGAATCGAATTTTTTAGTCTGGAAATAGCACATCTTGGTAGTTGTTACCAAGGTGCCAGAAGAAATCACCACCTTCGAATCCAGCCAGCAACGTGATATGATAATCAGACAAGATCGGTTACTGGTTTCTTGGCTGCTTTCCTCGTTATCGGAAGATCTTTTGGTCACTACAGTGGGGTTGGAGACATCGAGGGACATCTGGGAGGCTCTAACATCTAGCTTCACCAGTCAATCCATTGCAAAGATCATGCAGTACAAGCTGCGGCTGCAAAATATTAAGAAAGCAAACATGGGAATGAGAGAATATTTGAACAAGATCAAGGCATGTTGTGATGATGCCTTGACTGCTGCCGGATAGAAAGTCTTAGATACAGACCATATTCTATACATCTTGGGTAGATTGGGTGCTGATTACAATCCCATAATGGTTTCTGTTTCTGCCAAGATAGGAGGATGTACGTTAAGAGAAGTGTACTCACTGTTACTCAGCTTTGAAAGTCTAATTGAAAGCCTAGAAGGACTTCAAATTAACTCTGATGGCTCCTTACCAACTGCTAATGTCGCCACCCAAGGACGGAGAGGAAACACACAATCCTGGAGAGGAAGAGGTTCACCTAACAGAGGTGGAAGAGCACCTGCTGGGAGAAATGCTGGAAGAAACTATTCTAGAGGAGGAGGATGTAGGTACACCAACTATAAAAAATGGTGTATCTACTGCAACTGAGATAATCACAACACATCGTAATGTTTCTACAAGGATAACCCCGATCATCCTTGTAATAGTGTTCAGGGACAGGAACAAGGCAGAGGAGGTTGAAATCCCACAACAAAAGTGGCATCGATGGCAAACAATGAGTATTTCGATGAACACGATTGGTATCCAGATTATGGAGCGACAAACCATCTCTCGTATGATTTCAACAACCTTAATATGGCCTCAGAGTACCAAGAAAATGATAAAGTACAAGTTGGAAATGGATCAAATTTGTCTATTTCTCACTTTGGTAATTCTATAGTAAGATCATCCTTTCCTAAACTTTCACATCCCTTTCTTCTAAAAAAATTGTTGCATGTCCCTCACATTACAAAAAATCTAATCATTGTATCTCAATTTGCAAAGGATAATTCTTCTTCTTTTTTTTTTTTTTATATATATATATATTTTATAATTTCATCTTCCTTTTGTTTGGTAATGGATCAGTCAACATGGGAAGTATTGCTCAAGGGGAGTGCCAAACATGGTCTCTACTCCTTTTCCTTAGCCAAGCAGAAAACAAGCCCCTCAAAACCATCTACTCAGATTTCAAGTTCTAAGAAGCCTTTTGCAGCTTGTGCTGCAGAGTTGAAGAATAAATCTGTCTTAAGCCTATGACACTCTAGATTAGGACATCCCTGTTTTGATGTAGTGCGAAAAATTCTTCAGTTATGTAATATTCCATTTCAGTCCAATGAAGAAGAAAATTTCTGCTCTACTTGTCCCTTATCAAAAATGCATAAATTACCTTTTCCTGTTTCACAAATTAATGGTTATGACACTCTTGAACTGATTCATACCGATTTATGGGGACCATCACCTATTAAATCTTTTCAAGGATTCAACTATTATGTAAGCTTCATTGATCACTCCACTAGATTCACATGGCTCTATCTCCTGAAACTTAAATCTGATACTGTCACAACTTTTTCTCACTTCAAAAATCTGGTTGAGAATCAGTTTAATAAGAAATAAAGGTAGTCCAAAGCGATGGTGGAATCGAATATAAATCCCTTCTCGAACTTTTTCTCAAATTCGGAATCATCCATGGACTCTCCTGCTCTTATACACCAGAATAGAATGACCTAGCTGAAAAGAAGCATATGCATATAATCAAGGTCGGGTTGTCACTCTTAGCTCACTCACAGGTACCTACCATACATTAGGACAATGCATTTTTTACTGTTGTTGACCTGATTAACAGGATCCTTTCTAAAGCCCTTCAATATAAAATCCATTTCGAACAACTCATCGGTGCCAAACCACTCTATACCGATTTCAAATTTTTTGGAGGTCAAGCTTTTTCCCTTTCGAGACCTTATAACAAACACAAGTTGGAATACCGGAGAGAAGCTGGAGTGTTTCTTGGTTACTCCTTTCAACACAAGGGTTATAAGATCCTACTTCCTAAGAAAGGAAAAATCATTGTCACTCGACAAGTTTTCTTTAATAAGTCTCTCTTCCCATACCAATGTTTGAAAATCATCTCATCCACTCCTCTCTCTTCTGCTTCACCAATTCCTCCAACAGGCTCTGATATTATTCTTTCAAATAATAATTCTACTCCACCTAGGTTCCACCAGAACAATTCTCTTCCTCCACTTTCTCTTCTCCTTTTGTACCATCATCACCACAAAATAGCTCACCTCATGATGATACTATTGTAGTTTTACCACAGGAGGACATACCTGATTCGAAGCACATTAACAATATTGCACTTGATCATTCTCTTAGTGATGCAGGTCATGAGCTCATTCCAAGGGGGCACCACATGGTTACGAAGTCCAAGGCTGGGATCTACAAACCGAAAACATATTAGATTGAGCTTAAGAAGTAGATTGAAGAGCCTAAAAGTTACATTCAAGCCTTGAAGAATACCAACTGGAAAAAGGCAATGGAGGAAGAAAATGTTGCACTTCTAAAGAATGGGACCTGGAAGCTTACCTCTTTACCGCCTGGAAGAGAGACGATCGGATGTAAATGGGTTTACAAACTGAAAAAGCATTCGGATGGGACACTGGCTAGGTACAAAGCCAGATTGGTTGAAGGATATAGTCAAGTTCCCGGATTCGATTTTTTTTACACCTTCAGCTCAGTTGTCAAACCCACAACCATTAGGTGCGTTCTTTCTATTGCTATTTCACAGAAATGGAGCATCAAGAAGCTAGATGTGGACAACGCCTTCCTTAATGGAGACATTGATGCTATCATATACATGCAACAGGCCCTCGACTTTGAAAGAGGTGATAATCTTGTTTGTAAACTTGAACGGTCAATCTATGGACTAAAATAGACAATCAGGTCTTGGAGTATGAAGTTTGGAAACACTCTCACTAATATTGGTTTTGTCCAATCCAAGGCAGACTCATCTTTATTTTATAGGCATAGAGGGGGCTCTACTACCTTTGTGTTGGCTTATGTGGATGATATCATAGTAACTGGAAGTAACAATGAAGAAATCCGGTGGTTTATTGATTGCTTGAGAAAGAATTTCTCTTTGAAGGATCTGGGAAATTTTAATTATTTCCTTGGAATGGAGGTAAACTACACTAATGAAGGTCTTCATCTTTCTCAAAAGAGATATATTCAAGGAATACTGGAGAAGGCTAATATGGTTGATGCTAAGGGCCTTTCTACTCCTATGGTTGCTAGTCCAAGATTATCAAAAGTCTAAGGCAATCCGATTATCAATGGAAAAGAGTACATATTAATTGTAGGAGCTTTGCTGTATGCTACACTAACCTGGCCTGACATTGCTTTTGGTGTCAACAAAGTTAGTCAATATATGCAGGCACCACTGGACACAAACTGGAAAGCGGTTAAGAGAATCTTGAGATATCTCAATGGAACCTTGGATTATGGATTGCACCTGCGAGCTTCTGATAGACTGCTTCTCACAACTTATTGTGACTCGGATTGGGCTGCTGATGACAGGAAATCTGTGTCTGGTTATTGTGTTTTCTTGGGAAAAGTTTGATCTCTTGGAGCTCCAAGAAGCAGCCCATTGTATCCAGATCTTTAACTGAAGCCGAATATAGAAGCTTGGCTAATGTTGTGTGTGAAGTAGTTTGGATCAGAAATTTGTTATCAGAATTGCGATTAACTCTAGCTGCAACAACACCTATTTGGATTGATAGTTCCAGGGCAGTGTCACTTTCATCCAACCCTTTCTTTCATTCCAAAAGAAAGAATATTGAATTAGACTTTCATTTTATCCGAGATAAAGTTAAGGACAAGATCATCAGTGTGCATCACATTCCCTCCGTTGATCAGATTGCGGATGGACTAACTAAACCTTTGAGTGGGCAATTCTTCAGCTGGATAAGGAACATGATGACTGTTGTTCCCAAATCCAGCCTTGAATTGAGGGGGCATATGAATGATAGTATTCAAGAGGCGCAACATACAAAGTCAGGTGTGAAATAGGAGATTGGATCCTACAGCTCAATGCAACAGTAAATGAGCTGTGAATGAATCTGTTGGTGACCTACCTTGTGTCAACACGTGTCTAGGTCTAGAGAGTTCTCATATGTTGCTAGGGTTTCAAGACTAGGCTAACAGATTACTATATATGTAAACTCTTTGTATTGTTGTCCAGTGAATTAAATGAAGCAGTAACAGTCCTCCATGCAATTCACAACAACACTTTCTCATTTATAGCTTTATATCTTTGTCTCATTTCTTTATACTTTCTCGTTCCTTACGTGGGTGCATGTGGTCACCTGACATTTTGTTTTTCTTTATAAAAAAGTACAATTATTACCTCATAAATTTGAAAATTGAAAAATGGATATATTTAACTATTTTGAATAGTTGTGATGTCAAATTAGAAAAATTAACTATATTACAATTAACACTAATATTATGACTCACAAAAAAATAATAAATAAATATATAAGTAACTTATTCAATTATTTACTAGAAAAAAAAAAGATAATTTAACAGTCCGTAATTTCTTTTTGTCCGTACCATATACTAGTTAGAACTATAGAATAAACCTTTTCTCATATAATTTAAATAGAAAGAAGTCCTTTTTCTTAGGCAAGAAATCTTGGTCAGCCCAGGTGTGCTACTAGCTAATATATTAATGCAATCGTTTAAAATGATGTACACAATATAAAAATAAGTGTTAGTTTTATAACCTCGAATTACAAGTTGAGAGCTACAAGGAGAAGCACATACCACTACAGAATACATTTTGTGATCACCTGAAAATCCATACAAATGATCCCAATCAAGTTTTTTGTTTTCAGCTTTGTAAGATTGTAGATGATGTTGACACTCCACCTTTAACATAAACACATGATGACATCACACATAATCACGGGAGGAAAGTTCTATGCTACATTTATTAGGTAGTGTCTGCACTTCATCGTATGTGTGCCATGTGGAACACTACTTAGAATTAGTGGCCTATCTTTTTTTTTCATTTTTATTAATTATCTACATTATACACATATGTTATTTAATATATGTGGCTAAAATTTGTAATGAAAACGAATTTTACATTTTTATATCCCAAGTCCAGGCCAGAAAAATCAAAATTCCAACTAAGCAAGCTAGACTAGGGTCAACACCATTTTCCAACCCATCCTTCCAGGTTGGGAGAACATTTTCTATAGGTGTAATCTTTTGACAATTTTTACACCAAACCTAGCTAATGCTACTTTTCTTCAAATTACTTATCTTAATCCACTTGCACCTACATAATTCACAAATTTTATCTCATGACATATATATTTTAAATTTTATTTCATCTCATTAACTTTTATGTATCTATATTTAGGTACATTTTTAATAAGGAAATGATGTGTACTACTTATTTTAAAAATATCAGATAAAATATACTGTAGCATGAAGGATCTCATGTGAGATTTTATTCCTCCATTCTTTAATTACAAATTAATTTCTGAAATAAAATATCACAATTTTTTCCTCCATTCTTTAATTACAAATCAATTTCTGACATTAGATTAATTAATTAGCACATGCAAAAGGCATATACTAAAACCTCGTTGACTTAAGGACTCAGAACCCCACTGCCATTTTTATTTCCATAATCACCAAACTGATAACATTAATTCATCATTACACAATCTTCAAATTTTCTTGATTCCAAACGTTAACCCTTTTGATTCAAATGACTCCTACATTGTCACACAACAAATCTTGTGCAAGCAATCTATGCAAACTCCTCCTAGTCTTAGGCCTACTTACATATTCTCTCTTCATATTCTTCCCTACTCGTTCTTCCCAATTCTTTTCTTCCTCCAGCAACTCTCCGACCGATCTAACCCACCTCGTTTTCGGCCTTGTCGGCTCCGAACAAGCATGGCATCACCGCAAACCCTACATCGAATCATGGTGGAGACCAAACACAACGCGGGGAATCCTCTATTTAGACAAGCCCCCGACACGTGACCTCCTACCTTGGTCCACTGCCTCACCGCCACACAAAGTTTCCGATGATCTAACCGAGCTCTTGAACGCCACGAATGCGCTTGCGCCCATCATGATCAGAATGGTTCACGCAATAATGGAGGTGGTGAGAGATGTAGACAACACTAATAATAATCTTAGATGGCTGGTAATGGGAGACGACGATTCGGTTTTTTTCGTGGACAATATAGTTGATGTACTGTCGCGGTATGATCATAGGAAGTACTATTATCTTGGCGGGCAATCGGAGTTTATAATGTCGAATTATTGGTACTCATTTAATCAAGGATTTGGAGGGGCTGGATTTATGATGAGCTACCCTCTGGCAAAAGCTGTTGCAGATGATATGGAGAATTGTCTGACGAGAAATTCACAGTTGAAATCTGCTGATCTGATTACAATGGTGTGTGTTGCTGATCTTGGAGTCAACTTGTCTCCACAAAAGGGAATTCATCAGGTAAATTTACTCTTCTTATAACTTATTATATATGGATATGGATGGAGATAATTGTTAAGCACTTAAGCTACTTTATTAGGTTGGTCTAGTACCGATCCTCTATCCCAACTAGTCACAAAAAAATTACATTGTTTTTATTCGACTTTCAACTTTGACTACTTATTGATTTTTAAAACAACATAGTTTTATAAATAGACACGGCTAAAAAGAGCCAAAGTGAGCTCTTAACATGAGCTGCTTGTAATTTTATTATCATACAATTCTGAATTCTCAATTAAATATATACTTTAAAAAATTTAATATTTGTGATTCAATGTTCCTAAGTTTTGAGGAAATTGAGAATTTAGTTGGAATTGGAGACATGTATTGCATATTTGCATTCCTTTCGTAGTCCGGCATTTTTTTTAATGATGAGATGGATTTATTAAAATATTAGGAGATTAAGGCGTGCACGGGACGGGATTGACGTTTGGTTGGAAAATGGGACGACGTGGGATATATAATTAAAATAGTAGGGGTACTTGACGAGACTACTTTTTATTCGAGGAAGAACCTTTCTTTCAACTTTCTACATAAAATAATCATTTTTTTTCAGGAAGGATATTTCTTTCAACTTTCTTAATAAAAAATGATAAATAAATAATCTTTTCATCTCTAAATTCTAGTCACTGGGACAAAAATTAACAACTTTTCAAATCAACAAATAAATCTAACATTAATACTAAAGGAGGGTGCAAGAAAGTAAGGGAAAATATGATCTTCTAAATTCTATTATTTTTTCTTTATTTATTCGTATTATATATTAAAAGAGAACTCTTAAATATGGGAAGACATATGTCTCACCAACCTTGTGTAGTTCTCCTCCAATTAATTTTGCTTCATTTTCTTTTATTTTTTCCCTTCAAGATTTCAATGTCTTATAATTTTTTCGTCTAAACTCGGTTTTCATAAGAAATATATCAAATTATTTACTTCCTCCGTCCTGGCCTAATTGGCCAACCTTGGTCGGGCACAGCGACTAAGAAAAAACAGATTTTGTGGAATCTTTGACTTTTTCAAAGGTGGAGATTAAGAGTAGAAATTTTGAGGGTGGAGATTGTGAGAGAATTTGTCATTTATGGGCTAGGACAATTAAGTTGAGACAAATAAATATG
The DNA here is from genome assembly GCA_958295605.1 of Ajuga chamaepitys. Classification (NCBI taxonomy): domain Eukaryota; kingdom Viridiplantae; phylum Streptophyta; class Magnoliopsida; order Lamiales; family Lamiaceae; genus Ajuga; species Ajuga chamaepitys. The sequence continues at coordinate 6,065,722 of OY282504.1, forward strand.
GCAAGTTGGCCAATTAGGCAGGGACGGAGGGAGTATCTTTTAAGGATCTTCAATTTTACATCCATAATGCATATATTATAATTAAAATATTGATGTTAAAGTGTAAAATATCATTTTAGGATGATAATGATATATTTTGATTTCTAAACATTTTTTATATAAAATTAAAATGTGCTATAATTCCAAAAATGATATTTTTTTAACGGATTAAATTTTTTTAGAAGATTAAAACTATTTACTTTAATTTTACCTTTTTTATCTTAATAATTTTTGGATAGTTTAAATTATTTGGTTTAAAAAAATCATAAAAAAAAAATACAAATTTGTTAGGTTTACACTTTACAATAGAAAAAAGCTTACTTATATTTGCTAAAGTGATTTTTGAATGAATTAATTTGCTTATTATTATTTTTTCTATTTTGTGAATGAAAAATGATTTTACCTACAAAAATAATAAGTCAATTATTTTTTATTTGAATATCAAATGATAATACAGTGTATCGCTCATATACTTAAATAACTAATATGTTTGTGGCTTCTTATATTAATACTATGTTATTTAATATATGCGGCTTTTAAAAGATAATTTGTAAAATATTTTGACATTGTTTTGTCCTTATATGCATATGTAATGATTACAACCTGTGCAATGCACTACTAAAATAATAGGGAGAAAAATGAATCAAAATTTAAGTTTGTATTTAAAATTTTACTTAAAATATTCAGCATCATCAGATTATGCATGAAAACTTTTGAATCAAGAAAAATTATGAAAATATAATCGATAGTTTCAGTTTATGATAAAGAAAGATATAGAAGTAAAAATATAAAAAATGAATAGTAAGAATTCATGAAAATTTAACAAGTAGTGACATTCTCAATTTGTGATAATGGAAGGTATTAGATATATACAAAAACCACATGTAGAAAATTACATGCTATAAGGAGCAAGAAAGATAATTGGACAAAAAAATATCAACTCTTGATTTTATATTCTCAAATAATATAGAGGCTTATTATTATTATTATTATTATTATTATTATTATTATTATTATTATTATTATTATTATTATTATTATTATTATAGAAAAAATATCCATCTTATGCATCGCACGTGTGGACATTTAATCTTATATAATTTATTGCTATTATCTTAGTTTTTCTCCTCCAAAAAATCTTTCTATACCTATAATTTCTATGAATTAAAGTAATGATAAAATAAGAAATTTGGGGCAACAAATATTATGTGTCACGCAAGTGAATCACCATACTTTTGAAAAATAATTTATTATCTAAATTAATTTTTTAAATTATCTAATAATAATTATTTTTGTAAATTTATAGTTACCCATTGTTCATCAATCAAGTATTTTATGATATAATTTATTATTTATGTAAAAGAATTTTAGAAAGTTAGTAAAATTATTTATAACTAAATTCAGTATAAGTATATACCAATTAAATATTTATAAATTTGAGTTTTAGTTTCTTTAATTTTTATTATGTTTGACTATAATTTTATGAAATAATTTTTATAATACATTATCAAATCTATTAATTTTGAATTAAAAATAAATTCTGAATTACATAGAGCTATATTAATAGAAGAAATCAAATTCATATTAAACCTCATTATTTTGATACTATTTACTTTAACATTGTTGTATACACTTGTTTTCCCTGCGTTTAGTTTAGTTTAGTTTAGTTTAGTTTAGTTTAATTTAGTCCCCCAATTTCCTTATCCTATCCATATAGATTAATATGCTTGCACAAAACCCAAAAAAAAACTTCCACTTATTCGATAATATAACAAAGTTTTTTTTCTTTATCACTTCCAAACTCAACGGAACTGAAAATCGTAATTATTTTCATATGAATAACAGATCTATTAAAGATTTTTATTGCAATTTAGTATAGTATTTTTTCGAACTTGTTATTCGAAAATTTCATACACATAGGAATACTTGGTTTGGGATGTAGTGGCATGTGTCACGTCTGATGGGGCACATCCACGGACGGGACATCCAAAAAGGTATTTTAGTTTAAGAGTATAGTAGAGTAGGATGCGTATTGGAATTTGTAAAAGGTGTATTGGAAATTGTAAAAGGTATGTTGAAAATTGTAAAAGGTGGTGTAGACAATAGGGAGGGGATGTGGAGGGATGGACCATCCTACGCAAAGTAAAATACGTGAGGATGATCCATGCCACATCCGAATTGGGACATCCCAAAACAAATATCCCCATAGTCTTGTAAACACACATGCACATACATTTTTAAACATAAGGTTAATCACATTTACTGTTTGTACTCCATTAGTTTTGCAAAATATTTTCATTTATAGTCTTTATAACCTAGATTACATATTCTTTTGTACTTTTCTACATAATTAATTATATCAATGAAATATTTTGTTTGTATTCTTTTATCTACATAACATATGATATTTTAATATGTATTTTCCCTTGATACTTTATCTCTTAATTAATATTTAACAATAGTCACACGTTCTCATTCGTGAATGATAAAGTGTCTAGTTGTAAGTTTAAAAGACACGATTTAATGCCAAGAGTCCCATAATAAAACTGTACAATTCATAGAGTTTGAAGTAAGTGTAATTACCCTAAACCAAACTTCTAACATTGCTGGTAAGTAATTCATCATCACTATATATAATTAGTGATGTAAAAGGCGGCCTAGGTGCTTCCAACCCGCCTCCGATTATGCCCAAATCGGCTTCTTAGGCGTTTTCGGTATTAGGCGCCGGCTAAGCGGGTTAGGTGGTCTTTTTTTTTTTTTTTTTTTTTAATTAAAGACATCATCTTTTTTTGAATTTGAGATATTTGATTAAATGAAAAAGATAAAACTTAAAAGTTAAAACCCTCACTATCTTTATTCCAATGATAGAAAAATGAAATAAAAGTTAAAATCTCTCTCCTCACAATTCATGTTCCTCCGTCACCCCAATTTTCATTCAATCTTTCATAATAAATTAACTATATGTGTAGTGAAGTTTGGTCCACTATAAGTATAAATCTTAAAAGTCAATTTTATGGTTAAAAAATGTAGGAATCCTTTAGGCACCGCCTAGAAACTAGGCAACCCCAAATCACCCCGCCTCCACTTATCACCTTCTGCAACCATGCATATAATATTATTTTAAGAAAGACTGAATATATAAGTAAGACTTGTTAAAATTATTTGTCACCCCCTTTCCTCCCAACTCAACCCTTCCCCACGCCTCGCACCTACATTTGCTTTGAAGAATAATTTAAAATATGTATCTAAATTTATTTTATTCTTATTTAAAATATTTTGTCAAGCTTTATAGTCGAGTAATTTCCCTTTTTCACAGAAGTATATTATTGGATGAATTAATCTGAAATAAAGGAAAATGTTATCATGGATTAATCTAGTCCCACAAAATAGAAGGTTTTCAAAATAACATTAAAAAATTCAATTCAAATACAATTAAAATTTTGTAAGAAATGTGACATATTTAATTTGGATTAAAATGGTGCTTCAGGGGCTTATTACTCTCATCAACTTCCCGCTAAATATTTATCGTAAATCAGGTTATGTCAATCTTAAATCAAACTTCATACCTCAACTTTGTGGGGAAGAAAAAAAAAAACCTTGATATAACCTTACCCTAGAAAAAAATGTAGCTGATGAAAACTTAAATAACGTAATATTAGGTGAGAGAATAAATCTATATGAAAAAAAAACTTTATCTGGCCAAATTAGCATATTAGTTAACAATATAATAATCATTAAATAGGGATAAAATAGACTGTTAACCTTAGAAAAAGAAATATACATGAATTATATTTTGATATTCTATTTAAAAGGGACAAAATAAATTAAACGAAAATTGACTGAAACTTGAAGCACATGCATATTAATTCATTTTAATTAATATATAATAATTCATTAAGTAGGAACAAAATGGCCAATTTAATTAATTATGGTACTATTCATCAAACAATTAAAAAAATAAGCCTAACTTTTGGAGGTTTAAAAACCTAAGTGAAGTCGCCTGTCGCACAGGCGACTTTAAAGAAAATGTCAGGTTACTATTCATAGTCGCCCCTGCCAGGGGCGACATCATTTAATTTTTTTTTTTGAATTGAATAAAAGCGCCTCTAGGAGAGGCGACATTAGTTAGTTTTTTTTTTTTTTTTTTTTTTTCCTTAATAATGATTTTATGTAAATAGTTAGTAATAATAATAATAAACACCGAACAATTAGGGGTGTGCACGGTACGGTGTGGATCGAATTTTAAAAATATTCAGATTCATACTAAACTTCGATTATTTAAAAAGTGAATATTCATTACAGATTCGAAAACCAGGACGGTACGGTACGGTTATTTATTTTTTTTGGGAAAGTTCGGTTCAGAATTTCGGATATTTCGGAACGGTCCAATTCCGTTCAATTCATAACTTTGTTGGACCGAACAGAATTGAACCGTTCAGAAAGATCCGAAATTCTGAACCGAACTGTCCCGAAAAAAATAAATAACCGTACCGTACCGTCCTTATTTTTTGGATCTTTAATGGATATTCACTTTTTAAATAATCGAAATTTGGTATGAATCTGAATATTTTTAAATATTCGATCCACACCGTACCGTGCACACACCTAATTGTTTCGATGTCTACTATTGCTACTATTATTATTATTATTATTATTATTATTATTATTATTATTATTATTATTATTATTATTATTATTATTATTATTATTATTATTATTATTATTATTATTATTATTATTATTATTAACTATTTACATAAAATCATTATTAAAAAAAAACAAAAAAAAAAAAAAAAGAAAAAACCTAACCAATGTCGCCTCTCCTAGAGGTGCTTTTTGCTTTTATTCAATTAAAAAAAAATTAAATGATGTCGCCCCTGGCAGGGGCGACTATGAATAGTAACCTGACATTTTTTTAAAGTCGCCTGTGCGACAGGCGACTTCACTTAGGTTTTTAAACATCCAAAAATTACGCTTATTTTTTTAATTGTTTGATGAATAGTACCATAATTAATTAAATTTGCCGAACAAAATAGACATTCCTGAGAAACAACGAAATATACAATAATTACCCTTTGATAAAACGACCAAAATATGGTAAACTAAAATATTACCTTAGTGTAAAGATTTGTTGAAATATATCATAGGTAATATTGGAAAGAAGGTTATTCTTTTTCGCCAAAATGACTTTGGAAAAAAACATTTCTTCTAAAATAACTATAAATAGGAACATATGGGCTAAAAACTTTTTTGGTCCCGTAACTTTCGGCTTGTGCTATTTTGGTCCCAGAAAAAATTATGAATTCAATTTAGTCCCACAACTCTTGAATTGGATCCCTTTTGGTCCTAATTTGGCCAGCGTTGACTAATTTCGCCGGAAAACAACACGTGTGCGTCACGTGCTAAAAAATTCCGGTCGCTTTTTTCCGGCGAAATTAGTTACCGCCGGTCAAATTAGGACCAAAATGGATCCAATTCAAGAGTTGTGGGACTAAATTGAATTCATAACTTTTTTTGAGACCAAAATAACACAAGTCAAAAGCTACGAGATCAAAAAAATTTTTAGCTCGAACATATTGCATAAATTAATTGGTCACTAAAATATCACTCTTTTGCCTTATGCAGATTGATTTGAATGGTGACATCTCTGGATTCTTATCCTCTCACCCAAAGTCTCCTTTAATGTCCCTCCACCATTTCGACTCGGTGGAGCCAATATTTCCCAATATGGATCGTTTTGAGTCCACGCGCCACCTCATGGCGGCAGCGGCTGCGGACCAGTCCCGAATGTTGCAACAGACAATCTGCCACTACAGGCAAACCAACTGGTCATTCTCCATTTCATGGGGCTACTCTGTACACATATACGAAAAAATTATGCCGCGAAATCACTTGCAGAAGCCCATAGAAACATTCAAACCTTGGAACGGATATAAAAGAGAGTCGCCGCTTTACATGTTCAACACGAGGTTGCCATCTAATGATTCATGTGAAGCCCCACATGTTTTCTTTTTTAAGAAAGTAAGAAAGGGTTCTGCCGAAATCATTACGACGTATAATCGGGCGGCGGCGCGTGGGTTGCCGCCCTGTTCGTCCAGCAGTGGTGCGGATTTTGTCTCTGAGATTCGTGTATACTCCTCTGGAGCAAGGCGAGAAGAGGTATTCATAAGCAAGCGGTATTATAATATATATGCATATACAATATAATGACAGGTGGCAACATCGACTGGCCCGATTGGTGCTAACTGACAAGCTGAACTGGGTAAAAAAAACACTCGAATTATCACCTCTACTTACATAATAAGGTCACACCTTAATAATATGTTATTACTTAATTGTCTTAGTTCTATGACATATGTTGAAACCATTTTAAAAAAAACATGACATATGTTCGAAAGTTGATAATATAACAAACCTCATAAGCTTTAAGAAAAATATTGTGTGCTTTTGAGTTACATTGTCCAATAGAACAATTTTAGAAGTTTTGAGATACTATTATATCTCAACCCCCATGAGAATCGAGCTTTTCCAACACTTTTCAACGATCATAAATTTTGGAATATCTTGAGTAGCTTTGAGATATACACTAGTAATATGAAAGCTCATAAACTAGGAGATATACTAATTTGGAGAAGTGGGTGAAAAAGTATATTGACTAAGACATTAGTATAAAACATTCCTTATTAAAACGTAAATGTATTTTTAACCATCACTTCTTAAAATAAAGTATTGGGTTTTCTTGTTTGTTCCTATCCTACCTAATTAAGGAGTCTTACATTTATCTTTTACTTTTCAGATGGATCGATGCGAATGTTGCGACTTCATTGGTGTCAAAGGCGGCAAGGCTGAGCTTAGATTTAGAGAATGTATGATTAATGAAGTTATTGCATAACCGTGTGAATTTTTTTTTTCTTTGATTTTTTAGGAGATGTGAAAAATAATGTGGTATCGAATTTTCATATGCCTCCTTGTATATTAGTTTTTTCTTTCTCTTTTATTCTTTTGGGATTCGAGAGAGTAACTGATCTTGATCTTATAGTACCCTAACATATTTTTGTACCTTCCTGTCATATAAAGTGTAAAAACAACATGCCATTTTCCTCTTGGGTTTTAGTGTTGATTGTTTTTCAATATTAATTTTCAAGTATAGTTGAGTTTAACATTACATGATTTTTCAATTTTCTAAGAAAACTGTAAAACCTCATCTTTTACGTGTCATTTTAGAGTTGATGAAATGCTTTAAAATAATTATTTTAAGGTTTTTCTGCACTTTTTTTTTTTTTCCTGAGATTGTCCTTGTTACAATTGTTTTTTAATATATATATTTTTTTTATCTCACTATATGGAATAAGAGGTAAAAAAGATAGAGAATATATTTGTAAGGAAAAAAGAGAAAAATTAATTGCGGAGATTTTTATATTATATGATTCTTAATTTTCTTATTCATATCTAAACAACGAATAAAAAAATGGAGGTAGTATACTGTAGGCATGCTAGAAAAGCAAAAAAGCTAGGTAGCATATTCTAACCTGAGATAATGAGGAGAGAAAAGACAGATTGAGTATTGAAGGTGAGACCATAGATGATTGAGTAGAAATGCTATTATGGACAAATGCAGTGCTAATAATTCTCATGCTATAAGAACCTTGAATATTCTGGCACAACTCCAGCCCTGAAGGATGAGGTGTAGGTCTCATAAATTCACAATTTTTTCTCTTGTCATTGCTTTCAAATTCCATAATTAACATGTTTAAATTTCAACCAAGAAAAAAAATCATTATGAGCACAAGCATCTAATATCTAAATATTAATATGAGAAAAAATTGCAAAATCTAAATATTTTCCCGTTCTTGCTCTCTTCCTCTCCCCTATATATGTATATATAAATACGTGTCTACGTATGTGTTTGTCAGTGTGGGTGTATTTTTGGGAATTAGCGGATTCAATACAGCATATAGAAGAACCACAATATATTTATACAACACAATATAATCAAAATTTACAACATATTTATTGAAAGAGCTAGAAGACTGAACACTTTCTAAAAAGTAGAAAGTGGGAAAAAATAATGGCCGGCGGCATCAACAGAGAACAAGAATGCTTTATTGTACAAGAAAAAAAAGGACCTTCAAAATAGAGGGGCTAGAGGTAAGGAAATGTGAAAAGTCGTGATTAAATGAAACCCTAATATTATTTATGTGATATTTAAAATATATATATATATATATATATATATATAATATGTATTATATATTATCTACATAAAATATATGTACAAGGGCTTTCAAGACCTTCTCTACCCTAACTCGACCTAAACCATATTAAGCGCACACGAGTGCCAAGTAGGACCAGGTTAAAAATCTTGAAGCTATAAGGACCTATAAATTAAGGTCTAACCCTTGTATTTTTTGAATTAGGCCAGGAGTGATCCTTAGCGTCGGACTTGTTTATATATCTCTATAGTTGAGAGTGATATTCATAAATCCGATGTTGAGTTAGGGCACAATGGCGCTAAGAGCCTGCGAGGTTCACAAATAAAATGAATATTTGAGTTAGGGCAATCATTTAATTTAACTAATCTTTTCCAATTATATACTCCCTCCGTCCCGAGATAATTTGCACACTTTTCTTTTCGGAGTGTCCCGAGATCATTTGCACACCCCCGAAAAGGAAAATATTTTTTACCTTATTATCCTAGTAACTCAAACCTATTTATAAAATGCCATTGATTATCCTAATTAATCCTAACCTAATTAAACACTAAATTCAGCTAAACTAACTTACCCCACCCAGCCCAAATTGTAAAAGACCCAGCCCACAACACACTCTAACCCTAACTCCAAATCTAGAAGACTCTCTCTCTCGTCTCTTACTTTCCCCTGCCGCTGTTCATACTGTTCTTCACAAACCTAATTCCGATCTTCATCTCTTACCTTCTCTTTAATCTAACCTCCGATGTTGCCTCGGTGGAGATCCTTCAAAAATAGTTTTGATATCTCATAGAAAGGCAGAAGAACAATTATTAATTTTCTTCTTTCTACATGTCATTCTCGCATTATTCGAGCAAATTACACAGTGTTTTCTTAGAGCTGTGGTGTGGGGCATATGAAACATTTATATAGGAAGTATATATAGTAGGTTTGGACAGCCAACTTCATTCCTCATATATATGCTTGATGATGTGATGATCTTAAGAATTTTTGTTGCTTATTATTTTTTTATTTCTTTTGTGATTTGTTGTTTGAATATTGCTAATTTATGCTCACGCCTTCATGATCAACTTGAGGCATATTAGTCTCTAACCTATATTGCTCTCATTTTATATAAAATGATTAAGAAAATCGTAACAAATGTTCATAGAGTTCTACACTATTTCAATTCTTTAGTAATCGTTATAATTGTGCATCTTTTATATTCTTAGAATAAGGAAGTAAAATTAGTGTAAGTATTTTTGACCAATAATCATGAAAAATTGAATGTGTTTTTAAATGTCATAAGGATGGCATGAGTAGTAAAATATTGTATGTGTATCAATGGTAACAATAATTTTTCACATGCGTATTTGGATTCACTAAATGCTACATCTAGAAGAGTGCACTATGTGTATCATTTAATTTTATTTTGCACAATCACACACGTCATACATAGGTATGTGTCGATCAATTGTAGATGTACAAGGTGTCCTCTCCAAGCGTAACATCAGCACCATCGCATCTTTGATTACTTAACTAAACTTAATTTTAGAAAACAAACTTTTTTAGGTTATAAAGTACTTAAATTCTTTTATAACGTAACAAAAATATTCATATATATACATGTGCGGAGCACTTACTAGTTTTTTCTATAATGCGTACATTGTATGAAAAGATCGTCCAAGGAGCTCGTTTTGGAACCCCGAGGGAGGTCCAAATTGTGTTATGATTTGAAGCAATTATTCCATCATTTGTAGGATTGTACACTTGGGATATGCCCCAAATTCAGTCAATACGATTAAGAGCAATGTAGTAAATGAGCCACACTTAGCAAGCCGAACAAGTTACACTTATGAATCAAGGGTTGTAGCCCTAAATGGTAGGTTGGAACCACATAACCACATGTATATACTTCTTGGTAGTGGTGTTCGTTCAGCTCCAAAAATCAGAATCGAATCAGCGATCAACAGGTCAATTAGCAGTTGATCCGGTTTCATTTAGTATATAAGTGGTTCAGTTTCGGTTCCATCATATTACAAATTGAAAATCGAAATTGTTGATTTTAATCATTTTTTTTCGCTGCTATATGTACGGCCTAAATTGAATGACCGTTTAAAATCGACTATTGAGAATTTTTTTTTTTTTAATCATTGGTTTTTTTTTTTTCCGGTGCTACGAGTACAACCTAAATTGAATGACCGTTTGAAACCGACTGTTAACATTTAATGTACGTTAAAAAGAAACAGATAATTACAGTTGAGTAATTTCAATCGAAAAAAATGGATAATGTTCCTTAAAAGAGTAAACCAAAAAAAAGAGAATGACATCGAGACAAGGGGTTAAAATTAAGGGAGTTTTGACACTGTAACCTGTCAGATCCATAGTGTAATGTTTTGTGCAAAGTTTAACTTTTTACATGTAAAAGTAGCCAAAGTCTGTCAGAGAGAATTTTCATTTCGTGTACACATATAAAATTATCATGTAAATGATATAATTATTTCTTGGTACATGTAAACGATACTCCCTCCATTTCATAAAAAATGTCATTTTAGACACTTTGAAAAATTTCACAATAAGTGTCACTTTACCATAAAAACTACAATTCTTTCAATATTAACTTAAACAACCTATTTAATTTAGTTTATTATTTCCTTATTTCACAAAACATACCAATTAAATATCAATCCTTAATTTCTCAAAAAATGGTTAAAATGACATTCTTTATGAAACGGAGGGAGTAATATTTTATCTGTACACGATAATAAAAAATTATCATGTACACGATAATTTACCACACCTCCTGACATATATTGGCTACTTTATTAAATACAAAGTTAAACTATCAAATAACATTTCACTATATCTTTGACAGACCAAAACCCCCCATTTCACCATAATTAACCCACCTATTCTTACATTACACTGTTAGAAATCGGAACCGGAACCGAAATCGAAATCGGAGCCTTAATATATATATAATTAAGTTTTGGTTAAGGGTGTGTCGGTTTTTGGAAGCGGACGAATACGGAATACCTACTTGCTGGCAACCAAACGAAGTAGCTTTAACTTCCCACGTTAATTTTTCAACTACCTAATCACGTGACATGTTTGCCACCCAACAATCTTATTCTGTTTTTGCACGAGCACAAGTTAGGTGTGAATGTGATACCACCACCCATGACATATATTCTCTCCTGTCTTACTTAAATTTACCTACATTCATTTTTTCGATCCGTCCTATTTAATTTGTACATTCTTAAAAATAAAATTTCTATCATAATCTCCGCTCTCAAATATTCACCCACAATTTCCATTTAAAAAAACAAAAAAATCTAATTTTTTTTTCTTAACATCCGTATCCAGTCAACCTTGAGCCCGTTTCCGATCGATAATGCGACAGCAGCGAATTTGGAACTCAAAGGGTGATATCCCCACGAAGTAGATATCTAACTCAAACCCCGGTAACACCCACACTCTTCTCTAACACTCAACCCACCCAACCCACAAAGGGAACAAGGAAGACGTAGACGAAGAAAAGGGTCGTTAATGGTGGTAGAAACTCTCACACACACAAAGTGTATCCCTCTGATTTTTCTACTGCACACCTCACAAAGAAAAGGGGCTCCATATGGAGGGTTAAATGACATTACGTAAATCAAAGAGACATGGACCAAAGGGGGAATGTATCTGGTGGGGGAGAATGAAGGGGTGGGGCTGCCATTGGGTTTGGGCTGGGGATTAATTGGGCTGCCCGAAATTGGGCCTAATAAACCAACAGTGGATTTTATTAAACCCGCCCTGAATATATTATTTATGTTAATATTATATATATTTTTATTTATTATAGTTATATATTCCGTTTACTACTAATTTTTATTAACAATATATTCATATTTTTTTATTATTTTTGTTTTTGTTTTTTATTGTGTTTGACTTAATTAGAGAATTTATTTAGTTATTTCGGTGAGTCAGTTTTTTATTCAATAATGTATATATGTTATATTATATACAGTTCTATAATTATTACATTAAAATTAGTCACAATAATATTGTACATAATGTAAAAAAGAAAAAAATAAGATGAAGAGGCAGGATGGGTAAATCCGTTGAGTTAGTGAAGCGAAACGGCACACATGGGATTTTTTGTGAAAGAGGGACGAATCGGGTTACGAATCTAATTTTTTTCAGCGAGTCGAATCTTGGAAAAAGTCAAATTCGCCCCATACTCAGTCCATTATCATTCCTAGTTCAATATTAGTATAGAAATGAAAAAGTAGAGCTTTAAGTATTGTCAAGTGACATTTTTTTTTCTTTTGAGCAGGGAATAAGTATGTGGTGTTCAGACCTCTAGACACCGTAAGACAATGTTATTAGACATAGTTAGATCTCGTAATATTTAAGTATTAGTGAAAGTGATAGTTTTGGTTTTCTATCAGTCATGGTAATATTAGTAACACTTGTGTGCATGTAATTTACAATAGATTTATTGTACATCATTACAATTTAAAACATGGACTTCAAAAACTCGTTGAAATATGATTTATAGAAAAATCGCGTCCGTGGACCAAGTCCACGAGCGGGTCACGCCCTTTTTTTTAAAAAAAATCTACTGCAAGAACAAAACTTGTTTTTAAAAAAAATCTACTGCAAGAACAAAATAGGTCTACTGTAAGAACAAAATAAGTTTACTCAAAATACAAAAATAATTATACTGCAAGAACACGATAAGTCTACTATAAGAACAATAAATCTACTCTAAACACAAAATTACTATACTATAAGAATATAATAAGTCTACTATAGGAGCACAATAAGCCTATTGTAAGAACACAAAAAAAATAAAAATGATGGGGGTCACGTGCGACCCGCACGCTATTTTGGACCCGAAAGTACAGTAAGTACTATTGTGCATCATATGCACTCAAGTTTTTGCCTATACTAATATATCCATCATTGATGTGTTAAATATAATAAAAATAAACAATTATTTAATTCATAATTTAGGATGTGTTTGTTTAAAACTTAGAAGTACTGAGTCAAATTTGACCGATAAAGTTAATAACTATGCTTTATTGAGATTTGGTGTAAAAAACCATAAGTACCCTTAGATTGTTACATATATTTGGCTAAGTTTGACAGTGGAATCTTTATTTTAAAGTAATTATACTAAGAGTAGGTCTTGGGTGCACCCACCATACAATAAGTTTATTGTGCATTCCTCAATTTAGTTTTGGAATTACATATATAATAAGGACTGTGTTTGGATGTCACCAAACTGACGGTGGCGCAGTGGTATAGCGCTGTTGCGCGCATGCTGAGGTCTCGTGTTCGAGCCTCGCGCAGTGCGCAACCTCGAATATTTTTTTTATTCTGTAAAACAAATAATATATATATATATATATATATATATATATATATATATATATTAAGGCATGTTTGTTATTACATAAGAGACATTAGCCTAGGTGGTAAAATCTTAAATTGTTAAATATTAGGGCACGAGTTCGAATTTCATCTTCTCCAATTTTTTATATATGTGAACATTTTATATTATTTTAGACAATGTAATATATTATTTAAAAAAATTATATATTACTCAAAAAAAAATGTATATACTTGTAACAAAACATATACTATTACACAATATAACATATACTATTACGCAATATAACATATACTATTAAACAACAGAATATTTAAAAAATTTATATATTATTCAAAAAAAAATGTGTATACCTGTAACATAACATATACTATTACACAATATAATGTTACATATACTATTACACAATATAACATATACTATTACGCAATATAGCATATACTATTAAACAACATAATATATTATTAAAAACTTGTACATGTAACTATAACATATACTATTGCGCGATATAACATATACTATTGCGCAATATAACATATACTATTGAACAACATAAAAAGAGGTAAAAACAGAGCAAAATTAGGGTTCGAACCCACGCACCTGAACCGCACCTGCACGTGTCTCACCGCTGCACCCCATGTTGTTGTGAATTCATCCAAACAAGACCCTTATATATATTCTTAATTCAAATTAAATAGGAGAGTGCACAATAGTACAATTGTGTATTGGGTGCACACAAGTTTTTACCTGGATAAAGAATTTGTCAAAAACAAAATCCAAATATAGCGTAAAAGCAGGTTTTTCAAGGGGGTTTGACTAATTTTATTAATTATATTTATTTTTGGAATGAAGGTTTGACTTATTTTCAACAATATATGTAAGTTAACTGCAATTTGCACCATCACTTAAATATCAGGAATGTAACGTGTAAGTCAATCTCACCAGAGAGAGATGAAAAACAGAAAAAGGAGACCTGGTTAAACCATAGCCGTTCATGCTACCGAACTTTATGCATTTTGTTTGTCAATTCATTATTGTTTTCAGAATTAATGGGGGTTGTAGACTTGTTAAACCTACAAAAATCATGCGAATCATCCTCCATATCAATTTGCAGGGCCTCTAAACCCTCCAATCATCACTACCTTTTAACTTCATCCTCCTTTTCTCACACTCTGTATACTTATAAGGTCATCTCTCTCTTCCTCTCTCCTTTTGCTACCTGTATTTCAAGCTTCCGTACGCTAAAACTATCAATTTTGTTTACTATGTTGAAAATGTTTTGATTTAAAAATAATGGTTGTGACTGATACTGTGGATATAGCTGAATTAGGCTGCTAAAACCTCTGAATTATTTACTTTACGCTGCCAATTAATTTATTTCTGCATTCCTTCAACTTCCATAGCCATGGACAATGGAATGGAAGAGAGGCTGCTCAATTCAGGTGAGGGTGATTTAAAAGGAAGAGTTGTTGAAGAGTCGAAGAAGATATGGAGGGTTGCATTGCCCGGTGTGATATCGAGAGTCGCTTCATTCGGAACCATAATAGTGACTCAGACGTTTATTGGGCACATTAGTTCAGTGGATCTTGCTGGCTATGCTCTTGTTCAGTCCTTGGGTGTCCGATTTGTCAATGGAGCTCTGGTAATACCTCTTTACTCTTTGATACATAATACATTAATCTCTGATATGTACTGTGATATTTCACTATTTATCTATGTGTTGCATGAATAATTGAATATATGTGTTGTTTATCGGACTTAATCTTCTAGGAAACAATAGGATATGTTTTTCTTGCTTTTCAAGATGGGAGTGTGCTGTTCTCTATTCCAACATGTTATAGATCATTGCGGACCTTATTGTTATGAATTTCTATGAAGTGTTTCTCTGATTTAAGACAGCTTTCTCGCAATTTATTCATCATTCATCTGTATGTTGTAGTTTTAATGGAGATCGACATTGTTTATTATACTTCGTCTTCGAGGAGTAGATAATTATCTGTGTTACTACATGATGTGTAAAAGTTTTTTACAATTCAAAGTAAAATTATGGTAATATTCTCTGATGCTAATAGAATTTGTTCACTATTCATCTGTATGTTGTAGTTTTCCTTTAGCAGTTAAACACTTGATCTTCATTGTCTATTGTTTTTCACTCGTAATATCTGTTCTGCAGATAGGAATGTCCAGTGCAACTGAGACTCTCTGTGGGCAAGCATTTGGGGCGAAACAGTACCATATGATGGGAATTTTCTTGCAGAGATCTTGGTTGGTCGATCTTGCTACGCTGACCATATTACTACCACTTTTTTTCTTTGGCACGTCTATCTTTAAGCTACTTGGTCAGGAAGCGGCTATTGCAGAGTCTGCAGGATTTATTTCTCTATGGTTCATCCCCAGCTGTTATGCTCTTGTTTTCAGCTTGACAATGCAAATGTTTCTGCAAGCACAACAGAAGAACTTGATAGTCGCTTATCTATCAGTTGTGCAATTCGTGGTCCACCTTCCTTTGTCCTGGCTTCTTGTTTACATTTTTAAATGGGGGGTTAGTGGTGCTATGGCTGCAGTATGCATATCTCAATATATTGTTGTTTTTGGAGAATTTATCTACGTGTTTGGTGGTTGGTGCCCTGACTCATGGAAAGGGTTCTCTTCGGCTGCATTTAAGGACATATTTCCTGTCGTAAAGCTCTCCATAGCTTCTGGACTGATGGTTTGGTAAATTCCTTTCACCCATTTCTGTTTACACAAAAGATGTTATATATAACTTATATGTAGAATCCTAATGCCTAAGCTTAGAGAATGACAGTATGACACTTGGGAAAACATAATTTCCAAGAGAATTCTTTAGGTATTAGTTGTTCGTACGTAACTTCAATTTCAATTGAAACTTTCTTTCTGTGATGTATATTACTCCATATGTTCTATTTTCCAATACCAAAGTCGATTAACATTAAGTTTATAAAATTTTGTCCATGTCTAGATCATCTCTCTCAAATTAGCGGGTTCAAAACGTAGTTTTCTTAAGTAATTACATTTAAGAGGGAGAATACATCGCTAAGACATGTCCTAGCGGGACGGCCCAAGAATGAAATAGGGGTGACAAACCTGAATATTATCATTATATTAATCTAGAAGTGTTTTAAGTTGATGGCAGTCTTGAATAACCTGGTTATCGATAGTTCACTGAGATAAGTATTTCAGGTCATCAGTGGAAAGAGGATACTAAGATAAATATATTTTAATATGCTTCTATCTTGCTGCAGATGAATCTTAGCATCTGTGAGCAAATGTCACTATGCTGAGAAATTTGCGAAGAGTTCTATAGATTTTGTTTAAGAGTCAGCTTTTTCTTTTTCGAGATGGCACCACATATAATCTTGAATTAGGATACTGTTTCTCTAATATTCGTTCAGTAAATTGTAACATAATGCATCCTTGTTATCTAAAACCAACTTGTTGTCTGTTTTGATTGTTTTTCGAAGTTTGGAGATGTGGTACTATGCGGTTCTGGTCTTAGCAGCAGGATACATGAAAAATGCAGAGGTTGCTATATCTGCCTTCTCTATATGGTAAGGGTTCAATACACAATTTTCCGTTTTTCTTTATCGTATGAAATTGACCACTAAAATATTTGCAGCCTCAACATCAATGGATGGGAGTTCATGATATCGTTAGGCATTCTTGGTGCCGCATGGTACTCACTTACTTTCAAGTTATTGCGAATTGTTGATAGATATATATATGTATGTGTGTGTATACATATAACTATTCTTCTGTCTGACTCAATCCTTGCTTATTTTGATGGATAGCGTTCGGGTTGCAAATGAGCTAGGAAAAGGAGATGCCAATGCTGTAAAATTTTCGATCAAAGTCCTTCTCTATACTTCGACTCTCATAGGGCTAGCATGTTGGATTCTTTGCTTAGTCTTTGGAAATAAAATTGGATACTTATTTTCTAACGACAAGGCAGTTGTAGAGAGCGTGGCAGATCTTTCTGTTCTCCTTGCTTTCTCTATGTTGTTCAATAGCATCTATCCTGTGTTCTCAGGTTATTTTCCTATCAATTGCCTTCTTTTCCTACACTTGGATTAGTGACTTTCATGATAACATTCTTCTTAAGCTTTCTAAAGTCGGGAATAGTTACATCTGCATATATTTCATATATTCCATCTCTTCTGATTCACTTTTCTCCACGACAGGCGTCGCAGTTGGATCAGGCATGCAAGCTACAGTGGCGGTCATTAACGTTGTCTGCTTCTACATGATTGGATTTCCAATTGGAATGGTCTTCGGTTATGTATTTAATTTTCAAGTGAAGGTAACATCACATTTCCATCCCATGTTTCTGAACTCTGTAAAACTAGAAGAATTGTTTATACCCTCGTCTAGGAAAAGGGGTGTTTGTTTCTGCAAGATTACTTAGCGACACTTAAATGGGATTGTGAAACTAGATTAATTACTGTCGGTAATTTCAAGTTTCGGAAAGTGAATATGGGTATTGCAGGGCCTCTGGATTGGAATGCTATGTGGTGTCGTCACAGAGACGCTTGCACTGAGCTTCATGATGTGGAGGACAAACTGGGATGAAGAGGTATTCTTCCTTGCATCCAAATTTCTGTGTGAACATGGATATACTAGTTACATGCATAATATGATTGAATATATGGGCCTCTTGACAAGACTTCATGTTCATACACTTCCAGGTACTAAAAGCTTCGGCTCGCCTCAAAAGGTGGTACGTAAAATCTCCAGAGGAGGCTAATCGAGAATCTATTGTGGCTTGAGTTTCTGAAACTGGAGATTCCACACAGGCAGCAACGATTGATCGCCTCTAGAAGATTTTTTGACATGAAAGTTGAGCAACCTGGTGTTTCATTCCTTCGAAGAAATTCTAATCTGCAAATTGCATTATTTAGTTGGTTTTAGGATATCAAGAACCGGAGGTAAAGTTTTAGTCTTCGGCCATTTTTCCTTTTAATGCATTAGTAGGTGGTAAAGATTGAATTGAGACATTATTGCATTTCCAAATTTCAATTCTCACTTCCATAAGTGTATTTTTTGAGAGAATGGTTTTAGGATTGTTTCTAAGTCCATCGTTTATAAGTTTGATTTCACTCCTTTATAATTTGATTTCTTAAGATGTTATTCCTTTTGTTGTATATAAATATTTGTGTATATGGATATGTTTTTTTTTTTTTTGACAAATGAAAAGTTATGTTTAAAAATTTAAAGTTAGTTACTTGATGAAGTCCTAATAATATCCTTACCACAATGACATTTAAAGACAAATATGGTAGACAAGACAAATTAACGAATAAATGCAGGGTATAAGTGAAAATTAAAGGCTTATAAAAGAATTGTACATTGCTCGAACATAATTTTTTTGTGGGGACTGGTTGAGAATTTATTATCTCAACTCCTTTCTTTTTTTTTTTTTTTTTACTAAGAGGATCTTATTCATTACTGTAAATCAGTTAATACAAAAATCTCTAACCAATCTAAATAATCAGGTCTCATCCAAGCACATGGATCGGTTGATGAAAAAGAAAAACGAGCTAGACCATGTGAAACAAAGGAACCGATAGCCATGAACAGGAACAAGCACATTCCCTGGAGATATCATCTGATTAGAGAAATAATAGATAGGGTAAATGTGAAGTTAGAAAGAGTACCCACTGATGATAACTTCGTTGATCCTTTCACCAAGTCGTTATGAATGGAAAAACATAAAAAGCACTTTGAGAACTCGGGTGTTAGACATGTTGGTAGTTGGCTTTGATTAGTGGGGAATTTATAGTTTGTATGCCTTCAAAACTTTTTCTGTGAGACATTTCATTACTTGATCACATTCTACGATAATTTGATTTTCTTTTGGGTTTTATGCATTTATTAGAGTAATTAATTTGATAGTTTGTCATTATTCTTATATATGTTCCATTGAATCATCACTATCATTTATGTTGTGAGACATAAATGATATAGCATGGTTTTAAAATAACCATAACCGATTGTCATCAAGAATTGAATATTGATGACATGCGATAGATTAACATGTAGTCTGCATCACATTCTTATAGAATGTAGTAGGTCTCACGACTACGAGATATTAGACATCCGTGATGGACACATGGATACTTTGGAGAGCATTGATATACCCTACTATTAAACTGTTTGTTTAGTGTCTGCGATTTATTAGTGTGTGTAGTATGTAACAATCCTTTGACCTGAGGTCAATACTCATTTTGTTGGTTAAATGATGGACTTTGACCAAGTACAATGCTTGCCTCCCAAATGAGAACAAGACACATCTTTTGTTGGGTTCATCAAGTGGCAAATAGAAATGGTAGTTCAGTCAAGATGAGATTCATTCCTCGATTGAAATTTCGAGATAACACTCATATTTCTCTATATTATTTGACCATAAAGTCATTGGCCAATGCAAAAGATATATGCAATTAAAGTAATTGAATAATATCGAATGAGTCATATAATAAAGATAAGAAAAGTGATTGAGCTATTTGGAGAGACACATGGAAGATCCTAGGCTCAATCCGGTGGTTCGTGAATGAAGGGATATTACATAAACTCCATATAAAGATTGAAGAAGGAGCCCTTCCTCTCATTTTTTAAGTCATTCTCCTCCAAAGACAGCTTCCCCCTTGAAGAGGAAGAAGAAAAACCCTAGTTTTCTAAGTTAAAATCTGAAAATTGAAGAAGAAAGAAAGAAAGAGTAGTGGGGAAAGGAGACAAATGTTGGAATTGATAATTCCTTCTTACAAATTAGAGGGGAAGGGATATATATAGGTCCCCTCAACCCTCAAAATTAGCTGAAAATAAGCCCTAGTAAGGGCCAAAGTGTAAAAATATAAAAGGAAGTGCTTGGTCCTTTAAGTTGTTGAGTCGAGCCCCTTGTGCGCGCTTGACTCGTCCTTCTCGTGATTTCTGAAAAAATTTCGTCCAGAATTAGCCTTTAACTTCAGCTATAAAGTTGTAGATCTTTGTCTCGACTACACGTGATAACTTGAATCACTTGAATTGGAGTTCGGACGAGGAAGTTATGGCCAAAATAAAAAAAACTGCATGAAACAGGGCACACGCGCGAAAACCGGCCGCAAAACTACCGCTACCGTTGTCGGTCCAGCAGCCGGGCCATCCAGTAGGTGGTCTGGCAGGTGGTCCCTGGGTCGGTTCTAGGCTGGCAGCTAGTGGTCCAGCCGGTCCGGTAGGTGGTCCGGTTGTTGGTCCGGTTCAATTTCTAGCTTTGTACCTCTGTCTTCCGTCTCCGTTTCGGAGCCCTTCCTCTCGTTTTATCGACCCGATTCCTTCACGGTTTTTGTTCGCGACTCAACAAACTTTGTTTTGAGCTCTTTTAGGCCCGATTCAGGTTCGTTTGTGTCTCGATTTACAGGCTGGGACGTGGCATATGTGCGATCGACCTCTTCTTCTTTCTTTATCCAATTTGAGGCTTTTTCATCCATTTTCTCGACCCGACTCCTTAATGATTTTTACTCGTTCTTGATGATCTTCAGTTCGGGCCTGACCCCGACATAATTTGGGTCCATTTGGGCCTCGAAATGCAGACCGAAGTATGAAAATAGATGCGAACGATCTTCTAAATTCTCCCGAGTTTCATAACCTTCAAAATAAGATTCAAAAGTACCCAAAAGCACATCAAATGATATTAAAAAGGAAAATCAACCCGAAAATATAATAAAATACGAAATTGCATATAAACACAACAATTACACGTAATTCTCCACAAAATATGAACGAGAAAAGTGCAAGAAAAACGGTAATTTTTACGTTCATCAGTAAGGTACATTGTCAAATCGTTCCTTTTTGTTCAAGAGTTTTGATGTATGTTTTGCACCTTAGCGCCACAATGATTGTGGCCACCTGGAGCACCAATACCTTCTTGACACCCTCCAGTGGGAAGCCACGACGCCCTCTACCATGACCCCGTATGGCTCCTACCTCGTGGTACATTATTCCATTGGTATAACACGTCATGTCCCCTTTCCTTGGGTTCTTTCCTGTTCCCTTAACCAAAGTTAGCCTCGAGAATTTTATTTGTTCCAGCAAGTCTAGCATTGGTGTCCAGAAAAACCTGGTCATGCCTCTCAAATACTTGCATTATGTTCATCAGCTTATTGAATGTGGTAATTGTTTTGTCATCATATTCAAGCCTATACAGGTTTGCCAATATAAGCGCCCAGGTAGTAAAACTGGAGAGAGTATTTTGTACCATTTCATCTTCTGTAATTTGTTTTCACATAAAGTAAGTTATGTTTTAATGTGCAACATATCCTTATTGAAATTGTTGACCCTTTTGTAACCATGTAAGCAGATTTCATTCCACTAGACTATTAGTTCTGGAAGCAGAATATCATGTATGCTTCCGAAATGTCCATTTAGGGCATCCCACAGTTCTTTGTGTATTTTCAGTTGACAGTACTCCTAGCGTAAACTAGGATCGATATTTCGCCTCAGAAACATTAGAGCATTGACTTTGACCTTGTCGGAAGGTTCTTTGTCCTTGGGGTCAATGGATGGTTTGATTGTGGAAAGGTAATCCTTTCGAAGAAGGTAGTTTCCATATCAGAAATCCAACGATGATTCTCAATTCCTTCTAAATCCAAAATTTTAATATAGATTGAGTTGGTTCAGCCATCTGTTGTAAACAAGAGGGGATACATTTAGTTATGCAAACATTGTGATGTCTGGGCAGGCAAGCTCTTTTGCTTGGTCATGATGATCGATTTTTTGTTCTTGCGTCTCCTCCAGCTATGGCAGGTACCTTTTCTCATGACGTTATTCATTCAACTTCTACGCTACACAAATATGACACGTGGTTTAATGATTCCCGTGTTAACTTAAAGCCTAACAGGGACATTGAGGTTGTACCTGACATTAATCTCGGAAAAATATGTAATTTTAGTCCTCTATCTTTTGCTTATTTTTTTATGATATTGCTGATTTGATAGATGTTATATTGTTTTTTGCCGGTTTTGCTTTTGCTGATTTTTTGTCGATTTTTTTTTTTTTTTTATGATTCTGTTGATTTCTGCTTTTGTCAATTTTCGATGGTTTTGCTTATTTTTTCGCTTATTTTGGATGAATTTATTGCTCATTAGGTTGATGTTTGTAAGATTTTGTTGGTCATTTTCGATGTGAATATTATTTGGTTAATGTGATTAGATTTTTTTTTTTAATTTTTTTTAATTTTCAGTTTAATTCATTTCTAGATTTTTCTATTATATATTTGAATTCATTTGGATTTCTAATTTATATTTCTGGAAGTTTTTATTCTTTTGTATTCTGAGCTTTTTCTAGTAATAAAAAACGACATGGAAATTAGTTGTTTTGGTGTTATTTTAAAATAAGATGTGGAAAATTAATTTTTTATATTAATATTTGAACGGGTGAAGATCCCAACTTTATAGGACACATGCTAGTCATGTGACTTTTTTCGGTGAGTTTGAAAAATTCTGGTCAAATTTGTCCTTAAATTGCCAGGAAAAAAAAAAAAAAAAAAAAAAAAGTCGATAACTAAATGTGTAAAATCTTCATCGAAGGGGTCTAAAATTGCAAATGACAAAAACATAAAGGACTAAAATTGCATTTTTCTCCATTAATCTCACAAGTCCTCAAGGTCAAGAACAGATTGGAGATGGGAATCAGTGAAATTTCACTGAACAAGACGATTGGTTTGTCAAACAAGTAGCTTTAGAAAGGATGATCTTGATCTACAACTATTTTTTTTTTTTTTAAATATAAAATATATCTGATTCGAACGGTATCTGTCTGCCGTTTATTTTGGTCTGAAAGTGATTATGTTATACAATCTGGGTTGTTTACAATTTCGTGGCAAATCCATCTCTGAAATTTATAATATTTGTTTGAGTAACTTTGCATCCTTTGTTCTACTCAAAGATGGGCTACCTGCTCGCACTACTGCTATTATTTAACTTATGTCATAAAATCTGGCTTTTTCCCCCTGTCGTGGGAATAATTGTTTCAAATCATTTGGAATCTGCCATTCTGCACAACTGGAATCCGACAAATATGTGAGAAAAATTTAAGGCTCCGCTGGATTACAAATCATAAATGATAATGACAACGGGTATGAACGAGGAGTCAATTATATTATGGAATGAAATGGAGAAAATTATTAATAAAATGGGAGTAATGATTAACTTATTTATCATGTACCAAGCACCATAAATGGGAATATGTCTTCATTCATTCTCATTCCTTACCCCTAAACCCCCAACCAAACGGGGCCCTGAAACACAAATATTTACAAAATCTAAAATTGTGACTGAAAAAATCCACATTAGTAATATCATCACATTATTATGATGGTGAAGGTGGCAAATTGGATCTTCTACAACAATATATACAACATCTTCTACAGCACATGTGTTAATATATGACAAGTGTACAATATGATATAAGCAATATATCACCAATGCTTATGTGTTATGTATTGGTGCAACTATTATAGGAGATGTTGCATCAATTGTTGTAGAAGATCCGAACCGGTGATGATGTGGTGGTGTTGATTATTATTATTATTGTTGCTGTTGTTGAAATTAATCTTATAGTGGTTAAGATTATATTTGCTCTCGTACATCATTACCTCTATTTGGAAAGTATTATTTTCATATGAAATATAGGTAAGTTTTAAAAAGATGATCTCTTCGAAATAATTGGGACAATTATATAGAGCTATTGTTCCAATTATCTTTTTAATAATAATACTGGATCACAACAAATTTAAATAATAAAAACACTTGGCGGTGAAGAGTGTGCATCATATAAAATACTCCGGTATCCGGTATAACTAGGATACGTGTGAACGCGTGGGGAGGGGAATACACATTTTTCTAAGTACAATTTTAATTGGGAAAAAATTGGTTGGATTCGATCACTCATCTAAGACATGGGTTACAATGTGCTTCCGTGAAGAATGCACTTTCAAAGTCACGAGAGAGTCATTGCATGTTTGTTGTTAGAGATGACACTTGGATGAGTACCCGCGAAATAGCTATTTAAAATTTATATCATCCAAACTCATTTAAGAGATATTTACAGTAATAAAATTCATCCAAACTTATTTACTAATATCCATCGAGTACCTTACCCTAATCGACCAAATATATACTTAAATTTAAAAAAGAAAATCATTGATTATCTAAATGGATATTGAACTGGTACTCTAACTTTCAATATAATTCAAACACAAGATACAAAAATGAGAGATAAAAAATAAAAAGACCATAATTTGTCTACCATTCGAGAATATATATATATATATATATATATATATATATATATATAATTTTTTTTTTTCCTAATTTACGAACAAAGAAAAAACTCTCATCTTTCCCCCAAGGCAACTCGAACCCAGAACCAATGATCTAGCCTCTAGGTAGTGAATGCTCTCGCTACTTGAATTATTCAACTTCGTCTGAAAATGAAAGGTGTAGAACTCGCATATATGAATTATTATTATTATTACTACTATATATATATATATTAAAAAGTATAATTTAAATTAAATTGAGCGCTCGGCTTAGTGTACAAATTTATAGAAGGCGAATTAATGGTTACTCTTATTTTATAACCATGGACGGTTACCTAATATCAGCCATTGGATCAAAATGAAATGATGAAATTGATTGAGTAGTTGGATTATTCATTTAATTCACCTGAAAAGAATACAACGCATTTACTGCTTGAGAAAATGAACAATCTGATGACTTGTAGGTTATAATGATGATGTGTCATTTTTTTAAATTTTGAATTAAATTTCAATGAATCTAAAATTAAAGATTCTAGGTCTTTTTTGTTATTTTAGTAAGAATTATTGATTCTCGAGCCTTATTAAATGTACCACATGTACCTTAATTGATGAAAATCACTAAATATCATAATTACTATTTCACTTTACACAAAAACCTATCAATAAATGGAGAGATTAATTATTGAGCATCATTAATTAAATAGGACTATAGGAGTAGTTAGTATTTTGAGTAAAAAGAAACTTACAATAAATGAGGGTAGTAAAATTGTTGAGCATATTTAACTATCCTAATTAATATTTTACTTTATACAGGAAACTTCATAATAAATGAAGAGCTTACAAATTAAAATATCATTTCGATATACTTCTTGCTATTATAGGTAGGTAAGATAATGAATAGAGAAAATGAGTATGGAAGCATTTGAAAAAGAATGGAAGAAGCTGCATGGAACAAGAAATGACTTCTGTGAAGAATGAAATAAGGTCGATGAAAGCTTTCTTGCTATAAAACGACTCTTTTAAAAGTAAAGAAATTGAAATATATTATATGGATGAGGAGGAGATTCATTATTCTAATTGAAAAAGGTCAAGGTAATAATTGATGCTGAAACAGTAGATCACGATCGAGTTAGAAATTCAAAATCGATGGAGACGTGTTCGTTTGAATAGTTTGAAGTTTGGGCAAGAGAAGTGTTGGAGTACATCTTCTCCAAGAGTTTAAATAAACAGTAAGTGACATTTTCCTTTCATATATATTGCATCATTTATGTCATTATTTTCTATCCATGTGTTTCTAAGTTTGTACAGTTTCTATATGTAGCGAGGTGATTGTGGAGAGTGGTGGTGATGCTCTTGTACATTCTCACTTTTTATACCTTGGTCCTAAAATGGATTTAGACACTTGGGGTTTTCTTACCTTTATATTTTTTATTAAAAAAATTAAGATTAATGAACTTGTATTTAATCAGAATAGGTTTTTAGATAGATTATTACTATGCTTTCCTCACTATTAACTGAAGACGAGAGAAAAAAAAAAAAAACTTGAGAAAAAGTTAGAAAATGTTATCTTCATGTTAAAATAACAGTGAGTATCTATTTTATTTGTTTAGATCTTAATTTAATTAATAGTGTGTTACTCACACAACACAATGATATATACTTTTTTTACAGAAAGAGCTTTTACCATCTTATAATTTACCGGTACAAAAAAAAAAAAAGGGAAAATGCACTACTACTATAAGTTCATGGAATGTCTTGACAAGTACGATGAGGAAAAGTACAAATCGTTTGCTATCTTGTCATATTTCCTTGTGGAAATTAAATGTATAACTTATTTGGTATTCTGAACACTAGATCGCTTTTGATATAAAATCATGACATTCTTATACGAGTGGTGTTGAAGACAAAATATGTTGAAGTTTGAGACTCGTTTGCCGATGCGATACATCCTATTTATTATTCTTCGAGAATTAAGGATATCGTAGGTTTGGTACGAGTCTTTTTTGCATATTTAATAATTCTTAAAGTAGCACTAAATCTCTCCATATTATGAATTACTTAGCTGGAATTTGGACTTGGGTTTAGAGAGAGAAATTAAGAAGAAGCCTGCAAGTTTCAGTTTTTCTAGTTTTCGCTTTGGATGTACGTCATATGTTAGATAATCAAATCATTTTTTACTGTGGAATGTTTGTTATTTTGTTTATGCAACCTAGTTGTTTTTTGGTAAGACCATACTAAATGCATTATCATTATATTTTAGTTGTGATTATCACTTAATTTACTTCTATTTTGAACTGATGCAGTTTGATTCCAATGAAGAGAAGTGGAGATTAGCATGCTGGTTAACATGTTCACAATATAAGCAAATGGGACATTGATAAAAAGTATTAGAGAGTATATTTTGAAATGATGGATTAGTATTTGTTTCCGTACAACTTATTGGTATTTTGTAATAGAAATGAGTTTTGTTTTAAAAAAGTATTTTATTAGTGATAGTTTTTTCCAAATAGTGGGTCATTGTTGACTTGATGAGTTGAACGAGTCAAATAGAAGATACTTGTTGAGCCGATAAAATGAATCAGTCAAATAATGGGTACTTGTTGACTCGATGAGGCGAATCGGTCAAATAGTGGGGCTTGTTGAGCAGATCAGTCAAATCGTGTCAAATAGTGGGTACTTGTTGAGCCAATTAGCCGAATTGGTTCAAATAGTGGGTAATTGTTGAGCTGATGATCCGAACAGGTCAAATTTTTTATACTTGTTGAGCCTATAAGCTGAACGGGTCAAATACTATATACTTGTTGAGTCGATAAGCTGAACAAGTCAAATGGTGGGTACTTATTGAGCCGATGAGCTGAACGGATCAAATAGTGGGTACTTGTTGAGCTGATGAGTCGAACAAGTCAAATAGTGGGTACTTGTTCGATAAGTCGAATCGAATCAGATAGTGGGAACTTGTTGAGACGAGTCGAATCGAGTCAAATAGTAGGTACTTGTTGACCCAATAAGTCGAATCGGGTCAAATAATAGGTATTTGTTGATTCGAGAATTCGAATCGGGTCAAGTAGTGGGTATTTGTTGAGTCGATAAGCCGAATCAGACAAATAGTGGGTACTTGTCAACTCGATGAGCCGAATGGGTCAAATAGTAGGTACTTATTGAGCCCATAAGTCGAATTGGGTCAAATAGTGGATACTTGTTGATCCGAGAAGTCGAATCATGTCAAATTGTGGGTACTTGTTGAGCTGATAAGTCGAATCGGGTAAATAATATGTATTTGTTGATTCGATAAGTCGGATTGGTAGCCGAAAGCCGAATCAGTCAAATAGTGGTACTTGTTGAGACGATAAGTCGAATCAGATCAAATAGGGTGCTTGTTGAGCCAATGAGCCGAATCAGTCAAATAGTGGGTACTCGTTGGCTCATCGAGTTAAATAGTAGGTACTTGTTAAGCCGGTAAGTTGAATCGTCTCAAATAATAGGTACTTGTTGATCCAGAGAGATCGAACCGATTTGAATAGTGGGTACTTGTTGACTCTACTAATCAGGTCAAACGGATATCGTGAAACTACTTATTTCTACGTAATTTACACATGAAATAATAAGATATTTATATTTTTTATTTTTTCCTTATATTTTATAGTAAATGTAATTTTTATTAGAGTCACTTTTATCATAAGCAAGCTTTATAGATTACGTAAAATTATTTATAATTTTAATTTATTATTCTTATTTTATTTTATCTTATTTTTGCATTTGATTGGTTACTATTTTTTTCTCATAAAAATATACACGAAAATAATATATCAATACTATTTTTATATAGCGTCAAACGTAAAGTTTCATACGACCAGGTGGAGTGGCACAAGATCTGTTCCAGCTCTCTATCTAAGTGTTTCATTTGTTTCAGTAGAGGTTTCCTTTCGTAGAATGGAACTAAGGGTATATTTGAATTAATTAAAAAAATCTACTCTTTTTTTTTCAATATACTAAAAGAAAAATTAAATATTAAATGTATGATATTAATTAGAGTTGTGATTTTTAATAAATTTACATTAATTGTTTCTCTTTAAAATATAAAAACATGACCTTTTGAATATAAAGATTCTTAAGGAATCTTATTTTATGAATTAAAAAAAAGTGAAACAAAAAGTAATTCTTAACCCACTATAGTGGATAATGTGGGATGCGTCATAAGCAAGTCATTTAGTATCATTTAATGATGTACACATATTCATGATAATCATTCATGGTGGCAAAAATGAGGTAACAATTGAAAACTCATTCATATATAATTAATTAATTAATTAATTAATTTTTCTTGATTTTTTTTTTTAAAACATAAATAGGTTTAGATAGTGTAGGTACTCAAGCACTAAAACTCAGACACTAACCAAATACTAATGTATTTAAGAAATATTCTCAAACCCTTCCTGAACCCATTTAGACTTTACTCAACCCCTCCCCAATAAAATTGAGGAGGTCTCGACACCAGTTGCACGAATTTTAGATAAGTGCAATCCGAGTTACGGGTCAAACGATATTATTATTTATACCTAAATGTATTACATGTTGTAGGTAAAGGTATAATGGTGGAAATGTATCACCATTTATTCTTAAGTGTATTACTCCCTCCGTCTAAAAAAGAATGTCATTTTAGTTATTTTTGCAGAAATTAAGGATTGGTATTTAATTGGTATATTTTGTGAAATAAGGAAATAATCAACTATATTAAGTAGGTTGTTTGAGATAATATTGGAAGAATTTTGTAGTTTTTTTAGTACAATAACACTTATTGTGAAATATTTTAAAATGTCTAAAATAACATTTTTTTTTAAACGGAGGAAGTAATTGTTTTAGGTAAATATATTATAATATTTTTACTTGTAACAGGTAATACCTTTAAACATGAATTGTGATATTTAATTTAAATTGTACCATGCAACTGGTGCACATAAAACTTTACCCAATAAATTTGAATAGGTGGTTACCCTCCAAAACCCGTCCGAATGCCAACCTTACTTGTGCTGTATTTTATTATCATGCAATCAAAGTTATATTGACAAGAATCCAAACAAAATCATCGCCTTCTCACTTCAGATTATTAATTTACCTATATTATTTTACTAATGTTTCAAAAATACAATAATGACGGATAAGATCCATTGGTAAAATGACATTATTTTTTTTTAAATAAAACAATGATATTGCATTTTAAAGTAAACTTCATTGTGGATTTAACATAATTTATTAATGTATTTGCCCGCCCAAATAACGACATGCCGATCCCATTTCAACAATTACAGTTATTATTATCCAGTTTTGTGATATATTTTTAAGTATTATAAATTTTACCACCTTATATCGCATAATAATTAACAAACATTGTATTTAAATTCATACTACGTTTTTTCTTAGTTGTTATTCTAACTTATTTGTTTTATTTATAAGTATTTGTCATTCTAATTTTTTTTACAATACTAACTCTATAATTATGTAATGTGTTAACAATATATAGAAATGATTAAAAAAAATCAAAGGATCTAAGGAAATTAGTTGAGGGTTGATTTGTCAACTCCTTAAATTCCTTAATTTTTTTATTCAAAGTTAAAATGACAACTTAAAAAAAAAACAGAGGTAGTACAATCTAAATTTCCACGTTTAAATTTACCACGGCCTCCAAATCCAAATAAACAACCATAAAATATATTTATAAGGCAATG
Organism: Ajuga chamaepitys; assembly: GCA_958295605.1. Classification (NCBI taxonomy): domain Eukaryota; kingdom Viridiplantae; phylum Streptophyta; class Magnoliopsida; order Lamiales; family Lamiaceae; genus Ajuga; species Ajuga chamaepitys. The sequence goes on from OY282504.1 coordinate 6,096,367, forward strand.
CTTTGAATGAGATGCAATTCCACAAATATGTAAAATTAGGAACCAAATATAAATAAAACTTTCCTTGCATGTTTTAAACGATTCAACAACCAGCACGGTTACAGTGCATATCATTAAATTTTAACCGGGTCAATGTCGTCATCCTGATTATGACTTTCTATTCCAATCTTCTCTACTCAAAGTTCCTCACTGATTGTCCATAACCCTTCATCATAATCTGCAGCCCAAGGTATGCGTATGTGTCTCTGTGTGTGTGTGTGTGTGAGATGCAGCTAGCCAAGTACATGTTCTTGGGTTCAATCTCTCATGGCAAAATAACTTAATCTACAAAGACAAGGTTAAATTATCTCTTATGTGCTTTGAGTCAATAAATGTTTTGACTGTTAAATTTTGCTGTTGTTAGATATAGTTAAAGGTGATGGGTAGCAGTGTACAAGAAAGACTACTTATTACAACAACAGAACAAAGTAGTGATTTGAAGAGCAGGGTTTGTGAAGAATCCAGAAAAATATGGAAAGTTGCATTACCAAGTATTATCTCCAGAATCACTTCATTCGGAACTATTGTCGTAACACAGTCGTTTATTGGCCATATAAGCTCAGTCGATCTTGCTGGATACGCTCTTGTTCAGACCTTAACTGTGCGCTTCGTCAATGGAATCGTGGTAATTTCATTTTCAACGAATGATGCCTAGTGTCATCGCTTCACCAGTGAATTGTTTGAACATAAATTAATATGTTATCTTGATTTTATAGATTGGAATGTCAAGTGCAACTGAAACTCTTTGTGGGCAAGCCTTTGGAGCAAAACAGTATCATATGATGGGGATTTATCTACAAAGATCATGGCTTATTGATCTCATCACACTAACTCTCCTACTTCCTGTTTTCATCTTTGCAATGCCGATGTTTAACCTACTCGGTCAAGAGGAAGCCATTGCCAAATCTGCAGGACACATTTCTCTGTGGTTTATTCTGTTTCTTTACAGTATTATTTTCGCCTCCACCATCCAAATGTATCTGCAAGCCCAGCAGAAGAACTTGATCATTGCATGGCTTTCGGTTATGCAATTCGCGATCCACATTCCTTTGTCCTGGATTTTTGTGTATGTTCTGAATTGGGGGGTGGCTGGAGCAATGGGGGCGCTGTGCATATCGTCATGGTTTTTGGTTTTCGGGGAATTTGTGTACATTTTTGGAGGTTGGTGCCCTGATTCATGGAAAGGCTTCTCTTTGGCTGCACTCAAGGACATAGTTCCAGTTTTGAAGCTCTCCGTATCCTCTGGTGTCATGGTCTGGTAAGAAGCACAAGATGGCACGTATACTTGGTTAATGATTCAACAAGATAGAGTCGATATTCAAGGGTTCTGATTAGGTGCGCTATAAAAGTTGTGTCGTGCACAGCAGCAACCTGACTAGTTCCTCGATTTTCAAATCCTATATGTTCATTCCGTGTTTAATTTATACTAATCTTGAAGAACCAAATCTACTTTCTACATAAACATTTCTATATTAATTATGGTTTACAACTTTATAGCTTGGAGTTGTGGTACTATGCCATTCTGGTGCTATTGGCGGGATACATGAAAAATGCAGAGGTTTCGATATCCGCTTTCTCTATTTGGTAAATCTTCATTGTCCATTCTTGAATTCATTTTCCAGTAACAGGAATATTCTGCTGATTAAAAGTTAAATTTACAGCCTCAATATCTTTGCTTGGGAATTCATGATTTCTCTTGGCATCATGGGCGCTGCAGTGTATGTACTGTCTCGTGCATATCACAATACATATATATCTCTCTCGGTCTGATAAGATTGTCTTTGATTTATTTCCCAAAACAGAGTGAGAGTGGCAAATGAACTAGGCAGAGGAGATGCCAAAGCTGCGAAATTCTCAATCAAAGTACTAATCAGCACATCATTTACGATTGGGTTATTCTTGTGGGCTCTTTGCTTGGTATTCAGAAACAAACTCGGATACTTGTTCACAAACGATAAAGAAGTGGCTGACGCTGTTTCAGATCTCTCTCTTTTGCTTGCGACCGCAGTCTTGCTCAACGGCATTTACCCTGTGCTCTCAGGTTAATCACACTTGTCTTTACTTCTTGTATACATTTACTTTGATTTAGCATTAGACCTCTTAAGTTAGCCTTGCCAAATTAAATATTCTTTATTCAAATTCTGTTGCATTTATTATCATATCAGGAGTGGCAGTTGGAGCAGGACTGCAAACAAAAGTCGCCGTCATTAACCTTATTTGCTTCTATGTAATTGGACTACCTATTGGAGCTGTTCTTGGATATGCATTTCATTTTCAAGTGAAGGTGATTAGACATTGTTCTAGTTCTAACCTATATTTCTGCAATTTGGCAATTTTGTGAAAGTCAGTAAGCATGCGGTAGACTGTGGACTACTGCCTAAACGGGACTTGTGCAGGATTAGGTGGACACAGGCCGGGTAGAAAAATGAAGGCAGCCTAATACCTAGGCGGAGATTTTAACAACAGTGATTTTGAGTTACTGTGTTAGGATTTATATGATTGAATTAATAGTAAGCTTATAAAATACAATATTGCTAAGTTGGTATTTTTTTATTTACAGGGTATATGGGTTGGAATGATCAGTGGCGTTGTTACTGAAACAGTTGCACTGTGCCTCATGACTTGGAAAACAAACTGGGATGAAGAGGTAATTATACATCCATTATCTACTAATGGAATCATAAAATTGTTGCTAATTACTCATTTTCAGGTATCGAAAACATCCACGCGCCTCAAACGATGGTACTTGGAATCGTCCCATGAGAATAAGCACAGTAGCTCGGATTCATGATTCATTGGTTCAAAATATCTTATCGAAATAATTGAGTTTTTTCATTTTTTGCCAATTTCTGGCAACATTTACCTGGGTGGAGAGGGGTGTAATTTTGATTATTTTATTTAAAGTTATTATGTCAAGCAGAAAATTTTCAACAATACAGTTTGAAATAAAGTTAAACTAAACTAAACTAAATTAAACTTTTGTGTTTTTCATTTGAAATTTTTGGTTGACATGGGAGCCCATGTTTGGCCCATTCAAACACTCACTACATTTTTAAGTCTAAAGTTTCTTCTTATTTCTCTTTCTACAAAATGTATATATTGTCTGACAACTTATATCATAGATAGTGAGAGACCCAGAAAATTAGTCGAGAAGGGCCCATTTATAGACGAATGTAGGAGTTCGTCTCAAGGTAATTCTTTTAACCTTTTTAACTATATCCTAGGGTTATGTGACAATTTTGTAGCGAAAAAAGGGCAAATTCTGAGTTCGCAAGAATTCAAATTCGTTTATATTTGACTCTAAACTTAAAATATTGGATAAATTACATTAAAAAAAATATATCCATGAGTATATCAACTGTTAAAAAAAAACTAGAAAAATATTAACAATTCAGATAGGATCAATAAATTTTTAATTACAAAATGGAAAAAAAAAAAAAAGATATAATGTTACCATACACATTATATTTTCTAACATCTTCATATCTTTATTGTTTATACATAACAATACATCCATTTTGTTCAAGTTAAACAATATAATAATTTATTTTATTTAATTAATTATACTAAAATCGACTAAAATAAATATATATAATAACGCATTATGTTAGGGAATAAGGGGACACTGGTATAAAATAGCACATTATGACAAAGTTAGAAGGATCCAATGCTCCCCCTAGCCCCAACGCAGGTCCGTCAGTGATCATAGATGTGTACCTCTTTGAAGAGTTGCGTTTCATTGAATAACCATCTCTGAAAGAATAGTTATGTCTTTTGAGAAAACACTCTCTAGTGTAGTTTATGCCACAAGAGACGAAAATATCGGTTTTTACAGAAATATCGATCTTTCAATTTACGGAGATATCGGTGAGATCTCAATTAATATCGAAATACCAGTGCAATTTTTAAAAAAAATACCGGAAAATGTATTAAAACAGATAATTTATCACGATATTTTATAGATTGTTAACATACTTAAATTCAAATATTTAATCTAAAAATTGAGTCAAATTCACGCATATACAACTAGTTGGTAAATAAGAAGCAATACATACGTTTGATTTATCATTTTTTCTTAGAATATTTAACGTGACTTCTTAGTTACATCTGAGGCAGTTATATATTTCTATCTAAAATGTATTGTTAACAAAGTATGATTTATCATTTTCTTTTTTGGTTTAAAAAATATTATCTATTTATGATTCAAATAAAGGCCAAATTATATCAATTACTCTAAAACATAAACATGTATACGACTTTAGCTTCAAAATCTTGAATCAACATCAATTAAATAGTAGCTTCTTTAAACAAATCTTGAAAAAAATTATTCACATTAAAAATATTAAGTTGTTACTTGTTCCTTATGCACTAATTAAAGTTACCATTTAAAAATTACAGTGAGAGTTTAAATATGCTAAAAATATAAAAGAAAATTAAAGTCTTTATTAAAATTATTTCGACATTATGTAAGTTAAAGCATTGAGAATATTTACGATATATAAAACTTTCTTGATTGACCTATAACATATTTTATTGAAGAGCAACCCTAATTAAAAGCTAAGCCCAAATAAGTAAGGAATATTTAAAAATTAAGACTAAATAAAATTAAAAAAAATAGTAATCATAATAAGTTTTTGACTCGGCCTGATGGTTAAAGCTTGAAGTTTCATCCAATAGGTCTTTGGTTTGAATCTAGGTATGGACTAAAATTCTACAAATTTTTGCTGAATTTAAATAAAAGAATTTTGGGTCCAATATCGCGAGCAGAAGAGAAATCCGCGTCCGGTGCATTAGAGGCATTTTGCTGAATTTAAATAAAAGAATTCTGCGTCCAATATCGCGAGCAGACGAGAATTCCGCGTCCGGTGCATTAGAGGCGAGAGAATATCGCTAGACAAAAATGCACAAAATTTTGCTAAATTTAAATAAAAGAATTATGCGTCCAATATCGCGAGCAGACGAGAATTCCGCGTCCGGTGCATTAGAGGCGAGAGAATATCGCTGGACAAAAATGCACGAGAATTCCGAGTCCGGTGCATTAGAGGCGAGAGAATATCGCGATATATTGCCGAAAACTGGACAAAAATGCATTACAGCTGACGAGAATTCTGCGTCCGGTGCATTAGAGGACGAAAATTCCGCGTCCGATGCATTAGAGGACGAGAATTCCGCGTCCGGTGCATTAGAGGCGAATTTGCGTCCAATATCGCGAGCGGTTCTGCGTCCAATATCACGAGCAGACGAGAAATTCGCTTGAATCTGAATTGATTTTGCTTACACGGTAGTTCAGGTGTAAATTTGCAGAACCTGATGAACGAGGCAGCCATTCTTGCATTGTGGCGTGACCTTAAGGAAATTAGCAAGGATGAAATATTTGATTCCCTCTAGAGAATAGTTGGTCCAGAGAAGAAAAACGTTGTAGTTTCTGATGAAAAGAAGAGACTAGTTGCTTATCATGGTAGGAAAAATGGCCTTTGTTTTTCTTAACTATGATGTTGGTTGTCTAACTGAAGCGTGTAAATTCTATTGTAGAGGCTAGTCATGCATTATTCGGAGCATTGATGCCCGAATAAGACCCGGTTGCCAAGATTTCGATCATCCCGCGAGGCCAAGCTGGTGGACTTACCTTCTTTGCTCCGAGTGAAGAAAGGCTTGAGTCTGGGTTGTACACCCAAAGCTACCTAGAACATCAGATGGCAGTCGCACTCGGTGGAGGGTCAGATATGCATTTTCAAGTATTTGGGAGATATTAGTCCTTAATTATGACAATCACATACCAATCAGTTGAAAAATCTTATGCGATCATTTTAGTAAAACAATAGAAATGTGAAAGAGCTTGATGAATAAAATTATCGAGTTTAGGGGTGTAATAAGACACAATAGAGGTTGATTTTAAGTAAATTAATTAGTACTGAACTTCGACTCTGCGGCTATTATTTGAGGTTCAATAAAGTGAATCAAGTGATTCAACTTATTTGTTAGAGATATTGCAATTCCACTTATTTGTTATTGTTTTATATTTAATTCCTTCTTCTAATTCTAATTCTATTTCAATTGTTCTGTGATAGGGTACTTATAAATTAATCAAGAAAAGATCATGGAAAGATAAGGATGTCGGAAAAGATTGCAAGCCTAGAATTGAAACTGAGTTCCATCTAGCAGGTTTGCTAATAAAACATATGATAAGTCTCTTTATTAGATCACTAATTTTGAAGTTGTTTCAACTTTGGAATTTTATTTTGCAATACCTTTGATCTTTAATTAAGAAGAAAGATGGCATAGGAACGTGGATTCTAACGCTCCTGGATATGGGGAAAAAGACAGAACACACTTTTTTTGCTATTGACTTATTTCCCATCTTTTGTCTATGGACATCTGTTTTACTTTAGGTTGCTGATTTACTTGCTTGTGTGGCATCTCCAAATTCAGTACATGAAGCAAATGATACTAGTGGTCTGATTAATTCATTTGGATCACAATGTCTTTCTGTGTTCAGAACTCTTTGTCTATGTATATATATCTCTATCCGCTTGTCTCATTCCTATATTTGAATGCGAACAGTCAGGAGAGTGGTGATCAAAATGTGTATATATATTACTGCATCAGAGAGAAGTTAGTGCATAAATTGAGACTTTTTTCTTTCACATCCCTCTCCGTATTCCTATATTATATACACATGAGTGGTTGTGTTTTTAGACATCTTTTTATCTATATGTTCTTGTTCACACATTTTGAGAATGTGATTTTTATAGGAGTGGTTCATGCAAGATGTGTGCTTGTTACCTCCTAAAGTTGGTTTCGAATTATATCATGCTACTATAAATGCTCTCGTACTCTATGAAGCTATCATCTTGTGAAGGTTAGTGAAGAAGGATTTCAGTTAAAGGTTCGATTATCTAATCTTGAAAAAGGTTAGTAAATAAGTGAAATTTATGATACATCTGCTTTGATTTTTCGAAGCTCCAAAGGCAGCTTCATTCCATAAACCAGGCAGTTGTTCTCATGCACAATGACTGCCTTTACCTGCCTCAGGAGATTTTTGGGGTTGCATTTGAGGTATGGATGAATGACTGTCTTTATTTCAGAGTTCTGTAATCAACAATTTACTTATTCAAATGGTTAATTGGCAACTTTCTTTCCATTACACATTAAATTGATATGATGCGTGAATGTGTCAACAGCCAGTCATTGCTGGAGATGGGTACCAAAGACTTGGATTTTGTACAATTGAACCAGTTAATTGGTAGAAAAACTGGTGGGATATCGGTATATCCTTTCACATCAGCAGTTCGAGGGAAGGAGGATCCATGCAGCCACATGATCGTCCGCGGAAAGGCTACGTCAGAACGTGCTGAAGATTTATTTCATTTGGTAAATAGTTGTTATCCCTCTTGGTAATTAATAAGCACTAAAATTGATTCTCACCCATTTTAACTGATCAAGTAGTTGGCAGGGTTTCGATAATGTTTCATGATAGTTTTTTCATCTGTAATGTGAACTTTTGCTATGACGTCCTTATAATCCAATATTTGGAATGTACAACCAAATCAATTATAAACATCACTTACTGCTATAGGTTTCCATTTCATTGTTACTGATTTATTTATTAATTATAAATAATGGATATGTGCTCTTCTCGGTATGTCAGGGATGATTCTACTAGAGATCCATGACCAGTACTATAATTATGTATTTATCTTTGTAGCTTTTTGGTTTCAGGATGACATTAGGCATGGCTCATTAATATTTTCTGTTACACCTGGGACTTGCCCTTCTAGTTCTTTAGATTGTGTTGCTTTTCTATCTCCTATTAGTTGTTTTACTACATTGAATGCTGGGTCTTTTTTCATCATTTTCTGATGCAACTAAGTGAACTAACACTTCTAAGTATGTTCATGATTCTAGAGGCCGTTTTGTTAAGATTTGCGAGAGGGATACTTCTTTTAGATGATATGGCGGCATAAGAAACATTGTAGGTACACCGTGTCATGTCATAAATTCTTAGTTAACATATGTAACTATTAAGCTGAAAAATCTTTTCTCCACTCATTACAGCTTCAAAGACTAATCCATCTGTTGTTTGAACACCCTTGTCATTCTTGGAGCCCCTCTTGGCCATTGGAGAATGAGGGAAGCCACAAGAGGCTCAAAAGGACAGGGATTATTTTATACTATCCATTAGAAAGTTGAGAAAATTGACTGGTACGAATCTTCTATTTTATTTCATTTCCTGTACAAAAAGTTGTCAATCGTGCACCTTTAAGTGGCTTCATCTTACATTTACCTAGCATTATAGAATAGAACTTCTAGATATGCCTTTGAAGTCTATTACTGCTTAAAGGGAGAGCGGAGAGCTTGCTGACTACAATTTCAAATTAGAGGTATGGCAATTGATACATCATGTGGATTAGTCAAGAGAAAGTATAAAAAATACCATCTTCTTCAAAGTTTTTTTATTCTATGAAGCATGTCAATTAGTCAAGGGAAAATAAAAAATACCAGTTTACGTCCTACAAATTCATGAGTAATGTTGAAAATTCTAGCGTGAAGCTTTATATGCGTTAGAACATGACCGCGAGCTTTTATCTTGCATTTTGGAGTACTTTTCCCTTGTTTAGACATCTGATTTCATTCAATTTATATTTCTATAATTCGACTCATGTCCGGAAAATATGTCGGCAATGTTATCCGAATCATGTTCAGAAAAATAAAACAGGCCAAGTATTACATCATAATATTTGTAGATTAATTTTATGTTTAAGTTATGAATATGATATTATTAGTTCTTTTGCTAGTTATATGAATTTTACTGTACATAAACTGATATGGTTATCTTATGCTATGCAGGCATGGTCATTTCAAGATGCGAAAATCGGTGTTTAAATTATTAAGTATTAAGCATTAAGTATATAGATATAGAGACTATTAGTAAATAAGAGTTGGTTTTTGGTTTCATTTTAGGACTTATTTAGTTGAACAATTCGGATTGTATTATATTAATAGCTTAATGTTGATGAATTTATCGACATTTGTTTTGAATTTGTTGTTTCGTATTTTTTGGATGTTTTGACTATTGAGTGTTTCATATGAGAATATGCATTTAAACAACAATATTCATAATAAAATTGTTGTCTTTCATTGAAAGGCAATAGAGGTTTTTTTTTTTTTTTTTTTTTTTTTGCTAAGAAAAGACAACGGTTTTTATCTGTGGTCTCTACCCATAAAGACAACAGGTATACATGATTATCAACAATTTTTCATTGTTGTCTGTTGTCAAACAGACAACGGTTTTGTACTGTTGTTGAAACCATTGTTTATTGCTAAACAGACAATAGTTTTAAACTGTTGCCAATAGGGGTTCTTTTAACAACACCACTATTCTTAACAGACTTATTTATAACTAGACAACAAATAAAAATTGTTGTCTATTTGCGAAATTCTTGTAGTAGCTAGGGTTAGGGCTTGATTAATTTGTGATGATTGCCAAGTAATCTCGTAGTTAAGTTCACATAGGTAGCTCGAGTTTCGGTAGCTTAAAGACGATTTTAATGGATTGTACATTTGGGAGATGTTAATCCGGTCCCTAGGCTTGGCAGTTGCTACCAATTAGAGGCTCACCCGAACTAGACCCTAAATGAGCTTAGAAATTAATCACTACGCCTTAAACTTTGTGGGTGGGGTGTTAATTCCGGATAATTAGATTAATTAGGATCTAATTAATTGGTAAAAAGGGAGAAACATGGGGGAGAAGTTTTACCGAGAGGGGGAGTAGTGGCTAGGGTGCATCGATTAGGATGAATGAAATTGGATTAGTTTTCCGTGTAGTCTTTACACCCCCACATCGGTCTTTAGGATGAGAAAAGTCGACCTAATTCCTTCTAGTCTTATGTAATGGGGACTTTCCGGCCCGGGGTTGGTTTAGTGTTATAATTCGTGTAGGTATTCTACATTGAACCTCGTTTACTTACCAATTCTAGGGGTGTACGGTACCTCAACCGCTATCCTAGGGTTTTTGCTTAGTCGGGACGCTAATTAGGTAAGAATCCAACATTAATAAACCCATAATCATTATTACAATCATCATTTGAACATTGACTCCATTTACTTTAGGTGAAACCGAAGTTTTGGAGAGCTACTTTCCATCATTTACCTCATTTTTATTGTTATTTGCGATTTTAGTGATTATTGACATTCGAATTTCTAATTAGCTAAACTTACTCCGTATTTATGGCTTGGTTAATTCACACGGAAGTCCTCTCTATGGATCGATAATTTACTACCACTGTCTATCATGTACGCTTGCGGGTTAAGCAATTCTTTTCCTTATTTCATTATTTTGAAAGGGTTTTCGAGACAAGTTCAAGGAGGCAAGAAAACAAACATACTAGAACTTCACGGAAGAAAACTGTTATTTTAGATCAACTTCTTTTTACACCGATAATACATATATATATATATATATATATATATATATATATATTCAACAACTAGTAATTAGATTTCACATTTTTCACTATTGAAATATATCTCCTATCTTCACATTTTTTTAGTGGATCTTTTCACCTTTTTTATCATATTAGACCAAAATAATATATTCTTTTAATATTTCTATTTTATTTTATGAAACATTTCGTAAGAAAATATGGTTTGGTTTTCCACCAAAATTCACAACACAACACAAGTTCAAGCATCAAGAAGGTTCTCTCTAGCAAAGATCCAAAGGCATTCTAAGGAGATTCAAATTTGGCGCAAATATAAACCAAAGTTCATCAAAATATTCTAAGGCTCAAGAATTCTTGTTCTTCAAGTTCTTGATATATTCTACGTTGTATCTGAAATTGAGGCTTTGAAGCCTCAGATCAACCTTATTGAAGAACAAATTTGTTGTGAAGAAGATAAAAGTTGATTAATTTACTCCACAGATTGAAGATATCATTTGAAGAGAAGAGTCAGAGGCCAATTAGAGATAGAAATAAAATTTATTTATTTGATCAGGATATTCGATTTTGTACATCTTTTTCATGTTTATTTAATTAATACACGGAATTTATTGTTACAGCGAGTTTATATTATTACATCGTAAAATGTGGTATATATAATAAGGCAAAGTACCATTTGCACGATGTAACCCAGGATGAGTACCACGATTGATGCTTAAAAGTATAACTTGCTATGGGTAAATATATTATAATATATTATAATATTAATACATTTTTGACATGATACATTTACCAAGAATATTTAATACATTTAGACATAAATACTAATATATTTTTGTTTATGATCCGAATTGCACGGATCTTACTGATGTCCAAGAAACTTCCTCAAATAATATTGGTTAATTATGTAATACATGAAAAGATAATTGAAATTTGTAAAAGAGAATAGAGTTTGGGATGAAAATGTGCTACATAAGGATGAAGCACATCAAGCTACGTAGAGATGGCAAAACTGGCCCGGCCCGATGGGCCGGCCCGTTTAGCCCAAAATATAGAACGGGTTGGGCCGAAATATTAGAGGCCCGAAAAAAATCGGGTTTTTTTGGCCCGGCCCGAACGGGCTTTTCTTTTGGCGGGCCAAGCCCGGCCCGACCCAAAAGCCCGCGGGCCGGCCCGATGAAATTGAATTTTTTTCCCGTTACTAATCGAATAAGAAAAATTTAGGAATTAAGTAATATCTTGTGTACTATTTGAAACATGTTTTTCATTTTTCTCTTTCTAGCAGAGCATAAATGTATTTATTTACCGAGAAATTAAAATATTTCACTAATTTAATACTCTATTTTCTTCAGTTTTATTAGCAGAAGATGGAAAATGAATTGGATCCAAGCATGCTCATTAATTATTATGTGTCGATAAATGAACAATTGATTAACATGTAGTATAGTACGTACACAAAAATTAAATAACTTGTGACATATATATATAACTATATATCATCATCCATTCCTTCTTTATTATTATTATTATTATTGTTATATCTGGGATTTAAGACGCATGCCTATAGATTAATAGATATCATTCCATATTGCAACGAATAATAATATATTATCTTCCAATCAAGTTTTTTCTTAAGAGAATTAAACTGAAGTTCGCCTCAATATATAATTCTACTTCATGATTAAAGTAATAAAAAAAAAAACTCATTGGTGGGCTTTTTTGGCCCGATGATCCGATGGCCCGAGGTCCTCCGGGCCGGGCCTAGCATTTCTAGGCCCGAAATAAATCGGGCCCAGCCCAACCCGGCCCGAACTTTTCCTTGGCCCGATTGGGCCCGGCCCGAGCCCGCCGGACTGTCCGAATTACCACCTCTAAAGCTACGTCCACCACAAACATCTCCTTAGTAATAGAATTATCATATTATAGAAAGATTGTTGTACCCAATTTTAAAAGGTAATGATATTGGATGTCAGATAAATTTTAAGATCCAAGTAAAAAGTCCCCAAAAATGCACAAATTGCAAAATAAAATTTCGGCCGAACTTCAACTCAAATGCTGTCCGGCTAATCTGCATATGTGTATGTTTCACAGTATTTAACAAGTACTACATATATTAAATAATATCACAATTTAATAGTGTAATGTATTAAATGAGCGTCAGCCGTTAGTTTGGTGAGGATTTACTCCATAATAAATACTACCTCCGTACTACACCAACTATAACATCTAAAGTGTATATTTTAAAAAATATTTGTTTTTTTTTTGCTTTTTTACTGATTTTTTAAAGTTGGTGATTTTGAGAATGAAGATTATAAGAAAAAATTTCGTTGTTTTTAGGATTTGCAAATTGTTATGGAACATATCAATTAAGAAAGTGTACAAGTTGGTGGGGGACGAAACGAGTAATAAATTGATAAGTCGGGATAGTCCACCATTTCATAAGTGAGTACACTGTTTCCAATTGTACCAATTCCATGGGTAGTTGGGAGCAAAGGCGGAGCTAGGGCCGGCCCGTACCGTGCTCCAACCCAATGCAAAATTTGTGAAACCTTAATTTTTTACTTGTATAATTTTTATTATTTAGTACTCTAAATTTTAACTAAGTCCACCCCATTTAAGTCGCAACTTCATCAAACGCTGATAAATTTTTAATGTTTCAGTCTACCCCATTTATAAATCCTGAATCCGCCCCTGATTGGGAGGGTATATGATGCGTACACTATTTACACGTACTGCCTCATGTCATTTTATATTTTTTTCACAGATTAAAAGCCTCATAAGTAACTTTTGTGTGTTTGTTTAGGTATAATTGTTATATATCTTTCTTTCTATATATTTTTAACATTAATTTAAAACATGTTTATGGTATGCGTAATTTAATTTAGCAGATTAAGGAATTATATCCGGAACTTCTCAAAAAACAATTACTTAATTTTGGAATGGAGAAAATGTCTATTGAGTATTTTTCATGTCAAATTCGTGCAATTCATATCGTGGATAGTATTTTGTAAAATTTATTAGTGTTTATACCGAAAGATATTACTTATTCTAGAGAAATGTGTTATCTATCAGCATAATACTTTTCCTTGAAATAAATAATATTTTCATTATAAATCATGATACCCGTTTTGTAGAAAGGTCCTTGATCCGAATTATACGGATTAAAGATTGTACACCTGATGTACATGAAGTTTTGTGATGCTTATTTGTGGCGTTTGCACATATTCTTTGAATAAATCAGTCTTTTTCTTAAGCTAATATTTTGACTTTATCAATACATTATGACGATTAAAATTAGTATGTACTCCTTCCATTTATAAAAAAGGTAACCTCTTTGAAAATTTATGACTTTTTATTTAGCAATTTGATGATGGTACAACTTTTAATTTATTAATATATAATTAAACATTTTTTTTTACTTATTCAATCATATCTAATAAATGTATAAAACTAAAAAAAAAAAAAATTACTTAAACTAGTAAAACGACACAATGATTTTCATAACATGATTCTTAGCTTGGAAAAAAAATTAAAACATAACACTTTTCTAGGAATGGAAGGAGTATATACCAATGATTTCATCTATAAAAAGTCACACTGTAGAAAAAGAAATTGTGAAAAAACAAGATTATAGTTACAATAGCCAATGTTTGATTTTTTAGTTTTTATATATATTATAAGTCAATAAAAACAAACAAATGTCTTATAAATGAGAAGTCACAGTTTTAAGAAGATTATACATTTATCTAAATCGTCTAAAAACAAAATGTCCACCATTATCAAATACTTCCTCCGTCCTTAATGAAATTGCATTGAGAAAAAAATATTTTTTGGGTTATATTGACTTTTCAAATCTATCGTTTTGCTTTATTTGGTAAATAAATGTGTATTGTGGGATAGTATTTGTGAGATTTTTTTTTTTTTTTTTTTTAAGAAAGTGTGCAAATTGCTTGGGACAGATCGAAATTGAAAATGTGCAAGTTTATTCGAGACAGAGGAAATATTATTTTTCCGAGAAGTTCTCTTGTACCAGTTGCATGGATTTTAGACCGGTGGATTTTGAGTTGTAGGTAGTTTTTCATGAAAAGATATTAGTGCATATAATGAAAGATATTACGTATTGAATAAATATTTTACGCTGAAAATGTATTAGTATTTATATAAAAATGTATTACTTATTCTGAGTAATATATTATGCTCGAAATAATAATTTTATTTTTAGAATAAGTAATCGTTAATATCTTTTAGTATAAATACTAATATATTACTCCCTTCGTTTCATTAGGAATGTCATTTTAGACACTCTAAAAAATTTCATAATGTCACTTTAGCGAAAAAACAACAAATTTTCCAATATTATCTTAAATAACCTACTTAATTTAATTGATTATTTCCTTATTTCACAAAACATACCAAATAAATACCAATCCTTAATTTCTCAAAAAATAGCTAAAATGACATTCTTTATGAAACGGAGGAGTATTACGGATTTGTCTGGATCTAAATTATTTAGATGAGAGATCTCTACCGTTGATATACATGAGAATTTGTATATTTTTGTTGGGACAAGAGAGGATATTAGTTAACCATTAAACATACTCTCATGATCATAAAACCACTTATACCCCCAACATAACATAAATTTGTACGTTAAGGTTTGTTTGCTTCGTGTGATAAAGGACTGATAAAACTAAATCAACCATTAACAATTAAAGTACAATATTTTTTTTGTACTTCTTGAAAGAACAATTTTTTCCTTTGCTTCATTTTATTTATTTATTTGAGATCGGATGCTTTTAATTTGCATGAATTGTCGAGACTTATTATCATTTTAAAGTACCATTAATTCTTCTATGAATTTATCTTTAAACTATTACTTTTGACGTAAAAAAGTTACATTTTCACGGACAATGTTACGTTTGTAACGTGATACTTTTATTTAATGATTAAATTCAAATAATATTATTGTTTTAAAAGTAATATTTTTATGATATACGAATGATAATTGATGGTATGATATTATTTAAGTGTGTCATAATATTCTTGTATTTTGAAAACATTTTGTAGGAAAAGGGAATAACAGATTTGTTACTTGTTGACAAGTATGGACATCTTTTACTTTTATTCCATGCTGATTATAATTTTGCAATGTAGGTCCTTAACATACCTTTGAGCAACTTTTGTCACAGTTTGGTAGGAAAAATATAAATTTGTCGGAAAAACTCATGTGGATATCACGTGAATTTTTTAATTGAGGATTCTCCTCCATTTTGGTCCACTGGAAGCAACTCAACAAATACAAAACTCAGAAAAAAAATCTCGGAAACTGATAAAAGAAAATAAAAAATCCAGAATTTTTTCTTTCATTGTTTTGGACTCCTATTTAGTTAAAATTTTCTTTTGTTTTCGAGAATCTTTAATTTTCTGCAGGGTTATTTTATTTTCTTGAAGTTTGAATTTCTTCTTTTATCTTTTTAAATTTTCAAGGATTCTCTTTTTCTTTTTCTTTTAATTTTAAGTTTTTTCATTTTCTTTTATTAATAATAATATACAAAGAGGTGGAAATTTTGACCCCTAATTTGCTCATAGTCTGGGACGGACACAGAACATAAGGTTTAGGGGGCCAGAAATAAAGAAGCACCGACTAACGTTAATATATACGTGATAATATATATTAAATATATTATATTTATTATTTAAATAGAATATCAACAATATTTATCATTAAATGATTCCAAATGTAACATTAGTTACCTATATTCTCTGTTCTAAAAATCTCTGATTAGCTCCGATTAATCCCCACCTATTTCCGATTCCTCCTCGCCTAACTACGTCTATGCCCCGATTAGTCCCGCCCAGATCCCGACTAGTCGCTAGACTCCAATCCACCATCTAACTAGCGACTAACGACTTTTACAACTTTGCCTGTATTAAAATTTAAACTGTACTGCATATTATTGTCTAAATATATCCTAATTTGTTATACTTTTGAGGGGGCTCAAAATACACACATATTAAAATAAATGCACAAATATTACATATTATACACATTTTAAGCATACAAATAGTTGGGTAGAAGGTTGGTCCCCCACCCCGATAAGCTAGGTCCGCCCCTGCTCATATTCATATTGAGATCCTTCATATAGTGTCACGTGGATCAAATGAGCAAAATCCAAGTCAAGACTTTTTCATTGTTCCGACAAAGTTAGATAACTCAAGTGACAGATCATCAACTATAAAGACCTTTTGATCCTGGGTTCGAAATACCTTAGGGGAAAGGGGAGGTTTTTTTTTTGTTTTCTTGGATTATGAATTTTTTTTTAGAAAGGCCTATTTGTTTCCATTTATACACATCCAAACTCTGTTTTTTTTACTCTGTTTTTTTTTTTTTTTCTCTGTTTGTTTTCTACAATTAGATTCTTGTATATCTATTCGTTAAAATGTAAGTTCTAACTCCTTCATTTTATATTGAGTTTAGATCATTGTCAATTGTTCTTACACATAGACAAAACTTTAATGCACATAGAAGTTCAGAAATCAAATTTAAAGAACTATTAAAGGTAAGGTAAACATAATGTTAACGAATAAAAGTACTATACATAAGTCTAATTTAAATAAAATTAAATAAAATGAAATATAAGAATCTAACATTTACAAAATAGTTAAAAGTATGTGTAGGAGGATAATGTCTTGCCTGTTTATTGATCACAACAGATATTTATACAAAGAGTTACAACAATAGACTAGTCTATTTACATACAAGATATAGCTAAATATATACAAAGATATTATTAAAAAATATGGCTAATACACCCCGCGGTCGAAGCGAGAGGCTCCCGTACACTAAGGCTGGAACGAAAGTCTTGAAATAATACTCGCGGAAGGCCTTTAGTAAAGATGTCAGCAATTTGGTAGGGGGATGGAACGCGCAAAAACTCGTACCTAACCACAAGCGACTTTTTCGCGTACAAAATGTATGTCCATTTCAATGTGCTTAGAACGCTGATGTTGAACAGGATTCTCGATGAGATAAATTGCATTAATATTATCACAATAAACCAGCATGGCTTTCTGAGTGGAACGTGAAGTTCGAGCGATAAGTTTTGAAGCCAGCATGTTTCAGAGACGACGTTAGCAACACCCTTATATTCAGCTTCAACACTAGAACGAGATAAAGTGAGTTGCCGCTTAGACGACCAAGACAAAAGATTATCTTCAAGAAAGACGCAATACCCGGAAAGGGATTGGCGGGTATCAGGGCATCCGCTCCAATCGGCATTAGAATATGCAAGAAGTGTGGAAATCGACGATTTATACAAATGAAGCCCATTATGGAGTGTACGTTGAAGATATCGAATTATGCATTTGAGGGCTGCCATTTGAGCATCCTTAGGATCACACATAAAGGACATACTTGTTGCACAACATAGGAGATGTCGGGGGTGGGTAAATGTCAAGTATTGTAGAGCTCTGGCAAGACTACGATAATGAGTAGGGTCGGCAAAGGAACGTCGGCCAACACTCCTAGTTTTCCATTCGTATTGACCAGCGTAGCAGTGGGTTTGCAGGCAGACATGCCGGCCCAGGTAATAATTTCCTCAGCATATTTCCATTGACTCAAAAATAGACCATGTGCATGGCAGTGCACAGCAATTCCCAAAAAATAACTCAATGGGCCATGATCCTTCATTCCAAATTCAGAAGCAAGACAAGTCATGATGGACTTTCTTAAACTGTCAGATGAACCGGTAAGGATAATGTCATCAGCATAGAGAAGTAAGTAAGCCATATCAGTACCTTGGCGATAAACAAATGACGAATGATTGGATTTGCTGTGATGAAACCCAATGGTGGACACATAGTCGGTGAAATGTTGATACTAGATGCGAGGAGCCTGTTTCAGCCTGTACAAAGATTTCTTCAATAAGCAAATATAGTCAAGCTTAGATGCGTCCCAAAAACCAAGAGGTTGATGCATGTAGACGGTTTGATAAAGTTTGCCATGAAGAAAGGCATCCTTCACATCCAGCTGATGAATGTTCCAAGATTTGGACAGGGGCAATTCTCAAAATGGAATAAATCGTAGCTGGTTTGACGACAAGATTGAAAGTTACATTGCAATCCACGCCAACCTGTTGAGACCTGCCATCACCAACAAGACGAGCTTTATGCCGCTCAAAAGAACCTTCAGAATTAGTTTTATGTCAAAAAATCTACATGCATCGTATAATGTTAAGATTACGGGGATGGGGTACTAACTCCCACGTCTCATTTTTAATAAGAGCGTTAAACTCATCTACCATGACCGCTTTCCAATTCAGGTCAGTCAAAGCAAGTTTAGGATTTTTTGGGATGGGAGAAGGGGAGGTGGTTGAGTGGAGGTTGAAATGGCGTTTGGGGCCGGTGAATCCCGTGCATACTATGGTTGACCACGGTTCGAGTGGAGGGATGAGAGGGGTCGGTGGGCAGAGCAAGGGTGGCGGGTGGTGATGGAGCGGGAGTAGGGGCTCTGAGGGTAAAGGTGGCGGGGTTTGGAGGTGATGGAGCAGTTTGGAGGTTGTTGGGTGGTGATGGAGACGTGTTCAGGAGAGGGACAAAGGAGTGGACGTTAGGAGCAGTGGGAGAGGGTGGGAGATGGTGTCAGAGTAGTGGCTGTACGGATTCGTCAAGAATGAATATGTGCGGGGAGCAAGTTTATGTAAGGTAGCAAGGGGGAACTTGCCTTCATCAAAGATGACGTGTTGAGATATAAACAACTTATTAGAGGAGGGATCATAGCACTTATATCCACGATGGTTTATGGGATACCCTAAGAAGACACAAGCAGTGGATCGAGGTTGGAGTTTATGAATGGTGGTAGATGGATAAAGTGGATAATAGAGACATCCAAATGTTTTTAGATGTTTATAGGAGGGAGTTTGATTATATGAGAGTTGAGTGGGAGAGACATTGTTGAGAAATTTAGAAGAAAGAATATTGAGCATATATGTGGCCATTTGGAGGGCATGCTGCCAGAAATTTGAAGGTAAGGAAGCGTGGGCGAGAATGGTATGTATGATGTTGTTTATGGCCCAAATTTTTCTTTCAGATTTGCCATTTTATGGCAAAGTGTATGGACAGGAGAAACGGAATTGAAGACCGCTATTTTGGCAAAACTGTTTGAAATTATGGTTGTCATGCTCTTTTCCATTTTCACACTGAAGTTTTTTAATTAATTTATGGAATTAAGTGTGGATATATGTAGCAAAAGATGAAAAGGAAGTATAAACTTGAGAGAAAGTCCACAAAGAATTCATATAATCATCTAAGAATAATATATAAAATTTGTGACATGCAGAGCTTAAGACTGGTGAAGTCCATACATCACTACGTATAATATCAAATGGAGAAGTAGTATAAGATAAATATGAAGAGAAAGGTACTTTATATGTTTATCGAAAAGGCAAGATTCACACACATGAGAGTGGTCTGCAGAAAATTGAATTTGATTTATTTAAAATACGTAATATATCAGGTCAGGTCCAGGATGTCCTAGTCTATCGTGCCATATGTTGGATGAAAGAGCAGCAAAAGCTGATGGATGTGATTGGGTATATGTCACCAGAGCTGTTACATCTCATTATCAACGTCCCCGTCGGAATATCCTTCACAGAAAATCTAAAAGGATCAAATTTAATTGTAACGTGATTATCAGTGGTGAAACGTCTGACGAAAACAAGATTTTTAATAAGTCGAGGAGCAAGAAAAATATTATATAAGCAAAGGGGTAGGTGGGCTGAGGGAAGGGATTTGTGACCGTAACCCCGAATTGGAATTTTTTGTCCACTACCAACGATGATATTTTTAACAGTGCTCGTATTAAAGCCTTTGGCGGTGGCCGAAGAGGTCGGTTCGACCACCTGGTCCTTGCCTGCGGGAGAAGAATCAAGCGGGATTATGTGGTGGATCACATCGTATGCACGACAGTGAATCTTGAACAGTTCTGCCCATGAGGAGTATTGTCCTTTCTCCATCTCAAGCGTGATAGAAATTAAGTTGCGAACATTACTGAATACAAGAGCAGGGTGAAATTTGGGGGTATCGGGTTTTGTGGAGTCCGACATTGTTGAAGAGGAATGACGAGAAGGAGGACGACGAAGAGAGAGAAACGTTTGCGGCTGGTGGTGGCACAATTTAGATTAGGGTTTTGATCATGATACCCTGTAAGAGGATAATGCCTTGCCTTTTCATTAATCACAACAGATATTTATACAAAAAGTTACAACAATAGACCTAGTCTATTTACACACAATATGAGTCTAAATATACACAAAGATATTATTGGAATATATGGCTAATAGTATGGAAACCCACAACTTCATTTTGTTTTTTGTTTGGACAAGCATCTTCGTTACACTTTTTTTCTCCTCAAAAGAAAAAAAGGAAAAAAATAAAAAAGTGAGATTAATCACTTTGATTATTGGGGGAACCGGTACCTTTGGTAGGGAGCCACCAAACAAGAATTACCGACTAATATTAATATGCATGTGATAATAAATTTTAAATTTGTTAAATTTAATGTCTATATAAAAAATTCTACAATTTATGAAGTATGTCACATCCAATATGTGTTTATATTAAATTTTAGAGTGCCACTAATACATCAAATAAAATTTACATATACTTATCCTTATATTCCATAATGTTGAGGTGCTAATACATATTGACTTTCAGAATAAATACATGATATACTGGATGAATATGTGTTTGTGTGTGTATATATATGAAAAGATGAAGGGATAGAACCTTTCAACAAAATTTCTGGATCCGTCACTGAATAAAGACATTTTAGATAGACCAACTACATATTCTCATAAAAGGAAAAAAAAAAAAAAAAAATAGATCGACTATAGAGTGAACTTTACCCTAACCTTGATGACTTTCGGTGTAATTGATTTCTCCAGAAGCCCTGACGCAATTTCGGGATTCATAACTTAACCATAACCTTGTAATTTTTAGAATGGGTTTGTGTCATTGTCACACCCCTATGACCAGGGCAATCCCATGTTATATATGGACCTAACCCCTGCTTTTGAGTAATCTATTAAGGGGTGTTTCCCATTGTTTTTACTTTTAGATAAGTGATAAAATAACATATTGTGCAAAAATCATTTATATTTAAAGTTGATATGTTTGAAAAATGTGAATGTTATCTAAATTCAAAACTGGTAGTTTTAGTCAAATAATCACTTTTCTAAGCGATTTTATTAAAACGTCCTCCCTAAAACATGATATGAACAATGACAAAAGTAACAATATAACTCCTAGTTTATGCTCAAAGGTGCAGTGCATTTTAACTTCTATCCTTTTGCACCCTTAACTTTATATTTTGTCCAATTTAACCCCTTATATAGAAAAAATGTTAAGTCTCCATTATATCCACCACATAAATAGTCGCGTGGCATGACACATCATCATTATAGAATTTATTAGTCTAATCATGTGGAAAACATAAATTAATAAAAAAAAGAAAAAGAAATAATCTTATAAACAAAATAATTTCATAAACCAAATAAACAACAAATAATATTAACAAACAAACCACTTTGTAGCTGGGTTGCAGTATTGAGAAAACCAAGGGCCCGCTTATTTGAAGGATTAGGGATCGATAATGGGAATGAGAGAAGACCTATTCCTATTTATCATACTTGATCCATATTGAATAAATTAATCATTACCCAATTTTATTAACAACTCCCCACAACATTCCATAGCATAATTGACTCCTCATTTATGCTCATTATCATTGTCATTCCTAATTTTATACCAAACAATTCCTAAATGATATAATAAAAAACTCTATGGTGCGATATGTGATATATGTATAAATATAAACAAGAACAACTATACATGGAGATTATTTTTTCATACCACAAAATCCCACAAACCGCATCACCTTAGAAATAGATAAGACCAAATTAACTTCCTACAAAACTTGGGATTGCGACTTTTTTTTTTTTTAATAAAATATTTGGATTCTTTTTTTTTTTTTTTTGAACGGTAAAATAAACTTCATTAATTAGTTGGATACTACCAGCACTAATTGACATAAAAAATGAGGGATTGAGTCACAGTCCTTGAAAACAAGATTACAAGTTTGAGCAAAAGAAGCTATAGAATGAGCAAGAAAATTATCTGATCTACTAATCCTAAATGAATAACGAGAACGATAACCGGCAAGAAGGTGTTGGATGTCCCATAAAATTGGTAAGCAAAACGAAGAACAATGTGCATCTCCCATGGACGCAAGTGTCACGGTGCTTGAATCCTCGAAAAACTGACAAGGAGAAAGATTTAAACGTTGAGCCAATTGGACAGCTTCTCGGAGAGCAAAAAACTCCGCCAACTCAGGATCAGAGAAACTTGGGAAAGTTTTAGCAAATGCATGGTGAAAAGTACCATTGCAATCACTAATAGACACTAACATGAGAAGAATTCTTAGCAGCCGAAGTTGCACCATCGAAATAAACAATGAAGCCCTCTAATTAAGGTTGGAGATGGATGGTAAATGTGGAAGGAGCATAATGTTCGGGTCTGCCATTGATATGCCTGAAATCGCGAAGTAGTCGAGCAGAAAGAGCAATGAGTATCTGCAGAGCAATATTTGAGGAGCTGAATATTTTGATGTTCCTATGGTACCAAAGGTGATTTGCGAGAACGACGGTGTATTCAATGATCGAACTATCCTCTGAAAAAACTATGTCTTGAAACCACATATTATTGCAAGGTTGGGCAAAGCTCATAATAAAATCAGTCAAACCTGCATATTCCCAAACGTCACGAGCAAAAGAACAGCAAAAAAAGAGATGAGTGAAAGACGTGGACTTTTCACCACAGAACGGGCAAGTAAGGCTGGCTGAAAGATACCGTCTGGTGAGATTCTCTGTTGTAGGCAACGAGTCTGTGCCACATCGCCATAGGAAATGAAGCAACCGGTTCGGCAACTTCAGAGACCAAAGTCGTTTCCAGACTGGATTCATAACTAAACTAGAATTTGGAAAGCATCTTAAGCTATCTCCATGATAAAGTCATAAGCAGCCCGAATTGTGAACTTGCCACTTTGGTTGTAGTGCCAGATCCATCTATCCATAGAATTGAGATTACATAGAGGAAGAGCAAGTATGGATGTTGCGTCTGTTGGCGAGAAGATGCTGCAGGTAAGCTCAGCATTCCAATGACCAGAAACAGGATCTCGAAGATCACTAACCTAAGGGAGGATTGTCGGTGGACTGCTGACCATGAAGAATGATGGCCTCGAGATCCATTTATCCGTCAAAATATGCATTTGTCAACCAGAGCAAATCAATTTACGAGCATCTAAGTAAAAAACACGACGTGCTGATGATACTTCGCCAAGTGAAAGAAGGACGAGAGCCCAATTGTGCATCCTCAAAAGACGAAGAAGGGTGATATTTGGCTTTGAAAATTCGGGCAACAAGTGAGTTCGGCATCGTCAACAATCACCAAGACTGTTTGCTTAGTAAAGCTAAATTTAAAGCTCTCGTTATACGGAAGCCCAAACCACCAAGTAATTTCTTCCGAGCTAGCTTATCCCATGCAACCCACCTAATTTTTCTTGAGCCATCATTATCTCCCCACCAGTAGGAACCCATCATACATTCAATATCATGCAACACCTCATCAGTATTCGGAAACACGTCATTGTATACATGGGTATGGATTGGAGAACATATTTAATAAGCGCTTCCTTGCCCTCTTTGCTTAAAAACTTCTCCTTCCAACCCGAAATCCTCTTCCAGATGCGATCTTTGATACTTGCAAAGACTTTGAAGTTTTTTTTGCCAACAATTGAAGGGAGGCCCAAACCATGAGAGGCGACTTGCGGGATGCTAAAGTTTGAGCAAATATCATCGATAGTGGCAGCAGGTGTATTCGATCTAAACATGATTCCAGTTTTCTCATAATTAATACGCTTGCCTGACACTGATTCATACAGTTGTATCGCATACTTGAGGTATTGCGCTTCAGTAGTGTTGGCTTTCCCGAAAAGAAGGGTGTCATCAACAAAAAAGAGATGAGAAATTGTCGGGGTAGACCGAGCAATCTTAATGCCATTGATATTTCGGCTTATCTGAAGATCCTGCAAGAAATAGGAAAAACCCTCCGCACAAATAATAAAAAGATAGGGGGACAAAGGATCCCCTTGTCTGGTGCCACGACTTGGGTAAGACGCCAAAACAAGATCCATTAAGTAGAAAGTTAAACTTGGCAAAGGAGATGCAAGTAAGATTACGATCACAAAAAGAAACAGGAAACCCCATTAGTAATCATCACTTTGTACACAAACAACCACTCAACTATGTCAAAGGCTTTACTCATGTCTAACTTGATGGACATAAATCTCTCTCTACCTTAACGCCTATGTTTCATAAAATGATGCATTTCATAAGCAATTAAAATATAATCTGTGATCAGGCGCCCACGAATAAAAGTAGATTGAGAGTCAGAAATTAAGTGTGGCAACCATGGGCGAATACGATTACCTAGGACTTTAGCAACAAGTTTATAAATAACATTACAAAAGCTAATGGGTCTAAACTGGGTGATAAGGTCAGGTTTATTGACTTTAGGGATTAGGACAATAAAATTCTGATTAGTGCCTTAAGGGAGTGAATTACAAGTAAGCATATCAACTACAAATTTAATAACATTCAATGAAACAATTAACCAAAATTTTTGGAAAAAAACAGGGCTCAGACCATCAGGTCCGGGGGATTTAAATGGATGGATCTCCTTGAGTGCCTTCACAACCTCATCCTCAGAGTAGGGCGTCAAAAGAGCAGCATGCATAGCTGCATTGGTTCTCAATTGTACATGACTCAAGGCTTGTTGGATAGCTAGAGAATCAGGGCTGGAAGAGGCAAAGACGTCGCCAAAGAAGAAATATATGATATGCTCAATATGATCCGTATCAGTGTATTTAGTACCCAAGCTGTCTTTTAGAGATGTAATCTGATTGATTTCACGTAGAGTACTAGCATGAGCATGAAAGAAAGAGGTATTGCGATCGCCTTCTCGATACTAATGCTACTTCACATGTTGTTTCCAAATAATATGTTCCTTGTCAAGAAGTGTCTCTAGCTTAATTTTCAGATTTGAGATTTCAGAATGAGTAGGGGTGGAAAAAAATACCGAAATGCCGAAATACCACACATATCGTACCAAAAAATTACCAAAAATATCGAAATTTTTGGTACGGTAACGGTATGATAAATTAAATATTTCGGTATATACCAAAACATCGAAAAGAAAAAATTGGTTTTTTCGATATACATTGGTATACCGAAATTTTTTCAGTATTTTGGTAGTTCGATATTTTGATATACCAAATTTCTAACGGTATACCGAAATTTCGATATACCAAAATCAAACGATATGGATCGGTATATACCGATACCGATACAAAATTCGATATACCGAATTTTCGGTATACCGAAATTTTCGGTACGATAACGGTATAAGTTTTTGGTGTACCGAAAATTTCGGTACGATAACGGTATGGAAAAGTCACCGTACCGAACCACCCTAAGCATGAGTGGATGGTGTAATGATCCCCTTTCGAAGTTGTTTCAGTCGGGCCGTAGTAGTCTTGATATCATCATTTAGTTTTGAATGCGAATGACCTCCCCATTGCAAAAGACCAGCAGTACATGAGTCAATTTTATCAGGAACGAAAAGTCCATCAACATCCAAAGCATTCTTAATTATTTGCACGCATTCGGAAGATTTGATCCAATGAGCTTCAAACCGGAAAGGGCGATTGGTTCGGATACTAGGAGCAGCAAGGAGTGTTGGTTGAATTTGAATATAGAGTGCCAAGTGATCGGAGGAGAGGGTGGAAACACTGCGAACCATGGTGAAATGAAAAGATCGATGTCATTCTGAATTTGAACTGGCTCGGTCAAGTCTACCTCGGAGAGTATAAGGATGAATAGACCCACGCAACCAAGTGAATTTATCCCCTAAATAACCCAAATCAGAAAGATCACAGTATTGAAGAGCCTCTCGGAAAGAAGTCATCTGTCACTGAGCACGAGAGACTAATCCTTAAATTCGTCGAAAACAAAGACTTCATTGAAATCTCCCATGCATAGCCAGGGGCGAGGTGAAGAAGCATGCATGAACCGAAAGTGAAGCCATGAAGCTCGATGGCGCGCTACATCAGGTTTGCCATAGTAACCAGTAATTCAACAAGGGCGGCCATCCAAAATGATATTCATGTCAATATGTCTGTCCGAATATGAAGAAAGAACGACATCTAAAGATTTCTTCCAAAATATGGCGAGGCCACCAGATGAACCCGAGGCTGGAACAACAACACCAAAAAAGATTGAGTTTCTTCTTGATGGATTCAAGATACGTTGCAGTAATCTTGGTTTCACAGATGAAAACAAGACACTACAAGGAAAATGGTCTTTTGACACCACAAAAAGTGGTCTCAAATAATGAGTATTTGTCACAACTTAAGTAAAGTGGTCTCAAATAATGAGTATTTGTCACAACTTATGAGTATTTGCCACTACTTTATTGTAGTCTCAATAACTCGATCGCAAATAATACATTTGTGACCACAAAAGTGGTCTCAAATGTGTCTCAAATATTTTTGCAACAACTAGTTGTCTCTAAAAATAGTCTTAAAGTTGTCTCAAATAATTTGTAGAGAGATTTGTGACAACAAGTGGTCACAAATAACTTATTATAAGTGACCACAATTGTGGTGTCAAAAGGTCTTATACAAAAGACCTCTTTTGTTGTAGTGAGAGAGGGTGACTCGATGCGAATGAGATTGCGCAGTTCATGAACTGTTTGGGGGTTCCCAAGCCCCCGATTGTTCCAACTTAAGATATTCATTGAGCTCGGCGGGACTGGTCATTATTGTCAGCCGCCCCCGCCGATGAGATGAGTTCACGTAACTTATCCAGTGGGATAAGAGGATCAGAGGAAGGAGAAAGAGAAAATTTGAGTTTTTTGGGATCGGGGTGGTTTGGAAGGTCAGCAGGGAGTTTTCGCTTGGGTAATTGGAGTGGCGGGTCATTAGATAGAAATGAGTTCTGGATTGAACTAGATACAACTTGTTTGAATTTACGAAGGGGAGGACAAGCGGAGGTTTCTAGCTTGATAGGGACAGTAGTGAGGAAAGGACTATCTTTCTTCACTCTCAGTTTGTACCACAACAGAATGATTTCCCTTCTTTTTATACCTTTTGCTGACGGTTTCCTAAAAGAGAGAGAAAACAAAGACGGTTATTAAACGGAATGAGGATAAGGTGAGAATTTTAAGTTAGAAACCAGAATGTATTTTACAGGGTGTTGTCATACAAGTTTCAACACTTAGTATCGAAACACCCTGTGAAGTCCTGGTTTCAACAATCTCCCCCTTTTGAACCTTACTGGCCAGAAACTCAAACAACTAGAAGATAACAAGACACAAAACATAAGAACTTTACATAGCCATGCACTTTCAACAATCAAAACAACACAACCTAGATTTTATCAACAAACAACATGACCTAGACTTTTCAACAACACAACCTAGGGAATGGTGATGGATCACAAACAGCCCCACTCACTTCACCCTAAATGTCATCACAATAAAACACATAGGGGAGGAGTGGTAATGGATCACAAACAACCATACTCACTCCCCCTTAATGTAACACTACTATCATGAGAAGATATCTGTGCATTAACCAACCCATAGTAAACCAACCAACCCAATGATGTCCATGCATCCAATATACCATATACTTAAATCAACTTACAAACTAGAAAGTCAGAGGGTTTAAACATCCTTCAAACCACTTGTTCCTGCATCATCACTTCCCCTAGTTGTTCATGTTCCTGTTGCTGCTTCAACACCTTCCTCAACATCTGCTTCATCTCCCCCTTTTTTTCGGGGAAGGAGCTTGCTGAGATCACGTTCCACTTGAGCCCAGTAAGTTGTATCAATTCAGTACCCCGACGCCGTGAATTGGCCATTTGAATCCATTTCTTTAAATGAGAGATGAGAATGGAGACAGTGGCAGAGGGTGTTGGAACATACTCAGGCTCACTTGTTGGGACTGCCTCTGATTCCGTGGGAATTTCCACCACGTCACGGACGTGGGGTGGATCAAGAAGCTTACCATCCACTTTGAGTGGGATGGAGTCATGGGAAAAGTGGGAAGAGGTAGAAAATTTTACATTTGTGCTTTTAACATGCTCCAAATTAAACAAGGGAAAGAAAGACCTCCAAAGTCAGACTCACATTCAGCAAAGTGAGTCACAACATAAAAAATAATCTGCCCTAGGTTAGACTTCACATCATTGCCTATTTTATAGAGAAGCTTCATTTGTGGATGAGTCACAAAATTCCTATTCTTAGAAGGCAGCCAGTTAAAACAAGCAATTTTGTGAAGTATGACATATTTGGAGGTGAGTAGGGAAAGCTGGAGTTTTCATATTTCTAGGCCACTGAGACACATTTCCTCCGCAGACATAGTATATAACATGATCTAAATCGGTTAGTGATTCATCTTCTACAAGAGGAAAATGGAGAAAATTATTGATTAAGGAAGGAGTGAACATAAACACATTGTTTCTTAAAAAGACTTGACCAAAACGGGAACTGGATGGATCCATCATGGATTTCGTCAAATTGCAGCAAAATTCTCTCACAATTTCTTTCATATACTAACAGTTTAAGGTAAGAGTCTTACCTAGGTGAATTGACTCCAAAAAAGTAACCAACCCATAATAATAATTGACTCGTGAACAAATTCGTTCGAGACCGACTTAATTATAATAGTAGTAGTAGTAATAATAATAATAATAATAATAATAATAATAATAATAATAATAATAATAATAATAATAATAATAATAATAATAATAATTTTCATATTATATATAATATAATATTCTTATATTACCCGTTAATCTATGATACTAGTAAGTGTTTGGTTAAATTAGTTTATTTGTATGAAAATTAGTTATTTACCAGCACAAGTATTCATGAACATTGTCAAACACGATGGCAACACGTTCACGAATACGTTCGCGAACAAGATTAAAAACTCTCAAACATCGCTCGGCTCGAACTTGATTAAAAATAAATGAACTAAATATAAATATTTACCAATTCGATTCGATTCGACTCGACTCAACTTGTTTGGTATTACAATTTACATTATAGGTTTCGATTTCTGTAGCAAAACAGGACTATATTAAAAAAATGTATCACAAGCCATTAATTTGGCACAATTTACCTGATGGGATGTCTTGGGTTTATAATAATGTCCTCTAGATTCTTCAAATTATTTTAGGATTTCAACAGGTATTTAGTGGGGTCTGGTCTCCTCTGTCTTCTTCCCCGTCTGGGTGAATCCATCGAGATTTAAATTCTTTTACCCTGTCATTTGAATAGAAAGATTTGATTTGTTAAGGAATTTAAAATAAGTATATTTCAAAAAATTTGTATTTGAAATCTATGAACTTGAAATCTCTTGTTTGAATTTATGGTGGATTTGTGAAAGAATTTTTAAATTTAAAATTTTCAAATCCATTGTTTGTCAAAAAACTGATACAATATTTGTAAAATTCAATTTTTTTCTTTAAAATTTAAACAACAATTTATACTTTTTATTCAAATAAAATAATATTTATTCACATCTAAATTAATCGAACAATTTTGTTTTTCAATTATATATACACACGTATATTTTATGTATTTTATATCTCAAAAAATTATT
Organism: Ajuga chamaepitys; assembly: GCA_958295605.1. Classification (NCBI taxonomy): domain Eukaryota; kingdom Viridiplantae; phylum Streptophyta; class Magnoliopsida; order Lamiales; family Lamiaceae; genus Ajuga; species Ajuga chamaepitys. The sequence continues at coordinate 6,126,634 of OY282504.1, forward strand.
GGGAACATTTTATTGGAGATAAAATGAGACGATTAAAAATGAAAGAAGGGAGTACAGTTTTGTATTGAATACGAGGACGATGAACGACCCCACCTCCCAAACACAAAAGGTGGTTGAAAAAGAACAGGTTGGCCAAACTATGACCAGATTTCGGCCAACAGTCAACGCCAAAAATTTTAGCAATTTGGGTTCTTTCTCCAAGACTCCAACAAATGATTCTTCTCAATTACTTGTAGTGTCATCTTCCTCAAAAGTTTCTTTTAAAATTGCAGTAGCGACCTGGATTTTCACCTTCATTGGTGATAATGATGAATTTCAGACGGTAGAAATGTAAAATATGTATTTTATTTTATTTATAAAATTAATAGAAACAGTTAAAAGTAGAGCTTTTTGTATCCCAGATCATTGATTCAAGATCAAATTTCACTAATCCCCTCCTCAATTAGGACTGTACTAAAAAACTGGCCCTATTCGATCCAAACGGTCCAAATTCTACAAAACTCTGATGCTATGCCGGCCTTGAAAATTTAGATACAACCCTAGTCCTTAAAAATCATACTCTGTAAGTTCTTTTTTTTTTTTTTTTTTTTTTTTTTCATTGTTCTCTACTCTATAATCGACATATTTAAATTATACCCAAAGAAAATGATAATTAAATAATTTCAAACTACAAGCATCATAATCTTGTCCTTTAATATATATGTGTGTGCGTGTTTTTGGTCATCAATGAATCGAACATAGTATATTTAAGAGACGCAGTAGAAAAAAATGAAGGTTGACAGCACTAGCAGAGAACGTGAATGATATATTGCAGAAGAAAAAGGTCTTCGTAATAAGGGCCGGAAGAGTAAAAGGAAGGTGAAAAACTGCTGATTGAGTGAAGTCCAAAGTTGATTTATATGATGTTATATACTCTCTTTGGTAAAAAAACGAGGCTTTAGATTTTTTTGAAAAAATTAAGGATGGATAAAAATGATAAATTTATTCCTACATAATCCATTCTTGCTAAAATAAGGACGTGTAGAAAGGAAAAATACTGTTACTCTAGACTTTTTAGAGGGAATTTTTTCCAAAATTATGAGATTCAAATAAATTTGTTGTGGCACGTTTATGGAAAAATTTATGATTTTTTTGCTAAAATAACACATCTTTTAATAATTTAATTTTTTCCAAATTGATTTTTTTTTAGACGGGAGTATATAATATATTACATATTATATCTATAATCTATATAAATACATATATAAGGCTCCCATGGCATAATTGGATTGGGATGAACCCATCTGTATGTGGGACGGTCCATTCGTAAACAATTTCATTACAAGGAGATGAGGCACATCCGCCCACATCCCCTCTTATAAAGTTATTTCACATCAAGCCTAATCCTAACCCGACCCCAGTCCCAGTATAGTGGAGTGTAGAGTAGGACCGAGTTATAAACGTTGGACTCTTTATAGCTTTGGATTGGTTAACCAACTCATTCCACAACTCAATTCCTCTCTACAACCTACCACATGTTCAATTCGCATTGGTCATATTAAATTATTTATTTATAGTTTCGATGACAAAAAAATTACATAATTTTTATTTCTAAAAAAATATCAAAATTCTTATTTTTTTTCTCTACAAGTAGAAAGTAATGTTAACATATTTTGAATTAAAATTTGAAGCTCTCTATTTTTGATTTTGTATTCCAACTATTGTCATTTTAATTTAGTTATTGTTTTAGTATATTTATTTCGAGTGTATGGTAAAAAACACCCCTTTGTTATAATTGTAGAATTAAAATATTAATTTTTTTTTCTAGTTCTTATGTTTTTTAAATATCTTAAAAAAGTCCCCCAAAATAAATATGCGATTATTAAATAATAGATAAAATATATTGAGGGCCGGACCTAGCCAAGCCTAAATCTGAGTCGAAGTTTTAAAATTGACCCTAATTTTTTTATTTTTCTTAAATGTACAAACTACAAAATGAAACATAAAAAACAAGGTTGAAATATTTAAATAATATCCAAATATTTATATAAACTTGTAAAAATATAAAATGACAACCAAGTTGAAATTAATTAATTAAATACGACTAGTCTCACAGTTTTTGCAGTAAAAGTATTAATCAAGTCCGTATATATCAAGTTATTTAATAATATTAAATCTCAATTATTTTAAAGGATAGCAACTTAAATAAAAAACAATGATACTAGTTGTTCACTAGTATTCATTCCCAACTATTTTAAAAGATATACTTGAGAAAAGAAAAAAGAAAAAATATTTAATATTAATCATTCTCAACTATTTGAAAATGCTACAAATTTAAAAAGGAAAAGAAAATACAACTATTTTAAATGGCCACAATTTAAAAAAAAAAAAAAAAAAAAAAGAGAAAAAAAAAGTCCAAAATCAGACATACCTTGTTAAGGGCACAGGCCCAGTTGATTTTTTTTTTTTGAAATCAATAAATCTTGATGGGATAGCAACTTTATTTATACAATTTATCATATATATATATATATATATATATATATGTACATAAAATTATTTCTGGGCTCCTAATTTTTTTTTTTTTGAGCCCTAGTCGATCTACTCTCCGGTCTAACAAAAGGTCCGACCATGAATATATTGACTTGGTTGGCAAATAAGTTGGTATAGGGCCGAAAGAAATTAAATATTTATTAAAATATTTGTTTGGGTTGGGTTGTTGATAAAATATAAAATGCTAGAGTTGGATTGTGTAGTAGGTTGCGTATGTGGATGATAGAAAAATAAATATTTTATTGATAAATTTGTTTTGTGGTGTGTTGTTGATAAAGATGGTAGGTCGGACCATTGACGGACTTACATGGGGTCAATGTGCCCCCCGGCCCCGGTCGAAATGTGCTATTATATAAGGTATTTCAGTCGATTTTAATACAATATAATTAAATAAAATAAATAATTTTATTGTTTGACTTGAATATGATTTAATAATAATCAATCCATGTATTCTTAAGTATACACAATAAAGATAAAAAATTTAAAATATAGAATGAAATGTTTAGAAACACTAAATCTTAATTATCTTATCAATTTATTAATCTTATCAATATCATTAGTACTTTTTAGTTTTATATATATAGTTGAATATTGTTGAAATTTATGGACAGATATAGAGACACCCCGTCCCTTTTTTATTTTCTAAAATTTTAGTTTTAAATGTAACTTAACTAAATTTAGAGTATAATATATGAGAGTTTGTTTTATAGCCTTCTCATAATGAGTCACCTACTTGGTATAAAATTTATCTTCAAATCTTAGAGTTTAATTAAAAAAATTTATCAAAAAAAAAAAATTAAAAATTTTAGCCCGATAAAACGAATAACTAGATTTGTCTATAAATGGGCCCCTCGACAAAATTTCTAGGTCCGGGTCGGACCAAGGCCATCATCAGAATCTACTTTTTTTGACATGTCTATTAAAAAACACTTTTTTCTTGTAAGCAGAAGCTATACTTTACCACGTACATGTTACAACTACCCAAATCAGCTTTTCTATAGTTAGAAGCTCAGAGCACCCTTTAAATTATTTGACTAGACATAGGCTTAACTGTAAAGCCGATAAACATAAACGTTGAGATGTACTGGAAGACACACAGAAACGATCAAGAAATAAATTCCAGCTGAACAACGTTTCATGGTGAGAATACTCTGTTTTTGTGTGTGTTGAAGCACAATGTTATTGCTCTTTCAACTGCTTTTTTGTAGTTTACATAAACAACTTCAGACCTGCATTTCATTATATTAAGCTTATTTTATTATGATTATTTCCCTTGATTCTGCCTCCTTTGTCTCCGCCATTGATTCTTTAACCTAATTGTGGGAAACGTGGTATTTTTTTTACTTGTTTATTCCATATATCACACTATACAACCTTTACATGACACGTTCTGCAGACCACCTACAGGTGTAGAAGATGGGGTAGTTTCCAGATGGTAAAACGACAGAAAGAAGTTAATGCAGTTTGTCTTAGATATCATTGACTATAGAAGAGAACAATTTGCTCAAAACTGATTAAGATTGTGACAAAACGTACAAATTTTGATGTAGGCAATGGATAATTCTGCACGAGAAACTCTGCTTGACGAAACGACACAACATAACAGTGGTTTGAAGGTGAGGGTAATCGCCGAATCGAAGAAAATCTGGAAAGTTGCATTGCCAAGCATTATTTCAAAGGTTACTTCCTTTGGAATTCTTGTGGTGACACAGTCATTTGTCGGACATATTAGCGCCCTTGATCTTGCTGGCTATGCTCTTGTTCAGACATTAATCGTTCGTTTCGTTCATGGCATTGTGGTAATTTAATTTAGTCCATCTCTTCATGTTATCGTTTTCTTTCACTTTCAGTAGCATGTGGAACCGCTTTTGATTCATTACTTTGCTGAAACAAGACGTTGTTTAATTAACTTTATTTTGTCTGTAGATTGGGATGTCGAGTGCAACTGAAACGCTTTGCGGGCAAGCGTTTGGAGCAAAACAGTACCATATGATGGGGATTTATCTCCAACGATCATGGCTAATTGATTTCATCACATTAACACTTTTACTTCCTATTTTCGTCTTTGCAACGCCGATCTTCAACCTGCTCGGTCAAGACGAAGGCATTACAAAATCTGCCGGGAACATTTCGCTATGGTTCATTCCATTTATGTACAGCATTATGTTCGCCATGACAATTCAAATGTACCTGCAAGCTCAGCAGAAGAACTTGGTCATCGCGTGGCTATCAGTTATGCAATTCGTGATCCACATTGCCCTGTCTTGGCTTTTCGTCTATGTTCTCAATTGGGGGGTCCATGGTGCTATGGGTGCACTATGCATTTCTTCGTGGTGTTTGGTTTTCGGGGAATTTGTCTACATTCTCGGAGGGTGGTGCCCTGACTCGTGGAAAGGATTCTCTTCGGCTGCATTCAAAGACATGTTTCCAGTTGTGAAGCTCTCCATATCCTCCGGTGTTATGATCTGGTAAATCTCTACTGCGTTATCTTTGGTTTATTTGGGTAGAAATATCAGTATAAATCGTAGTCTTCATTATTGTATTAGATGGTTGATTTGATATATTGAAAAAAAATGGCTTTTATTTCCAATTTGTGTTATTTCGGTATTCTCAGAATCTAATGGATTTCGACTGTGCGTAGTATACTTATGTCTGCATCGAATGTTAATAGATAGTTAAGCTGTGATGATGACCATTTAGATTCATCATCTTAAAGATACTTTTACTATGCTTTTCCATGTACACTTTTAATTATTGTAGCTTGGAACTGTGGTACTATGCGATTCTGGTGTTACTGGCTGGATACATGAAAAATGCAGAGGTTTCCATATCTGCCTTCTCTATCTGGTATAAGCTTCATTCAATCCACATCTTAATTTGTAATCTCTTTCTATACGAAAATGCTGATGAAGATTAAAATTGCAGCCTCAATTTCGCAGCTTGGGAATTCATGATTAGCGTCGGCGTAGCTGGTGCAGGAGTGTAAGTATTTTCTCATCCAAATAATTAAGTTCGTCTACAGATTTACTCCTCTTTTGGAAAATGATAAAAAAAAAAATCGTAAAACAGGGTGAGAGTGGCGAATGAGCTAGGGAAAGGAGATGCTAAAGCTACAAAGTTCTCTATCAAAGTACTGATGAGTACATCACTTATAATCGCGTTAATCTTCTTGATTATGTGCTTGGTGTTCGGCAACAAACTTGGATATTTGTTCACCAACGACGAGGAAGTCGCGCGTGCCGTTGCAGATCTCTCTGTTCTTGTTGCTGTCTCAGTGTTCCTCAATGGCATATACCCAGTGCTCTCAGGTTATAAAATCTGCTTGCAGGAATATCCCTTCTATTTGAGTATTTTCTTGTGTAGAATTTTTGTTGATTTGTTATTTTATCAGGAGTGACAATTGGAGCAGGATTGCAAGGAAAAGTTGCAATCATTAATCTTGTTTGCTTCTATGTGATTGGATTACCTATTGGAGCAGTTCTTGGATATGTAGTTCATCTTCAAGTGAAGGTGATTCATAATCCTAAACAATAGTTGTGTTTTATATAAATCCCAAGTTTGATATGCCTAAGAAATACTCCCTACGTCTTATAATGAGAGTCATGTCTGAAAATGTACTGTTTTTTTGCTTTAGCAATTTTATTCAAAAATTAAAAGCTTTAATTTTTGAATTGAACTAATAAAACGAGACATTGATTTTTGGAACAAGACTGTCATTTTGAAACAAGAATTTTTTAGAACAATTCTTATATTATGTTTTTGCTAAGTTGGTATAGCTGGAACTTGTAGGGAATCTGGATTGGAATGATAAGTGGAGTTGTTACTCAAACAATTGCACTTAGCTGCATGACCTGGAAAATAGATTGGGATGAGGAGGTAAAAAACCTTTCATAATCTCTCTTCTCTTTCTCCAACAATTTGTTGCTATTCCAGTTTTTACCTGAAAAAATTATTTACAGGTATCCAAAACTTCAGCGCGTCTCAAACGATGGTACTTGAAATCATCTGATGATCAGAACAACTAATGCAAATGCAATTGGAGAGGAGATTCATTATGGCTGCAAGAGAACATCCCAAATGTCTGTAATCTCCGATTTTGATAATAATAATAATAATAACAATAACAAAAACATAATTTGTTCGAGGAGAAGTGACATTAGGACATGGACGTTGAATGAGTTCAGTCTTTCTTATTTTTGTTTATTATTATGACTATGAAGTTCCTGTGAGTTTTACATGTTAAGGATTATCAAAGAATGTTAGGATAGTTGGCGAAACTAAGTTGAGCTGAGTTTTGAGTTGTTCAAACAATATTTTTTATGTTAACTTTTAGGAACTGTTCACGAATAGTAACGAACACAAAGTTTGTAAACATTTTGTGTTTGTGAATAAGAATATTAAATATTATTTTGAATTTGCAAAAAAACATCTTGAGTTTTATTCTTTCAATAATGAGTAAATAAATGAATTAGACAAAAAAATATAAAAAATATTATTACTGTTATTCTTGTCATTATTATTGTACAAGCCTAAGAATATGTCCACAAGCCACGAATGAACGGACCCTTCAACGTTCGAGTTATTTGTTTATCAAACGAACAAAAATAAAGGAACTTGAATGAGCTCTCTGTTCATTATCTCCTAAAAACGTTAAGGCCTAAATAAGGAATTGACCTTCTGTAAGGTCAATTCGAAATAAGGATGTTTATTGTGGCCGTCTTTATAGATAAATATGTGGTATTACAAATAAAAAGAAAAATAGAGAAACAAACATAAATATGGAGACCGGGACGAACATAAATGAAAGAATTTATTCCCCGATTACAGCAAGTGTTGCACAAGGTATTATAACACAGAAGACAAACCAATCAAAGTTGAAATAGATTTATACAAAACTATAAAAGATAAATCAGAGACAAGATTAATAAAACTCAGACATTCAAAAGTCTGAGCATCTTAAACTTCTTGATCGCAGCGGAACACGAAGTTTCAAACATTGCACTCAAAATTAAGATATTGACAAGAACAAGATAATCGATCAAATCTTTACTCTCAACTAATCTAAACTACAAGAAATATTACTAATAGTGACTGATTTTAGTGACGGACAATTTCCGTCACAATCTAATTACAGGCTAGTGAGATAATAGAGACGGATAGGGACTACAAGAGTGTTTGAGTATTAGCAACGATTTAGTGACGGAATTATGACGGAATTTAGAGACGGAAAAAAATCCATCATTAAACTGTAGTAACAAATGGCACTAAGAATGTGGAAATAAAATATTTTAAGGTTGTGACGGAAACTTTCCGTCATTAATCTTGTATTGACGGATTAGTGACGAAATTTTAGCTGTTGCTATGTAGTGACGGAAAATATTCCGTCATTAATCTTGTATTGACGTATTAGTGACGGAATTTAGCCGTTGCTATGTAGTGACGGAAAATATTCCGTCATTAATCTTGTATTGGCGGATTAGTGACGGAATTTTAGCCGTTGTTATGTAGTGACGGAAAATATTCCGTCATTACTTAATGCCCATGTAAAACGACATTAGTGATAAAAATTTTCGTCATTAGTTAATGACGGACAATTCTGTCATTAACTAATGACGAAAATTTCCGTCACTATACCGGAAACCATAGTCACAAATTTCGGCGATAAATTGAATTTCTTGAGAATAAATCGCGAGTTATATATTAAAACTGATATTAACATATCGCGATATTCATGTTGTTTTCACGATAAATTTGATTTAGTCTTTTGAAAACTAATAGGCATAATGCAGGAGCCGAACCTGCGACATCATATAAGTAAAATGAACTTAAAACGGAAATGATCGACCTACAATTATCAAATAAAACTAAAATTTGTAGTCAATAAATTTAGAGTTAAACATCGAATAATATAATTAGAATTTAGTCATTGACTAATTAAAGTTACAATAAAGTTAATTAGAAAAAATAAGTTAATTAGAGTTGCCGTCCAGTTCTCAAAATGGTGATCTATGTTTAGATTAGTGCTCTAATTAGTTTTTGTTTGTATTTTATGGTAAATAATAGAATTCAATTGGTGACTAACAATATTTAGTAATGGAATATGTTTCTGTTTGTTTATGTCTCCAATTATACAGTTCAATTAATGATTGCTATTGGAGAATACATGTAATTTGCAAATAGCTTCTTCATTTTTACAGGTCAAGAAAGAACATTTTTTTTCTTAAATAATGACAGAATTCAGATAGCATAGTGACGGAATAGAGACGGATTTTTTTTTTTTTTTTTTTTTTTTTTTTTTGTAACAGAATAATTCCGTTACTAACATCGGCAAGATAGTGACGATAAATTCCGTCATTAATTTATGACGGAAATATTCCGTCATTAAATCTTGTATTGACGGATTAGTGACGGAATTTTAGCCGTTGCTATGTAGTGATGGAAATATTCCGTCACAACTTTATGACGGATTTTTTTAGAATTGTGACAAAATTTCTGTCACTAAACTAGGAATGAATCCGTCACTAAACTAGTGACGGAATGAAAATTCCGTCATTATCGGTTTAGTGACAAAGGTTTTTGCAACAGAACATTTTCGTCAGGAATCCGTCACTACTCTTTCATTGTGACGGAATTTTTCTGTTTAGTGACGGAATTTTTCGTCGCAGTCGGTGATTTTTTTTGTAGAGCACCAAGCCATCACCTATTATATGATATCAAACATGTCTTAATATATATATTATTAATGTGATAAATCCAAAGAAAAAAAATTAAAATACCTGCGCGCGCTGCATGAGGCACGCACTGAGCTTTGACCACTGCGCCACGAGCGTTGTTGTGTATCCAGACGTAGCCCTTAATATATATCTAATTTCCAAATTAAATTGAAGAGTACACAATAAGTTTATTGTGTATTGGGTGTATCCAAGACCTACTCTTACATATAAACTTATATAAAATTGTCTTGTAGTGTGATGGTTTATAAAAGATGGGGTTTTAAGGAAAAAAATAATGCATTTATTTGAAGATTTTTTTAATAAGGGCAAATAAGTTCCTTTTAAAGTGGGCTTAAATCATTTTTTGTCTCGTAACTTTTCACTTGTACAATTTTGGTCCCAAAAAAAGTTAAAAATTCAATTTAGTCCTGTAACTTTGGAATTGGTCCAAATTTAGTCCCTTTTTTCGTCGTCGGTGATCAATTTGGCCGGAAAATTGCATTTACTGGCCACTAGACTCATTTTTCCATCCAATTTTTAAATACCTGGCATCGGTAAGTGATTTTGAAGTAAAAATAACATTAAAAATTAAAAAAAAATAAAAGAAAGAGGATTTTTTTACTTTTTTATTTTTTCTCGTTTCTCATCACTTGTTGGTGCCACATATTAAAAATTCTGTTGGAAAAAATGAGTCATGTGAATGATACATGCAATTTTCCAGTCAAATTGGTCACTATCGGAAAGAAAATGGACTAAATCTGAACCAATTCCAAAGTTACAGGACTAAATTGAATTTTTAACTTTTTTTTGGACCAAAATTGTACAAGTGAAAAGTTACGGGACCGAAAATGATTTTAACCCTTTTAAATGTGAGAACACGTATTTGAAAGATATTACGGTGAGACGGTCTTAAACGAACGCTACCTTATATTTTTATACTTTTGTTCTCTAACCTTTCCAACGAAGTGTTTTAAATATATGAAAGTAGTTAATATTACGTATAAAAAGTATATTGCTATATAGTGGAAATGGGCAAAAATAGCCAAAAGTATTAAGGGTGAGCACGGGTCTCGGAGATAATTCGCTCCGCATCGAACCCCGGACCGAAAGCACTCCGAACCGATAATATCCGTTGACTATTTGACTTTATCCGAACCGAACCAAACCGAATTTTTTTGTTGTAAATCCGAACCGATCCAAACCGAAAAACCGAAATAGAACCGAGTAGAACCGATTCTAAGTAATCAACTATAGAATTTTTTTATATCATTTAATTCATTTCTTTTATACTATAATATTGAACCATTATGAATTTTAGTAAATTTTAACAATGATATAATTATTGTTTTAGTATTTTATAAAAGATTTAGTAATTAATAATAGAGTACAATATTTATAATAAATCATTTTCATAATAAACATATATCTATTAATTATAAATATATGAACAATGAATATGTTTATAGTTTATATAAAGAAATACATCACTATGATATGTTTCAATTCAATTCTACATTTTTTTATCCAATCACTAAAATTTATTATTATATCTAATATTTAATTATTTTCATATATAAAGGTCAAAATTGTAGACCTGAACTCACTGCACATAGTTACAGTCCTACGCCTGAATTCCAAGTAGTGGCTCTTTTCTTGTTCTCTTCTTCTTTGATTCTCCATCTTTCTCGTGCACACACCTTTTTCGCTTGAAGTCAACTTTAATTTTACTGTAGTTAGTCATATTAAGTTTACCTTTACTTATTGACAATGTATACCTTTACTTATTGACAATGTATACGACTAGAGCTTTATCGATGAAAAATAATCGGTAAATGTCCAAAGAGGTTATCGATAGCTAACAACTTTATAATTTAGTGCTATTCTTCTTTGAACGAGATAACTATTTCAGTAACTTGTAATTATTTTTCATAAGTTATGATTTTGAAACTTATCTTAATATATAACTTATAAGTTGTTTAATATTACACTTTTTATTTAACAATATGATATTATTGTCAAGAACAACACTATAATTCTTTCGTGCACTTTGCTAAAAATATTAAAGGAAAAACTCCGAATAGCTCCGAATAACCGGACCGAAAGAACCGATCTCCGAAAGGAACTGAACCGATCAACGGAGCGGTTCTGGAGATTTAATTTTGGAAATCTCCGAATATCTCCGAGTTTTGGTTCGGTTCTGGAGATTTCCATATCTCCGAACCGCTCCGGACCGTGCTCACCCCTAAAAAGTATGATTTAAGTTCTGTTTTTACCTATCTCTGAATAATTATTCTTTTCTTACTTATCTAAGCATTGAACATGGGAATCTATGTGGTAGCACATAACAGGAAGGGTATATTAGATAAATGGTTAAAATAATACTTTCATCGTTTACCGAAGAAGTCATTTTAGTAAAAAAGTATTACTTTTTTTTTGTAAAAACAAGTCATTCTAGCAAAATTTTCTTATTTCTATCAATGTTGTGTTATTACAATGTTCTGGAAAAACTAAATGATAACAGAAACAAACGAAAGCAAAAACCGAGACGTGGAAGACCACTGTCCTTAGGACAAATTACTTCCCGGCTAGTGCTCACGGAACGAAGTAATAGACCCCAAAGATATAACGGTTTACGTCCTTTTCTGTAGTAGCACCACTAACAGAAAAGGCTCCGGCGAACTTAGATGTTCGAGTTCAGAAACTGGAGAAAAATGAAATGCAGAGAATGCTATGAAGATGAAGATTCAGGTGAAAAAATTAGAGTGTCTGTTTGCATGCAGGGAGCATGTATTTATAGGTGCAGCTTGGGGAACAGAATTAATTATGTTATTGAATTGTTGGCTGTTACGAGCTTAGTAACGGCCCAATTAATTATTACTCTTTAACAGCCCATAATGCTGGATGTTACAGGTTTGAATTTAAATTCAAACCCATCCACATTTTTGGGCTCCTGAAGCTCATCCGTCGGCCCAATCGATTTTGGACTCATCTGTGGCCCAATTGATTTTGGGCTTCCAAAAAGTTACTTGGGCCTCGGCCGAGGCAAGGCCCAAGGCCCATGGCCCGGCCCGAGGCGTGGCGTGGCCGTGCCGTGCCGAGCCGAGCCGAGCGAGCGAGCGCGCGTGTGGACTTCCCTTGGATTCCCTCACATGTATAATTGATACACCTTAATGATGAGCTTTCATATATATATATACTAACTTAAAGAACATTTAAACCAATGTGGAATAACTACTTTTAGTTATTAATCCTACACTTAATACATAATCAAGTGGTAAACTTTATGTATTAATTTCTCACTCACCACATATCGGTTTTGAGTAAATTAAAACTCTACGATCATCTACTTTCTCCATAGATTAATTATGTGAAGTTTAATTCCTACAAAATTAAACTTCCGACCACTTAATTATATCATTAAAGTGTCTTATCCACACTTTAATTATTACTAATTTCCAACAATCCCCCACATGAGTGAAAATTAATGCATGCATGAATGCAATCTCCAGTCTAGACTCTTAGTGATCAGTACTGCCTAAGGAAAAATAGTTTTTGACTTTGAACCTTCCATAGTGGTTTGGTAGATTTCTTAATCTTTGAACCTATCCTCCTCAGTGCGTACCTAGTCAACAATGAATACACAATACTGACCAGAACATCCTTGTTCTCACGTTTTGGTCCGTTTCAGCCATGGATCCTCTTTGGATTCATAAGTGTTTCATTTGAAGCGGCCCTTTACTTCACACTTACATAGGTGACTTCTTTATCGAATATCCTGTACTATTCTACCTCCTTGAGGTGTCTCGAAGTCATTAAAAGTCATAAGACTTATCCTCTACCACCGTTTACAGGCTTTACGCACTTATCTTGCATTCTAGGGATGGATTTTGAAGACATATTCTTCTAAGTGCCTCCTCTGAACTTTCAAAACTTAGTTGTCCCATTGAACCAAGTTTGTGGGATCTCCACTCATCATGGTTGGGTATCCATTTTAATTATTCTTTAATTGGTGGGTTTTACTCCCATTCCCTCTCGCAATTTTAACAATTGATCTTGGTTTAAACCTTTGGTCAACGGATCCGCTAAGTTATCTTTAGACTTTATATAGTCTATTGTGATAACCCCACTAGAGATCAACTGTCTTACGGTGTTGTGCCTACGGCGTATATGCCTAGACTTACCGTTATACATATTGTTCAACGCTCTTCCTATAGCGGCTTGACAGTCGCAATGAACCATTATAGCCTGTACAGGTTTACTCCAACATGGAATGTCTTCTAAAAGGTTTCGAAGCCATTCTGCTTCCTCACCAGCTTTATCCAAAGCTATGAATTCTGATTCCATGGTGGATCTGGCTATACATGTTTGTTTCGTAGATTTCCATGACACTGCTCCACCTCCAATAGTGAACACGTATCCACTAGTGGAAAAAGAGTCTTTAGTGTCCGAAATCCAATTCGCATCATTGTATCCTTCTATAACTGGAGGATATCTCGTGTAATGAAGCCCATGATTAAGAGTATACTTTAAGTATCTCAGAATCCTTGTCAATGCTTTCCAATGCTCTTGGCTTGGATTGCTTGTAAACCTGCTCATTTTGTTAACCGAACATGCAAGATCCGGTCTAGTACAGTTTGTTATGTACATTAGACTTCCTATCACTTTTGCATACTCAACTTGAGCTACAGGTTCACCCATGTTCTTCCTAAGATGAACATTTAATTCTAATGGTGTCTTGGCAGGTGGTCCATCAAAAGCATTGAATTTTCTGAGTACTTTCTCTACATAGTGAGATTGTGTTAGAACAATTCCCTCTGATGTCCTAACTATTTTGATTCCGAGAATCACATCAGCCAAACCCATATCCTTCATGTCGAAATTTCTTTTCAACATCCTTTTAGTATCCATGATTTTCTCATGACTACTTCCCATGACTAACATATCGTCTACGTATAGACAAACTATGACATATGCTTCTGATGTACCTTTTATGTACACACATTTGTCACATTCGTTGTTTCTGAAACCATTTGACAACATTGTAGTGTCAAATTTCAAGTGCCATTGTTTTGGCGCTTGTTTGAGACCATATAATGACTTTACTAGTCTACATACCTTATTCTCTTGTTCCGGTACCACAAACCCTTCGGGTTGATTCATATAGATCTCTTCTTCTAACTCTCCATTTAAGAATGCAGTCTTCACATCCATTTGGTGAATCTCAAGATTGTGTATTGCAGCAATCGAGAGAAGCACTCGAATCGACGTGATCCTAGTCACAGGGGAGTAAGTATCAAAGAAGTCATCACCTTCTTTCTGTTTGAAGCCTTTGGCTACCAAACGAGCTTTGTATTTATCTATTGAATCATCTGCTTTATACTTTCTCTTTAGGATCCATTTGCATCCTAAAGGTTTACAACCTGATGGAAGGTCAGTTAACTCCCACGTGTGGTTTTGCATGATGGATTCAATTTCACTGTTGATTGCTTCTTTCCAGTATGGTGCATCTGGACTAGACAGAGCTTCTTTTATTTATCTCGGTTCATCATCTAACATATATATGATAAAATCAGGACCGAATGACTTTGCAGTCTTTGCTCTTTTGCTACGCCTTGTTTCCTCTTCTTCTAAGGTCCGAGAACTACTTGTAGCTTCAACAGTTCTTTTTAGATTTGAACTACTTCGTTTTCCCAAAGTAATTCCTTGATTTTCACTTTCTATCAATCTTTCTCTACAAGGAAAAATATTTTCAAAGAATACTGCATTCCTTGATTCTATGACTGTTCCAACAGTCATCTCTGGTATTTCAGATTTATGAATCTGAAATCTATACGCACTGCTGTTGAGTGCATACCCAACAAATATACAATCAACCGTTTTAGGGCCAATTCTTACTTGTTTAGGTAATGGCACCTCAACCTTAGCTAAACACCCCCACACTTTGAGATATTTGTAAGACGGCTTACGCCCTTTCCACATTTTGTAAGGAGTTTTGTCAACTCTTTTTAGTGGAATTTTATTCAATATATAATTAGCTGTAAGAACAGCTTCCCCCCACATGTTCTGGGGTAATCCTGAGCTAATCAACAAAGCGTTCATCATCTCCTTAAGAGTACGATTTTTGCGTTCTGCAACACCGTTAGATTGTGGAGAATACAGAGCTGTAGTTTGATGAATTATGCCATTTTGAGCACATAACTCTTCAAACGGAGCCACATATTCGCCACCTCTATCACTTCGGATTATCTTTATCCGAGTGCTTAGTTGATTTTCAGCTTCGGCTTTGTAGTGTTTAAATGTCTCTATTGCTTCATCTTTACTTCTTAGAAGATAAAGATAGCAATATCTTGTGCAATCATCTATAAAAGTTATGAAAAACTTTTTACCACCTCTAGTCTGCACAAATTTCAAGTCACACACATCAGTGTGTATTAATTCTAGAGGTATTGTGCTCCTTTCTACTGAATGAAAAGGTAATTTAGTCATCTTAGCTTCAACACATACCTCACATTTTCCATGTGACTTAATTTCATTCAGTTTTAGCAAATCTAAATTTACTAAGCGTTTTATAGCATTGAGATTAACATGTCCTAATCTAGAATGCCATAAAGAGGAACACTCAAGCAAGTAAGAAGAAGTTGAAGCTTTTTCATTCATAGCAGAAGTTACATTATTCATTTGGCGCTTGGCCATTACATTCATTTTGAACAATCCATTCACTACAAAGCCCTTCCCTATGAATACTCCTTGCTTGCTTAGTATGAACTTATCAGCTTCAAAAACTAGACGAAACCCATGCTTTACCAGCAAAGAACCAGAAACCAAATTTTTCCGGATGTCTGGAACATGCAGCACATCCTTTAGAGTGAGCTCTTTTCCAGAAGTTAACTTCAGAATTACGTTGCCCACTCCGGCCACCTCAGAAGAGGCTTGGTTTCCCATATGAAGCTTCCTCCCGGAAGAAGCCTTATAACTTGAGAAGACCTCTCTGTCAGAACATACGTGACAAGAGGCTCCTGTATCAACAAACCATTCTCTTGGATTGTCCACAATGTTGGCCTCAAAGATTACAGCAGTGAGGTCCAACTCATGCTCCTCAACAACGTTAGCTGTCACTTTCTTCTTCTTCTGCTTCGGCAGATTATAGTTCTTCGCCATATGGTTAGGCTTGCCACAATTGTAACAATTACCTGCAAATTTAGACACATTAGCAGGTTGCTTACCTTTACCATTGTTATTTGGCGCACGATATCCCTGATTGTTGTTGTCATTTGGACGTTTCCTCTTGTTTTGACTCGAGGATCCCCTTTCCATAAGGTTGGTCCTTGCTTCAACATGAGCCCTAAACCTGGATTCATTCTTCCAATTGTCCTCTTCAATCCTTAGCTTAAGGATTAAATCTTCTACCGTCATTTCGTTTCGCTTATGCTTCAAATAGTTCTTGAAGTCACTCCAACTCTGAGGTAGTTTTTCTATCAAACTTGCCACTACAAATGGCACAGGAAGTTTCATATCTTCAGCCGAAGCTTCATGAACTATGAGCTGAAAATCTTGGGCTTGTTCCACAACCGAACGGTTGTCAACCATTTTGAAGTCTAAAAACCGAGTTCACCACAAATTTCTTTGTGCCGGCATCATCTGTCTTGTACTTCTTTTCCAAAGCATCCCACAGCTCTTTGGTAGACTTGATATCTTGATACACGTTGTATAATGGATCATCAAGTCCATTCATCACATAGTTTCTACAGAGGTAGTCACCATGTGACCATGAATCAAAGGCAACTCGCCTTTGTTGATCGGTGTCTGTTTCTGCAGGAGCAGCCGGAGGATCTTCCTTCATAAACGAAGCAAATCCTAAGGTAGTGATGTAGAACAACATCTTTTGCTGCCATCTCTTGAAATTGTCACCGGAAAACTTTTCCGGCTTTTCAACTGAGTTAGCCGGTGGAGTAGGGATAACTCTTGCTGGAACAGGAGGAACATTCTGATTGGTTGACATTTTTCCAGAAATCGAAAAGACTAATTTGTCATAAGATTGTTATTACAATGTTTTGGAAAAACTAAATGATAACAGAAACAAACGAAAGCAAAAATCGAGACGTGGAAGACCACTGTCCTTAGGACAAATTACTTCCCGGCTAGTGCTCACGGAACGAAGTAATAGACCCCAAATATATAATGGTTTACGTCCTTTTCTGTAGTAGCACCACTAACAGAAAAGGCTCCGGCGAACTTAGATGTTCGAGTTCAGAAACTGGAGAAAAATGAAATGCAGAGAATGATATGAAGATGAAGATTCAGGTGAAAAAATTAGAGTGTCTGTTTGCATGCAGGGAGCATGTATTTATAGGTGCAGCTTGGGGAACATAATTAATTCTGTTATTGTTGGCTGTTACGGGCTTAGTAACGGCCCAATTAATTATTACTCTTTAACAACCCATAATGCTAGATGTTATCATTAAAGTGGGCCCAATTGATTTTGGGCTTCCAAAAAGTTACTTGGGCCTCGGCCGAGGCATTCCCCAAGGCCCATGGCCCATGGCCCGGCCCGAGCCCGAGGCGTGGCCGTGGCCGAGCCGAGCCGAGCGAGCGCGCGTGTGGGCTTCCCTTGGATTCCCTCACATGTATAATTGATACACCTTAATGATGAGCTTTCATATATATATATACTAACTTAAAGAGCATTTAAACCAATGTGGGATAATAACTACTCTTAGTTATTAATCCTACACTTAATACATAATCAAGTGGTAAACTTTATGTATTAATTTCTCACTCACCACATATCGGTTTTGAGTAAATTAAAACTCTACGATCATCTACTTTCTCCATAGATTAATCGTGTGAAGTTTAATTCCTACAAAATTAAACTTCCGACCACTTAATTATATCATTAAAGTGTCTTATCCACACTTTAATTATTACTAATTTCCAACATGTTATCCTTAGATAAATCTAAACAAATATCCTTATAAAAATCTCATTATATTATAATATGGAGGAAAGAGGGAGCAATTTAAGGTATTGGAAAAAGATTTGAAGAGAAAAATGGAATTTATCTATATCTATATCTCTATATATAATAACAAAATTCACTAAAAATAGTACTCTAGGAATTTTCCAGCCCAAATCCTTTTGTCATTTCTGGAAAACATTATTTTTGTATAAAATATATTATTTGGAGATAAATCTACATATATTTGTCTAAAATACATTTAGGCACCATTATCTCAAGTCAATAGTAAGTAGCCCACAATCAGCTTAATTTGTCCAAGTCTATAAAAGGAGCACCCACGCAATCTTCCAAAAAATCCGAGCTCATATCTCATAGAATCTGTTCCGCACAATCAATTTATTTTTTAATTGATCGACATTAATCAAGCCGTTGATTCAACCAATTTTTCTGTCTACATCCAAATTTTACTCTTCTTTGAATATTTAATTTGTTGTGAAGATTAAGAAATCCAAAGTAACTGAAGGAGAAGGGAGACGACATCACCACCCTTTAAAGTAAGAGAAATCAACAGAATTATCTCTAATCTAAAATGGGGGAAGGGGCAAAAATGTGGGGAAGGGAGTGGGGTGGGAGTAAGTTTATCGTTAAAAGCATTTTTTTTTTTTTTTGCTTTCTTTCAAAAATCCTATGTATTATGTTTACGGTACCCATTCTTCATCTATTTAATTTTATTTTTACTTAGTGTGTCTTTTAATTTGTATAGTATTAATTATGTGTATAGAAAAATTACAGTCAAGTATATTATAACCTAGAAAGGGAAACAAATAAATAAAGAAAAAAATTTAAACAAAAAAAAAAAAGAATTTAGTACGATTTTATCAGATAAATCCATAATGCTCTTTGGCAAAAACTTGTATGTGACGGAAAAAAATATCACCTTTTGTGGTAAAAGTATCACGTTTATCTGTAAAAGTATCACATTTTTTAACAAAAAAAAGTATAACTTTTTGTAGCAAAAGTATCACATTTATCTGTAAAAGTATCAATGTAGTAAAAATATCAATTTTTCCTGTAAAAGTATCAATTTTTTCTGTAAAAGTATCACTTTTTCCTGTAAAGTATCAACATTTTCTGTAAAAGTGTATTCCGTCACACGTGTGACCGTTCACACACAAGACTCACTCATGGTCTTTTTTATATTTAATGTTAATTTGAATTTTGTTTCATTATTTATTTATTATTTTTCTTATTAATTTTTTTAATCATACAAAAATATAAATTGAATTATTTAGTAAATATTTTATAATTTCGATCCGATTATAATTTCAACAATTCTTTTCAAAAAGATAATCCAATTTTTTGAATTTTTTTTTTTCATTTTTAATGTGATTTTCTTTAATAAATTAAATTAGTGATCTATTATCGATCTATAATTTGACACCATATTGTATAAATAAATTGATTTAAAGACAAATAATTATTTGTTGATTATGTGGGTTAATTATTATTGTGTTTGTGCTACAAATAAAAATTAAAAAAAATTAGAATGTAGTGTTATTGGTACTCACTAAAAGCTTTTGAATTTTTTTTTAACATTATATTTGAAAAATAAAAAATCTAGATATTTTGGATAAATATAAACATTAATCATAAAATTATAAATATACATATATATACTCATTATTTCTACAAAATGATCAGCATGACCTCCATATTAGGATGCTAGAAATATTCATACATTAAGAAAAACAAATATGAATATTCTATAACTAACTCAAATTTATGTATTTTTAATTTTTAATACTTTTTATTGACTCTTCTTTCATTGACATATAACTTTTCATCACTTATTATATATTGATCCTAATATTTTATTATATTAAAATTATATAAACATATAAAATTCCTATTATTTATTCATTTATATTTATAAATTGTGTGTCGCAAGGGGATACTATTAATTTATAATTATAAAAGTAGATTTTTTATGGATATTACTATTTATCATATAATTTTTTAATTTTCACCAAAGTATTTAAAATGACTTTCTTTTGTGAGCGGAAGGAGTACATATTCTAAGAGAGCAGTTAAAAGTATATTTTTTGTTACATAAGTGACTAATTAAATAGTTGAGTAAATTGTTTACTCTTGAAACTTGACGTTACAACCGTCAACATGGGAATAGACGCCGCACTTGCGAACTTTTTTCCACCAAATACAATATATATAGTACAAAAACACTAATGTAAGAAAACCTGAAATATTTGGCTTCAAAAAATAAAACCAGAAATAATAAATGAAATTTAAGTCACAAGGAGTATGTACGCAGTAACATCTATGTAATAAATGATTGTATATTCGCTCTGTAAAAAAAAGTGATGATATATTAATATGGAACCTGTAATTTGGGTAATTTGGGCTGATTCGCCCGGATCAAAATAATATTTTTTTAATTCTTTTTTCGATCATCTTCTAATTAAAATTATAAATATAATTAATAACTATCATAAGATAAAATTTAAATGTTAAATATTATTTTGAAACATTCTAAAAATCTTGGCGTATTTTTTTTTTTTACCTGTAATCGATTGTTAATGTTAGAAATTTAGTTACTGTCCTCACAAATAATTTTTCATTAATAATATTCAATACATTTAAAAAAAAATTCAAAATTTTTTTTTCGGCCTAGATGAAATTAGCCCAAATCATAATATTAATGGGATAATTATCCCATTAATAATATGAGTGGAACTTGTGTGCATCATATGCACAATATTATTATTATACACCCTAAATCCTATAATCCTAAAAATCTTTAAAAACCCTAAAAACGCAAAAAATCCTAAAAACTCTAAAACACTAGAAAACTCGAAAAACCCCTAAACCCCTTAATTTTTTTCTAAAAATCTCTAAAACTCTAAACCCTAAAAAATTTAAACCCCTAAATACTAAAACACCCTAAAAAACTGTTGATATATAATATGATCTATTGTGGATATAATGCGCGCAAAATTTTGCCGAATAATATTACTGTTAGAAATTAAGGCACGTAAAACATTTACACACGTATAAGGGAATCGGTATACCTCAGTTGATTTGCAGCGGAATGTATTCGGTTGATTCCCAAATTGATGGATCGTGCACTGATTCGTCTACAAGCCCGTCTGGACGAATACTACTAGAGCATTCGCCGTCTACTTCACACCCTAGACTCTTGGAGGACTCCGGTGATTCTCCAAGACAGAGAATTAGAGAGAAAGGGGAGAAATATGTATTCTGTGGATTATTTTCCGTGGTCTATGAATACCAGTATATTCGTATATTTATTAGTATGGGAGAGATCTATCTCCTATTATGGATAAGATCTCCATCCCTATTGGGAATATATCTAATAAGATATTAAATATCTCGTCAGATATATATCCCAACCATATTGGGATCCATTAGATATGGATGCAACCAACATCTCCCACTCATACAAATCTGATCCGACTTACTCGAATCTGAAAGACTCCACAATTCTCATCATCATATCTCTTCTTTCATACAGAGACTAAGGCGTGCGACCGAGCGAGAACTGAATGGAACAAAGTGAGGAGAGTTATATTAAGTTATCACCCAACTAACATAACTCATCAACTCAGAAGACTCGTTGTGTACCCCAAACTACGTGGTTGCACTAGACCAAACATCTCTGACCCCTCGTATTCATGTAGAGCATGTTTGACCCCTTAATTTTGTATCTATGCTCATGACTATGTCAAAACTAATTCGACTTAGTCGGCCGGCCTACAAGTGCATTACCAGCTTAGTTTTTCCTTGGCCTCTAATGTCAATCTGCTTGGACTTGACAGCTTTCTTAGTCATGCTCCGACAGACCGTATCAACCATGGCCATTGAACACATGCTAAAGTAGCGTCATCAAGCTTACACTTCATGACAAAGTCCAAAGTCCCAAAGGGCACAAGAAACACTATAAGAGCTCACACAGTGACGAAGCAGGGATCTATTCGGTCACTCCTCTTACTAAGGTCGTCATTAAGCACATGTAGTATGAATACATGCTATGATGGAGCTCCCACTCAAATTTGGGCATGTCACGCTCTGAACATCATACGAGTCTTAGTCCAGTCGCTCTTCTAGCGTCTGACCTGCGGACCACTTAGGAATTTGTCTCCAACACAACTCCTAATGATTCGCACACTCGGCTATTTAAGAAGCTTTTATGAAGTTAGAACATTCTTCATAATCGATCAAGTATGATCTCATCTTGGCCTCTTGCCAAGGCGACTATGGGCAACAACCTTTCGTGTTGTTCCTTTCACGAAGGTGATCATTCAAGTGTTTGATCCGCCAGTCTCATCCCGCTCGCTCACCAAAGCGCCAGGGCGATTTCCCGTGTGAGTGGGACAATCCAAGCCTTGTGACATATCACACATAATAGACACATTACTTCTAACATATAATAAGGGCACATTTTATTGATAAAATTGTTCATACAGGCTAAAAGAATTTTAAATTCTACGAAGTCCCATGCTCCTAACATGCCTTTGAAATACATCTCTACTCAAAGGCTTGGTGAAAGGATCAGCTATCATTTCACCAGTGGGAACGTGCCTGAGAACCACTTGTCCCTGCGCAAATCACTTGTCCCCTTTAGATATCTAAGTATCCTTTTGACTGCAGCCCAATGAGCGCGTCCGGGATTACCTTGATACCTACTCACCATCCCTACTGCAAAGCACAAGTCTGGTCGAGTACACATCATTGCGTACATCAAACTCCCTACCGCGCTTGCATAAGGAACCTTAGCCATACTTTCCTTTTCATCATCTGTTTTTGGGCATAGATCTTTGCTAAGAATACAATGTTTTTCCATAGGCGTGTCAACGGGTTTAGCATTATGCATACGAAATCGCTCCAGAACCCTCTTAATATAAGTCTCTTGAGACAAAGTTAAGAGTCTCTTTGAGCGATCTCGGTGT
The DNA here is from genome assembly GCA_958295605.1 of Ajuga chamaepitys. Lineage (NCBI taxonomy): Eukaryota > Viridiplantae > Streptophyta > Magnoliopsida > Lamiales > Lamiaceae > Ajuga > Ajuga chamaepitys. The sequence continues at coordinate 6,149,820 of OY282504.1, forward strand.
ATCTTAACACCAAGTATGTATTCTGCCTCTCCCATGTCTTTCATCTCAAAGGTAGATGATAGCCACTGCTGAGTGGCGACAATCATCTCCGTATCATTTCCCGCCAGCAAAATGTCATCCACATATAATGAGAGAATTGTGAAATTCTTCTCATCCCTTTTGACATACACACAGTGATCTTCCTCAACCATCGTAAAGCCTATCGAAGTGATAGCTCGATGAAATCGAAGGTACCACTGTCTGGATGATTGTTTCAGTCCATAAATGGAACGTTTTAAGCGGCACACTTTGCGCTCTTGTCCCTTTACCTGAAAACCCTTAGGTTGATCCATATAGATCTCATCACCCAGTTCTCCATTGAGAAATGCTGTCTTCACATCCATTTGGAACAGTTCCAAATCAAGATGGGCGACAATTGCTAAAATGAGACGGATAGAGGCAAACCTCACCACCGGGGAGAATGTCTCTTCATAGTCCACACCTTCTCTTTGGGTAAAGCCTTTCGCCACTAGGCGAGCCTTATACTTGTCTATCGAGCCATCTGCTTTTCGTTTGACTTTGAGAACCCACTTGTTCCCGATTGTCTTGCGTCCAGACGGTAGATCGACTAGCTCCCCAACTTGGTTCTTAGCCATCGAACTCATCTCTTCCTCCATAGCACTTATCCACTCTGTAGCATTTAGAGAAGTTACAGCCTCTTCATAAGTGGCTGGCTCATCAACATCCATTGTTGCGCACATGAAAGATTCCCCTTCGAGTTCAAAACGTCTTCGGGGAACCGTTCCACGCTTGCTCCTGCGCAACTCTAGATCTTGAGAGTCTTCATGCAATGGAATTCTCCCACTGACTCCAAGATCGCTCTCATTATTTCCGTCGATTGCTGGATTTGGTTGTAAAACCTCATCCTCGCCAGGAATTCCAGCGTTGTCTTCGGGATCTTGTAACTCATAAATTTTAAGATCTCCTTTAACTTCTCCAATTGTTGGAAATTCCTCCTCGAGGAAATTGACATCGCGCGACTCAATTTCTGTCATTCCTCCGTCACGATGTTCACCATACATCACATAGCCTTTCGAGTGGTCACAATATCTTATAAAGATATGTTTAACTGCTCTAGGACCAAGTTTCCCATTCTTATGGGAAGTATTATGAACAAACCCTGCTGACCCCCAAGGGCGCAAACCTTCTAAGTTGGGCTTTCTTTCATGCCACAACTCATATGGCGTCGAAGGAACTGATTTAGACGGCACACGGTTCAATATGTAGGCAGCAGTTAAGATTGCATCTCCCCAAAAGGATATTGGTAGATTTGCTTGCGCCATCATTGATCTGGCCATTTCCAGAAGTGTCCTATTCCTCCTCTCTGCAACACCATTTTGTTGCGGAGTGTAAGGAATTGACAGTTGCCTTATGATCCCTTTTTCCTCACAGTATTGCCTGAACTGATCAGACAAGTATTCTCGCCCTCTATCAGTGCGTAACGTTTTAAGTTTCCTATCTCTTTGGTTCTCAACCTCCGCTAAGAATCGCTTAAAACAATCAAGCGCTTCCGAGCGGTGAGACAGGAGATACACTGAACCATAGCGCGAATAATCATCAATAAATGTGAGGAAATAGGATGCACCGTGTTGTGCCTTCACATTTACGGGTCCGCATATGTCTGAGTGAACTAACTCTAGAGGTTGAGTAGCTCTTTTTGCCTTTCCAAAAGGCTTCCGGCAGGCTTTTCCTGCCAGACATGGTTCGCACACAGGAAGGTTGACTTTAGCGAGATTGCCTAAAAGGCCTTCTCGAGCTAACCTAGTCATCCTTTCACGCCCCATGTGTCCTAACCTTGCATGCCATTTATTTGAATCATTCAAAATATCAACAGATGAAGAAATAAAAGTAGTGCATTCAATAGATAAATCTAACATGAAAAATCCATTGTTCATATGTCCTACGCCATAAAGGTTGTTGCCGAGAAAAATAGATAACATGGTCTTTTCAAACAGGAAAGAAAAATTTTGACTCAAAAGTGCTGAAACTGAAAGTAAATTACATCGAATACTAGGCGCATAAAGCACATCACTAAGGAGCAGCTCGTGCCCAGTGCTAAGTGTAAGCTGGTATGCACCAACTCCCACCACCTCTTCTTGCGCGCCATTTCCCATAGCAATGTAGTGGCTGCCTGCTGGTACTCGACGATAATCTACAAATCCTACTCTATCTCTTGTCACGTGTTTGGTTGCTCCTGAGTCTACAATCCAACCATGGAGAGAATTAGCAACTAACACATGTGAACAGACAAATGAATCAGTAGAGCTAGGAGCGGGTCTTACCTTCTTTGGCTCAGTACAACTACAAGCAAAGTGACCCGTCTTTCCACAGTTATAGCAGGTGTCTTTTTTCTTTCCGCCCCTTTTTCTACGGTGACGCTTTTTTTTCACCTTGCGGGCCCAAGTTTTGGTTTTTGGCGTTGCTTTGTCCTGCATTCTTTTGCTTTTTCCAACGGTTGCCTGTGTTAGGCTTGCGTTGGCCAGCATGTGCGACGAAAGCAGCCGCTTGTGCTCTTTCCGCCTCTCGACGGTCAGCCTCGAGTCTAAGATGACTGGCGACGCTGTCAAAGGTCTGGATTTGCTCGTTGTGTGTGAGCACAAGTTTAACTTGTCCCCAAGTCTGCTCAGGTAGCGACCTTAGGACTGCCAAAACTTGTTGTTCGTTGGTGAGTTCATTTCCAGCATTTTGAAGCTCTCGAATCATGTCTTTCATGATATCAAGATGTTGGCCCATGGTGTGCTTAGGGTCAAGTACGTACTGATTGAATATAAGGGTTAAAGCCCTTAGTCTCGTTGCCGAGGTAGTGCCGTACGTGACCTTTAAGCTGTCCCACAACTCTTTAGCTGTAGCAAACGTCTCGAACTCACGAATCAGATGATCCTGCATGCAGCTAAGCATAGTATAGCGCGCAGACCGATCTTGATTCTCCCACTTATTGTACGCGTCTAAATCGCGACGATATTGGGCATTTTGACCGTTTTCTGGCTCAACCGGTGCGGCCATAGTCTCGGTGAGATGGTCAAGGACCTTCATATTATGTAGCAGAAATTTGATCTTACGGTGCCACATGGCATAGTTCTGGCCATCTAGTTTGCCAGAACCGTAAAGATCAGAAAAAGCCATTTGGGCATCCATTTCTGTTAATATTTGCGCAAAATATGTTAGAAGATTATCTATTTAATATTTTTTATTCGGGTCCAAATAAAATTTTATTATTTCTCACAAGTGAATGGGATCGAAAATTCGCCGCATTGGCTCATAATCATCTCCCACTCAATTGAAGACGATAATAAAAATTAAATGATCGCGAATAAAAATTGTCCATCGCAATAACATTCATAAAAAAATAATAATAAAGTGAGATGTTAATGACCTATGGTGGTAAATACGAAACAACAAAAAATTACATGGTCTAAAAATTGGCCCCTCTAATACATGTGTCCTAGTGAGAAACGAAAAATAAATAAATAAATTACAAATTTTCGTTCCTACTACATGACTAAAAAAAAATTACATCGTAATATCGTATAACCACCATTGTCATCAACCATCTCACACATACATCAATCACATCACGTAATAAAAATACGCAAATAATGAAATTAAATCACATAATTGATTTAATTAATTTAAAGTGGCATAATCACAAAAACATTTTAATTAATGAAGGCCCACCAAATAAATTGGCCAAATAATTCTGAATTATTAAGCCCAATTTTAATTATAGCCCAAAATTCTTTTATTAAGGCCCAGCCATATTATAAAAAACAGCCCATTCAAAAACCAGCCATTTTAGGAAAAACTGACCTAGCCCAAAAAAAGAAATGAGCAGCCCATTAACACGGGCCCAAACAAAATATATTAGCCCAAAACTGATTATGGCCCAATTCGCAAAAAAAATTTGCAGCCCCTCTTTTGTTTAAAAACAGACCCATTTGGTTCAATTAGGCCCAAATAATATTCAGATCAGCCCGACTGGGCCCAAACCGTCCCGACCCAAAATTTCCAAACCCTAGCCCACTGCCGCCGCCACCCCCCGCAGCCGCCCGCCGCCGCCGCACCCACCACTGCCGCCGCCGGCGCGGCAGCAGAAGCAGGAGCAGCAAAGCAGAGCATGGCTGCTACAGTGGAGTAGCGACGCAGCGCGGCAGCAGAGAGCAGCGACAGCAGGAGCAGCGATCCGCCGGCGCGCACCAGGCAGCGGCTTAGCAACACCGCGAAGGCAGCAATGCCTGCGCCGCCGCGTCTGGAATCGCGCAGCGGGGTTGCGCGCAACAGTGAAGTGGGCAGGTAGCAGCGACGCCGTGCGTATGGCCGTCGCGCGCCATGCCGTCGCGCCGTCGTCGGTGCAACGCAGGGGTGGGTCGCAACAATTCAGCAGCGGCGCGCAGCGCAGCGGTGGGTCGCAACAGTTCAGCAGCGGCAGCGGCCACGCCGCCGTCGCGCGGTCGCGCCGCCATCGAGTTCTACCATTTTGTTTAACCCTTAAATACAAGGGTCAATTACCAAAAGCAACCTGTATTATGAGCCTTTTTCAGTTTTGCAACCTAAACTTTTTAGTTTTTCCGTTGACAACCTGTATTAATTATTTTTTTTCAATTTGCAGCCTCCGGATATATTTCCGACTATATAGGCCATGTGACTTGCACATGTTCTTTTTTGGATCAATAAGATGACGACACGTGGCGGCTAATAAAATATTTAAAAAAATATTAATAAATATTTAAAAAATTTCAGAAATTTCATTAATAAATCTAGAAAATTAATAAAAAAAAATCTGAAATTCTTTTAGAAATTATAAAAAATTATTTAAAATTTTAAAAAATTATTTAAAATTTAAAAAAATTATTTATAATCGAAAAAATAAAATAAAATAATTTTGTAATTAATTAAAAATTTTTGAAAATTCATTAATAAATCTAGAAAATTAAAAAAAAAAACTGAAATTCTTTTAGAAATTCTAAAAATTTATTTAAAATTTAAAAAAAATATTTAAATTTTAAAAAAGTTATTTATAATCGAAAAATAAAATAAAATAATTTTGTAATTAATTAAAAATTTCAGAAATTTCATTATAAATTCTGAAAAAAAAATATTATTTCTAAAATTAATTTGAAATTCTAAAAATTTATTTAAAATTAAGAAAAATCATTTAAAATCAAAAAAATAATTTTAAAAACAGAAAATAAAAAATAATAAAAAAACCGGAAATTACATTTATAACTCCAGAAAATTAAAAAAATAAAATAAAATTATTTAAGAAATTCTAAAAATTTATTAAGAATTCAGAAAATTTATTTATAATCCCAAAAATTAAATACATAAAATGCACTTCTTAAATTTATTTATACCGGAATATACGAAGTTCCCTCTCTTTTATACTAGTTTTCTACAATTTATAATTATTTTTTAGTATTTAAAAATTAATTTCTAAAATAAATTTTTTTAATTAGCTATCTGATTTTAAATGATTTTTCTTAATTTTAAATAAATTTTTATTATTTTTTATTTTCTGTTTTTAAAATTATTTTTTTGATTTTAAATGATTTTTCTTAATTTAAAAGTAATTTTTAGAATTTCAAATTAATTTTAGAAATATTTTTTTTTCAGAATTTATAATGAAATTTCTGAAATTTTTAATTAATTACAAAATTATTTTATTTTTATTTTTCGATTATAAATAATTTTTTTAAATTTTAAATTTTTTTTTTAAATTTTAAATAAATTTTTAGAATTTCTAAAAGAATTTCAGATTTTTTTTAATTTTATTGATTTATTAATGAATTTTCAGAAATTTTTAATTAATTACAAAATTATTTTATTTTATTTTTTCGATTATAAATAATTTTTTTAAATTTTAAATAAATTTTTAGAATTTCTAAAAGAATTTCAGATTTTTTTTATTAATTTTCTAGATTTATTAATGAAATTTGTGAAATTTTTAAAATATTTATTAATATTTTTTTAAATATTTTATTAGCCGCCACGTGTCGCCATCTTATTGGTCCAAAAAAGAACGTGTGCAAGTCACATGGCCTATATAGCCGGAAATATAGCCGGAGGTTGCAAATTGAAAAAAAATAATTAATACAGGTTGTCATCGGAAAAACTAAAAAGTTTAGGTTGCAAAACTGAAAAAGGCTCATAATACAGGTTGCTTTTGATAACACATATTGTTTCCAGAAGATTCCCTCCCAGTCAAAAAAAATAACAGAATCAATCCCTTTTTTTAAAAAAAAAACGACGAGGGACAATAAAGGGGATAACACAGGCGAGAACGAATCTACACTCGCTCTGATACCACTGTTAGAAATTAAGGCACGTAAAACATTTACACACGTATAAGGGAATCGGTATACCTCAGTTGATTTGTAGCGGAATGTATTCGGTTGATTCCCAAATTGATGGATCGTGCACTGATTCGTCTACAAGCCCGTCTGGACGAATACTACTAGAGCATTCGCCGTCTACTTCACACCCTAGACTCTTGGAGGACTCCGGTGATTCTCCAAGACAGAGAATTAGAGAGAAAGGGGAGAAATATGTATTATGTGGATTATTTTCCGTGGTCTACGAATACCAGTATATTCGTATATTTATTAGTATGGGAGAGATCTATCTCCTATTATGGATAAGATCTCCATCCCTATTGGGAATATATCTAATAAGATATTAAATATCTCGTCAGATATATATCCCAACCATATTGGAATCCATCAAATATGGATGCAACCAACAATTACTACCAATTCCTTGGGCAGTACAGCTACATGTGCATTGACTGCTACCAAATTATTCGTCGGACAACATTTGACAGAGAAATGTCATGCAAGGACTCGAGTAATGGCAGAATAGTAATGAGGTGCATATAATATTGCATCTCTAAGTAGCCACCGACCTTTTAATAATTTAATTAATAACTAATAATAATACCCAACCATTATCATTCTCTGTCTTTAGTACATTAAAAGTACCTTAAAATATCTCATAAGCTCTTGAAATATGTTCGATAAAATAAAATGTTAGATAATTTATAAGATGTAAAAATAAGTATTTCTAGTCCATTTTATTTTTTAAGATCTTACAAGTTACCAAATTTTATATATTACACACACTATATACATTTCACACACTACACATACCTCACACATTTCACACACTACACAAACTTCGCACACTTTTTTCGCACACGCTACACACATTTCACACACACAACACACAATACACACTTCACATATGAATCAAAACGTGTGTTTGATATTAACTTTTAAATTAGACCCTAAATTCATAGCTAAATATCTCCATTCAATTGCAAGTTTATAAACTCTTTTATCTTAACACTTTATTAACTAATAAGCTCTTAAAAAATTACATCTTATAAGCTCTTTAAACAACTTATAAAATGTTAGAGATTATAAGATGTTTGAAATAAGTTTAGCCAAATACCCTCTTAATCTAAAACCAGTGATGTTATCAAACTATAAAAACTGAATTCATACATCAAGAAAATAACTAAACCTTTAAAATATAAAGAGTAGGTCTTGGGTGCACCCACCACACAATAGATTTATTGTTCACTCCTTTCTTTTTCAGCGAAATATAATATATATATATATATATATATATATATATATATATATATTAAGGCATGTTTGGAAGTACATAATAGGCGCTGGCCTGGGGGTAAAGGCGCATGTTGCCGCCCTTTAGGGCGCGGGTCCAAAACCCCGGACCCCCTTGTTGTTCTTCATTTTTTTCTATATATGTACGTGTATTATTATTAATATTAATACACTCTCCACTTTTTATTTTAGAATTAGACATATATTTGTGCCGCATTTTGTGTAACAGTGTGAGGTGGTGGCCTGATGGAATAAACACCTGCTTGTGCGTGTAGTAGTCTGGGCTCGAGCTATGTTAAGCGCTTCTAATATTTTTTTAAACAACGTAAATATTATTAAAGAAAATATATATTATTAAAAAATATATATGTATACATTGTAAGGGTATTATGTGGTGTGGCTTCACAACTAGACAAGCTGATGGAAAGTGATTATAGATAAGCAGAAACAGGAATAAAAACAGCTCAAAATAAGCTGAAAATAGTTGGAGGGGAAAGCAGTTGCAGGCAGTTAAGTATGTTAACAGAAACTGTTGTCTTTTGCAGAAACCGTTGTCTATCACAGAGAAAACCGTTGCAAGCTTCCAGATTTTGGCAGTTACAATTCTGTTACAATTGTTGTGATCAGAAATCAATCCAAAGGCTAGGATTAGACATATAAACTCATTCTCTGTATCTTATCACGCATAACACACATTTTTTAGCTGAGATTAGGAGTTAGAGAGATTTGTAGAGAGAGATAGAGTGATCATCTTCTTCTCTTTGCATGAGGTCTTGTATTCTCAATCCTTGTAATTTCTTGGTGTTTAGTGGATTGGTAGAGATCATTCTACCCGTCAATGTAGGTTTTAATAACCAAACCACGTAAAAGTGTGTTGATTCCTCAAAATTTCAGTTTTAGGTTATTGTTTCTATTTTGCATAATTCATGTTTGATGGTTTGCTTGTGAGAGGTTGAAGATTACTTGATTGAATTGTTTGAAAGTAACATACATGTAACTAATAAACTTATATTATAAGTAAGCATAATATATACTATTAGGCAACATAATATATTTATTAAAAAATTATACCTGTAATTATAATATATATTATTACACAACGTACATATACTATTAAGCTATATAACATATACTATTAACAACATAATATATTATTAAAAAATTATACATGTAACTATAATATATACTATTACGCAATATAACATATATTATTAAAAAACATAAAAAGAGATAAAAATAGCGCGAGAGCAGGGTTCAAACCCCTGACCTCCGTGCGCCTCGAAGCTTCAAGCCGCGAACCCAAACTGCTGCGCCACATGCAAATATTAAAGCCAAACGCAACATTATATATATATATATCATGTATATGGGCAAGTGTACAATAAGACTATTGTGTGTTGGATGCACACAAACTTTTGCCAAATATAAAATATTAAAGTTTTTATGCAGCAACTAAAATAGGCAAATATTATCTTACCAATAAAAAACATTACTTGTGATAACATTCTAAAAAGTAAATTCAGTTAAAAAGCTTAATGCCTCATTTTACATGTCATAGTTCAAATTGAAATCTCTACGTCTGCAAAAAAGTTATAAGATCGAATGAATCCACGTAATCTTGTTGTCTTGTTCTTCATTCTTATTATTCAGTTTTCTAGCTTAAGTGATTGGCATGCTCGTGTGTGTATGTGGTAAAGCCATACTTGCTTAAACTCACAACAATTGATGCCGTATGTGGGAAGCACCATGGGATCAACTCGTTTTGATGTTGAAAAGTTTGCAAAAAAGTCAGATTTTAGCTTGTGGAGGATTAAAATGAGAGCACTCTTAGTGCAACAAGGTCCATGACACTTGAAGGAGAAGAAAAGCTTCCTTCCACGATGAAGATGGAAGAGAAGCAACAACTTCTGGATTAAGCTCACAGTACCATTATACTATGTCTTGGTGATAAGGCATTGAGGGAAGTGGCAAAGGAAACTACAACAAAAGGAGTTGGGGAGAAACTAGACATGGTCTACATGGTAAAATCAGTAGCTAATAGGCTTTATATGAAACATAAACTATATGCCTTCAAGATGTTTGAGGAAAAGTCAATTTTAGAACAAATTTATGATTTCAACAAAATTCTTGATGATCTTGAGAATATAGATGTAAAGCTAGAAGATGAAGACAAGGCACTGATTTTGCTGAGTTCACTTCCAAAAGTTTATGAAAACTTTAAGGATGCAATCTTGTTTGGAAGAGAAACCAAGATTACATTAACAGAAGTTGAGTCTACTTTGAAATCCAAGGAGTTTTAGAAAGGGATTGATACTGGCTACGTGGAGAAGCATGGTGAAGGATTAACAATCAATAAATCTAATCAAAGAAGTTAAACAATGAGAGGTATAAAGAACCTTGGAAGAAATCTGAGCAATCTCACACAACAGAAACTAAAACCTGAAAGTGTTTCAAATGTCACCTTGTCGGTCATCTGGAAAACGGTTGTCCAAAGAAAGACAAAACAAACAGAGAAAGAATCAAGCTCAACCATAGAAGAATCAGAAGGGAAAGTATACTGCAGATCTGGCTGAAGCAAAGGATGGACATGAATCTGGTGAGTTATTGACTGTATCTTCTACTGCTATGTCATTTGAGTGGGTTTTTTATTTAGGCTATTCATTCCATATTTTTCCTAATAAAGAGTGGTTTAGAAACAAAAAAAAATATCTAAATAGAGGCTCAGTGTTATTAGGAAATGATTTGGAATGTAAAGTTGGAGGAATTGGATATGTTAAAGTTAGAATGCATCCTGGTATTGATAGAATACTGGACAATGTAAGATTTTTTCCTCAGTTGAAGAGAAATCAGATATCTCTTGGTATGTTGGATACCATGGGGTATAAATTCCACTCTGAAGATGGGATTCTTACAGTATCAAAGGGGTCGCAAATTGTCATCAAAGCAGTCAAAATAAATGAACTATACTTTCCGGTTGGTAATACTGTTGAGGAAGTATCTAATACAGCAAACTTAGATAAGACACTTCTTTGGCATAGAAGATTAGCTCACATTAGTGAGAGAGGTCTCTTCTTAACTTAGCAAGCAAGGATTATTATGTGCTGATAAAATATCACATATGGAACTGTGAATATTGCGTATATGAAAAAGCTAAAAGATTGAAATTTGCCAAAGTTGTACATACAACAAAAGACATGTTAGATTATATACATTCAGACCAGTGGGGACCTTCCAAGGTGCAAACCATGATGGTGGAAAGTATTTTTTAACTATTATTGATGATTTCCCTAGAAAGTTATGGGTGTACATACTCAAAGCCAAGAGTGATGCATTCTCAAAGTCCAAAAGATGGTTGTTGAGACTGAGAATCTAACCGAAAAGAAGGTAAAACATCTCAGAATTGACAATGGATTATAGTTTGTTTTAGAAGAATTCAACCAATACTGTAAGGATAAAGGAATTGTAAGACATAAAACAGTAGCAGGAACCCCTCAACAAAATGGTTTGGTTGAGAGAATGAACAAAACTATACTTGAGAACGTCAGATGCATCATTTCAAGTGCTGGAGTAACTAAGAACTTCTGGGGAGAAGCAATGACTATAGCTGCTCATCTAATAAATAGATCACTCTCAACGACTCTAGATTTTAAAACTCTTGAGGAAGTATGGAGTGGATCACCTGCAAATTACTCTAAATTAAGAGTATTTTGTTGTTTGCCTTTGCACATATAAGGCAAGATAAATTGGGACCAAGAGCATTAAAGTGTATTTTCTTGGGATATCTTAAGGAAGTAAAGGGTTATAAACTTTGGTGTATAGAACCAGAAAACAAAAAGTGTATTATAAGGATAGATGTGCTGTTTGAAGAAAACAAAATGACACTAGTAAAGTCAGAAGTTGTAGATAGTTCAAGCTCTAGCTCAGGAAGAACTCAGCTTGAGGTGGAGCCTGAAAGAACACCTCAAGGATCAAATACTGAACACCACATTGACAAGTATGATACAGAAGATGAGAATGTTGAGGATTACAATAACTATCAACTTGTGAGAGACAACCAGAGAAGACAGATTCACCCTCCTCATAGATTTGGACATGCAAATATGATCTCATATGCCTTATACACATCTAAAAATATAGAGAGCTATGAACCTGGTTCATACGTTGAAGCAATTAGTTGTTCTGATAATGCAAAGTGGCTTGTAGCCGTGGAAGAAGAGCCCGTTATCTTTGGAGAAGAATAATGTCCTAAAATAGCTCAAGATAAGTCTTATATGTTGAAAGTTCCTTATGCAAGTGCTGTAGGCAACATTATATATGCCATGGTATGTTGTAGGCCAGATCATGCATACACAATGAGTATACCTAACAGATACACGAGAAATCCTGGAAAGTTTCACTGGTAGGCAGTGAAGTGGATTCTTAGGTATATTAGGGGAACAAAAGACAAAGGTTTGTGTTTCAAAAGGCAAGATGATGTTTCTAATCCTCTTGTTGGTTATTTGGATGCTAACTATGCAGCAAACCTTGACACAAGAAGTCTCTTACTGGATATGTTTTTACACCGTTTGGAACAACAATCAACTGAAGAGCAAACACATCAGTCAGTAATGGCTTTTTCAACCACTGAGTTAGAATATGTAGCTCTAACTGAAGCTATTAAAGAGTCTTTATGGCTGAAAGGTATTGTTAGAGTTTGGCATCAAACAGAAGAGGATTACTGTGTTTTGTGAGTCAAAGTGATATACATCTAGCAAAACATCAGTGCTATCATGAAAAACTAAACACATAGATGTTAAACTTCATTTTGTGAGGGATATTGTGGCCAATGGATCAGTGAAAGTAGCAAAGATATCAACAGCAGCAGATTGCTTTACCAAAGCACTTCCTACTTCAAAGTTTGATTTATGTCTTGATTTGGTAATCACTGATTTTGTCTTAAAGACGATGGAGAGTTAGAGTTCCAACAAGTGAAGGAGATTCTTATTTTAGCTAAAGGTGGAGAATTGTGAGATTCATTAGCTAAAAATAAGAGTTTTCATAAACTTTTACTAAGGGAAAATAACTAAAAGGGCATTTTGGTAACTTCAAGTGCTAAAACAATTATTATTCAAAATTCTGTTTTGTTTGCAAAGTAGAATTGGAAAATGGTTTGTGAATTGAGACAGCTTTTGGCTGTGACATTTCTTCTGTACAAGTTATCTGCAACATGTATAAAGTGTGAAGAGTAGCAACAGAGAAAATAGCAAGTTCAATTTCCTCTTGATAAAATTGATAACACAGAATGAGAGAGAGAGAAGATCATATTGAGAGTGTGATGTATTGTGTTTCATGAATTTTGATGATCATATTTAGTCTCTGAGTTGTTTATTGGATCTTCTTGTAATGGTTTGGTACAATGTTTGAATAGAAGTTCTTGTTAGCCTCCATGGATGTAGGACCAAAGAAATAGATCCAAACCACGTAATCTTGCCGTCTTGTTCTTCATTCTTATTATTCAGTTTTCTAGCTTAAGTGATTGGCATGCTTGTGTGTGTATTTGGTAAAGCCATAGTTGCTTAAATTCATACAGTTTCAAATTATTTATTTTAGAATTTTATACCACTTTCTTCCAACTTTAACCCTACGTATTTTAAGAAATCTAAACAAATTTAGATATATATATATATATATAGAGAGAGAGAGAGAGAGTATGAAAATCACAAAGGGGAAAGAGAGGGAGGGAGAGAGTTAATAGTTGCTTGCATTAATAAAAAGTACCAAAAAAAGTAATAGAGGTGTCCCAATAAACAAAAAGGCAGGTCATAAATATGACTCCGAGCTTGTGCAACTGAGGTTTTAGCATGTACAGAGTGAACTGCGACACCCAGTAAGAAAGTTGAAGTGTGTCTGGCTTATGCTGACTGACCCTACAGGAGAGGACTGCCTCACGTTCTTCATCGCAACTGAATTGAAAGTTGTAACTTCCACCACCCAGAGGAACAATTTTCCAAGCATGTTGCAACTTCCACATTTCTTGCAGTAACTTCTTCAAGTCGGTGATTAACCGTGGTTCATCTCCTTCAGAATAGAAAATGCAATCGGTGAGGGTGCCTGAAAGATAATTGATATGTTGTTGGTATCGTGTCTCGTCTACTAAAACTGAATAATAATGTCATTTCTTTATCGGATTACACAACGGCATAGAATTCACTATTGATTCCACAAGAACATGACCCCCTGGCCGAAGGGCCAAGGGACGACCTGTTGGGAGGGTATGAACGAATAGCCTCTGAATTGGTGATCAGCTAATCAGAAGGTGTTGCTGCAGGAGGGCCTTTAGAAGTAATATATATAGCTCGATAGGAGGCATCAATCAAGGGGCCTGACTCTGAAGCACGAACCATATGATCAAAGACCGGAATTGAGGGCCTAACACAATCATTAGATACCCCGGCAAAGGACATGTGACGCTCAGAATAGAGACAAAGTGTATCGCAGACACCGGTGACAAAATTGGGTTCAAAGGGAACTTGGCCGAGGAGACCTAGAGGCTAGAGCAAAGTATCATTCCAGCCACTGGCACCGAAACGTCTGAAGCTGCTAAGACAACTAAATATCTAATAGAAGTGCCTACCAAACGTAAGGCGGCAAACTGTTTATCACTTCAGGAACGGGCTGAGGTGTCATGGGAGTGATCGGCAGGTCGTGTTGTAGAACCTGTGTTATGGAACCGAATTGCAAACTAGAAACCCTCGAGCAAGATGCGGCAGATGTCCTTAAAACAACCTATTCCAGAATAAAATCCATCGAGATCAGTGTCGAAGCCAGAGTAGACATTTCCAGCGCAAAAGAACTTGTTGTCGGTGCCATGTAATATCTCAAGAAGTTCAAGAAAAGAGTATTCCAATTAGAATCCGGCAATAAAGTTGTAGCATCACCTGTGCGGAAGCAAAATCAGACGAGTCCAGCGCATCATCGTCGAAGAAAGAATGGCAGACTATGTTGCAGATCGCGAACCTACCTGATCATGGAGTGAGTCACGATATTTGGCATCACTAAAGAACTTGAAGAATACCCTGGGATTGAACCAAACCCTAATATTAACGAGCATGAATCAGTCGTGAGCGCCGCCATAGTGGACTTCAGTGTTTTTTCTGGGAAAGACCCAGCCATGGTAACCTGATTCTAGGTTAACAACACTGTCTGAGGAAGCGAGAGGTTGGGCAACACCACTGGGTGGAAATCCCTCGATTAAGTGTGTTGCAAGACAAGGATAGTGTTAACAAAGATTAAGAAAAATATGATCCTTTGCATTGTAAATAGGATCAAGGCCAACAACCTAGTTTTTCGATGAGAAAGAGAAGAACTCGGCGTACATTTTCCATCGAGAGCACCATCGAGCTCATGAATAGAGAGAGAGAGAGAGAGAGAGAGAGAGAGAGAGAGAGAGAGAGAGAGAGAGAGAGAGAGAGAGAGAGAGAGAGAGAGATTAGGAATAACTAATAATTTATTTGGGGTGCATTAGTGATTCCTTCATATTTTACGTGATCTTAGGCACTATGTATAGCTGAAACAATGCAGAAATTACACGAATTAATGCTTCACAATCCTTGTTTTGTATGTTTGGCGGATTTCACTATGTATTTGTTTTGTAGCATTTTTTTTGTAAATAAAAAATGGACTAATTTGCAGTGCTTGTGGAATCCCCATGGAGAGCATGTGAAAAGAGAGTTTGGAGATATATATGGAATTGATTAGGCTCAAGGAGGACCCTGGGCCAACCCAAAACGAAGAAGGACAAATTGGAGTAAATTGCGCAGCTGTAGAAGAACGAACACAACGTTTGATGTAGAAGTTCAAACTACATGATTCTTGATTCCTTAGAAAGCTAACAGGGAGATATACACTTTTGTGTTGACGATATTTTCCAATTCCTACTTCAAAATAACAGAAATTTCAAAGGTCGAAGTTGTGCAGAAACATTTTAGTTGGTGACATGACACCTCCGGTATTTTGCCCATATAGTTGTACATATAAAACTAAGGTGAGACTAGTGGCACTAGAATGCTAATTTAAATATCTACTAGTCAATGTCAAATCGATAGACGTAGTGTATGAATGCATTATGCCAATTTATAGAGTCAATTTGGTAGCATTTGCATACATAAAAATCCAATTTGACGAAATCCGGAAAAGAAACGAGCAAGGAATGAGCAAAAACGACAAAGGAATGAAGGATTTGAGCATTGGACTCAATCCGGCCGGATGGAATAAACCAAACCAGCGGGATCATATTGGTCAAAGGAAATTATTGAAGTCCAAAAGACTTAATCCGGCTGGATGAGTTATTGTGATCTGGCCGAATCTGTTGAAGATGAAAAGAATGCCGAGTCCAGAGAGTTTGATCTGTCCAGATGGGTTTAGTGTGATCCAGCTAGATCCGATGGTCGATTCTAGCATTGAGAGGCAAAATGTTTGATCCGACCGATCTAGTTAAGGCGATTCGACCGGCCTGGTTAGTCGGTTTACGCATTTCCTATGCGTTTTGACCTATTTTCAGCCTGTTTCAACCCTATCCTTCTCAACTTGTAAATAGAGGCCGCCATTATCAGTGGAAATACTTGGAGGCTTGTATTGAAGAGCAAGGAATGCGGAAAGACGAATATCAAGATCCAAGATCGGGTAATATTTTCTTTAGTTCTTTTATTATTCAAAGATGTTTGTCTATAAATGTTTTGGGGTATTATTGATGAACATGAGTAACTAATTCCTTTATATTATGGGGTTAGAAAGTAAGTTACATATTTAACTATTATTTTATTTTATTTTATATATTATAGACTCTATTTTAATCGTTTATCTATATTCTTGTTATTATTTTATGAATTGATTAATCTGGCCAATTGATTACTTCTACTTGTTTATAAATGAAAAAGTTCTTCGTAATACAAAAAATTAAATTAAATTTCGATTTTCACTGACTATGGCAACAACTTATCAATTATTATAAATCTTTTAGAAAGGGAAGTTGAACGATAGAATTTCCCCCACTCTGGTGTGTGTGTGTGTATATATGTCATCTCAAAAGTTAGTCCACTATATATATCCTGAAAAATCTTGTATGTTAGGGCTTGTCCAGAAAAAATTCGGTATGTTTCTAAATTTTAATTTTAATCCACTATGTTTCGAAATATGTCCAATCAAGGCCACCAATTGTTCCACATGTAACACAATAAACTGGGGATTTTCGGTCAAATGATTAATGAGATAGTTATAAAATCAGGGTATATGTAATTAATCAAATAAAACCCAAACGGTGAGTTTATTTTCCTCTAGAAAGTCTAACGCTGATGTGGGTTTAGATATATATTTTTGAATTGATGTGTTGATTTAATTACTTGTCATGTAAACCTGGATTCAGAACTATCATGTTAGCTTTTTTTTTACCAGAAACCCCCCAATTTATTGGGTCATATGCGCATATCCCGGCACATTAGTGGCCGCGGGCATCTGATGTCCTTAAATCAGACCTTTTTTTTGAAATATAGTGGACTAAAATTGAAATTTCGAAACATACAAGATTTTCTTTTAGACAAGCCCTAACATACATGACTAAAATGAATTTTTCCCGTTACATCTCTTGTGTTACCCTCAAAATTTACAAGATTTGAACATAAATTGTCATCCTGAAGCTTCATGATTTTTTAAGCATCAATGTCATGCAATCTCATTATAATATATGTGATGTGATATGGATGTCAAATTTTTAGGATCTTCAAAAGAAGTTTAATTTGATGTATTATACATGAAAATTTATTAAAAATGAAATTTTACTTATAATTTTAAAAATTAAAATTAAGTTTGTTTTTTACCAAATATGATAATAACGTACTATTTCAATTGTTTCTTATATGCAGTTTTAACTTTGGATAAGAGAATTAAATACAAGGGGAATGGACAAAATAACCCTCAACTAATTTCAATCTCTCCCCACAAATTCCTTAAATCTATCCTCATTTTTCCTTTATACTAATTTTGTTTGCATTTATCAATATTATATTAGAAAATTCAAGATTTTTAGGAATAATGACAAAACCTAAAACTACATCTAATAAAAAACGGATGTAATCTCAATTATGATCCTTTAGGAGAAAAACTGTTACGGAATTGCTCTCGTTGCGCGCTTTTATATATATATATATATAGATAGATAGATCGATGCAATAGGTGATCAATTTTTTTTTTTATATAAAATGAAATAAACTGATTAACTGTGTTTTTTAATAAATCAGTTATATATATATATATATATATATATATATTTTTTTTTTACAAAAACATAGTTCATCTAATTTTAATTTATAGGCCAATAAAAATATGTAAAATACGTATGATTAACCAAAAAAAAAAATATATGAAACAATATGGCAGCAAACTAGCAAAACTAGCAAAGCAAACTAGCAACTAATAACATTTCTCCTCCCTTTTTGACGAAAAATTCAAAGATAGCAATTGACCAACATAATAAAATAGAGGCAAATAATTCAACTCCCCCTCACTTTAATCCACTGACCCATAATCAAGTTCACTGTATGAGTAGTAAATTAAGAGATGCAACATTTGTCAATTAAACCAAAATTCTAGACAGATAAAACTTTTCAATTCAAGGCTTATTTTTTATCCATAACTTCATAGAAAATTATGTAGGGATGCCTAAAAATAAAATAGAAAAACAATAAAATGCAGTCTCAATTTTTAACTTACTACACCCACGACAATTTAGAGGCTTAAACAAAAAATTAAATCAAGGTATCCTTATTCCTCCAATTGTTTTTACCCTCTCGTGGAGTAGCTCGCAAACCCCACGAGCCAATACCGTACTAGAAAAATTCGGTGCGACGAGCTCTGGTTGATCCTTATAGCCCCTTTGATAATAGAGATATAAAATTATTAAGCAACTTATTTTTGTTGCCGGCAGCTTTCACAGATCAATCACTTTCTGTGCTAGTAGCTCTTCCCGATTTGTGGACCGGTAGCTGCTCTCAACATCATTTCATGACCGTAGCCCTTTCCGACAAGCGGGGGATTAATAGTTAAAGATTCCACAAAATTTGCTTTTTCTTAACCTCCGTGCTCGGCCAAGTTAGGCCAATTGGGCAGGACGGAGGGAGTAGTCTTTATCAACTAGAAGGAAAAGAAATGTAAATTTTTAAGCCAAATAAATCTTTGAACTTGCATTTTTGCATGGAGTTTATAAAGAATAAAATTGAGATGGATGCATGATAAAAACAAAATGCCTAATGCAGAATCCTACATGATATGCATGTTGCAACATACGTTTACGTTTTTTTTTTTCTTATTTTTTTTAACGACTATGCACACAATCCTAAAGATTTTCTAGAGAGTTACGGAATTTTTTGCATTAAAAGCCCTTTATTTTTTTTTTTTTAATTTGCTGCTGGAATATGATCATTTCTCTTAGCACATTAGCATACCAATACTAAAAAATAGTGGTAACACGGGCCGACGAGCTTACTTCTGGGAAGTTGAACAAGCAGATTTTCTAACCCGTATTTTTCTTTGAGTGCGGTTTACCAAATCTACTTTAGGTCTAGGGGTTCGGCGTGGTATTCCTCTAACATCCCAACTATAAATATTACCATTACTAAGGTCAAACTGCATTATATAACAATTTGGACATATATGACCAAAACCACCACAGTAGTGACAAATAGGCACAAAAGGAGAATTTTCAGCAGTTTTTTACTTTCCATGTTGTAACATAGCAGGACGAGCAATATTATTAACATGTGCATAATGTGATCCTCGACCAGGATGTGCAAAAACAACTTGTTTCTGAACTGGTGCAGTGAGTGTGCATTGATTATGACCAGATTTCTCATTAAAATTACAATGACCATTCTATGGTGTAACATACTGACCAGAATTCAGGAAACTCCTTTGCGAATTTGAGGAGGACTCACCATGATAACCAAGACCAGTGACATCACCATGACTTTTGCGTAAATTAACAAGTTCGGTTAGAGTAGCCTTAGGTTTCAGAACCTGTTTGGATTGTTCCAAATCGATGGATAGCTTCTCAATTGTTTGATCTTTGATTTCCATACTGCTCCTACATGTGCCGAGATCACTTTGCATCGTCTGGAGGTCAGATTTCAAGGAATTTACCTCATTTTCTTTTTCAGCCAGTGCATGTTGGAACACAACTTCTAACTCACGAATTTTTTCTTCTATTATCGCCTCCATACTTTTCTTTCTTAATGTGAGCTCCTCATTCAGTTTACTAATGACCAGATCTTTCTCTTTAACCTCTCTTTCTAATCTTTCAATCATCGCCAGTGATTTTGGGAGTTGACTCTCCAATTTTTTTATGACCTTGCTTCCTTGAAAACATGCAACTGACAGTTTCTTGTACATATTCTGCATCTCCTCAATTGTGGGACCTGTTTCTCCATCAGAAGCATCAGATTCATAAAAGTTAGGTAAATCATGTTGCAACATACCTGGACTTTTTCCCGGATCAGTTTCTTCGGTTTCGGTTTGCCCCATAAAACACACATATGATGCTGATAAAGCTGCCATGTTGTTCGAATGATCGTTCTCTTCTTCATTGTCTGACTCGTCACTCCATGTGGCTGCTAAGGACTTGTTTTGCCTTCTCAAAAACGTGGGGCACTCTTTCTGAAAGTGACCCCAACTATTGCATTCTCTGCATCTAACTTCAAATCCAGCGTTGAACCTGCAAAACTTGAAGAAGAATTAGGGCTACTTATATTAGTTTGACTTGATTTCTTACCTAACGAAGAGGGATTTGGGTCATTCTTTCGGAAATTCTTCATCATGCTCCCAAATTTCTTTGTGAGTAATATCATATTCTCCATAATTTCCTGATCTGGATTATGTCCGCTGACTTCTTCATCCTTGCGATTGACTTTTGCTTTGAGTGTTATGCCTCTACTTTTCTCCTTGATCTCAAACCCTTTGTTGAGTTCAAAAGTTAGGAGATTTCCTACTAGCTGATCAATCTTCATATTTTTTACATCTTTTGAGGTGTCGATCGACGTGACTTTCTCTTAAAATCGATCCGGAAGGGTTCTCAGAAATTTGTACACCATAGGTGATTCCGGAACTATCTCTCCAAGTGAGAGCCTCTTGTTCACGATGCCCATGAACCATGAGTGATAGTCTTTAATGGACTCGCTTTCCTCCATCTTGCGGTTGTCAAATTGATTGCGCAAATTTCTTAGTTTGGACTTCTTCACTTCTTTGGTTCCTTCAAAGTAATTCTCGAGCAAGTCCCAAGCTTCTTTGGCTGTTTTACAGTTGCATATTTTCATGTTTTGGACTTCATCAACAGTCGTTCGAATGAAAATGAGAGCCTTGTGATTCACCTTATACAATCCATTTTCAGCAGAAGACCGCTCAAATTTAGGCTTTGGTGTGGTCGAGTCTGTGGCAGTAGGTGGAGACCATCCGAATTCAACAATCTCCCAGTATTCATCATCCATCGCCTCTAAGTGAGCCATCGTAAGTGACTTCCAATAATCGTAATTCATGCCATCAAGTAAGGGAAGTCGTACAGTATTGCCATGCAAATTCATAGTAGTGCAGTGTTCCAGAATCTACCGTATTAGGATACGGACCCGCTCTTGATACCACTTGAAATTTTATAGTCTGCATTGTTTACATTGCAACACGAAAACTGACAAAAAAAAAAAAAAACGAAAAAAATAAAATAACACGGGGTTGAATCCCTCCGACCCCTCGGACATTTTATTATTGATTAATGATAGGTTTTACAAAGAGATTCGATTCCCTAACACCTAACCTATACTATACCAATAATGCACGGTGACTCCCGTCAACTTATTCGGGACTAACACGGCAATCCACCGATGACTGGACGAGCTCTCCCGAACCCGCGTTAAAGTCCCTTCTCTCGAAGGTCCTTCGACACTAACCTAACTTATAGCACTACGCTCCTCTCAACACTAGAATAAATTATTCTTCACAAGTCAATACAAACTAACCGAATCAAATAATAACTATCCACCAAAATAGAGATGACAAGGCAGTTAATAATTCTTGATAAACTGTACGTCCTCCACCCTTTTAATTCACGCCGCCATTGCATCTTTATATACACATACTCCTGTTGATGGACTCAAGCCCATCGACCACTTCCATTGCTTGTTAGCCAAGTCTTGCAGATTCGTATCTTTCAAAGATACTCCATCAAACGTTATCCGTTTTTTGTGATCCGCCTATAAAAACAATAATATATTAAAATAATAAAATATTATAACACAACTAATTACGAATAATAAATCTACTAGAATTAATAAATTAAATAAAAATAACATAAGAGATTTTGACAAAAATATTGCCAAAACCATAAATCCTAACAAACTGTGATTAAATTGTTGTAATTTATAATAAATATTGAATATTTGACTACCATATTTATCCAATTTATTGGTGACCGTTTTGGAATGTGATAAACACATTCGGATGCCAAAAACACCACCAATCACGAGTGACATGACTTAATTATTGAAATTATAAATAAAATAAAGTCAATTATATAATAGATAATATAATTTAGGTGGGAAAGATTAAATTATGTAAAAGACCTTCATTTGACTTACACACACACACACATATATTGTCTATTACTTTAATATAAGGGTCAAAATTAGAGTAATTAGATAATCCCGAACAACTTCATCTTCGATTGGCCTAGATATATAGGACTAAAACAACTTTAAACTTTGAGTAGGATCCCTTCACCATGATGCGGCATTGCTTGCCACTACGCTATTAAATATACTGTGCACTTGCAGTTTAGTTGGTAGATTATAGAGCGATCAATTAGTCAAAGTTTTATATATGTTTCTTAATTGTTATCAGAAACTTTAAAACAACAATTAAAATGAATCGGAGAAAGTATAAAAGAAGTGTATCATGTTTTGAGATTTCGCTGACTTTACCAACTTTGTGACTCTGTTTGGAACAAAAATATTTTTTAAACACGATTTTTTTTTAAAGTACAAATTCTAATTGAAATTGGGTGAGTACGAACTGAATTCGAATTAATTGACTTAATTATAAAATGCTCTATTAATTGAGCTATAATTAATTCCTCCTAAACACGATTCTCATTTTAGAACAAAGAGTATTGTCTAAGACTTTGGGTGACTACCGTAGCTTGATCTCTGTGTCATAGACTCATAATTGACTTATTCCAGATTGAACCCCGTTCTTATCAAATTCAAATAATTACCCCATTCTAGATAGCTGAAGTAACGTTTTTAATTTGTGGCTCCATTCCATAGACCACAAATTGAAGGTATCCTTATTTTCTTACAAAAAAATAAAATAAAATTATGGGATGACAAATTGATATGAACTCCTCAAAGTTAGAGGTGGAAGCAAGACATTGGTGAGTTATTCTCCGTCACGTGACAAACAATTCATAAAATCATGATCAGGCCACTTTTGGCCACAGATGAAATTGTCAAGAAAAAGCATAACAAGTGATAACATTTTCATGGTTTAAACTCTTTTGCCACAAATGTGGACTTAAACATATTATTAATTTCTTTTATTGGGTGGCTGAGGATGTCTCATTATTTTCTGAAAGAAAATGGTTTGAAAGATAATAAACGATTGTCTCATATAATAAAAAAATTTCACAACTACATTAATAGAGACAATATGCAGTTACTAATTAGTCGTCTCAATAACTCAATTTCAAAGTATATTTGAGACACTAAACATAGTCTTAATGCTTCTTAATTTTTTTGAAATAATATGTTATCTCCTAAAGTAGTCTAAAAAGAACTAAAATAATTTATAGAGCGTTTCGTAACAATAAGTCGTAACAAAAAATTATTATTAGAGACGGAAATAATCGTTTCTAAAAAAATATGACCAATAAACTTTCTGTTGTAGTGAATTTTTTATAATTTTGTGTTTTGGTCTTGTATATAAAATCAAGTTTCTGATTGAAAATTGAATATATATTCAGCTAGAGTGAACGTTGTTTTCAATTCATTTTGTAGAAATGCATTTTATAAAAGCATTTTGAAAATATTTGATTTCTGAAGGAATGTGTTACAATATATGAATTGCTTGAAATTTTTATATCTTCATTAATATCAGAATCAGAAACAACAGGTCACCTCGAGTGGGAAAATACACTATAATTAAATAAAAAAGCCCAATGGGCCCGACACAGTCCATTAACTTTTGAACACTCAAATACAAATTTCACTAATGAACTCAATACAAACTATTCTAATTAGAAAATTGAGTCAGTAGCTTATATTATTAAACTGATATCACATTTCATTAAACATATCCAATGATATTTGGATTGGCATGTTTTCATTCAAATAGAAAATGATCCATCTCCAACGTATTTTATTCTATAATCGGATGATTCATGCCTCTACATTCATATTCACGCCCTATTACTTACATTACATTTTTAAATTTTCATACACCTTTTACAATTTTTTATACATCTTTTATAATTTTCAATACACATCCTACCCTATAAATTCCTTAAATAAAAATATATTTTTACTATTTAAGTGAATGTATCATCTAAAATGTATCACAATGAACATGACACATGCTACTACATCCCAAAAAAAAATTTCGACATAAATAGTGACTGATAGAATAAGTTCTCATTCGCAATTATTCTTGAGTTAAAGTTGAACACGTAGCCTATGGTTTGACCAATGAATCAGAACGAAAAAATGCAATAAATAACTTAAAATATGGGAGTTTCAATCAAAAGCTCAAATTCTCACGGGCTAATATGATTACTATTCAAAATGCATGCTAAGTTTCATCTCAAGTATATCATGCTCTTCTATGTGTCATAAAGATTTTTAAAACTCGACTTATCATCGACACATCATCGCCAATCAACCCTTATTAGCTTTTCAATTCAGAAATTTTAGCATAATTTTTGGGTTCGACTTTACTACTGACTCAATGAAAACTTAAATTTAAAAAAAAAAAAAAAAAAAAAAAAAAAAAAAAAAAAAACACTAACCTACCCAACATCATTCAACTAAATAATAATTTAATGAGTTCACGATAAGAACAAAAAGAAGAAAGATAAAAGCATGGTTTTACGTTTGGGGAGCTCATGGAACTCGACACAAATAATATCAGGGAGATGCCGCTAAACTATTGATAAAAACTTGTGCTCCTCGTATATGTTCGTTTATAAATTGAATGAATTTGAAAATTTTAAACGTGAAAATTTGAATTGTATAAGTTTTAAATATAATATTTGTTTTGGGAATTTTTTTAGTAAAATTGATAATATATTCGAAAATAATCATTAAAAAGCGATCAAAATGTAATAATTAATAAAATTATTTGAACTAAATTGTTATATCCTCCATCCGGACAGGGAAGTCCATAAACAAATATATCCTTAAAGATTATAGAAATTAAGTAACAAGAAAATAATTCACGTTTTTTATACTTGGAAAAATAATTTTTCTTTTCATTTACTTAAGTGCGAAATACTTATACTTATGTACTTTAACAATAAGGAAAACACAAATTCTCCTATACGTAAAGTGCACAGATTTTAAATCCACGCAATTTGTTGATAGATACATGGGTTGTGTGAAGTTTTTTCATGAGATGTGCCTATGAGATGTGCCTATCCTAATCCAAATCCGTCCTTGCGTACCATCCTCCATCCTAATGCAAATATATATTTTGGATGAACACATTTCCTATGAGATGTGCCTATCCTAATCCAAACATCTTTTAATACAATTTTTTAAACAAAATTGCACACAATTCATGGATTCTTCCGTTCCTCGAAGAGCAACTAATGTACCAAAAACAACTCATACGAAAAGGCAAAAACTCGTATGTGACCGTCACATGGTGTGACGGAAAAAAATATCATTTTTTGTGGTAAAAGTATCACGTTTATCTGTAAAAGTATCACATTTTTTGAGCAAAAAAAAGTATCACTTTTTGTAGCAAAAGTATCACCTTTATCTGTAAAAGTATCACTTTTTTCTGTAAAAGTATATTCCGTCACACGTGTGACCGTTCACACACAAGACTCACTCTAAGAAAATGATGTTAAAAAGCAAAACAACTAATGTTTCTGCAAACGACTTGTCCACACAGAGTCTGTTATTTATCTAATGATATATCAGTGGCAGCTTATTTATGTACTAGTATCACTCCCGTGCGATACACGGGAATTTATTTAAAAACAAATAATTTAATTAAATTAAATATATATAATCTAATATTAAAAAATGCAGTTGTTGCATTCTAAACCAAATAAATATTTGAATAGTTTTGATTAAATATACAAAATATATAAGTAATGTGACTATCCGTTTCTCTAACGTGATATATGAATTTTATATAACGTATATTTTATAAATATATTATGAAGATAAATGAATATTCAAACAAAAATAAATATCAAAGAAAATCAAATTATTGTGTGAACATATATTTAAGTGATAATGAATATTCAAACAAACACTAATGTTATCTTAATATTGAACTCAAACATATATTTTGTGTGTCTGTATCCATATTGACATGTGCGAACACCCACAAATAGCTTAAGTAATAATGAATATTCAAAAGTGTCATACAACCTATCTAAATATATATTAAATATAATAAATTGAATAATGTTATATGTAAATTAGTATTTTTATTTTATTTTTTCATATTAGTTAGATATTTTAACTCATCTAAATAATTTTGGAATTTTCAATATACCTATTTAACTTCCTCTTTAAAAAGAGAATTCTAATTTTAAAGTTTCAATATATACTCAAATACGTTTTTGGTTTAAATGAATCTTAATATTAACAAAACAAATTCAAAGATCATTCAATAGTTGGACTAACAAAATAAAAAATATGAGTTTTTCAATATATCTTAAAAATTTCACATATGTTGATGTTTATTCAAATAAATTCTACATTTTTATTATAAATATTTGATTTATTATATATATAGTTTTAAAAAATGAATTAATGCGGCAAAGTAATGTTTAGGATGCAAACTCTAAAAAAATGTATGAAGATCAGGCTGATTTATTTTATTTTATTTCTTAAAAGTAAATTAGATTGCAACATGTATAAAATCTCACAATTTAAGTTGCAAAGTGTAAATTTTAAAATGAAAATAACATAATAAATATAAACTATAAAAAAATGAATAATTAATAAAAAAAATTTCAATATTAATTTTCATATATAAATATGTGTGGAAGTCGTAGTCTTGTGATTAACCAAACAAAAATTATTATTACTATTATAACACACTACAAATTAAAATTTGCAAATATAATAATTTAATAAGCCGATTATTAAATTATAAAGTACATGTGCAATTATTTAAATAATGAAGTAATTTAATAATAATTATATTTGCAAATATAACAATTTAATAAGTTAATTATTAAATTAACTTTTATTTTAAATTTAACAAAGTACATGTGTAATTATTTAAATAATGGATTTTATCTCGACACGTAAATGAAGAAAAATTTATGTCAAATTAAATAAATTGATTAGTTTTGCTTTTAATAAAACAATCAAGACAGTTATTTTTTTATTAGAGAACTATTTACCTAGTTTTAATTGTATTCTTGTATCAGGCTATCGTATAAATCACATTAAACGCTCAAATCTTATTCAAATAATCAACGAACAAACAATATAATATTTCTAAATGAAAGATCTAATTATAATATATGTGAAATAGATATCAATTTTTTCTTAAAAATGTGGAAATCAAATTAAAGATTTTCAAAGAAGCTTTAATTTGATATATTATACATAAAAAATAGGTTCGAAATGAGAAAAATGTATTTGTGGTTTAAAAGGTTAAAATAAAGTTTGATTTTTACTAAATGTGATAATAACATACTACATCCGTTGTTTTTTATATGTAATTTTAAATTTGGAACAGTATAAAAATATAGGGAAAACAGACAAAAGAATTTCTTTCAACCATATTTCTTATCTCACCACAAATCCCTTAAAGTTATCCTAGCATAATTTAAGTTGAAGACTTGAATTTTGGAAAAGCGCCTCAATTAGGGGCATGAATATTGGAGGTTCTCAATTCAGAATTACGTGTTCAAAAGTAGGATATATTATTCGACATGCAGAAGATTCAACATGGAGTAGATTGAAAGTTTCAGCACCGAGTATATTGAAATTTTCTATATATAATAATGAACATTCCATACATAAGATAATGTGTCTTATTTTTCAAGACGTAAGATTGATGATAAAAATTAAAATCTAGACCCCTAAAGAGAAAAAACTCAAGATTCAGGCTCTGAATTGAAAACTCCTAAAATTCAGCCCTTGAATTGAGACATTTTCTGAATTTAAACCTTCTAGCAGAATTTCCCAATTTATCATCACCTTTTTTTTTTTTTTTATATATTATCTTTATTTATATATGATATTGGATATGGTAAAATAGAAAATTAAAGATTTCTAGAGATAATGATACGGATGGTATTGGAAAAATTAGAAAAAAACGCTAAAAACGACATCTATTTTGAAAAATTAACAAAACCTAAAACTATATCTAATTTTTTTTTTCATGTAATAAAAATTAGAAAACTGATACGGATAATTATGGAAAATTTAGGAAAAAATATCTATTTAAAAACAATTGACAAAACCTAAAATTACATCTAATAAAAATGGAGGTAGTACCAGTTATGGTCCAAAATTTTAGACGAAAAAGTGATAATTACATAATTACTCTCACTACATATATGTGTGCGCGCGCGTGTGCATACACATATATTAAACAAATATAATGTAAAATGAAATACTGACTAACTATATTTTATAAATAAATCATTTATTTTGATGTCTTATTTACAAAAAACCTTGTTTAACTAATCTAGTTTTGTAGGTCTATAAACAATATTTAATACATACAATTAGCCAAAAAAATAATATTATTTTTCAACTAATTATAATATATATGATATGGATGTCAAATTAAAGCTCGTGAAAAGACCATTGAAATTATATATCTTACATAAAAAATAGAGTAGAAATGAAAAAAATTATTAATATTTAAAAAAGTTAAAATAAAATTTAATACTTATCAAATTTACAATAACTTATCAAATTATGAAGTAAAAATTAGACGAAAAAGTTAAACTTACAAAAGTAACCTCCATTTTACTCTCATATATATACAGAGCAAAATGCGTATAATATGATATACACAACTGATGAAATACAGCGAATCTCCATCACGAAAAAATTAAAAAAGGAAAAAAAAAAAAAATTAGAGAGAATCTAGACAGTGGGATGCGATTTGTCGGCACTGAATATATTCTGGTTTTATTGCAGTAAACACACAAACAAATAATTTATTACTAAAACTCCAAAACTAGATTCGTCAAAATATAATCCCTGCGAGGTCTGCGTAACCTGCTCTTACACCAGTCCACGTGGGCAAATATAGAAAATTAAGTGTTTAATAAAATAGTAGATCTTGGATGCACCATGTGCACAATAGTGTTATGGTGAATCTGTTTGAGTGCCGCGACCGTGATCAAGTGTTTCGGTCGCGACCAAGTGTCGCGACCGCGTCAACATGCATAATTGTTGATTTTTGCATAAAGTATGTTTGATAATAAAGTATGTTTGACAATTTCATAAAGTATGTTTGAGTCACAATTTTAAAGTGAAACAGATTCAAGACATAAAATCATAATATAGTGCACTTAAGGTATGATTGATTTAGAGGATGTTTGACTGAGCTTATAAGCTCCTAAAAACATCTTATAAGCTGTTTAGGAGCTTATAAGCTCTTGCAAAGTGTTTGGCAAAATAAGATGTTTAGGAGCTTATAAGATCAAAAAATAAGCTCTAAGAGCTTATAAGATCTAAAAAAAATAAGTTGCTTTACCCCAACTTATTTTCATCTTATTTTTTAAGATCTTAATTATTACACTCAAATTTCACACACATTTCACACACTTACACACACTACACACTCTACACACACTACACACATTTCACACACTTCACACACTACACACACAACACACACTTCACACACTACACACTTTTCACACACGTTTCACACACTACACGCACAACACACACTACACACATTTCACACACTACATACATTTCACACACTATACTAATCAAAATGTGCGTTTAATATTAATTTTTAAATTAGACCCCAAATTTATAGTCTAATCACTATATTCAATTGCAAACTTATAAGCTCTTTTATCCAAACACTTTGTTAACTTATAAGCTCCTTAAAAATGACATCTTATAAGTTCTTGAAACAACTTATAAGATGTTGGAGCTTATAAGATGTTTAAAATAAGCTTAGCCAAATACCCTCTTACTCATAAAGTATGTTTGATATTTACATAAAGTATGTTCGACAATTTCATAAAGTATGTTTGAGTGTCAACATGCATTATTGTTGATATTTGCATAACGTATTTTTTATATTTACATAAAATATGTTTGATAATTTCATAAAGTATGTTTGAGTCACAATTTTAAAGTGAAACAAATTCAAGACACAAAATTTCTAACATAGATATGGTTGATTTACTCATAAAGTATGTTCGATATTTGCATAAAGTATGTTTGACAATTTCATAAAGTATGTTTGAGTCACAATTTTAAAGTGAAACAGATTCAAGACAAAATTCCTAACATAGGTATGGTTGATCTACTCATAAAGTATGTTTGATATTTGCATAAAGTATGTTTGACAATTTCATAAAGTATGTTTGAGTCACAGTTGTGCGCGGCCGCGTCTAGACTTCACGGCCGCGACAACTCCACAGCCCAAATGCCCTTTTCAGTCACAATTGGCCGCGCCCGCGACATTTGGTCGTGGCCGCGGCCGAACTGATGCACAATAAGGCTATTGTGCACATGGTGCACCCAAGTTTTTGTCATAATAAAAATAATATTCTTACCAACCTTCCTTAAGTTTATACTACCTCCGGTCCTCTCTAACTTATTTATTTTTCTTTTCGATTTATCCCAACTTAACTTGTCAGCACATAAATGATAAAATTTTCTCACAATTTCCACCTCAAAATCTCCACTTTCAATCTTCACCTTTAAAAAAGTGAGAGATTCCACAAAATTTGATTTCTCTTAACCTCCGTGTCCGATTAAAATAGGCAAGTTAGATCGAGACAGAGGAAGAATAATTTTAGATATTTATTGCTAATAACTCTTTATAATATTTGATATAATATGAAATTTATATATTTAATATGGGTACGTAAGAATATAATAGGTATAAATAACTAAAAATAATAGTTATTTCGAGAATGATAAAAAATATAAGTTGAGGTCCATTTTAGCTACTCCCTCCGTTTTATAAAGAATGTCGTTTTAGACACTCTGAAAAATTTCACAATAAATGTCATTTTACAAAAAAACTACAGTTCTTCCAATATTATCTTAAACAACCTACTTAATTTAGTTGATTATTTCCTTATTTCACAAAACATACCAATTAAATATCAATCCTTAATTTCTCCAAAAAATAGCTAAAATCACATTATTTATGAAACGAAAGGAGTATTTTTTACTGTTTTCACAAAAAGTAACCTAATTTTCAATTTGTTTCTTTTTCTTTTACATTTTACTTAAATTTATTTATTTGGTACACGATATTGTAAGTGTATGCCATTACTACCTAATCTATTATTTCTAGTAAAACAAAATAAAAAATTGCGATAAAAGTTAAAATTAGTCTAATTTCTATATTTACTCATAAAATCCTAAACTATTGAAAAAAAATATGTTTCACAAACATTATATTGACCTATTTAAAACCTTCGAAACCAATCCTCACAAAATGCCGTGCATGGAGAATATGCCGAGGCTCAATCCCTCCCGACTTCTACGATACCCTCGTTAATTTAGGATTTCAATAATTAGAATTAAAATAGAAAATAGAATTTATTTTGATCTCAATGGTAACTTTTAGGTTTTACTTTTGTCGGAAAATAATAATTTCGGTACAAATTGATAAAAATCGTAAAATACTAATAACAAATAAATATTTTTATAGTCCGGTACGAAATTACTAAAAAAATAAAAACATCAAAATCATAATGCAATTTTATATTAACCCAATGCAATCCGTCAGTGTTTTCTTTCAATGTTGGCATATTTCTCCAAAAAAACAGTACTTGGGATCCATTACCGCATAAAAACATGGTTTCTACTCGTTTTGAGAAAGATTGATCCCGAGTTGCTTTCAACTGTGTGTGTGTGTGATGCAGCCCATTTGCAGGTTTCTTGCTGCATGACAACAAGACAAGTTAATACTAACATTTCTTTACTGAAAATTACTGCTAAACAGACAGTGTTTTCTTATCATTACCTCGAGTGTCTGTTTGATTACCATTGGACCATTATTCAATGGCATAATTGGCCGCATTCCATCTTTGAACAGCGTGTCATCATTGATAAGGATTCTCATGCCATCTTTTGTCTTTACCTTCATTATCATCATCATTTTTTGTTTTTTTTTTTGTACAAATAAATGAATAACCAGATTTAGCTTTTGTGACGTTCCTTGTAGCATTTGGATTTTCTTCTTATTCTGTTTCTTAAGTATGTCGTGAGCCAATAAAGAAAGAGGAGTGTTTTACCACACATAGTGTGTTAGAAACTGCGAACTAAGGCTGAGTTTGGACAAGCTGGACGAGGTTGTGAGTGCGTTTGTGCGTGTTTTATGTAAAGATATTAACTGTTTCTTTACGTTCTTATTATGATTGCAGAGCCATGGCTGATAACAGCGTCCAAGAAAAGCTGCTGAGTTCAAAGCCAGAAGAAGAAGAAAGTCATGATCTGAAAGGAAGAATTATTGAAGAATCAAAGAAGATATGGAAGGTTGCGATGCCAAGTGTAATTTCGCGAGTGAGTTCATTCGGAACCATCGTCGTGACTCAGTCGTTTCTTGGACACATAAGTTCAGCGGACCTCGGCGGCTATGCGCTTGTCCAAACCTTAACCGTGCGCGCTATCATCGGCATACTCGTAAGTGTAACTCCTCTGTTTCAAATTTGTTGAATGAGTTCACATTGAAGGAAATTTCCTTCTTTTTGCAGCTTGGAATGTCGAGTGCAACGGAAACTCTCTGCGGCCAAGCATTCGGAGCAAAACAGTATCATATGATGGGGATTTACCTGCAAAGATCATGGCTTATTGATATCATCACACTAACTATTCTACTCCCTATTTTAGTCTTTGCAACACCAATGTTTAAATTACTTGGCCAGGACGAAGAAATCGCCAAGTCAGCTGGATTTATTTCGTTGTGGTTCATTCCCTTCGTCTACGCCTTGATTTTTAGCATGACGATACAAATGTACTTACAAGCGCAGCAGAAGAACATGATCATCGCCTGGCTTGCGTCTCTGCAATTCGCAATCCACATTTTGTTGTCATGGCTTTTCGTTAATGTTCTCGCTTTTGGAGCCACTGGTGCCATGGCTGCACTCTCCATATCTTCTTGGTTCATTGTCTTCGGAGAATTTGTCTACATTCTCGGAGGTTGGTGCCCCGATACATGGAAAGGATTTTCTATTGCTGCAGTGAAGGATTTATTGCCAGTTGCTAAGCTCTCTGTATCGTCTGGTCTTATGATCTGGTAAATTCAACTCATCTATATTAAACGACCCTAGTCTACTGTCCAGCCAGCGCCTAGTGACTTTTGCAACACTGATATACGTACTATGTGTCTTTTTGTTTAAACATAGCTTGGAATTGTGGTACTACTCGATTTTGGTGCTGCTTGCTGGATATGTGAAAAATGCACAAGTTGCAATATCTGCCTTCTCCATTTGGTAATTATTACATAATTTCTTGCATATATAATTAAAAATCTCTACTAATTGATATAGAATGTTGCAGCCTTAATATCTCAACTTGGATACTGATGATCATCTTTGCCATCACGGGTGCTGCGTGGTACGAATTCATTCACACAAACAACACATAACTACTCTCGATAGGGCACTCATTTGTTGGTAAAACATGCAGCGTGCGCGTGGCGAATGAGCTAGGGAGAGGGGACGCGAAAGCCGTGATATTCTCAATCAAAGTATTGATGAGCACTTCAACGTCAATAGGCATTTTCTTCTGGATCATTTGTTTGGTTTTCAGCAAGAAAATCGGCTACTTGTTCACCAACCAACACGAAGTCGCCGAGGAAGTGTCTGATCTTTCTCTTCTTCTAGCATTCACAGTGTTCCTTGGTGGCATTTATCCTGTACTATCAGGTTGAATTACTAGTTTACCCTATTTTAGTGCCAGTTAAGATCAGGTGTGACACACGGTATTCACGTGTTAAAGTTGTCATTCTTGCACTTGCAATTTTCTTCAGGTGTGGCTGTTGGAGCAGGTCTGCAATCCAAGGTTGCTGTTATCAATTTAGTTTGTTTCTATGTGATTGGACTACCAATTGGAGCTGTTCTTGGCTATTTAACTAATCTTCAAGTAGAGGTAATTAATCGATTTAAGAATATTCCAGACTCGTCTAATATAGATCTTACTGAGTAAGATCGTAGTAATCATAATTATTTTATGATTTCATAGGGTATATGGATTGGGATGACATGTGGAGTTGTGGCTCAGACACTTACGCTGGGCTTCATGATATGGAAAACAAATTGGGATCATGAGGTAAAATACAAATGTTATTTAATTGTCTTATTAAAGAAAAAGTATGTAAACGCTATTAGTTAATTGTTTTTTTAAAACAGGTATTCAAAACTTCGACGCGTCTAAAAAGGTGGTACTTGGAATCATCAGATGAGAATAAGTCTGAGTTTTAATCATGCCTGAGCTAACAGAAGGAAATCAGCTACTGTGATCATAGTAAGGGTCAAAATAATAATTGCTGCGAGGGAAAGTATGATGAGGATTTTATTCTTAAAATGTACTCCCTCCATTCTTTTACTAAGGATATACATTTTATTCCAATTTTGCTGTGTATTTTAGACTACCAAGAAATTATTTCCCCTAACAATGAAAAAATAGAAACAAATCTGAAGATGTACAAGCTTGAAATATATGAACCAGAACAAGACAAAGTTAATTGTTATCAAATTATAGTATGATATTTTGCTGCCAAAAGAATCAAGGGTATGCTTTGGTTGGGGTTGCCCAGCTCCTAATAGGCTGGCCCAATTCCTCCTATGTTTATTTACACAGGTTGGCCCAACTACCATAAATCATCACAAATTTCAATACATTTAAGCATTAAATCAATCATTATTAACAAACTCTTACATTTATCACATCATATTTTACAATTAAAAATTATATCCTACACTATAATCACTACCGAACCACCCAAGCAAACATCATTTTTTTACTTTTCCAGCCACTAACTCCAACCACTATTCTCAGCCAACAGTACCCCAACCACTCCAACCCCAACCAAACATGCACATAGTCATATACTACTAACTGGAGAAGTGTAATGAATAATGACTCAAACACATTCAGAAAAGCTTAATCACGTGGAGAATCGGATTCTGGACTCAGTTTTAAGCTCAAAACAGAAAAATGGAAAATTCTGTTAAAAACGGTTATGACAGTATTTCGCAACGGTTTTCTTTCAGTTTTGCATCAGTTTTACAGTTTTTCTGTTATGGTTTTCTGGAGCTGGTTTGATCGGGTTATAAGGGATAGTTTTCCCGGTTTTCAGAGGTGATTAAGAGAGATCATTCTGGAGAGTTCTTTGCCTATCTAGAGAGAGAGAGAGGTGGATTGTATTTAGAGAAACACAAGAGGAAACAACTTGATGTTGAGCTTGTTCTTGTGATTCGGTTTTTCATTCAATCTTTGTTCTTGAGTGATTGATCTTGTAAGCTTTGTACTGTTTTCGATCATGGTGATAATGACATTCTCTTCTGCTCCGTGGATGTAGACTTTCCAAGTCGAACCACGTAAATCGTATTGTGTTCATTTACATTTTCTGTTTTCATTTCTTGTGATCATCATTTTATGTGATTCAATTGTTTCCACAACAAATTGGCGCCGTCTGTGGGAATTGAATCACGTTGATAGCTGCGGTTCTGGATTTCAGAAGAAACTATGGCAGCCATGAGATTTGATGTAGAGAAATTCGACGACAGAAATGATTTTGGACTATGGCAGGTCAAAATGCGTGCATTAATGGTACAACAAGGGTTAGCTGGTGCCCTGAAGGGGATCAAGGCCTTCCCGGAGTCCATGGATGCGGATCAAAGGGCTGAGCGCATGGAGAAAGCTCACTCCACCATCATTCTGTCCCTGACAGATAAAGTGCTAAGAGAGGTGGCAAAGGAACAAACTGCTGAGGGAGTTTGGAATAAACTAGAGGAGTTATACAAGAAAAAAACTATGGTTAACCGTCTGTATATTAAACAGAAGTTGTATTCCTTCAAGATTCAAGAAGGGAAATCCATGGATGACCAGCTGGAGGAGTTCAGCAAACATCTAGATGACTTGGAAGGGATTGAGGCAAAGGTAGAGGATGAAGACAAAGCCATCATCCTGTTGAATGCCTTACCAAAATGTTATGAACATCTCAAAGATGCCATGTTATATGGCAGAGAAACCAAAATTAGTCTGGCTGAGGTTCAAACCGCATTAAGAGCAAAGGAGATGCAACATTCAAATGGTTACAAAGGGGATTTGCAGGCTGAAGGGTTGAGTATAAGGCCAGGAAATCATCCCAAGAAGAAGCAATTTCCAGGAAATCAAAACAAGGGAAATCAGCAGGTGAAACCTAAGGCAACAGATGGAAAGGAAACAAGGAAATGTTTCCATTGCAAGAAACCGGGACATTTGAAGGAAAATTGTTTTGAGTTCAAAAGAAAGCAAGCACAGAAAGGCCAAAGCACAAGCACTGCTGATTTGGCTTAGGTAGAAGAAAATTCTGATGTTTTGAACATAACATATGTCAAGACAGATGATAAGTGGATTCTTGACTCTGGATGTAGCTTTCACATGTGCCCAAATATTGAATGGTTTCAAGAATTCAAGCAATCAAGATCAGGAACTGTTATGCTAGGGAATGATCAAGCATGCCCTGTGGAAGGAATTGGCAGCATCAAGCTGAGGATGCATGATGGATCAGAAAAGGTCTTAACAGAGGTAAGATACATCCCACTCCTCAAAAGAAATCTCATAAGTCTAGGCACTCTAGAAAACAAAGGTTGTGAGTTCAAATCTGAAAAAGGATCTCTGCATGTATACAAAAACTTAAAACTGGTCATGAAAGGAATCAAGAAGTCTAGTCTGTATTATCTGTTGGCAGAAACTGTGATAGGGGACACAAACAGTGTTATAAAGAATGATTCAGACATATGGCATAAAAGGTTAGGTCATATAAGTGAAAAAGGTATGAATGAATTGCTAAAACAGAATCTTTTGCAAAGCAAGACCAGTTTCAAAATTGATTCATGTGAAGTGTGCATTCTAAGTAAAAGTGTGAAGAAACCTTTTCCTGTTGGCAAGCACACTTCAAAGAAACCTCTGGACTATGCACACTGACTTGTGGGGACCCTAAAAAACTGAGACAATGGGAGGAGGAAGGTATTTTTTTAGTATAATTGATGACTATTCAAGGAAGGTCTGGATATATATACTCAAGAACAAATCAGATGCATTCACAAAATTCCAGGAATGGTGTGCTGAAGTAGAGACTGAGAAAGGGTCATCTTTGAAATGTCTCAGAACAGATAATAGGCTTGAGTTCCTCTCAGAAGAATTCCAGGAATTCTGTAAAGGAAAAGGAATGAAGAGGCACAGGACTGTGCCTGGTCATCCTCAGCAAAATGGAGTTGCTGAGAGGATGAATAGAACAATCACAGAGAGAATCAGATGTCTACTTTTGAGTTCAGGATTACAAAAGAAATTCTAGGGGGAAGCTGCAACAACAGCAGTATATATGATAAATAGAAGCCCATCAACAACAAATGATTTTGTCACACCAGAGGAAAGATGGAATGGAAACCCACCCAAGTATTCACACCTAAAGGTATTTGGATGTATGGCATATGCCCATATAAAGCATGGACAAGCTGGAAGCAAGAGCTGTAAAGTGCATAATGCTTGGATATCCCAAAGGGGTTAAAGGTTATAGACTTTGGTGCATTGAGAATGGGATGAACAAAATCATTATAAGCAGAGATGTGACATTTGATGAATGTAAAATGCCAATGAAAAAGGAGCAACAGATTGAGCTCAATCATGATGAGAACAGAATGCATGCTGAAATGAAGCATGATGATGAAGAAGAAACCCATGGTCAAGATGATTACAATAGAGAAGATCAAAGTGAAGGATATGATGAGGAAGAAGATATCAGCCAATATCAACTTGTAAGGGATAGGCAGAGGAGGACAGTCAAGCCATCCACCAGATATGGAAATGACTATCTTACTGCATATGCCTTGACAGTAGCAGAAGAGACTGAATATTCTGAGCCCAGAACTTATACAGAAGCCATAGAAAGCAAGGATAAAGAAAGTTGGATGGTTGTTATGAAGGAAGAGATGGATTCTCTTGAGAAAAATGGAACTTGGATTCTGGTGAAAAGGCCAACAAATCAGAAACTAGTAAGCTGCAAATGGATTTATAAGAAAAAAGGTGGAGTTTGTTGGAGTGGAGAAAATCAGATTCAAAGCCAGGTTAGTGGCCAGAGGCTTCACTCAGAAAGAAGGGATAGACTACAATGAGATTTTCTCTCCTGTAGTCAAACATTGCTCCATAAGATTATTGCTAGCTTTGGTTGCTCAAATGGATTTAAAGCTGGAGAAATTGGATGTGAAGACAACTTTTCTACATGGAGAGCTTAAAGAGACTATCTTTCTGACACAACCAGAGGGTTTCATACTCCCTGGAGATGAAGATAAGGCTTGTTTGTTGAAGAAATCTTTGTATGGTCTCAAACAAAGCTCAAGACAATGGTACATCAGATTTGACAGATGTATGAAGAAGATTGGCTATACCAAATCCAAATATGATAATTGTGTATTCATGAAAAGGGCTGGACAGAAAATTGTTAGTTTCTTGTTGTTATATGTGGATGACATGCTTGTAGCAAGTCAAGATCAAGCTGAAATAGATAAGCTGAAGGAAGATTTGCAAAGTGAGTTTGAAATGAAACAGTTAGGAGAGGCTAGAAGAATACTTGGCATGGATATTGTCAGAGATCAGCAGAAGGGGTTATTATGTTTGCAGCAGAGAAGTTATATATGCAAAGTGTTGAAGAAATTTTCAACATGGATGAATCAAGACAGGTGTCAACTCCCTTGGCTCAACATTTTAAACTGTCTGAACAACAGAAGCCAAGGAATGAGCAGGAGATTCACGAGATGAACAGCATTCCATATTCCAATGCTGTTGGAAGTATTATGTATGTGATGGTGTGCACTAGACCAGACATATCACATGCTGTGAGTGTTATCAGCAGGTATATGTCCAATCCAGGAAGGCAACACTGGGAGGCTCTAAAGTGGATAATGAGGTACTTAAGAGGGGCAGCAGATTATGGGATAATGTTCAAGAGATGTGATGATTCATCAGAAGCTTTAAAGGGTTATGTGGATTCTGATTATGCAGCAAATTTTGATAATAGGAGATCACAATCAGGTTATGTTTTTACTCTGTTTGATGTTGC
This sequence comes from Ajuga chamaepitys, assembly GCA_958295605.1. NCBI lineage: Eukaryota > Viridiplantae > Streptophyta > Magnoliopsida > Lamiales > Lamiaceae > Ajuga > Ajuga chamaepitys. The sequence goes on from OY282504.1 coordinate 6,189,227, forward strand.
AATCAGCTGGAGATCAATGTTACAACCTGTAGTAGCATTGTCAACAACAGAAGTGAATTCATGGCAATGACAGAGGCAGTGAAAGAAGCAATCTGGTTGAGGGGAATTCTGTCTGAATTTGGAATTAAGCAGAAGTCAGTTAAGGTGTTGTGTGATTCTCAAGGTGCATTACACTTAGTCAAGCATCAAGTTTTTCATGACAAGTCTAAACACATAGATGTGAAGCTGCATTATGTGAGAGATGTAATTGAAAGAGGAGATGTGGAAGTTCATAAGATTTGCACAAAGGAGAATGCTGCAGATATGCTCACAAAAGCATTAACCTCGGAGAAGATCAGATACTGCTTGGAATTGATCCAAGTAGTACAATGTAGCTGATGTTTTATCAAGGATTAGAACATGTCCAAAGTTTGGACATGAATAGAGTGGGGAGAATTTTTCATTTGGAGGTTTTTTGGTTGGAAAGAGTATGGTATCTTCATGTGTTGAGTCAGGTGGAGATTTGTAATGATGACTCAAACACATTCAGAAAAGCTTAATCACGTGGAGAATCGGATTCTGGAATCAGTTTTAAGCTCAAAACAGAAAAATGGAAAATTCTGTTAAAAACAGTTATGACAGTATTTCACAACGGTTTTAGCTAAAACCGTTGTCTTTCAGTTTTACAGTTTTTCTGTTATGATTTTCTGGAGCTGGTTTGATCGGGTTATAAGGGATAGTTTTTCCGGTTTTCAGAGGTGATTAAGAGAGATCATTCTGGAGAGTTCTTTGCCTATCTAGAGAGAGAGAGAGGTGGATTGTATTGAGAGAAACACAAGAGGAAACAACTTGATGTTGAGCTTGTTCTTGTGATTCGGTTTTTCATTCAATCTTTGTTCTTGAGTGATTGATCTTGTAAGCTTTATACTGTTTTTGATCATGGTGATAATGACATTCTCTTCTGCTCCGTGGATGTAGACTTTCCAAGTCGAACCACGTAAATCGTATTGTGTTCATTTACATTTTCTGTTTTCATTTCTTGTGATCATCATTTTATGTGATTCAATTGTTTCCACAACAAGAAGTACAACACCTTTCTGCTGCAAAGTAACCAAGACATGTTCAACACATAATGGATTCTCAGAATCATACCTAACCCAACATAATGAAATTAACTAGCTAGAATGGGGATTTTGTAGCTTAATATGGATAAATGAGATCTTTAATTCTAAATTATGTTCCATTTGAGTGGCACTTACACACTAACACTATGTGTTAATTAATGATACCAATAACGGTACGTGGCAGGGACAATTAATTTATAATATCAAATGGAATATAATCTGAAACAGAATATCTAAATAGTATACAATGAATCATGTGTTTAAGTTTTTTTTTGCTCTCTAGGCTAGGTAGCTCGAGTGCGCATTCCCAATCGTTATTACTCATTACGTAGTTGCGATCAAAATTAGAAGGTCAGTCCATGATTTATGTGTATATTTATGCTGATCAAATCATCTGTCCATTTTTCATATTCAACTTTGTCTATTTAGTTTCTTTTAATAGTAGATTTATTGTTATTATTATTATTATTATTATTATTATTATTATGATTATTATTATTATTATTTATCATTTATCATTTATCATTTATTTATTGTAAGTTAGGTTTTGAAAAACTGACGATCCATTTACATCAGTTGCGGAAAAAGCCAAGAAGTATTCTGGGCTCTTTCTTTTTTAGTTTTTTATAGTTTGGGCCTTTATCTTCAGGTAACCCATTATGTGGCCCAAAGAGACTCCTAGGCTGGAACCATGTGAGCTTGACTTTTGTGTCCAAACTCATTTTAAGTTTCACCTTTTTTTGGAGGGGAAACTATTTCACATTGATAATACAAATATTGTCAAACCAAATTCACACGCCCAAAAAATGTTATATAATGTTTAATGACAAAAACTTGCGTGAGATTGTCACATCGCGTGATGGAAAAAAATATTACTTTTTTTAGCAAAAATATTACTCTTATTTGTTAAAGTATCACTTTTTCAAAAAAAAAAAGTATTACTTTTTGTAACACAAGTATCACTGTTATTTGTAAAAGTATCAATTTTTTAACAAAAAGAATATTATTTTTTGTAGCAATAAAATCACTTTTATCTGTAAAAATATTATATTTTTCCTGTAAAAATATATTCCATCATACGTGAGACGTCACACACAAAATTCATTCATATTTAACACATATCTGTATGTATAAAATATTTATATATTATTTACTAATATATAGTGAGACGGTCATGCACAACTTTATATACACACATTGAGAAATAGAAAAGTAAAGAGGTATAATTTACAATGTGTAATAATAAGATATTGAAGGGCAATGAATTTGAGTTCTTATCTCCACCGCCACTATTGAGGGGTATAGGGGGGGTGTGCCCGAAAGTGAAACACAAGATGTAACACCAAAGTGTAACAAGTGATCTCATGAGATTTATCTTTCATTGGTTATCGATTTACATCTACCGATTATAGAGAAGAAACAAAAAAAAATATTCATTTGAGAAAAAAACAACTTTTTTCCATATGATTTGATGTACCAAACATTCAATTCAAAGATACACCTACTTTATATTTTAAACGAACGATAATTTACTACTCTATCATTCCCAAAAAATAGTCCCAATTTATTTCATAGATTAAGAATTTCTTTTATTATTATCGAAAAATCAATTTTGACCCACCATTTTGCATCAATACCCTTATTTCTTTGGAGTACATTTTACTTAATATGATAATCAAAATCATCCCAAGATAGTAACCTTAGAATTTTCCCACCTAAATCCCTTACTCATTTCTGTAAACATACAATTGTTGGTATGTAACATTCAACAACAATAAGAAACATGTTAGTGACAATTAATCGACATATATTTGTGTAAAATAATTTTAGGCTGTTCAAATTGATAAATTCCCCCATAATATGCTTAATTTGTCCAAGGTTGTAAAAGGATATAAGAAAGGAAAATTCCAAAAAAGAGCCGAACCCCTATGTACAGAATCTGTGCAACACAATTAATTTGTGTTTTAATTCTAATCAACATTAATCAAGTCGTTCATTGATACAATTCTAGCAGATTGTGCAATCTGTCTTCGTGGTAGTTTGTACGTGCTTCCAAATGGATACCGAACATTACTTGGTAGCAAAAGCAATATTCATTCTTATGTATCAAATTATGTGAGATGGTACTGCCTTAATTCATTCTTATATATCAGATTCTATCTTAATTTGTTACCAAAAGCAATAGCAAAAGTAATACTGAACAAGAATATTGCCTTAACTTGTTAACAATATTCAAGATTGCCTTTATTTGGGAAAGTTTGAATATTTTTCAAGCATCTGTTGATAATATCTAACAATCGTATTTGTAGTAACCGTTTAGCTGATTGATTGCCTTAAATCCGAGCGACATTCTCTCAACGTTTGTTCAACAATCAATCAAATCTGCAATCCAAAAAGATCGTCGTAATAAAAAACTTGCAAATCAATCACGCAGATCTGCTAAACAAAATCAGTGCTAAAGCAATATCTATATCCATCGTTTTCCCATAACTTCATACCTAATAAAACCTGTCTTAATCTTTGTTAAAAAAAAATCACTCTTAACCTATACCTAATATAGGACACTACAATCTACCAAGATCAACAATGCATGTTATAAATTGATGAATTTCAGGGTTGGAGTGACCACACGCCTCCAACTTGATTTATCATCCCGCTCACAATTTTTTTCTCTGTTCCGTCATGACTCCCATGTATACCTTGCCAACAATGTCAATCCGACCAAAACTTTGTGGTTGATAAAGTTACGCTTGGTTCCATGCTGCGGTTGTCCGGCTTACGATCTGCATAATCACATTGTCAATACTGAGTATGTTTTTCACGACGAAGAGGTATGTCTTTTGCTTGTTTATGTTTATTTTATGTCTTGATTGGTTAATTACGATTATTCTAAATCACTCTAGATATAATTAGCCTATTTTTTGGTAAAGGGTGGCCGCATCTATGCCACGATAAAATCAAACTAAAGGGAGTTGTACACGAATAGACTTCTTTGAAGGGCATATGTATATTGTAAAGAACTTTGTAGTGGCCGATAAAAATATGCGCTACAAAAAAAACCATGAATAAGTTTAAAATTCTACTTATAAGGCAGGCTTGAATGACTGAAGTGTTTGATGAGTCTTTTTCATGCTATACGTATGACTTTGTTTGTGTGGACAATCTATTGGATCTATATGAATTGGACGAGAGTCGGCTAATTGGTAACAATAAAATACTCTATTACATATATTTTGTTAATTAGCAAGAAACATGTCTCCTGCGATCCACATATTCCAATTTCAGTCCCAATTCTTCTGTCCAATTACAATCAGCAACAAATATGTCATGTGTCAGTCGCATATTCCAATTTCAGCCACAACTATCAACATGACCTCGATGCAAGGATGCTAGAGACATTCATACATTAAAAAAAATATGAATATTCTACAACTTACTCAAATATATATATATATATATATATAATATTTTTAATTTTTAATACTTTTCATTGCACTCTTCTTCCATTAACATATAATTTTTCATATCTTATTATATTTGATTGTAATATTTATTATATCAAAATTATATAAATATATAAAAAAAATTATTATTTATTCATTTACATTTACAAACCGTATCGCACGTGGATGCTATTAGTGAGGTTAATGATTCACAAGTGATAAGTAGAAAAATATGCATGAATTAGATTGTTAGGAATTTGATTTTATTGCATTTTATTTATTATATACCTATTATTTTTCTATTTATCTGCACATTAAATTCAAATACTCCAAGTTGTGTTTTTATGTTAAATTATAATGGGTTTGGAGTAATTTTAGGTCTAGTGCCGAAAACAGCCACTGGGCCCAACCAATTGGGCGCTGGCCTCTCTAAGCAAATTGGGCTATTGGAGTATTCTGATGATGAAGGAGGGCTAAATTTTATATTTAAAGCCGAATAAGGCCATGATGGGCCGCCGGGATGAGTATCCCAAAGAAGGGCCCAACTAATGGGCGCTAACTTTGAAGAACCCCAAATGGACTTATAAAAGGGGATTAAGGAGGAATTATGAGGGATAATTCATTTGTTGATCGTGGAGTATCAGTTTGGAGGCGACATCGTTTCGATACTCGCTCTTCGACTCCGTTTGGTTTTCTTTATTTTCAGATCGTTTTAATTATGTCTTGGTTTTATTATTACTAGATGTTCGTCCGTGCAATGCACAGGATAAAATATTATATTTCATTAATAATATAGGATTAAATTCTAATATTGCTACCTATCATTATAAAACGTATATAAGTCATTATACATTTTATTATATTTTATGTATTAAAATTAAGTAAATATTAACATTTATTTTTTTTATGTACGCAATATGAATTTTAAACCCAATTTCACAAAAAAAAAAGTGAAATAAGTTATTTGAACTTTTGTAGTATACCATATTTTTTTTCTAATATGAAATAAATAATTGGAAACAAATACACATAGGGTGTATTTGCTTAAGGTTGGGAAGTGTTGAGCCAAACTTGGCTGAGAGAGTTAATGAGTGTGCTTTATTGAAATTTGGTCTCCTAAATCTACTGAGAGAAATTATAAGCAAACATACCCATATTTTTTTTCTAACATACCGTTCTTGTAAAATTGACCAATGTAAATCCAACAAATTTATTGTATCTAATATGGATGTCTATTTGAATATCGCGAAATAATGATTAATTTAATTTATTTTTCATCAAGAATTAAGTTGATATGAAAAGTTATAAACATTCAAAATTTTAAGTTAAAAAGAATTGAAGAGAGAATTTTATTGATTGGTACGTCCAATTCTTTTTTTTCCTTTTAAAAATAACAAACTCCTACTGTCTGTATGACTTACACGTGTTTTTTCTGATAGAGGACTTATATAGATGACATGTGTGTTCCTCTTACTGTAATAGTAAAGGGGATTTTTTTTTTTTTACAATTTTTGTTAATAGTTTCTTTTATAGAAATAACCACATATTAAAAAATATTATAATGAAACAATCAATATTATAAATTTAAGAATCGAATTATTTTTATTATAAAATTATAATTTAAATACTTGTGGCTAAAACCCATAAAAATAATTTAATTATGTACATATTACAAAACTAAGCAAATAATTCAATACTACAAAAAAATTATAGTTAATACTTTAGGTCTAATATTTTGTTCTTAAGTAATTGGTTTTTAAATATTTAATATGGGTGTCAAGCTAAAGATCCTAGCGAGAAGATTAATTTCATATATTATTTGTCGAATATAGATTAGGAACGAAAAAGTTATTTGCAATTTAAATTATAGTTGGAAATATATATATATATATATATATATATATATAAAGGTGAGAAAGGAACGTCGATTGGTTTTTTTAATTTATATATATATATATATATATATATATTATTATTATTATTATTATTATTATTATTATTATTGTTTAAAGCCTAGAATTAAGGTGGTGAAGACACATCACCCTAAACTATCCTACTTTTATATTAAGTAGGGATTAGATTTTAGATATTAGTATGACTATATGTAGCTAATTTATTTTTACCAGTTCGAAGGGATGTTGAACCCTACTCGTGATTTTAAGTTGATTAATCCGTAGTTGTGTTTTGATTTCTATGCAATAGTTTATTTGTGTTACTTAGTTGTTTTGGTTTATGAAATTTCAATTACTTGATGTAATAAGGCATGTCAAATGAGGTTATTGATATGTCTATTGCTAGGGTATAGAACGGTAATTCGTAATTATTGCATTTTTATATTCGCAAGTAGCAATTAATGATAAATGCGTTTGTGGTAATACAAATCTAGGTCATTAGAATCGAGCTTTTGCATTTGGAGTCTAGTCTAACCTATTGTCCTAGTAATTAATGTGTCTATTGAATTAAACCTAAAGAGCTAGTTCTAGGATGTTCAATTAAATAGGGTTGGCTAAAGAGTTTATTTTAGTTAACTAGAATTTACGGTCAATTTGAACCAACAGAGCTTATTATCGGTTTAGGGTTAGAGAACTGTGGGATAGATCATCGGGTATAATTAATTAATTAATTCATATTTTGGGTAAGGGGATACTGAACAAAGAACTTGTGGAATTGGGAGCTTGATTAGCTCATTTTAGAGAGAGAAAAGTATTTCTTATTCAAGTGTAGAAATAAGCAATACAATTGGAAATAAGACTAGACAGAGTATATATACTAATGATTCAAAATATTTGCCAATCTTCTAGAAGTCGGTGACGTGGCAATAGTAACATTGTTATACTCTACACCCCCCTCAAGTTGGGCATGGGATACGATAATCATGCCTAACTTGGACAAGAGAAAGTGAAGGTGTGTGAAGCAAAGAGCCTTGTAAAGACCCGCGAGCTGATCTTGAGATGATGCGTGAACTAGGCTGATGAACCTGTCTTTGTACTTATTACGGACAACATGACAATCAACTTCGATATGCTTTGTGCGTTCGTGGAAGACAAGGTTGACAACTATTGGAGCGCTGCTTGATTATCACAACAAAGGCAGATCGGCAAATAGGCGGGCTTGCCATAAGCTGCTCTCGCCGACATGGAGTATGGAAAGGTATCATGAGCTTGAGATCATGACAAACAGACGAGACCCATTCTAATTCGCTCACAGTGGTGCTCAACGCACGATACTCAACCTCGGTAGACAACTTAGCAATAATTAGTTATTTCTTGCTCTTCCAAGAAATGAGTGAATTTTTTAGGAAGATGCCATAACCCGTAACCGACTTCCTGGAATCCTTACACGATGCCCAATCGGCATCACTATATGCCTTCAACTCAAGTTTAGGATCCCTAGAGTAGAATAAGCCTAGTGTAGATGTTGTCTTCAAATAGCGGAGGATATGATGAGTTGCATCCAGATGATCACACCGAGGGGCACTCATAAACTGACTTAATTGCTGAACATCCGCTATGTCCCTGGGACTTTACAGCCAACCCAGCTAAGCATTGAACCTGCTGCTTTTATGCTCCTTAGAATCTACACTATGTCCGCTTATGCCACTTATGGGAGAACTTGAACTCCACGATCTAAGCCAACACTTGCGTGACACATCCGATACCACTTTCTTTTAAGATAGAACTCTGACAAGGTTTCTGTCTTCGCGCATACCAGGGAGAGAAAGAGATTTTTTTCATTTCAGTCCATTCATTCTTGTGAATCCTGAATTCGATTACTACGCTTAGCTGCTGTCAATTTCTTAATCAAGAGAAAGTATTTTGTTTGCTTGATTTAACCCTTCTTTGCTTTTGGTTTCGTTGCTTAGCAAGCTTTCTTGTAGCTTGCTTGTTTGATTTAACCTATTTGTCCTCCTAGTATGCTTTGTTAGTCAACTACTTTTTGGGATAGTGATCCATTGACTGAGAGCATGAAAGCAGAGATGGAAGTTCAAGTACGTGTGGGTTGCGTTCACAGGTAAGCACCAATATACAGGATAAAGATAAGCTACAACCAAGGGAGTTGCATGCATGCATAGAGAAGTCGCGGATACTGAACCAAATGGTACTATGCTTGAAGCTCTAGAAAACAAAGTGGAAAAGAAATGCTTAGAGAGAGCCTGCCCCCCTTCCAATAGGGAATGCCTTTGCCCAATTCCTATCCTCGGGATCCCCAACAGAACACTAGTGTATGTACACAAAAATGCTCATTTCATACCTCTTAGGTCTAATCCACCTATGCGGGTGTGTTTTCGTTCGATTTGACTAAATAAAGTCGTGCCTTGTAGACAGGACGAGCGAAGGTTCTTAGGAGCTTAGTGCTGCTCCTTGGCTCACCCCCTTATTTGTTAACGGTCTTATCGCCGCCAAGATGCACCTATTGTATACCCGGGATCTAGTGGCCCTATTATATTAGTTGCAAACTATTAGCTGCTCTTTTCTCGACTTGGCTTGCTTCATCAGGCTCGTAGAGAAAGCTGAATGAGTTGTGCTAGACCAGGGACTTCCCTCGACCATTAAGCGATAGACTTGTGTTGAAGGATGTCGGGCGGATTTTTTAGAGAAAAAAAGGAGGACTTAAGGGGAGAGTGAGAGATTATATAGGAGTGTATTTGTCAATTCTTAGAGATTCTTAGCTCTTCTTATAAAATCTAAAACAACAATTATTTAAGACCGTGGAACATATTTATCTGTTAATTTGACTTATTTAACCAAATAAAATACTTATTTGCGAAATTTAAAATTTTAAAATTTTATTTTAAGTAATAAAACAAGACATTAACTTCTGAAAAATTGTAGTATATAATCGAATACTTTCAAGATATGATTCCTATTTTAGGAATAAAATACTTTGGTAATGTGATTCTCATTATGTGATGAAGGTACACTGTTTTATTTGGTAAAATTGTATTTATCCACGACTACTTTATCCCTACTCTCTCTTTATATTTATTTTAAATTTCATTTAATAGCATTGTTATAATTACCTCAACAAAAATTGGCTCATTCTTTCTAAATTTTAATGTTTTCTATCTTTACTATCTTGAGATTTATTATTATATTAAACTAGTATCGCTCCCGTGCGATGCACGAAAATTTATTTAAAAAGTAATTATTTTGTTAAATTAAATATAATATTATCTAATACAAAAAAAAGAATTATTATATTCTGACTAAATAAATATTTGAATAATCATTTTTTTCTATTTTACGATCAACTGAACTTTGCGATTTCCCACCTTTGATAGCAATTTTCGGAGAGAAAATAAACTATTTAAAAATAATAATTTTTTTTAGAAAATACAGTGTTTATTTTTAAATTCTAAAAAATTATTTAAAATATCATAAATTTGACTGAAAAAAATGTAGAAATTATTTTAATAAAAAATCAATTTTCATGAAAAAAGATCGAATAATTTTGATATTCCTTAAAATATTTTTAAATATTTTTAAAAGGATTTATTTTATCAAAAAAATAATTAAAAAGATATCATAAAATTAGAATTTTCATAGATACTTCCACGCATCTTAAACGAAATTTAAAAGATTTTAAAATAATTTTTCAAGATAACTTTCAAATAGTTTAAATAAATTTTAGAGTTAAAAAAGATAATTTTCAGAAATTTATAATAGTTTTATGATTTAAAAAACATATAATAACTTTTTATTTTTCTTGCTTAAATGATTTTATTTGAACTTTTTTTATAAAAAAAATTAAATTTTTAATATATTTTCAACAGGTTTAAGTTAATTTCCTGGTATTTTAAATGAAGTTTAGAATTTAAAAAATATTTTTTATATTTTTTTAAAATTTATGTTATTTAAATATTTGCTAATATTCTTTTATTTGTCGCACTTAAATAGTTGGCAAAGATTGCAAACATGAAAAAACATATAGTTCAGGTTGTGATTGAAAAAAAAAAAAAAAACTGAAAAATGCGCATACTACATGTTGCAAAATAATATAAACCCAAAATATAAATAATGTTAATATCAATTTCTCCCAAGTGATATATGAATTTAATATAACTTACATTTTATAAATATAATATTTTATAAATTTACATTAAGATAAATTATTAAATGTAAAAAATAAATTATATCTACTTTTAAGAATGAATATCTCATAATATTGAAACTCAAATATGTATTTAGTGTGTGTGTGTGTATCCACCTTAATTTAAGCGAACACCGCAATATCTTAATTGAAAATGATATTAAAACAAACACAAATACATAAATATCACACGACACACCAAAAAATATCAAATAAAATAAATTGAATTGTATTACAAGAAAATTAGTGTTTTCTTTTATTTTTTTAATTTTTTTTAAATATTTTGATTTATCCAAATAATATTTCAAATTTTAACTATAACTATTTACTTTATTTTTAAAAAAAAAATTAATTTTCAAGTTTTAATATTTTACATGGTTGTTTAATATACTCAAATACTTTTTAGAATTTAAATAAATCTTGATATTAATAAAATAAAATTCAATGATTATTCTATAGTTGGACTAACAAAATAAAGCATATGTATTCTTCAATATATCTGAGTAATATATGTATATGTTGAAATTTATTTAAAGATACAATTAATATATATATATATATATATATATTAATATATATGTGTCTGTATATTTTGCTTGGGTTGCAAAATATGGGAAAATGCGACAAAGTACTGTTTATATTGAGAACTCTAAAAAACCTAGTTAGCTCAAGCATGTTAATTTTATTTTTTAAATAGAAATATAGATTGTAGCACATGTAAAATCTCATAGTTTAGATTGCAAAGTGTAATGATTATTTATAAAGAAATAATATTAATAAATAGAAATATGAATATGTAATAAAAAATAATTTCAAGATTAATTATCATATATAAATATATGTGAAAGTCGTAGTCCCATGATTAATTATAACAAATTAATATTTGTAAATACAATAATTTAATTAGTCAATCATTAAATTATACATTAACTTTCACTTGTAATTTATTAGAGTATATATTCATTTATTAGTGAAGGTGATACTTAATATTGTATTAATTTGAAGAAAAAAAATATAATTAATGCCTTACAAGAAATTAAGAATGTATTAAAGATATATTTTAGGAGGGAAAAGATAATTTACAATAATAATCCACATTTTACTTTTATATATATAGATTGTATAGTAATGAAATATGTAGGTTTTATTATCTAAGTTGAATTATATCAACATCCTTTTAGCAAAATTTCACCGACATTATCATTATATCAACTATCTTGGAGCCATACCTTTTACCCTTTTTGGTAATCAAAACTCCTTTCAAGATTGCGTTCTACAATTCAAGATGATATTGTACTTCTTTTTGCAAATTTGCCCATACTCATTAATTACTCATGACTCATGTATTTATACACCGTTTTCAATAAATGGTGACTCACATTTAATAAAGAGAATATTGCCATGTTGCCTACAGACCTTATAGCCTTATACTGCAGCAAGTACTCCTAAATTGTGGTTCAGATTTTCTACCACGCTTGGTACAACATCTTTTACAACATATTATATTAATTATGTCATATAACTATTTTATGATGTATTCGTGATGTTATCATATACATGTATTGTGTGAATTAAAATGTGCTAGAATTAAAATGTTGTATTGTATGGAGTATGAGATCCAACATGCCTACATTGAGAGATCTAAAATTGATGAGTCTTGATTAGATCTTGTACCAACTAATAGGGTTAATATCAACAAACAACTTTTACTATACACATTTTTTCACTTAACTAACTAAACTATTTTTCGTACCAATTTGCAACCCGCAGTTTGCAAAATTATCCATTTGCAACCTTGCATCATATCTTCCGGTGACTATCTACGTAACTCGCACACGCTAATTTTAAAGGTCAAAATTGGTACATCAACCTCAGAAGCGGGCGTTTCTTGATTCGGGGATGAATTTTCCACCAAATCCAATGCTAAAACAAACCATAACAACTTCTCCTTCTTCCTCATACGTCCAAGTTCGGCTTGGAGGTTTGTTCAATATTGTCAAATTGAGTTTAAGAGTTCTCACCTGTCTAAGAAGCCCAATGATTATTTGATGAGCTCTATCACACATTGGAGGGTCAAGTCACACGAAAAAAGTAGAACCATCTAGTGCCTAACCACACCAAATTTGCGATTAACACAATGTCTTTAACCAGAAATTCAATTTACATTGATAAAGAATCATCAACTTTTGCTGTGATTTGTTTTGGCATTGGATTTTATCCAAAGTCTTGGTGAGAAATTCATCCTCAAATTAAGAAACGCACGCTTTTGAGGTTGATGTACCAATTTTGACCTTTAAAATAGTGTGTGCAAGTCACATGAGTAGATAGTCTCCGGAAAACATGATGCGGGATTGCAAACGGATAATTTAGCAAACTACATTTTGCTTGATATAAAAAATAGTTTAGGTAGTTAAGTGAAAAAATGCATATAGTATAGGTTGTTTCTTGATATTAACCCTAATCTATTTCACTTTTTTTGTGTTTGACTCAAAATAAATTGCTATTTTGAATTTATTAAATAATTTGGTTCATGATTCATAGTTCAATTTTATTGGATCATAATTCAAGTCATGATTTCATGGTTCATGTTCAAAATTTAGAATCTTGAATTTAAGTCTTGTAACTGGAGTATATTTTTCATGATTCATGAACTCACATCTCACGGTTAATCTTTAATTTACTATATTAGAATTTGGTGATTTACGGATTCAAGGTTCACAATCCATAGTGTATAGACTTTTAATTAAAAAGGATATTTTAAGTTATGGTTTGATACGGGAACACTAAACTGCCGGTGTCTGCCCTAGTCGCGCCTACGCCACCGTGCGCCTTTTCCCAGGAAGCGGGTGACTCCTCTCCATCAGGTTTTCCTCGTGTGAGATATTTTGTCCTTGTTCTTTTGGTCCTTGTCCGTTTTCTCTAATACGGTGTTGTTTGTTTCAAATTCTTGATTTTCAAGTTTTTTGTCTGTTGCCGCCATAGGGAATTTATCAGCCGATGCCTTGACATATATGGAGATTGAGCCTGTTAATGTACATATGGTAATGGATAATCCTCATTTCCGCTTACCATCATAAATATTTTAGATCAGATCGTTCAAGGATTTGAGACCAATGTGCATTTCGTGATTTAGGACCGGTCATTTTATTTATTATGAGGTTAAAGTTGGTCGTGTTCATTTTGTTTGAGTCTTGATACTTTTTAGGTTCTTTTAGCTATTTCAATTAGTGTCGAGTCGTGTTTGTTGCTTGTGTTGTTTCTATGGGTCTAATGTCTTCTATGATTTTGATGGTCATGTGTCATGGTTTGGTCATGTGTTGTTTCTATGGGGTCTAGTTTCTTCTATGGATTTAAATATGACTTCTCTAATTACCCTGCAAACAATCATGGTGTTGAAGATGGTTTTATTAATTTAAGCATTATTTGATGCATTTCTGGGTGACACACGACAGTTATTTGGATCAGATCAGATCCGTTTTAGTAGGATCTGCCTGCTGTGTTCGTTATTTGGATCGCCGACCGGAAATTGTTGCCTGACAGATGTAACCTCGGGTGACACACGACAGTTACGCTTGGATATGGGATACCTTGGTGGTGTATTGTAGGACATGGATTCGTTCGCCATGGGCCGTCCTTCTAGCGCCAAATTGTGAATGTATAATTGTTAAATAAGGTAAATACCCAATAAAGTTGCGTAAACTAGATTGTCGTGGTTGTTTTAAGGGAATCACTTGTCTAATATCAAAGAGCGATCGCGATTGACGATCGATGGGGTAAAACTGGCAAAAGCGGTCGATTAGATAAGTAATACTTGGAAAGGATTGATAGAATATAATGATCATTGCGATCGATATAGCTATGATAAAGATGTTTCTCAGCTAAACTGCTTTTTCTACTGTTGTATATATTGTGCTTTCTCACACTAGAAATTACAATAGGGTTTGTTATGAGTACATATGAGAGTATTTATAGAGGTTAAGGTGCTCTTGCATGATCCACAAGTGACAGCCAGGTGGCAGACCGGCTGACACGTGTCCGCTACCCGGTCTGGCTCGACTGAGGTGGATTGCACGTGCCCCCTCGTGTCTGGCTCGTGTGGGTAATCATTTGGCGAAGTACGGTCATGGCTATCTTAGCGATCGTGGCTCCGGCGGCCATTATTTGTCTGTGGTCTTAGCATGTGGATAACGGTCTAGAGGTGCACTGTCCTTCTCGAGGGTGATCTTCTTTTTGCAGAAATGGGCCCCGCCCTTACTTCTTGTAGGGCGGTCTCAGATCGTGGGGACTTTGGGTCTTAATCATAATCGAGGGGTTATGATAAAGCTTGATTTTATTTTAAAGGGTTTGGCGATCGACATCCACAATGGTAGTGGATAGACTGGCGGTACAAAATAAGATAAGTCGACAGAGAAGAATTAAGCCTTTGTATAATTAAAGGGTAAATTTGATATTTGCTCTAAGGTTAACTTTGTAAATTAAAAAATATCGCGTGAAGAGAGATAATTGTGGTGTGTTTAGAAACACTCTAAAAGTAAAGGAATATGTTTCAAAAATTTAGGGGATGTTTTTATGTTTTTATTTCCATCTTTTTGTGTTTCTAGTGTTGTTTACGAGATAATATTTGATATGATTTAATAAATGTGCTCGATTTTTAAATAGATGTGAATAATTATAAAATAATATGTTTGAATAATGATATTTTATAGAATAATAATAATAAATAATACTCCCTCCGTCCCGGTTAAAGCTTCCACTTTGACCGGGCACGGATGTTAAGAAAAAACAGTTATTTGACTTTTTTAAAGGTGGAGATTGAGTGATTGAGATTTTGAGGGTGAGGCCTTTTTTAGGCTGGCAACTTTAAGTGGGACGGATCGATAAGGCAAGTAGGAAGCTTTAACCGGGACGGAAGGAGTAGGTGATATGGCATAAAAGTGATTGGTTATGATAGAAATATAATGTATCATATTAAATAAATTGATCGTGATAGACACAAAATAAATATTTAATGTAGATGTAATGATTGATTTAGAAAAATATATGGATGAAATGGTAAAATAAACATGATTTATGAGTTTAACATATTAAAAAGCTTTGTTCTAAAAATCCCCGACTAGCTTCGATTTATCCCCATCTAGGCGCTAGGCTCCCATTGACCGCCTACGTTTATTTTCCAATTCCTCCCCGCCTAACTACATCTATGCTCCGATTAGTCCCGCCCAGACCCCGACTAGTCGCTAAGCCTCAGTCCACTGCCTAACTAACGTCTAGCGACTTTTACAACCTTGTTAAAAAGTGTAGAATATGCTCTTGAAAATATGACCAAACACCCCCTTTATTTTATGTCCTCCCTCGTCTCTCAGGATCTTAGTGCACTCTACCCCACCACCAACGCTGCCATTACCACCACGACATCACCCATTCATGTTCGGACCTCCCATTAGTCGGGAGAATTCGTCTCCTCGGGCCCCAAGAAATTATAATATTTTAGTGGCCCAAATTTATTTAGGTACCTATATATAAAATGTAGGTATATTTAGATGTGTTCTTTTAAACAAATAATTAATGTAATTCAATGGTTAATGTTTTTTTTTTTAACAATTTAAAGACAGAGTTCCGAGTCTTCCCTTTGACTTTTAACTTTATCTTTTTACCTATAATAATATAAATATCTATGACAGTATAAATATCTCTATTGTTGCAAATGCTTAACTTTTTTATGGTTTTTTAAGTTTACTAGAAAAATAAATTATGGGTCCATTTAGAAAACTCTTTTTTTTTTTTTTTTTTCCTATGATAGAATACAAATATAGATTGTTGCAAATGCTACAATTTTTTTATGTTTTTCTTTAAGTTAAAAAAAAAAAAATATATATATATATATATATGGTTCATTTAGTAAATTTGATTTAGGCCCAAATATCTCTAGATACGACCTTGCACCCATTATCTGAAACATAATAAAATGAACTCAGCAATACGACTATTGTTATATATATCTTTACCTCCAAAACTTGAAAATAGAATTAAATCCAAAATAGATTTGGTGGAGTCGGGGTATTCTATGCTAGGTATATATATTTAATCACAATTGGATTGATGCTGGATTAGTTAATAATACAGGATCTGCAACATCAATTTTATTGATACAGCTGAAGCCATACAAAATATTAAGAACTTACAATGACATATGGTTGGACACAATTTACTCCAATACAGACGGTGAGTGTTACCCAACAAAGTGCACCATCACAAATCCATAATTAATACAGTCTTCAAGGTTCAAACATCCACCTGCCCTGGTCCCCTTTTTTTGCCACCGGCTAATTTATCAATTGGGAGATCAAATACTTTGTGTTATAATAATAATGTAGATTTGTGTGAAGATTTTTCTAGATTTATTTAAAAACAACGTTCGAAAAAATAGGTGAAAATTACTAAAATCACATTCCTTGGTGAAAATATGACGTTCCCTAAAAGATACTTATTTATGAACGGCAAAAATTTGTGTGCACCACAATACTGTATAAGCAAAAATCAATCATACTGTATCAGTCAGTAAATCAATTATACTGTATGAGTAAATCAACGATACTGATTGTGGTGTACTGTATGAGTAAATCAACTATACTGTATGAGTACATCAACCATACTTAAGTGCATGAAAAAATACTGTATAAATGGTGCACATGCACTATTGTACACATGATGCACCCAAGTCTCACTCTTTGTGAACATTTCGTATTTATATTTGTATCTAATATAAACCACATACAGTTCAAATCATGATAGTCTAGTGACATTGCCTCATCAATTAATCTTGAAGATTAAGGGTTTAAACCCGTATGCAAATTGAAATACAAGATCTGAGGTACATCCCCAAACTCTTCATCTTATTTACTTATTTTTTTAGGAAAGTAACTTTCTATACAACATGGATTTTCTTATGCAAACACTGCCACATCTGTTTCTTGTTGTAGGTTTTACTACTTTTTTTTAATTAATGCTAACTTTCTACTGGTAGTTAGGTGTTAGGAATTTTCGATTACATCTAATGTACGCAGCAGAATAAACCGTCGAGAATTATGATCGAGATTTATAATTGAATTAAACGTTTAGCATTGATTACGCTAAAGTTGGAATAATTTACTTGTGCGTAATTAGTCGGACAGGATTGAGCGATTGATTCACCACTTCAGGTATCCACGCATATGTCGTCCGCCGCAGGAACTATTCTCGGTACAATCGTTCAATAAGTGATTGCTAGGAAATCTCTTACTGAACTCTTTGATGTTTCTTATTGACAAGATTAATTAATCCCTACAGTAGGGACTAGATATATATATAGTTCATATACCCTAGGTATATGGGCCTAATATTATGGTCTGCTTTAATTAATTAATCAGTATAACCTATTAATTAATTAAAGCTCATATCCTAATCTAATCCATTACTTTCAATCTCCCACTTGGACTAGCATTAGATATAATTCGAAATACCAACATTGTACCCTTGAGCGGAACAACAATACACATAAAGTGTGATCCTTCAGGCCCCCATTATCGACGATAATCTAACTAAAGTCTGCACAAAACTCCTAGACTGCGTTGCGCAATGAACTCGATATATGCGTGAATCCAGTAAACTAACCTTTATATGAAGTTTATGTAATATCCCTTCATTCACGAACCACCCAATTGAGCCTAGGATCTGACATGTATCTATCCAAAAAGCTCAATCATTTTTCTCATCTTTATTATATGACACATTCGATTATATTCAATTACTTTAATTGAATATATCTTTTGTATTGACCAACGACTTTATTGTCAAATAATATAGAGAAATATGAGTGTTCTTTTGAGTTTCAATCGAGGAATGAATCCCATTCTTGGCTTAACTACCATTTCCATTTGCCTCATGATGAACCCAACACAAGACGTGTCTTATCCTCCTTTGGGTGGCAAGCGCTGTACTTGGTCAAAGTTCATCACTTAACAAACAAAATGAGTATTGACCTCAGGCCAAAGGATCACTACATACTCCACACACTAATAAACCGTAGACACTAAACAAACGGTTTAATAGTAGGGTATACCAATATTCTCCAATGTACCCATGTGTCCATCACAGATATTCTAATATCTCGTAATTGTGAGACCTACTACATTCTCTAAGAATGTGATGCAGACCACATGCTAACCTATCGTGTGGCATCAATATCCCATTCTTGATGATCATCGATTATGGCAATTTTAGAATCATACTATATCATTTATGTCTCACACTATAAATGGAAGTCATGATTCAAGGGAACAATCATAAGAATAATAATAAACCATCAAAATAATTATTCTACTAAATGCATAAACTCATACGATAAACATATTATCATAGAATGTGATCACGTATTGAATGTCTCTACGAAAAGGTTTCTAAGACACACAAACTATAAACTCCCACTGAATCAAAGCCAACTACCAACATGTCTAACATCTAAGCTCTCAAAGTACTTGTTGTGCTTTGCTATATACAACGGCTTGGTGAAAGGATCAACCAAGTTATCATCAGTGGGCACTCTATCTAACTTCACATTTCCCCTATCTATTATTTCTCTAATCAGATGATATCTCCGGGGAATGTGCTTATTCCTGTTCGTGGCTCTGGGTTCCTTTGCTTGCGCAATCGCACCAGTGTTGTCACAATACAGCGGTATTGCACTGCTAGCACTTGGAACAACACCTAGTTCTTTTACGAACTCTAACAAAGCAACGGCCTCTTTGGTAGCTTCAGATGCAGCAATATATTCGACTTCAGTGGCAGAATCGGCAGTTGAGCTCTGTTTGGAACTATTCCAACTCAATGCACCACCATTGCGAACGAAAACACATCCTGACTGAGACTTGAAGTCATCATGGTCTGTTTGGAAGCTAGCATCAGTATACTTAGTAACTGATAACTCTGGTGGCCCACCATAGACTAAGAAATATTCTTTAGTCCTTCTAAGGTACTTAAGAATAGTCTTGACAGTTGTCCAGTGTATCTCACCGGGATTTTGCTTAAATCTGCCTGTCATGCTGAGTGCATAAGCCACATCTGGTCTAGTACATATCATGGCATACATAATAGAACTTACAGCCGAAGCGTACGGGATCTTCTTCATGTAACTCATTTCTTTGTCATTAGAAGGGCAACCTGTCTTAGACAATTTAATGCCATGTCCCATAGGACAAAATCCCTTCTTGGAATTTTTCATTGAGAAGCGTCTCAGCAATTTGTCTATGTAAGTAGACTGAGAAAATCCCAACATCCTATTAGGTCTATCTCGAAAGATCCTAATTCCAAGGATGTAGGAAGCCTCGCCCTCTAGACAATCAATCTTTCACGGATTGCAATATGGAACGATTGCTTCCCATTATCAGTATATCGTCAACATATATGATAAGGAAGACAACATTTTCATTCTTGCGTTTACTATAAATGCATGGATCCTCTTTGCTTCTGACAAAATGAAATAATTTGATAGCTCTATCAAAGCAAATATTCCAACTCCTAGATGCTTGCTTGAGTCTATAAATGGACTTCTTTAACTTGCATACTCCATTCGGTTTTTCTTTGGATATAAAACCTTCAGGCTGTGACATATAGACAGTGCCTTCGAGTTCTCCATTGAGAAACGCAGTTTTGACATCCATTTGCCAAATGTTAAAGTCATAATATGCAGCTATTGCAAGTAATATCCTAATGGACTTGATCTTAGCGACTGGCGAAAAATTTTCATCATAGTCGATGCCCTCGCGTTGACTATAATCCTTTGCCACCAACCTAGCCTTGTAGGTTTGTACCGTGCCATCTGCATCTCTCTTCTTCTTGAAGATCCATTTACAGCCTATAGGGCGAGCCCCATCTGACAAATCAACTAGTTCCCAGAGTATATTGAGGTACCTCGAGTCCATTTCAGATGTTAAGGCAGTCAACCACATCTTCGAATCGGTGTCCGACACCGCTTCGATACAGGTCTTAGGTTTGTCGTTTTCTGAATCAACCTCATCATCTTGGTTCTCAACCAATAGATTTAGTCTTTCAGGTGCACGACGATTCCTTTGAGGCCTATTGAGTTGGTTTTGCATTGGTTCAGGCTGTTTATTCTGATCGTGATGAGATTCCTGCGTATTGATGTTTTCAACATTTGGGATATTCTCAAGAATTTCACTATGATTTGCTTGCGGTGAGGTTGATACAATATCTTCTCTTTGATGCATCTCATTATCTTGAGGTGACCCTCTAAGAATCATTTCCCCTCCCAATAGATCATCAAAAACTCCCACTGAGTTATTTTCCACTCCATTGGACAATACCTCATCCTCCATGTCATCTTGTGGTTCTTGAATTTCTTCAAGATCTACCGTGTTGTGACCTTGTTCCTTGGAGACATAATTATCTTCAATAAACGTCACATTCTTGGATACTATCACCTTGTGATCTCCAGGACAATAGAACTCATATCCTTTAGTTGTTTTAGGATATCCCACAAAATAACATTTTTCACTTTTACTTTCCAACTTATCAGTCATCATCTTCTTAATAAAAGCAGGACAACCCCAAGAACGCAGATGATTAAGACTCGGCTTCCTGCCACATCATAATTCATATGGTGTTTTCTCGACTGATTTAGAAGGAACTCTATTGAAAATATAAACTGCGGTAAGTAAGGCATAACCCCAAAGGAATAAAGGGAGACTGGTGAAACTCATCGTTGATCGAACCATATCCAATAAAGTTCTATTTCTCCTTTCAGATACTCCATTCATCTATGGTGTACCTGGAGGTGTCCAGTTTGACCGGATTCCATGTGATTTCAAGTAATCAAGAAAATCTTGGCTTACGTATTTCCCTCCTCGATCTGATCGGAGAATCTTAATACTTTTCCCAAGTTGTTTCTCAACTTCTAACTTAAACTCCTTAAATTTCTCGAAGGCCTCAAATTTGTGTTTCATGAGATACACATATCCATACCTTGAAAAATCATCAGTAAAAGTTATCAAGTACGAATATCCACCTCTTGCTTGAGTTGGGAATGGTCCGCACACATTTGTGTGGATCAACTCGAGCACAACCGTGGCACGTAGCCATTTCCCAGAAAGTGGTTTACTTGTCATCTTTCCTTTGAGACAAGATTCGCAAGCACCATATGATTCGAAATCAAATGATGTGAGATAGTCTAACTTTCTCAATCTTGCTATTCTTTTCTCATTGATATGACCAAGTCTACAATGCCAAAGATAGGTTTTATTATTCGTATTACTTAGCTTAGGTCGTTTGTTCTGTACATTGAGAATATTTTGTTCACATTCAAGCATATATAAACCATTCGAAAGAGAGACACTTCCATAAAATAATTCATTAAGCGAAAACGAGCATCTACTGTTTGCAAAATGGAAGAAAAAACCTTGAATGTCTAACATTGTAATGGAAATAATATTCTTTGAAATTGTAGGAACAAAATAACAATCATGTAAATCTAGTCTATATCCAGAAGGAAAATCTAATCTATAAGTCCCTACATGTTCAGCAGCAACTCTTGCTCCATTGCCCACGCGTAAGTCGACCTCCCCAGGCCTCACTTTCCTGCTGTCACTTAGATCCTACACATTGCTACAAATGTGTGAGCCACAAGTTGTATCTAATACCCAGGATTGAGAATTGTTTATAGACATATTTATCTCAATGACAAACATACCTGAGCTCCCAACTAATGCACCTTGTGCTTTGAACTTTGGGCAGTCTCTCTTCTAGTATCCCTTCTCGTGATAGAATAGACACTCATCCTTTGGTAGTTTCGGCTTCTTTTGAATCCTTCCACTCTTAGGCTTCAAGGCCGCACCGCTAGATTCTTTCTTTTTCTTTTTTTGCTTATTCTTCCTTTTGGAAGAGTTCGCAGAAGAGCTCATCATGAGCACATATTTGCCTTTAGAGGTAGAATATTCATAGGTTTTAAGCATGTTTTGAAGCTCAGACAAAGTCATCTTCGTGTTGTTCATATTGAAGTTCACTATGAAATTTTCAAAAGAACTAGGAAGTGATTGCAAGATCAGATTAGTTGAGACACTTGAGGGTAACACCATTCCAATCGATGTCAACCTCTCAATTAATCCGATCATCTTCAGTACATGCTCAGAAACCTGAGCTCCATTATGAAGCTTACACTTAAAGAGGTCACTGAGTATCTCATACTCTATTGTCTGAGCTTGTGAGGCGTACAGACTCTCCAAGTGTTTTATCATATCATAAGGGAGCATGTTTTCATGTTGCCTATGCAATTCAATACTCATCGAAGAAAACATGACACACTGAGCCGACGTGGCATCCTCAACATGCTTCTTGTGAGCATCTGCGTCAAACTTAGCATACTCAAGAGAAGTTTTGTCGGGGATGGCACTGATTGGTTTGTCCAAGACGTACTCAACCTTTTCTTGTCTTAGCACGAAGCGCAAGCAACGGAGCCAATCAGTAAAGTTAGACCCAGTCAACTTATTTTATTCGATCAAATATTTATAAGCCAAATTCGACATTTTATCTGAACATAAAATAATCAATCGGAAAAGTAAATTAGAATAAAGTAAATAAAGATCACATTCATATCACTAATCAAAACAAGGGTTTATTGTAATGATTAGCTCCCACTAATTTCAACATATTTTGCGTCCCCAAACACAAACTACGGATTTGTAATTATTATACATTTTAGTGGTCCAATCCAAGTCTATAGTATTGTAGCCTCTGCTTTGGATGATGACTGCAATAATATCACTCAGTAGGCCTCCAAGCCAATTGCAACAATAATTTTGCAATTCATGGTTAATTAATCCAATTAATTTTGCGTCCTTAAACTATTTTGGTCGCTTTGGCGTCACAAAATAATTTAAGCAAGTCAATTCCATCACACGATGCCAACCATGCATCTATGAATGAGCTCCAACCTCGTCGTTTTAGAGTAAACACTTTGGTGTAAATCTCGTGGACGAAGAGATTAAGAATTTCATACAATTATGATGGACGACGCTTTTATTTCTACCCAGATATAAGAAATGCGGACCACACATATTGGACGCCGTCTACCCATACATAATGTCGCGAACTACATGTATTGGGCGCCGCCTACCCAAACATAAAAGCGGTCTTAAATTACTATAATTTAAATTGAATAAGTATAAAATCAAATAATATATATATGTATATATATTTAATATTCATTCTAAATTAATATAAATATACAAGTCTAGTATTATTCTTTCAAAATTAATAATACTATCTAAATTTATTAATCTAATTAATAAATTAATATTTATTTATTAGATTAATATATTAATCCCAAATTAATACAACTATATCTTTAATGTTAGTTTCAAATTAACATAAATGTATAAGAATATTATTATTATTTCAAAACAATAATAATAAGATTTATTAATCTAACTAACTAATTAATATTTTAATTGAACTTAAGAATGAATCTAATTAATAAAATCTAATTTGATTATTTTATTTTTTTTAAATATGACAGCCCATTAATTGGGCCCAGAAATTTGTCCAGTTTTTTCAGGCTTAGCCCAAACCCATTCAGCCCCAACTTATGTAGGCCAAGCCCAGAATTAAAACAGGCCCAGCTGCTCCGGCCCAAGACCGAATCCCATTAGGGTTTGGACTGGGCATCAGTCGTCCTCAACCCCCTCCCCCCGCCGCCGCGCCACCGCCTCTACCGACGGAACAACAGCGGCAAAAATCCAGCGCCGTCGGGATCGCTTCAGCAACAGCAGCCGCGCATCAACGCAACACACCCTTCACGCCGCCGCAGCCTCCCGCTGCTGCAGCCGCCTCCGACTCGTCAACACAGCAGCAGCGCAGCAGTAGCAGTCGCCGTCATGAGCGCCGCCGCTGTCGATGTTCAACGCGCGCAGCAGCAGTGGCGAAAACGGCCGCCGCTCGCGCAGTAACTACACAGATGTTGTCGCCTCCTCTGTCGTTCGTCATGCAGCAGTGGTAGGTGTGTCGGAGATTCGCCGGAACGCGCAGCAGCAGCAACGGCGAACGCCACCACTAGCGCTCTTGATGGACAACTAGTTTAAAAATTCAAATTGTGCGTGGAATGGGTTTGTTAGAACAGGTTTCAAAGCGTGTGATTAACAAATAATTTCAAAATTATTCTAACTATGAGAATCGAGTTTTCAAAACCAGTTTTCATAAATTAATTAACTTCCATAATTTCAATTTTGTTTTGAGAACATGATACCACATATTCTAAAATTGCGAAACTATTTCAACACAAATTGTAAGAATTTCAATTATCAAATATTAATTCACTATTAATTTGAAGTTTTAATCAATTATAAATTGAGCTCCGGGTTCTGATACCACTGTTAGGAATTCTCGATTACATCCAATATACGCAGTGGAATAAACAGTCGAGAATTATGATCGTGATTTATAATTGAATTAAATGTTGAGCATTGATTACGTTAAAGTTGGAATAACTTACTTGCGCGTAATTAGTCGGACATAATTGAGCGATTGATTCACCACTTCAGGTATCCGCGCGCATGTCGTCCGCCGTAGGAACTATCATCGGTACAATTGTTATCATCGGTACAATTGTTCAATAAGTGATTGCTAGGAAATCCCTTATTGAACTCTTTGATGTTTCTTACTGACAAGATTAATTAATCCCTAAAATAGGGAGTAGATATACATATATATATATATATATTTCATATATCTATATGGACCTAATATTCTGGTGTGTTTTAATTAATTAATTAGTATAACATATTAATTAATTAAAACTCATATCCTGATCTAGTCCATTACTTTCATTAGGCACCATGGGTAAAAGAATTTAACAAATCTCCTTTTCTACAAATAATAATTCCCCCATTTCAGCTATATTTCTTTTAAAGCAACATTTCAGTCTTTTATATTTTGGTATATCAAATTTCTAACGTCATGAAGAAGTTTTGATATAACAAAGTCAACAGTATGTACAGTATCAAAAATTTTGGTACGATAACAGTATGAAATACTCGTATACTAAAAACTTCGATTTGTAAGTGTTTGGATGATTGACTACAATATACTGTGCCAAACGACTTTACTAGTGACATATGAGATCATGTATTCTTAATTGTACTTCCTTCATCCCGATTAAATTTGAACACTTGCCTCATCAGTTCGTCCCACTTAATTTTGCACATCCCTAAAATATAAACTAATTCACATAATCTTCACCCTCAAAATCTCAACCCTCAATCTCCACTTTTAAAAAAATCAAAGTAAAAACAAAATCTACTTTTTTTGTAACATTCGTGTCCGATCAATCCTGCAAATTTAACCGGAACGGAGATAGTATTTCATATGATATTCCAAAATAACATGAATTTAGTGAAATTATTAATTAACACACATTTCGGATGTGTTTGCTTAAAGCTTAGAAGTGCTGAGCTAAACTTGGTTGAAGGAGTTAATGAATACTCCCTCCGTCCCGATCTAATTAGCCTACCTTCATTTTTTGTTTGTCCCAACTTAATTGGCCTAGCCATAAATGGTAAATTCTCTCACAATCTCCACCCTAAAAAAATCTTCACTCTTAATCTGCACCTTTAAAAAAATCAAAGATTTCACAAAATCTGATTTTCCTTAGTCTCCGTATTAAACCAAGGTTGACCAATTAGATCGAGACGAAAAGAGTATGATTTACTGAAATTTCATTTCTTAAATCTACTGGGAAAAATCATAAACAAACATGCTCTTATAACACGGGTGGAACTTAATTTGGACGAGATTCTTAGTGAGGCTGGAACATACTCGGGATGAGATGCTCTCGTGAAAGCTTACCTTTCCCTTGCACAATTATCTTATTCTTAACAGAACGCGTTGGCCCACTATTCGAGGGATATTTATAGATACCCAACTGTGGTGGAATAAAAGTATCCCTATTTTTTGCAATTCGAATTTTTTGTAGTAGGTATTTCATTTTCTATTACACTTAATATACTAATAGTATATCTTAATTTATGACATCATTATATACGTATCGATTAATGAATATGATGAAACGCAAGATGTAGCATCAAAATGTAACAGATGACCTATGGTATTTTTTGAGCATGGAATAGTTTTTCTTCACAATTTCTATATATAACATCTGCATGGAAGTGAACTTTCTTTCTTCAGTCTTCTGTACCACCAAAAAGGAAAAACTTTCTGTCTCAGCCTTATAAAGCAAAACAGTCTTTCAAACCGGTAATAATTGTTTGACCGGCGCAGATCCTTTAACGTCAACAAAAAAAAAACAGTTGTTCACATTCACATTAGCGCGTACAGCAAACCTGTATACATAAACCAAGTAAGCACCGTCACTGTGTGTAGTGTGTGTGTGTGTGTTTAATCAGTCATGACTGCTCCATTCAAGGTTTCTTGCAGCTGGATAGATGGGCTTGTGTGTTTCTGATGCTAACACACGTTTCTCTGTTTTCAAAATTTTCCATAAAAAAAAAAAAAAAATAGAAAAAGAAGAGAGATAATGATTGCTGAATTTTATATTGGAAGATCAAACTTTTTGTTCTGGTATCTTCAGAAATGATACTTGAATTTTGTTGGTGTACCAGCACAAATGTTCAATTAGTTTGTCCTGTTTCACAAGGGATTCTACTATGTACATCTTCACTTTGGTTTTTGTTTGTTGTTCAGATCCTGTAATAATTCGTCTTTTACCTTCACTACCAGGATTTGCCTTTTTTTGTTTTTTAAACAAAATAAAGTTAAAAATCTTTAGATTGGCCTCTTATGAGTACCTTGATGTGGGATTTTTCTTCTTTTTTTAATGTCAACTACTCAATTCTTATTTTCCGGTCAGATTTTTACCATTTGTTTATTGCATAAAATATTGTAAGGTGACAAGTTTTAAAAGCATTAAGGACCGTAGAGTCAGATCTCCAGATAAATTTGAAGTTTATATAAAAAGATTGAAGTAAAATGACCAATGTCTAGTGAAATTACAAAATCTATATGTTTTATGGAAACCAGAGGGTATCTCACATACATATATTTATATACAAAAATTCCAATTTGTTTATGATCATAGAGCCATGGATGAGCATAAAAGCATACAAGCCCCCCTGCTTAGTCCAAAAGCAGAACAAGAAGGCAATTTGAAAGACAGAGTTTTGGAAGAATCTAAAAGGATATGGAGAGTTGCAGCACCAAATGTTATTTCAAGAGTGAGTTCCTTTGGAACCGTAGTTGTAACTCAGTCGTTTATAGGACACATAAGTTCATTGGACCTGTCTGGCTACGCTCTCGTCCAAGCCTTAAGCGTGCAGTTTGTGAACGGAGTACTGGTAATAATTTCTCTGCTTTACAGCCTTGTCTATGTTTATTAAATATCTAAATCTAAGTTTCACCAGTCCATGATATTTACCTTATTTTTTGCAGCTTGGAATGTCGAGTGCAACAGAAACTCTCTGCGGCCAAGCATTTGGAGCGAAACAGTATCATATGATGGGCATTTACCTGCAAAGATCGTGGCTTATTGATGTCGTCACACTAACTATATTACTTCCTTTGTTCATCTTTGCGAAGCCGATCTTTAACCTACTTGGTGAGGAAGAAGAAGTGGCAAGATCGGCTGGATACGTCTCTGTGGTTCATTCCTCATGTCTACGGCGTTATCTTTAGCTTGACGATACAAATGTTCTTACAAGCTCAGCAGAAGAACATGATCATTGCTTGGCTTGCAGCTCTACAGTTCGCACTCCATGTTTTTCTGTCTTGGCTTTTTGTGATTGTTCTTGATCTTGGAACCCCTGGTGCTATGATTGTGTTGTCTATATCTACTTGGTTTGTTGTGTTTGGAGAATTCATTTACATTTTCGGAGGTTGGTGCTCTGATACATGGAAAGGGTTCACTATTGCTGCGACGAAGGACTTATTGCCGGTTGTCAAACTTTCGATCTCATCTGGTCTGATGGTTTGGTAAATCACATCTTGCCAATTTTCAATTACATTTGTTGTAATATATATTATCTTCTTTGATATATATATATATAAACAAACTCAATCTTGCTTAATTTGTAGTTTGGAACTGTGGTACTACGCGATTTTGGTGTTACTAGCCGGATATATGAAGAATGCAGAGGTTGCAATATCTACCTTCTCGATTTGGTAAGCCCTCAGTAACATCTTGTTCTGTTTATTCTTACAAAATCAAGATTCTTTACTGATTGAATTAATTTGAGTTTTCAGCTTCAACATCACCGGTTGGATACTTATGATCATCATAGGCATTATGGGTGCTGCCTGGTATGAAATGAAAAATACAGAGACTCGTGTTTGTTTGAGTTTATTTTATTATGAATCGACACTTTCTTTCAAACAGCGTACGAGTAGCAAATGAGCTAGGTAGAGGAGATGCCAAGGCTACAAAATTTTCAATCAAAGTTTTGCTCAGCACTTCATCTCTTATAGGACTCTTTTTCTGGATTCTTTGTTTGGTTTTCCGAAAGAAAATTGGGTATCTGTTCACCAATGACGAGGAAGTAATCCGGAACATTTCCGATCTTTCTCTTCTGCTTGCATTTACAGTATTGCTTGGTAGCATTTTCCCTGTCCTCTCAGGTTATAACTGGACTCACTCTTCATCACATTTGCCCTTCAACATCTCTCTTTTTTCTTTTGTTTTTCGTGTTCACCTGCATTAGTTGTTATTAGGTGTGGCAGTTGGAGCAGGTCTGCAAACAAAAGTTGCTGTTATAAATTTAATTTGCTTCTATATGCTTGGATTGCCCATTGGAGCTGTGCTTGGATATGTGATTCATCTTCAAGTAAAGGTAGTATTCCAAGGAAAACATGATTTGCAACAGAAATCAACAATTTTGATGAATCAAATAGAATAATGAGTTCACGTAGTAAGAAGATTAACATAAGATAAAAAGGGTTAATCACAACAACTCCACCAAACTATCAACATATTTTCATAAAAGATTAATTACAGTAACCCTACCAAACTATCAACGTATTTTTATATAAACCACTGAACCTTTTTAGTGGCACCCATGCATATAAACTATACGGGTTTTGACAGATAAACCACCAAACTTATTTTTTAATAATTTTTAGTCGGAATTCCACATATGACTTGTGTGTTATAAATTTTAAGGGGTTTTCTTGTCCATATATGTTTATTAATAGGTGGAGGAGCTACTCATTTTCAATAATAGAGGTTCTAAATTGATGATTCGAAGAAATTGCTATAGAAAAGAAAGATGTGAAATAATTTCACATTTGACATGCTAAAAATGTTGTTTGTACAAAAAGATCATTAAAAGTTTATCATGCGCAAGTCACATGCATGCAGAATTTCGAAGAAAAGATGATCGAAAAATAAGTTTGGTTGTTTATCTGTCGATCGGAAAATAAATTTGGTGGTTTATTTGCCAAACCTCTATCATTTATATGTGTCGATGCCACAAAAAAAATAAAAATTAGTGGTTTATGTACAAAAACGCTGGTATATAGATCGGGTTGCTGCAATTAGCCCTAAGATTAATCATGAAAATGTTATCTATTTCAAACAGGGTATATGGATCGGGCTGACATGTGGAATAGTGACTCAGACACTGTCACTTAGTTTCATGGTGTGGAGAACTAATTGGGACGATGAGGTAATTAACACAACAATTGTACGATGAGTATCTTAACTTGTTTATCATATACATTATCAATGATGTTCTTTTTTAATAGGTATCCAAAACTTCAATACGTCTTAAAAGATGGTACTTAAGATCCTCCACGGACGAGACTAAGGGCATCTTCAATGGTGCACTAAATTAGTGGTAAACAAATTATGCACTATATCAAGCACTATTTTAGTGTTTAGACAAATCACACACTATATATAGTGCAAACTACTTTGTTGCACTATTTATTTTCTTATTCTTTTTTATTTATTTTTATTACTTCTTTTATATTGTATTTAATTGATATATATATTTTAAAGTATTAGATAGTGTATTAAAAAAAAAAAGTTTTTACATAAAATTTTGAAAAAAAATATTCAACAATAATAAGAAAAAACACCATATGATTTAAATTACTACAGAAGGCAAATATTAAATAAAATTAAAAACGGACATGAAATATAAAATAACATCAATACGAAACATGTAAATAACAATTACAGAAAATTACTAAACAAAATCAAATACAACATTACTAAAATGGAAATACTCGTTTCCAGAATTTTCTTGCTCGGTATAGAGAAATTAAGGACACACAGACGCATTTTATCCTTTGAAATGCATTAATCAAGCATTTGTGAGCCGAATACAGTGCTTCCACATTGTAATTCAATTTGTTGTATGTCATATTATAATGAATTTCAATTTTAATGTCGCATTAATCTTATTCTTGTTTACATGTTTTATTTTAAATTTGATTTATATTAAAATATAAACTAAAATATTAATATGAAAATATTATATTCCATGTGATTTTATACATATATTTTGATTTATATTACAAAAGAAATAAAAGAGAACATAAATAAATTGTAAGGATTTTTTTATTTTTTTTAGTGCAAAAAGTAGTACACATGATTGAAGATGGAGTGCAAATTTTGCACTAAAGTAGTACATCTGCACTAATTTAGTTTTACTATTGGAGATGCTCTAAGCAAATTTCTGATTCATGCCTGAGCTGACAAAAAGTTTTAGTGGTGATTGTCAGGACAGCTTTTGTGATAATTCAGTTGAAAAAAATAAATAATATTTTCATTTTCTTTTCTTTTTTGTAAATAAGAAAGATGGTGGAGGTAATAATAGGATTTGTTTTATTTTTCAATAGTTAGGGTATATTTCATTTATCATAGTTTGTTTTTTGTAATTTTTTGTTTAAGTTATTATCTTTTATTTATTATGGAGTAATTTATTGTTGTTAGGATCTTATGGTTCAACGATCAATATAAATAGGCAAAAATTCGTATGTGATCGTCACACGACCGTCATACGGTTTGACGGGAAAAAAATTACTTTTTGTGATAAAAGTATCACGTTTATCTGTAAAAGTATCACATTTTTCTAACAAAAAAGAAGTATCACTTTTTGTAGCAAAAATATCACCTTTATCTGTAAAAGTATCAATGTAGTAAAAGTTTCACTTTTTCCTGTAAAAATATCACTTTTTCCTATAAAAATATCAATATTTTCTATAAAAGTGTATTTCGTCACACGTGTGACCGTTATATATGAGTCTCTTATTTTAGCTGGTTAACATTTTGAATTGGGGTTGGATCGATTTTGACGAGGGTGGCGTTGTTGGGCGCCAAAGGTAGCATTAAGAGCCGCCGAGGCTTCGCCCACGGACCGTTGAAACAATTCTTGGCTCTTGTGACAATAAGTCGCGAAATGATGGCATGGGTTTGATATAAGGGTCACCATTCGGTCGGTTCGGTTAAAACAGAATCGAAATCGAAAACTTTTATATTTCTAAAATCGAATCAAATCAAATACATCTTCTTAATTGAACTGAACCGAAATTTTTCAGTTTGATTCGGTTCGGTTATTTGTTTAGGTTTTAAGGTTTTTACATTTTAATTTTTTAATTTTTATAGTAAAAGATCTTGATTTTCTTGATAATTTTTTCTTAACTAGCCAAATTAAAAAAGAGACCAAAACGTATAAAGGGATAAGTTTAATTTGCATGCATGTTAAATGTGGAAATTACTTATATATGTCAATTTAATTAAGAAAAATAATAGTGGTATACAATAAATATATATAATTAAATATGAGTAGTTCGATTCAGCCAACTGATCAAATCGATTGTATATACAAAACCGAACAACCACTCGGTTCAAATCGGTTTTCTAGTATATATGTAACCTCTTATTTATGTTATCTTGGAATTCCTGGTTCTTGGAATTCTTTTTTTATCTTAAGTGGATGGTGCCAATGATTTCTAGTAAAAATGATCAAATACACATAATCATAGAAGTTAGTGAGCTATATAATTAGAGGACTAAATTTTGAATTTCACCCTATAATTTTAGGTGTCATGGCTGATAAGCCATAAAAATACAAATTTATCTCCTAAATAATTAAATTCCGTCTACTTAATCTTAGGACCTTCTAAAATCTTAAAACTTGCTTATAAAGCTCCTTATTTCTCCTGTGAATCTTTTCACTTTCCTATAGTAGTAGAAAAATTATTCTTATTGCTTCTTATTCATTTTTCTTCTCAAATTTGAAAATCATTTTAAGTAAAATTTTCATCTTAAAATATATATCAAAAACCATAATTAATAATCAATTTAGTTTTCCTATATACCTTTATATTGAAATTAATTATACTTAATGTCACATGAAGCTACTTTATTTATAATGTCTTTCTTTTCATAACTATTTTAAATAATATATTTTCATATTATTTTCTTTAGTTTAGACTGATTTAAAAGTAGGGCCATTTTCTTTTGAAAAACATCAACACTATTTTTTTTCCCTTTATTTATGACCATGCTGCATAAATGGTCTTATTTTTATGTATGCATGAATTATTATTTTTTTTGTTCTTAATTAGATGATTAATTATACGTAGAATACTTTCGGTTACGGGTGAAAAAATATTCGTAGGGATCTAACCTCGCTGGGACCCAAGGTTATTGGATATGGAATTTCCGATGACGACGGGGTGAGCGAGGATGGGGATTCCCTCTTTTTGCTAATCGAGGATGGTATGGGGACGGGATCCATGCTCCCCGCCTCGTCCCAGCCTCATCCACACTTAATTAAATTAGGGATTTCTTGTTTCCTTAGTTATTTATTATAGCATCCGTCATTTTGTAATATATATAATACATGTACATATTTTAGGATATGGCGATCCTAGCTAGAGGTGGTAAAATCGGCCGGCCCGATATTTTGAATGGGCTAGGCCATAAAAATATAGGCCCGATGTACTATTTGACCAGAAAGGGCCGGTCCGACGGGCCAAAAACTCGACGGACCTCGAGCGGCCCGTCCTGGCCGGGCCGCCCGAATTACCACCTTTAATCCTAGCTAGTTTATTTCTGAATTCTCTTCTACCAACAAATTAATTTACATGTACAATAATTATTTTCTACTTTTGTATAAAAACCAAACGTATTTCTTATTTTTATATAATTTTAAAGAATATATAAGTGGTGTGTTATCGATTTATTATAAGTAGTACTTGATTCAATAAATTCCTAAATTTAATAGAAAATGATATTTTTATTATAAAATTGTATAAAGAGAAACAATTTGAGTATGTGAGGAACACGACTCCCTGGGGGCCATGAACGGGGAATGCCCATCCCCGGGGAATTTTGTGAGGATGGTATTTAAGATTTTTTTGCGTGATTTATTATCACAATATATGTGTAAGCTCTTAATTATTTTATGTTTTCTTGGATTTTTTTTTTTTTTTTAAAAGATTCCATCATAGGTGGATTGTCAATGATTTCTAATAAAAATGACCAAATGCGCATAACTACAAAAGTTTGTGTACTTTATAGTTAGAGGACTACATTTTGAATTTTACCCATTAATTTTAGATTTGAAACATAATAAGTAACAAAGATTCACATTTATGTAATAATTTTAAGT
Organism: Ajuga chamaepitys; assembly: GCA_958295605.1. Lineage (NCBI taxonomy): Eukaryota > Viridiplantae > Streptophyta > Magnoliopsida > Lamiales > Lamiaceae > Ajuga > Ajuga chamaepitys. The sequence continues at coordinate 6,223,538 of OY282504.1, forward strand.
GATTAATTTTGTTTACCAAATTGAGGGTCTAATAAAATCCTTGAATGGTTCTTGGAGACCCTACTTATAAACCTACTTATTTCTATTGTGAATCTTTTTATTTTTTCTTTTAAACTCATTACAAAGTTAATTTTATTGTTTCCCCTTCCTCTTTCTTTATAAATTTGAAATTTGTTTAAAGTGAACTTTTCGTCCAATAAATATATATATATATATATATATATATATATATATATATATTCCTCTTGTTTCCTCCATTCCTTTATTTTTAAATTAATTAGATATTTCTCCAAAAACAATTAATTGTACTCCATGTTACATGAAGCTCATTAAGTTTAATTTATTTTTCTTTTCATAACCATTTTAAATATATTTGTACACATATATTTATTTTTTCTTTAATTTAGATATATTTAAAATCAAATACACTATTTTTTTTATACTTTTTTCCATCACGTGAAACTCTTTATAGATTTTTCATAATAAGATAAGACACAATTAAGTAATTAAATTAAATCATCCAACAACAAAAAAAAAAAAAAAAAAAGAAGAAGAAGAAGAAAAAAAAACAAAAAAACATAATTTAACAAATTGAAATGTTTTTCATGTTTTTGCTTATATTTTTTATTAACCACCAATATTAAATAAAATTAATTATATAATCTCAACTCATTAGTCTATAATTGATTATCTTCTCTAGAGAATTGAAATATATTTTACATCCATAGTTAATTAAAAATCACATACTTTTGAAATGTCGATAATCCTTAATTTAAAAATGATGAAAATAATATTAAATAATTTATTACATATGTTCTTATGTGAACCCTTTTAAACTTTCATCTAAAACATATAGTGCAACTAAGATAATAAATTTCTACACAATATTTCTTAAATTGCCTGTATTATTTTAACTCACTTTATTAGTTTCAATATTCATGAATAAACTTATTCTTAATTTTCTCAAGAATTATATAATTCTTACTTGCATCAATTTGTTAAAGTTGAAAAGGTCAAAACGTTAATTTTGTCATAATGCTTTGCTTAAACACATAAGTATGCTTATGATATATTGTTAGCAAGCTCTAGAAATATAATGAAAATGAAATTAACTGTATTTAAATTTTGAAAAAAATCAAGTTATGATTTAAAATTATTAAACTCTCCTTTACCCTTCTCAATATATTTCAAATCTTATTCAGGATAGACATCTTAATCATCCAGTTTAATAGTGAAATATCAAATCCTTTTGTTTTTCCTTTTTTTTATGGAAATTTTATTATAATGATATATATAGGTTATTTCACTATTATTGTCTTGCAATTAATTAGTGCAACTTAATTATATAACAATTTACTTGAATGACCTTAACTTGTAGTTATAAATATGGGAGTATTTTTGTCCATTCATTATTTTATAAGAAACTACCTACACTTTTATAGGGATGGGATGGGATGGGATGGGATAGGATGAGATTAATAACTCTGAAGTAAGAAACCGATGATTTTTGAGATGTGATTGAACATATCACGTTGCAGGTATATCTAGATATGCAGGATTAGAACCAATTCCTTGTGTACACTAATTCAAGGTCAATAAAATTAATATATCAAATATTTTTTTCTCTTATTGTATGTTGGAGTTTGGTTGATCAAACTCTTAGGCAAAATCCATATTTTGTATGTTTTGTCTTTTATACACTTAATTAATATTTATCATCGTTTAGCCGAGATTTAATACTTTTGTTATACAGGGATCTTGGAGCAATTATTGGAAGTTAAGTAAGACCCTGTGTACTCGGTTAAAAAAGGTTGAGAGAATATAGGAAGAAGTTGAAGAAGAGACCGAATCTCACTCTTGAAGAACGAGTCCTCAACCAGAAGCCCAAGTTTCGGGGTTGTTTTAACCACCATCACACAATGTCCTAAGTTGGTGGAATGGTGGTTAGTAGAGTGTGATGTCCAAGCTTCCAAGTCGTCTATAAATAGAGCTCCAACGATAAGCGGAAGATAATGAATATCAGAGAGAAAGTGTCAGTCTTCATAATAGTTAGTGTTGTCTAGAGTGTTGAGTAGTTCTTCAATCCAACCCACTCTGTCCATATATTTTGTACTCCCTCCGTTCCAAAATAGATGATGTTTTAGAAAAAAATAGAATAATTAAGAAACAAATATATTACCAAATATAACCCCCTAAAATTTGTGCAGATAAGATTTAATGATATCAAATGTGGGTGGGAGGTTGAAAAGTCAAAGATATTTTTGGATTTACATAGGGGTAAAATAGAGAGAAATGGTAAAAAAAACCTAGAACATCAATTATTTTGGAATTTGTTTAAGAAGCTAAAACATCGTCTATTTTGGAACGGAGGGAGTACTAAATTTAGATTCCTCACAAATCTGAATTCCATTTGTTAATTGGATACTTTTAGGATAGTTTTTGTTAGGTTGTTTTGTACTTTAGATTGTGTTTAACTGTTTGTCTAAGACGTTAGGATTCAAAGTGTTGTAAGTCGAAGTCTATCTCGATTCATTGTTTGAATCATTTTGTAATTCACTAAGTTATAGTGAGTTGTTTCGCTCTGAAGATACCCACAAGTTATGTAAAACTTGTGAAATTTTTTACATCATTTGTTATTTATGTTTCCGCTATGTTTAGACTCAAGGTTCGGTAAACCACATACCCAACCTCAGTGTTTTACAAAGCAACACACACTTTCAATTGGTATCAGAGTCATGCTTGATACACTAAGCGTGATCCTTATAATGTGTTGCCTAACATAGAGGCCATTGGTGCGACGAGACTGCCATTTTTTAATGGATCCAATTACGACTATAATATAATTTTTGGTATATATAATTTCGCAGTAGTGAAAAACGCGTTATTTGGGGATAAGTCAACCGTATATTTTCCTAAAATATAATAAGCCGTCATTATCTCCATTCAAATTTTACTCCCCCGCATTTAGCATAACTAGAGGGAAAAGAGAAAACTAGGGAGAATGTTTCGGGAGATGAGAGAGAGAGTACGTATTGGAATTCTTGTACTGGACTGGTCGCCTCCCTCCTCTTTTAAATCATGCTAATAAATGTTCTTTTCTCTCCCAAATCCTAATCAAATTCTAATAAAATATTATCTCAGAAAGGAACATCTAAATAATATCTAGATAATTACAAAAGGAAATAATAAACCTAATTAAATAAAGCTATTGATAGGTTTCTTCATAAAATTGAAGAGTTTAGCAAATCCAAGCCCATCTTCTCTCTATATCGGTCTGCTTCTTCACTTTTCAGCCCAAAACATCAATTTAAGTCCAATTTTGCTCCAGGTCCAAATATTATTCTTCTACATAAAAAGATAATTAATTAAGATAAATAAAGAATAATAATCAACCAAAAGTAAGGGAATATGGAATAATATATGCTCATCAGATGCTTCGGTGTAAACATCGCCCTTATCGACGAAGTGCCACACTCTTGCTGATCTGTAAATTGCCTTAGTTGTTTCAAAGGCGAAGCTTCTAACATCGGGCCATATTTGGTATCCATCAGTGCCGATAACTCGTTTCGATCGTATTCCTCGCAAGTTTTAACCAGTGGCCCACATCAGTAGAAATAATTCGGCAAAGACTCATATTTCAACGTCCCCAGTACCGAATTGTAATACCCCTCAATAAAGGCTTTAACAAATCAATGCGAACTTTGAGCCTTAAATATTTTCCAACCATGGCATTAGTTCCTCTGTCAAAATCCTCAAGATCACCAACCTGAGTGGAAATGGCCCTTAAGAAACTTTCGTTGTAACCATTGACCGGGATCTCATATGCTCTCCCCATAATGGTGACTGTGATCTGAACATTAGATGGTTATTTCATTTCTAAGAGATCCTGAATTGCGAACAAATTTCCCTCAAATGCCAAGGTTGGTTTATGGGATCCATATCTTCAATTCCACATCTTTGGAATGTGAATAGGAACATGTCGTCTCCCCACTCCCGAACCGTCAACGTTTTACGGCACCTATTGGAAGAAAAGGCGTAAGTTGTGATGCCGTAAAAAACTGTTGTTTACATCTGGGCCAAAATGGGAGAATCTATATAATGGAATTGGTTCTTTAGAAAATGGGCCTGCAGATTCTTTGCCCAAATGGACATCACACGTTAGGCCCTAATTGCCTTTGAATAACCATTTCCTGGGTTCTGGGAAAAAAATCAACAAATCCAATATAGTTTGGAGAAAGAATTGAATAATGGGCCTGTTATTAGGCCATACTTATGTTCGGGTACAGGCCTTTTTTTTTTTTTTTTTTTTTTTTTTGAGGTAAGAAACGATAGATCATCAGGGGCAGCATCTGCCAAAATAACAAGTTCAAGTGTATCAGGTAGAACACCGATCACTTTACAAGGCGACGACTAGGAAAAAGCAGAACAGGCCATACGATGAGCCACTACATTAGCAGAACGCCTGCACAAGCGAAATGCAACAGAATTGAAAGAGCGAGTAAGAGATAAGATGGCCGAGATAAAACATCCAGTGTATGATCGATCACCAGTGCCACTCTTAAGGTGATGGTAGATCATGGAGTTGTCGACCTCGATTTCCAGGTCTCGGATTCCAAGCTGTTGGGCCAACTTTACCCCTTCCAGACAAGCGTTTGCTTCAGCAGCTTCCACTCCTAGCAGTTCAGTCTTCAATTCAGCAAAGCAGGTAATCAAGGCCCCGTCAGATCCCCTCAGAGCCCCTCCAATCCCCGTTCCCCGTTCTTTATCGCAGGAAGCATCCGTGTTCAAGCGGATTAAATTGGCATCTGGAGGTTTCCACTTGTGTGGGGCATGGTCAGTAGTTGCCGGGAAAAGTGGCAGCTTCGCTGCATTGAAGTCGTCAAGTGTTCTCGTTGCGATATTATAGCAACTGATATGATCCATTTCTTTGTTCGCAAAATAGAGTTGGTTTCGCGCATACCAGATCGTCCAGAGGTGCATACAGAATCTAGCCTGTGCTTCCTTCGAGGGCCAACGAGTGGCTCGGTCCATCCAGTCAGCAATGGAGGCCTCCGAGATTAGGTCAGAATCTGTGAGTCGGAAGGGGGATCGTTTCCAAAAGAACTTTGCCCATTCGCAATCACGAAGGGCATGCTCAGTCGTTTCCTCTGTTCCCAAACAACGCCTGCAAACTGGGTCAATCAAAATCCCTCGACAAATAAGCCCTTTCGAAACCGGTAGGATACCAAGTACCGCCTTCCAAATAAAGACTCTAACCTTCGGTGGTACATCCATATTCCACACCCGTTTCCACAAGTCCTTGACCCCGTCCCTAGAAGATGATCCCGCCTCCTCGCTGGCATTCTGGTTTTGGGCGATCCAGTAACCTAACTTCACATCATACTTTCCTTGTTTTGAGAGACTCTAGAGTAAGGTATCACCGCCAAAATCTGCTTGTAGAGGGATGCTACGGATCTGATCACTTTCCTCCTTAGAAAAGATTTGGTTGATCAGGGGCATATTCCAACAATCTCTCCCCTCATCCACAAGGTCTCTAACCTCCGAAACCCCCTCAACAACTCCCCTTCCCGTCTTCGGTCGCGAGTCCCGCCCATTGGGAAGCCATGGATTGTCCCAAATGCGGGCTCTAGAGTTCACTCCAATCCTCCAAACAGTACCTTTCCGAAGAATTTCCCTACCGGCTAGAATGCTTCTCCATGTGTAACTTGGATTATGGCTACTCATAGCTTCTAGGAACGAATGATTCGGATAATACTTTGCTTTAAGGACCTTGGAAATAAGTGAGTTCTCGTCCTCGATCAGTCTCCACCCCTGCTTGGCGAGCATCGCCTCATTGAAAGATGCAAGGTTTCTGAGTCCAAGTCCCCCTTCTTCTTTGCTTCGGCACAACTTGTCCCATGCTCTCCAATGGATTTTCCCTTCTGCCTGTTTTTGTCCCTACCAGAAGTTTGAACACAGCGAGGTTATACGTCTGTGTGTTGATTGAGGCAAAAGGAAGCAGCTCATGACATACGTTGGGATTACTTGTGCAACCGATTTGAGTAGGGTCAGTCTCCCAGCGTTCGACAGTGACTGGCTCTTCCAGTTTTTCAGTTTTTTTCTCAATCCTCTCAACAATACCACTGAATGACTCCTTTTTAGATCTCCCCACCGATGCTAGAATGCCCAAGTAGATGGCATGCTTATCCACAATTCTAACCCCCAGTACCCCTGCTAACTCCTCTTTTCGGCCCGCCTCAATCCCTCTACTAAAACACGGCTCCGACTTCTCGAGCGAGATAACCTGTCCTGAGGCTTCCTCGTAACACCTGATCACATCTCTAACCACCTCTAGCTCCCTCCTATTAGCTCTGCCAGAGATGATGCTATCATCAACAAAGAACAAGTGAGTAATCACCGAAGCTCTTCTGCAAATCCGTGCTCCGTGGATCATGTCATCTCTTTCTGCTTTCTGTAATAACGAAGAGAACGCTTCTGCACAAAATAAGAACAAATAACGAGGTCCATATTACCTTTATTTGATGAAATTAAATTCCCAATTAAAGGGTATTTGGACAACACCCGGTGAGACCTAATTAATTTATTGCTAATCTGGGCATGAATAAATGAAAGGTTATGAGACGGAAGCATCGATGTGGGCTCGATTAAAGGTGAGTCAAATGTGATGCTAATTCATCTAGGTGGCAAATATGTTAACTTGGATTTGGGATTAAGTGAGATAACCCATTCGTGGGTTAATGGAAATTGGAAAACCAATTTGTTATTGGTTTTATCAATGGTGGCCACCTATTTGGACCTAAACAAGGAGCCCAAAAGATATACTTACATTGTGGGGCTTGTATTTTTGATTGGGACCTTGTTTTGTATATTTATATTATAATTTTTGGGCCTAATCAAATTTTTTTGTTAGGTTTTTGGACTTGACCTAAATGATCATCAAAAATAAAAAATTATGTTCAAGTGACATGTAGAAGTTTGAAGAACTTCAGATAAATAGAGCACAATTAGAAAATTGGGGCTTAATTTAAATTTGAGGGCTGAATAAATTTTGGATTTCGGCTTATTGCAATATGAGGGTCTAAATGATTTTGTACTCATATTTTTGGGCTTTTATAAAGTGAAACGCGAATCTGCTACGATGCAGATGAACACCCAATTTAATGGGATGGTAAAGATCGCATAAATAAAGACTTAGTAGGCTCAAAGAGTTGGGATTATGGTAAGACTTTATTTAGAAGAAAATGTTGGTTGAGATGGAAAACCAAAACCCACATTAATTATACAAAGGGGTGGCTGTGCATTTATGTATGGAAAAAATATCCATCACTACGATGATGTTTCGAGGAAGCCCAAAAGCAGAACGGTATGGGTTCGGAGAGGCCAAATATGATAAATATTCTAAATGGATGTCCACATGGACTTAAGGAGTCCAAAAACTGTTATTGTCCTTGAAGCAGCGGCGGCCCTGGGGCGGTCGAGGCGGTGCCGCCGCACCGGGCCCCCCGCCGGCCAGGGCCCTCGAATTTTTTTAATGTTGTTTATGTATATATATGAATGTATATATTTAATATATTCATTACAGATGAGTAATTGTAACATTAGCTACGTTAGCTTAGATGGTTGATGCTGTCAGGGGAAATGTTGCGCTTTGATGAGGTCTCAGGTTTGATACCTCATAGCGTTATATTTTGTTTTTATTACCTGTAGGTTGTAGACATGATATGTTAAAACATTGTATGAAAGGATATCTCAGTTGGTGTTGTAGTGGAGTTGGTCTGGCTTGGGCAAGAACTTTGAGTGCCCTTTGAAGGGTTTTGAGTTCGATTCTCCCCTAGGGCAAACGCGCATTATTTTTGCTGTGTTCTCTCAAATGGGCCTCCAAGCAGTCAGCCCCTTCAATTCTTCAACATTTAAATTGGGCTTTGGCCCATATCATTAATGATTGACTCCCCAAATCCCAATCCCCACTAATATATATTTGCAGGAGTTAGCCAGTTAGGCCGTAGACTTGCAAGTGGCAACTATAAGATTCAGATTACAGACTCGTCGCAGAATTACAGATTCAGATTATCAGATTTTTTTTTTAGTTACATGTTATTTAAATAAATTAATAAACTAATTTTATTTTCATTAGAAAATTTATGTATATTATTGAATTTATGTTTTAGGATTTTAAATTTTCAATTCTTGTAACCTTTGTTTATTTATTATTTTGATAGATAGTTGAGAATGCCTCCTCGTAAATATGAATGTGGTAATGAAAAGCGTAAGAGAAAAAGAAAAGAAGAAGAACTTATCAAGTCTCAAAAGAGAGCATTGGATAGATTTGTTCTCAAAATTTCAGGAAATACATCTGTTGAAAATTTAAATGATGGTGAAGAAAATATTTGTGATGAAGATAAACCATTAGCACGTGAAAATAATGTGAATGAAATTTTCAAAGAGAATGAAGATAATCGAAGTGGTGATGATTAGAATTTGAAAATATTGAGAATTTTGATAATGCAAGCTTTGGAGATGATGACAATGTTGATCATGTTGACACTGATGGTGATGAAGATGGAGATGATGTAGATCCTGAAAGTGGTAATGATATTGATAGTGTGGTGAATGAAGAATCATGTTCTTCCATTCCACTCGACATCTTCGATCCAAAAAACTGGGAAAATTTAGATTCTAAATTCAAGGATTTATTAGTGGAAAAAGGTGCTAAAAGAGATGTTCTAACTGGAAAAGGGTCAAAAGATGATTCAAAAAGACCTTTTTCTTCAGATTCCTATACACTCGCATTTTACCAAATGGGCAGAAACACCATAGAGATTGGTTGGTGTATTCACAAGCACATGACAAAGCATTTTGCTTTTGTTGCAAGTTGTTCAAGAGAGGGACTTAACAAAGTCAGCTAGCAAATGATGGATACTGTGATTGGGGGCATCTTAGTAGTAGACTTAAAGAACATGAGACAAGTATTGAGCATGTAAATAACTACGTTAATTGGTTTGAGTTGTGTAGCAGATTAGACAAAAGTAAAACAATTGATCATGATATTCAAGCTCAAATCCAAAAGGAGAAGGCTACTTAGAGGATGGTGTTACACCAACTATTTTTAGTTGTGAGATTTTTAGCTAAACAAAATTTAGCATTCCGTGGTAGTAATGAGAAGCTTTATGATGATAGCAATGGGAATTTCATGTCTGCAGTTGAAATGATTGTTGGGTTTGATCAAGTGATGAAGGAGCACATTGATAAAAGGCTACTTAATCATTATCTCAGCCACAAAATCCAAAATGAGTTGATATGTTTGCTAGCTTCCGAAATCAAGAATTCTATTCTCAAGAAAATTAAAGCAGTTGAGTTCTTTTCTGTGATTCTTGATTGTACTCCTGATAGTAGTAACCAAGAGCAAATGACTTTGGTTATAAGATGTATTGATGACTCTACAAGTCCAATAAAAATAGATGAATATTTTTTGGGGTTCTTGAATGTGGATGATACATCTGGAAAAGGGTTATTTGAAGAATTGTAGAATGTCCTAAATAGTCTTGGTCTTGATATTGATAATGTGAGAGGACAAGGATATGATAATGGGGCAAATATGAGCAGGAGATACCAAGGAGTGCAAAAAAAGACTTTTGGATGTAAATCCTAGAGCATTATACACTCCATGTGGTTGTCATTATCTAAATTTGACACTTTGCGGCATTGCGAATTCATGTGGAAAAGCAAAGGATTTTTTTGGAGTGATACAACGGATTTATACAATATTTTCTCATTCCACGAAGAGGTGGAAAATTTTGCGAGATCATGTAACAACGAAGGGGTTAACTCTAAAGTCATTCTCAACTACTCGATGGGAAAGTCGTGTTGAAAGTGTAAATGCAATAGCATTTCAAGCTCAACAAGTTAGAGATGCTTTACTTGAACTTGCAGAAGAAAGAGATACTGATTCCAATATAAGAAGTGAAGCTAAGTCTTTAGCAACATTTGAACTTTAAAAGTTTGAATTTTTACTTGGCATGGTTATTTGGTATGACATACTAAGTAAAGTCAATATTGTTAGCAAAAGTTTACAATCCGAAGATATGCTTATTGATGTTGCTATGATTAAGGTGAAATGACTAATTGCTTCTTTTAAAGAGTATAGAAATACGGGATTCACACAAGCTATTAATATTGCAAAGGAACTTGCTTCATCCATGGAGATTGATCCCGTTTTCTCTGAAAAAAGAGAAATATACAGGAAAAAAAAACATTTTGATGAAGTTTCAAGTGATTCTTCCCAAATGCCTAAGCAATCCCCCGAGGAAGCTTTCAGAAAACATTATTTTTGTTTCATAATTGATCAAACAATTGGATCATTGGAGAGAAGGTTTGAACAATATGAGAAATTTGAAGATATTTTCGGATTCCTTTTCGCAGTTGATAAGTTAAGTTCATTGGTTGATGAAGACTTGAAGGCTCGTTGCATGAATTTGGAAAGGAAACTACAGAAAAAAGGCCTAGGAGAAGAGATTTCAGATTTAGATGGAGAAGATTTATCTCAAGAATTGAAGATCCTACAACATATGCTTCCAAACGAAGCTAAAATAGCTAGTGCAATACTAAACTTTTTGCAAAGAATGAATTGTTTTCCAAATTCATTCATTGCATACAAGATATTGCTAACTATTCCTGTGACTGTTGCATCTGCAGAAAGAAGTTTTTCAAAGTTGAAGTTGTTGAAATCTTATTTGAGATCAACCATGAGCCAGAAAAGATTGAATGCATTATCTTTAATTTCTATTGAGAGTGAGTTTCTAGAAAAACTTGATTATGAAAGGTTGATTGATGATTTTGCAGATAAAAGCGCAAGAAGATCAATGTTCCGCAGTTCATTGTATTAGTTATTTTTTTTTTTATTTTCTTGATTATGTGAGAAATTTGAATGGTCATTATGGAATTTTATTTTGATGAAATTGAAGCGTGAATTTCTATATATCTAATTTTTATATTCAGCTGATGATTTTTTTTAACATAATATTATCAATATTTTAAGGGGCCTCATTTTTTTTCTCGCACCGGGCCCTTTGAAACATTGGATCGGCCCTGCCTTAAAGAAGACATGAGTCCAACTCGATGGATGTAAGTCTATTGAGATAAATCGTCGATATTAATCGAATCGCTTAAAGGATTTGAGCCCAACAAAAATTGGATACAAGTCCGATGGGCTAAATCTTTGGGAGTTGAATAGCTACGTAGTTTCGAGACTACAAAATAAATAATTCAATCATGGATTGATTACTTACGATATGATCTACACACCTCAATATTTAGAGTTTGTTAGAAGTTGGCTTTGGATATTGGTCTTGACCAATCTTTGAGCAGTTCTAACATTTGAAACTTCTTCTTCCATTCATGTGGTGGACTGTTGTAATTTCGGAGTGTCAATTGAAAAGCGTCTTTTAGATGAAAAGGTGTCACGAAAAGTTTCGACTATTCCAGTGGAATAGGTGAGAACGAAAGGTCGTGGATGCAATCTAACCATTAGATCGTGACCTTCGGTGAAGAGGTACGATCTAACGGCCGTGATTGATCAAATTCAAAGGATGCAACTATTCACGAAATGACACCTACAAGTGTATAAATAGGCTTTATCATTTACATATCCAATCACTTGTAGAACTCGTTGTATACAACTACAAACACTATAGTCTGCAGTAATCATATTTTGCAAATTGTGGTATTTGAGTCTTTTTTAGTATAAGAAAATCCTGAATATCAACTGGTTCGCCAAAAACTTTAGTTTTGTTGTGCTGCAAACCTAAAGTTAAAAGTTGTTGCATCTTGGGGACGATTACTGAAGACCGTGAGCACTTGGATGCGGGACAAATATCGTCTTACGGACAGCGAGTCAAACTCGTGCCGTAACTTTACCAATCCCATATTTCTTAGAGCCATTTTCAAATACACCACGTTGATAATTTTTTCCAACAACATCACTTTGACGCAAGGGAGACTTTGATGATTGATTTGATTAACAGTTGAAACCTTTCCAATACGAGATCAACCCGATTCAAACCTGAAAGAAGGAAGAAAGATGAGTAAATAATCACTGAGGAACCGTATGTATCCATAGTAGGAGTTTATATTAAGAATTATATGGTCTGGTTCATATATATGAACCTTATATGTTCGTATTGGATATGATTAAAGCCAACATAAATTATTTTAATTAAAAAATTGCTTTCTTTTGTATGCACTTGATTGATACTTGAAAATAATGATGAAAGATGTTGATAATTCTTAATTTAAAAATGATGAAAATAATAGCAAATAAATTATTACATATGTGGTTATGCGAACTCTTTTAAACTTTTCATCTAAACGATATAGTACAACTAAAATAATAATTTTCTTACAAAATATTTCTTAAACAACCTCTATTATTTTAACTCATTTTATTAGATTGAAGGTTCATGAATAAACTTATTCTTAATTTTATCTAGAATTATACAATTCTTACTTGCATCAGTTTATTAAAATTAAAAAGGTATAACCGTCAAAATTTTCATAATGCTTGGCTTAAAATGATAAACAAGTCACATCAAATAAACGCTTATGTATATGCTTATGATATATTGTTAGCAAGCTCTTGAGATATAATTTAATATGAAATTAACTTTATTTAAATTTTGAATATATTCAAGTTATAAATCAAAATTATTGATCTCTCGTTTACCCTTCTCAATATATTTCAATTTTTATTCAGGATAGGCATCTTAATCATCAAATTTAATAGTGTAATATCACATTCTTATTTAAATAGCTAGGAGAAGGTTCCATCGTTCAAACATAATTTGAAATGAAAAAGTTATTGATCTTGAAAATTACTATACCTGATATAGATGATTTGAAAAATATTGTAGTAAAAATTGAAAAGTGTTACTCTATAAAAATCAAATAAAATTCTACCACTTAAAATCCCATTTACAAATATTCAACTAAACAAATAATAAATATAAATGTATCATATAACGCAAGTAACAAGAATTTAAATATAAATAGATGATTCTTTTTGTTTTTGCATTTTTTAAATGGGAAATTTATTAGAATGATATATCAGATTATTACACCATTATTGGCTTGGAATTAACGAGCGTATTTTAATTATATGGCAATTGACTTGTTTGACCTTAACTTGTAGTTATAGGTGTGGGGTTATTTTTATTCATTCATTATTTTGTAAGAAATTACCTACACTTTTAGGATCATGGATTCATCAGTAATTCCGTATGTAGCACATCACCATCTAAAACTCTACCTCTTTTACAAATCTCAATTACATTTTCATTTATTACATCATCAAGCAGTCGCTATTTATATCACTCTTTACAATATAATAATATAAATTCACCAATTACAACAACATTTTAATTATTAACTATCACTTCTCACAATATAATAATATAAAGGGTTAATTACAGCAACCACACCAAACTATCAGCGTTTTTGCACATAAATCACTGAAAAAATTTTTTTTGTAGCACTCATACATATAAACTATAAGGATTTTGGCATATACAACACCAAACTTATTTTCCAATCATTTTTCGCCGGAATTCCACATGTAACTTGCCCGTTATAAAATTTTAAGGGTTTTTTTGTCCAAACACGCTTTTTAATAGGTAGAGGGACAGCTCATCTTCAAGAATGGAGGTTCTAGATATTAGGAGAGAGAACTATTGATGATCAAATAAATTATTATGGAAAATAAACGTGTGAAAGAAAAACACTATTAGCATACTAAAAAGGTTGTTTGTACAAAAAAGACCATTAAAAGTTTATCACGCGCAAGTCACGTGTGAATTTCCGACAAAAACTATCGAAAAATAAGTTTGGTAGCTTATCTGCCGACTGCAAAATAAATTTGGTGGTTTATCTACAAAACTCATATAGTTTATATGTACTTATACAACAAAAAAAAAGATTTAGTGATTTATGTTTAAAAACGATGATAGTTTGGTGAGGTTACTCTAATTAACCCTAATATAAATCATCATCCATTAACTTGTTGATTTGACATCTTCGATACGCATCATATTGTACTTTCATTTTAGTGTGAACACGTCCCCTCGACGAATATCAAAGGTATTTCATCCTTGATTATCACAAAGACAGCAGTCACCACCATGGCACCACCTATACCTTATGAATTATGGCGCCTTACCCCACGGTACCACCAATAGCTGGACTCGCTCAATTCGATTCTCCAGAATGGTCTGGACCACAAGTAAATGAATTCCCAACTTGATTATCATCTTATATTTCCTTTACCCAAATAATTTACTATTTAGACTCGATACATATATATCATGACAGAGACCCTCCTAAAACCTTCAAAATAAAATTAAATCCAAATAGATTTGATGAATCCTGGGAATCTTTATGCAGGACGGGTCTAGAATTTCGCTTTAAGAGAGCAAACCCTTTTTTAATTATATTGTATAATATTGGGACGAAATTTTATAATTAAGCGGGGTGAACTTTGAAAAATTAAAAGGGGCGAATCCTTTTATATATATATCTACTTCTATTATAAAAGTATGAGTTGTTTCTTACAAAATTTGATTTGCCTATTATATCCTTAATGAATTTTAATTTTTAAGGTTAGTTTGGTAACTATATCTTTAAAGTTTTATTTGTCAACTATATCTTTGAATTTTTATTTATATGGTTAGACAAATTTCATTTGCCTATTATATCATTCATGAATTTTAGTTTTTAAGGTTAGTTTATTAATTATATTCTCAAAAGTTTTATTTATTTGGTTAGAGCCCTGTATAATTCATCTATGAATTCATCGATATGATACCCTAAAAAAATTCATGGATAAGATATATAATTCATCTAATGGCATAAGTTGAACCTACGTATTAATCATATTCTATATATTTCTTTTATTTTTAATAATATACATAAAATTATTATTTTTATTTATTTTTATTTTAAATTTCTTATCTTTTTTATAATGAGATTCTTTTATATAATTGTCAAAAAAAGAAAACTATAGAAAAAGAAAAAAAAATCATTAATTAGTAAACTTTTAAGGATAATTTAATAACTTTATTTTTTATAGTTTTATTTATTTAGTAAGATTCATTTTATAATTGAAATTCATCTCTCAAGTCTCAATTTATGAAATTTTTCTATCACATTTCATATAATATATAGTTCATCTGACGACATAAGCTGCACCTAAATATTCATAATATCTTATATTATTATTCATTTGTAGTAAAATACATTATATTATTCTTTTTATTTGTTTACATTTTATTCGATTCTTCATAAATTTCTAATAATTTATCTAATTGGGTTCTTCTATAATCAAAGAGGAAGGAGAAAGATCGATTATCACAAATGTAATTACAATAAGTAATAAAATCAAAGAATAAAATGACTTGCATGTGAAATCGCTGAGATTATATTTTAATATTAACTTTTGAGTGAGTAAAAAGACATGTTAGAAAATTGTACTCCCTCCGTCCCGACTGAGTTTGCACACTTGAGTCGGCACGTATATTAAGAAAAACTATTTTTTGCTTTTTGTTTGACTTTTTTAAAGGTGGAGATTGAAAGTGGAGATTTTAAGGGTGGAGATTGTGAGAAAACTTTCTTTTTTAAGAGTGTGCAAACTTAGATGGAATGTCCCGAAAAAGAAAGTGTGCAAACTCAGCCGGGACGGAGGAAGTATGTTTTTTTGTGTATACCACTTTATTAAAGTCCAACAATAGAAAATAATGCAAAACAATTGAATAAGAACTATCTGATGATAAAATAAATAGAAGTGAGAACATGCATTGTGAAGAAAGATAACACAAACTTATGAATAGACTTTATTATTAGTAGATATAACTTTATTAACATAAAGAAAAAAATTATAAAACAACTAACTATAAATTATAAATATTAAAGGGTCTAAGTGAAATTCTCATTATAAAAAAAATTATAATAGACGAGTCTAGGTAATATAATAGAAAAATCAAAGAATAAACTAATATGAAAGTGTCAGATATACTATACTATGAGAAAAGAATACAAAAATAAAAATTAAATATCTATATTGTAGTTAAATGTACATACAAGTTAATTATACAATGTAGTATTTCAAAATTTGGATTAAACTAGGCATACATTTAGTCTTACTGTTTAAATTTATATTAAACTAACAATATATATGTTTACACGCTAAATTTCTTTGTATGAGTACTAAGTACATAAAAATTGAACTATTATGCTTGTAGGAAATGAGATTATATATTATATTTATTTTCAATGATTTAGAAGAATGAAAACGATATACTTCATAAGTAACATTTATAAACATTACAACAAGATAAAATAATAATTGATTTACGAATTTTATTGAATTCAAAAAATTGACGATAAAGCGGTAAAAGTAACTTATATATGAAATCAGTAAAAGATATATCTGAAGATATAAAAATTATAAATGAATCGGTAGTGATATTATGTAAATTTAAATACTATCTATCTATTCAATGGATCGATTTTATTCAAATAAATGTATAGGTTGAACATCATTTTTAATCACATACCTTATACATCTATATAAATATACTCACTAATGTAATACTTTTAATAGGTGATGTAATTTTAGTAGACCAAAGAAAAAGCTGTTATGTTAGAAAATTAGAGAGACATAAAAATCACAAGGTTTATAATAATTGGAGTTTAGATCGAGGTGTGAAATTTTATTGTACTAATAATAGAAATAATAAAATGGCAAACGTAAAATTAGTGGACATGAATAGTTGCACCAGATTCTTTTAAATATTTAAGATCTAACATTAAAAAAATTATTAAATCAATAAAAATATTATATATATATATATATATATATATATTTTTAAGCATATGTAATAACTTGATAAATGAATTTACTATGCTATATAAATTATAGGGTACAATAAAGAATAAAAAAGAACTAACAAGAAATACGGAACTAAGTTGTACTGTGAATGATTCAAAAATAATATTATGTGAATGAGTATCACATAATTAAATTAAAACATGCTGAAAAATAAAGATAGTGAAATGTGAATGTTAATATTAACTTGACAATTAAAAAATAATTACGTCTAATGGAGTACTGTATAGTTTAAATAAAAAATAAAATCAGAATGCATGGTTTAAACATGTATATATACTTGTAAGTGGATGTGCAATGTTTGAAACTTTTTTAGTATTTCACTATAACTAAATAAGGAATTAAAGACATTACAAATTAGTTAAAACATTTATTTATTATATTTTATATAGATTATAGCATGTGTCTTGATTGAAGATTGTGAGACACTATATATATATAGTCAACCTTCCATAAAAGATATTGTTTATTTTGTAATTATACTATAGCAGGATTTTTATTTTAAATAACGCCTAATTTTTAAATTTCAACGTTGCATTGAGAAAATAATTAAGGGAAATTGAAATAAGCAATCTTAAATCGATAAGTAAATTATATTAAAGAGGGTTATAATTAATAATAATAAAAAAAAATTAGAAAATAACTTTCATAACAAAAGTTGGATGTTGGACCTTGATACTAAGTTGCTGGAAGTTTTTCCTCACATTAAAATATGTAAAGAATTTCATGTGCAAATGTATGTTGAAATCGAAATTATTTATTAGAGAATTATAGAAAAGTACGTTAGGCCTAATATTATGTGTGTTATATAACAAATAATTAACTTATGAATGTCAGTTGATGATATAATGAGACAATTAAAAATGTGTTTTTCTTCAAATGCCAGTGATTTGGTGCAAAACATAAAAATATATGCCTCATTATTACGTATAGTTTTCCAATCATCGTATAACTTTATTCAAGATATACTAATGATAACCGAGTCTGCGTATAATAAGAAGTAAACAATAGTTTGAGTAAATCAAAATTTACATGTATAATATAAAATTTTGTAAGACTAAATATTTTTACATTATATCATGATATATCCTTTTTTACGAATCATTTAACGTTAATTATTTTAACTTGTTTTATTAATTAAGACTAAGGTTATTTAACTTTTCTATTATCTTTTATGATTCTTTTAGTTTTTAGTTGATTCAAAATTATGTTTGTTTAATAGATAAATTCTTATTACATTGAATTATCTACAAGTTGTGTATATATATTATATTGATCATAATGTACAATTATTTTACGTTCAATTTTTTTTTTTATAATAGTAAAAATTTATAACCACGTGCAACGCACGTGCGTAGTGCTAGTATATATTAAAGGTATGAGTGACAATGGGGAAAATGCAATTTTATTTATGTTTGGATTAGTTGTATTTTTTGTTCTCTCTGAATATATTTTGCAATTTTAGTCCTCAAACATTTATTTTTTTGCGATTTAAGGACTTATTTCGCAGGAATGTTTTTATCTAGTTGAAATTTGTCACATGACTCCTCACATGAAGTACTAATTTGGGCATCATCGTTCGTTTAGTTGTATGTCTTAGATATTGCCACGTAGTTTAAGTGAACGATGATGCCCAAATTAGTAACTCATGTGAGAGTTATATGACAAATTCCGACGAATTAAAAAACTTCCGACCAAAAAAGTTCTTTAAGCCACAAAAATTAAATATTAGAGGACTAAATTAGCAAAAGCTAATCGGAGTGGACAACGAATGCAACTAGCTTACATAAAGAACTAAATTTATTTTTTCTTAATAAGAAAATATTAGATAATATTTCATATAAAAAAAGAAAAAATTGAAAGTCCAAGAAGAACATTCGCAACCCACCCTCTAAATCCATTCCTGATTTCAAGCTAGTCCTACAAAATTTTAGGGCCCGTTTGGAGTGAGGAATTAGAGGTGGGTAATGGAAATGAAAGAGAATCGATTCCCATTTATTATGCTTGGTCCATAAATTAGGAATTAAAATAAGTTAATCATTATCACAATTGATTAACTAGTCTCACTCATTATTCACTATTCATGATTCATTTTCACATTAATACATATTGTAAAATTTGAAGCAAGCAGCAACAATGCAATCACCATTTCCATAGTGATTGATCACCCATTCATATTCATTATCATTTTTCATTCTTAAATTTGAACCAAGCGGTCCTCTTAAAATCTTATGGTTTGACTCAATTTACTTTAATAAAGGATGTGAGTATTGCCCAACACTTGAGGTGGTAATTCGGGCGGCGTGGTCTGGTCAAATCCAGCCTATTAGGCCTACCATATTTTGGACCGTGTCGAAATTTAATCCGTAAAAAATTATGGAGTCTACCCTAATCTATTAACAAAGATATACTAAGATTTTGGGCTGGCCTTTGGCCAATTAAACTTTTAATTTATCGAATCGGGCCTATTGAATTCAACAGTGCTTCAAACTTATATTTCTATATTCTAACATATTTAAAATATTCAACAAATTAGATCGAGTCATTAGACCGAAGTGATTTTACCAGCTCTACCCTATAAAATGCACCATCATTGCTTCATCTTTATTATACCTGCTGGCTTGGTCCATTTTCTGATCGGCGGTCCCCGACCCTTTCATTTTATTTACTTTTTTTTTTCTTTTTCAGGAAAGTAACTATTTTATTATAATGTGGATGGATTGGGGTAAATTTTATTTGAAACAGTTTCGTAAAAAAAAAAATACGTTTACAGTCTCTATTTTAAAATATGTATAATTTTAATTATTTATCTTTAATATACTATTGCCTTATATTTGCGCCAGATTGAATTTATCTTTTTAATCCTTTTTTTTAGTGGTATTTATCTTTTTAATCCTAGGAGTAATGGCTTAATGGATATAAGTGGTTAGAAAGGTTTTTTTTTTTTAAGTACTTGAGGAATATAAGACAATGTTTTTAAACCTGGACCGGCTATCAAACCGGATGATAAAATAGATCACTGGATCACTGGTTCGACCGGTTGGACCGTTGTAAAAAAATCGAATGACTCGGATATCTATTTTTATACATGTGTATACATACACACATCACAAAATTCCATATTATGACAAAAAATGCAAAAAAATATAAAATGAGATGTATATTTCTTTTTTCTAAAAATCGTGGACCGGAACGTGGACACAGAGATCAGAGAGACACTTTAATTCAACTATTTAAAGGATGAATTTTATCTAATTACTTTTAGTCTTTTTTTTGTTTGGATATGCATTTTTTTAGAAAAAAGAAATATACATCTCATATTATACTTTTATGCATTTTTGTCATAATATGGAATTTTGTGATGTGTGTATATACATGTATAAAAATAGATATCGGAGTCATCCGTTTTTTTTACAACGGTCCAACCAGTCGAACCAGTGACCCAGTGACTCATTTCATTATTCGATTTGATAGCCGGTCCGGGTTTAAAAACATTGGTTATACCCAGTTATGACCCTCTATTTCAAATTATGTTTTATCATATATTTCATAATCTCTACTAACTGTCATGTGTATATATAATGTCACTCTACACAAATGTTAAGTAATAAATACATACATATCTATATATATATAAAAGTAAAATGAAGGGCATTAATGTAATTTCAACTTTTCCTCCACAAATTTTAGACTAAAATTGGTAACTTTTTTCTTATTTTTGGTAAGTTCATAACTTTCTTTTACTTTTCTAAAACACAAATAACTTTTTCATTTTTAATCCGATTTTTATGCATAATATACCAAATTATTCATCTTTTCACGATCTTCGATTCGACATCCATATCACATATGTTATATTGAGATATTTGATTTGAATAAACAAATTGTTTGTTGGTTAGTTATTTGTGGTAGAACTGATATTTATTGTGAATTGGACTTATGATATTTTTGTTTTAGTTGCAACTATAATTTGTAAAATAATTTCTTTACAGAAACATATGAGTATTTTTTTTAATAAAAATACAACTAATCAATTTATTTTATTTGACATGATTTTTTCAATTTTTTTTATTTTATTTAAGTCAGGGAGAAAACCCATCGTTTAAATAATGAAAGTCCTACTTTATTAAATCAAAAGCTAAAACAACAATAACTATTTTATAATCAACTTATTAAATCATCAAATCTGCTAAAATATCTTCTTATCACGACTTCGAGCATATATATAATTATGTATTAAAATAGCTACTGAAATTATTTTTAATTACCTATTTATATTTTTAATAACGAGTATTTTGTTAAAATTACTCTTTGAAGGAAATTTACTCTTTGTAGCCTAAATTATGACTTTTATTGCATTTGGCAATCTTTTAAATTTTCTACTTTTAATAAAACTTCAATTATATGTTTTTACACTTTCTAAGCTAAAAAATACTTGGTCGCACAAATTAACATCGAATGCCTTTTTTACTCTTAACAATCTAAATAAATTTGTTCGCATTAATCAATTTTGATCTTCAAATAAATAAATTATTTATGAGAAGGATATAACATTTATATAAATAATTTACAATACTAAATAAAATAAGGAAATATTCAAATATTTTGAACAAACCAAAGACTTTAATTTGTTATTCGAATCAATAAATAAATTTTGAATTCTATTTTGTTAAAATAAGATTTTATTAAATAAAATTATTTAAGTATGTTTGAAATCACCAAATGAAATGTTAAAAGTTGCAAATGAAAATTCAATGTTATAAAGAAAAAAATAAATATTTATAATTAGAACTTGAAAGTTTATTTAGATAAATTAAAAGTTAAATATAAAATAAAAGTACAGACATAATGAGAAAATTATTAAAACTTTATATTACATATGATCCGAAAAAAATATCATTGTTCCTTTTATTATATATTTATGGTTATTTTTAATTATTTATGTTAGAATTTAATTATTTTATAAATTAGAAAAATCTATCTATCTATCTATCTATATATATATATATATATATATATATATATATATATATATATAACATAGTAGTGACAATTTTGTAAGTAACATTTTTCAGCCTTAAATTTTAGACTGTGATTGGTAAGTTGTTGTCACATTTGGTATGAATCAAAATTTATTTACTTTCTAAAGTTTCAAATACCTTTTTTTTCATTTCTAATATATTTATTATGTATACCATATCACATTAATCATCTTTTGACGATGTTTGATTTGATATCCATATGATATATATAATAATACGATATTATATTTTTTGTTCGTTGATTATTTACGTCCAAATAATACTTTGACGCACTAATCAACATCAACTGTCTTTTTTACTCTTAACAATCTAAATTAGTTTGTTCGCATTAATCAATTTTTTCTTCATATAAATAAGCTATTTATAAGAAAAATATGACATTATATAAATAATTTATAAAATATCAAATAAAATACTGAAATATTCAAATATTTTGAAGAACTCACATACTTTAATTTAAATCATTAAATAATTTTGAATTTTATTTTGTTAAAATAAGATTTTATTAAATAAAAATTATTTGAGTATATTTAAAATCACCAAATGAAATGTTAAAAGTTGCAAATGAAAATTCAACTTTATAAAAAGAAAATTAAATATTTATAATTAGAACTTGAAAGTTTATTTAGATAAATTAAAAAATAAATATAAAGTAAAAGTAAAGACATAAAGTGAAAAATATTAAACTTTACATTACATATGAAATATCCAAATAAAATAACATTGTTCCTTTTATTATATATTTTATGGTAATTTTTAATTATTTATAGTTAGAATTTAAAAATTAATTTAAAATTAAAAATCTATATATATATATATATATATATATATATATATATTAACACATACATACATACATACTTATATATATATATATATATATAAGATATATAATTTAAGCAACAATAGTGACAATTCTGTAAGTAACATTTTCCAGCCTAAAATTTTTAGACTGTGATGGTAAGTTGTTGTCACATTTGGTAAGAATCAAAATTTACTTTACTTTATAAAGTTGCAAATATATTTTTTCATTTATAATATATTCATTATGTATACTATATCAAATTAATCATCTTTTGACGATGTTTGATTTGACGTCCATATGATATATAATAATAAGATATTATATTTTAAATATTATATTATTTGTTTGTTGATTATTTGAGTAAGATTTCAGTGTTTATTGTGGGTTGTACAACGATATAGTATTGGTTCGGAATACAACTAAAAATCATTAAAATAATTTGTAAACAAATAATTATTTTTTATAAATTATTTTACTTGATTATTTCATTAAAACCACAACTAATCAGTTTGTTTTATCTACCATGAATTGTCCCAAGTTTTCTTCATTTATTATATTGAGAAAAAAAATCAATGTATATATAATTGAACACATATTTTATCGAATTAAAAGCGATAGTTAATATTTGATTTATAGTCAGCTTATTAAATTATTAAATTTGCTAATGCTTATTTTATATAATAATTATTTTTGTTGATAAATAAAAAAAAACTACAATTTTCACTCATATATATAATTTCATATATGATAATTAATGTTAGAAATCTTTTTATTACTTTTTTATATTTTACATATATTAATGAAATTTTTCTACAAATAAGTACACTTTGCAACCTATGCTATGATATTATACAAATTTCAACTAAATTTCTTTTAAATAAGCAAAATTAACCAACTTGAACTATATATTTTTTAGACTTTGCAACCTAAACAATACTTGGTCAATTTAACCAATCTCAATTATGTCTTATTATTTTTTATTTTTTTTCGCATTTTGCAACCTAAACAATTTTTTTTGTACATTAACTAATGTATATCTTTACAGGAATCTACCATTTACAATATAAATATATAATTTAATTGAAACTTTTCAATATATATATGAAAGTATTAAGAAATATTGAGGCACACATATTTTTTATTTTGTTATTCCAACTATTGGGAAAAAAAAAAAAAGATGTTTTATTTTGTTATTCCAATGCAACTATTGAATAACTTTTGGATTTTATTTTGTTAATTTGTTATTCTTTGTATATTGAAAATATCAAGTAAAGTCCTAAAACTTGCAAATAAGATTTTTTAAAAGTAAATAGTAGAATTTAAAACTTTATTTAGATAAACTTAAATATTTAAAGTAGAACGAAAAAAATTAAAGAAAAAAAAAATCTTATAACAATTATCCAGTTTATTTTATTTAATAATATGAGTTGATAATTAGATATTTATGTTTGTTTTAATATTCATAATTAATTAAGCTATTATGCATATAGGTGAAGAATGATGCAGGCACACTAAATGTGTGTTTGAATTTCAAAGATAAGAATGATCATTTTGAAAAATATTTTCTTTATATTTAATATTTATCTTAATGTTAATATATATATATATATATATATATATATATATATATAAAGTAAGTTATATTAAATTCATATATCACGTGCGAGAATCTTATATTTACATTACTTATAATTTTGTTTATGGTTTATTCTACATTTAAACAAAATATTTTATTAGGATAAAACGATCACATATTTAAATATTAGATTATATCATATTAATTTTATTAAAATCATTACTTTTTAATAAACTTCCGTGCATCGCACGGGAAAAGTACTAGTTGAAGGTAAAAATAAGGGGGATTTCTATGATACACCTGGTATATTAATACACCTGCCTTTTTACCTATTATAGCAGGTTATTAGTAGGTAACTTTTGAATTTTGTGTAGGTCCCACTTTTTTATATTTTCTCAAAATAGACAAACATAAGACCATTCAAGTGATTAACAAAATGACTAATAAGTTATTTGGGAATTCTAAGGTGCAACCATTGTATTGATACAAAAATATTTTTTAGATAGAACTTAATATTTACTGTTATAAAAATTAAACATGACTAAAATTAATCGGAACCCACAACTTAAGTGATCTTTATTTTCAATCTTCAGTTATTACTTTTCTAATTTCTTTGTCGCATTTTGCGTATGGTACAATATTAGAAAGAACTCCAAGCCAAAAAAAAAAAAAAAAGAATTAGAAAGAATTAGAAAGAATTCCTTCAATTTTTATTTCATTCTATTCTCGAGGGGTGCAAACAATCATTAACGCCGCATGCCGCACCACCTCTACTTTTCTCTAACTTTTCGAACGAAGCCTTTTATTATCTCTTATACTTGTATTGACATAACCGTTTCTAAAATGCTTCTCTATTCAAGCTTCGATTTTTATTTGCTTAGATTTCTTGTGTGATTTCACTGTTTTTTTATTCTTTTTTCTTGAAATGTTTTTTTCTCTAAAAGTTCCAGCCACCCATCTCTAAAAATGAGATTGCTACGGAACACTCTTTACCTTCTTCATTACATGTACCGATTCAAATATTTAGATTTACGGAAATTCACTATGACACACTTTTCGATTGCTCTCAGTTTATTTTCTAATTAAATCTTAATGATGTAAACCTTAATAGAGGGTTTTGGAAAGAAGAACATTAATGGAGAAATCTTAACTAGCAATACCACAGATAGAAGGTGGTGAAATTTCTGAAAAAGGACACAAAGATTAAATGAGGTAAAATTTACAATGGTAAAACTGGGGTAAAAAAAGGTAAAAATAGATTTAACGGATATGATTAAAAAAATGGAGACCCAACAACTTATATTTGACTTGTTTTTTCTATGTAATGATTGCACAAAGATCATAAATTATTTATTAAAAAGAATTAGTCGTAATGTGTCCGAGATGGCCGAGAAAAAATCCAAGATTTCTGAGATACAATTTTAATTTTTTTATTTTTATAATCTACCTATTGCTTCTATTATTCGGTTCTTTCACCATCACAGTCTACATCTTAATTCAAAGTTCTTCGAAATAACACACCGAAATCTTTTTTATATATAAAATTAATTTGAAATATTAATAGGTAATACGTACATAGGTTATATATACACACACATATATATATATTACAACATGGTCCGAAACGATACACCAAAAGACTCTATACCAAAATACTTCATTCTAATATCTGGAACAAGATTGATAAATTTTCTTAATATCACAAAGTATATCTAAAAATAAAATGTGAAAATAATTTTATTTTATCTAAGTAACCATACAAAATGTTAGATTATATTATTAATTCCAGAGAAAACAAATAAATCTAAAAAAAATCATATTAGAATTTCGAAAACCAATATTATACTTAAAAAGCTAAAATTATTTAACTTCATGACAAAGTCAAACCTAAAATAAGTAAATGAAAATCTGCCTTTTTTATTAAAAAATTATACGTAAAGAAAAGTTAATCAAACTCTCAACTAGATCTTGTATGAAAATGACAAAATAAAAAAAAGTACTTTTCAAATAAATATAAAATACATAGTAAATATTTATAATTTTCAAAGTAAGTAATACCATTAAATGAACGAAAACAATTTATTGAAAAGACATAAAATATGAAATACTACTATTAACAATAAAAAATTATTTGTCAAGTTATTGGAATCTAAATACCTATTGAACAGGTAACTGGTTAATTAATTTAATGGTTAAGATCATATTTAAGAAGATCAAAGGATTATTATGTTCAGGTGTATTAATACACCAGGTGTGCTATAGAAGGACAAAAAATAAGTAATTTTGTCCCATTTGTTTGTCGTCTAGCATTACTCACTAAGCACCATGTTGGCCTACATGCTGCATTTAGTTCTGCTATTTTAATTAATTCTTTATCTTGCTTTTTTGAATAATAGTTGAGAAAGATGCTGCCAGTTTATAGATGTTAGGACACAAGCGAGTCAGTCACCATCTACATAGACTCTAAAGATAACTTTAATCGAATAAAAGCTAGCTTTTTAAACATAAGCTAACTTTTATCGAATAATTTAATTTATATTATTATATTCCTAAGTGATCGCCTAAGAACTTTTGCGATAACAAAACCTTAATCAACTGAAATTTTACCATTATTCTTTCATATAAATTGTGAGTTGTATTAATATATAGCCACTCTTCCCCTCCCGCGGTTGGGGAAGTAACGATCACAAAAAATAAACGATAAACGAGAAAATCGAAAGATAAAGACATCAATATTAACGTGGTTTGCTAACAACTTGTTGGATACATTTATGATCAAACGGGAGGGTCCCAAATCAAATATCAACTAAAGAAATATAAAATAGGACTATAGTATCCTATCAAACGGAGACAAATCGAGTATCAATCAATTGATACTCAACCCAAACAATCTCTCTACACTTCAATGACCAAACCAACTCCGATGGAACTTATTTATAAAACCCCCAAATCTAATCCTAAACATAAAAGGAATCAAATTGGGCATAAACACGTAAGCATGGTTTGTGGAACCGGATCAAAACCACAATTAGTCGCGGTCGCGACAATGCACCCTAATTTCACCAATACGCTGATTCAAGGCACACTCTCAACAAACTCTACCTTGACGCGAACGATCAACCCAAAAACGAATTAGATTCAAGGCCCAAATTCCTAACATGTTGTTTTGCCTGCTTCCCCTTAATTTTCTCTCAATTCCTCTGATCATGCAAGTATTCATTATTTTCTATTGAATTTAAGGGCCCAGATGAAGTCATGACCAATAATTTCTATATATAATCCTGCATGTGTTGAGTTGTGGAGCCAAAAACAGGGGAACAGGGGTGCTTCCCGCTGGAAAGGAATCTCGGTCGAGGCGGGATGGTCGCGTCAAGGAAGTTTTCTCTGGAGAGTCATCTCGGCCGAGACAGGGAGTGATCTCGGCCGAGACAGGGAGTGATCTCGGCCGAGACGTGAAGGCAGACAAAACTGGAAGTTTTCTCTGGAGAGTCATCTCAGCCGAGACAGGGAGTGATCTCGGCCTAGACGTTAACGCGGACCTATTTTTCGTGGGCCTCAAGCAGAGGTCGTTTTTAGGGTCCACAAAGCTATTATAAATAGTGGTTTCCTTCATTGCTTATGTAATTCCGAAAATTCATCACTTTAGTACATATCCTGGCTTAGTATCGCCCTCAAACGTAGTTACACATGGTAACGAACTGGGTAATTAAATTGTTGTCTTATTGTGTGCTATTTTATTGCTTTCTTCATCCGATTATCTAGTCGTGTCGTGGTTGTGGGTGGAATTAAATCCTAACAGCATGGACAGTGAACTTTTCTGTTTCGGTCAAAAAAGGGTGAGCTTTCTGGTTCAGTCTTATAATGCAGAAAACAAGACTTTCAAACCAGTAATACTTGTTGAACCGGCGCACCTTTTGCAAACAATTCAGTTATCTTTCCTAACCAAGTAAGCATCGTCACTGTGTGTAGTGTGTGTATGTGTGTGTCGCAGTCCATTGAAGGTTTCTTGCAGCTGGTCAAATGAGCTTGTGTGTTCTCCAATGCTAACCCATGTTTTAAAATGAATGCTGGTTTCGAAATAAATAGAAGAAATGATTGCTGACTTTTTATTTGACCCATGATTGTTTCTTGTTGTATCTTCAGATATGATGCTTTTAATTTAGTTGGTGTTCAGTACAAATATTCAATTAATTTGTCCTGTTTCACATGCGATCCAGGTATGTTGGTTTGGGTTTTGTCTGTTAATCAGATTCCTGTTATTGTTCGTCTTTACCCTCACTATCAGACAATTAAAAACATAAAAAAAGTAAAAAGCATAAGATTGGCTTCTTATGAGTACCGTGATGTGGGATTTTTCTTCTTTTTTTAATGTGATCAACTGTGTTCTTCCAAAAGGTGAGTTTTGATATCTTACTTTCCAGTCAGATTGTTATCATTTGTTTATTTGTTGTATATTAATATTGTCAGACGATAAGTTTTAAAAGATTAATGTAAGGGCAGATCTCCAGATAACTTAAAATTATTATATTTCTTCTTTTAAAGAAAGAAGTTAAGTAAACTTCTTGGTGAATGATGGCCCAATCCCAGAATTTTCTGATTATTTTAAAACCGAACACAAAAAATGAGTATGTAGTGAAATAGCACAATGAAATTGTTGATTGTATGGAAGTGACAAAACAAGAATCTATACAATTTTTGGATAAGAGAAGGCACATAGATACATTATATTTATATACAGAAGTTCCATTTTGTTTATGATCATAGAGCCATGGATGATCATAAAAGCATACAAGCCCCCCTGCTTAGTCCAAAAGCAGAACAAGAAGGCGATTTGAAACAGAGAGTTTTGGAAGAATCTAAAAGGATATGGAGAGTTGCAGCACCAAATGTTATTTCAAGAGTGAGTACCTTTGGCATCGTGGTTGTAACTCAGTCATTTATCGGACACATAAGTCCATTGGACCTGTCTGGATACGCGCTCGTCCAGGCCTTAAGCGTGCAGTTTGTGAACGGAATACTGGTGATAATTTCTCTGCTTTATAGCATTGTCTGTGTTTATTAATTTCAATTGCTATAATTCCATGGCTTTTATCTGATGTTTTGCAGCTTGGAATGTCAAGTGCAACGGAGACTCTCTGTGGCCAAGCATTCGGAGCGAAACAGTATCATATGATGGGCATTTACCTGCAAAGATCGTGGCTTATTGATGTCGTCACACTAACTATATTACTTCCTTTGTTCATCTTTGCAAAGCCGATCTTTAACCTACTTGGTGAGGAAGAAGAAGTGGCAAGATCGGCCGGATACGTCTCTCTGTGGTTCATTCCTCATGTCTACGGCGTTATCTTTAGCTTGACGATACAAATGTTCTTACAAGCTCAGCAGAAGAACATGATCATTGCTTGGCTTGCAGCTCTACAGTTCGCACTCCATGTTTTTCTGTCTTGGCTTTTTGTGATTGTTCTTGATCTTGGAACCCCTGGTGCTATGATTGTGTTGTCTATATCTACTTGGTTTGTTGTGTTTGGAGAATTCATTTACATTTTCGGAGGTTGGTGCTCTGATACATGGAAAGGGTTCACTATTGCTGCGACGAAGGACTTATTGCCGGTTGTCAAACTTTCGATCTCATCTGGTCTGATGGTTTGGTAAATCAGATCTTCGCCATTTTTCAATTACATTTGTTGTAATACATATTATATTCTTTGATATATATAAAAAAATTCTATCTTGCTTATAATGTAGTTTGGAACTGTGGTACTATGCGATTTTGGTGTTGCTGGCCGGATATATGAAGAATGCAGAGGTTGCAATATCTACCTTCTCGATTTGGTAGGCGCTCAGCAAGATCATGTTCTGTT
This sequence comes from Ajuga chamaepitys, assembly GCA_958295605.1. Taxonomy (NCBI): domain Eukaryota; kingdom Viridiplantae; phylum Streptophyta; class Magnoliopsida; order Lamiales; family Lamiaceae; genus Ajuga; species Ajuga chamaepitys. The sequence continues at coordinate 6,253,752 of OY282504.1, forward strand.
TATTCTTACAAACTCATGATTTTTACTATTGCATTAATTTGAGTTTTCAGCTTCAACATCACTGCTTGGATACTTATGATCATCGTCGGCCTTATGGGTGCTGCCTGGTATGAAATGTAAAATACAGAAACTCGTGTTTGTTTCACTTTACTTTATTATGAAACGAGAGTTACTTCCAAACAGCGTACGAGTAGCGAATGAGCTAGGGAGAGGAGATGCCAAGGCTACAAAATTTTCAATCAAAGTTTTACTCAGCACTTCATCTCTTATAGGACTCTTCTTCTGGATTCTTTGTTTGGTTTTCCGAAATAAAATTGGATATCTGTTCACCAACGATGAGGAAGTAGTCCGGACCATTTCCGATCTTTCTCTTCTACTTGCATTTACAGTGTTGCTTGGTAGCATTTTCCCTGTCCTCTCAGGTTTTAACTGGACTCACTCTTCATCACATAAGCCCTTCAATATCTCTGTTCTTTTTCTTTTTTTTTTCGTGTTCATCGGCATTTTGCGCATTGCTTGTTATCAGGTGTGGCAGTTGGAGCAGGTCTGCAAACAAAGGTTGCTGTTATAAATCTAGTTTGCTTTTATATGCTTGGAGTGCCAATTGGAGCTGTGCTTGGATATGTGCTTCATCTTCAAGTAAAGGTGAAAAGAAAACATAATTTGCAACTCAAAATAAACACTTATTATGAATAAAATAGAATCAGGAATTCATATGGTAAGAAAATTTAGATAAGATTAACCCATGAAAATGTGATGTAGGTATATGGATTGACATAAGATTGATTGTTAATTAAAAGTGTTATGCGATTATGAAATTGACATTGATTTCAAATAGGGCATATGGATTGGACTGACCTGTGGAGTAGTGACTCAGACACTGTCACTTAGCTACATGGTGTGGAGAACTAATTGGGATGATGAGGTGATTAACGCAAAGATTGATTTTTTTGTCCAAGACGAGGATATAAACGTGTTTATAACATACATTGTTGATGATGTTTCTTTACAGGTATCCAAGACTTCAGCACGTTTGGAGAAATGGTACTTAAGATCCTCAACTGATGAATCTAAGGAAATTTCTGATTCGTGCTTGAGCTGACAAAATGTCAGGACAATGATCGTTAGATCAACAGTTACTGTGATCATTCAAATTTAATTTTTGGAGATTCTAATTGTGGAGTGGTTGAAGGGGTGTTTGCAAACAATTGTACTTCTAAAAAAGTGTTTTGAATAAAAAAATTAGAATTTGGTAGTGTTCGGAAATAAAATGGTGTTAAAGTTAAAAGCTGATAGAATCTGAGTGTTAGCAGTTTTTGAGAATCAACTTTTAATTACTTTTCAGAAAATATTTTGGTGTCCACATATAAAATTGCAAACACTGATAATAGAAAGAATATATTTTAAAAAGTGATTTTGAATATTTAGATGGGTTTGCATGCAACCCTCTTAGTTGATAAAAATAACTGACTTCTTTTTGCTTTTCTTTTCATAAGAAAACTGGTGGAGAAAGTAATAGAATTTGTTTATCTTTTAATAGTCAGAATTTCATTTGTTATAATTGATCTTTTAAAATATTTCTTTTGAATTGTTACCTTTAATTTATTATATAGTAATTTATTGTCCTTTAGATTTTATAGTTGAACTAATGAACTATCAGTATAAATGGGGTTTATTGTACCAAATTTCTCTATATTTTTGAAATGTTGCATAAAATTTTCTCGTGTTTTTATAATTGCGCGATATCCCTGTGTAATTAAATAAATTATGCACGAAATCCCCAATTCTATTAAAGATGAAAAACATGTGTAGCATGCACGTTTGATACAATCGGGTTCAGTTTTTTTTTAGTTTTTGGGTGATAAATTATCTTTATTGCCCTAATTTAGCTCTATCAAAGTGTCCTTTTATTTTTTAGGTGTTTCTTAAAATTTAGCTACCTTTATTCTAGGTTTAATTTGCACTATATTTACAACTAGAAGATAAAATGGCACTTTGATAGAGCTAAATTAGGGCGATAAATAAAATTTACCACCCAGAAACTAAAAAAATAAAATTGAACCATTATTGTATCAATCGCGCGTGCTACATATGTCTGTCATCTTTAACAAAATTGAGGATTTCGTGCATAATTTATTTAACAATGCGAGAATTTCGCGGAATTATAAAAGCACGAGAGACTTTTGTGCAACATTTTATAAACACAAGAGAATTTGGTGCAATAAAGTCAGTATAAATATGAGTTCCCACATTGTTTTAAATTGTTGATATGATATTTTGAATAAAAAACATAGTTATTTTCAGTTGTCTCTTTCTTGAAATTATTAGAATCATATTTTGGTTCCTTATGTATGCATGCATGTCACCAAACAACAAATATAAATGCTTCAGAAACATAAATGAGGAGAAGACTGCATAAACACCATAAATAACAGTTACCTAAAAAATCTATGAAGATAGCATTTTTTAATTTTTTTTAGTAGTCACTGGACGAAGTGCATCAAACTGAGTTTATTGGTGACCTCTGCGTAGGGTCACCTTAATTTAGATAATAAAGAAAAAGTTAAATGATAAAGTTGGGGACAGCCTTTCACAACTCAATCTTAGTCTAGAATCTGTCACATGTTACTATCTCATTGGTCGTATTAAATTATTTATTAGATATAATTTTTAGTAATACATAAATAAAATAATTTTCATTTTACAAAAAATAATTTTCTTTCTTTTTAAATTCTTATTTTTTTCTCTACAAGTAACGTCTAATATTAACATTAGGGTTGTGCATGGTGCTTGGAGATTATCGAAATTGGATCAAAACCCGGACTGAATTAGTTCCGAATCGAAAATATCCGTCAACTGTTTGACATTTCTGAACAGAACTGAACCGATTATTTTCTTGTTACGAAATTGGATATTTCTTAATTTTTCGAACCGAAAACAGTACTGAACCGTACCGGACAATACCCAACAAGTTATAAATTTAAACCGTACCTATTTTCTTATTACGGAATTGGATATTTCTTAATTTTTCCCTTGGAATATATTAGAAAAAGCGCTAAAGATAATATGTAAACCGTAGCAAAAATATTGATGTTATGGGAAATAGGTTATGTATTTGGATAAAAGAAATTAATATTTATTAAAATATTGGGTTGTTGCTAAAGTATAAAAATGTATTTTTTGAATCGTGGAGTAGATTATGTATTTTAATGAAAGATAAATGAATATTTTATTGATAGATTGGATCGTGGAGTTATGAATAAACCTAGTCTCAGACTCCACTTGTTGAAACGCAGTAATGAACTACAAACACTACAACAAAAGTATTGTGGTCACTAATAATAAGTTATTTGTGACCACTTGTTGTCACAAATCCCTCTACAAATTATTTGAGACAACTTTAAGACTATATTTAGAGACAACTAGTTGTTGCAAAAAATATTTGAGACGCATTTGAGACCACTTTTGTGGTCACAAATATATTATTTGAGACCGAGTTATTGAGACGACAATAAATTTGTGACAAATACTCATAAGTTGTGACAAATACTCATTATTTGAGATTACTTTGATTAAGTTGTGACAAATACTCATTATTTGAGATCACTTTTTGTGGTCTAAAAAAATCATTTTCCTTGTAGGGAAAGGATGAGTAAATGGATTAAAGTGTGGTCTTATCGTTGGCCAGCATTGCGCAACAGGCAGGGTGGCCCAATATTTTATGGGGTTCAATGCGAAGAAAAAAAGTCCTTTGTTCCATAAATAAAATTATTAAGAATAGTATTATTTTTTCGAAAATAATTTTTTTCGATCGAATGCAAAATTAATATGTATAATTATTGAAAAAATGATGTTTCAATCTCAATCATACTAATCTCATAAAAAAGAATATAAATATAATATTTATTTATCAGACTATGTAATACGTTAATTAAATAAAAAGAAAAGAAAAACAACTCATGCAATATAATAATTATATAAAAAACAGAAAATGTGTTAATTATATATAGGAAAAAACCTAGTCCATGTAATAATATAATAATAGTTACAAAATCAGCTAAATTCAACCCTTGTAATATAGTAATTATAAAAAAATAGACTGAGACAATAATTGAACTTAAGGTCTTTTATTTAAAGGGGATAACCATAGCGCATATAGATCACTTAAGCAACTCGCCTAAATTGGAACTTCTGTTAATTTTTGTATGTATAATTTAAAAATAAAAAAATCAAGAGGCTCTGGTCGGCTGGAAGCCCGGTGCGGTGGCACCGGATTGACCATCCCAGGGCCGCCCATGGCAACAGGCTCCACAATGGCCATCGCACTCACACAGGCAGAGCAGCCTCTGATGTGTCTTTGCTATAAAGAGGATGTGTTTGAGTAAGAAGGTGTTTGGCAAAACTTGTCCAAGATATCTTATAAGTTCATAAAATGTTAAATCTTATTTAAAAAATAAGTTGTTGAAGTGTTTGGTTATAATAAGACAATAGAGCTTATAAGATGTTAGTGACATTTCCGTAACTAAAATAATAAACATTAAAGGAGAATACCAAAATAAGATTTTATTTGAGAAATAAGTTGAACTCTCCTTATTTTTTTTAAAAACAGCTTATAAGTTGTTAATAGCTTATTTTGAAATAAAATAAGATCTTATTTAAAAAAAAATGTTGTCGTCGAATGAACTTATAAGCTCAGCCAAACACCCTCTAAGTTTATAAGCTCCTCAAAACATCTTATAAGATGTTTGAGATCTTATAAGCTCTTTACATATGTTTGGCAAAATAAAATATTAAACAACTTATAAGGTGTAAAAGAAAGTTCTTAGACCTTATAAGCTCTAAATAAATAAGTTATTCTAGTCCATCTTATTTTTAAAATTCTTAATAACTACACTCAAATTTCACATGTTACCTACACACTACACACAAAAAATACACACTACACACACTACAACACATTACACACACTTCACACTAGGGTTGTGCAAATTTGAAAACATTCAGATCCATACCAAACTTCGGTTATTTAAAAAATGAGTATCCATTACCAATTAAAAAAATGGGAATGGTATGGTATTGTTAATTTTTTTCGAGACAGTTCGCTTCAGAATATCGGATCCAATGGAGCAGTTCAATTCGGATAGCTGAAAAATTTCTATCTTTGGAATAACATATTCAAATTGAACAAAATATATTGGCGTCCAACTAATATAAATAATATTACATCAAATTTTTTTCCCAACTTACTAACTTGTGTTTTGAAAATTATATAAAAATTTAATATAAAATTCTTGAATTATTCATATTAAATATAACTAACTACATAATTACGAATAATTTAATTTTTAATTATTATTTAAACTAATCTTTCAGATATGATATATTTTTAAATTTATATTTTGTTATTTTATTCGATTATTCGCTTCAATGCAATTTGATGTGGTTCGGTACGAGTTTAGTATGGTTTCGGTTCGAAATTTGAGAAATATCCAAATCCGTACCCAAAAAATAATTAGTTTAGTTTGACTTAGAAAAAGTCAAATGGTCAACGAATTTTTTCGGTAAAGAATGAATTCGGTCCAGGTTTCGGTTCAATTTCAGTAATCTTCAAGCTTCGTCCACAACCTTACTTCCCACACAATACACACATTACACACACTACACACACTACACACACAACACACACTACACATACAATACATACATTCCACATACTTCACACACAATACATACAATATGCACACATCACACACATTCTACACATAATATTCACACTACACACAATACCCAGACTACATACACATTACACAAACTTAACACACAATATACACAACACACTATACACACACAATACACACATTACATCGCAAGTTACACACACTTCATACATAATACATACTTCACACACACACACACACACCACTCTATTAACACACACTTCCCACACTAGTCAAAATGTGTGTTTGATGGTAGTTTTCAAATAAGTCACACAAATTCATGTTAAATCACTCAATTCAATTACAAACTTATAAGTTAATTTAGTCAAACATTTTATTAACTTATAAGCTCTTAAAAAATTCATCATATAAGTTCGAAACAACTTATAATTAGATATCGGAGTTTATTGTTGGGTTCGTTATAGCAGCCCCGGGTTAACACAATGGAATTTAAAATTTTAATTAAATACAATATATCACATATATATATATATATATATATATATATATATATTAACCCGGATAGCTCGAAACGATTAACGGAACATGCATTGAAAGGAATGCATAAAACATAAAATTCGTGTGCAAAATTAAACCTCTCAAATTTTCTCCTTCGTTTGTTGCCGAGGTTAGTAGGAATCAATTCCTTGTCTGATTCTCGAACTCGCAAGGATCTCAAGTATGATCCCTATAATTAATTAATTTTGTATTGGGTTTGAACTAATTAATCTAAATAATTAATTAATTCCAAATCACTTATAGATTTAATCAAGTCAATTTGATTAAACCTTTTTACACTATTAATATTAATTAAATAATCTAATTATCTAACTAAATTAATATTTAATTCAACTATTGAATTTGAAATATAAATCTAATTAATTAATTATTAATAATTAATTATATCCAACCATTGGATTATGCTAATTAATATAATATATATATATATATATCATTTCAACTTAGGTGTGACCCTTTAGGTTCACTACTAACACTAGCAGTAGGCTTACAACTTTTGCAATTTTACAAATAACAATTATTTGATAATTTAGAATTAACTCTTTAATTCTAAAACCTACAAATCACGGTAACACCTAGCAAGTAGCGTGATCACCTAGTGTTAGGTGAAATAGCGAGTAAATCTATATATAATTACGATTATCATACATGTAAAATCCTTCCAACAACTAATATCCCTATTGATTCTAGGGTATGGATTATAAGTCGAAATCCCGTTAAATCAATAACTGTGTTATTGTATTCAAGTTACAGTGATTCTTGATGAATTCATATTCACCCTGCTTGGCCAAGGTCTTCGAATAAAAACAATGAAAACACAGGAGATTCTCTTGTCAATGACAAGTGTCGAATTCTATGTTGGCCATTGACAAGTCTCTACGTACATCCCTACTTACTATTAAATGAAAATCGCAGGTGACACATGTCATTCAGACAGCGCACCTCAGTCCTCTTTTTTCGCTCATAGACATGTGTCAGATTCTGAACAAATTGAATTCATTTTTCTGCAAACTCAACTCTAAAACAAAAGCTATTTAAATTGCACGCTCCTCTCCTACTCAACTGTCGGCCCGCTGATTCTAAAAACACGCATCACCCCGTCAAATTTCACAACCACTCTCCATCCAAAACTGCTCCCCATCTTATCTCAAAATTATCACCTATCTAAATTTACTAATCCAAATAAATTAATTTTTTTCCAAAGAAGTGCTCAATGCAGTTGGTCAATTTTTTTGTATTGCGGTATTATTATTATTATTATTATTATTATAAAATAAAACAATCACCAATCATCCACAAACACTCCCCACGCGCGGTTATTCTCAATATAGTACTCTACTAATTCATATATCCTTCTCACAGTTTTCTCCCCACTCTGCATTCTCAACTGCTGTTTATGATGTTCTCACCATTTCATAGTAATTCATCACCCATACATTCTTCTTCCCAGAAAATCAGGTCACAATCACTTTCATATATGGATCCTTTGTTCACTCTGGTGCACGATGTCGATGAATCCAAGACCACTTGGGCGATGCAAACCTGCGTTTGGCAACATGGATTAGATTTTCAGTGTAGCACGTGTTTTCCGCGATAGAGGTTACTCATTCAGCAAAAAATACAAATATGCATTCTATATTTTGTCATTTGAATACATTTTTATAAAGTATTTTTTTTTTCTTTTCTCAAATGGATGAAGAATGCATGCTAGGTCCTGCATGAAACTATTGATCACCAAACCAGTTGAGAAAATCAAACTTTTCCAAATCAAAACATAATTTCAGTGACAATCAGAAAATTTGCATATGAAATCAGGGAATCTTCATTACATCGGGAAGAATAGTTTATTAGAGTGCGTCTACAAATTCAGAAGATATAGAAGACTCAACTATTTAACAGGTTGGTTTTTCATGTTTCAGCGGATCATAACTCAATCTTAACAAAATGTTGACAGCAAGTTTTTTCATAAAAAATGTAAGTAATTAGAAACTACAAAATACAACATTAAGATTTAAGGTTGTAATATGTCGATTTATTTGACCTTTGTTCAAGTAATCTCTCTGGCCATCCCGTACAATGATAATGTTACATCTGTAAAACAAACGTTTATGTACATCAGATTTACTATTTTCCCCAAATTTTCAAGTAATGTTTTGAAAATATACTGATAATGTAGTAAGTCGAATTTTCCATGCCAGAGTTTGTAAAACCCTGAGTCTGTTTTTTTTTTTTTTTTTGTTTTTTTTTAAGAAATAAGATAAAAAAATATTTAGATTTACTTACGTTTATTTTGGATAAAAATTTGTAATTAACCCCTACTTTGTTCTAGGAAAAAAAATCAAACATGTTATAAACTTTTGATCGATAACACTTGGTCTATGCACACTACTTAGATCTAATGTCAAAACATAATAGATCAAAGTGGAACATCCTTAAATCGGTAACATATCAAATAAGCACATCATCTGCATAAATCTCACTTCTACATACATAAGAATTTTTATTTTATTTTTGAGAAAAACTGTTTGTGAAGATAAAGACTTAAAAAAAGTAGATCCACTTGCATCCGAGCTAAAACAAAGAATTTTGAAACTTATTTGAGTATTATATACATCACGGAATTACGTCTGAGAGCAAATATAAACCAGCTTAAGTTAATGTTCCAGTGACTCATGTAATGGCATTTCAAAGAACAAACAAGAACATTTTAAAATATTTTACACAATATATACAAAGATCTGTTGATTTTGTACCAAACATTGTTAAAATAACAACAGATCATTGTCATGCAAAATCGATGGCTTCCCTTGCATCCGAGGTTAAACAAAGAATTTCGTAAGCTATTTTGGTATTACATTCATCACCGAATTAGTTTCGGAGCAAATATAAACGCGCTTACATATAATGTCCCACTGACTCATCTAATGCATTTCAGACAACAGGTTACACAATAGAAACACAGATCAGTCGATTTGTAAAAAGAAAACGTTAAATAACAACAGATCATACGCATGCACAATCGAGCAGAAGCTTTGGAATCATGTTTACAACCCATACACGGATCGGCTAAAACAATCAGTGAGCTATATTGTCTGATGCGTATTGTGTAAGAATGAAAAGTACATAGAATAGGTCCATTGAATACCCAGAAAGTTTTAGAGAGAGAGAGAGAGAGAGAGAGGGGAAGATGAACAGTAGAGTAGAGGGTGAATTTCGGTAGGGATGGGAAGAGGAACACAGAAGGAGAGATAGAATGCAATCGCATATGAATGTGTTTCAGGATTGCTTTAGAAGATTGCAGAAGGTCAAATGAAAAACAGGCACCGACTTAGGGAATACAAAAAGTTGCCAATGAAGAGCCATTCCATTTGAAGCTGTAAAACAGGTACACTTAAATGGTCCATTATGCAAGATTGGGCTTCGAAGTAGTAAAAAATTGGCCCATCTAGCTTTAATTTTTCTTTAATTGATTTACCAACGAAGTAATATATATATCATAGCACTGTTGGTTTCAACCAAGATCATTTTTTTTTATTATTAAAATTATGATTTTTCTTTCCAATAAGTATGCATTCAATCAATTAGACGTTTACAATAACACTCATAATAATTTCCTAGAAAGTAACATTCATAATAATTAGTGTGACTAATAATTTTCGTTCGATATATAGCCCCTTATAGATTTGTTGCAGCTAATGTAAATAATATACTGTTTTTTATTATTGTTGTATTGTTCATGGAAAGAATTATTATTATCTTTTTTATACGTTAATTTTTTATTTAAAATTTAAAAAATATATTAGCTTTACAGATTTTTTATTATTTTTTCATAAGTTAATTTTTCTTATATAGAAAGCATAGCCAAAGATCCTCTGATCAAGATATTTACGCAAAAGCAAACCACTTCAAAAACGGTCTAGAGGTATAATATTGAAATCATTTACCATTTTTTTTTAGATAATTATAAAATGATCGCCGAACTATTAACACTTTTTAATTTCGGCATATAAACTATTAACATTGATTAAACCATTGCTAACCTATTTAAATATTAATACTCAAAAGTTGTCGGCTAGAATACCGGTCAAATCCATTATGGTTGTGTAATAGAATAAACCTGGGTGTGCAATGGATCTGACCGGTATTATGACTGACAATTTTCGAGTGATAATATTTAAATAGATTGACGGCAGTTTAGCCATTATTAAAAGTTTATAGACGAAACTGAAAAAGTGATAATAGTTTGACAGTTATTTTGTAATTATCCATTTTCTTTCATTATTTAGTCTTTCTTTAATTTATGTACCTATACCTAACTAATTAACTATATTATTAAATTTTCAGATGACATAGACATAACATGGCGCTGACAATTTGCGCATATAAGTCAGGCAATGTTTGGTTGGGGTTGGGATAGCTGGGTTGGGGAAATGGTTGAAGTTAGTGACATTAAAGAGTGATGTTTGGTTGGGTGGCTGGGGTTATGGTTGAAGTATGAAATTTAATTATTAATTGTAAAATGTGATGTGATATGGATAAGAGGTAGTTAGTAATGATTGGAAGAATGATTAAAGTAGTGTTTGGATTTGTGATTAATGTTTCCCACCAAACCCTAATACCCCCGACTTGACCAAACCAACCCAAAGAATTTAGTATCACACTTATCACAGTTTATACTATTTCATGTTTAATATTTTTTTATCGTCTTACTGTTAATCTAAAACAAAAATAAATCTTGCCCGTGCATCGCACGGGTAAACAACTAGTTTATTTAATGCCCAATATATCCCCTTGCGATTGTCACGTAATCAGGAGATATATTTAAGATTTACATAATATACATAAGACTACCGTCATGCCTCAACTCTAAGGACTAATCATGTACTAGCGCAATTAGGAAATTCTTATTTCGACAAGATATCTCCAATTAAGAATTTCCTGCGGATCAAGTCCAATGAACTTGTTCTATAACAAGCTTCTGCATACATGAACTCATGTCACCACACTAATATTAATGGAATATAATATTCTCGTTTAACGAGTATTCATTGTATGCACAAGTCTTACCAGCTACTAAGTGTCCTATCTTGAATAACTTCAACGTGGAACTAATTTAAGACCAAAGCTTCAAGAGCATATTCCATGATCACCATCACATGCGTGACCGTGCCCCTAAACTTATTTTGATCTAAGGACTTTATCTGATATTGTGCAAATATGAAAATTAATATAAAAGATAAAGAGTAATGCCTTCATTAATATGATTCCTAATAAAATAGTTTACATATAAAATGCGAACGAGTACAATAATCCAATCTAATTGGTGCACCGAGCAAACTACTCTAACAATCTACCACTTGCTCTAGCTCCAATTGCCATGTATCTAAGCCCCATCTTCTCAAAATGTCTGTCAAATACTCTTTGTGCTAAGGGCTTCGTTAGTGGGTCTGTTACGTTTTCTCCTGAAGCGACTTTGTCTACAACAATGTTGCCTCTACCAATGATTTATCTCATTAGGTGGTATCGTCTCAATATATTCTTGGACCTTTGATGAGATTTTGGCTCTTTTGCATGAGCAATGGCCCCATTGTTATCACAGTAAACTGTTACTAGATCAACAATAGATGGAACTACGCCCAACTGTTGGATGAAGTTTCTTATCCAAACACCTTCTTTTGCTGCATCTGATGCAGCAATGTACTCAGCCTCGGTGGTTGAGTCTGCAGTGGTCTCTTGCTTGGAACTTTTCCAACTGACTGCATCACCATTGAGAGTGAATATATAATCAGACATGGACTTTGAGTCATCTACATCGGACTGAAAACCAGAATCAGTGTAACCTTCTAATTTCAGTTCTCCACTACCATATATCAAGAAAATGCCTTTAGTCTTTCGCAAGTACTTAAGTATCATCTTGACGGCTTTCCAGTGCTCTTCACCTGGATTTGATTGATATCTGCTCGTGACACTTAGAGCATGTGCGACATCAGGTCTTATACATAACATTGCATACATTCTTCTCCAATGGCGGACGCATAAGGCACGCGAGTTCCTCTTCCTTATTCTCTAATAACAAGGTTAACTTATTAGGTAACCTTGGGATCCTATCGGATCGCCTAAGAGGTTGTATCTTAGAAGGGTCAACATCAGTGGGTGTGTTATCTACTGTAATATTTGGGATGTTTTGTGATTCTTGAACCTCTTCAAGTTCCACAATTTCGCCATCTCTATCAGATAAAAATTCTTCCTCAAGGAAAGTGGCATTTCTCGAAACAAACACTTTTGTTCCGAGGCATCGTAGAAGTAGTATCCAATAGACTCTTTCGGATATTCTACGAATTTACACAATTTGGATCTCATATCCAACTTATCTCCCACTTGTTGCTTCACGTAAGCAGCAAACCCTCATACTCTAAGGTATTTGTATGAGGGTGTCTTACCACACCATATGTCATAAGGTGTTTAGGGCACAAACTTAGAAGGCACTCTATTTAATAAATGTGTCACTGTTTCTAGGACATAACCCCAGAATGAAAGAGGTAATGAAGTAAAACTCATCATTGATCAAACCATGTCCAACGATGTCGATTCCTACGTTCTGAAACTCCATTGAGTTGAGGAGTAGCAGGAGGAGTCCACTGTGAGAGAATCTCATTCTCTTTTAGATAATTTAGAAAATCTGAACTTAAGTGTTCACCTCCTCGATCAGATCGAAGAACTTTTATACTTAAACCAGTTTGTTTCTCTACTTCAGTTCTGAACTCTTTGAACCTTTCAAAAACTTCAGAGTTGTGCCTTCAAAGGTACACATAACCATACCTAGAGAAGTCGTCAGTAAAGGTTAAGCAGTAGTTATAGTTCTCACAGGCACTAACATTTAATGGCCCACACACATCTGTATGAAATAATTTCAACAAATGTTTGGCTCGTTCCACTTGTCCAACAAAATAGGGATTTGGTCATTTTACATTTGAGGCAAGACTCACAAATCGGCAAACCTTGCTCAAATTTTAAGTTAAGCAATTGAGCCAACTTGTTAATCCTTTTCTCAGAGATATGACCTAATCTTGCGTGCCATAAACTCATAGAAATATTATTATCTAACTTTCTTTTATTTTGTTGAACATGAAAAATGGAATCTCGGGGAGTTAGGGAATACAAACCATTAGTCAATATGCAAGTAGTGATTAAAGAAGAACATTTAGAAATGGAACAACTTCCACGTTCAAATAAAAGGGAAAAACCTTCTACATCTAAAATAGGAATAGAGATAATGTTCTTAATAATATGCGAAAATAAAGACAATTGTTTAATACCAAAACAAAACCATTATCCAAAACTAGATTAACAGTCCCTACAGCTAATGCAACAACCTTTGATCCATTCCCAGCCTCAGGACCATCTCGCCTCTGTCTAACCTCTTACTTCTTGCCATGATCTACAAATCATTGCAAATATGTGAGGCACATCCAGTATCTAATACCCAAGAAGTATCGTTAACAGACAAGTTAACTTCAACAATATAAATACTTGAACTCTTCAGGGATGCAAGATAATCCTTGTAGTTTCTCTTCCAGTGCCCTGGTTTTTCGCAGTAGTGACACTTGTCATTGGCCTGAGAATTCTTTTTCTTAATACCTCCCTTTGCCTTCAGCGCGTTGGTATTATAGGAACCATTTCCTTTCCCTTTCTTTCTCTTTGACTTTGCAGCCTTAGATTTAGAGGTGGATCCAACAAGCATGAACGGCTTATCCTTTTTCATGGTGGATTTAGCCGTCTTCAACATGTTAACAAATTCAGAAGGACTCTTCTCTATGTTATGCATGTTGAAATTAACAATAGATGAGTCAAATGAAGGAGGCAGAGACTGGAGCATCACATCAGTGAAAAGCTCATCCGGAGCTTTAATTCCCAAAGATGTAAGCCTTTCAATAAGGGCTAAGATCTTCAACCCATGATCTTGGACTGAAGAGCCCTCAATCACGTGACAACAGAATAGCTCCTTTGAGGTAGCATACCTCTACTCACGAATTTTCTAAGCATACAACTTTTCCAAACGTTGAAAAATTGCATAACCAGAAGTTTGATCTGCATGCTGCCTCTGCAACTCATTTGACATTGATGCCAGCATGAAGCAATAAGCTCGCCTATTGTCATCCATATGACTTTTGTACTTTTCAAGCACTTCCTTTTCAGCATCAGCAGCAGGTGCTGATGGTGGCTCAGTATCAAGAACATATTCTTTGTTTTCCAAACGCAGAACGATGTTCAGATTTCTCAGCCAATCATTATAGTTGGGTCCAGTCAATTTATTTTGGTCAAGGATGCTAGATATAGCATTGATTGCCATTTCAGTAAATGAATCTACAAAAATAACGAAGCAGAAATAAAGCAGACTATGGGAAAAATATTCATTAAATATAAGGTCTTTAATATTAAATGTCTCCCACTATTTTATTCAAATTCTTTTAACCCTAATAGAATTCGAGAAATCAAATTTCCTAGTGGGCTTGAGGCCCAATAAAAAATCTTATGCCCCAATTATATGAGCCTATAAGATATAATTACTAGTAATTAACATTTTAACAATTGTAACATTATACAACCCTCAAGTTTATTTTGCCTCACTTTTTCTATATACCCCAATTTTATGAGTCCATACAATACTAAGTGTCAAACATCACCCATTAAACGTTCATGTAAGTAGAGCATCAAGACACTCCACGACTCATGGTGAGTGTAAAAATTAGTCTATTTCACGAGCATCATTATGCTTGGTAGAGAACACAACTTTCCTAATACATGACCACGACTCATGGGCAGTGATCAAGTATGGTAGCATCGTCATGTCTTTACCTTTGATAGTAGGCATGGAATAGTAAGTCCTACTTAAAATTCCATACTTGTTTGAAATCAAAATTTTCATAAAATTCTTATTAAGTTTAAAAAACTTAGGGTTAATTTTAATTCCAAGACCTCATCAACTAAAATTACTAAGTGGATTATTTAATGCTTATTCATCATATGAGCGCAAGTAGAAAGCATTAAATACATTATAGCATGCATCCTATACATAAAGTGGTGGGATGATCATGACCAACCTATGCGACCTGTTTGAGCCAAAACGGGTCAATGGTCAATCTAAGGGATTATAGAAAACTAGACTATTACATCATATGTAATCCCATACATACATGGGCCTTGAGCCTACTCTATTACAAAAGTGTAACCCATCACAAATGGGTCTTCGCGTCGAACGTCCTTCAAATCTATATCTATATATATATAAAAAAACTAAATGAGGGGTATCTCCGTAAATCCTTCTTTCCCCCCTAAAGTTATCTTTAATGCATTCTTCATTTCTACCTTAAACATCAATTAATTAATTAAATGTGATTTTCTCTTCAAATTAATGCAATGTTGCATCTTACTTTCCTTAATTAAAATAACTAGAATGCAATTTTGAGTTTTATTTTCTTAATTTATTTTTCCTATTAATTTATTTGAGTAATTCCTTAAATACATATCGAAACTTGCAGAATTTCAGCTTTGAGACTATATTATTGCATCTTTATACTTATCAATTGTAATTATATATTGATTTTGCATTACATACCTTATGCTGAGAAATTATTTTATATATTTAGAATATCAATTCAATTTGAGGGCCTATAAAAACCCGATTATGTAAAGTTGAAAATTCACTATTGCATTATTTGTTTTCTTTCTACTATCAACCATCTTACTTAGCGTATTCATATTTCATGGCTCCAACATTCAATTTAATACTAACTCTATTTTTTATATGCGCCTCTATCTGTGGATAACAAAATTAAGAGATATGGGGAATAACAGTAAACCCTCAACTATATTTTATAATTTTATTTCACTTACTCTATATTATCTCTGTTTCCATTAATTATAGTAGGTTAGAAGTTTAGAGAATATTTAGGAATAGTGATAGGGATAGTTTTGGAATAACTAGAGGGAAAAAAACTTAAAAGATATCTCTTATAGACATTTTACAAAATCTAAAACTCCATCTAAGTGACACGTCGGTTTCTAACCTAGTGTTCTGCAAGTGTACGGATGTAGGTGTAGTACTATTGTCAAGGTCGATCCCACAAGGAATAGTTTTAGGTAATTTGATACCCTAATACTCTAGGAATGTCCTAACTAGATACTAAGTTGCAAAAGATTGATTTTACTAATTAAAATACTCAATTAAATATAACTTCAACTTAGGAAACGTAAAAACTAACAATCAAAGAGAAAAGGTATCCTAGGACTTCGATTTCAGGATATTAATTCAATGTTGGATATAATTAACCTATTAATTTACCAATTCTAATGTTTATTAGGCGGCACGACAATAATCTAATCCTTCTCTCGAAGCGATTAAACCGTTGATTAATTAAGCTAATTACCCTCTCGAGTCAATTAAACCTAATAATTCCCAAACGAACCTAAGCCACGGCCTACACAGTCATAGACAACTGCGCTCTATGTTCTAGGTCTGATAACGATTCCCTCCTCTCGAAGCGGAATTGTTAAACTAAATTACTAAATCTAGGTGATCAAGCTAAATTCAGTTTTAAGCACCAACACAGAGATAAAACACATAAAGAACGGAATTAAATAGATTAAATTATAATTAAACCATTGTCATAAAAATCCCTACTTTCTAACCCTAGGACACGAATAGCTTAACTACTCATGCCTAGTAATAATCCAATACAAAATTCTAATAAAAACATTGTAACGAATTAAAACTAAGAAAAGAATAATTAAACCCGGATGACTCCGTCTTGATGATCTTCGTCTTCTTTGTCCTCCAAGATGTCTTCTAGGTAAAATAATGTAATTGGTGTTCTTCCGTGATTGCTTCCCTTTTTCCTAGAGCTTGGGGTCCTTTTTATAGAGTTGGGAACGAATCTTGGGGAAGATAAGATCAAAATCCTATTAAAAATAGGAAATCTTCGCAGAAAAATCCTTTTGACACGGCCGTATTGCTTAACTGACACGGCCGTGTTGCTTCGCAAATTTCTCTTTTCCAGCAACAATTTGACACGGCCGTGTTGCTTTGTGACACGGCCGTGTTCTATTCCAGACTCAACAGCACGTTATGGACCACTTTTGACACGGCCGTGTCGGTTCTTGCCCCGTTTTGCTCCTGGACCGGTTCAAGCCGGTTCGGACCGGTTTGGACCGGTTTTTGGACGGTTCTCACTCTTTTGGGCCGGTTTTCATTCTTTTCCAACTTGTTTCCTCGTCCGGCAGCCTGAAAATGCTCAAAATACCTTAAAACAAGTCGAAACACGTCAAATGACCCAAATATTATTAATATAAATAATTGCCGGTCAAATATGCACGTAAATGATATAAAATATGATCCTAAATCGACCTAAATACATGCATAAGTAACGTGTTATCAAACTCCCCCAAACTTAAACTGTTGTTCGTCCCGAACAACATAACAAAAGACACAAAGAATACAAGTGATTATGCATTTGTTTAGGGCGACTAGATGATGAATTCAGTTTCAATCTGATTTTTCTTACAACAACTAGGCAACACAATTTATTTGAGCATATGTGATAACGCGTAAATCAACTAATTTCGAGACTTTGAACTTTCGAATTATTCAACCCTCACCGGGTAAGTGTTTCACTCATCTCTCAAGTGTTTAAGCTAGAATAATTTCCACTCATATTGAATTATATGCAAAGTCTACCATATGCTTGCCAATCGTCTAAACTAGACCTCGTACTTGATACGTGTGACAAAGGATCAAAAAGGTCTTTATTTTGGTTGTAATGTGGGCTTAAGGTAAGGTGGGATACATTTGGATATAAGTGACTATTCGTTGTCTAATCAAGTTACGTCTAACCCGACTACCCCTCAATACAATCACTCAACCTCACTCTTCAAATTTCAGCAAATCACCCCGCAAGTTGACTTCTTCACCTTCCCAAGTCCATACAACTTAAGTGCTTTTCAATTCTGTGGGTACCACATTTTTGGGACTACCCGACTGTTCTAATCAAATTCACAATTTAAGCACTTTATTTTCTAGCCTCTCCTCTATAATACAACTTTTTCTTTTTTCTTTTTTTTTCTTTTTGTTTTCTTTTTCTTTTTCTCTTTTTTTTTTTCTTTCTTTTTTTGTTTTTTCTATGAGAGGCCATTCTTCGTTTTTCACCTATCACTTTTCTCTTATTTCCTTCATCTTTTGAAAATATCCGTACTTCCCATTCCTTCCCACAATTTGTTCACCCAAAAATTCCTTCCAATTCTCCTCCCTCTAACTTGATTAATCCAATTAGCGCCAAAAGAGATAAATCAAAAGGTTTCGGCTGACATTGTTAGGTTATGAATAAATAAGGCTATAAGGCTCAATTGGGCTAACTAGGGACAATTTTTTTCATTATGGTTCAAAGGTAATTTTCATGGTTCAAACAAATAGGCTTAAACAAAAAGTCGCCTAAGATCATTTCCTACATCACAACATATACTTGACACATTCTTAGTAAAGACTCAAGGCAAGTTCTAGAGACTAGTACACATATTCAATCAAATTCCCACCGAAAGAAAGTGTATGACTCCAAAAATTGGAGTATAATTAGGCTCAAATTCTCACAAGGTTAATTTTGATTGAATATTCTAAGTTCAAGCTCAATTTCGTCTCAAAACACCTCTCATGCTCTATTATGTGCCATTTTTCATCTACTTCTCAAAATCATCTCATCATTAACTATTCATCATCCATCTTTCCCTATTGTTCTCTTTTTTTTTTTATTTCACTTGTTACCTATTTCCGGGTTTATTATTCTTATGACTCAAAAAACTAAAACACTAATAAGACTCTAAACTCTAAACTCCTAAAACTCAACATGAAAACAATATGCAATCAAACTTGGGCTCACAGACCCAACAACACCGATAAATCAGATAACTGGGCTCACAGACCCGATGACACCAATCGAAACAATAAAACTCAGCACAATGGGCACACGGACCCACAATTAACAGCAAGACTCTCGAACGAACACATTAAATCAAAACTAGAAATATAGTTGCCAAGACGTTCGACGGTCTACCCCCTCCCCCAGACTTGGCTGAAAGTCAATGTTTGGAGGAAAAAACGTGGTACGCCTTGGTGCTAACTTACAAATCGTTTCGACGACGGCGGCGTTTTGAAACCCCTACTGAATCTTGGTTCGTCCGTCTCCGCATCACGCTCTGAATTTTTGCATCTTTTTCTGCTGAAGTAATGACGCGGCCGTGTTGAAGGTTTGACACGGCCGTGTCACCTTTTTGCCAAAATTGATGTTTCTGGGGCACTTTTGACGCGGCCGTGTCGTTTGTGTGACACGACAGTGTTGCATTCCAGCATTGATTCACGTTTTGAGCTTGATTTTGACACGGCCGTGTTATAAGGCTGACACGGCCGTGTTTCTGTTGACCCAAAAATTGGTTTCTAGGCCTGATTTTGATGCGGCCGTGTCATTTGTGTGACACGGCCGTGTTGCTTTACAGCATTGTTTCACGTTTTGAGGAGCCTCTTGACGCGGCCGTGTCAATTGTGTGACACGGCCGTGTTGCGTTGAACCTTCATGACGCGGCCGTGTTCATAGTGCGACACGGCCGTGTTGCCTCTTCTGCTCCTTTTAACGCGATTTTTTTCGTCTTTTCGACCCCCGTTTCTTGCACACTCGTCCATGTTGATTCCTAAAAACATAAACACTAAAACACACGTAAAATTAACGCAATAAAAATAGACATAAAACAATAAACATCGGGTTGCCTCCCGACAAGCGCTTTGTTTTACGTCTTCAGCCGGACGTCCTTTTCCTATCAACCTTCTTCTAGCCACCCCGAGTTGGATGTTTTCTGAACACTTAGAGAGTTATTTAAAACTTAAGGATTTTCTACAGCAGCTTGGGTAGTGTAAATAATGCTACAATTGTGCCTACCCCTTAGACCCGACTTATGTATTTTGAGTGTGATTGTTTCGTTTTGAACACGAAAAATCAACTCCCCTTTAGGTACATCTATTAGTGCTTGGCTAGTCGCCAAGAAGGGTCTTCCTAAGATAAAAGGAAATTCATCATTCCCTTTCATGTCGACGACTAAAAAATCACTAGGAAATTCAAAATTTAACACTTTTACCATTACATCCTCTGCTACTCCCAACGGCGTTAGTGAAGATCCATCCGCCAATTTGATAGTAGTAAAGGACCTTTTAATTTCCCTTAATCCTAATTGTCTATACTGCTTAAGAGACATTAAGTTTATGCTAGACCCTAAGTCACACATGACATTATGAAACTCATGACTACCAATTGAGCAAGAAATAGTAAAACTCCCTGGATCTTTTGCTTTTGTTGCTCTTCTCGGTTTCATGCTTGTGGTTGTGTTCTTTTTGGGCCTGCTCGGTTTCTTCTTCGCCATCTCTTTTCCATCCTCCCTCTTCTTGGTTTCCTCTTTATCTTGGATTCTCTCCTTTAGTGATTCCTGTTTCATAACAACAACTCTAGATTGCTCTAAAGGATTAAGGTTAGCAAAGAACGAATTTTTAAAACAAAAATCAAAAGACTCATCAAAATAGGAGATGGAATTTTCTTATCTATGATTTTATTGACCTCCTCCTTCTCAATGTTTTTTACTTCCTCGCTTGATTTCTTCGCTCCTTGGTCCTTCATGCTCTCTTCATGCTCTTCTAGCTCCACAATATTGCAGTGCTCCTTTGGGTTAACCACTGTATCACTCGGATATTGGCCTTGTTTGTGTTGAGCTCCTACTATCTTTATCAGTTGACTCATGTTTGATGTCAATTCTCCAATGCTAGCTTGATTCTGCACCAATGTGTTCTCGAGCCTCTTGATGTCTGCCCCTTGCCCAGTGATATGCTTGTTTAGCTCCATGAATTTCCCATCCACTTTCTTCTCCAACTGAGCTAGCTTTTCATCATACTTTTCAAATTGTGACTGCGCAATTTCTTCTTGTGATGGCTTCTTTCCGTCATGGATCATGCCATTTGTAACAGCAAATCCGGGTGGCGGATTAAGTGTATTTTGCGCGTTCCCATATGAAAAGTTCTGATGATTCTGATTCTGAGGGTACTGATTGTACCGAGGCTGGTTATTCTGGAAGTTGTTGAAGTTTCGTTGATTCACAAATTTTACTTCTTCAACTTCTTCCGGACCCCCTGGCTGTTGTGCTAACGTCAGATTAGTTAGCAAATTCACCTGGCTCGTCAATGCTGTTACTTGTGCTGTGAGCTTTTCAATTGGCTCATTATTGACGGGCTCGACTTTTTGGACACTTGCTACCCTCCTTGGCATGTTTCTCTCATTCGACCATTGGTAGCTCGTTCTGGCCATAGCATCCAGGATTGAGAATGCCATCCTCACCGACTTCTCCATCAAACTTCCACCCGCAGCTGCATCCACTTGGTTTCTAGTCGGAGCAAGTAGACCATTGTAGAACTTGCATACTTGCTGCTTCTTGGTGAACCCATGTTGAGGGCAACTCCGGATAAGATCCCGGAATCGCTCCCAAGCCTCTCCGAATGGCTCTTGGTCCAATTGCTTGAACTGATTAATTTGATTCTGCAAGTCGAGCATCTTGCTCGGTGGAAAGTACTTCAATAGGAACGAAGTGCTCAGCTCTTCCCAGCTGATGATATCTTCCAAGGAATTGAACCATTGGAGGGCTCTATCCTTCAATGAAAAAGGAAACAATCGCAGCTTAACCTGCTCGTGTGGTACATGGTTTATTTTGATTGTGTCCGCCAATCTTCGGAACTTTATCAGGTGAGCGTTCGGATCCTCCATTGCACTTCCTCCATACTGGTTCTGCTGCACTATGTTGATCAGTGCAGGCTTCAGCTCGAAACTATTGGCATTCAGAGGCGGGAGTCGTACTCCTCCTGACTGTTGATTAGGATTCGGCTTTAAACAGTCACTAATAGGTGTATCGTCTTCTTCTCCCGCATCTGGCTCTAGTGGAATCTGTCCGTGCTGTTGTGGCAATTGTTGCTGTTGTACAGGTATCTGCTGCTGTATAGTAGTGACGCGATCGTCCAATCGTGCTAAGGCTGTTAGCACTCTATTTAATGCTTCATCATTCGGTTGCTGCGGTGAGTTCTCCATCTCAGACCTTCTATTGCGGTGTCTACGAGCTGTCGCTTCAATCTCTGGATCGAAAGGAAGAAGAGTCTCTTTTCCTTTTGATCTGGTGTGCATGCGATGCCTGATAACACCAAAAACAACAAATACCGTGTAATACAAAAATTAACCCAAAAATAAAAACGAAAATTAAAATTAAAATTACGAAAAAATAAAATCTAGTCTAGTTTCCTCCTATTTTTCAAGATAAAAACTAAGCGCTAAATCCTATTCCCCGGCAACGGCGTCAAAAACTTGACACGTCGGTTTCTAACCTAGTGTTCCGCAAGTGTACGGATGTAGGTGTAGTACTATTGTCAAGGTCGATCCCACAAGGAATAGTTTTAGGTAATTTGATACCCTAATACTCTAGGAATGTCCTAACTAGATACTAAGTTGCAAAAGATTGATTTTACTAATTAAAATACTCAATTAAATATAACTTCAACTTAGGAAACGTAAAAACTAACAATCAAAGAGAAAAGGTATCCTAGGACTTCGATTTCAGGATATTAATTCAATGTTGGATATAATTAACCTATTAATTTACCAATTCTAATGTTTATTAGGCGGCACGACAATAATCTAATCCTTCTCTCGAAGCGATTAAACCGTTGATTAATTAAGCTAATTACCCTCTCGAGTCAATTAAACCTAATAACTCCCAAACGAACCTAAGCCACGGCCTACACAGTCATAGACAACTGCGCTCTATGTTCTAGGTCTGATAACAATTCCCTCCTCTCGAAGCAGAATTGTTAAACTAAATTACTTAATCTAGGTGATCAAGCTAAATTCAGTTTTAAGCACCAACACAGAGATAAAACACATAAAGAACGGAATTAAATAGATTAAATCATAATTAAACCATTGTCATAAAAATCCCTACTTTCTAACCCTAGGACACGAATAGCTTAACTACTCACGCCTAGTAATAATCCAATACAAAATTCTAATAAAAACATTGTAATGAATTAAAACTAAGAAAAGAATAATTAAACCCGGATGACTCCGTCTTGATGATCTCCGTCTTCTTTGTCCTCCAAGATGTCTTCTAGGTAAAATAATGTAATTGGTGTTCTTCCGTGATTGCTTCCCTTTTTCCTAGAGCTTGGGGTCCTTTTTATAGAGTTGGGAACGAATCTTGGGGAAGATAAGATCAAAATCCTATTAAAAATAGGAAATCTTCGCAGAAAAATCCTTTTGACACGGCCGTGTTGCTTAACTGACACGGCCGTGTTGCTTCGCAAATTTCTCTTTTCCAGCAACAATTTGACACGGCCGTGTTGCTTTGTGACACGGCCGTGTTCTATTCCAGACTCAACAGCACGTTATGGACCACTTTTGACACGGCCGTGTTGCTTTGTGACGCGGCCGTGTCGGTTCTTGCCCCGTTTTGCTCCTGGACCGGTTCAAGTCGGTTCGGACCGGTTTGGACCGGTTTTTGGACGGTTCTCACTCTTTTGGGCCGGTTTTCATTCTTTTCCAACTTGTTTCCTCGTCCGGTAGCCTGAAAATGCTCAAAATACCTTAAAACAAGTCGAAACACGTCAAATGACCCAAATATTATTAATATAAATAATTGCCGGTCAAATATGCACGTAAATGATATAAAATATGATCTTAAATCGACCTAAATACATGCATAAGTAACGTGTTATCACTAAGGAAGATGGAGGTAGTAATTTATACACATATATATATATATATATTGAAAATATATGGAAAAAAATGAATTATGAAGAGATAAAAAATTGGTTTGCTTTTCCACTATAGTAAGATCTTTATGATTTTTTTCTTCAAAGCAGGCATGTATTTTTCTTTAAAAAAAATATTTTATTTTGTATAATCGTTTTTTGAAACAATTTAAAAGGCTTATGATGGCGTTCTTAATTTCTGGATGTACGCTTGAGCAACTACGAATAAGTTATAACTTTAAAAAATAAAGAAATTGGTGATATAACATTCAATGTTAGATTCAATGAATTTATTATATTTTATTAGAATGCATATATTTTTTAAGATTGATAGAGGGGTTTTTTTATACTTCAGTTCTGCATTTGAGCTTCTTCTTTTATCCGTATCTATTCATACTATCCATATAGTTTATTACAATTATTTTTGAACATATTATTATTATTATTTCTAATACATAAACAATATTAAGTTGATTGCTGAAAAAATGTTGATTGTTTAAGGTAACAATATCTTGAATAATAATTTAGAAAATGTTGGTTTTGTTTAACGACCTCATGCATAATAAGACCATGATTGAAAGTTAATAGTATGTAAATTATGGACGGTAGTCCCTAATTAACTCACACACACGCGCGCGCGCACACACATATGGGTTAATTATAAATATTCATGAATCAAAGTCTTTTACATGTTTAGTAAATTTAATAAACTTAAAAAATACGTGCGTCATAATTATATTTTAAACATTTAAGTTCAACAAGTGTACATTATCAATTATTACTACTAATATAAAAAATATTATTATTTTAAAGTTGTATAATTATAAATTATTATTTCAATTTATAAAATAACATGCCGCGCATTGCGCGGGAGCATAACTAGTATATATAAAAGCAAAATGGAGGGCATTAATGTAATTGTAGTTTTCCCTCCAAAAAAATAAGACCATAATTAGTAATTTTTTCTTATATTTGGTAAATTCATAACTTTCTTTTACTTTTCTAAAATACAAATAACTTTTTTTACTTTCGATCCGATTTTTATGCATAATATACCAAATTATTCATATTTTCACGATCTTCGATTTGACATGCATATCACATATATTATAATGAGATATTTGATTTGAATAAACAAATTATTTGTTTTGTGCTAGAATTGATGTTTATTGTGAATTGAACTATAATATTTTGCTTTTAGTGGCAACTAAAATTAGTAAAATAATTTCTATATAAAAAATATGAGTTTTTTTTTTTTTTTAGTAAAAATACAAATAACCAATTTATTTTATTTGACATCAATTTTCAAATATTTTTTTTTTTATTTAAGTTAGGAAGAAAACTCATTGTTTAAATAATGAAAGTCCTACTTTATTAATTCAAAGGCAAAAACAATAATATCTATTTTATAATCAACTTATTAAATCATCAAATCTGCTAAAATATCTTCTTATCACGACTTTGAGTATATATATAATTATGTATTAAAATAGTTATTGAAATTATTTTTGATTACCTATTTATATTTTTAATAACGAGTATTTGTTAAAATTACTCTGTTAAGGAAATTTATTCTTTGTTGCCTAAATTATGACTTTTATTATATTTGGCAATCTTTTTAATTTTTACGTCTACTCAAACTTCAATTATATGTTTTTACACTTTCTAAGCTGAATAATACTTGGTCGCACAAATCAACATTGAATGTCTTTTTTACTCTTAACAATCTAAATAAATTTGTTCGCATTAATCAATTTTTATCTTCAACTAAATATACTATTTATAAGAAGACTATAATATTTATATAAATAATTTATAAAACCAAATAAAATACGAAAAATATCAAATATTTTGAAGAAACCAAAGACTTTAATTTGTTATTCGAATCATTGAATAAATTTTGAATTTTATTTTGTTAAAACAAGATTTTATTAAATAAAAATTATTTAAGTATAATTGAAATCACCAAATGAAATGTTAAAAGTTGTAAATAAAAATTCAATGTTACAAAGAAAAAATTAAATATTTATAATTAGAAATTGAAAGTTTATTTAGATAAATTAAAAGTTAAATATAAAATAAAAGCAGGGATGATGAGAAAAGTATTAAACTTTACATGACATATAATCCAAATAAAATATCATTGTTCCTCTTAATATATATTTTATGGTCATTTTTAATTATTTATAGTTAGAATTTAAAAGTTATTTTATAAATTAAAAAAATCTCTCTCTCTCTCTCTCTCTCTCTCTCTCTCTATATATATATATATATATATATATAAGCCACAGTAGAAACAATTCTATAAGTAACACTTCTCAGCCTAAAATTTTAGATTGTGATTGGTAAGTTGTTGTCACATTTGGTAAGAATCAAAATTTATTTTACTTTCTAAAGTTGCAAATATTTTTTTTTTCATCTCTAATCTATTTATTATATAATCCCTCCGTCCCGGCTAACTTTTCCTACTTTCCATTTCGGTCCATTCCACTTAACTTTTCACAACCTTAAAAAAAGAAATTTCTCTCAATCTCCACCCTCAAAATCTCCACACTCAATCTCTACCTTTAAAAAAGTCAAAGAAAAAGCAAAATCTGTTTTTTCTTAACATCCGTGCCCGATCAACTGTGAAAAGTTAGCTGGGACGGAGGGAGTATACTATATCAAAATTAATCATCTTTTGACGATGTTTGATTTGACATGCATATGATATATATATATATATAAAATACGATATTCTATTTAAAATATTATATTTGTTCGTTAATTATTTAAGTAAGATTTCAGTATTTATTGTGGGTTGTAAAAAAATATAGTATTGGTTTGGAATAAAAGTAAAAATCATTCAAATAATTCTCTTTTACAAATTATTTTACTTGATTATTTCATTAAAACCACAACTAATCAGTTTGTTTTATCTAACATGAATTGTCTCAAGTTAATATTTGATTTATAATCAACTTATTAAATTATTGAATTTGCTAATGCTTATTTGATATAATTATTATTTTTGTTGATAAATCAAAATCTATGATTTTTACTCATATATGATAATTAATCTTAATTTTTTTTTATTAATTTTTTATATTTTAAATATATTAATGTTATTTTCCTATAAATAATTACAATTTGCAACCTATACTATGATATTATACAAGTTGCAACTAAACTTCTTTTAAATAAGAAAAATTAACCAACTAGAACTATAAAGTTTTTTAAACTTTGCAACCTAAACAATATTGGACCAAATTAACCAATCTCAATTATGTCGTCTTCTTTTTTTTTCTTTTTTTTTTTACACTAACCAATGTATATCTTTAAATAAATCTACTATATTACAATATAAATGTATAATTTAATTGAAACTTTTCAACATATATATGAAAGTATTAAGAAATATTGGAGCACTCCTATGTTTTATTTTGTTATTCCAACTATTGAATAACTTTTGAATTTAATTTTGTTAATTTGTTATTTTTTTGTATCGAAAATACCAAGTAAAGTACTAAAACTTGCAAATAAGTTTTTTTAAAAGGAGATATTTATAGTTAGAGTTTAAAACTTTATTTAGATAAATTTAAATATTTAAAGTAAAATGGAAAAATTAAAGAAAAATAAATTTCTTATAACATTATCCAGTTTATTTTATTTAATAATATGAGTTGATAGTTAGATATTTATGTTTGTTTTAATATTCATAATTAATTAAACTATTATGCACATAGGTGAAGAATGATGTAGACACAATGCATGTGTGTTTGAATTTCAAAGATATAGAAATGATCATTTTGAAAAATATTTTTTTTTATATCAAATATATATCTTAATGTTAATCTATAATTAATATATATATATATATATATATATATATATATACACATATACCTATATATAAGGTAAGTTATATTAAACTCATATATGACGTGCGAGAAACTTATATTTACATTACTTATAATTTTATTTATGTTATATCCTATATTTTAAAAATATATATATATTTTATTAGGATAAGACGATCACATATTTAATTATTACTCCTTCCGTCCCGAATGAACTAGCATACTTCTCTAATCGGGGTGTCCCAGCTCTTTTGCACACTTTCCGTTTCAGAAAATAAAACTTTACATCCAACATTAATTACATAATTACAAAAATCTGTCATCACATAAAGGTAAAAACAGATTTGACTAAGTCAACATTTATAAAAAAAAAATAACTTTTCTTAATATGTGTGCCGGGGGACCAGTGCAAGTTTATTCGGGATGAAGGAAGTAAATTATATCATATTTAGTTTTATTAAAATCATTACTCTTTAAATAAACTTCCGTGCATCGCACGGGAATATTACTAGTTTACAATAAAAGGAAAACTTCCCACCGGCTAATCTACTCTCATTGCATAAATTTAAAAACCTTATAAATGTAAATAAGAGGCTCGCAGTCCCCATTAAATAACCCAAAAAAATAAAAATATTCATCATAAAGATTTATGGTCCATGATCATCCCTAAATAAATAAAAGTGATTCAACCAACACATATGCTCCAAATACTTTGAGTCCCAATCCAAACGTCCCGGAAGAACGGAGCAGCTCAGCTGCTAAATGGCTATTTATTATAATACTTGTGGATGTGTAGCGTGTCTCACTTTCAGTCACTCCACACTCTAATTACTTGCATTGGTCAAAACGTCCTTTCATATAAATAAAAGAATTGGTCAATGGTTGAATTTTAGTATCTTTGTGGCACTGTATTTGTGCTATTATAATAAAACAGTAGTAAGATATTAGTCCCTCCGTTTTAAATAATTACTTCCAGAAGTCATCTTAGACTTCTGGAAAAAATTAAGAATTTACTGAATAGACAAAAATATTTATCGACAATTTATTCTTACTATCTTAAATTTCTATAATTTCCTTCGAAAACTCTTTCATTACATAAGATTGCTCCTCTTTCCTCCATACGATAATGAATTCAATAGATTGAATAATACTTCAGCTAATAATATTATTGGGAAATTTGTTTGGATTTATCTAAGAATCATATTAAAAGAAATGTTATTTTGTTGGAATGACTTGTTTTTGGGCTAAAATTTGATTTTTTTTTTAATAATTTCGCACAAATCAGAAAACTTCATAAAATAATTGTTAAATAATACACTATCATTTTAAAAAGTTGTTACTAATGGTATCTTTTGCTAAAAATGTAGTAATTCGGTGACATTACTCTTGACTTAAACTCATAGATCCCAGATTCTAGATCCAACATCCTTCCCTAAATTTCTTATGTTGTAAAAAAATATTTCTTCAATATCCAAGACTTATTTGTATTATGAATATGAATAATATTGGTTGTGTCTGTTTGAGGTTGAGGAATAGTAAGTTACTTTTGGCTGAGGCAAAATTGTTAAGGAAGTAGGTTGATGATGA
Organism: Ajuga chamaepitys; assembly: GCA_958295605.1. Taxonomy (NCBI): domain Eukaryota; kingdom Viridiplantae; phylum Streptophyta; class Magnoliopsida; order Lamiales; family Lamiaceae; genus Ajuga; species Ajuga chamaepitys. The sequence continues at coordinate 6,283,283 of OY282504.1, forward strand.
AAATGAGTGTTTGGTGTTGTTGTTGTAGATTGAGTTGATATTTTTATATAATAAAATTGAAATGTGATGAGATTTGTGCAAGACAGAGTTAGAGAATGATTGATTATTTATTGAAGTATGTATTGAAAATTGTGTTAGAATGATGTTGTATTGAAAAATGTGAGTGAGTGAGTTGGTTTATTTGAAATTATCTTTAGTTTCCAGCAACCGTGTTTTAGCTTGTGGTTTCAGTCAATCGTCCTTGCCGGCGACACTAAAACTAGAATATGCAAGTATCATTGCAAATTTCATTTGGTATTTCCAAAATAACTTGGGCCATGTTTGATTGGCGTTGGGATGACTGGAATATTGTTGGTTGAAGATAGTGGCTGGGAGAGTAAAAAAATGATGTTTTGTTTGGATGATTGAATAGTGGTTGTAATGTCGGATATAATTTTTAATTGTAAAATTTGATGTGATATGTGTAAAAATTTATTAATTATGATTGATTTAGTGATTAAAGTGGTATTAAAATTTGTGATGGTTTGAAATGACTGGGTTAACCTGTATAAACAAACATAGGAAGGGGTTAGGCCAAACCATTAGAGGTTGGGCCAATCCCAACCAAACATAGCCTTGGTGTTTGAAGGTGAGAGAGATCCTTCGATATTGCAAGTATTGCAAAACGGTCCCTCCGTGATTTGGGGAATGCATGGGCAATCCAATCTGTGATGGGACATTTATTGCCGAATCCGCCATGTCGAACACCTCCGAAGAATAGAGTCAGTATTATTTGATGGGGCAGTTTGTAGTAGGCGATCTTTTTTTGAAAAAGTGTTTCACAATTGCAGGGGGAACAAAAGTAGCTTTATTTCCAGAAAAAAGGCTCGTAAAACTCACATTAGCGTGCACCTAAGCATCGTCACTGTGTGTAGTGTATGTTTTTAATCACTTATAACTGGTCCTTTCAAGGTTTCTTGGAGCTGGATAAATGGGATTGTGTCTTCTCTGATGCTAACCCACGTTTTCTTTGTTTTTATTACAGGGAGACCGTGATTATTGATAGAAGAACAATCTTCTTCAGAAAAGATACTGCAATCTTGTTGGTGTACCCACCTCTACAAATATTCAATTAATTAATTTCTCATGTTTCACGACGGATTCTACGTTGTTCACCTTGTCGCTTTTGTTTCTTGACTAAATCCTCTAGTAATTCGTCTTTACCTTCACTATGACAAATGTTTTTTAATTTTTCTTACAAAGTTCAAAGTCTTCAGATTGGCCTTTGTTTTTTTCCTTTTTTAAATGTCATCAACGCTATTCCAACAAAAGGTTGAGTTTTGGAATCTTATTATCCAGTGAGAATTTTTATGATTTAGTTACTGTATAATGCTATAATTGATGCAAGAAAGATAATGTGGAAACCAAAAATAAGAATATATAATTTATACGATTCACTAACAATATGTTAGTTACGTCCATAAACGAAAGAGAGGAGTTATGCTAGTCAATACACATATTTATAATCCATAATCTAAGATACAAGTAATCCTAATTCTATTAGGAAACAATTTAATTTTGGAAAATCCAAAACTTGATCCCCAAGATAATAACTTGATCCCCAAGTCAAGCAATTTTGAGCCATGACTCAACAATCTCCACCTTGGAGAGAAATCACCTCTTGCAAGATTCTTTAATTAACTCTACTAAAAAAAAAAAATACCGCTACTCCTCTTTGACTTGAACCCTCTCACAGATGACCAGATGTACCAGGGGCACCATATATAAAAATACGCAGATGTACGAAGAACTTCTCGTATCCAAATTTACCCCTAAAATAATAGCTTATAACATTTAACAAGTTCAAGCAATGTTGAAACTTGTTATTCGGAACCGTCTTGGTGAACATGTCAACTGCGTTATCAGCAGTCCCAACTTTTTAATTGTATCATACTCCCTCCGTCCCGGCTTATCTTGCACAGGGGGGGTCGGCACGGGTATTAAGAAAAGTTGCTTTTTGGTTGTTTGTTGACTTTTCAAAGGTAAATTGAGGGTGGAGATTGAGAGTGAAGATTTTGAGGGTGGAGATTATGTTTTAACTTTCTTTTTTTAGGCTGTGCAAGATAAGGTGGGACGGCCATTTAAGGAAAGTGTGCAAGATAAGGTGGGACGGAGGGAGTATCATTTGAAACTATAAACTTTTCAATTATACTCCATCTGTTTTATATAAATTGACGTTTTAGAAAAAAAAAAAATGAAAGAATTAAGGATGAAATATTTTCACAGATGTACCCTTGGTTAATTTTTGTCTCAATTCTATGAATTCCTAAAATCTCGCATCTTTCAACAATTATCTTACGTTTCATCTCTCTCCCAAATTCACATTTCGCTCTCTCTCTATGTAATTAATTTCAATCTGTCTCCCAAAATCAAATTCAAAATTATTATGTAAATTGATTATTTTTATTTTGTTCTCCTCCGTCTTCACAACACAGATCTTTGTATTTCTATCTTTCTTCACAAATGCACATGCTGCACATGTCTTTGTGTTTTTCATATTGTGCCTTTGAATTTCTATCTTCCGTTTGTACAACTATGTTTGTCTTTGAATTTCTATCTTCTGTCTTCATATCTGCATTTAGGGTGCTTTGGAGGATCACCATTTATTATTGTTGCCCTCTGTATATAGTCTAAAAACATTGATACGTAAAAAAAGAGGGAAATATTTTAAGAAAAAAGAGGAAAATAATTTAATTGAATTTAAATTATAGTTAGAAGAAGGTAGTAGGGAATAAAGGCATGGAGTGAAAGAGGGAGAGGAAAAGAAGGCGCGAGAATGATCGCGATGATTAAAGATTTGACCAAATCAAGATATCTGTGATAGGTTGAAAGTAGAGATATTTTAGGATTGAGCCTAGGGAGAAATTGGTAGAATTCGTGAAAAATATCTAAAACGTCAATTAATTGAAAAAATGAAAAACTAGCTAGAGCATCAATTAATATGGAATAAAAGGAGTATGGCATAAGCACATATAAATAAAAACGATAATGTATTTCAAGCATGAAATAATACAAAATGAAGTTATTATCGGTTGTAAGAAACTGGTTCTTATAGTAGAACTTACATGATCAACCAGTTTATATTTAATTTTAAGCTTGTAGCTAGCTTCGAAACTTTTGGCAAACAATGCCTGATGAGTTGTGCAACGGAAATACTTTAAAAATAAATTTTCAGACAATGCAATAGGTTACAACAAGTAAGTTTGTTGAAATAATAGAGCAATAAGTACACAAATTGTTTTATAGTAGTCTAAAAGTTAGGGCAATCCTCTCCCATAACGGAATTCACTAAACTTGGTCATACAGTACAACTTTGTGACATAGTACACAAGTTTAAAGTTGTTACCAACAACTAATTTTTATCTATCCTCACAAGGCTACACCTTTAGCAATTAACCCGTGCGTTACACATGGCTCGTAAAATTTGGAACTTTAGCAAGCAATTCTTAAAGAGTTTTATGCACAACTAAATACGATAAACATTTTCTAAGATAATGCAGTAGTTACTAGTACGTTACAGCAGCAGCATGAAAGAAAAGAAAATAAACAAAAATAGTGGTTCGAAGGTGGGAGTAATCCTTCTATGTTCACTCTCCCCTCACACAAGGAAAATTTGCTAAGTTGTTCATACAGTACAAGCTTAGTTACACAATATCCAAGTCCAACTTGACACCTTACAATAATTTTCGCCTATCCTCGGAAGGCGACAACTCTAACTGTACAAGTTCCTCAATATTAAACTAGTTTAGTTTGAATCACTGATTCAATATAAGACTCCCCGTTCAAAACCACTTATGCACTAAATTCTAACCATAGTATTACCACAAGTGTACGGTGCTATTGTAACTAGTGGCAAATAAGATCGATCTCACAAAAACTATTTACCTTTGTTCAATTTTATATCATAATCCTAATAGGAAAATCTCGCCAAAAATGCGTTTATGGACTTCGGGGCCAAGTAACTGATTGTCCAACTTTACAACGGTTTTTTAGGGTCTTACGGTAAGAACTGGAATTTTTCTATTTCATGCAAAGTTGTAGCTCTTTGAATTAACTTTTCAATGCCAGAAATTTCACCTCAATCGAACTTGTAAATATCAAGATATGGGCAAAATAAGGAATCTTTGTCAGGATATGATTTGACGATGCATTCCACTATTTTAACCATTCACCTCTTTTCTTACTTGTTTTATCCCTTGTTGGATAAACAATCAATATCCGAACCTCTCTAAGAATCACTCACACTCTCAATCGGTTTGAATGAAAAACGAGACAAGTGTTTACGTGTCTAATAGATGCTAAAAATTGGTTTAAAAGTCTATAAGTTTAATTTAATCAATCTTGAAGTAATTCATGAAATTGGTACCCTAGGATGCATTTTCGTTAATTGGAATTTCCTCGTTTGTTAAGTAAGTTAATTAGCTTAAGTAATTTAGTTTATTAAAAATCATTCTTACACAATCGAGTGTCTAGTTAGAATAATCCTAGAAAATTAGGGTATCAAACAGCGTTAACCTGTTCTCTGATGATCGACCTTGACTTTCCCGATACGCATCTACACTCGTACACTTGCGGTGTTTTTTTATTAGAAATTAGGCCTGTCAATTAGAAATTGATAAAAGTATTTGTAAGAGGCCGATAAAATGGCCTCTACGTCTTTGCCGGAACTGGAGGTCTCGCTAGAGGATTCACTAACATCGGTTCCGCCATCATTTGGTTTGATCTCTTCACGTGGAGGTCGTCTTCGGAAGACTCGAAACTCATTTTCCACTCTTCGTCGGAATAGAATGACGTGTTCTTCTATTGTGCATATGGGGGCTAGTGCAGAATAATATATCGATGGAGGAGGTTAACAGTTGGTGGTGGTAGTGGCGAGAAATGGGAGACTTGAATTGATTTGGTAAATTGGAGGGGGAATAGGGTCATAATTAATGTTGTGTGTTAATTAAGGATAGTTAGCCTAATTTGGCTGAAAAACATATAGGCATAAAATGAAGCTTGAAATTGAATATCTAGCAACTTACTACTTGGCCACTCAACCAAATTTTCCTAAAAATTAAAGAAAGAAACGGGATTTGTTAGGGGGAAAATGTGGGTGCCAAGAATGGAAAGAGGAGTTAATTGGAGCAAAAGATACTTAGATACCCTAAGAATAGTTAACCATTTAAAAAAAAAAAAAAAAAAATCTGATGGGCAAAGATTCTGGGCATTTAGTCAAACCCCTTCAGCAATGATATTTAAATTTTGTTAGTTTACCAGTGCAAATATTCAATTAGTTTGTCATGTTTCACAATGGATTCTTTGATCTAATTAATATGGTGACCTTGACTTCGATCCCTTTTTCGTTTGTTCATCAGATCTCGTAATAATTCGTCTTTTATCTTTACTGCTAGAATTTTGTTTACATTGGCCTCTTATAAGTTGACACGATCCGAATTACTCATGATCAAACTAGAAAATTGCAGGTTAACGTTGGCCACAAATGAATTTAGGTTAGAAACGAGTCAAATCCAAGTGACATGTAAAAAAGGGAATGAGTTGGGTGAACCCACGATCCCTTTTTCCTTAACAAAATGATAATGAAAATTAGGGTATGTATATAAAGTTAAGCATATTTATGATGTGTATATATTTGTGATTGATTGCTTATGATTTTAAATTTTAGGCGCCAACTTTTTGTAATCCATATTTTTTTTAAATATAGCTCACTCATTTAAGTAATAAATGTGTATTTCTAAAAGATTTAAATACCCTTAATAATAATGGAAAATACATAATTAATTAATTACTTAATAATAATAATAATAATAATAATAATAATAATAATAATAATAATAATAATAATAATAATAATAATAATAATAATAATAATAATAATAATAAATTAGAAGAAGAAAAGAAAACTTCACCCTAATTTCCCTCACCTCTCACTAGTCAACATCCCGCAATAAAATAACTACTTTTAATTTTGTGGAATTCCTAAATTTAAACTTACAATTCTTGCAATTGTTGGTGCCTTCTTTCTCACCGATTGCGTCAGAGTTCCTTCATATTTTTCTTTTTACCTTTTTTCCATTGTTTTACTGAAACAGTGGCATCATTTCTAGTCAATACTCAATAGGTTGTTCAATTAACTATATGCTTCTCAAGTATAAAATATAACTTCAATGTTAGAAAAGATCTCCAGCAATCTCCATAACGTGTCACATCCCCGATGAGTAAAATACACAAAATCAAATACACATTTTGAAACAGATGATTTCATTTGCATATAAAAAATAATTAGAGAGAGGGAAAAAAGAAAATAGACTTATTGGTGAATGATCGCAATCGTATAATTAATTTTCGGATTATTTTAATATCCCATGCAAACATGACTAAGGGTTCGCTTAGTTGCAAATCATCAATGACAATGATAATGAGTATGATTGACAATGATAATGAGTATGATTGATCTCCTATGAAATTAAATAGGGGGAATTGTTAATAAAAGGGGGTAATGATTAACTTATTTATGTACTAAGCATCATAAATGAGAATGACTCCTCATTCATTCTCATTCCTTACCCCTAAATCCCCAACCAAGCGGACCCTAATTTCTAGTGAAATTTCAAAATCTATAAAGATTTGTGGAGAAGACTAAAGAGATTTGAGATACATACAAAAGTTCAATTTCGTTTGTGATCTTAGAGTCATGGATGATCATAACAGCATAGAAGGCCCCCTGCTTAGTCAAAATGCAGAAGAAGAAGGCCATTTGAAACACAGAGTTTTGGAAGAATCTAAAAGAATATGGAGAGTTGCAGCACCAAATGTTATTTCAAGAGTCAGTTCCTTTGGAACCGTAGTTGTGACTCAATCGTTTATCGGACACATAAGCTCATCGGACCTTTCTGGATACGCCCTCGTCCAGGCCTTAAGCGGCCAGTTTGTGTTCGGAATACTGGTACTAATTTATCTGTTTTATAACTTTGTCTATGTTTATTAAATATCCAAATCTAAGTGCCCTAATTCCATGATTTTTTTGCAGCTTGGAATGTCGAGTGCAACGGAGACTCTTTGTGGCCAAGCATTCGGAGCGAAACAGTATCATATGATGGGCATTTACCTGCAAAGATCGTGGCTTATTGACGTCGTCACACTAACTATATTGCTTCCTTTGTTCATCTTTGCCAAACCGATCTTTAACCTACTTGGTGAAGAAGAAGAAGTGGCGAGATCAGCTGGATACGTCTCTATGTGGTTCATTCCATATGTCTATGGCCTTATCTTTAGCTTCACGAATCTAATGTACTTACAAGCGCAGCAGAAGAACATGATCATTGCTTGGCTTTCGGCTCTACAGTTCGTGATCCATGTCTTTCTGTCATGGCTTGTTGTGATTGTTCTTGATCTCGGAACCCCTGGTGCTATGATTGTATTGTCTATATCTACTTGGTTCGTCGTGTTTGGAGAATTTGTTTACATTTTCGGAGGTTGGTGCGGCGATACATGGAAAGGATTAACTATTGCTGCGACGAAGGACTTGTTGCCGGTTGTCAAACTTTCGATCTCATCTGGTCTGATGGTTTGGTAAATCACATCTTCGCCATTTTTCAATTACATTTGTCCTAAGAATAATATTGTGACAAATTCAATCTTGCTTATAATGTAGTTTGGAAATATGGTACTACGCGCTTTTGGTGTTACTAGCTGGATACATGAAGAATGCGGAGGTTGCAATATCTGCCTTCTCGATTTGGTAAGCCCTCGCTAAAATCTTGTTCTGTTTATTCTTACAAAATGAAGATCTGTACTGATTGAATTAATTTATGTTTTCAGCTTCAACATCAGTTCTTGGATACTTATGATCATCTTCGGCCTTATGGGTGCTGCCTGGTATGAAATGCAAAAGACAAAAGTCTGGGTTTGGTTCACTTTCGTTTATTGAGAAGAAAATTGATGAATTACGATTTTATTACAAACAGCGTACGAGTAGCGAATGAGCTAGGGAGAGGAGATCCCAAGGCAATTAAGTTCTCAATCAACGTTTTACTGAGCACGTCGTCTCTTATAGGACTCTTCTTCTGGATTCTTTGTGTGATTTTCCGAAATAAAATCGGGTATCTGTTCACCAACGACGAGGAAGTAGTGCAGACCATTTCCGATCTTTCACTTTTGCTTGCATTTACAGTGTTGCTTGGGGGCATTTTCCCTGTCCTCTCAGGTTATTACTGGACTCACTCTTCGTCACATTAGCCCTTCAACATCTGTCTGATTTTTTTTTCGTGTTTATCTGCATTTTGCGCATTGCTTGTTATCAGGTGTGGCAGTTGGAGCAGGTCTGCAAACAAAGGTTGCTCTGATAAATCTAGTTTGCTTTTATATGCTTGGAGTGCCAATTGGAGCTGTGCTTGGATATGTGCTTCATCTTCAAGTAAAGGTAACAACAAAACATAATTTGCACCTCAGAATCAACATTTTTATATGAATAAAATCGAATCAACAATTCATATGCATAAGATTAATCCGCGAAAATGTGATCTGGGGTAGTTGGATTAACATAAGATTGATTCTTGACTGAAAGTGTTTGCAACTATGAGATTGATTTCGATGTCAAATAGGGTATATGGATCGGTATGACCTGTGGAGTAATGATTCAGACACTTTCAGTTATCGTCATGGTGTGGAGAACTAATTGGGATGACGAGGTAATTAACAACATGGTTGTAAGACGAGAGTCTCAACCTGTTTTTCACATATTTTATTAATTATGTGTTTTTTATAGGTATCCAAGACGTCAGCACGCCTTCAGAAATTGTACTTAAGATCCTCTGCGGATGAGACTAAGCAATTTTCTGATTCTCGTGCTTGAGCTGACAAAATGTTTAAGTAGTGATTGTTACATTTACAGTTTTTACGAAAATCCAAACTAAATGGTTTGAGGTTTTAATTGTGAAATTGTTTTGTTGATAAAAATAAATGTCATTTCTACTTTATTTTCTTATTTTAATAAGAAAGTTGGTGGAGGTAGTAATATGATTTGTTTTATCTTTTAATTGTTGAGATATATTTCATTTGTTATAGTTATATTTTTTAGAATTTTTCATTGGATTTGTTATCTTTTATGTATTTATGTAGTAATTTATTGTCATTAGTATTATATGTTTGAAGTAAATGTATAAATATGAGTCTCTTGTTTTACATAGTTGATTTGATATTTAAATAAACAAAGGGTTTTTTCCGCAATTATATTTCTTTTCAAATATTTTTTAAAATAAATAGATTTCGACCTTGCGTATATTATTCAACCATGACTGTGCCGGTGTCCACTTATATATAAGCTATATTGGTTCCTTGCATAGTTGCAGAAAGCGGAAAACGGAGGCGGGAGCGGTTTCTGGCCGCTTAGCGCCGCCTAGGAATTATTTTTTTTTCATTTTTTATTAATTATTTAGTTCGAAAATTATATATATATATATATATATATATATATATATAGAAGATAATCATGATATAATACTATAATCAATTTTTTAATATTTTAAAAAAGCTTCTAATTTTTTTGCTATGAAGAATTTGTATTAAAAAAGAAAATTCAAATACATAAATTTTATTATAAGAAGCCAACATAAAATTAAAATAAAAAGAGGTCAACATAAGTCAATTACTAAGTCCAAAACAATTAAACAAGACAATAATGTCGGCAAGACATAACAATAAGTCAATAACAAATAAACTAAATGAAAACGACGTCGTTTCGAATTTTTTTTTTTAAATTTAAAAAAAAAAAAAAAAAAAAAAAAACTCTCAGACCGTTTAGACGGTGCCCAGGCCAAAAATCACTTAGAGCAATTACTCAAACCTTAATCGGGGCGGCCCTAACGTCTAGACGCCGCTTAGATCGTTTTTTGCATTCATGGTTCCTTGTCTATGTGTATGTCCCTAAACAACGTATATAACCGTTACCTTAAACATCTATGAAAACAACAACATATTTTTGTAATCGCCAAACAAAGTACCAAAAGCCAATATATTTAAAAAAGGACAGAATTTTTATCAGAGCACACTTGTTGAAACATAGACCGTGTTTGTTTTGGAATTTGTCTATTTATTGAGGATTGAATTAATCGGGTCACATTTGGTTATAGATTGTTGGCAATATATTGCCCCCAATAAAATATCAAGCAACAATCCTATAACTAATACTTACACACATCATTAATTTAACACAATTATCAACATACTATAATCAATAATCAATCATTTCCTAACTAAATATTACACACTTCATATGACATTTTTCTACTTTTATAATACAAACAAACCCAGTCAATTATTCTCTAATTAACTTTTACACACATCACATCACATCACATCACATCACATTTTTCACCTTTTATAATATAAACAAAATCTCCAACTAAGAGCATCTCCAGCAGTTAGCGGCTGGTTCAGCCCTGAGTTTACTCTTCTCCAACGCGAAATGCAACGAGAGATCCAGCTGTCTGCGCTGTATTTTGCGCTACATGGAATATTCTTCTTTAATTATTTTTTTTGTATTATTTTTTGTGAGCAATTATAATTTGCTAATGTACTTATATAATTTTGTATTTTTCCAAGCTTTCAAGATAATAACTCTCGTAATATTATAACAAAAGCAAAAATTACGCAAAATAAATAAAATTTACACATATATTTTCGATAAATAATGTAGTACCCTTATGTATTTTTTTATTAGTAATGCTTATGTATTTGTTTATGTTGTTGCAATGTTATGAATACTTTAATATATTATTTTATAATAGTCTATTACCTCCGTCCCGGCTGATCTTGCACAGGGGAGGTTCACACAAGTATTAAGAAAAGTTATTTTTTAAGTGTTTGTTGACTTCTCAAAAGTTGATTGAGGGTAGAGATTGATGGTAGAGATTTTGAGGGTGGAGATTGTGTTATAACTTTCCTTTTTAAGAGTGTGCAAGATAAGTTGGGACGGACGAAAACGAAAAGTGTGCAAGATTAGCTGGGACGGAGGTAGTATTTCATAATTTGTTTTGGATAATCTAATCTGTTGTAGGGAATTAAGTAACTAAATTAATAGTATACAAAATTTAGCAAATATTTAATTTTTGCAAGGACAAATTTTATATTTTAATGAAACTAATTTGTTTTATCTTTATAATATAATAGGTACACATATTAACTTAACACAATAATAGATTTGAAAATACCACAATTAATATGTAAGAAAATAAATTACACAAAAGCCAAAAAAAAAAAAAAAAAGGGGTTTTGTGAACAGTTAGCACTCAAACCAGCGCCAACTGTTCACTTAGCATTGGAGCAGCGTATTGTTCAACGTAGGGATGGGGCAAATTTTTGGGAATAGTTGTATCTCCACGCCCAGAACGCTGGGTTGGAGATGCTCTAATAAAATCAAACACTAATTTATTTAACTTAATATTCGTTTTTTATTTTATTTTTTTCTAACCTACGGTGCATCAGCCATCCAACTTGCTCTTTAGATCCTGTACTCATGTTATAATTGGTTGATAGAACCATTTTGTTTAAATAATGAATCTTGATATTATAGAATATAGCAGCTCATCAGCAGCTACCTGCTCTCCTACGACCTGTGTCCCAATTATATTATAAAAGTCAAATATGGCTATTTTATACTATTTTTGTATTAGTATCGTGTATAATTGGCTCATCGTTTTAAAAATCTTTGCCAATTTCTAATTAGATTTATTTTATCTTATTGAAATTGACTATTGTCCAAGTGAAAAATAGTAGGAAGGGTGAGTAGAAAGGGTAAGTCGGGATCGATCTCACAGAAAAGGATAAGTCAGGATCGATCCCACATGAAACAGGAAAATTAACTATGTTTATGTATTTAACCTAGTTATGCAGATAATAATAAGATAATATATATATATATATATATATATATAGAGTAAAGTATGGGGGAAATTTATTAGATTTAAGTAACTAACGCAGATAACAAATAAACTAGCTAATAAACTAAAGACGAATTCAAATATGAGAAAATATTCCCGCCTTTAACCTAGTATATATCCCCTAGTCTGGATTATCCTCGTAATTAATGCAACTGTTTGACAAATTAGTCGTGAAATCCCTATCTCAAGAATTAACAAGTACGCTCTTCTAATCCTTAAGTACGCTCTTCTAATCCTTATTACCCCTTAGGTATAATTAATCAAAGGTACGCTTAGCAATTAATCCTATCCGATTAAGTGGTCCTAGGATACGATCGCTAGAACACCATTAATCAAACGCATAGAGTTCTAGGGCAACAGAATATGTACGGTGTTGTACTCGCAAGCTCGGTACAAGTGACTGCGATCCATGTTATCCTGGCGAATAAATCACTACTTGCTACTCATAGACATAATTTCATAACAATTACGGATTATGATTTATGGCCTAGCAACAATTATATGATTACTATCCGGGTAATCAATCCAAATAACCACTACAAGGAAATAGGTCTTTTGAGATCACAAAAAATTTTTGTGGTCTCAAATAATGAGTATTTGTCACAACTTTATTGTTGTCTCAATAACTCGGTCGCAAATAATATTTTTGTGACCATAAAAGTGGTCTCAAATGCGTCTCAAATATTTTTTGCAACAACTAGTTGTCACGAAAATAGTCTTAGTTGTATCAAATAATTTGTAGAGAGATTTGTGACAACAAGTGGTTACAAATAACTTATTATTAGTGCCCACAATTGTGGTGTCAAAAAGTCTTATACGAAAGACATCTTTTGTGTAGTGAATAAAGCATATAAAAGATATAAATAAACCGAATAACATAAATAATCTTAGAACATAATTCAATCAAACAGTTACTGTAAGAACTACGAAAATATCATCCTAGGGTTCAGCATCAATCAAAGACGGAAATAAAGAACTTAGCCAATCATAGCGATGGCTAAGAACAAACTAATAATAAGACATAAAACTAGAAAACCTGAGATACCGAATCTTGATTCTTCGTGTTCTTCCGAATACCAAGTCCGTGCTCCAAAAATAAATGTGTAAGTTGTATTTTCGAACTTGGGGTCTGTTTTTTATAGGTGGGGATGGATTAGACCTAATTTGGGCACGAAAAAGGCAATTTTTAAGCAAATCCTGTTTTGACTAGATTGGTGTCTCGGCCGAGAATGATGTCTCGGCTGAGAGCCATGTATAGAATTCTCGGCCGAGCTAGTTCTCCAGCTGAAAATATAGTTTTCCCTTGTTCTTTTGTCTCGGCCGAGCTCAACTTCCTTAGGCTTGACTCGATTTTACTTCGTTTTTGGACTTGCGAGACTTGTTTCTTCGTCCATCTTCAGTCCAAATCAACTTTCGGTTTAGATTTACCCAAATAACTTCAAAACAAGTCAAACAATGTCAAATTGCCCAATAATACAAATATGAACAATATACGGTCAATTATGCATACAAATGTCACTAAATAAACACTTAACTCGACCTACTATGCATAAACATGTGTACCACAATCCTAAAATAGTTACCGTTTAGAAAACTCCACACAAGTTAAGAAACCTCATAGAATGACTTACACTACAACAAAAGTGATCTTTTGCATAAGACCTTTTGACACCACAATTGTGGTTACTAATAATAAGTTATTTGTGACCGCTTGTTGTCACAAATCTTTGTACAAATTATTTGAGACAACTTTAAGACTATATTTAGAGATAACTAGTTGTTGCAAAAAATATTTGAGACGCATTTGAGACCACTTTTGTGGTCACAAACAGTGGCGGAGCTACAGCCGGTCAACGCCGGGCTCCAGCCCAGTGCAAAATTTATAGAATTTTATTTTTAGTAGTATAATTTTTATTATTTTAATTATTATTTAGTGTAAATTTTATCTAAGTCCCCCCCTCCCATTTCACTTTGTTGTGCACATTCTAGTCTCTGATGCCTATATAAATAAATGATTCATACTCAAAATCTTGTCCAACTATTTCGTTTCAATTTTTTTTTTTAATTGTTTTAGTAAATTTTCTTCAAAGATAAAAGAAAGAAAACTACTGCGTAGACTCTATTATTAATGAATGTTTTTTAAAGTCTATAGTAGGCCACAATTTTATTGAACTTTAGAAACTTTTTAAGGCATGTGATTTTTTGCGTTTCAGTCCACCCCATTAGTAAATCCTGGATCCGCCCCTGGTCACAAATATATTATTTGCGACCGAGTTATTGAGACCACAATAAAGTTGTGACAAATACTCATAAGTTGTGACAAATACTCATTATTTGAGACCACTTCTCATAAGTTGTGGCAAATACTCATTATTTGACACCACTTTTTGTGGTCTCAAAAGATCATTTTTGTTGTAGTGTTATATGTCCTTAAAAATTTGACTTTTTGTCTTTCTAACAACTTTTTTTTGTTAAGAACCTTCTAGCTTAAAGACATCGTTCTCAGCTAAATCAGAATGTCTCCGAAGTCTAGATAGAATCACCTCCCCTTAAATTTCTTATTTACTAAAAGAAAAACAATTTCCAAGGCATTTATAATATGGGCAATGATGAAAAATTACTAGAAATTATGTGTATTTATAAACCAACAATTACTTTAGAATAATTTTGTTTGCTATGACGATTATGAGAATATTTTTAACATATCGAATCTGGTAGGTATATTTGAAATGAAATAAATGAAAACTATCCATTTGACAATTAAGTATAATGTGTTGCAATACGATGTTTGGACTGGTTTGCATCCAGATGGTAGGATGTGGAGTTAGCTCATCCATTTAAAATGCTGCGGAATGGGCTCATCTAATTAATCATTATTTTACATCTTAACTTTTATTATTAATTTACCATTCCCAATATTCATTCTGCGTTATTCATTCTGCGCTATTCTATTTTTAAAACGAATATAACTATTTACTATTAAAATGATCGTACACGTTAAACTATAATCGAACCCAAATATTCCGGAACAACGGATAAACTCACCTACTTAAGACATGTAGTATCTTTAAGCATAAATGATAATATCCAATCCGAATTGATGTACATAAGACTTTGCCTAGTATCAATCAGTTAAAAATAAATCATTTTAGACTTTTACGAAAAAATTAAAAACTTACAGAATGAAGAAATATCCTAGACAATCTATCTTTATTATGTTGAATTTCAATTCTTTTCTCTAAAAAATATTTCATTACCAAAAAGTTGGTCCATCTTTCCTCCATGGAGTGAACAAATAATTTAGGTAATTATATTATTATGAGACTTTTGGGAGATTCGTGTGGTATTATTTAAGAGCAATATTAAAACAAATGTGAATATTTTGCTAGTTGACTTATTTTGGGTTAAAATTTGATTTCTCTAAAATGACTGCTTTTTTAAAGTTGAAGGAGTATCATTTTTTATGAATTTTGCACAAATTAAAAACCTCATAAAATGATTGGTATGCCCTTATTCAAATTAAGTAATTACATTATCTTTTAAAAAGTTGTTCTCTTATCTGACTTACTAACAACATTTTTTGTTAAAAATATTGTATTTTGATGGCATCACTTTAACTTAAAATCAATAAATCTCAGATTCTAGATCCAACTTCAACCCTAAATTCATTGTGTAGTGAACAAAAAAAAAAAAAAAAAAAAAAAAAAATTATTTATAATACCTACTACCTTCGTTTTTTTTTTTAATTGTCATTTTAACTTATTTATTTTATTTGTAAATAGTTGTCATTCAAACTTTTTTACCACTTTTTTTACAATATTAACCCTATAGTTATGAAAAATGTTAGTAATATATAAAAATGATTAAAAATATCAAGGAATTTAAGGAAAATAGTTAAGGACTGATTTGTCAACTCTTTATATCCCTTAATGTTCAAATGAAAAGTTAGAATGACAATTAAAAAAACGAAAATAGTATAATATATTAGTGAAATTTCTTGGTTTCTGAAACATAATTATTTTGAGATAATTAATAGTATTGTTTCTTGAGAAGGGACCAATGAGATGACATGAACGAAGACTATACATGGGAGGTCGCAGTCCCTCATTTAAATGGAATCGAGTTGTTGGATTTTGATGGGCCAAATGCACGTGCATGATTCCTTATATTTATGGAGACATGGTTCTCGCATACATGCTACAAAAAAATCCCCAAAACATTTACTCCATAAATAAGTATCATTCTAAAAAAAAAAAAAAAATCACGGGAGAAGGTTATTCTAACAATTTTTCTCTGTTAATTTCAACATTGTCCTTAATTTTCTAAGAAAATCTACATACAAATCTTATAATATTATTATTACCTAAATTATTTAATCTCTCAATTGGTAAATTAATCATCTTTCCTCTCTTATTTCTCCTATCAAATGGTAATAAAAAAAATTAATGGAGAAAAAAATGGAAGTTAAAATTATAGGCATAGATTTTTTGAGGGAATTGTTATCCATTTCATAATCTCTTAAATTTTACATAAAAATTTAAAATGACATTTATTTATGCACGTTGGGAGTATTTATTCAGCTTTTATTTCCTTAGTTCAGCTTAAGAAAAAAAAGATAAAAAGTACGCAATATAGCTAAATCAATGAGTCTAACCTATTTTCTTCTCTCCCTTTAAATTAGGATTGTACATGGGACGGTGCGATTTGGGGATTTAAAAAATTCAATATCATTTCAAAGTTCGGTTCTTCTAAACTCTAAGGATCGGAACAGAGTTTTAATTTATAAAAATCCACTGAACCGAACCAAAATTGGGACAATTTAAGTATAATATTTCGGATCTAGTGAGACGCCTTGATTAAGCACGACATACTCAATCATCTAGAGATTTTTCAAGATTTTTAATATCAAAGTTAAAGCTGGAAGCAAAATTCAAGATCCTCACATCAGAGTTGCAATTAATATTAAAATTTATGTTGGCATAAACATCAAGTCATAAGTAAATTTTTACGTAAGGTCGTTCAAAAGTAGTAATGTATGAAAATTATGCACAAAACTTGTAAACTACTTTATGTCTGAAATTATTCATATATTTATATATTATTGTAACCTCGGTATTTGGTACGGGACGAATCATGTCAATTCGGTATAGTTTGGTACGGTTCTCGGTACGGATATTACTGAATATTCAAAATCTAGTCTAATTATTTTAGGTACAGTTCGATTCGGAGAAAGTAAAAGATCAACGATTCTTTGATTTTCAATTCTTTGTATTTAAAAATTCACTCAAATTCATTTCAAATCTCTTATTTGAAAGTTTAAACTATTCAAATGAGTGGATTTAAATCGTTTAAATTTTTTCCTTTTTTAGTTCTTTCTTAACATTTTTTAAATGATGATGATAATGAAAGTGTATGTAGTATGTGTGAAGTGTGTGTAGTATATGTGTAGTGTGTGTAGTATGTGCATGTGGTATGCGTGTGTAGTATGTGAAGTGTGTGTGAAGTATGTGTGAAGTGTGTATGTGTGTGCGTGTAGTAGTGTCGTGTATATGTATGAAGTGTGTGTAGTGTGTGAAATGCATGTGAAGTGTGTGTGTGAGGTATGTGTAATCTGTTGTGTGTGTAGTGATAGGGATGACCCGGTTACCTCGGGCCGGGTTACCTCGGGTCGGACCTCGGGCCGGGTTAATAGCATGCCAGCAACCGCGAAGGCCCAGGCCCAACAGGCCCAGCAACATGCATTCGGCCCAGCGAATGCGAATCTGTCGCGTAAATCCCAACTGCCATGATCTTTTCCCAACGGCCATGCAGATTTGGGAGGCAAGATTATAGGGATTTAGTTAGGGCTTGGGTTTAGTAGTATAAATAGAGGAAAAGAACTCTGAATTAGGGTTCGGACTTTGAATTCTGCAATACTCCTTGTAAACTCAACGTTCTAGTAAAGGAAACACCTCGGCGATTGCCGTTTTCTGCCCGTGGACGTAGATCTCCGGATCGAACCACGTAATTCTTGTGTGTTCTTACATTCTTTTCGCATTAATTACTGTTCGATTGGGTGTTTTCCGGATTGCGCATTAACAAATTGGCGCCGTCTGTGGGAACGACAAGATCGCATTCAGTAATACCATTGCCTTCTGAAATCATGGTGACAACCCGTCAGAACCAATCCCGTCGCGGAGATCAATCTAACCAGGATCCACCCGTGGACCAAGTGGCGCCTCCGAGACAATCGCCGGCAAGAAGCGCTTCCGCTCATCAGGGTAATCAAAACCCTCCACCCCCACAGGATCAGCAGAACCCTAATATTGCTGCCGCTCAACCACCGGTAAACGTCCAAATTACCCCCGAATTGCTCCAGGCTTTCCTAGAAGAACATGCACATGTTCTCCAAGATTGGGCAGCCAACCGCCTACATCCATCGGAGCCTGCCGCAGAGCCCGCCAATCACAATGACGATTCTGGTGTGCCTCTACCCCGTCCCCGTGGCCAGCGGAACCCTGGATGCCGGGGACGTCAGGATCGACGAAGGGAACGACCCGGTTCTTCCGAGGACCTTGGGAGTTCAAATAGATCACGACCTCACAACGAGGAACACACCGATGTGGATCGCCGCCGTCCACTCAATGCGGCTAAAAAAGTTCGCTATGCAAATGCTCATACTCTGGACCTTCAAGAGTACGAGCGAGTTCAACGCAATGTTGAACTGGATAGGATCCTGGGCATGGATGCCAACGGAGAGATCATCACACCGTTCTCCCAGGCAATCATGGACACTTCCCTTCCCGAAGGGTTTAAACGGCCAGCCATACCTCCTTACAATGGCACTGGAGATCCGGCCAATTTTCTGGGTGCTTTTAGGCACAGCATGCTTAGTCATGACAACATCACATCTCTGCAGTACTGCAGGATTTTCCCGGAGTATTTGCAGGATGAAGCTCGGGTATGGTTTGATTCTCTCCCTCGAAACAGCATATCCTCGTTCAGAGAACTTGCCGAGCACTTTTGGGCAAGATTTGAAGCCCGGGTGAAGCCCGCGGCCACCATGGCCGACGTCATGACTATGGAACAACGGGACGGTGAATCTGTTACCCAATTTCTGGACCGTTTCACAACGGTAAGTCTCAAGGTGGGAGACTGCCCCGACAATGTGGCCATCGGCGCCTTCATGAATGGACTCCGTCCCGGAGCGTTGCACACCGAGTTAGCTCGGAACACACCGGTCACTACTCGAGCACTGTTCCAAACAGTGTGTAAATTTGCGAAGGCTGAGGAGCAGACTCGTCAGAAGCGTGAAAAGCACGCGGCCAAGAGGCAGGCCGACAAAGCCCAAACTGGGCCTAGCACCCGAGCTAGTGCATTTTCCCGTCTGGCAACGGGGCGACCAGAATCCCGGAGTGAAATTCCGCAATTGACTCCGCTGACGAAGTCACGAGCTGAAATTTTTTCACTCCACAAAAACGACTTCCGACCTTGTCCACGGATGACTGCGCCTCCGGAAAAGAGAAATCGTGGCAAATGGTGTGAGTACCACCGAGATCATGGACACGCAACGGATGAGTGTCGGGAACTCGGTAAGGAGATTGAGGAATGTCTCAAAAAAGGATTCTTGCGGCAATACGTCGCACGAACTGGCGACCAACCTCGGGCAAACCATAATGGAGGCCCGTTTCATACCCGAGGAGATTACCATGACCGAGATACTCAACAAAATCGGCCGCATTGGCAGAATAATCGGCAGGGGCCCAATAATCGTGCACGACAAGATTCTGGCAATCGCCAGCCGCCACATCTCCAACTTCTACCTCCTCCTCCTCCGGGAGGACCCCGGGACGACGCACCCCCTCACGTGATAAACGTGATATACGGAGCCCTACCCACCGGGGCTTCGCGGCATGCTTTGAAAGCAGAAGCTCGACGTCCTCCACCCGAGGAGCCACGTCACAAACGTCTCCATCAGTCCGAGACTGTCAGCTTCACGGATAGGGATCCGGTCCCCGAGATAACACCCCACACTGACGCTATTGTCATCGACATGGCTGTAGCTAACATAACAGTACGGCGAGTCTTCGTAGACAATGGGGCCGCAGTGAGCATCATATTTGCGGACTGTTTCGAGAGGATGGGGATTTCCCGAGATCAACTCAAACCGGCCCCCGGGCCACTACAGACTTTCACCCAGGGTGAAGTTCGGCCAGAAGGAATCATCGCCCTTCCAGCGTCGTTGGGAACTTATCCAAAGGTGAAAACAATCTTCGTGGATTTCTATGTGGTGAATTCCCCATCACCATATAATATGATATTAGGCCGGGACTGGCTCACCCCGGCAAAAGCCATATGCTCCACGTATCACCTCGCACTGAAGTTCCCCACCTCGCATGGTGAAGAAACCGTCCGCGGGAGCCAACGGATTTCAAAAGAGTGCATGTACGTGGCACTCAGAAAGGCTGCAAAGGTTCCGCCCAAACAGCAACTTCAGGTAACATCACAGGTCCTGGAACCCCGGGACTGTACCCCACTGGGAGATGCCACTGTCCAAATCCCGCTAGATCCGTCTAAGCCGGAGCAGACAGTAACAGTAGGAGCCGTGGATGTGCCATGGCTACATCAGGCCATTATTCAGATCCTGCGAGAATATTCCGATGTTTTCGCATGGTCTCCTTTGGATATGCCCGGAGTCTCTCCCGAGGTGATTACCCACAAGCTAAATATCGATCCTAGTGTCAAGCCCATCCAGCAGAAACAGAGAAAATTTGCCCCGGAGCGAAATGAGGCCATTCGAGTTGAGGTAAAACAACTCCTGGACGCGGACATTTTATTCGAGGTATTCTACCCCTCTTGGTTATCCAATCCGGTAATGGTTACAAAAACCAGTGGGGCCTGGCGGATGTGTGTCGATTTCTCCGATCTCAACAGGCACTGTCCGAAGGACTGCTATCCTCTACCTTCTATCGACCAAAAGGCCGAGGCCATTACGGGGTACGTGGCACTTTGTTTCTTGGATCTATATAAAGGCTATCATCAGATCTTTATGGATCCACAGGATGCCATCAAAACGGCGTTTATCACTGCCTTCGGGTGCTACGCTTTCAAGAAACTGCCCTTCGGGCTCAAGAATGCCGGGGCCACCTACCAGCGTCTAATGGACTCCGTCTTCCATGACCAGATAGGTCGCAATGTTGAGGTTTACGTCGATGACTTGGTCATCAAGAGCTCCTCTCATCCTTCATGCGTGCAGGACATCGCCGAAACCCTGCGCACTCTGCGGCGCTATAATTTGCGTCTCAACCCTACAAAATGCACTTTCGGTGTTGGCTCCGGGAAGTTTCTCGGATACATGGTATCACAAAGCGGCCTACAAGCCAACCCGGCTAAGCTTCGCGATGTGTTAGACCTACAGCCACCAAAGACATTCAGGGATGTTCAACGCCTTACAGGTGGCCTAGCAGCTTTAAACAGATTCTTATCAAAAGCAGCGGAGCGCCAGCTACCATTTTTTAAGATCCTCAGACAAGCGAAGTCCTTTGAGTGGACTCCAGAATGTACTAAGGCCTTCGAGGCCTTGAAACGACATATACAGCAGCTGCCCACCTTGTCAGTTCCTCTCCCCGGAGAGCCGTTGTACGTATATCTGGCTTCCGCCGAGGAGGCTGTTAGCGCCGCTCTTGTGCGAGAAGTGGACGGGGTTCAGCACCCCGTATATTTTGCCAGCCGGGTACTTCATGGAGCAGAGACGCGATACTCCGAGCTTGAAAAAACCGCCTTGGCCCTCGTTATGGCAGCTCGACGCCTCCGACCATACTTCCAGGGACGCGAAATACGAGTCTTGACAAATCATCCTGTGCGCCAGATCCTTGTAAAACCCGAGGTGTCTGGGCGCCTCGCCAAATGGGCCATCGAGTTGGGAGAATATGACATCCAGTTCCTTCCCCGCCGAGCCGTCAAGGGTCAAGCCCTCGCTGATTTCTTGGCCGAAGCTCCGGTGGACAGTCATGAGACACCCGCAGACAACGGTACACAGCACCGCGACACACTCGCTCCTTCACCTCGGAAGTGGCAGCTATTTGTGGACGGCGCATCCACGGTCCGAGGAAGTGGCGCCGGACTACTCCTCATCGACCCCGAGGAGGCTGAGTTTAAATATGTCATAAGGTACAAGTTTAAGGTAACCAACAATGTAGCGGAGTACGAGGCAGTCCTCGCCGGACTCCGGCTCGCTCAATCTCTAGGTGTTCGTCACCTAGAGCTCCTCACGGACTCCGAGATCGTGTCTAAGCAAATTCAGGGGATTTATGTCGCCAGGGAAGAAACCATGGTCAGGTACCACACTCTAGCGCTTAAGCTCATCTCAACTTTTGATACAGTTGCTATACAGAAAATCCCGCGGACCCAGAACTCCAGGGCAGACGCACTCAGCAAGCTGGCCTCCGCGGTCCAAACAAATATATCCCCGGATATCATGGTCGAAGACCTCTTCCATCCGTCAATTCATAAGGCTACAGTTTCTGTATTGACCGATAGCGATCCGAACTGGATGACTCCGATCATTCAGTACCTTCGAGATGGGACTCTGCCCACTGACAAGCTACGAGCTCGGCAAGTTGTGCTCAAAGCCCCCAGATACTCCCTTCATAATGGAGTTCTATATCGACAATCGTACCTACAACCGAGCCTCCGGTGCCTCGCCCCTGCCGAGGCCATACAAGTTCTCCGAGAGGTTCATGAAGGGGCCTGTGCAAGCCATATCGGTTCCCGAACTCTAGCCAAGAAAGTTCTCCGCTGGGGTTACTATTGGCCAACCCTATTTAACGATGCTCACGACCTAGTGACTAAATGCAGCAAGTGTCAACTACATTCCCGGGTAAAGCATTTGCCGCAGACCGAACTCTCCGGAATCCAAGGTGCATGGCCTTTCATTCAGTGGGGTATCGATATTGTAGGACCATTCCCTGTTGCTCCGGGAGGACTGAAATTCCTTGTCGTCGCCGTGGATTACTTCACTAAGTGGGTCGAAGCCGAACCACTTACGGCTATCACCGGACAGAATATTTTGAAATTTGTCTGGCGCAATATAGTTTGCCGCTTCGGCATCCCGAGCACTATTATCTCGGACAACGGTAAGCAGTTTGCCAATGATCCATTCCGCTCATGGTGTAAAGAACTCCACATCAAACAGATTTTCACTTCGGTTGCCCACCCTCAAGCGAACGGGCAGGTTGAGGTCACCAACCGGACCCTTCTTACGGGAATAAAGAAACGACTGGATAGTGCCAAAGGCCTTTGGGCTGAAAACCTTCCACAAGTCTTATGGGCCATCCGCACAACGCCACACACTTCCACCGGGGAAACTCCTTACAGCCTTACCTACGGCTCCGAAGCCGTCATTCCAGCCGAAATCAGTGTGCCGAGTCCTCGCCTACTTACCTTAGTCCCGGACGATAACGACGAGGCACTTCGCGCGAATTTGGATGAGCTTGAGAATCGCAGGGAACAAGCGTTCGTCCAGCAGGCTAAGTGCAAACAGCGAGCTGCACAGTACTATAACCTCCGGGTCCGAGGTACTCAGTTCAATGTCGGGGACTTGGTTCTTCGACTCAACTCGGCCAGCAAGGCTGCCCCCGAGGGCAAACTACATGCTTCTTGGGAAGGTCCATACCGAGTCGTTGCCACGCATGACTCCGGCTCTTATCAGCTCGAACATCTCGACGGGGCCCCGATCCCCCGAAGTTGGCACGTCACAAACCTGAGACGGTTCTATCTATAAAAGCTAAATCACAAGTACTTTCTCTCCTTTTAATTTCCGTAATAGTTGTTGTTCTTTTTTGTACTCTTCAATTAGCTCCGGCATTAATCATTGAATAAAATTTTTCTGTTCATACACCTCGCTGTGTTTTTCTTTACGTTACGGGGACGCCCTAACACATATATACTATCATTACTAGTCTCCGGACAATTAAACCTTACTCTCGGTCCGCCCGAGGAGGTTCGCATACTAGTCCCCGGACTCACACTACTTTCTCGACTGTTTAACCGGAGAAATGCTAACTCCCGCCCGATCCGTCCGGGGAGGAAATTTGCTCCCGCCCGATTCGTCCGGGGAGTTTTTACTCCCGCCTGATCCGTCAGGGGGGATTGGCTTAGCCCATACCGTGTTCCCGAACACTTACTTAAAACAATTAACAGGTTTTATATCATGTTCCCGAACACCCAATCAAAATGATTTGTAACAACTTATTTTCACCACAAACTATTCAAATCACATGGTTTTTTACATAACACAAAAAAAAAAAAAAAAAAAAAAAAAAAAACAAACAAAAGTACTAAGACTAACGTCTATGGCCCCCGAGCCAATACTGCGCACTCCGGTGCTGGGACCCACCCCTCGGTCTGCGCTGGGTCCTTCGGGATCTTGAAGACCCTTGACCTCGGGCTCCGGCCCTGTTACCCTCTCGGAACCTGGTTCGGTCACCTCTCCTAGGCTCTCTTCGACGAGGACTTTCCCTAGGCGTTGGCCTCGGGGTTTCAACTCGGGTCCGTGCCCGGTTGCCGGGATGTGGTGCTGACCTCGGTGTGTCAGCCCACTGCTCAGGGTCCCACTCCTCCGGGACCATAACTTCGATTTCCTGGGCCAGCTCCTCGACTATCTCCTCGGCAACTGCTGGAGGTTCTTCAGTTGTGGCCATCGAAGCTGGCTCCCTAATGACTATGCCTTTGCTCTGCACGGAGGGTTTTTTCTGGCCTGTAGACTTCTTATCCTTTCGAGGAGCTCTCTGAGTACTTCGGTCCTGACTAGTGCTCGCAATAAACTCCTCAGCAGTAGGCCTTCGCCTGATTCGGCCCTTTAGCCCTTCATACATGCTGAGCAATAGTTCGAGGACCTCTCTTTTCCTCAACAACTCCGCAGGCTCTACTGAGCTCCTCGACATCAGCGCCGCGATGTCACTCTGGATTTCGACGGTCCGCTCTTCTACTTCCTCAAAGGTTAGCAGACCAAACTCGGACAGGATTCGTTCATATTCCTTATGGTGAACGCGGACGCGGCTCATCTCGGCAGCAGTGGTTCGGTACTGCATCTCGAAGTCTTTGGCCCTTTCATTGGCCTCAACCACCTTCCTCTCCGCCGAGGCTATCTGCTTTTGCAACTTGGGCACTACGTGCAGCTCCAGGCGGTTCTTCTCTCCGCGGAACCACTCAAGTGATGTCATTAATTTCTTTATTGTATCGTGCAGCTCCGCGGTGTTCTAGACAGTTGGTAAAAGTCAAACAGAATTACTCTCAAACATAGAAGAGTTGATACAGCTCGGCAACACGCAATGGATTATGAAAATGAAACGATTGCAAGGGTCTGAAAAGAGAAATTGTATTTCACATTGACAGAATACAACGGTTCAGTTACATCATTCCTATCAATTTTACAGATTTACAAATTTAAATTTGCGGGGATCTACTGACCTCCCGCTCAAGTGCCTCTGTTTCTTCGGGCAGCTCTTCTTGCTGGCCCTCAGGCACTTCGGTATTTCCCCCCTCGGCAGCAACGACAGCTTCGGTTTCAGCGGGGACTTCGGATTCTACCGAGGGAAGGGGCTCGGTGTTTTGAGGCGCCGGGGCCAGTTCACCGCGGCAGAAGGCCAAGAATTCTTCATCTTGGTCCACTATGCAGTTGGCCACTTCTGCGGCAGTCAGAAGCTGCCTCTTCCCCCCGAGCGCGTTCACCAGGGGCCATTCCGGCAGCTCCGTCAGCGCGGCGTAATACGCCTTCTCCACCTCGGCCGCCGCCTCGGGATCATACCCGAACTCTGGACGATTGATGTCCACATCCGGGTATACCTCCTTCACCTCCTCCAGCACCATGGCCCGTGTGGCTTTGTCCCCTATCGCCACAAACTTTGTCTGGAAGTCCAAAAAAGTGCTGGAGTGCAGCAATTTCTCAGCAAACGCCCTCAGTAGAGCTCCCTGACCTATAACCACGGCGGCTTCCCTTGCCTCCATTTCGGCCCGCAGTTGCATCAGTTCACCTCGGAGGCTGTGGTTTTCCATCTCTATACTGCGCAGACGCGCAACCTCGGACTCGACCACGGCAGCCCTCTTGCGTGCCTGGGTCAAGTCGTATGAGAGTTTGTCATTCTTGGCGCGAAGCTCTCGCGCTGTCACAGCTAGCTCCTCCCTGGCCTCTATTTCATTCTTCAGGCCGACCTCGATTATACCCTTGGCCAGCCGAAGAATCTTCTCGGCGTCCGCGCTATCGAACCCCAGCGTACTGGGAATCACCTGCTCCCCCTGAAATAGTTAATACACACCGAGGCGCACGGGTTAAACCTCTGATACACACCTCGTGTAAGATAAACTACTGATCAGCATTCCTAATATTACCTCGGTACTTGCCCCAACCCGGGGTCTTTTGGCTGGTGCTTGCGGAGCCCCAGTAGGCTCCGGCCTCTTCTTCGATGACACCGGAGACCCCGCCGGCATCGACCTCTCCTCCGACCCCGATGACGGTCGGACACTCTGAGACGTCTTCTCACGGGGAGTCACCTCGGTGCCTTTCCCCTTCTTCTTTGCCGCTGCCGATGCTGCAGGGCTTCCCGATGCCGGCTGCTTTCCGAAGCGTCCCACTGCAAATATATATATATCAAAGGTCACTTTGCGCACAACGGCAAAATTGAATAACAGGACAAAAAACTCCTACCCTCTTCGGCATTTCCATTCCCTGAATAATATGGGCTAAGCCCAGCCTTCTCCAGTTCCTCCTCGGAACAGAGGGTTTGGAAAGTCCCCACCTGCAGGAATATGTGCCTCATCTCGGCCCCTGGATTCTCCACAGGAGCGGAATCCTGCACCTCGTCACTCCTCCACTTCGGGAGGGCTATTTTATTCCTAACAAATATGAATCTCTCCTTCCACCCCTCTACTTTGCTCGGGTTTTGAACCTTGAACCCTCCGCGGGTTCGAGGACTAAAGGAGTACCATCCCTTGGACTTCCCGAAGTTCTTAAGCTGGTAGAAAAACCTAAAAAGTTCTACCGTTGGTTCTACCCCGGCCATTTTACTTACAACAGTAAAACCTACCAATTGCCTCACCGCGTTCGGTGCTAACTGGCAGAGGGCAATGCCGTAGTATCTTAACAGCTCTACGACTATGCTCCACAACGGCAACCTCAATCCTACTCTAAGGGGGTCAATGTACACGGTCATAAACCCCTGCGGTGGACAACAGGCCCTATCCTCGGGGGTCGGAATTATGTACTCAAGGTCGAACGGAAGATAAAAGGATGGGAGTTCCCTCTCCAGCTGCCCCCGCGACATCCGTAAACCTATGGAGGACACCTCAAGATCAACCGCCGGACATTCGTAAAACGATATCGTCCGGGTATTACACTCTACACCGTCGACTCTCTCTATGGTTCTTATGGAATCCTTCTCCGGAAAAATATACGATATGGGGGGGATATCTAACGGAGTGTCCGCATCTCCAACTACTCTGACCGAGGCCGAAGAAGGGGCAGAAGATGAAGCAGATGAAGAGGATGACATACTTACTTGATTTGAATTCGAAAGGATGGAATTGAGAAATTTTTGATCTCTGATGAATCACAAACGCAAGGTTCCTCTTTTTCCCGCTTTCTATAACAGATGAGTCGCAATAGAGAAGATGAAAAGTTACTGTGCAGTTATTCCTTATATAAATGCAAAACACCGACGGCTCTGATGCAGCCTATTCAAATTCAGTGATGAGGAGTCATGCGTGCTTCTCACGCGCTTTACAGTTACCGAGGCGCGTGGGGAACAGCTGTCTTGGAACTCGCGGAGCGTGTCACTTCACGTTCCTCTCTCTCATTATGACGCCGCCAGTCACACCAGCCTCACCCTTCTTCAGGAAGATTCAAAATACACTCCGGTGTACTTTTCGCCTCGGCCATACCACTACACTCCGGTATTCCAACCACTTCGGCCCACTATCTCACTCCGGTGTACCCTACACCTCGGTCAGACTGTCATGTACTTCAGACGTGTTTTACGCCTCGAGCAAGTTCGGTAACTCATTACAAGAACCAAGCACTTCGGCCTACCAGGGACCCCGGTTCTCTTTGCTTAAGGTTCCACCCCGGTGACAACCGAAGCTCCTACCTTGCTTCGGCTGGGGGGGGGGCATCTGATAGGGATGACCCGGTTACCTCGGGCCGGGTTACCTCGGGTCGGACCTCGGGCCGGGTTAATAGCATGCCAGCAACCGCGAAGGCCCAGGCCCAACAGGCCCAGCAACATGCATTCGGCCCAGCGAATGCGAATCTGTCGCGTAAATCCCAACTGCCATGATCTTTTCCCAACGGCCATGCAGATTTGGGAGGCAAGATTATAGGGATTTAGTTAGGGCTTGGGTTTAGTAGTATAAATAGAGGAAAAGAACTCTGAATTAGGGTTCGGACTTTGAATTCTGCAATACTCCTTGTAAACTCAACGTTCTAGTAAAGGAAACACCTCGGCGATTGCCGTTTTCTGCCCGTGGACGTAGATCTCCGGATCGAACCACGTAATTCTTGTGTGTTCTTACATTCTTTTCGCATTAATTACTGTTCGATTGGGTGTTTTCCGGATTGCGCATTAACATGTAGTATGTGAAATATGTGTGATAATGTGACTATACATATATGAGAGGTAGGATGGACTTATAAATGACTAGGTTGTTGGATTTAAAATTCATCCAAGATCAACTATAAATTTATGAAAAATTTAAAATTCGTTGATTTAATATAATTTTTTATCAAATAAACTGAATGAATTTAATGATGAATTTTCAAATCCATCACTCAAATTTCTCGTTCAAAATCGAAAAAGACCTTTTAGTGATATTCAAAATCGAAAAAGACCTTTTAGTGATATTCAAAACCGAAAGAGACCTTTTAGTGAATGATACATGTTGCACGCGCAAGGACTGAAAAATCTAGAAACCTGCTAGCTTTTTTCTTTATTTATTTCTTTTTTATGTTATAAACACTAGTTTTTCAATATCATAAATGCTCAAATAACATTTTTTATTGTTAATTCTTGTTTTACTTACAATAGATCAGGACAATCATATTTGCTCAATTTTAATCTGATGTCCATATTGAATACATATTAAAATATAATATTAATTTTGAATTAAGCAATTACTTGTTGGCTATTATTGGGCTTATAGTTAAGTGTTTATTTTGTATCGAACGATTTATATTGGAGTGCTCTTGCTCTACATAGAAACATAATTCAAAATATTGGTAAACGTTTTAAATTGAACTATTAATTTTCTTTCATTCCATTATATTTGATTTTATTCTTTTATTAATTAGAGATATTTTAATATTGTGGATTCACACAATGGGAAATTTTAGTTTTTGCAAATCATGTATATATAGGGACTTTAATATATCATTTTTTATTATTTTTATAATAACTTAAGAAATAGAAATATTATTGTATATTGTGATATGTAGAACATCTTAACCGTCCAGAATTAAACATATGCATCAACCAATGACTAAAGAAAACCTAATCAAGGGGAGATTAAAGTTTGGTGAATTATTATGTTTTCATCATAAAATTAATAAAGCTATGAATTCAAGATGAAACACGTTATCGAAATAAATTTAACTTTATTAAAAAAACAAAAGAACCTTCAGGAAAAATGCTGAGCTATGAGTTGGTGTTGCAGATGCATCTTGGGACCAATCAAATTTATGGTGGCCGATATCATCTCATCATGTCATTAATCAGGAATATACATTCGATATTATTACTGGGTCGCTGGGGGTTGGCTAATTATGGTGTTATATACTACTATATTTATATGCGCATGACATAAAAGTTTGTGTGAGATCGTCACATCGCGTGACGAAAAAAATATATTATTTTTTATAATAAAAATATTATTTTTAGCAGTAAAAGTATAATTATTATTTTTATCTGTAAAAATGTAATAGCAAAATGTAGAAGCTAAGGGAAGTAGCCAGGGATATTCGAAGAAGGAGATGGAGAAAACAGTTATTAACTTTTGTGTATTGAAGAATATGTTTTTCTCAAACAGTAAATCACATGCATCACCTATTTTATACTAGTCAACCTAAGCTACAGTTGTAGCAATCTATTGCTGAATTGTTAAGCTATTAGCTAGCTCACCACGTGAGCATACACATGCAAATTTTGAATTACAATTTCATGCAATATTCTACATAAAAGTATGGCCCCGTTTGCTTAAGGCTGGAGGAGGCTGGAGTACTGTAAACTGGGGTAAATAAAGGTATGATGAATCCTATACTTCTGATATAGGGAGCAGAGAATGTGTTCTTCTTTTATTTCACCATCAAAAATCTGTTTACAAAATGATATGTGAACTCCTTTTATAGGAGTGAATACACGTAGCAAAAGTCAAGGAAAATATCTAAGAGTGACTGCCACATCAGCAATCTAGATGCTTCTAAAATGTACTCCTTACTCCAATACCCCCCCCCCCCCCCCCAAGCTAGAGACTGGAGAAAATCGCGCAATCCCAGCTTGAACAACAGCTCGCGGAAGCGATCGCCACAGATGATCTTCGTAAACAAATCAGCAAGTTGCAGACGAGTAGGAACATATTTCGGAAGAACGAACCCCACTTTGAATTTATCACGGACGAGATGACAATCTATTTCTAGATGTTTCGTCCGCTCATGAAAAACGGGATTAGCCGTAATGTGAAGAGCAGCCCTGTTGTCGCACCAAAGTGTGATTGGTTTAGGAACAGAGATGCAGAAATCCTGAGTAATGTAATCAACCCATTGAAGCTCACACACAGCAGCAGCTAAAGCACGATACTCTGCTTCCGCAGACGAGCGCGATACAGTATCTTGCTTCTTGGTTTTCCAAGAAATGAGACAGGAACCCAAAAATACGCAGTAGCCAGTTATACTACGACGAGTATCCTTACAGGATGCCCAGTCGGCATCGCAATAGCCAGTGATATGAAGAGGTCCGGCAGCAGGATAAAACAAACCAAGAGATGGAACGCCTTTCAAATAATGAAGAACGTGCAAAGCGGCAGCCCAATGAGATGATGTAGGCATGCTGACGAATTGACTTAATTGTTGAACCACATAAGTCACATCTGGCCGAGTTAAGTTCAGGTATAATAAGCGGCCAATAAGACGATGGTAGGATTGGGGATGATCAAGAGGCGTGCCATCAGTAGCTGTTAACTTACAGCCAAGAGGAAGTGGAGTAGCCACCGGCTTACAACCTGTGAGGCCCATATCGTTGAGCAAATCAAGAATATATTTTCGTTGGCGTAGGTAGGATCCCGTAGAACTCCGAGAGATTTCCATACCCAAGAAATAACGAGCACAACCAAGGTCCCTAATTGTGAACTTGGCATCCAAAAACAGCTTCAATTGATTAATCAAATGGATGCTGGACCCAGTGATAAGAACGTCATCGACATAAACAAGAAGAGCAAGAAAATCCTATTTATCAGACTTGAGAAACAAACAATGGTCATGCTGAGATTGGGTGAGCCCAAATTGAAAGAGAGACGAATAGAGCTCGTTATTCCACTCCCGGGAGGCTTGCTTCAAACCATAAAGACTACGCTTAAGTTTGCAAACATCAGCGGGAAGACCCTTGGTGTAACCCGGAGGAGGCTTCATGTATACTTCTTCATGTAAATATTCGTGCAAGAAAGCGTTATTAACGTCAAGTTGGTGTAAGGGCCATTGAAACATAGTAGCGAGAGCAATGAGCATTCGCACCGTCACTAACTTGGCCACGGGAGAGAAACTGTCGTAATAATCGACCCCATATTTTTTATTGTAGCCTTTTGCAACCAAACGGGCTTTATACCGGTCCAAACTACCATCAGCCTTTCGTTTAATTTTGAAAACCCACTTCGAACCAATGGCTTTCTTGCCCGGTGGAAGGGGAGTCATCTCCCATGTATTGTTTCGTTCCAAAGCATCAAGCTCTTGCTGCATAGCCTTAACCCACCCTTCTTGTGTACTAGCTTCCTCGTAAGAGGTGGGCTCATGATAATCAGAAAGCTTGGCAAGAAAAGCCATGTACTGACTGCTGAAATTAGAAGCTGGATAATAAGGGAATGTAGTAATGGGGTAAGGCTTACCAGGTGATGCCTTGGCAACAGCAGTGCAAGCAGTAGCAGATGGAGGGGGAGAAGAACAGGTAGCAACAAAGTCACAAATGAAATCAGAAAGTTTAACAGATTTTGTCCTCGGTCGGGTGCTTCGGCGAAGGGCTGGAGTAGAAGAGAACTGCTCTGAGGCTCTAGGAAGGGCAGAAGAATCTGGAGCTCGAGAGGAAGATGAACACTCTGAAGCACGAGAGAGATCCAAAGAATTTGAAGCCCGAGGGGATTCGTTATAAGCATAAGCGGGCCATTCGGGAAATAAAGTAGTAGCATCAGAAATCAAAGGAGAAGCAACAGAATATGGAAATTTGTTTTAAAAAAACACCACATCACGGGAAACAAAAACCTCATGGTGCTTAATATCATAAAGATGATACCCTTTTTGAGCAAAAGCATAGCCTAAGAAAATACATTTATGAGACCGGCTATCGAATTTATGCTTATGAGGTTTAGTATTAGCAGCAAAAACAAGACACCCAAACAGTTTTAAAGACATGTAATCGGGTGGTTTATGATAAAGAAGTTCATATGGTGTCTTCCACTTCAAAACGGAACTAGGAAGAACATTAATAATGCGAGCAGCGGTTAATATAGAGTAAGGCCAGAATTTTAGTGGTAAGTTAGCTCGAAACATTATGGCCCGACCAATTTCAAGGAGTTGACGATGGCGCCTCTCCACTACCCCGGTTTGTTGGGGAGTGTAAACACAAGTTTTCTGATGTATGATGCCAAGAGAAGCAAAAAGATGTTGACAATTCTTGCTAAGAAACTCAAGGCCATTATCACTCCTTAGTTTCTTAATATGAAGACCAAATTGCGTTTGGACAAGTTTAAAAAAAAAAATTCAGAATTGAGAAAGTTTCGGACTTATGATGCATGAGAAAGACCCAAGTAACCCGTGTATGATCGTCTACGATGGTCAAAAAATAAGAAATAGATGTAATAGTTTCCCCGGCACAAGGTCCCCATATATCAACATGTAAAAGTTCAAAAGGGGCATCCGTATGAATGGTGCTAAGAGGAAAAGGCTGACGATGTTGCTTCGCTTTAAAACAAGAAGCACACGATTTTATATCATCCAATAATTCCTCAGAACACAATGGTTTAAGAAAATCAATATGTTTTATGGTACTAACAGAGGCATGACCAAGACAGTGGTGCCAAGTATCTAGAGCATAAGTGCAAGAAAGAGAAACAGAATCAGTGTACGGAGTCGGAGAAGAAGCAGGTGTTTTAAGAATGTAGAGTCGGCCACAGAGCTCCCCCTCAGCTATCTGCTTGTCACTCTGAAGGCCCTGCAAAGAACAATGTGTGCCAGTAAACACACAACGAATATTAGAGGCAGAGCACAGCTGATGAACTGATAACAAATTGTATTTGAAAGAAGGAATGTATAAGACATCAAGCAGAATGATATCAGGACTGATGTGGACTTGGCCAATATGAGATACCGCTTTTGTTGTTCCATCAGGAAGAAAAACTTTCACATGTGGTTGCACTTGCTTCACATGAGTCATCCAGTGCAGATTAGAACACATGTGGTGGCTCGCACCGGTATCAATAATCCATCGACTAGCAATAGACGAATCGGAAGAGTTTAAAGCATAAGCAATAGGTGAGAAGGAAGAGAAACCTGCAAAATGGACGAATTGAGCATAGTCCAGGGCAGAATCAGAGGCAACCAAATCTGAGGAAGTTTTAGCGCTCAGAATTTTTGCCACTTCTTTTGCAAGAGAGGAGAGGTCAGAGAGATGAGAAATCTTTTTATCAGCTTCCAATTGAGTCGTCGTCTCAGAACTCTCAGCAATGTTGGCATAGGTCCGCCGCTTTTGATCCTTAAATTTCCTATGCCACTCAGGATAACCTTTGAGTTCAAAACAGTAGTCAATTTCATGCCCGTGGGCACCACAGTGCTTACATAACAGTTTAGCCTTCTCTTCCTTAGTAAGAAATTTCCTCTGAGTTCCTTTATGCGTGGAATTGTTCCAGTTGGAATTAGAGCGTGGTGAAGTGGTTCTAGCAGTACCGACAGATTTAGCAACCAAAGCGGTTCCATGTAAGGGATCAGGAAAAGCATCCTGAAGAAATCTCTATTTCTCAGCAGTGAGAAGCATAGAATATGCTCTGTTCAAATCAGGAAGGGGATCCATGAATAATAGTTGACTAGTAAGAGGAGCATAACTTTCATTCAGTCCTTGCAGAAACTGAACTAGTTTCATCTTCATATCAAACTCTTGGACAGCCTTAGCTAAATCACAACCACAGCCAGATGGTAGAGGCGCAACACAAGCGAATTCATCCCAAAGACGCTTCAATTTTGTGAAATATACCACAATAGAATCGGTACCTTGTTTGATTGAGGTAATTTCATGTTGTAGATGAAAAATCATTGGACCATTGCTTTGACCAAAACGCTGGCATATATCCTTCCATAAGTCAGCAGCAGTTTCGGCAAAAATAAAAGCATCCGAAATCTCCGGAGATAATGAATTTAAGATCCACGATTCCACCATTAGGTCAACCTTCTTCCACTGATCAAAGCTTGGAGAATCCTCCGCCGGCTTTCTGATTTTACCGTTAATGAAACCAAGCTTTGTCTTCGCTCCTAGAGCAATAGTCATCGATCTCTTCCATGAAAGGAAATTATTTCCGGTGAGCTTGCTGGAAACAAGGAGGAGACCTGGATGATCCGATCCATGGAGAAAAAATGGATCATCGTCTTTTGCAGGCATCGGAACAGCTGGAACAGAGGTATTAACATCCATAGAGGTAGCAGATGAAGAAGATCCACCAGTACCAGCCATGAGATCTGGCCAATCACGATCCCGATTCTTCCATGGAGATACCATATTTCGCACCGATTAATCGGAGGAGAAACTCAAGTAAGAGTATAATAACAGCGTAGAGTGATCACACCGGAAAATTCAAGAGGAAGCAAGCCATCGGATTCAGCGCACAACTGATACCATGATGAATCCTATACTTCTGATATAGGGAGCAGAGAATGTGTTCTTCTTTTATTTCACCATCAAAAATCTGTTTACAAAATGATATGTGAACTCCTTTTATAGGAGTGAATACACGTAGCAAAAGTCAAGGAAAATATCTAAGAGTGACTGCCACATCAGCAATCTAGATGCTTCTAAAATGTACTCCTTACTCCAATAAGGTAAAAGGTGGATTTAGGTAAATAAAGGTATGTTTGGTTTAGTTGGTAGGAGATTTAATTTAGGGTTATTTATAATATAAAAAGGTAAAAGGTGAGGTGATGGGTGTAAGAGTTAGTTAGAGAATGATTGAGTGTTGATTAAAGTTAGTATTGGGAATTGTGTGTGATTGATGATGTGTGTAAGAGTTAGTTAAAAAAGTGATAGGTGATATTTTGTTGTATGTTAATAAATTTGTTTTAAATTAATTATAATTATATATTATTTCTAAAATAAATTCTTATTAATTTAATATTGGAATAGTAATAGTAAAAATTAATTTATATTATTTTGATTTTTTTTTTTTAAAGTGATAGGTGATATTTTGTTGTATGTTAATAAATTTGTTTTATATTAATTATAATTATATATTATTTCTAAAATAAATTCTTATTAATTTAATATTGGAATAGTAATAGTAAAAATTAATTTATATTATTTTGATTTTTTTTATAAAAGTGATAGGAGATATTTTGTTGTATGTTAATAAATTTGTTTTAAATTAATTATAAGTATATATTATTTCTAAAATAAATTCTTATTAATTTAATATTGGAATAGTAATAGTAAAAATTAATTTATATTATTTTGATTTTTTTTTAAAAGTGATAGGTGATATTTTGTTGTATGTTAATAAATTTGTTTTAAATTAATTATAATTATATATTATTTCTAAAATAAATTCTTATTAATTTAATATTGGAATAGTAATAGTAAATTAATTTATATTGTTTTGATTTTTTTTTTTTTAAGTTAAAGAGCATGATTTTTTGTGCAAAATTTAATTAACTCTACATTTTTATTATAGCTTCTTTTGCCAAACAATAGAGCATAAATAGAGGCACCAAAAAAATTAAAAGGGACAAATTTGTACTTCAACCTCGCCGGTAATACACAAACAAAAAATTATATTTCACACAAATCCTCAAGTTTACGTAAATAATTCACGTTAATAATAAGATGTCAATATTGCATACAATCTCCAAATTGTTTGTAAACACACAAATCAAAAGCTTAATCAATTAGAAAGTTCGAGAGAAAATCATAGAAGTGCAGCAATGATAAACAATACTAGAAGTTCCTGTGGACCCAAGCTTCTTGTATCCCAGGTGAGGCATCCATAAACCATATGGTAATGATTGGGTTCCGTAGTTGGATTATTGATCGAGCTTTCTGTTCAATAGGTATTCCCTCCATTTTCCGAATAATATCCAGACTGCCCTGGAACCCCGGATCTATAAATAACTCAACATTTCCAACAATCATGTCATTGCACATTTTGAATAAAGGCCCCTTTGAATAATAGGTTCGGCATACCGGTTTCCCTAAAAGAAACAAAGTTTGATTTTCAGTTTGAATATTTAATTCATAATGGATATCAATAATTTACCAGATTTGTACCTGGCAGAAATCATCAATAATGTCTTGTGGCCCGATTACGGTTCCTAGCTCATTATCCCATATCATTCCACTTAGGTGACGTATGTTACGCAATAAGTTCCATGTCCTTTTAACTTGTTTGATCTTAGCCTTCAAATTGATCACATGGAAGATGTTGGAGTCGTGTGCTAAGTCATTAAGGCTTTCACAAATTGTGGCTATGGTCGCATCAGTGAAGTACATCCCCGGTACGACATTCCCATCCATGTATTCGCAATAGCATAAATATAAGAATAATTTCTCATTCTTGATCGACCATGTACCTAGTTCCGCCATTGTACGACTGCTGATATGAATTAGCCTTTAAATTTGCACGGAAAAGATTTACATATACCAATGTACGATAGGCAAATTAATATTGTAAGTAACAAATGCAGACCGAGTAAAATAAAGTAGAACAGGAAATAACGACCAGTTTAAGAGAAGGGGTTCGTTCAAATGTCTCATAAGAATTCGAAATACTAATAGATATCTTACATATACCAAATAAAGTAAATTGAAAACCGTTGCATTTAGTCATTTTGTCCTGTGTGAGCATTCCACATTTGTTGAGCAATGATTTCTCTATGGGCATTTTGCTGCTGAATGGCTGCTGGCGTAGAATACTCTGGACCGGAAAATATAAGTGCGTCTGGATGGTAGTGTTGCGCATCGAGTTCAAGTATCAGGTCTGGAAGGTTAGTTTGTTTAATGAAGTTGTGGAGTACACAACATGCAATTACAATTTTTGTCTGATTCCCTATGCGATAAGATGACATGCCATGCGACAGGATCGGAAACCTACTTTTAAGACAACCAAAAGCACGCTCAACGACATTGCGCAACTGCGAATGTCTTTGATTAAATAGCTCTTGTCGGTTTTGCGCCGGAGGCGCTCCGTGGAATTCGGGGAGATTGTATCTAGTCTGGCGATATGGGCACAAAAAAGCCCCATAGTTCGTGTATCCAGCATCAGCTAAGTAGTAGCTGCCTGAAAACGAAGTTGATGGAAAGATTTAGACAGAAGCATATTTAAAACAGGGAGTTTTGTTTAGGTTAATATAGTATTATAAGGAAATCTAACGTACCAACAGGT
This sequence comes from Ajuga chamaepitys, assembly GCA_958295605.1. NCBI lineage: Eukaryota > Viridiplantae > Streptophyta > Magnoliopsida > Lamiales > Lamiaceae > Ajuga > Ajuga chamaepitys. Next base: position 6,321,124 of record OY282504.1, read on the forward strand.
GGGTAAGGAAAAGTGTTATCCGTTTGTAATGCTTTCAATAGTACACGGGCATCGTGGGCGCTGCCTTCCCAACCGGCGTATACATATGTGAAGTACATGTCGAAATCTACAATTGCACATACGTTTTGGCACTTGGTTCCCTTGCGTGTTATCCATGCTGTAGAACGTTGTGGTGGTGGACGAGCGGGAATTAATGTTCCGTCTATTGCACCGACAGCACCCTTCGAAGAAATGGAAGTGTTAAGAACAAAAAAAAAAAAAAAAAAAACTACAAAATTTAAAGAATGGAGTGTTTTTTTCTTTGGCAATTTGGTGTTCGATCAATCGACCATAGTAGCATCCCATTCACCTCGAAAAAGGGAAACAACCTGCCGTCCATGAGAATTTTGTGCGAAACACGTGTGTAGTCGGGAGGCTTTATCCAGTCACTACCCAGTGCAAGCATTGCATCCAATATCATGTGAAAATGGTTGTTAATAGTCTCTGTGGAGTGCTGAACACGCTCCTCTTCATCCCGATGACGATGATGCATACATACCATGCGTACAAAGATCATGACAGACTCGATTGGGGAGACGCGCGAGCGCGATGAGGTGTGAAGTAGGCCACGTCCAACTAATGTGTTGACAAGTTCCCTAAAAACCTCTTTTGTCATACGTGCTTGATAGTAGAAATGGTTCGGATGACCGAATAGAAGTTCTGCAACCCAATCAGCACCTTGGAGTATGGAATTGTTTTTCGGTTGGGGCCCAGAAGCAGGATTAAACGTGAGGACATTCAACGCAAAATGTACGACCCTTTCGTCTTCCGAGTTGTCCGAGTTTGAGTGTGACACCTCGGAATTTGAGCCTGACATTGGGGCTGAGCATTCTAAATAGATAGATTAAATGAAATTGGACAGTTTATTGAGGGAAAACGTAAAGGTTATATGCATGTGTCTTTATACTAAAAACTGTGGTAGGCCTAAATTATGGATCAAACAAAAACGGAAACGATTAAAGTCAACACAAGATAACATTAAAAATGTTCCAAGTTCTTGATCGAAAAACAAAATTTGAAACAAATTAGACAGTCTCACACAAATCGTCTACAGGCCTGACAAAAAATAAAATTTCTCTTCATCGTCCATGTTCATCCATATGTGGCGGGTGGCCTCTACAGAAACAGCTATGTATCCCTTCACGCGGGCCGAAATCGTAGGAGCCAGCTTCTTTATTTCGTCCATGCAAAAAGCTATGTCCTCCTTCCTGCCCGCGGACCCACGCTTCCCAGATGACCAAGACTTGAAGCTCTCACAGGCCTTGACCCTTGCAGCCTGGTCCTCGCCCGCTGTAGGTATCCTAGGACGTGGTTGCGAGGTACCTTCCCCACCTGTATTCATCTGGTCTCCCATAAATGCGAAGGCGTCATAATGTGCCCCTGCAGTGCCACGACCACGTCCCTGGCCTACCCCGGGTGAAATTGCCTCCTCCCCAAGTGCAACTGTGGACTGCCACATTTCATCACATTTATCGTAGTTGGGACATCCATTTTCGATGAAGCCAGAGTAGTCTTTGGCTTGCTACACCAGATTAGGGTTTCTTTTAATTAGACAGGGAAATATTCGGAAAAATAGAAAATTAAACGAAATTATAGTTAGTGGAAACCAGTTGTTGTTTTAGAGATATTACTGTGGTCAAGTCATCAAGGTACTCCTTGTCTGCAATGATCGTCTCATTTTCGTAGTCCCACTCCACTCCGGAATTGTAGCGGTTTTCCCGCATCATGCACTAACAACGCTTGTAATTTTTATTTTATTATCAACTGAATTGGCTGTGTACGTGAAGCCCTCAAATCGACTATTCAAGTTGTTGGCGATTCGTTCCATGATACGTGGGGAAAATCGGCCCGAAAGCATACCACCAGCATGCCATTCGTTGTGGCATAGGTTTATGAATTCCCTCTCGGTAATACGTGTCCAAACAACCCGATCCGTGCCCGTGGAAGCCCTAGCCCTAGCCTGATTTGTTCGAGCTCCGGGTCTTGTCATCTAGTTGTAGAATATTCCGTACAAAGGTGAAGGCCAAATAAAATTAACAAATCTATACTAAAAGTTATTTTATAAGCGTCTTGGGGTCATAAGCATAAATATTTTTCCTAAACCAAAAGCTTTTTCAAATTGCAGAAGGAGTATGCCTTTAAATTTTGTAAAGTAATTTTATTTCTCAATTTTTGTCATAGCTTTATTACTTCAATAATGAAATTCCAATAATGTGTGTTGATCTAAACCACAAAATGCAGTTAAAGACTGTTGTTATTGCAAATTTCTCGTGGAAGGGGAAATTTTAACAATAGCGTGAATTGGGACCTTAATTTCAAGCTAATTATGGATCAGTTGTTAATTCGTTCTCTTTTTTCTTTCTCTTTCTTTTCATTTTTTTGTAATATTCAGAAATTCCTGTAATCAAGATTAAATTTTTCTGTAATATTTTTTGTTTGGAGATTTTTTTCTTCATGTTGACAAAGATCCATTTTTTTTTTTTTTTAGTTATTTCAAAATATAAACGTTAAATGGTCCGGTTTTGCAATAATATGATATAGTCAGCTCGAGTATAATTTCGTACTAATTAAAGACCAAACAAAAGGAAATCAACATAATAACATTAGATTTACAATATTGTGGATAATAATATTACAATGGAACAAAATAGAATTTCAAAAAAATTGTACATATGTCCGTGTGCTAACTAAAAAAAAGAGGCATGAACCACCACCTAAGTCAAAATCTATACACTGTTTGATATCCCCTACGATGCAAAGACGGATACTCCGTAAAACAAAAGCAAAAAAAAAGTGAAAAGGTTTCGATTTTGTAATTTGGCTGAAAAAGAATGGTAGCTCACAAATTTAGACGGGAAATATTGTAACGTCTTCGGACCACCAAACAATTATTTTGCTCGGTAGTAAAAAAAATCCGTTACTTCACTGTTAGGTATCTTACTAAACAATTCCTCTACCACCCTAATCCTAAGCAAAATCAAACTACGTGGATATATTGTCAATTAATAGATCACCGAAAAATACGCACGGAAATATATTTTAAAGCCACACAGAAGCTAAGGCAAACAACTACAACTAAACACACGATCTCTACGGGAAAAACGCTACAGAGGAATTGTGTATACGTAAGGTACACTACATAATGCCAAATCAAGATCAATTTTCCATACAAGACTGATTTTATGAAACAATAAACAATCCTATACATCTAGGGGGATTGACTTACGCCTCCACTCAGAAGGTGGAGGCACCCCTGCTAGATGCATCAATTAAAACCCACAGAATCATTAAAATGCAACATCCAAGCTGCACCATAACTTGACCCAAAATAATACAGAATCAATATTCAAAATAATACAGAATCAATAATCATATTAAGCAACACACAAGCACCAAATCACAAATACAGCTATTAATAGGATGACCTAAACCCAGATTACTGAACATGCAATACAGAGCACTTAAGATTCTTCTCAAACAAAACAACCAGCCTTTAACTAAAAATTAAAAATTTTTACTTCAGAAAAATGCACCTTTTTTTCAGCAAAGAACACAGAATCGCAACTTCCGACAGATTCCGACGGTGAGCAGTTACAGTAGCAGCAATTTTTTTGGATACTACGGGATCTCAGAAAATAAGAATGTAAAGGACGACTCGTGCAAAGTGTGTGCCGTGTGTGGGGTAAAAATTATTTTTGCTTCACAGAACGAAGATTATAGGTTCTTTCAGAGGGTGTGTGCTTAGTGATAGAGTGGAGGTTTTCCATGGCGAGATGGGAGAGGGGAGATTATAAATACACAAGGCATTTACACACGAGAAATTACCCTGAAACAAGTACAAAATTTAAAATAAACAGCCTAAACAGTAAATAGGTCACTGGCTTAGATCTGGTAACAGCAATGAAATCAAAGCCCTCAAAAGGGGGCTAACATGCCAGCCTTTTTTCAGAAGATTCGTCTGTCAAAAGGAAAAAATTGAGGTCTCGAGGGTATGACCGCCATTAATTGAAGCTCCAAGGTGGGTGGGTACTGACAAAGGTCATTACACCCTCTGCATGCCCAGACCACTTAAACCTCCACCAAATCCCTCTACACACAAACAAAAAATTAACCTAGCTAGCAGGAAAATAAAGTCGAAAGACTTTACTGAAAAAAAACTTGAAATCCTAATTTGCAGATGAGAGAGAGAATGAAGACTGAAGATAGTAGAAATAAGAAAAAGACTGGAAATCGTGATTTGCGGATGAGAGAGAGAGTGAAGACTGAAGAGTCTCTTCATATATATGTCAGAGAGGAGAGAGGTGAGAGGGTGAAGATGCGGCGCTGAAGTTGAAGGGACATGTGCAATCCCTAAATGCACAATATATTTATGCCAATCTGAAACCAAAAATGGGCTGATTGGCCCAATCCTAAATGGGTTGGGCCAATCTTAAAGCAAACGGGGCCTATTACTTTTATCAATAAAAGTATCATTGTAGCAAAAATATTATTTTTATGTGTAAAAATATCATTTTTTCCAGTGAAAATATATTTCGTCACATGTAAGATCGTAATTCACAAAACTCACCTTGTGCATAAACTACAAAGCACAATCAACCAGGTTAGAAGGATATATTGGGACCCGTAAGCATTTAACTACTCCATTCGTCGAAAACAAGAATTTTATTTTAAAAATCATTTGTTCTAATAATTTAAGTTAAAATGATTAATATTTTTAATATCTCATATAATTTACATATAAATAAATAAATTAGATTAATCGATAAGAAATTGTATACGTGTGAATTGTAATTAGAAGGATATACATTTATTTAATTAATTCTGTAAAATATTGTAGTATTATGATTCAAAACGCTTATTCTGAAGTAAAGAGAACAACATATATATCTGCAGTAACGGTTAAAGAAGTGGAAAGATAATATTTATGCTTCAAGCCACAAAATAAATTTTGCAGCCGTGTAAATAGCTTACAATATAGGGGTATTTTCCTTATTTCAAGTTTTGGAGAAGCCATTACGGAAAAACACTTACAATTAAAAGAACGTGGTATTTGAGAATAAAGTGATTTCGATCAATATTTGAAAGTTAAAGTGTTCGATGTTAAAGTAATTTTTAACTTAACAACTAAAGAATTCTTACCCATTTATAAAATACCCAAAACTACAAAATCAACTCTTAATTTACTTTTAGTTTTTGACTTGACATTGGTTTTTTCTAATATAAAAGTTTTTGTTTGAAAATAATATATCTCTCAAGCCAAAAAGCTATAATTATTTGAGAAAGAGTAAAAGAAAAACTCATTGCATGCATTTGGTTTAGGGGGTGTTTGTTATTTATATGAAAAGTTAATTTTCATATTGGGTGTCTATGTCATATCGAAAAGAATTGTTTCATAATTGAATTGCTTTGTACGGAAAGTATGTAGATATTTTTTCAACCACTGATGATTTATTCCTTATTGACGAAGTTGGATAGCTCAAATGGCAGAACATCTACTACCTAGGCATTTGGTCCTGGATTCGAGTCACCGTGAGGGGAGGGAGGGGAGGGGGATTTCTTTGTTCTTAGATTAGGAGAAATTTTTTTTTTGATGATTTAGCCCTTATTAGATTTGTATTTATTTTTCGATTAGGCTCAATTCCTTTAACCAATTCAATTATTATTCACAATGTAGCTCTATAAACTTACATTCATCTATCACTTTTGGATTCATTGAGTACATGTTGACATAGTCAAATAGGATATTTGTTCTTTTTGGACATCTCGGAAGTCGTACCTTTTTTTTTTTTGGGTTTGTCCGGCTCATAGTGATGAAATTTTTTTCACGCATAAACGCGCGACCATCCATTTGTCTAATCGATGTGGGATTTTAATTTTCTATCTCAACCAACATATTTTCCAAATATAAAGTCTTACCAAAGTCTCAACTATTTGGGTTTACTCGGTCTTTATTTGTATGAGAACTCTCACCATCCAATTGAATTGAGCGTCTATTTGCATTCTAGCAGATTCACGTCTCACTTTATAAAGACTCAATAATATAAGTTCAAAAGTTAGACCTTCATACTTCAATTAAGTTTAGTCCAAACTTGAATCACGCTGGAATTTTTAATTAACTTACTGTATTTAAAGTTTGTGAAACTTTTATATGCCTCTGGAACATATCTTACTATCTTTGTTGGTCAATATTTTATCAAGTCCAAAGATTTTTTTATTTAATTAGGCTCATAATTATAGCCTAATTAAATAAGTACAGACAATTGCTAATTAATTTATTTAGCCTACATATCGCAAAACATAATTTGTGCAAGTATTTTGTAGGCCCGTGGCCTAACTTCAGGGCTAAAAAGTGATCACTTTTAGGCCCAATTAGATATCATATACATAAATCTAAGTTGATGATTTCGATATCCTACTGGCCCTAATAAAAAGGAATACGGGAATGACAGATAACATCTCTTCTGGGTAGGAGTGGTGTTACGGACGCTTATAATGAGAATAATTAACTTGCGCACTGTGTGGCAAATAATTGATTCTTTTGATTATTTTCGTCTCTCGATCGCAAACGCCGGACAGCTCGGCGGTTGCGACGCAATCACATCCGAAGGTGCTTTAGTGACACAATAAATTGGTAAGCTTCAAAAGCTTGTTTTGTATTAATGAACACAAAACGATTACAACTTGAGCTTGTGGAGAGGGGGGCCTCCGACAATACTCGATTACCACGACAGCTTCAGTTTTTTCACTTCCCTCCTATAGTACTCTAAAATAAAATAAGCCTACTGATAGTAGTAGACATTGCAAAGTCGAACACATTGGCGAAAATTGAAAAGGGACCCTACTACGAATATTTACAAATATTACAAAGCCCTACACCTAAAGACTTGCATCCGTTGGTGAAGGTTGCGGGGCAATCTACCGACGGTCCAAAGTGTGATAAGTTATCCTGGAGTTATCCCGACGACCCGGACATAACAAGGGGCATCCCGTGACAGCTCTCCCCCAGCTGAAATGGCGACGTCCCCGGCGCCATTAAAGCCAGATAAGCATCAATTAGAGATTGGAACGCCTTAAGGTTCGTCGCCCGCACCCAAGTAGCGTCTTCAGAACTGCAACCAAGTCACGTCACCAAGTACTCCATGTTAATCTTCTTCCTCTTACCTGTATCTCGGTGACAAAGAATGGCTTCAGCCTCCCATTTATCTGAGATGCGCGATAGTGTCATTTCTGGGAGGCGCAGTATGTTGCGGGTGGCATCTTCCGCGTCAACCTGATATAGCTTGAGCTGGCTGGCATGATGAACATTGTGGATTCGCCACCGGGGAGGCAACTCTAGTCGCTAGGCTACCTTCCCTATTTTCTCAAGGATCAGTACGGGTCCGATATATTTCTGCATCAACCGAGGATTGCCGGCACGCGATGACTTGCATAGTCTCTGATCTGGGACCTTTACCAATACCTTATTCCCAACACGATACTCAACAAAGAGGCGCTTAAGATCCGCATACTTCTTCATCCGCTTCTGAGCTTTTTCGAGGCAACCACGGGCCAAATCAAGATTCTGCTTCCATTCAATAGAGAAATGCTGCGCAGGAGAAACTCTGGCAGCACGCGGGGCGTCAATCGTGTGCGGGAGTAGCGGTTGCTGCCCGGTACAAATCTCAAAAGGGCTGCTATTTGTGGTAGAGCACTTTTGAACATTGAAGCACAGTTGAGCAGCATCCAAAAGCTTCACCCAGTCCGTTTGATTAGCGATTACGAAGTATTGAAGATACTCCTCCAGCATTGAATTGAAGCGCTCCATCTGTCTGTCGGACTATGGGTGGTAGCTTGAGCTCATATTCAGTTTGGAGCCGAGTAGTTTGAAGAGCTTGGTCCAAAAGTTGCCAGTGAATCGAGAATCCCAATCGCTGACGATATCCTGTGGCAATCCCTAATGTTTGACAATATGTTTGAAGAAAAGCTGAGCAGTTTCTTCCGCCGTAATGCTTTTAGGGGCTGCCATAAAAGTTGCATACTTCGAAAATCGATCTACCACGACAATGATAGCGTCGAGCTCCCCAACCTTGGGTAGACCAGTGATGTAATCCATAGAGACACTCTTCCATGGATGAGTAGGGACTAGTAGGGGCTCCAACAAGCCCGCCTTCTTTTGCCGATCTGTCTTGTCCTGCTGACAAACCAAACAGGTACGCACAAAAGTTGCAATATCATCTCGCATCTGCGACCAATAGTACGCTCACTGGACTAGCGCCACCGTGCGCTCTTCTCCCAGGTGTCCAGCCTACAACGTGTCATGGCACTCCGCAATAATTGATTTCCGCAGGTTCCCACCCCTCGGAAGTCGGAACGTATAGGCGGTTTCCCTTGGTCCTCACAATCCCATCTTCCAACCAAAACTGACGAGTCTTGCCATCCTCGACAAGATGCACCAGAGAATGAGCCGTCGCATCTGCCTTCGTATGCTCACGTATCTGGTCTCGCAAGTGGGTGGTAACCGTACTTAAGGAAAGCGTAGCTACCACCTAAAGGTCTGCCCTCCGGCTTAGGCCATCCGCCACATGATTATTGAAACCTGCACGATATTCCAGCGTAAAGTTTAACTCAAAAAGCAACTCCTGTCATCGAGCCTGCTTCCCTGTCAAATTTGCCTGTGATAGAAAATGACTTACATCGGTATTGTCTGTCTTGACAATAAACGGTAAGCCCAACAAACAGTGTCGCCACTGTCTGAGGCAATAGACAACAACCAGCAACTCTTTCTCATGCACTTAATAACGTCTCTCCACGTCCTCTAGTTTCCGGCTCTCAAAAGCAACCGGATGTCCCTCCTGTATCAAGACTCCCCCTACTGCAAAATCAGAGGCGTCCGTCTCCACCACGAATGGTTTCGACAAATCTAGTAGTGCCAGCACAGGGTCAGTCGTGATAGCCTTCTTCAAACTCTCAAAGGCAACTTGGCATTGGGGTGTTCAAGACCAAGTCTCCAACTTCTTCGTCAAATTCGTCAAGGGGCATGCTATCTCAGAGTAACACTTCTCGAACCACCGATAATAGTTAGCCAGCCCAAGAAACGAGCGCACCTCATGCACGTTACTTGGTGGTTGCCACTTCTTGATAGCACGAATCTTCTGTGGATCCAAGCGAATTCTGCCTCTCTCCAAAATATGACCAAAGAAACTGATACTCTCTTGGGCAAACGAGCACTTCGAAGGTTTGACATACAACTCGTGCTCGCGTAGCCTTACGAGGACCTTGCGGAGATGCACCACGTGCTCCGCCAAGGTCTCGCTGAAGACCACAATATCGTCCAAGTACACCACCACAAACTCATCCAGAAATCCGTGGAGCACTTGGTTCATCAGGGTGCTGAAAGCAACAGGGGTATTCGTCAACCCAAAAGGCATCACCATCCACTCGAACGCCCTATACCGAGTGACCATCGTCGTCTTGTACTCATCACCCTTCTTGATCCGGACTTTCCAGTAGCCCGATCTCAAGTCAATCTTTGTAAAATACTTCGCTCGACTGAGACGGTCGAAGCAATCCACCAGCAAAGGGATAGGATAGCGATTCTTCAATGTAATCTTGTTTAGCGCCCGATAATCGTAGCAAATACATGGTAACATTGGACACACGTCATGCCTAGTCTTCGATATCGGCAGCAAGGAAGTATTGCTCCATATCGAAGAGGAAGTTCTCGACCTCCTTTGTATCCCTCGCACCATTATAGGCCCTCGAGTCAGGTACCCGAGAGCATGATCCTCTTTCACTAGCAATAGGGGTATTACTCACAGCCCGCTGCAGCAACCCGATCTGAATCTGTGACTCCTACAACTTACGATTCACATCCTCCAGCTGGCGATGCACATCAACCGCATTGGATGCCCTTACGGCCTCCGCCAATGTAATCGAGTTTGGCCTTTTGATTCGACGCGAACCCTTCCAGTTCCGCGACCCGCTCTTGGAGGATACCGTTCGCCTCCCGAAGATCAATGCACGTCTCCTCCAATGATTTCAACCGTTGGTTTGCATTGGGGCCTCGCCCCGTTTGCGTGTCATCCGTCATCCTGCCTCGGTCCCAGTGGTCAGGCTAAGGCTCTGATACTACCTGTCACGGGGCGCTTGTAGTGAGAATAAAAAATTTACGCACCGCGTGGCAAGCAATCGACTCCTTCGAAAGCTTGTTTTGTATTAATGAATGCAGAACGATTACAGTTTGAGCTTGTGGAGAGGGGGCCTCCGACAATACTTGATTACACGACAGCTTCAGTTTTTTCACTTCCCCCTATAGTACTCTAAAATAAAATAAGCCTACTGAAAGTAGTAGACATTGCAAAGCCGAACACGTTGGCAAAAATTGAAAAGGGACCCTACTATGAACATAAATATTACAAAGCCCTACACCTAAAGACTTGCATCCGTTGGTGAAGGTTGTGGGGCAATCTGCCAACGGTCCAAAGTGTGATAAGTTATCCTGAAGTTATCCCGGCGGCCCGGGCATAACAAGGGGCATCCCGTGACAGGTGGGCATTCGGGAAAAATCGAACCGAATCAAACTAAAATTTCGGTAAAACCGAACTGAACTTTTTTTATTTGTAAAACTGAATAACGAATCGAAACATATTATTTCGGTTCGGTAAAAAATCGAAATATTTCGGTTTTACCAAATGGTTTTCTGTTTAAAACCGAATTTGTTTTTTTCAAAAATAAAAATAAAATTCTTTGGCATATTTTGGCAAATTTAGCCCATTTTGCCTCTTTTTTCATTTTTCGCACCCTATTTTGCACATGGAATCCAAAAACTGCAGAAACCCTAACAAAAAAAAAAAAAAAAAAAAAATCTACTTCTATTATAAAAGTGTGAGTTGTTTCTTACAAAAATTGATATTATTAAGTTTCTTTATAAATTTCTTATCTCTTTTATAATGAGATTCGTTTATATAATTGTCAAAAAAATAAAAAAAAAACTATAAAAAAAAAAGAAAAGGCCCATTAATTAGCAAAATTTTAAAGCTAATTTAGTAAAAATAAAGTTTTATTTATTCAGTAAGATTCATTTTATAATTGAAATTCATCTCTCAAGTCTCAACTTATGAAATTTTCTATCACATTTAATATTATATTTAGTTCGACTGATGATATAAGCTGAACCTAAATATTTATAATGTATTATTATTTATTTGTGATAAAATACATTATATTCTTTTTATTTGTTTATATTTTATTCGATTCTTCATAAATTTTTGATAATCTTTCTAATTGGTTTCTTCTATAATTGAAGAGAAAGGAGAAAGATCGATTAGCACAACTGTACCTACAATAAGTAAAATTACTTCAGTATATGATTCTCAGGATATTGAATAATTGAAGTTACACAAACTATATTTATGTATTTATAAGAAAATTATATAAATTTAAACATATTATACGACTTTAGTAATTTCAAAGTTTGACCTTTTACTAGGATAATGATTTCAAGACTTTTAATTTCGAATAGTGGTACTTTAGAGTTATTTAGATATTAAATGTTTGCAAAACTATTAAGTTTTGGTGTTTTCATGGTGAAAAAAATACTAAAAGATTTTACGATTAGCAACAACAAGAAAAAAAATTATACACATAAAAATTAGAACAATTGAATAATAATGAAAGCTCTTATTTCATTTTTCATTTTAGAGATATTTTTTATTTTTGTTACTTTTTCTTTTTAATTTAAGTACGTAGTTATAATATATATACTCATTCTACTAACCATAACAAAAAAACAAAAAAACAAAAAAAAAAAAAAAAAAAAAAAAAGAATTGACAGGACAACTATAGTGTATCATATTCCTTTTATTTACTCTTAAATTTTGTGAATCGATCTTTCTCTACAATTGTAAAAGAATCCAATTAGAAGAACTATATGAAATTTATGAAGAATTAAAGAAAGTATATTAAAAAATAAAAAATAATATAATATATATTACTAAAAAGGAATAAGAATATAAGATATTATGAATATTAAATTACTTTAGTTTATGGTCCTCAAAATATTAAATAATTGAAATATAGACAAAAGATATTTATATATGTATAAAAAATTATAAAAAATTAAGCATAGTTTAATAGGGGTTTAATAGCTCAAAACTTTGACTTCTTTGTTAGGATAATAACCACAAGAATCTTAACTTGCAATAGTGGTATACAATAAAGAAATTTAGGTACTGAATATTATATTAAGTTTTTGTATTTCATGGCGAAAAAGTACTAATAGATTTTAGGATTAGCAACAAGAAGAAAAAACAATATATATATATAAATTAGAACAATGAATAATATTGAAAGCTCTTTTTGATTTAATTTATCATCTTTAATTTTTTGGAGATAATTTTTTTGTTTACTTTTTTTAATTTAGGTACGGTACGTTGTTATAACATATATATACTCATTCCAATAATTACAACAAAAAATATGTTGACAAGACAACGATAGTGTATTATATAATATTTAATTTACCACAATATATAAATGACTCAAGATTAATGATACTTATATGGTAAAATATTTAAAATATGTAAAAATGTAATAGTTTAATATGATTCAATAGTTATAAGTTTGAGTTCATAGTCGAATAATAGACACAAGATTGTTGACATATGATTGTACTTATATTTTTTTATTATATAAAAATAATTGAAAGTTAAATTAAAAAATGTCATTAAAGAATTTTCAGAAAAAATAGATGAGATTAAATTAAATATTTTAGTCTATTTAAAAAATGTAAACATTATATGTCAAGCCAATATGTAAATGATTCATAATGATTTATATTACTATGTATAAATTATTAACAAATTCGTACATAGTATTGGTCATAAATAAAATAGCCAACTCTTATTATAAATATAAATTAGAATAATACATATCTAATAGTAACAATTTATTTGTCGAAATTTGAATATTATAAATTTGTTACTTGCAATAATCTCCCTAAATTTCTAAATTATTGAAGTATCAATATTACAACATTGAGAAACAATAATAGAATTTATATAAGTTATCTAATGAAAAATAAAATTTGAATATAGAATATTTAGACTAAAGTGTAAACTATTGAATTGATCAAGTGTTAGAGTATAGTAACTTAAACTTCATTATAATATAAACTTGAAGCAAGTACTAAAATCAAAGAATGAAATGACTTGCATGTGAGATTGCTAAGATTATATTTTAAAATCGACTTTTGAGTGAGTAAAAAGACATGTTAGGAAATTGTATGTGTTTTTGTGTATACCACTTTATCAAAGTCCAACAATAGAAAATAATGTCAAAACAATTGAATAAGAACTATATGATGATAAAATGAATAGAACTAGTGAGAAATGCATTGTGAAGAAAGATAACACAAACTTATGAATAGACTTTATTATTAGTAGATATAATTTCATTAACATAATAAACAAAATTATAAAAAAAAAAACTAGCGTAAAAATTATAAACATTAAAGGGTCTAAGTGAATTTTTATTATAAAAAATTATAATAGACGAGTCTATGTAATATAATAAAAAAATCAAAGGATAAACTAATATGAAAGAGTCAGACATATTACACTATGAGAAAAGAATACAAAAAAAAAAAAAAAAAAATTAAATATCTATATTATAGGTAGATGTACCTACAAATTAATTATTACAATGTAGTATTTCAAAATTTGGATTATACCAGGCATACATTTAGCCTTACTGTTTAAATTTAGATTAAACTAGCAATATATATGTTTACACGCTAAATTTCTTCGTATGAACATTACTAAGTAAATATAAATCGAATTATTATGCTTGTAGGAAATGAGATTATATATTATATTTATTTTCAATAATTTAGAAGAATGAAATCAATATACTTCATAAGTAACATTTATAAACATTATAACAAAGGAAAATAATAATTGATTTACGAATTTTATTGAATTAAAAAAGTATACGATAAAGTCATATATATATATATATATATATATATATATAAGATGAAAATGATGGAGGAAAGCGGTAAAAGTAGCTTATATATGAAATCAGTAAAATACTTATATGAAGATATAAAAACTATAAATGCATCGGTAGTGATATTGTGTAAATTTAAAAACTGTTGGACTATACAAAGGATCGATTTTATTCAAATAAATCTATAAGTTGAACATCATTTTAATCACATATCTTACACACTTACATAAATATACTCACTAATGTAATACTTTTAATAGGTGATGTAATTTTAATAGACCAAAGAAAAAACTATTATGTTAGAAAATTGGAGAGAGACATAAAAATTACAAGGTTTATAATAATTGGAGTTTAGACCGAGATGTGAAATTTTATTTTACTAATAAGAGAAATAATAAAATGGCAAACGTAAAAATTGGTGGACATGAATAGTTGCAATTCTTTTAAATATTTAAGATCTAACATTAAACAAATTATTAAATCAATAAAAATATTATATATATAAATATATATTTTAAGCATATGTAATAACTTGATAAATGAATTTACTATGCTATATAAATTATAGGGTACAATAAAGAATAAAAAAGAACGATAAAGAAATAATGAATTAAGTTAGTACTGTGAATGATTCAATTTACTATGTGAATGAGTATCACATAATTAAACTAAAAACATGCTGAAAAATAAAGAAAGTGAAATGTGAATGTTAATATTAACTTGACAATAGATTAGAAAAATAATTACGTCGAATAGAGTAAGGTATAGTCTAAATAAAAAATAAAATGAGAAAAATAAAATCGGAATGCGTTTTTTAAAAATGTATATATAAGACTTTTAAATGGATGTATATAGTTAACCTTCCATAAAAAATATTATTATTTTGTAATTATACTATAGTAGAATTTTATTTTAAGTCACATAATCTTTAAATTTCGACGTTGCATTGAGAAAATAATTAAGGAAAATTGAAATAAGCAATTTTAAATCGATATGTAAATTATATTAAAGAGGGTTATACTTAATAATAATAAAAAAATAGATAATAACTTTCATAACAAAAGTTGGATGTTTGACCTTGATACTAAGTTGCTGGAAGTTTTTCCTCACATTAAAATATGTAAAGAATTTCATGTGCAAATGTATTTGAAATCGAAATTATTTATTAGAGAATTATTGAAAAGTACGTTAGGCCTAATATTTTTTGTGTATGTAAACAAATAATTGATTTATGGATGCCAGTTGATGATATAATGAGACAATTAAAAATGTGTTTTTCTTCAAATGCCAGTGATTTGGTGCAAAACATAAAAATATATGCCTTATTATTCCGTATATAGTTTTTCAATCATCGTATAACTTTATTCAAGATATATTAATTATGATCGAGTTTGTGTATAATAAGAAGTAAACAATAGTTTGAATAAATCAAACTTCACATGTATAATAGAAAATTTTGTAAGACTAAATATTTCTACAAGATATCATGGTATGTCGTTTTTCACGAATCTTTTAACGTTAATTATTATAACTTATTTATTAAGAATAATGTTATTTAACTTTTCTATTTCTCTTTTGTGATTCTTTTAGTTTTTAGTTGATTCAAAATTATGTTTGTTCAATGAATTAATTTTTATTACATTGAATAATCTACGAAGTTATGTATATATATATATATATTATAGTGATCACAATGTACAATTATTTTATGTTCAAATTAAATTTTTTTATTAAATAATAGTAAAAAATTATAACCACTTGCAACGCACGTGCGTAGCACTAGTAAAATAAAATGGATGATCAAAATAACTAAAGACCTACAAATACAATCCACAATCAATACACAATCAAACAACCATATCGGCGGTGCGCCGGCAGCAGACGGAAAAGGAGGCGGCCGCCGTGACGGTGCGCAAGTGGACGAGTGGACGGGATGAAATTAGGGCTGGGGCAGCAGCCGCAGCACGCAGACGCAGTGGCTGGAGAAATTTTGATGTTTCTCCAATTCTTATGCCTAAAGTCTGGACTCTGAAGAAGCCTCTCAAATTCTCAATTCCCGTCATTCAATTCAAGCAAGACTTGGGCCAATCGCCCAATTACATGACTAATTAATTTGGGCCAGCCATTTCAACTAAAAATTGGGCCATAAACATAACATCTAGTATATAAACAAAAATTTGTATGTGATCGTCACATGACCGTCACACGGTGTTACGGGAAAAATTATCATTTTTGTGATAAAAGTATCAATGTAGTAAAAATATTACTTTTTCTGTTAAAGTATCAATATTTTCTGTAAAAGTGTATTTCGTCACACGTGTGACCGTTCACACACAAGACTCACTCTAGTATATATTATATAAGCTCACCCGGTCTCGGTCGGTATTCAGTAACATTCAGTTTTTACCAAACCAAAAACCAAATAGCTGAAAAATAAGAAATCGAATACCGAACTGAATTTGTTCGGTTTGATTCGCACCGAAATGTCGATTTCGATCCGATTTGATCTGTAAAATCAAATTGTGCCCACCCCTACTTCTGGGCCATCAATAAATTTGAATATAGTACGCACACTATACACACTATTTATATTTCACACACTTTACATTTTCACGCACTTTACATATTTCACACACTTCACATACTTCATGCACTACATACACTTTATAGTTAAATCACTTTATTCAATTGTAAGTTTATAACTTGCTTTGTTGAAATACTTTATTAATTCCGATTCCACCATCTCTAAGCGTTGCGAGTCTTATGAGTGATCCGTGCTTTACAGATCGTTGGCCTCTCTACGAACCGCCTTCTCATCAGTCCGGTCTTCACCGAAATGGTGGAGATTCAATCGATTTGGATACGAATGCCACAGATGTCACTACAACAAAAGAAGTCTTTTGCATAAGACTTTTTGATACCACAATTGTAGTCATTAATAATAAGTTATTTGTGACCACTTGTTGTCACAAATCTCTCTACAAATTATTTGAGACAACTTTAAGACTACTTTTAGAGACAACTAGTTGTTGCAAAAAATATTTGAGACGCATTTGAGACCACTTTTGTGATCACAAATATATTATTTGCGACGGAGTTATTGAGACGACAATAAAGTTTTGACAAACACTCATAAGTTGTGACAAATGTTCATTATTTGAGACCACTTTACTTAAGTTGTGGCAAATACTCATTATTTGAGACTACTTTTTTGTGGTCTCAAAAGACCCTTTTCCTTGTAGTGTGTTGTGCCACAACTCCAAAAAATAATTGTCAAGAATTAATGAACAACCAGAACCGTCGGTTGATGCACTGTCATTCAACCGTTGTTTCTTCTAATTTCCCAGATTCCTTGACTCCTTTCACTCGCCACCATTCAGATACGGCGTCTCTTTGGCAAAAGGATTGCGCAAGCTTTTTTCACAAAATCAATAACCACTGTTTCTTCCACCCGTGGAATCTGCCTTCGTTTTCAAGTTATGATGTTCGATGGGTGCCACGGCCAAATTCTGCGCCACCCACGAGGTAGTGGGCTAACCTCATTAAATGTGAGATATGTGGTAAAGCAGATGAACTCGAGAAAAATATAATCGTTACATTTGTATCATGTAATATGTAACATACATTTAATTGATTACGACATTCACATGTGATCCTCTATCTCATAATTACTTTGTTCCAACTGTGTTTCACTTTAAAATTGAATCAATTATAATTATATTTTTACGATTAATGAATTTAAAGTTCATGATTTTGGTTGAGAATTCATGTTCAGATTTCTATTTAAGATCTCGAGTTCAACTTTCTTGGATTAGGGTATATTTTTCATTGTAAATTTACGATGTCATGATTCACGTTCATGATTTAATAGTTTAGTATCTATAATTCAATAGATCATAATTTAGGGTTCATGATTCATGTGTTCGAGGTTCACGATTTTTGGTATTTAGTATTTATAATTCAATAGATCATAATTTAAAGTTATGTTGTATAGTTTAATTTTAAAATGAGACATGATTCTCACAGAATAATTGTGAATAAAAATTATCTTGTGAGATAGCATAGAGATTTCGGTGCCATGATTAGAGGTGGCAATTCGGGCGGCCCGGCGGGCTCGGGCCGGGCCCAGTCGGGCCAAGGAAAATTTCGGGCCGGGCCGGGCCGGGCCCAATTTATTTCGAGCCTAGAAATGTTAGGCCCGGCCCGGAGGACCTCGGGCCATCGGGCCAAAAAAGCCCACCAATGAGTTTTTTTTTTTTTTTTTATTACTTTAACCATGAAGTAGAATTATATATTGAGACGAACTTCAGTTTAATTCTCTTAAGAAAAAACTTGATCGGAAGATAATATATTACTATTCGTTGAAATATGGAATGATATCTATTAATCTATAGGCATGTCTTAAACCCCAAATATAACAACAACAACAACAACAACAACAACAACAATAATAATAATAATAATAATAATAA
The DNA here is from genome assembly GCA_958295605.1 of Ajuga chamaepitys. NCBI lineage: Eukaryota > Viridiplantae > Streptophyta > Magnoliopsida > Lamiales > Lamiaceae > Ajuga > Ajuga chamaepitys. Next base: position 6,339,621 of record OY282504.1, read on the forward strand.
TAATAATAATAAAGAAGGAATGGATGATGATATATAGTTATATACTATATGTCACAAGTTATTTAATTTTTGTGTACGTACTATACTACATGTTAATCAATTTTTCATTTTTCAACACATAATAATTAATGAGCGTGCTTGGATCTAATTCATTTTCCATCTTCTGCTAATAATAATGAAGAAATAGAGTATTAAATTAGTCAAATGTTTTAATTTCTCGGTAAATAGATACATTTATGCTCTGCTAGAAAGAGAAAAAAGAAAAACATGTTTCAAATAGTACACAAGATATTACTTAATTCCTAAATTTTTCTTATTCGATTAGTGAGGAGAAAAAAAATCAATTCCATCGGGCCGGCCCGCGGGCCTTCGGGCCGGGCCGGGCTTGGCCCGCCAAAAGAAAAGCTCGTTCGGGCCGGGCCAAAAAAGCCCAAATTTTTTCGGGCCTCTAATATTCCGGCCCAGCCCGCTCTATATTTCGGGCTAAACGGGCCGGCCCATCGGGCCGGGCCAGTTTTGCCATCTCTAGCCATGATGCTTTGGTCATGGTCTGACGACAGCATCCCTTGCCATTAATTAGCAAAATATTCATATAAAAACTTCGCTAAAATATTTATCAAAACTATCATCTTATGCATTTGTGTAATTCTAATTGATCGGGATGCTTTTCCGATTATGCTACGCAAAATATATGAATTTTTATAGCTATTTTCAAACACACCAATATCGTCTTATCATTGTTGAAAAAGAAATATTAATCATATATTTTAAAATAACTCCAAAATTAACTAAACTGATAAAGTAGAATTGCGAGTTTGATTCAATGTCCTTAAGACGATATTGCCCCGCATACAATTGATTACGGTCTTTGATAATCATCCCAAAATACAACGGATTTTAACTTTAGGATTACAGCACAACGAAACTTAAATTTTGACGCACAAACTACTCAGAACTCAGAATTTTCTTGTAAGCTCAAAAAACTCGAATACAACAATAACATAAGACAACAAATGCAGACTATAGTGAAATTGTCGTTGTTTCCGATCTAATTATGGGAGATGCAAATGTTTAGGCCTATTTATGGACGTCTAGGTGTCATTTCGTGAATAGGTGTACTCTGAATAATCATAGCCGTTGGATTGTACCTCTTAACCGAAGGTCACGATCGAATGATTAGATTGCACCACTTTTCGAATGTTCACGTCCTTTCGTCCGCAACTATTTCTTTTGAATAGTCGCAACTTTTCAAAATACATGTTCGTCTAATAGACACTTTTCTATTCACACTTCAAAATTTTAACAATTTTGCTTTTGAAAAATAAGTTAAATGTAGAGATTATACAATCACCCCCAAAATAAAAATGGGTAGTGTTTAGTATACAAATGTTAATTAATATGAAAAAAGTTAAGGTTAGTGTTGTTTGCTAAAATAAATACTTCAGTTCATTGCTTTTAAACAAAAGTCCATTTACAAAATTAGGTTTTAGTAGAACATGCGGGTGTAAAAAATGGATAGAGAACTTCACTTTATTGAAGAAAATAGCAAAAGCAGGAAACAAAACTGTTATTCCAATGTTCTGGAAAATCAGAAATGAAACAGAAATCAAAAAAATAAATCGAGACGTGGAAGACCACTATCCTTAGGACAAATTACTTCCCGGCTAGTGCTCACGGAACGAAGTAATAGACCCCAAAGATATAACGCACTACAAGAAATAAGGCTTTTTGCCACTACAAAATGTAGTTACAAAAAATGGAGAGTAGTTACAAAAATATTTTTAGTAACTAAATCTCTAAAAGTAGTTACTATAGGGTAGCCACTTATAATAAGATGCAAAAAGTTTTTTTGCAACTACTTTGTAGTTACTAATGTATTTGTAACTATTTTTTGCAACTACTTTGTAGTTACTAATATATTTGTAACTACAAGTAGTTGCAAAATAGTTTGTCATATTGTACCAAATTTGGTTAAAATTATATGAAATATTTTATGTAACTACTAGTAGTTACAAAAGGGGTTATTTTTAGTAACTACTTTGTAGTTGCAAAAAACTAGTGGCAAATGCCCTTTTTTCTTGTAGTGACGGTTTACGTCCTTTTCTGTAGTAGCACCACTAACAGAAAAGGCTCCGGCGAACTTTAGACGTTCGAGTTCTGAAACCGGAGAAAATATGAAATGCAGAGAATGATAAAGATGAAGATTTAGGTGGAAAAAATTCAGTGAATGTTTGCATGCAGGGAGCATGTATTTATACGGAGAACAAAATTAATTCTGTCATTGAATTGTTGGCTGTTACGGGCTTAGTAACGGCCCAATTGTTTATTACTCTTTAACAGCCCATAATGCTGGATGTTACAGGTTTGAATTTAAATTCAAACCCATCCACATTTTTGGGCTCCTGAAGCTCATCCGTCGGCCCAATCGATTTTGGACTCATCTGTCGGCCCAATTGATTTGGGCTTCCAAAAAATTACTTGGGCCTCGGCCGAGGCATTCCCCAAGGCCCAAGGCCCAAGGCCCATGCCCGAGCCGTGCCGAGCCGAACCGAGCGAGCGAGTGGGCTTCCCTTGGATTCCCTCACATGTATAATTGATACACCTTAATGATGAGCTTTCATATATATATATACTAACTTAAAGAGCATTTAAACCAATGTGGGATAATAACTACTCTTAGTTATTAATCCTACACTTAATACATAATCAAGTGGTAAACTTTATGTATTAATTTCTCACTCACCACATATTGGTTTTGAGTAAATTAAAACTCTACGATCATCTACTTTCGCCATAGATTAATCGTGTGAAGTTTAATTCCTACAAAATTAAACTTCCGACCACTTAATTATATCATTAAAGTGTCTTATCCACACTTTAATTTTACTAATTTCCAACAAAAAACATGAAAACTAGCTTGTTACTTCTACCATATTTTAGTTCCAACAAACTCTTTTATAAGCACAAATACTAGGAGCGTGAAAAAAGACCAAAATACTGAAATATTGTACATATCGATGTACTGAAAACTTTTTCATACTTTGTTAATTCGATATTTTGGTATATCTTGAAATTTTGATATTTTAGTAGTTCAGTATGTATACCGAAATTCTAATATATCAAAATAAGTCGTAAGTAATGATATATATCGATACTGGAACAAAATTTAGTATAGCAAATATGAATTTTCCACAAATATCGATATACTAACAATAAGGATGATTCAATATGGCATACCGTACCCAACCTCCACTAAAAATTGCATATATAAACTCCCTATTTAACTTTTTCAAAGCTAAAATGAACTTACAAAAGAAAGTGAAAACACCCTATTGATCAAAGCGGTTTGTCAGTTTAATGAAGAGCAGCTCTCTTGTATATTGACCCGTGCAATTAGGATCATGTGCAATTTTTTATGAAAATGTATTAGTATTTTTTTCTAAAGAAATGTATCATGCTGAAAATGTATTAGTATTTATACTTAAATGTGTTATTTATTCTCGGTAAAGATATATGATACATTTACAAAAAATGAGTAATACTTTTCATTATAAATAGTACTCCCTCTTTTTCAAAAAGACTGTCATTTTAGCCTGTTTTGGAAAAAAATAAGGATGGGTGAAAAAGACAAATATATCCATGCAAAATCCATTTAATATGGAAATGTTTGTGTAATAAGAAAATATTCAACTAAACAAAGTACTTCGATAAGCACCTGCACAAGGAAGGTGGCAGGTATGGCACAACTCGAATTATCAATGAAAAGAATCACTCTCATGAAATTATTTCTGATTAATTATGTCCACGAATCATTACTGGAGGATGCTCCGAAGTTTGATATGATTTTAGTGAACAAAAACTCTAAATAGATCATGAGAGTATATATGAGTTGATGGAAATATTTTCCACACATTGATGATATATATAGTTGCTCAAAGAATCATAGAGCACAATGATACCGGACTTTGCTTTGTTGCAAAATCTCAACACAATTATATTGTCTTAAATGAATAGAATCAATCCAGGTAAACTTGTTTCTAAGATAGAACGACAGGTATTTGGGTTGGTAGTGCTAGCTCACCAAGTGTAAAGCTTGTAGGACATAAATTATGTTTTGTCACTAAGCATAGTGAGAAGAATAAATTCCTGAGACGCAGAGCTTACATTGAAGCACAAAACCTTCTCACAACGCCCTGGAATTGACTATGAATAAGTTTCTCTACAAATAAGTTTCCAAAGGATTGGAAACACAGCATACTAATGTGGTTACAACATATCTCCTTAGGGATCTTGCAATAGAGATATATAAAAGTGTCTGATGGAGTTTTATTTCCTAACTCAAGTGACTCTAGACCACGGAGTGCATTTATAATATTAGATTGAAATGCTCACTTTGATTGAGACAATTCAGACGGAAATGGTATACCCGTCTGAGTGACTACTTGACTGGGGAGGGAAAAACAAGTAACATTGGCCTTATGCATTTATAAAGAAAACCAATTTTATATTTGCAATTGTAAAAATTTATGTTGATGTTAAGGACATAATAGATACTCTAAAAAAATAAGAAAAACCGTGAGGTATATGATATCCGAATTTGAGATAAGGATCATGGGAAAATGACATGTCAGTTTCTAACCTAGTGTTCCGCAAGTGTACGGATGTAGGTGTAGTAGAGGTAGTCAAGGTCGATCCCTCAAGGAATAGTTTTAGGTAGTTCGATACCTCAATACTCTAGGAATGTCCTAACTCGATACTAAATTGCAAAAGATTGATTTTACTAAAACTAACAAAGTTTCATTAATTAACTCAATTAACTATGATTTTAAACGTAGCAAACACAAAGAACTAACAATCAAAGAGAAAAGGTATCCTAGGGTTTCGATTTCAGGATGTTACTTCAATGATGATTATGTTCAACTTATTGATTTTTAAACCAATCTAGTGTTTATTAGGCGGTGCTCTATTAACCTAACCCTTCTCTCGAAGTGATTAAATCGTCGATTAGCTAAGACAATTACCCTCTCGAGTTAATTAATCCTAGTAACTCCCAAAAGCTCACAAACCTATGCCTACACAGTCATAGACAACTGCCCTCTATGTTGTACGTCTGATAACAAATCCCTCCTCTCGAAGCGGATTTGTTAAATGGGATTACTAAACCTAGATGGCCAGTCTAAATTCAATTATAAAAACAACTATAAAGATAAATACTCGAAAGAACGGAATCAATAAATTAAAACATAAATCAAAACATTGTTATAAAAAATCCCTACTTTCTAACCCTAGGTCACGAATAGTTTAGCTACTCATGCCTAGTTCCAATCCACTACAATATTCTAAACAAAACATCATAACGAATAAAAACTAAGAAGAATTGTTAAACCCGAGTGAATCGTTCTGTTGATTGAAGTCTTCTTCGTCGTCCAAGTCGTCTATCGGATGTATGAAACTGATATTGTGATCCTTCTTTCTCCCCTCTCAAACTCTCGAGCTTGATCCTTTTTATAGAGCTCAAACAAACCCCGGGTGAATTAGGAATCAATTCCCACTTTGGACAGGATTTCCCTTCAAAACTAGACTTTTGACACGGCCGTGTTAATCAAGTGACACGACCGTGTTGTTTTTAACTCAAAACTCTTATTTTACGCATAATTTGACGCGGCCGTGTTGCTTAAGTGACACGGCCACGTTGCTCCACAGAGCCGTTTCACCATTTGCGCAACACTTTATACACGGCCGCGTTGCTTATGTGACACGACGGTGTCGGTTCTTGCCTGGTTTTGTTTCTGGACCGTTTCAGGCCGGTCTGGATCGGTTTGGGCTGGTTTTCACTGGTTTGGGCCGGTTTGGATTCTGTTCCAAATTGTTCTTTCGTCCGGTAGTCGTAAATCACGACTTTTAATCCTGAAAATGCTCAAAAATACGTTAAAACAAGTCGAATACGTTAATTGGTCAACTTTATAACATTTTATCCAATTCTTGACCAACTATGCACATAATTCTTATAAAATAGTCTCATAAATCGACCTAATTACATGCATAATTAACGTGTTATCAGAAAACTCGGAACTTTTTATACCTTGAACTAGGAGACCGAGTTTGTGGAATACAGAATTTTCAGTTTGCATATATCCAAAATATTATCAGGCAATTTAACATGGAAAAAGTGAAATTTGTTAGCACTCCTATGATTGGTTGAGTGTGGACATTAGGAAAGATCCATTTGCTTCTAAAGAAAATGACAAAGAGTTATTGGGAGCCGAAATTTCCTAATCAAGTGACATGTGCGCGTTATAGTATTGAGCTCAATGCACTCAACCAAGTATTAATTTCTCAAAGAACTTATTAGCTTTAATTTACTCAGGACAACAGAGTACCGATGAAATGATGTTAAAAAGTATTTTGATATCTAAAAGAAACCATTGACCTGAATTTGTTCTTCCCATAGTAAAGACGAGAGATTACAAATGAAATTGTAACCTTTAAAGGAAATGTAAATGCTCTCATATAGAGAAATAAAAGGATTACAAACAAATATGTAACTCCTAAATAAATGTTGAAGCTATCCCCTACTACGTAATACTAATATTATTTTGGTGGGTTTAGATGTTGTTTATCTTATTGACCAATGTAAAGGTCATTACCAAGCTGGTTATGTATTACCATGATGAACACGATGAAATCTTGAAGATCAACCGATCACAACTACTCTAGCTACCTCATCACATCACTCAGCGATGATTATCTCAAGAAGTTCATTAACATAGTCAAAGTATTAGTGACTTGAGCTATACCACTAAAGAGTCTACCCGAAGTTATGAAGATGAAGTTATTTGCAATAGATAGATAGATTGTGCTACATATCAAATGTGATGAGGCGAAGCATGTACCACCAACGCTTTTCTATAGTCAACAACTATAGAATGTCATCATGGTTTATGTAAAATTGAGGATGCAGAAATTTTCGAAACTCTCTTGATAGATGTACGTATCAAGGGCGAAGCATAAACTTCGGGGGAAGTCTCAACATAGGTGTGTTGCACTCTTTTTCCCTTCGACCAAGGTTAATTTTTCCCACTGGATTTTGTTACTTGGCAAGGGGGAGTGTTGAAGGAAAACACAATTAGTGTGCCTTCGTCAAAAGTAACTGATGAAGCGCAATTTATGTATTCTCTTATATTTACTTATTTGTGGAACCCTTATATTTGGCACCCTGTATAGAGGGATATGATGAATAAGATAATCCTAATTAATGCGCCTCTCTACTTCAATTCTTGTTTATTTCCATTTCTCCTACAACACGCTCCATATTGTATGTAATTTTTAGGCACATATTTGAAGTTAAAACAATGCATAATTGCCTAAACTAGTACTTCATAACCAATGTTTTTGTATGTTTACTGTACCTCTCTCTTTCGTAAATATAAACCCTAATTTCCTAAGGTTTCATCACTAACGAAGGACCAAAAAAATGGTGGACACTAACATTAGAAATTTACTGTAGAAGTTCATTAAAAATTTATTTGGACATATATTCTGAGTGAGAAAAAAAAATTAATTGCTCCAATGTTACCTCCCTATTTAGAAATGGTTACACTCTCTCCTTTAAAAAGATGAAAAATGCTATGTTAAGAATTTGTTCCCTGTTCATTCAAAAGTCAGCCTCTGGGGTTTCTTCGTTTTTTCTAACGGCCACTATTCTGAATGTTTGGGGAGAGCGGCGGCGAGGACCAAATCCTATTATTTGCGGTTGCTGCTTCTTTTTATTCTTTTTTGTTTTGTTTTTTATGTTTAATTTCTTTTATATATAATATTATTTTGTTTTAATAATTTAATGTATTGAAAATGGTCATATTTACTAAAAGGGTCTAATTTACCCGTTTGTTTGTGCTTGGTTCCTTCATGGTGCTAAACAGGTCCATTAGACACGTTTAACCTAATCATCTCGGTATGGTCGTTCAAAAAAGGTAATGTTGACTAAACGTGGTGTAATGACAATTTTAGTCAAAAAATGATTTCTCGACTTTATTAAACGAGCATGTTAAACCGCTCTGAGGTCATATTAAAAAACAATGACTCGTTACTGCCTTCTTAGCCCTAAACCAAGCACTTATTCACCCTTATAGGTTAAACGAGGCCACTTACACCGGTCCGAGAAATAATTCGCCAACCATGATCAATTTTCGTCCTCATATGCCGAACAAAACAAACTTATTGACCCTTATTGGTTAAACGAGCCACTTATTTCGATCTGATGACACATTGGACAACCTTGAGCAATCTCGGCCAACTAAGATCGAATGGTGACATTTTGAGCCCAATATAGGATAAAAGGGCCAATTAGACATGCTAAAGGATTTATTGGACAATCATGAAAAGGTGCGGTTAACCATGGAAGACCACAGTCTACTTATTCAACGTATCACGGAAACAGGCCAATTAGACCCATTCAATGACTGATTGGTCAACAGTGAACCGTTTAGGTCAACTTAGAATGGTCCGAACGACTAAATCACCAGTGAAGGCTAATCGGACCTATTAGCCCAATCCGAGGAGATACTAAACAACCTCGACCCCACCAAGTAGAATTAGTCCTATCTCGAAAACATTATTTATCAGTTTTTTCTAAACAGTCCATTATTATCATCAAATCAAAATTTGGAACTAAAAGTAGTTTTTCAGCTGGGACAAAAAATGCAAAAAGAATCATGTCAGTAAAAATGCTTGCAAAGTTAACGCAAAATGTGACTTTGAGACTAAAAATGCTTGGTTTTTAATTTGAGAGATCAAAAATAAAAATTTCAGGATCAAAATGCAATTGTCTCGTATCTTATAAACCCAAAAGTGTAATTTTCTTGATTAGAAGTTAAACCGGAGGAGTAATAATATTAAATGGATGAGTTAATTTTAAACATCCAACATGCTACTTTAGACGCTGCAGTCATGTTATAATTGGATGATAGAACCATTTTGTTTAAAAAAATGAATATTAATATCGTAGTATCTAGCTCTTATAACTTATGGGGCAGCTCATCAAATGCCACCTACTCCTCAACGACCTTTGTCCCAATTATATCATATAAGTCAAATATGATTATTTTATAATTCGTTCCATATTAATTGACTTTTAGGATGGAATGAAAGAATTAAGAATTTAATATTTTAATAGATATATTCTCAGTTAAAAATTTAACCAAATCAAAATATCTTTGATAAATTGAAAAGTAGATATATTTTAGGATTGAGTCCAGAGAAAAAAATTAATAGAATTGGTGAAAAATATGTAAAACGCCAATTAATTAAAAAGGGGAAAAACATCCTAAAACATCAATTAATATGAAATAGAGGGAGTAATATATTTGTATTTTTGTATTAATGCCGTGTATATTTGCCTCACCGTTTTAAAAATTAAAAATGGGTCTAAATAGCCATTTGTGTAACTTTTACTATAATTTTGTTATTTTTGTAACTATAGTATAATTTTAACATTTTTAGTATAATTTTAGTCTTTCTTATCCTTTTCTAAAATAACTAAAAATGTAATTTTACCAATTTATTCTCCTAATAATTATCTTATTACATCTCTTATAGTTATTAATATATATTTTATTATTACCACTCTACCCTAATCCATATACCCCCCACACTAACCAATGGTCTCAGCCCCCAACCCCAACCCTCCATCCCCGACCCCAGAATCCCACCCCTCGCCACCTACCCCCAGCCCAACCCATCCACCCACCCCCAACCACAAAAAAAAAATTAATACCTCAGTCCCAGCTTCAACCCCACCTCCCGGCCCCCCAACCCAACCCACCTCACACAAACCCAACCCCAAGCCAAAACACACACACAAAAAAAAAAAAAAAAAAAAGGAAAGAAAGGAAAAGAAAAAAAGTTAATATCTCAGTCTAACCTCCAATCCCACCCCGGAACCCCCCTTTCCCCAGACCCACCCACCCCCGCTCCCCCCACCCCCCTCTCCGGCCCCCCACACCCCCATTCACCCATCCCCAAGCCAAATATTTTTTTTAAGTATCTCATTCCCTGTCCCCAACCCCAGCCGCCACCCCCTACCTTACCTATCCACCCCCAAGCAAATATATATATATATATATATATATATATATATATATATATATATTTTAACGTCGCATCCCCTGCCCCAACCCAAGTCCTACCCCAACCCTCAGCCCCACCCCGCCCCTCACCCCCCCTTCCCCGAAGTAAAGAAAATTATATTTTTTTACTACTTTTATCCCAACAAATTCATGTCAACTAGCGACTCGTGACAAGTGCAGCGTAGCATAAATTCGTGCAACACACGATTCGTGGCAAGTGTATATGGTATCAAATGAATATTTGTTTGTAATTGTGTGTCGTGACAAATACGTATCTTGTCAAATATATGTGGTAAGTGTGTGTCGTGGTAATATTGCCACGACAATAAGAAGGACTAATACAAAGTCGTGATAATTGCGGATCTTGGCAAATGTATTAGAATTCGTGGTAAGTGGGTGTCATGACACATGTGACAGATCCGTGGCAATAGTGACACGGTCATAAGAAAGGGCAAAATTATATATATCCGTGGCAAGTGTTTATCATGTTAAATGGCAATTTGTGGCAAGTGCGTTGTGGCACAATTCGCAAATATATTAGAATTTTTAGTAAGTGGGTGTCGTGGCACATGTGGTAGATCCGTGACAATAGTGACACGATCTTAAGAAAGGGTAAAATTATACAAATCCGTGGCAAGTGTGTATCGTATCAAATGACGATTCGTGACAAATGTGTATCGTGTCAAATGACTTTTCGTGGCAAGTATCTATCGTGTCAAATGAGAACTTGTTGTTATTGTGTGTCGTGACACGATTTTTGCGGCAAGTGACATAAAGTATGATTTTAAAAGAAAAAAAGAAAAGAAAATCTCAAACGGACAACAAAAAACAAAAAAATTAGCTTGGGGTGAGGGTGCGGGTGGGACTGGGGCAACGGATGCTCCAGTAAAAAATAACTTCTTTTTTTGGCTTAGGGGTGGGGTGGGGGGGGGGGGGGCTTGGGGTTGGGCGGGGGCTGCGGCTGAGGATGAAACATTGCAAAAAATAAATAAATAAATAAATAAATCATTTTGGCTTGGACGGGGTGGGGGCTGAGGATGAGACACTAAAAAGTTTTTTTTTTTTTTTTTTTTGGCTTGGAAGTTGGGGGGGTGGGGGGAGTGGAGGGGACTTGGGGGGCGGTGGGACTGAGGCTGGGGATGAAATATTAAAAAAAAAAAAAAAAAGAAATATTTTTTTGCCTTGGGGTGGGGGGGGGGGGGGGGGGGTTGAGGTGAGACTCGGGCCGTTGGTTAGGGTGGGGGTATGTGGGGTAGGGTAGGTTGGGGTTGTAATTTGAGGGTGAGGGGATTGGACAAGTGAGATGAATTTGATAAGGGATATGGTGTGTATAAGCGATTTACTTTGTTGGTTATCCCAAATGCATAAAGATAGACTAAAATTATACTATTTTAACAAGAAAGGTTAAAATTTGGCATAGTTATAAACAATGCTAAAATTATAGTAAAAATTACACAAAAATGCTATTTCATATTGTCTCCCACTTTTTAAAATGTTCCCCTCCCTCTAATTTATTTCCATCCCGGCGTTATATTGTAATCACTATATTTTTCTCATTTTTTCCTACTTTATTGTGTTTTGATCTCGTTTAGCTTTCTTTATGCTCGGATTATACGCTAGATTCCTAGTTACCGCCCGAATACCGCTTAACCTCTTTTAGAATATTGAATTAGCTCATTTTCTGAAGAGGAAACACTACAAGAAAATTGTGGAATTTTCAAAATTATCAATGACAATTCCAACGGAAAGATGAGCCGTTGGAAAAAAATTCCAACTGTAGAAGTCGTTGTAATAGCTGTTAGAGAAAAAATTCCAACGGCCACTTTTCCAACGATAGAGAAACCATTGGAATTGAAATTTCAATGGAAATTTACCATATTCCAAAGATTTTTGGTAAGTTTCCATTGGAATTTCAATTCCAACGGGTTTTCTACCATGGAAAAGTGGGTGTTGGAATTTTTTGTTCCAACAATTAAATTTCAATGGAAAAATGATTCCAACGGAGCCTCTTACCATTGAAATTTTTTTTTTCCAACAGCTATTCCAACGGCTTCTACCGTTGAATTTTTCTTTTTTCAACAGCTATTCCAACGGCTTCTACCGTTGGAATTTTTTTCCAACAGCTATTCCAACGACAAAAGCCATTGGAATTATTTCCAAAATTTCCAACGAAAATTCCAACAGTTCATCTTGCCGTTGGAAATTTTCAATGGATTTATGTTCTGTTGGAATTTGGCAATTCTCTTGTAGTGAAAGTCCACTTCAATCAATCCACACTGCAAGGTTTTCACTACAATTGTATAACATTTTCTGAGACCATAATTGTCCAAAATTAATGATAATTTATTTTGTACATTTATTGTGTGTATATATATATATATATATAAATTTTTGTGGGGAAGTATTGATTTATAAAATGTTGAAGTATATCAAAATATAGCTTAAGATAGAAATAAAATGCATGTCGTTAAAACAATACTTACATATACTTTTTATTTATGTAATCGCCCCCAAAGTACAAATCATGCGTCCGTAATTACTCTCATCATTCACAAAAAAAAGATCATTTTCCTCTTTGTGGAAAAAATTAAGAATTTACGAAATGAATAAAAATATTCCTAAACAATCCGTCTTTATTATCTTGAATTTGCACTTTTTTCTCGAGAAAAATATTTCATTTGCATAAAATTGTCCACTACTTTCATACCATAACGAATTCAATAGATTGAATAAATAATTTAGGTAATAATATTATTATAAAACTTTTTGGAGGATTGTTTAGATTTATCTAATGACAATATTGAAAGAAATGTGAATATGTTGATAGTTAATTCGTTTTGAGTAAAAATTGATTTCTCTAAAATGACTTATGTTTTAAAATTGAAGGAGTATCATTTTTTATAAAGTTCGAACAAATTAAAAAACCTCATAAAATAATTGGTATGCCCTTATTTAAATTAAGTAATTACATTATCTTTTAAAAACGTTGTTCTCTTATCTAACTCACTAAGAACAGGTTTTTGTTGAAAACGTCGTACTTTGACGATATCACTATTGACAAAGCCAATACATCTCGGATTCTAGACCCAACCCTAAATGTATTTGGCCAGTCGTCCCACCGCCATCTTCCCCGGCAGCCGAGCCACCTCCGTCTCCAGCCCGTCACACATAGGAGGCCTGCGTACATCACCACAGTCAATGATGATAATTTCCAAATTCTCTGTTTTCACCGAATAAGCCGATATGTGCATATTATGAATTTTGAGTTTCTTCTTCACAACTTTGTAGATATCAGTTTCTTCAGATTCTAAATTTCTAGAATATTCTATTTCTGAATTTTGAATGTGTTTTTAGAAATTTTAAAATTATATTCAGAATATTTTTTTAGATTTTAAATAAATTTTAGAATTTTTTAAATAAATTTTTAGAAATAAACTTTTTAATTGTTTGAATTTTAAATAAATTTTAGAATTTTCAGAATAATCTTCTGAATTTTATATTTTTTTCTGTATTTTTTTATGTTTCTAATATTTTATATAAACTTATTTAGAGTTTTAGAATAAATTATTTTCTGATTTTTCTTAGAAAACTATTTTAATAAAGTATTTTAATTTTTTTAAATAAACAAAAATAAAAATATCTTTTAAATATATAATATAACATTAAGTGATTAAAATGGAATGGAAAAAAGCATAAAAAGTGTCATGTGAGGGGCACATAACCTATATAGTCGGAAAAGATGGCGAAGTTGCAAAGTGTAACACATCATATTATACAGATGAGTGACACTCATGTGCATCTTATGCACATTAGTGTTATTGTACACCTTGTGGGCCCCACTTATAATTCTTTACGTACCCATCAACTAAAAATAAATAAGTAAATTCCTGATTTAAGTCAAAGGCAAAACCCTCATCTTCTTCATCAAACAGCGCGATTATCAGCGCTATCTTCATCAAGCAGTTCCTCAGGTCGATTTCTCAGGCCGATTTCGTCGATCTTCATCAATATACTGTCATTGATCCTCTATCAATTTTCGCAGAATGAGATTTCAGCCAAAATCTGCGAAAAATCAATCATAGTAATTATCAATTAGCTTCGAAAAAATCATAAACATGAGCTATTAATGATTTTGATTTCATTATTTAAACATTACAATTCTGTTTTCATTACAAATTCGAAAATGTTTTGAAGAGGTTTGTTTTATGATTTCTCGTAGATATGGATGCTGAAGTTTATAATGATAGAACAGTGCAAGAACATCAGAAAGATAACAAATTACCTAACAGTATACTTCAATTGCTGTATAAAAAAGATATACTGCATCAAACAACTATGTATACTGTAGCGTTTATTCACATATACTGTAGCGTTTATTAACATGTACTGTGTATATTAAATCATGTCAACAGAGCATGTTCGAAAATAACAAATTATCAACACATACTACATCACATACATATATATACTGTACTATTTACAAATATATACTGTAACTGTAAAACAGATTGATGTATAAAAAACATATACTGCATCAAACAACTATGTATACTGTACCGTTTATTAACATATATTGTGCCGTTTATTAACATGTACTGTGTACATTAAATCATATTAACAGAGCATGTTCGAAAATAACAAATTATCAATACATAAGAATAGAGAAGAAGAATCCAGAAAAAAAAAAAAAAAAAAAAAAAAAACTCAAAAAACCACCATAAAAATACCTTACGAACTCGAGCAGCAGCAAAATGTAGAAGATTACTGATAGAAAATTCACAGACGAAATTCCACAGCCAAACTCGCGAAATCACAAGAGGCTAGAGAGAGAAAATGAAGATAGAGATAGAGAGAACCGTCATATATATGACGGTAATTTTTTTAAAAACAAACGTAAAAAAGTTAAAAAAAATGGAGGTAAAATTGGTGGGTAAAAAATACAGGTGGGACCCACAAGGTGTACAACAACACTATGGTGCATCTTATACACCCAACTTTGCCTATACAGATCGCAATTGTAAAAAATAATATATTTAAGCTATAAAGTGAAAACACCCGTATAATTTAAATTGCATTTTGAAATTAACTATTTGGATTATTATTATTATTATGAAATAACCCTTGTGCGAGTCATGCTATAACTTTTAAAAATATTGAGTAACTCTATAGCTTATAATATTACCGAAGTTGCTTCGGGAAATGAACCCCAAATTCTGAGCAATTTCTTTTTTACTAAATGCAGGTACATCAAGAAAGTTGAATGCATTTACTCAAAAAAAAAAAAAAGAAAAAAAGAAAAAGAAAGTTGAATGCAAGAACCTTTTTATCCGAGAGAAAATAAAGAATGAGAAGTGTATTAATCAGCTTACAACGGATTGAGTGGGACGTGCTGAATTTTGACATACAAATACTAGGATATATGAATTCAAATGATGGCGTAAATCATATCTTTATTCAATCATACAATTTATAAAAACTACAATTATTATGTTGGAAAAATAATAAAAAAATATTAAAAATATTTTGTAATCAGTGCATGAGAGGAAAGTGTGTAATGGAGAGATATAATAAAATATGTTTGAATTTAAATAAACTAAGGAATACTAATTTTCAGTCTTAGTTTAAATATAAATTTAAATCGACTCGTCATTCATCCGACATCTAAATCTGTAAACAATTTTTTTATAGATACACTTTGGTTCTCAAATTTACTTCTAAGTTTTTTGAAAAAATATTTGTCGTGCCAAGTATACATATCTTCCGGAGAATTAATTTACTTCAAAGTTTTAATGTATAATAATATGGCATGGGAACAAGTTTTAAAGGAATTAATGTAAGTGCATATCTCCAGAAGACTCAGAAGACCATAGAGAAGTAAACTTCTTGGCGAACGATCGCAATTCGCAATCGCAAAACTTTCTGATTATTTTAATATCCCACGCAAAAAGTGCAATTTAAAAATCTACCTCCTCCGTCTCATCTTATTTTGTACACTTTTCTTAAACGATCATTCCATCTTATTTTGCACAATCTAAAAAAAAAAATTATAACATAATCTCTATCCTCAAAATATCCATCAATCTCCACCTTCAATCCACCTTTAAAAAATCAACAAATAACAAAAAAACAATTTTTCTTAATATCGTGCCAACCTCCTGCAAGATAAGGAGGGACGGAAGGAGTATAAGATTTGTGGAGAAGAGAGGGTAAGATACAGTTTAGTTTATGATCGTAGAGGTAGAGTCATGGATGATCATAAAAGCATTGAAGCCCCCCTGCTTAGTCCAAAATCAGAAGAAGTAGGCGATTTGAAACAGAAAGTTTTGGAAGAATCTAAAAGGATATGGAGAGTTGCAGCCCCAAATGTTATTGCAAGAGTCTGTTCCTTTGGAACATTAATTGTCACTCAGTCGTTTATTGGACATATAAGCTCATCGGACTTGTCTGGATACGCGCTCGTCCTGGCCTTAGGTGTGCAGTTTGTGAACGGAATACTGGTAATACTTTATCTGTTTTATAGCCTTGTCTATGTTTATTAAGTTTAATTACTGTAATTCCATGGTTTTGTGCAGCTTGGAATGTCGAGTGCAACGGAGACTCTCTGCGGCCAAGCATTTGGAGCGAAACAGTATCATATGATGGGCATTTACCTGCAAAGATCATGGCTTATTGATGTCGTCATACTAACCATATTACTTCCTCTGTTCATCTTTGCGAAACCGATCTTTATCCTACTTGGTGGGAAAGAAGAAGTGGCCACATCAGCTGGATATATCTCTATGTGGTTCATTCCTCGTGTCTACGGCGTTATCTTCAGCATGACGATACAAATGTTCTTACAAGCGCAACAGAAGAACATGATCATTGCTTGGCTTGCGGCTCTACAGTTCTTGATTCATGTTTTCCTGTCTTGGCTTTTTGTGATTGTTCTTGACCTCGGAACCCCTGGTGCTATGATTGCGTTATGTATATCTACTTGGTTCGTCGTGTTTGGAGAATTTGTTTACATTTTCGGAGGTTGGTGCGGCGATACATGGAAAGGGTTCACTATAGCTGCAATTAAAGACTTATTGCCGGTTGTCAAACTTTCGATCGCATCTGGTTTAATGCTTTGGTAACCACATTTTTGCCAGTTTTCAATTACATTTGTTATAATTATAATATTTTCTTTGATATATAAACGAATTCAATCTTGCTTATAATGTAGTTTGGAAATATGGTACTACGCGATTTTGGTGTTACTAGCTGGATACATGACGAATGCAGATGTTGCGATATCTGCCTTATCAATTTGGTAAGCCCTCACTAAAAATCTTGTTAGTTTACTCTTACAAAATCAAGTTCTTTACTGATTGAAGTAATCTGTGTCTTCAGTTTCAACCTCAATTCTTGGATACTTATGATCATCATCGGCCTTATGGGTGCTGCCTGGTACAAAATGCAAAATACAGAAAATCGGATTAGTTTCACTTTACTTTATTAAGAAGAAAATTAATGAATCATGATTTATTTCAAACAGTGTACGAGTAGCTAATGAGCTAGGGAGAGGAGATGCCAAGGCTACAGAATTCTCAATCAAAGTTGTACTGAGCATGTCGTCTCTTATAGGACTTTTGTTCTGGATTCTTTGTTTGGTTTTCCGAAAGAGAATTGGGTATCTGTTCACCAACGACGAGGAAGTGGTGCAGGCCATTTCCGATCTTTCGCTTCTTCTTGCATTTACAGTGTTGCTCGGTGGCATTTACCCTATCCTCTCAGGTCATAACTGGACTTAATTAATTATCCTATCTTCAACATCTCTTTTGTGTTGTTTTCGTCATTTCGTGCATTGGTTGTTATCAGGTGTGGCGATCGGAGCAGGTCTGCAGACAAAGGTTGCTGTTATAAATCTAGTCTGCTTCTATATGATTGGAGTGCCAATTGGAGTTGTGCTTGGATATGTTATCCATCTTCAAGTGAAGGTAAAAAGAAAACATAATTTGCAACTCAAAATATACAATTTTTTATGAATAAAATAGTAAGAAAACTAACATAATTGAGATTGATTTTGATTTCAAACAGGGTGTATGGATCGGACTGACCTGTGGAGTAATGACTCAGACACTTTCACTTAGCTTCATGGTGTGGAAAACTAATTGGGATAACGAGGTAACTAGCAGAAATATTGAATTTTATGTCTAAGATGAGGATCTTAACCTGTTTATTACATACATTTTTGCAGGTATCCAAGACTTCATCACGCCTTGAGAAATTGTACTTAATATCCTTATCAGATGAGCCTAGGCAAATTTCTGATTTTTGCTTGAGTTAACAATATTTTGAACCAGATCGGCAGTTCTTGTGATAATTTGAACTAGATTGTTTGAGGTTTTAATTGTGAAATTGTTCCGTTGATAAAAGTGAATGACTCTTTTATTTTATTTTACTTTTTAAAATAAGAAAGCTGGTGGAGGTGACAATATGATTTGTTTTATCTTTTTTATAGTGGGGATACATTTCATTTGTTATCGTTTATTTTCTAATTTGATTTGTTATGGTTGAACTATTAGTGTAAACATCAATCTCTGGTTTTAAATGACTGGTTTGATATTTTGAATAGAGAAAAGGTTCTATTCTAAGTAGTGTCTCTTACAATGGATTTCGAACTCACATATTATTGTTCATTTCGACTTACGTATTATTGTTCAACCACGATTCTTCTATAAGCTATTTTGGTTCCTTGTCTATGTAACATATATAATGCATCAATATAATACATGAGCAGGAATGAAGAGTAAAAGGAAGTAATGAAGACCCATCACAACTGCCAACACTATTACCAAGATTCCAGTGTTAGACATGATATTTAATGACAATTAATGTTGTTTTGTTGAGATGTACGTGGGAGATTTTTTTAGTCTTGAAAAGGAAACTTATTGTTGGAAATAGTTTTAGTTCCGTTTTGTCAAAGGAAACCCAGCTGCTTTTAGGAAGATACTAGTAATATATCCGTGCGATGCACGGAAGTTTATTTAGAAAGTAATAATTTTAATAAAATTAAATATGATATAATCTAATATTTAAATATGTGATCATTTTATCCTAATAAAATATATATTTTTTAAAATATAGGATAAAACATAAATAAAATTATAAGCAATGTAAACATAAGTTTCTCACACGACATATATGAATTTAATATAGCTTACTCTTTATATATATATATATATATTTTATAGATTAACGTTAAGATAAATATTCAATATAAAGAAAAAATCTTTTTTCAAAATGATCATTTCTATTTTTTAAAATCCAAACACACATTTAGTGTGTCTGCATCATTCTTCACCTATGTGCATAATAGCTTAATTAATTATCAATGCTAAAACAAATATAAATATCTAACAATCAAACACATATTATTAAATAAAATAAACTGGATAATGTTATAAGAAATTTATTTTTCTTTAATTTTTTTCATTCTACTTTAAATATTTAAATTTATCTAAATAAAGTTTTAAATTCTAAATATAACTATCTCCTTTTAAAAATTCTTATTTGCAAGTTTTAGTACTTTACTTGGTATTTCCGATATAGAAAGAATAAAAAATTAACAAAATAAAATTCAAAAGTTATTCAATAGTTGGAATAACAAAATAATTCAATAGTTGGAATAACAAAATAAATCATATGAGTGCTCAAATATCTCTTAATACTTTCATATATATGTTGAAAAGTTTCAATTAAAGTATACATTTATATTGTAAATAGTAGATTCATCTAAAGATATACATTGGTTAATGCAAAAAAAAATAAAAATTGCTTAGGTTGCAAAATGTGAAAAAAAAAAAAAAGGACATAATTGAGATTGGTTAATGTGACTCAGTATTGTTTAGGTTGCAAAGCCGAAAAAACATATAGTTCTAGTTGGTTAATTTTGTTTATTTAAAAGAAGTTTAGTTGCAACTTGTAAAATATCATAGTATAGGTTGTAAATTGTATTTATTTATAGAAAAATAACAATAATATATCTAAAACATAAAAATTAATTAAAAAAATTCTATGATTAATTATCATATATAAAGTTATATATATATATATATATATATATATATATATATATATATATGAGCAAAAATCATAGTTTTGTGATTTATCAATAAAAATAATTATTATATCAAATAAGCATTAGCAAATTCAATAATTTAATAAGATGATTATAAATCAAATATTAACTTGAGACAATATGTCAGATAAAACAAATTGATTAGTTGTGGTTTTAATAAAATAATCAAGTAAAAATAATTTGTAAAGGAGAATTATTTAAATGATTTTTAATTGTATTTCAAACCAATACTATATTTTTTGTACAACCCACAATAAATACTGAAATCTTACTTAAATAATCAATGAACAAATAATATAATATTTTAAATAGAATATCTTCTTCTTCTTCTTCTTCTTCTTCTTCTTCTTCTTCTTCTTCTTCTTATCATCATCATCATCATCATCATCATCATCATCATCATCATCATCATCATCATTATTATTATTATTATTATTAATTATTATATATCATATGAATATCAAATCAAACATCGTCAAAAGATGATTAATTTGATATAGTATACATAATAAATAGATCAGAAATGAAAAAAAAAACAATATTTGCAACTTTAGAAAGTAAAATAAATTTTGATTCTTGCCAATGTGATAACTTACCAATCACAGTCTAAAATTTTAGACTGGAAAGTGTTACTTACATAATTGTCACAACTGTGCCTTATATATATAGATTTTTTTAATTTATAAAATAATATTTAAATTCTAACTATAAATAATTAACAATAACTATAAAATATATAATAAAAGGAACAGTGATATTTTATTTGGATCATATGTAATGTAAAGTTTAATAATTTTTTCATTATGTCTCTGCTTTTATTTTATATTTAACTTTTAATTATCTAAATAAACTTTCAAGTTATAATTATAAATATTTAATTTTTTCTTTATAACATTGATTTTCATTTGCAACTTTTAATATTTCATTTGGTGATTTCAAATATACTTAAATAATTTTTATTTAATAAAATCTTATTTTAATAAAATAAAATTCAAAATTTATTTAATGATTCGAATAACAAATTAAAGTCTCTGGTTTCTTCAAAATATTTGAATATTTTCGTATTTTATTTGGTATTGTAAATTCTTTATATAAATGTTATAGCCGTCTTAGAAATGGTTTATTTATTAGAAGATAAAATTTGATTAATGCGAACAAATTTTATTTAGAGTGTTAAAAGTAAAAAAGGTATTCGTTGTTGATTTGTGCGACCAAGTATTATTTAGTTTAGAAAGTGTAAAAATATATAATTAAAATTTTAGTAAAAGTAAAAAAGTAAAAAGATTGTCAAATGTAATAAAAGTCATAATTTAGGCTACAAAGAATAAATTTCCTTAGAAGAGTAATTTTAACAAAATACTCGTTATTAATATAAATAGGTAATTAAAAATAATTTCAATACCTATTTTAATAGATAATTATATATATGCTCAAAGTCGTGTTAAGAAGATATTTTAGCACATTTGATGATTGAATAAGTTGATTATAAAATAGATATTGTTGTTTTTGCCTTTGATTTAATAAAGTAGGATATTCATTATTTAAACAATGGATTTTCTCCCTGACTTAAAAAAAAAAAATGAAAATTCATGTCAAATAAAATAAATTGATTAGTTGTATTTTTATAAAAAAAACAATTATATTTTTTATAAATAATTTACTTACTAATTTTAGTTGCAACTAAAACCAAAATATTATAGTTTAATTCATAATAAACATCAATTCTAGCATAAATAATTAACCAACAAACAATTTGTTTATTCAAATTAAATATCTCATATAATATATATGATATGGATGTCAAATTGAAGATCGTGAGAAGATGATTAATGGTATATTATGCATAAAAATCGGATTAAAAATGAAAAAGTTATTTGTATTTTAGAAATATAAAAGAAAGTTATGAACTTACCAAAAATAAGAGAAAGTTACCAATTATGGTGTAAATTTTTTGGAGGGAAAGATAAAAGGGAAAATTGATAAAAATGCCCTTTAACTTTGGGGTAATTAAAAAATTACCCACTAACTTTGGCCATTTAAAAAAATGCCCCGTAATTTAAGTTTTATTGTTAAAATTGCCCTGCAACCGGGAATTGCCTGTAACCCTCCCGGTTACAGGTTGACGTGGCATAGGACTGCTGATGTGTACCAGCTGGACGCGTTTTTAACCAGACGTGGCACAGGTTAGTAAACCACGTGATATTCACGTGTCCAAATTAGGGCAAAACCCATCCCCAATTCTCCTAACACTGAAATCGCGATTTTGGCTGCTACTGCGGCTGGAAGAAGAACGCCGGCGAGTTTCTGCCCCTAGGTCTGATTCATTCCGTTGTAGAACCGATCAGTGAGGACTCCGAGATGCGGTGTCGCGACCCTAGCAGAAATGGCGAGCCCTGCCCAGATTATGGTAATCTTCTCCCGATTTTATTTTGTTTTCGGGTTTGTAAGCTAGTTACTCGAATCGTCTTTCTATTGTTGTTTATGGAGTTTTTCGTTGTTCAATAGAGTAAAATGACGAAGTTTTGCTACTTTATTCCAAGTTGACAGCTTTGTGGGATTTTAAAATTTGTCTGTTTGTAGCTTCTGTTTACTTTAGTGTTTACGGTCAAGGGGACAAGTTTATTAGTTTATTCTGAGTTGAAAATGGCGTCTAGCTGTGTTATGACTATGTGGGGTCGAAATATTCCTTTGCTTGTGTTTCTTGCTTTTGTGGTGTGAACATGGACAAGGTACAACTGTTGTTTGAATGATTCGTTTGTTCTTTGGGATTTCTTTACTTTTACTTGTGATTCTTTTTTGTGCACATATAATAAAAAAATATGTTGTATGCTGCTGTTATCTTCTCAAGATGTGGTCCCATTTTGCATTTACTACATATGTGGGACAGTGTTTGTGCAGTTTTTTATAGATAGGAATGAGCTATTGAGGGTTGTTTGGTAATTTCTCAAAGTGATTGTCCCATTTCGTAGTAGTCTCAACTTGCAATTATTTGACTCTATCTTGGACTGAATTTTGCTTTACTCGTGTCTATGTACCAGGTCCCAACAGTTCTTTTTATACATTCTCAATTCATTATGGGGGCTTAGTTGAGAATTGGGAAGGGGCTTACATTGGAGGAGAAGTGGTGAAGTTTGACCATGTTGATGCTAATCAGTTTACTTTGAGGGATTTGGTAAAATTTGTTGCTCATCTTGAGAAGTGCAAGGAGCCCTTGTTGTGGGGTAGGGGTCAAGGCGAAGCGTACTTTACTCCGATAAGCCACGAAGTGGAATTGCAACATTTTCTTCAAGATGCGAAAGATAGTAGGGAGGTGAACTTGTTCACTGAAAGTGTCAACCCTTCCAAAGTTGGAGAAGATACTACTTTACACGAGGTATTGATCGAAGAGTCTCCCTTGGAGGCCGAGGCTGAAAAGAGCAGGAACAAGAAGAAGGATAAAAAAAAGAGGGCAGAAGTTAAGAGGGGTAAGAGACCCGCTGAAGTAGTTGAGATTTTAGAAGATGAAGACGAAGACGACGATGAATGCAAGGACAGTGATTATGAGTTTGATCAGGAGGAGGGAAATGATAAAGATGCTGTAGATGATGTTGATTTTGATAAGTTCACAGATAAAGATGCCGAGTGGGCCGGAGTTCAGCACAATGAAGGGTGCAGTGGCTCAGAACAAATTGAGCAGCTTGATCCACTAGGCGAAGATGACTTGTGTTTTAGTGAAGATGATTTTCGTAGTATTCACTCTGAGGATGAAAATGGTGATGCTATGGCGCCAGGGTGGAGACCCGACTACAGGAGGTCCCCAATACTTGTGTTGGGGATGGTTTTCAGTACAAAGAAGGAGTTCAGAGACATGCTTGACACACATGCCATTTTGGAACAAAGATCAGTTAGCTTTAAAAAGAGTGACAAGCACAGGATTTATGCAATTTGTGATGCTGAAAATTGTAATTTCAGGGTGAACGCACTACGGAGGCCCGGTGAGACATCATTTGTGGTCACTACTTGCATACCAGACCACACGTGTGCACCTTCGCACTTTGTCAGAAACATGAATAGTCGATGGTTATCAAGCAGGTTCGGATATGTGTTCCAAACAGATAAGAAGCGACAGATTAAAGCTTTTAGGGCTGATGCTATTGCAGAAACCAGGGTTGACATAACACCGTGGCAGGCTTTTTTGTGCAAACAAAGGACTCTTCGTGGGCTTGAAGGTAGAGCGGATGATCAATACTTGCTTTTGAGGGACTACGCGGCTGAAATCTTGAGGACAAACCCCGGGTCGACCGTTTTACTCAATGTGGACCAAACTCCCGAAGGTAACAAATTTAAGAGATTCTACATTTGCTTGGCTGCACTAAAAGAGGGGTTCTTGACGGGCTGCCGACCATTGTTTGGTCTGGACGGGACATTTCTAAAAGGTCCACACGGGGGGATCGTGCTAACGGCGGTAGGTGTAGACCCCAATAACAATTCTTTCCCGTTTGCATATGCAGTTGTTAGTACCGAAAACGGTGAGAATTGGGCGTGGTTTGTAAAGCAACTGAAGGATGACTTGGATATTGACAAGCCTTGGGAGTGGACGATAATTAGTGACAAGCAAAAGGGTCTCATCAAGGCTGTTGATGAGGAATTACCCGGGGCAGCCCATAGATTCTGTGTGCGTCACATGCATCTCAATATGCGAAATTCGGGTTTTAGGGGTCACGCATTTTAAGGTTGCAGTTTGGAGGGCAGCCAAGTCAACCACGGTGGCTGATTTTAAGCGGAGGATGGAGGATTTAAAAAATATGGACAAGTCTGCATATGCTTGGTTAAATGAAAGGCCCCCGCATCAGTGGAGTCGATCGCACTTTGACACCTACCCGAAGTGTGACCTTTTGATGAATAATATGTGCGAAAGTTTCAATAGCATGATATTGAATGCAAGGGAGATGCCCATATTGTCAATGTTGGAAACAATAATGAACGAGTTAATGAAAAGATGCACGGAGAATCGCGATCGAGCTTAGAGATGGAAAGGAAAGCTATGTCCGAGAATTCAGCAAATATTGGACTTGAATATGTCAAAAGTAGCCGATTGCATCCCCATTAAAGCCAGTGACACTCATTTTCAAGTCTCATGTTTCGATGGGAATCAGTATTCGGTTGATTTAGAGAACAAGTCTTGTGCTTGTAGGAAATGGGATTTGACAGGGATTCCATGCAAGCATGCACTATCTGCAATCAACCGCGTTAAAGATGACCCATTTTCATATGTACACAGGTACGAACATCAAAAAATTGAAGATGCCATCATAGACTTTAATTCTGTCGATGGAGTTTTATACTCATTTTCTACAATTTTCAGGTGTTATCGGGTTGAGACATACTTGGCTGCATATGGACCAGTGATAATGCCAATTAATGGAAGGCAAGAGTGGGCATCTGCGGAGGGTATCCCCCCCTACCCCCGAAAGTTGTTAGAAGGGCGGGTAGACCACCTAAAGCGCGTAGAAGGGAGCCAGATGAGCCACTGCCTAGGCAAGAAAGAGAGAGGGGTAGACCCACTAATCGAGACGCCCACCACAAGAAAAGGCACCAAACTACCGTAAAATGTAGCGTCTGTGGGATTCCTGGTCACAACCGTCGAGCTTGTCCATTTGTAAGCCCGTTAATATTTATGATTCATTTTTTAAATTATACAGTTTGAATTTATCAATTGGTTTTAGTATACAAAAATCAAGATTATTAGTTGTTTTTATTTTGCCTGAGTTAATTCGAATATGGGTTAGTGATAGAGTTATTGGAGTAGATGACTTGTGTTGCGGCTGGGCTTTGCTTGGTCTTGTTGAAAAGAATGGGTTAATGATGAGTAGCTTAGTCGAAGCATATACAATATCTTGATTAATATTGCGTTTGGAAAAATGGTTAAGTTCAATTAATTTAGTTGTTTTTTGGCTCTGACCAAATCGAGTTGGTGGAAAATCATGTTAAGGATGAATCGGGTGATAACACGTTATTTATGCATGTATTTAGGTCGAGTTAGGATCATATTTTATATCATTTACGTGCATATTTGACCGGCATTTAGTTATATTAATAATATTTGGGTCATTTGACGTGTTTTGACTTGTTTTAAGGTATTTTGAGCATTTTCAGGCTACCGGACGAGGAAACAAGTTGGAAAAGAGTGAAAACCGGCCCAAAAGAGTGAGAACCGTCGAAGAACCGGTCAAAACCGGTCCGAACCGGTCTGAACCGGTCCAGGAGCAAAACCGGGCAAGAACCGACACGGCCGCGTCACAAAGCAACACGGCCGTGTCAAAAGTGGTCCATAACGAGCTGTGGGTTCTGGAACAGAACACGGCCGTGTCACTCAAGCAACACGGCCGTGTCAAATGTTGCGCAGAAATTGAAGAATTGCAAAGCAACACGGCCGTGTCATTTAATCAACACGGCCGTGTCAAAAAGTCCACCGATAAGAGAAATCGTGTTTTAATAGGATTTTGAGCTTATCTTCTCCAAGATTCGTCCCCAACTCTATAAAAAGGACCCCAAGCTCTAGGAAAAAGGAATCAATCATCAAGAACATAAAATACATCACCTTGGAAGACAAGGAAGACGAAGATCATCGAGACGGAGTCATCCGGGTTTATTTATTCTTTTCTAGTTTAATTCTTACAATGTTTTTATTAGAATATTGTATTGGATTATTACTAGGCATGAGTAGCTAAGCTATTCGTGTCCTAGGGTTAGAAAGTAGGGATTTTTATAACAATGTTTTGATTTATGATTTAATCTATTAATTCTGTTCTGTATGTGTTTTATCTCTATGTTTATGCTTAAACTGAATTTAGCTTGATCACCTAGATTTAGTAATTTAGTTTAACAATTCCGCTTCGAGAGGAGGGAATTGTTCTCAGACTTAGAACATAGAGCGCAGTTGTCTATGACTGTGTAGGCCGTGGCTTAGGATCGTTTGGGAGTTATTATGTTTAATTGACTCGAGAGGGTAATTAGCTTAATTAATCAACGGTTTAATCGCTTCGAGAGAAGGATTAGATTATTGTCGTGCCGCCTAATAAACATTAGAATTGGTAAATTAATAGGTTAATCTTATTCCACATTGAAATAATATCCTGAAATCGAAGCCCTAGGATACCTTTTCTCTTTGATTGTTAGTTTTCGTGTTTCCTAAGTTTGAAGTTATATTTAATTGAGTAGTTTAATTAGTAAAATCAACCTTTAAAACTTAGTATCTAGTTAGGACATTCCTAGAGTATTAGGGTATCAAACTACCTAAAACTATTCCTTGTGGGATCGACCTTGACAATAGTACTACACCTACATCCGTACACTTGCGGAACACTAGGTTAGAAACCGACGTGTCAAGTTTTTGGCGCCGTTGCCGGGGAATAGGATTTAGCGCTTAGTTTTTATCTTGAAAAATAGGAGGAAACTAGACTAGATTTTATTTTTTTTTTCGTATTTTTAATTTTTAATTTTTGTTTTTATTTTTTTGGGTTAATTTTTGTATTACGCGGTAGTTCTTGTTTTTGGTGTTTGCAGGCTTCGTATGCTCACCAGATCAAAAGGGAAAGAAACCCTTCTCCCTTTCGATCCAGAAATTGAAGCGACAGCTCGCAGACACCGAACTAGAAGAAACTTCGCATCTGAGATGGAGAACCCACCACAGCATCCGAATCAGGATGACGCACTTAATAGAGTACTGACAGCTCTGGCACGTTTGGATGATCGAGTCACGAACATACAGCAGCAGCTACCTCCACAAGGGCCACAGCTACAACAGCAGTACGGCCCAATTCAGATAGACCCAGCTGCAGGCGATGAAGATGACACGCCTATTAGCGACTGCTTGAAGCCCAGTCCAAATCAGCAGGCAGGAAGAGTACAACCTCCACCACTTAATGCCAATAATTTCGAGCTGAAGCCTGCACTAATCAATATAGTGCAGCAAAACCAGTATGGGGGAAGTGCGTTGGAGGATCCGAATGCGCATCTGATCAAGTTTCGCAGACTGGCCGACACAATCAAGATCAATCATGTGCCGCACGAGCAAGTCAAGATGAGACTGTTCCCTTTCTCACTGAAGGACAGAGCATTACAGTGGTTCAATTCACTAGAAGACATCAGAGATTGGGAAGACTTGAGTACTTCTTTCCTGTTGAAGTACTTTCCACCGAGCAAGATGCTCGACTTGCAGAACCAAATTAATCAGTTCAAACAGTTGGACCAAGAGCCATTCGGAGAGGCTTGGGAGCGATTCCGGGATCTTATCCGGAGTTGCCCTCAACATGGGTTCACCAAGAAGCAGCAAGTATGCAAGTTCTACAATGGTCTACTTGCTCCGACTAGAAACCAAGTGGATGCAGCTGCGGGTGGAAGTTTGATGGAGAAGTCAGTGAGGATGGCATTCTCAATCCTGGACGCGATGGCCAGAACGAGCTACCAATGGTCGAACGAGAGAAACATGCCAAGGAGGGTAGCAAGTGTCCAAAAAGTCGAGCCCGTCAATAATGAGCCAATTGAAAAGCTCACAGCACAAGTAACAGCATTGACGAGCCAGGTGAATTTGCTAACTAATCTAACATTAGCACAACAGCCAGGGGGTCCGGAAGAAGTTGAAGAAGTAAAATTTGTGAATCAACGGAACTTCAACAACTTCCAGAACAACCAGCCTCGGTACAATCAGTACCCTCAGAATCATCAGAACTT
This sequence comes from Ajuga chamaepitys, assembly GCA_958295605.1. Taxonomy (NCBI): domain Eukaryota; kingdom Viridiplantae; phylum Streptophyta; class Magnoliopsida; order Lamiales; family Lamiaceae; genus Ajuga; species Ajuga chamaepitys. Next base: position 6,368,562 of record OY282504.1, read on the forward strand.
TTCATATGGGAACGCGCAAAATACACTTAATCCGCCACCCGGATTTGCTGTTACAAATGGCATGATCCATGACGGTAAGAAGCCATCACAAGAAGAGATCGCGATGTCACAATTCGAAAAGTATGATGAAAAGTTAGCTCAGTTGGAGAAGAAAGTGGATGGAAAATTCATGGAGCTAAACAAGCATATCACTGGGCAAGGGGCAGACATCAAGAGGCTCGAGAACACGTTGGTGCAGACTCAAGCTAGCATTGGAGAGTTGACATCAAACATGAGTCAGCTGATAAAGATAGTAGGAGCTCAACACAAGCAAGGCCAATACCCGAGTGATACAGTGGTTAACCCGAAGGAGCACTGCAATATTGTGGAGCTAAATGAGCATGAAGAGAGCTTGAAGGACCAAGAAGCGAAGGAATCAAGCGAGGAAGTCAAAAACATTGAGAAGGAGGAGGTCAATACAATCATAGATAAGAAAACTTCATCTCCTATTCCATCGCCTATTCTTGATGAGTCTTTTGATTTTTGTTTTAAAAATTCGTTCTTTGCTAACCTTGATCCTTTAGAGCAATCTAGAGTTGTTGTTGTGAAACAGGAACCACTAAAGGAGAGAATCGAAGTTAAAGAGAAAACAAAGGAGTGGGAGGATGGAAAAGAGGCGACAAAGAAGAGACCGAGCAGGCCCAAGAAGAACGCAAACACAAGCATGAAACCAAGAAGAGCAACAAAAGAAAAAGATCCAGGGAGTTTTACTATTTCTTGCTCAATTGGTAGTCATGAATTTCATAATGTCATGTGTGACTTAGGGTCTAGCATAAATTTGATGTCTCTTAAGCAGTATAGACAATTAGGATTAAGGGAAATTAAACGGTCCTTTACTACTATCAAATTGGCGGATGGATCTTCATTAACGCCGTTGGGAGTAGCAGAGGATGTAGTGGTAAAAGTGCTAAATTTTGAATTCCCTAGTGATTTCTTAGTTGTTGACATGAAAGGGAGTGATGAATTCCCTTTTATCTTAGGAAGACCCTTCTTGGCGACTAGCCAAGCACTAATAGATGTACCTAAAGGGGAGTTGGTTTTTCGGGTCCAAAACGAAATAATCACACTCAAAATACATAAATCGGGTCTAAGGGGTAGGCACAATTGTAGCATTATTTACACTACCCTAGCTGCTGTAGAAAATCCTCATGTCCCAAATAGCTCTTTAATCGTTCAGAAAACATCCAACTCGGGGTGGCTAGAAAATGGCTGATAGGAAAAGGACGTCCGGCTGAAGACGAAAAACAAAGCGCTTGTCGGGAGGCAACCCGATGTTTATTGTTTTATTTTTTTGTTAATTTTATGTTTTTACTTGTATTTTAGTGTCTTATGTTTTTAGGAATCAACATGGACGAGTGTTGCAAGAAACGGGGGTCGAAAAGACGAAAAATCGCATGAAGATGGAAATCAGAGTAACACGGCCGTGTCACTTTTCAACACGGCCGTGTCAAAATTGACGTCGAAGGGAGAAATCTTCTGGAATGCAACACGGCCGCGTCACAAAATGACACGGCCGCGTCAACGTCAGCTCAAAGTAACACGGCCGCGTCTCACACATGACACGGCCGTGTCAAGAGATCGCTCCAAAAGGTAAAATGCACTGGAATGCAACACGGCCGTGTCACATTACTTAACACGGCCGTGTCAAAAACGCCACAGAAACCGGGATTTTGATTCAATTAGAACACGGCCGCGTCAGCATTATAACACGGCCGTGTCAAGATCAGCCCAAAAACATCAAGTTTGGCTCAAATGTAACACGGCCGTGTCACAACATTCAACACGGCCGTGTCAGTACGTCAACAGAAAAAAAAAATGGAAAATTCAGAGCGTGATGCGGAGACGGCCGAACCAAGATTCAGTAGGAGAAAAATGGCACGATTTCGGAGCTCGTAGGGGTTTCAAAACGCCATCGTCGAACGATTTGTAAGTTAGCACCAAGGCATACCACGTTTTTCCTCCAAACATTGGCTTTCAGCCAAGTTTGGGGGAGGGGGTAGACCGTGGAACGTCTTGGCAGCTAGATTTCTAGTTTTGAGCTACTTTTTTTTTCGTTCGAGATTCTTGCTGTTAATTGCGGGTCCGTGTGCCCATTGTGCTGATTTTTATTGTTTCAATTGGTGTTATCGGGTCTGTGGGCCCAGTTATCTGATTTATCGGTGTTGTTGGGTCTGTGAGCCCGAGTTTAATTGCATATTGTGTCCATGTTGAGTCTTAGGAGTTAGAGTTTAGAGTCTTAGTAGTGCAGTTTTTAGAGTCAATAAGAATAATAAAACCCGGAAATAGGTAACAAGTGAGAAAAATAAAAAGAGAAAATTAGGGAAAGATGGATGATGAATAGTTGATGATGAGATGATTTTGAGAAGTAGAAAAAAAATGGCACATAATAGAGCATGAGAGGTGTTTTGAGACGAAATTGAGCTTGAACTGAGAATATTCAATCAAAATTTACCTTGTGAGAATTTGAGCCTAATTATACTCCAATTTTCGGAGTAAGATACTTTCTTTCGGTGTGAATTTGATTGAATATGTGTATTAGTCTCTAGAACTTGCCTTGAGTCTTTACTAAGAATGTGTCAAGTATATGTTGTGATTTAGGAAATGATCTTAGGCAACTTTTTGTTTAAGCCTATTTGTTCGAACCATGAAAATTGCCTTTGACCCATAATGAAAAAAATTGTCCCTAGTTAGCCCAATTGAGCCTTATAGCCTTATTTATTCATAACTTAACAATGTCAGCCGAAACCTTTTGATTTAACTCTTTTGGCCATAATTGGATTAATCAAGTTAGAGGGAGGAGAATTGGAAGGAATTTTGGGTGAACAATTTGTGGGAAGGAATGAGAAATAGGGATATTTTCAAAAGATGAAGGGAATAAAAGAAAAGTGATAGGTGAAAAGCGAAGAATGGCCTCTCCTAGAAAAAAAAAAAAAAAAAGAAAAAAAAAAAGAGAAAGAAAAAAAAAAAGAAAAAAAAAAGAAAAAGAAAAAAAAAAAGAGGAAAAAAGAAAAAAGTTTTTATTATTAGTATTATAGAGGAGAGGGTAGAAAATAAAGTGCTTAAATTGTGAATTTGCTTAGAACATTCGGGTAGTCCCAAAAATGTGGTACCCGCAGAATTGAAAAGCACTTAAGTTGTACGGACTTTTAAAGGTGAAGAAGTCACTTTGTAAGGTGATTTGCTGAAATTTGAAGAGTGAGGTTGAGTGATTGTATTGAGGGGTAGTCGGGTTAGACGTAACTTGATTAGTCCAATGAATAGTCACTTATATCCAAATGTATCCCACCTTACCTTAAGCCTACATTACAACCAAAATAAAGACCTTTTTTATCTTTTATCACACATATCAAGTACGAGGTCTAGTGTAGACGATTGGCAAGCATATGGTAGGCTTTGCATGTAATTCAATATGAGTGAAAATTATTTTAGCCTAAACACTTGAGAGATGAGTGAAACACTTACCCGATGAGGGTTGAATAATTCGAAAGTTCAAAGTCTCGAGATTAGTTGATTTGCGCGTTATCGCATATGCTCAAATGAATTGTGTGCCTAGTTGCTTTAAGAAAAATCAGACTGAAACTGAATTCATCGTCTAATCGCCCTAAACAAAATGCATAATCACTTGTCTTCTTTGTGTCTTTTTGTATGATGTTCGGGACGAACAACAGTTTAAGTTTGGGGGAGTTTGATAACACGTTATTTATGCATGTATTTAGGTCGAGTTAGGATCATATTTTATATCATTTACGTGCATATTTGACCGGTATTTAGTTATATTAATAATATTTGGGTCATTTGACGAGTTTTGACTTGTTTTAAGGTATTTTGAGCATTTTCAAGCTACCGGACGAGGAAACAAGTTGGAAAAGAGTGAAAACCGGCCCAAAAGAGTGAGAACCGTCGAAGAACCGGTCAAAACCGATCCGAACCGGTCTGAACCGGTCCAGGAGCAAAACCGGGCAAGAACCGACACGGCCGCGTCACAAAGCAACACGGCCGTGTCAAAAGTGGTCCATAACGAGCTGTGGGTTCTGGAACAGAACACGGCCGTGTCACTCAAGCAACACGGCCGTGTCAAATGTTGCGCAGAAATTGAAGAATTGCAAAGCAACACGACCGTGTCATTTAATCATCACGGCCGTGTCAAAAAGTCCACCGATAAGAGAAATCGTGTTTTAATAGGATTTTGAGCTTATCTTCTCCAAGATTCGTCCCCAACTTTATAAAAAGGACCCCAAGCTCTAGGAAAAAGGAATCAATCATCAAGAACATAAAATACATCACCTTGGAAGACAAGGAAGACGACATCATCGAGACGGAGTCATCCGGGTTTATTTATTCTTTTCTAGTTTAATTCTTACAATGTTTTTATTAGAATATTGTATTAGATTATTACTAGGCATGAGTAGCTAAGCTATTCGTGTCCTAAGGTTAGAAAGTAGGGATTTTTATAACAATGTTTTGATTTATGATTTAATCTATTAATTCTGTTCTGTATGTGTTTTATCTCTATGTTTATGCTTAAACTGAATTTAGCTTGATCACCTAGATTTAGTAATTTAGTTTAACAATTCCGCTTCGAGAGGAGGGAATTGTTATCAGACTTAGAACATAGAGCGCAGTTGTCTATGACTGTGTAGGCCGTGGCTTAGGATCGTTTGGGAGTTATTAGGTTTAATTGACTCGAGAGGGTAATTAGCTTAATTAATCAACGGTTTAATCGCTTCGAGAGAAGGATTAGATTATTGTCGTGCCGCCTAATAAACATTAGAATTGGTAAATTAATAGGTTAATCTTATTCCACATTGAAATAATATCCTGAAATCGAAGCCCTAGGATACCTTTTCTCTTTGATTGTTAGTTTTCGTGTTTCCTAAGTTTGAAGTTATATTTAATTGAGTAGTTTAATTAGTAAAATCAACCTTTAAAACTTAGTATCTAGTTAGGACATTCCTAGAGTATTAGGGTATCAAACTACCTAAAACTATTCCTTGTGGGATCGACCTTGACAATAGTACTACACCTACATCCGTACACTTGCGGAACACTAGGTTAGAAACCGACGTGTCAAGTTTTTGGCGCCGTTGCCGGGGAATAGGATTTAGCGCTTAGTTTTTATCTTGAAAAATAGGAGGAAACTAGACTAGATTTTATTTTTTTTTTCGTATTTTTAATTTTTAATTTTTGTTTTTATTTTTTTGGGTTAATTTTTGTATTACGCGGTAGTTCTTGTTTTTGGTGTTTGCAGGCTTCGTATGCTCACCAGATCAAAAGGGAAAGAAACCCTTCTCCCTTTCGATCCAGAAATTGAAGCGACAGCTCGCAGACACCGAACTAGAAGAAACTTCGCATCTGAGATGGAGAACCCACCACAGCATCCGAATCAGGATGACGCACTTAATAGAGTACTGACAGCTCTGGCACGTTTGGATGATCGAGTCACGAACATACAGCAGCAGCTACCTCCACAAGGGCCACAGCTACAACAGCAGTACGGCCCAATTCAGATAGACCCAGCTGCAGGCGATGAAGATGACACGCCTATTAGCGACTGCTTGAAGCCCAGTCCAAATCAGCAGGCAGGAAGAGTACAACCTCCACCACTTAATGCCAATAATTTCGAGCTGAAGCCTGCACTAATCAATATAGTGCAGCAAAACCAGTATGGGGGAAGTGCGTTGGAGGATCCGAATGCGCATCTGATCAAGTTTCGCAGACTGGCCGACACAATCAAGATCAATCATGTGCCGCACGAGCAAGTCAAGATGAGACTGTTCCCTTTCTCACTGAAGGACAGAGCATTACAGTGGTTCAATTCACTAGAAGACATCAGAGATTGGGAAGACTTGAGTACTTCTTTCCTGTTGAAGTACTTTCCACCGAGCAAGATGCTCGACTTGCAGAACCAAATTAATCAGTTCAAACAGTTGGACCAAGAGCCATTCGGAGAGGCTTGGGAGCGATTCCGGGATCTTATTGGCAACAACATCCAGCGCATTCAGAATATCTTGATTTTTGCATTGTAGAATTCTGAAAAGATTATCTATTATCTCCAATAAGTGAATCATGAAATGCAAAATAAACACGAACTCAAATGACATCATCGTATCATAAGCTCCATCTGCGGTTGCTCTAGTAGATAAGCTGCTTTTGTCATTAATGATCTCACTTAATACCTTAAGAACTGAATCAAACATATTAAGTAAGCTCTGAAGCCACCTTAAATGAGAGCCCCATCGTGTATCCCCTGGTCGTTTCAAAGTCCCCATCTGATTTTTCCCCCTTCCAGTTTCAAGATCATTAGTAGAGATCAATTCCACAATCTGAATAGCATTAGCAATTTTTAATTGATCATGCCGTTTAGCAGACGAATCCACCAAATTCAAAACAACAGTCAAATGTGAAAAAAATGTTCAACATATATAACCCTTTGAGCTACCGTCACTAGGGGTGTGCAAAACTCGGTTATAACCGAAAACCGAAAAAAACCGACCGGAAAATGTCGGTCGGTTCGGTTATGTATATGTCGGTTCGGGTATCGGTTATGACAAATTAAAAAATCGGTTATTTCGGTCGGTGTCGGTTTTGACATATATAACCCTTTGAGCTACTAGAGATAGCAGCGAAGATCCCAGAGTTCAAGTACCCCACTACAGCGTATACAGGCCCTAAGCACCCGATGTCAAAGACATACTTGTTGATACCACGATGACTACGGTCACGAGACAGATAAATGTTGTCATCTTAAGGACATGATAGAAAAAATCATTAAAGAGGGACACCTGATGGAGTATGTCAAGAAGGAGAGAGATGGGGGAAGAAATTACAAACGCAGAGAATGTGAGGATAAGGGGAAGGAGCCCGCAGAGGAGCCTAGAGGCAGGGAGGAATCTGGCCACAAGAAGGCATATATTCAAATGATAGTTGGAGGGCCGGACGACGGTGACTCCAACAGTGCAAGAAAGGCCTCCACATGTGATGTGGTAAGGTACCCCAAGGGGAAGTGTCAAACGTGACCACTGCAGGAAGAGAGTTCCCTCGTATTCAGTTAGGCTCTTAAGATGCAGGGCATTTCCAGAATCTTCACAATGATCTGTTGGTGATCACGATGGATATTGGAGGGGCCACGGTGGCCCAGATCTTTGTGGACACTGGAAGCTCCGCTAATATTATTTTCCAGGATTAAATGTAAAATTAACCCCCGTAAACGCAGCCCTGTACGGGTTTGCTGGAAGATCAGTGCATCCATCAGGGCAGGTGACCCTGCAGGTGGTCCTGGGTAAGGATCCGCTGCGGAAGGTGCAGATGTTGAACTTTTTGGTGGTGGAGTCACCAAGTTCTTACAATGTCATCTTTGGAAGGCCTATGCGGAACTGCTTTGGAGTGATTATCTCTCTAATCCACATGAAGTTAAAGTTCCCAGTAGGAACGAAAGTGGGGGAAGTCAGCGATGATCAACTTACTACAAAGAGGTGCTATGCCGATAATGTCATAAAATCTAGCCATATGTTGCAGGGGGTTCCAGACCAGCAGGGCAGAGCCCTTAAAAAAAGAATGAAGATGACGATGTTGGACGAGCCTGGGCCAGAGCTGAGAATCAGGCCTGAGGAGGAGTTGTTACAAGTGGAGCTATACCCTAACAAGGTCGGCTTCACCACTCGAATTGGGACTCAAATGAGTTATGAGGTCTTTGAAGCAATGGTGCAGTGTCTCAGGAGGAACGCTGGTCTGTTTGCCTTCGAACCCAAGGATATGGTTGGGATCGATCACGATATAGGACTCCACAGATTGAACATGGATCCACGGGCTAGACCAGTCAAACCGAAGTTGCGACAATTTGGTCCAGAGAAGGACAAAGCTATGAAAGAGAAAGTGGCGAAGCTATTGGAGGCGGGACATATAGTAGAGGTGCAGTTCCTGGAGTGGCTCTCCAATGTTGGGATGGTGTCTAAGGGGTCAGGGGCCTAGAGGATGTGCATGGACTTCCGAGATCTCAATAAGGCATACCCTAAGGATCACTATCCTCTGCCGCAGATTGACCAATTGGTTGATTCCACCTCTGGATGTGAATTATTTTCTATGATGGATGCTTACCAGGGCTACCATCGGATTCAGCTTTGTTTGGAGGATATCCCCAAGGTCGAGGTCTAGTTTAGACTATTGACAAGCATATGGTAGGCTTTGCATGTAATTCAATATGAGCAGAAATATATATTAGCCTAAACACTTGAGAGATGAGTGAAACACTTACACGGTGAGGATTGAATAATTCAAAAGTTCAAACTCTCGAAATTAGTTGATTTTTGAATTATCGCATATGCTCACTTGAATTATGTTGCTTAGCTGTTTGAACAAAAAAAAAAAAAAATCAAAATCAGTTTGAAACGAAATCATCATCCAATCACCCTAAACTATTGCATAATCACTTGTATTTCTTGTCTTTTGTTTGTTGTTCAGGACTAACAACAGTTTAAGTTTGGGGGATTTTGATACACGTTAATTATGCATGTATTTAGGTCGATTTAGAAGTGTATTTTATAGCGGTCACATGCATATTTGGTTAAGAATCGTGTTGATTTATGATGTTTGGACCATTTAACGTGTTTGACTTGTCTTTGAGGTATTTTAAGCAATTTCAGAGTTAAAAGTCGTACTTTATGACTATCGAACGAAAGAACAAGTTGAGGAAAAGCCAAAACCGGCAAAAACCGATCAAAACTAGCAAAAATCAGTCTAGACCGATCCAGAGGAGAACTAGCGCGACCGTATCCATAAAGCAAAGCGGTCACGACGAAAACGGCGTGCATAGTGAATCATCACTGATGGTGCAATGTGGCCGCGTCAGATGTGCAAAGTGGCCACGTCAAAAGGATCCATTTTGATGATTTTTCAAGTGCAAACCAACACGACCGCAAGAGGCATCCTGCGCGGCCGCGTCAAAATGGCACGTTTTTTAAGACTTTCCTGTTCCAAATAGGAAACTGATTCTAAAGCCCCAGGATTCGTTCCGAAGTCTATAAAAGGGCAAGAGAGACTCATTTTTCAGGGAGACACATTAAATTCTTGACTTAATCTCACACTTGTGCATCGGAGTAGAAGGGTGAGAGTGAGAAGACGAAGATCGACGAGCCGACATAATCGGGTTTATTTACTTCTTTTCTAGTGTTTATTTCTTTACAATGTATTCCATATATAGTTGTATGGAATTGACACTAGGCATGAGTAGCTAAACTACTCATATCCTAGGGTTAGAGAGTAATGTTTTATGGCAATTTTGATTTAAGTTTTGATTTATAGACTCCTATTATAGTTATCTATCTATATGTTTGTTTTATTCCATAACTGAGCATAAATTGATCATTTAGGCTTAGTTTACCCGTTTAGCAATTCTGCTTCGAGAGAAGGGAATTGTTAATAGACGTACAACATATAGCGTAGTTGTCTATGACTGCGTATGCAAGAGCTAAGGGTCTTTTGGGAGTTGTTAGGATTAATTGACTCAAGAGAATATTTGTTCTAATCAATCCATGACTTAGTCGCTTCGAGAGAAGGGCTAAGTTATTTAAGTGTCGTCTAAAAGATACTAAAATTAGTTTAAAGGTCTATAAGTTAAACTTAATCATTATTGGAGTAATTCATGAAATCGATGCCCTAGGAGGCATTCTTGTTAATTGGAATTTCCTCGTTTGTTAAGACAGTTAATTAGTATAAGCAATTTAGTTTATTAAAATCAATCACATAATTCTAGTGTCTAGTTAGGATAATCCTAGACAATTAGGGTATCAAACTACGTTAACATGTTCTCTGAGGATCGACCTTGACTTTCCCTATACACATCTACACCCGTATACTTGTGGTATTTTAGGGTTAGAAATCAGGCATGTCACCTGTCATATGCCTAGAACACCCATTGTCGATGTACCTGATATCAATATGTCCAATACGCAACTTGACCTACAAAGTAATCAAGTAGACTTAGGTACTCATTTCTTAATGGGTCCTTTAGAATTAATTTTTCTTGCAACCCATCTACAACTGAAACTCTGAGCAGCAAGTTGTTCTTTTGGGCCAGCTTGTGTACACCTTGGAAGATTTCCTTTTTTCAGATGTACCAAGAGCATGTTGCTTCCAAGATTGGAGTTGCCTGTGATGGTTCCTCCTTGCATTGCGTGGAAGCTTCATCGAGCCTAGTCTTCTGTTGGTTGCTCTTAGGCTGCTGTAGGAAGTTATTGCATTCTGTAGCCAAAGTTTGCTGCATGTTTTTGTTTGTACTGCATATATTCCTAGTGCGCTTACAACAATTGACTTCCCCTTCTCAGGTTTACAGCCTGATTCCATTCTAGGTTTCCTAGTAGGAATATTCTCCATCCTTCTAGACTTACCTTTGCATAGTCTAGGAATCATGTGTGACTCAAAATGTACTAGTTGCTTGATAGTTAGAAACTGTGTCAGAGAATCCTATCCTTGTCATGTCAAATAGGTTTCTCTAAACATCCAGTATCACATCCAGATTCCTAGATGATCTACTGAAAGACATGATGGTTGACATTAGTTTCTTTTCTTTCTCAGCTTGAAGGGCGAGAGACATCTTCAGCTTACTTACTTGCTCTCAAAGAAAACCACAGTCAATTGCTTCAGCTGTAAGTTTCACAACTTCAACTATAAGAACTGCATTTTTTCTAAGAAGCTGCATGTTCTCAGCCTTCAGCTCTTCATATGACCGATTGACCACGTCAAAGTCAGCCACAATCTGTCTTAACGAAATGATCAAGCTTTTACAGTCAACATTCTCTAATCTTGAAGAGATACTGGGAGAATCTACCTCATCATGATTGTCAATCCTTTTACCATAAGACAAACGAGTGCTTCATTGTCAGAATTATGAAGAGTCACTGTCGAAATCTGAATCTTCATATTTTTTCGGTTCCCTTGAAGATAGTAGAACAACTTTGATGGCTTCTGCTCAAGAGAGCTTTAGATGAGCTTTCTCCTACATCCTTCTATCACGTCTTTGCTTGCGAACTTCCTCAGGATACTTGTGCACTTTGGGATATGGACATTCTCTTTCAAAGTGACCAGTCTTCCTGAAGTTGTAGCAAAGATCTCCATCTTGATTGCTCATCCTTGGGGTTTCTAAAGGCCTACTATATTGAGGCTTGGATGGGATTTCCTTTGGATGTTTCTTCATAAAATGTGTGAAACTTTACATGATTAAATCCATCTCTTCAAGTGCTTGCTCCTCCTCAGCAACAACATGAAGTTGCTGCTTTGGCACGATGGTGGTTACTAGAACTATTTGGATTTGTTGTGAGGGATGCTTGCTACTAGAGCTTTGGTTACAAAAACATTCTCTTCTTCTCTCCTTCTATGATAAATGTTATATTCAAAGGATTTAAGGTCAGAGAAGAGTTCGTGCATGCTCTTCTTACCTAGCTTCTTTGAACTTCTCATCGGAATACTCTTTATATCTCATTCCAATGTGAGATTTCGTAGCAGCTTGGTGTTTATCTCCTACTAAGTGTACTATTTCCTAGCAGCAACTAACTCATTCAGGATTGTTGTGTATCACGTGTCTAAATCATTAAGAGACTCTCTAGGGTTTGCCTTGAAGAGCTCAAAATTCAGGGTTGTAGTACCCACCCTGTTCTCACGAAGTAGAGCTAAGCCCACACAGATTTCCATTATTGTGGCTTTTTTACTCAAAATTACATGCATTTTAGTTAGAAAATAGATGTATCTGGTTCAGCTACCAAAGATGATTGGCGTAGGAAACCAACCGCTCTGATACTACTTATTGGTCTCAAGTCGTAGAGGTTTAGAAGGGGTGAATAAACCTCTAACTTGATTTTCTCTTTTTCAAATACTTTGAGCATAAGGTTGCTACTTACTGTAAGAAACTTGTTCTTGTAGCAAAGCTAATACAGTAAACTTACTTAAGCCAGTAGGCACAAAGATACTAGGCTTAAGTAACTTACAGTAAGCAATGCTCAAGGGAGTTCTATGTGCAGCAGAATATGTTAAACGTTTTCTTATAAATCTATGTAGTAGATATGTCGTATGCCAACAATAATAATAAAAGCAGTATAAAAGTAGACACAATGTTTATAGTGGTTCAAAGGTGAAGGTAATCATTCTATGTCCACTCTCCCCTCACACTGTGAGAAAATTCACAAAGAAGTTTACACACAGCATAACTTAGCTACTCCGAAGTCTAAGTCCAACTTAGCTCCTTACAATAGTTTTTGCATGTCCTCGGAAGGCTAATCCTATATTGTACACACATTACTCAGAACACAATTCAGCTTTGAATCCTTGATTCAACGACGACTCCCCGTTTTAAAACATTTTCTGAGATTGGTCTAATGAAAGTTTTTCTTCAACTTCTGATAATCAGTTCGTTTGTGTGGCTGGAAACGATCCCTGAGTAAGTCCACAACCACATGCAACTCTAAGAATACGTTATGTACAATCAACTGCATAACGAGATAAATCATTATAAGTCGCGTGTTGAAGAACTTGAAGGAAGTTATCAAAAATGTTGCAAGATGTATTGATTAAAGAGAACGCTATTCCTACATCGCGATTACCACATGTACCGTCGAGCGAGTCTTCAGGATCATCTGATAACTACACAAACCATGATGATGTTGATGTCAATTCTTATGCTAAATGGACCATCTAATAACTACTATGTATTTCTAACTTACATGATTTTATTGCTACTATTTTTTTTTTTTTATCTTTCAACTTGTATTTGAATTATCACTTGGTCATGGTGCATGTTCTATGATTTTTAATAACTTATTTTTAATATTATATTCTCATTTTGGCTTAGTGAACATTTAAATATTTTTTAATATCGTGAATTTTTTTAAAATTTGAAAATATCGACATATTTTAACAAAACGTAATTATCAAAACTACTTGTAATGTTCACTTTGCTACATATATCTTCTTTTTAGCAACACAAAATAGTGTAATTAAAAATTAAAAATTATGTCATTACCCACATATATTTGGAGCCACACATGTAATTACTGGCCACATCGTCATCTACATTACCACGTCATCGTACACACCATCATCCACAAGACCATGTCATGTTCCATGTCAGTTGCCACATCATCATCCACGTCATCACCCATGTCCTGGTTAATGTCAGTCGCCATGTCATCTTCCACATCATCACCCACTCCATCGTCCACATCATCTACCATGTCGTCTTCACACTCCTACAAATTATATTACTCACACATAATGCAAATTTTCAGTCACACACACACACATGTGTAGGTAGGAGTGGCAAATCGTGCGGGTTGGATTATTATCAAGTCAGCTCGATAAGGCTCAAACGGTTAAGGGCTAACCTGAAGCTGCCTATTAAGCTAATAGGTTTAAGAACCTTAATCCGAACATGAACCAATAAAAACGTGATGATCCAACCCGACCCGATAAGTTCATCAATACATATAGCGATCGCTAAGAACAAACTAATAAATAAAAACATAAAACTATAAAATCCGAATCGCCGAATCTTGAGTCTTCGTGATCTTCAGAATTCCCAAATCCGAGCTCTTGAATTAATATAAAAGTTCTCCCTTAATGTCTAGAGCCTTGAGATATTTATAGGAGTACATCTCTAGGATAAAGAGGGATAAAACATAATTGGAATAGGAAAATAAGTCTAAAATTCGTTTTTGAGCTTGTGGGCCAAGTAATGGGCCGACATTGCATTCCTTTCCCAACTTCAAAGCTATTTTTTAGGGTCTTATGATCATTTTTGGGTTTTTATTCTTTCATTCAAAGTTGTAGCTCTTCGAATCATCTTTCCAACGCCACCAATTGTACCTCAATCGGAGTTGTAGATATCAAGATATGGCCAAAATACTAGACGTGTGTCAATCTGTCTCGGCCGAGAATGACTGTCTCGGCCGAGACTCTTCTACAGCCAGAAATCCGAATTCTCTGACCTTCTAGCTCGGCCGAGACTTACTAGCTCGGCCGAGCTCAGTTTCCTGCAACTTTTGGGGCCATTTTTCTTGGTTTTTGACTTGTAGTACTTGTTCTCAACATCCATTATTAGTCGAGTTCGACTTTTTGGTCTAAATTCACCCAAATAACTTCAAAACAAGTCACAAACATCAAATTGCCCAATAATACAAATACGAGCAATACACGATCAATTACGCATGCAAATGCCACTAAATAGACACTTAACTCGACCTATTATGCATGCATAAACACGTTTACCAAATTCCCCCAAACTTAAACCTTTGTTCGTCCCGAACAATGCAAAACAAAGAAGAAACACAAAAGACATGTGTTAAAGGCGACTTTAAGTGGCAAACAATGTTTCAGAACATATTTTCATTAGAAAGACGATACGATAATTCGAGCATATCCGACATAGCAACTTAAACTACTTTCGAGACTCGATACTTTCAACAAGTGATCCTTACCGGTTAAGTGTATCACTCATCTCTCAAGTGTATAAGGTAAATTCAATCACTCACATTGGACTACATGCAGCGCCTACCATATGCTTGCCCGTTATCTAAATCAGACCTCGTACTTGACATGTGTGATATAAGATCAAAAAGGTCTTTATTTAGATTGTAATGTAGGCTTAGGGTAAGCTGGGAAATATTTGGATAAAAGTGACTAATCTTTGGACTAGTCGAGTTTTTTCTACTCAACCACCCCTCAAAACAATCACTCAATCCTCACTCTCCAATTTCAGTAAACCTTCCCGCAAGAAAGTTTCTTCACCCCTCAAAAGTACTTACAATAACCTAAGTGTTTTTTCACGCTTCACTTGGGTACCACAATTTTGAGACTACCCAATTTTTCATAAACCCAAGCAATTAAGCACTTTTAGACTCCTAACCTCTCTTTTAAACAAAAATAATAACACTTATGTACAACGAACTCTTTCTTTTCTTTTTTTTTTTTTTTTTTTTTTTTTTCTTTTTTTTTTCCATATGAATAACTATTCAAACAATGACCAATACGTCACACTTTACACCCCCTCCCCCAAACTTGTTTGAAAACCAACGTTTGTGGGGAAAAGAGTGGGATGAATTGGTTCTAAACACATAACACTTAGGAGAGGTTAGTTAAAGTCCGATTCTTTCACCTATCATTTGTATTCTTTTTTTTCCTTCCAAATTCTCCATCTTCACCCAAATTAATTCCCAACACCTTCCAATCCTCCTCCCTCATACTCACTCTTAGTCCAAATGGGCCAAAGGTTTCATAATGAAAAGATGTGGCTTGTAAAGTAAGGCTGTCAAAGAAAAAGCTACATAGCTCAAATGGGCTAACAATGGAAAATGTAATTGGTCATAAAGGAGACATTTAAAGGCTGAATAAATAGGGTCAACGTGAAAAACGCCTAATATCATGTCCTACATCACATCATATTCGACATATTCACAATAGAGATTCCGGGCAAGTTCTAGAGACGACTACACATAACCAAAGAATTCACACCGAAAGAATGTAAATATTACTCCAACGACAGGAGTACAAAATTCGGCTAAAAAACTCACAAGGTTATAGGTGATCACAAGTCTCAAGTACAAGCTCAATTTATCTTCATTACATGTCATGCTCTATCATACGTCATTTTTCAAATTTTAAGCAAGAATCATGATCATCATTAACTAGTTGCACACTTATCAATTTCCCATATCTTGTCTTAAAAACACGTAGTTACAATCAAGGTACAATCTCGGGTTGACTCAATCCTAGACTCAACTAAAATGCAAAATACATAACAACTAAACATGACCCAACTTGCAAAGACTGTGGCTCACAGGCCAGACGATCAACCAAGCAATTGGCTCACAGGCCATTCAACTACGGCTCACAGACCAACACTCAATAAATAAACAAGAAACTCGCAGCTAGCTAGCACAAAGCAAGAAAATATATGAAAATAAAGCTCAAAGCTCAAAGCGCTTAAAAGCGGCCAAATCGTCCCACTTACACCCCCTCCCCCAAACTTGGTTAAAAACCACAATTTGTGGGAAAAGAAGGGTACGATTTGGTGCTTACTTACAGTGCTACTACTAAAATGGTGGTTGGAAGCTATGCTTGCTCCATTATTTGGCTATCGCGCCCCACCGGATGTCCTTGTTATATCAATCCTGCTCCAGTATTTCTTTGATTTCGAGTAATGTTAGTTCCTACATACTTTTAAAAAACAAGAATAAAATGCATTAAAATAAAAAAATGCATAAAATAAAATAAAAATACGATAAACATCGGGTTGCCTCCCGACGAGCGCCTTTCTTTTACGTCGTTGGCTCAACCGGTTCTTTCCTTTTATAAAATATCCCAAGGTGGTTTGCGGGCTGGTCTTGACGATTGTGACTCCTCCACTACCGTATGAGTTTTCATTCTGACCCGTTTCCTTCTCAGGTATGCACTTGGAGCCATGTTCAAATTGTTCCCGCACTTTAATTTTTTTCACAGACTATTTGTAACACACTAGGTGACCCAGTGTGTGTCATGAACTCTACATATGGCAGGGTACTGGACAATTCATTGTGCGTCTTCAATACACTGTCTGTCAGCACATTTGATGACCCAGTGTGCATCTCGCCTCCAATGTGCGTCTGTTCAGCCTGACTTTCAATGCTCTCTTCATGCTGCACCACTTGTACGGGCTTTTCATCCTCTCTAGGTTGTTCTTCGCTCCTCAAAATCACGGCATGTTCGTTCATTAGATTTTTCTTGGGTTGGGACACCAATTTTTCTCTTTCTTGGCTTTCTAACCTGCATACCACGGTAACCAATTGACTAATTTGAGTCTCAAGGTTCCTTATTCTCAACCGTGTCTCTTCCTGAAATTGCAGAGTGTTAGAAGCCAAGATTTTCACCATATCTTCCAATGACATATTGGAACTTTGTTCCGTCATGACATCAAAAGAAACAGTAACAGTCCTGCAGAAAGTAGCACTTCGACAAGCACATAGGATGACCCAAAGATTACGAATAGTAATGAAAATAAATAATACTAATTAACAGAAGAAAATATGTATCTAAAATAGTAGAGAATATGGTTAACACAAGAAACACAATTAATTTCAACCGTTCCCCGACAACGGCGCCAAAATTTGATCCCTTAAATCTATTGGGTTAAACCATAAACAAACATATCCTTATTGTATGTGTGGAAAAAAATAATTTGCCCACACAAAAGATAAATTTTTTCCCACATTTGTGTGTGTGGGTAAGACTCTAATTTCTTGTAGTGGATCTGTGTCTACTTCACCATCACCCTCTTCATGCTCTTCAGATCAGAACCTTGGGCTAGGGCATGTGCCACGTCTGAACCCTTGCCTCTCACTGAGTCACGACTGCTGGAATAATCCTTGACCAGCGCCACCATCGCGCCGACACTGTCTTCAGCCAGTCGTCCCACCGCCATCTTCCACTGTAGCCGAGCCACCTCCATCTCCAGCCCATCACACATACGAGGCCCCGCTTAAATCACCGCACTCTATGATGATGATTTTCACATTCTCTGTTTTCACCGAATAAGCTGATATGTACAGATCATGAATTCTGAGTTTCTTCTTCAGAACTTTGCAGATATTCGTTTCTTAAATTCTAATTTCTGGAATATTCTAATTTCGGGATTTTGAATGAGTTTTTAGAAATTTTAAAATTATATTCACAAATAATTTTTTTTATTTTCTAGATTCTAAATGAATATTAGAATTTTTAAGATAAATTTTCAGAAATATACTTTTTTAGTTTCTGAATTTTAAGTAAATTTTAGAATTTTCAAAATAGTATTCTGAATTTTTATATTTATTTTTTGTATTTTATTTATGTTTCTGATTTTTTATATAAAATTATTTAGAGTTTTAGAATAAATTATTTTCTAATTTTTCTTAGAAAACATTTTTCAATAAAGTATTTTAACTTTTTTAAATAAATAAAAATAAAATAATTCTTAAATGTATAATATAACACAAGGTGATTAAAATAAATGAAAAAGCAGGAAAAAAAGGGGGTTCTGTGAGGAACACATGGCCTATATAGCCTATGACAAGAGTTGCAAAGTGTAACAAATTGCATTATACAGGTTGCAATGGGAAAAAATAAAATATTTAGATTACAAAGTGAAGACACTCACATAATTCAGGTTGCATTTTGAAATTCACCCTAAGTATTATTATTATGAAATAACCCTTGTGCGAGTCATGCTAATCTTTTAAAAATATTGAGCAACACTATAGCTTATAATGTTACTGAAGTTGCTTTATTTTTGTGTGGCTGATCATCTTTGTTTAATATGCACGCATTGTTGTGGGAAATGAACCCAAATTCTAAGCAAACTGTACGGAGCTGCGGCGCCCATTGAAAAAATCTCCCCACCTCACCACTCGGCACCATTTCAATAGTTCAAGAAAGTTGAATGCAAGAACTTTTTTATCCGAGAGAAAATAAAGAATGAGTGTATTAATCATTTTACAATGGATTGAGGGGGCGTGTTCGAATTTTGGCTTACAAATACGAGGACATGTGAATTCAAATAATGATGTAAATCTTATGTTTGTTCTATGATTAAATATGATAGAATTTGTAAAATGTGCAATCCTGGAATAATAATGAAAAAATATTAAAAATATTTTGTAACGAATGCATGGAGAGAATGTGTAATGAAAAGACATAGCAGAATATGTTTAAATCTAAGTGGAGGAACATTAATTTTAAGTCTCAGCTCAAATATAAATTTGGATGGATCGGTCACAACTAAATCTGTGAACAGCTTTAGTGATAGATACACTTTGGTTCTCAAATTTACTTCAAAGTTTTAAAAAATAAAGTATTGACGTGCCAAACATGACATATCTTCCGGAGAATTAATTACTCAACCTGCTTTAGTGGTGCTGTGACTGTTTATTTTATAATAATATTGGAAAGGAACAAGTTTTAAAAGAATTAATGCAAAGTGCAGATCTCCAGAAGACTTAGAAGATTAGAGAAGTAAACTTCTTGCGAACGATCGCAATCCCATAATTTTATGATTAATGTAATATCCCACGCAAAAAGTGCAATTTCAAACTCTATAAGATTTGTGGAAAAGAGAGGGTAAGGTACAGTTTGTTTTATGATCGTGGAGCCATGGATGATCATAACAGCAATGAAGCCCCCCTGCTTAGTCGAAAAGCAGAAGGCGATTTGAAACAGAAAGTATTGGAAGAATCTAAAAGGATATGGAGAGTTGCAGCCCCAAATGTTATAGCAAGAGTCAGTTCCTATGGAACCTTAGTTGTGACTCAGTCGTTTATCGGACATATAAGCTCATCGGACCTGTCTGGATACGCGCTCGTCCAGGCCTTAACCGTGCAGTTTGTCAACGGAATACTGGTAATAATATATCTGTTTTATAGCCCTGTCTATGTTTATTAAATATCTAGTGCTATATTTCCATGATTTTTTTGCAGCTTGGAATGTCGAGTGCAACGGAGACTCTTTGTGGCCAAGCATTCGGAGCGAAACAGTATCATATGATGGGCATTTACCTGCAAAGATCATGGATTATTGATGTCGTCATACTAACTATATTACTTCCTCTGTTCATCTTTGCGAAACCGATCTTTATCCTACTTGGTGAGAAAGAAGAAGTGGCCACATCAGCTGGATATATCTCTATGTGGTTCATTCCTCGTGTCTACGGCGTTATCTTCAGCATGACGATACAAATGTACTTACAAGCGCAGCAGAAGAACTTGATCATTGCCTGGCTTGCGTCTCTGCAATTCGCGATCCATGTTTTCCTGTCTTGGCTTTTTGTGATTGTTCTTGATCTTGAAACCCCTGGTGCTATGATTGCGTTATGTATATCTACTTGGTTCGTCGTGTTTGGAGAATTTGTTTACATTTTCGGAGGTTGGTGCGGCGATACATGGAAAGGGTTCACTATAGCTGCAATTAAAGACTTATTGCCGGTTGTCAAACTTTCGATCTCATCTGGACTAATGCTATGGTAACCACATTTTTGCCAGTTTTCAATTATATTTTTTTATAATTATAATATCTTCTTCGATATATAAACAAATTCAATCTTGCTTATAATGTAGTTTGGAACTGTGGTACTACGCCATTTTGGTGTTATGACGAATCCAGATGTTGCGGTATCTGCCTTATCAATTTGGTAAGATCTCACTAAAATTCTTGTTCTGTTTAATCTTACAAAATGAAGATCTTTACTGATTGAATTAATTTGTGTTTTCAGCTTCAACATCACATCTTGGATACTTATGATCATCATCGGCCTTATGGGTGCTGCCTGGTACGAAATGCAAAATACATAAAATCAGGTTTTATGAGAAGAAAATTAATGACTCGTGATTTTATTTCAAACAGCGTACGAGTAGCGAATGAGCTAGGGAGAGGAGATGTCAAGGCTATTAAGTTCTCAATCAAAGTTGTACTGAGCACGTCGTCTCTTATAGGACTCTTGTTCTGGATTCTTTGTTTGGTTTTCCGAAAGAAAATTGGGTATCTGTTCACCAATGACGAGGAAGTGGTGCAGACCATTTCCGATCTTTCGCTTCTTCTTGCATTTACAGTGTTGCTTGGTGGCATTTACCCTGTCCTCTCAGGTCATAACTAGACTTAACTATATACCCTGTATCACGCTAACCCTTCAACATCTCTTTTGTGCATTGCTTGTTATCAGGTGTGGCGATTGGAGCAGGTCTGCAAACAAAGGTTGCTGTTATAAATCTAGTTTGCTTCTATATGATTGGAGTGCCAATTGGAGCTGTGCTCGGATATGTTATCCATCTTCAAGTGAAGGTAAAAGAAAACATACAAGATAAACACGTTTTACGAATAAAATAGTAAGAAAACTAACATCAGTTGATTAATAGTGCTTGCGATTATGAGATTGATTTTGATTTCAAACAGGGTGTATGGATCGGACTGATTTGTGGAGTAGTGACTCAAACACTTTCACTTAGCTTCATGGTGTGGAAAACTAAGTGGGATGACGAGGTAACTAACACAAATCTTGAATTTCATGTCTAAGATGAGGGTCTTAACCTATTTATTACATATATTGTTAATTATGTTTATTACAGGTATCCAAGACTTCAGCACGCCTTGAGAAATTGTACTTAATATCCTTATCGGATGAGCCTAAGCAAATTTCTGATTTGTGCTTGAGTTGACAAAATTTTGAACCAATAATTGTTGGATCAACAAGTTTTGTGACTAAATGTCTAAATGTAGTTACTATAGGAAAGTCACTTGTAGTAAGATGCAAAAAGATTTTTGCAATGACTTTGTACTCCCTCCGTCCCAGTTAATTTGTCCTACTTTCTATTTCGATCCGTCCCACTTAACTTGTCACACTCATGAATGGGGATTAAAAGTAACAATTTTTACCCTCAAAATATCCACATTCAATCTTCACCTTTAAAATACTTAAAGATTCCACAAAATCTGTTTTTTCTTACATTCATGCCCGGTCAACTGTGACAAGTTAACCAGGACGGAGGAAGTAGTTACTAATGTATTTATAATTATTTTTTGCTACTACTTTGTAGTTACTAATGTATTTGTAACTACAAGTAGTTGCAAAAAAACAAGTCATATTATAACAAATTTGGTTAAAATTGTATTAAATATTTTATTTAACTATTAATAGTTACTAGAATGATTATTTCTAGTAACCACTTTTTATAAATACCATTTTTTTTTGGAGTGTGATTATGTAGATTGTTCGAGGTTTTAATTGTGAAATTGTTTCGTTGGTAAAAGTAAATGACTCTTTTATTTTATTTTATTTTTTAAAATGAGAAAGTTGGTGGAGGTAATAATAGGATTTGTTTTATCTTTTAATAATTGGGTTATATTTCAGTTGTAATAGTTTATTTTCTAGAGTTATTTGTTATGGTTGAACTATTAGCATAAATATGAGTCTCTTGTTTTAAATAATTGGTATGATATTTGAATAAAAGAAGGATTCTATTCTCAGTTGTCTCTTTCCGAATATTTTTAGGATCAATAAATTTCGAAATCACATATTATTTTTCATTTCGACCCCACATATTATTATTTGACCACGATTCTGCTTGTGTCAATTTATTATCCATTTTGATTCCTTGTCTATGTATATGTTTCCAAAGAACATAGATAACATGAGGAGGAGACTACATAAACACTGTAAACAACATTTACCTGAAACTAATCACTAGACAAATTAGCAAAGGCAACCAAATTTGAAAGTAGATACTACAGTTGTAATGAAGAGTAAGGTACTTAGGGAGCAAGTACACTATTACCAAAGATTCCAGTCTTAATTAGACATGATCATATTTAATGACAGTTAATGTGGTTTTGTGTGGTAGATTTTTATAGTCTTCAAAAGGATATTTATTAGGTGCGGCACCTTGTTCGAGGATCTCCATTTTAGTCAACTTCACAATAGGAGATTTTACATAATCATTCCAAACTAATTCGACGTGTATATTAAGAAAAAAATATTTTTAACTTTTTAATTGACTTTTATTTAAGATGGAGATTGAGGATGAAGATTGTAAGAGAAATTTGTTTTTTAATGATGTACAAAATAGTGTGGGACAAATCGAAAAGAAAAATGTGCAACTTAAGGTGAGACGGAGGGAGTATATGATAACATCCTATTTACTGCCAGGAGTTCTGTAACCTGTTAGTTTTCCACCCGCTACGTGAGACTAGAATTCTTTTGTTAAATTATTAAAAAATATAAAGGTAAATATGTATCATAATAAAAATTGAATTAAGTAATGAATAAAATATATTATAAAGAACTTGTATGAAATATTATACTATAAAATGTATAGCATGAAACTGGTCTATATATGTGATAATTGTATATTGTAATATTTGAATAAATTAATATAATGACATATTTGAGGTCTAGCAATTGTATTAGTTCATTAAGCAAGAAGTGTTAAAGTATATTATTGTGCCTGTATTTAAATAAAAAATAATCAATTTATTATATTTGTAGTAAAAAAAAAAATCGTTTCACAAAAAATTGCACTTATTCAATCAACAAATCATTTTAACTGTTATATATAAACTTTCTAGTGTAAATTGTAACTCTAACAAATCGGCCCTTCTTTAATCAAATTTATTTTGAATAGAATGATTCGATCAATTTCCAACATTATTATAAAAAAGGCAAAATCAGAGTAAGGAAATTCCGTCACAAAATTTAGTGATGTAATAAATCGGTCTCTAAATTTTAGAGACAAGCATTATAGAGATCAAACATTTAGATTCAAATTTCGTCACTACTTTAGTTTAGAGATAGATATTATGTGATTAGAGCCGAATTTTTCCTTCTATAATTTAATTTTTTTTCTTATAGTGTAAAATGATACTTATAGCCAAGGACGAAAATATTGTTTTTTACGGAAATTTCGGGGTTTCGATTTTAGAGAGATTTCAGAGAAATTTCGATTGGTTTCGATGGAAATATAGGTGCAATTTTTAAAAAAATGTCGAAAATTTTATGAAAACATATCATTACCACGAAATTTTATAGATTGTCATAAACTAACTCAAATACAAATATTTAAACTAAAATTTGTGCTAAATTCACATATTTACAGCCTAATTAATAAATAATAAACAATACAAACATTGACAGGCAACACGGAATACATTCTGAACTATTTTCATACTACATTACTACTTTTTAGTGTCAAAATGATATCTCATGAGGCTCGAATGGAACAAATTCTCCATCTTTATATTCGCAATAATACTTGAAATTACAAACAGCTTCATAAAACTACGCATAGATGGGAATTTCAAATAAATTTACAAAAAGAAATTGCGTAAACTATTGATAATACCGACAACAGAATACTAATGATTATAAATAGACTCTTGAAATCACAAACAGATTAATATTGAATTAATTTACAAAATCATAAAAAAATATTAATTGTGATTTTCCGTAATATTTTGTCATTTTAAAACTTTATGTATTAAGTTTTAGAATCTATTTATAATTTTCTGGTTTTAAACTGCATAATTTATTTTTAGAAATTTGCAGAAATTCAAGAAAATAAAAAATATATATATTCCAGAAAAATCGGCGAGATTTGAAATTTTACCAAGAATAAGCGAGAATTTGTCGAGAAACTGAACAAACTGAAAGACAATTTGTGCGAGAAGATATATTGCTGAGATTTTCACCGAGAAATTGACAGAAAGTAGTTACCCATGTTTCTATATCGATTGTTGCATTTTGACGAATCGTCGAAATCTCGCGAAACTTTAGTCCCTGGCCAATCCAAACATTCCAAAAGGACGGAACAGCTCACCTGCTAATTGGCTATTTATGATATTTGTTCATGTGTATTGTAGTCACTACAAGAAAAAAAGGTATTGCCACTACTCTTTTTGAAATTACAAGAGCAGCTACTAAAAATATTTTTTTTTGTAATTATTAGTAGTTACAAAAAATATTTCATATAATTTTAATTAAATTTGCTATAATATAGCAAGTTCGATCTTTTGCAACTACTTGTAGTTACAAATACATTAGTAACTACAAAGTAGTTGCAAAAAAACATTTTGCATGTTATTATTAGTGGCTACCTTATAATAACTATATTTGACATTAGTTACTATATTTTTGTGATCATTCTTATTTTCTTTAACTATATTTTGTAGTGACAAAAAGAATTAATTTTAGTGGCGAGCGTGTATATTTGGCTCACTTTGTTTGGAAGAAGCTCCAATTCAATCATTCCACACTACAAGGTTCTATGACTCCACACTCTAATAATTTAGATTGGTCAAAAGGTTCTTTCATAATATAAAAAATAATATATTGGTGCGAAGAGGTTGAACTTTAGTATCTATATGGCCCTCTATTTGTGACATTAGAATAAATAATACTACGTTTGTCTCGGTTAAACTTATACACTTGTCTTATTAATTCGTCCAACTTAATTTTGTACATTCTTAAAATAGAAATTAATTTCTACAATTTTTACACTCAAAATCTCAACCCTATGTTAGAACCACGATTCCAATCCGATCCACAATATAACATATTTACAATCGGATAATCATTGTAGGATCGACCAAATTATTATATGTTCTACATATTAATTAATCTATACAAGAAGGGGTTTATGGAATTCCTTTGTAGCGTGCTTTTGTGTATATATTACACTCCAAACCTCCAAGCCTTCGCCGGTGTTCTCACGAATTGCACTACAATACCCAGTATGTGGACACCTTCTTGGCTATGAATATAGCGTGTATTACTTGTGTGAAGAAGAACTGAATATGTATGCGATATATATAATATATCACAATATCCTTACTCCCCAAATAACATATCTAGATAAGTATAGAAGATACTGTATATATTCATCCTCTATAATATCATAATTCAATTATTGTAGTAATAAAGTATAATCCTTATAATTTATTCCAGTTTACACTGAGCCACCGAAGGGACTTGGTTGGACTCAATTAAATTAAGCTCCAATAAATTAAAGATGACCCAGTCAACTCTTGACTTATCATATTAATTTATTGATTATATTATATTCCACTAAAAGAATATAATTGCACTCTTAATTTGATCGGCATTATAGAAGCAATATAATCAATAATATTATCCTCTGATTAATCGATCCAACATATTACCCCCCCCCCCCCTCCCCCTCGATCAATTAAAGTATTTGCAATAGGCTACCATCACCAATAAGTCTATGTTCAAACACTTGTCAATCTCAAAACTCATCTTCTATCCACAGTCCTGTGTGACTACATCACACAATATGATTAGACAAGTTATGTTGAATACTGAGCTCGGATTTACTGTTCATAGAAGAACCCGTGAGATCATGATCATGTCTATTAAATAGGTGAAGGATTCCAATATTGTAAATATATGTTCTTCATCACTTCACTTTAGTTCGCAAAACACCAAGGTGTTGATTAATATATTAATCTCACTCACTAGTGTCTCAAAGAATGTCCAGTTGGTAATAAAGGTACACTATTAACTCAAGGTTAAGGTAAAATGTACGTCAATCAATGAATTTAAATTGTATGGTCAAATCACAATCTAAATTTAATGTGGTCATGTCCCAATACATTGTACGTGTATCCACAATTCCATTCCCAAGTCAAAGATAAACTTCAATGAAACTGAGACGATCGTATCAAAATAAATTGCCAAATTTATTTACTGATCGCAGACAAAATACTTAGGATTGAATTATAAATCAAATCTTTCTGTTTTTAATAACTTAGACACTCGATTTATAATACTCCTACAACCCAAGGACATATGCAAGTTTAAACAAATTATCATGCAAATAATTTAAATGTTATATTTAATCTCAAAATGTCACTGCACGAATTAACACGTAAAGCACCATACACCCACTCAACATTTCTCATACTTGTCCAAGAGTAAATGATCATTGAGTAGTGTAAACTTTACACTAATTTTATCGTAGGACATCATACTTTCAACATTAATCTCACTTGTTTAGGAATTAATGATCTATGAATAATATAAGTCTTACTTTCAGTATTGGGTTGCTTCTTAAAGCTGCCACATTCTCCGCTTCCGCTGTGGAATCATTAATCCGAGATCACTTGATATCTCCCACAAAAAATGGAATCACTACCCACAAACTACATATGAAGCTTAGGACAAAAACAATCTATCTAGGACCCGTTTACTTTAGGTTGTGGTTAATAGGGTGTATTAAAATGGCGGATTGGAAAAATATATATTATCATATCCAATATTTACTAGGGATAATTATGTTGAACTTTATAGAGGACTATTTTTATCCTGTGTTTACTTTGACTTGTTGGTTTGATTATTAGGGATTCTTTTTTTAGAAAGTATAAAGTATTTCAAAATTACATAAAAATACCGGACACCTTATATTGGACCTCTCTAAACAACACAAATCTTCAACGAAGAACAGTTCAACGCAGACCAAAACTCACTTAAAACTTAACTCGTTCCTTATTTAATGTGTATTCCAAAACGTATGGAAACGAAGAAGAAAAATATAATGACTTGGTGAGAGGAGAAGAAAAAATAAATAAACTCAGTGATCATGATCTTCTTCATCATCACACAGTGCGAAATGAAAATAGAAATTCATTTGTTGCTAAGGTCGAAGGTTGTGGAAAGAAATTAGGCATCAAAAGAACTATTTCAAGCTTGGAAAAACTGATAATGGGCCAAAGTTAACTGTAAAATTAGAAAGAAAAGACATACGGGAAGAGGACGAAAGCTTATCCTTGATTCGGGATAAATAAAGCCACCTCTAGAGGTGGAATTTCTAATGGGAGTGTTTTGCCTCGAATTATGTGTTATCCGGATATCAGGGATAAGCTGACTTTTGTAATCCCACCAAGTAAACATTGGATTATCCTGAATAATTTGTCCTTATTCAGGCTTATCCTATGAAGTAAACGGGCCCCTAATTCTCTTATCCCAATGGAGAGATTTTTGTACTTTTGGTCCCATAGGACATCTGATTTTTTCATTTTGGTCTCAAAAGTTGCAAAATGACCCCATTTGACTGGCCAGTTGCAAGAATAGTCATTTTTTGCAAATATAGTCCCAAAAAAATGCAAAAATAGTCCCAAACCGTTGCAACCTAACATTTAAGGCACGTGTGTGACACGTGCTCGTTTGCTGACGTCATAATATTTTAAAAATATTAAAAATGACGTCATCATTTTAAGAAATTTGCAGTTTTGGTCCCATTGGACACGCTTAATTTGTTGCATTTTGGTCCCAACTCTCTCACTTTTGACCCCATTAGACTTAAAAAATATTTAAAAATTATAAAAAATCTAAAAAATATGAAATTAATGTAAAAATAAAAATAAATTTATTCTAAAATTTATTTAAAATATCACAACAGCAACCGAAAATATTAAATTTAGAAAAATTAGTTTTTGAAAAATTGAATTTTTATAAAATTTTAAAAAATGAAAATTTTAAGTTTATATTTATAAAAATTTTAAAAAATGAAAATTCAACTTTTTTTTATACAAATTAGATTTTCTTAAAACTTTATTTTCTAAATTCTAAATAATTTTATATGTTTCATAAATTATTTTAAACTATTTTAAGAAAATTGATTTCTTCCTAAAAATACTTCCAACATTTCATAGATACTTTTACATATCTTAAATAAAAAAAATTAGATTTCAAACTATTTTCTTTTAATTATTTATCAATCTATTGTTCGAATAGGGATAAAAATCTCAGGTTGACTATATGAATTAAAATCAATTGTCTGCATTTTGTTCTCTTTCACGTGCATAATTTTCATAATTTTCAGATTTTAATTCAGAATGTAAAAAATATTTTTCTAGTTTTTACATAATTTTCAGATTTTAATTCAGAATTTAAAAATATTTTTCTAGTTTTTACATAATTTCATAATTTTCAGATTTTAATTCAGAATTAAAAAAAAAAAAAGGGGGGGGGGGGGGGGGGTTTCTAGTTTTTACATAATTTTCATAATTTTTGGATTTTAATTTAGTATTTAAAAATATTTTTCTATTTTTTACATAATTTTCAGATTTTAAAAATATTTTTTTAGTTTTTACATAATTTTACATAATTTTCAGATTTTAATTCAGAATTTAAAAATATTTTTCTAGTTTTTACATAATTTTCAGATTTTAAAAATATTTTTTTAGTTTATACATAATTTTACATAATTTTCAGATTTTAATTCAGAATTTAAAAATATTTTTCTAATTTTTACATAATTTTCAGATTTTAAAAATATTTTTTTAGTTTTTACATAATTTTACATAATTTTCAGATTTTAATTCAGAATTTAAAAATATTTTTCTAGTTTTTACATAATTTTAATAATTTTCAGATTTTAATTTAGAATTTAAAAATATTTTTCATTTTTTACATAAATTTCAGATTTTAAAAATATTTTTTTAGTTTTTACATAATTTTACATAATTTCCAGAATTTAATCCAGAATTTAAAAATATTTTTCTAGTTTTTACATAATTTTCATAATTTTCAGATTTTAATTCAGAATTTAAAAATATTTTTCTAGGTTTTACATAATTTTCAGATTTGGTACCAAAAGTGCCAATTTTTTGGGACTAATTCTGCAACTGTAACAGGGGACTCACATGCATATAACTTTTGGGACTAAATTTGCAAAAAACTTAACATTTTCCATAACAGAAGAACTATTTTTGCAACTGTCCAGTCGAATAGGGTCAGTTTTGCAACTCTTGGGACCAAAATGAAAAACTGAGATGTCCTGTGGGACCAAAAGTGCAAAAATCTCTCCCAATGGATTAAAGAATTAGAACATAGTTTATCTCTCAAATCCTTCATATCTTATGATGACATAACTAGCACAAAAAGATTACTCTTCTACATTTTTTTGAATATGAAGACTGTCTATCTATATTATTCGCAATATGTAAGATTGTTTTTCTGAAGTGGCATCATTTCCCATGAATAGTTTTTTGCCCGAAATTGGAGTGTAGGTGGAAAAAACACTTTTGTCATTGCATATGTGGTGAGTTGCTCCCGTATCAATCCACAATTCCTTTGGGATTTCAACCAGATTTGCCTCTAGAATCACTGCAGAGAATTCTGTGATCAACTCATCAATGTTTGAAGGACCACTTTCGTCTTCAACGACGTTAGCTTTAGCCTTGGCTTTTTGCTCCCTTTTATAAATACGACACTCCTTGATCACGTGTCCAGGTTTCCGACGGTGATGAAAGTTCCCTTTGAACGTCCTTTTTAGGGCTGACTCTTCCCATCACCTTTGTATTTTTGTTTCTTGGCAGCGTTCTCCTTGGGTTCTACCAGATTTGCCTTAACCTCCATTGGCTGCTTGCCTTTAACTAAGGCCTTCTTATTATCCTCCTAAATTTGCAGTTTGATAATAAGTTCCTCTAGGCCCATTTCTTTGTTTTTTAACTTGAAATAACTCATGAACTCATTCCAATGAAGGAGACAGTTTCTCAATCAACAAAGCAACAACGAATTGCGTGTTCGGCTTTATGCCTTCCAAATCCAGACTATGCAGGATCATTTGAAATTCTTGGATTTGGCTTGCCACAGTTTTGAAATCTACCATTTGGAATTTCAAAAACTTTCCAACGACAAACTTTTTAGTACCCGCATCCTATGCGCTGTACTTTTTGTCTAACTTCTCCCACAATTCCTTGGCGGTATTGGCAGAACAATACATCGAGTAGAGTGTATCAGAGAGACCGTTCAAAATACAATTTTTGCACATGAAGTCGTTGTGATTCCATGCATCCAGCGTTAACTTTAGGCCATTAGTGACCTGGATACCATGGTTCGTTTCAGCCATTGTATCAGACTGAAGGTGGATCCTCTGTCACAAAGCGTGGCAGGCTAAGCGTAGTCAGATAAAGCAGCATCTTCTGCTGCCAACACTTAAAGTTTGTTCCCAGAAAATTTTCTGGTTTTTCGCCTTGAATGTTAACCGGAATTGGAACAACATCCGGAGGAGGGATGGCAGAAACACGGGTAGCATCGCCTTGAACACTTGCAGACGACATGTTTTCAAACACTCAATCAAAATTTATCTTAAATTGTAGGGTAATGTATATGGAATTGGTAAGTGTAAGAAATAAGGCTGTTGAGTCAAGTGATGACACTCTGTCTTTAAGATAAAATTGTCCATTAAGCAATAGTCTCCCAAGATAAAACAGTGTATTGACACAGCGAAGAAAAGAAAAGAGAAAGACTGAAAATTTGTGTGTCCGAAAATGAACATTGAATGTTCTATTTATGGGAGGAAAAAATGACAGCTTATTTTGTTAATTTTGGATTCAAACATAGATTTTGAATTTCAAAATTTGATTTTCCCGGTAAGCCTTATCCGGAATATCTCTATCCAAAAGGACCAAAGTTTATCTAATTTTCGGGATTCAATTGAATTTCAAACACAGACCCCCCAAAATTTCAAAGTTCGGAATTCAAACACAGATTTTGAATTTCAAAATTTGATTTTCCCACGAAGCCTTATCTGGAAATATCTCTATCCAAAAGGACAAAAAATATAATTTATTTATTTTAGGTCTCCAAAAAATAGATAGACCCCCCAAGCCCAAACTGACTCGGCCTGGCCGGCGGCGCGCGCGTGTGGGATTTGACCCGAATCTGCACTAGCCTATGTCCTTCCTCCTTCACAAACTTAGGAATCCTCTTGTGGCCCCAAACCCTATATGAAACTAGATCTTTATATTTTGGACACTTTTAACAAGTTTTAGCAACGTGGGACAATTTCATTTGGCCAAAACTCCTCCATCTCTCATGACTCAAAGTGTAACTTTTGTGCGCCAATTTCTCTTTCATTTCTTAAT
This sequence comes from Ajuga chamaepitys, assembly GCA_958295605.1. Taxonomy (NCBI): domain Eukaryota; kingdom Viridiplantae; phylum Streptophyta; class Magnoliopsida; order Lamiales; family Lamiaceae; genus Ajuga; species Ajuga chamaepitys. Next base: position 6,400,023 of record OY282504.1, read on the forward strand.
GAAACTTAACACTGCTATCTTCTACTTCATTAGTATATTAGGCATGTACGAAGAAACGAGGTTTCCGACACATGGGGGACACACATGCAAAATAGAAAAATTAGTAGCCTAACTATTTTCTTCCTTTTAAATCCCGGTTGATTTTTATGATACAGGAGGAATAAACATAAACACCATACCATATATATATTTCTCACAATGTTACTTTAAACAAATTTATTAAGGGATGACATAAAATTCTTAGAAAGTCGACAGAATTATTTGAGACAACAATGCATCCCCCTGTCGAACACATAGTATAGTCAAGCAGAAGCAGTCCCATTAGGCGCAGCAGGCATTACAAATGCCACCGCAACAACCGCACCTGCAATTTATAGTACACGTCTGCAGCCTCCGATGTCGCTGCGCTATCAAACCATCGGCTGCCGGCCACCACCACCCGTGGGAGACGTCAGCGCTTGATTCCTCGGAGACACTACTGTTCTCGGGTTGCGCATCGTCAGAGACATTTTCATCGATCGATGTAACATCATCAGAGACTAAGGGGTTGTTGCTCATGAAGTTGGACCAGAGTGCAAGGCACATTAGAAGTGCCAACACTGTTGCCAAGATTATTCTACTTTTAGGCATTATTATTTTTTGGATGTGAATTGATTTTGTCATGTATGTAGGGGGGTTATATAGTCTTAAAACGGATCTTTGTAGTCTGTACAAACGGCAGTTTGTTGTTCTTGCAGTAAAAAGTTTAGAATAACTATACATAATTCGTTCATTTCGAAGCTAGCTCCACCATTTACGAGGATCTCAATATTGTTTGTAAGTGATGCCCATTTTGGCAACATGAATCTTTAGTCGTGGAATCGTGATGTATCTCATGCAACAGTTGGGTTGTATATGGAACAACTATGGGCCGGCTCCATTTAGTTGAAAAAGCAGAGTCGTTCTCCATTTTAAAATAATTGTCCTTTTTATAACTTTCACATAGATAAGAAGTTTCATAAAATAACTTGTATACTTTAATTTTAACCATTATATTATCATTTTCAAATTTGGTTCTTTCTCTATACTATCAATAATCTTTTTTTCATTTCCAAGGCTCATTATAATATGGCGAATTTGGAGTATTAGTGACAGTTATATCTTAAATTTTTAAGAAAATTATTATTTTAGGGCCTAATTTTACTACTAAAAAGGTAATTATTTTGGGATGGTGAAAATGAAAAATTAGGCCACAATTATGCGATAGAAGATCATATTTACAGTTATGGTCTTATGATGGTCCCTCGTTTAATTTGTTTACTATTGATATGGATGAAAATAAGTTAATTTTCTCAGAATAAGTAAGAGGACTAAGTTCGGTAATAACATAGGTAGTAATTGTATTGTATTGAGCTTAAAATAAATTAGTAAACATAAGGCTATTGGTTTTATCGAGATCTCAGTTTTGCTTATGATGATCTCCAATGTTGAATCTTGAATTTTGAAATAATACTTTGGTTATAAATAATTGCCCTAAACAATAAATTAATGAGCGAGTCTTGTGTATGACGGTAAAACGGAACTTATTTCATGTAACAAAGAGTTATTTATTTTTCCTAATAGGATCAGAGTCTGAATATGAGTGTTGGGTCATTAATTTAGTCATAGATTAGACGTGTCACGCGGAATGAGATCCATATGACCGTCACACATAAGTTTTGTCATTGTTAATTTATTCGTTTCCGTTATAAACATATAAATTTCAGAAAATCGGCGTAAATCCTAACCCCTCTAAAAGTAGCAAGTGGTTTCTTACAAAACAATGTATATATATAAATAAGGATTAATTACATAATACAAATTAAATTTGCACATTTATCTTATCGGTCCGTTCCACTTAACTTTGCAAACCTCTAAAATAGAAATTAATTCCCACAATCTTTACCCTCAAAATCTCAACTCTCAATCTCCACCTTTAAAAAAGTCAAAGGAAAAGTAAAATCTGTTTTTACTTAACATCCGTGCCCGATCAACCCTGCAAATTTAATTGGGACGAATATAATATTTTATTTATGCATATATTCGATATAGATGTCAAATTGAAGATAGAGAAAACGGAGATTAATTCAAGATAATCTACTTCTATCTATCTATCTACTATTATAAAAGTGTGAGTTGTTTCTTACAAAATTTGATTTGCCTATTATATCCTTAATGAGTTTTAATTTTTAAGGTTAGTTTGGTAACTATATCTTTAAAGTTTTATTTATAAACTATATCTTTGAATTTTTATTTATATATATGGTTAGACAAATTTCATTTGCCTATTATATCATTAATGAATTTTAGTTTTTAAGGTTAGTTTATTAATTATATTCTCAAAGTTTTATCTATCAATTCATGGATACGATACCCTAAAAAAATTCATGGGTATGATATATAATTCATCTAATGACATAAGTTGAACTTATGTATTAATCATATTCTATATTTTTCTTTATTTTTAATAATATACATAACATTATTATTTTAATTTTAACTTTTTTTTCTCTTTTATAATGAGATTCTTTTATATAATTGTCAAAAAAGAAAACTGTAGAAAAAGAAAAAAAAACCATTAATTTGTAAAGTTTTAAGGCTAATTTAGTAACTTTATTTTTTATAGTTTTATTTATCTCAACTAATAAAATTTTCTATCACATTTCATATAATATATAGTTCAACTAATGATATAAGTTGAATCTATATATCATAATATCTTATATTGTTATTCCTTTGTAGTAAAATACATTATATTATTCTTTTTATTTGTTTACATTTTATTCGATTCTTCATAAATTTTTAATAATTTTTCTAATTGGTTTCTTCTATAATTGAAGAGAAAGGAGAAAGACCGATTAGCACAAATGTAATTATAATAAGTAAAATCAAAGAATAAAATGACTTGCATGTGAAATCGCTGAGATTATATTTTAAAATTAACTTTTGAGTGAGTAAAAAGAAATGTTAGAAAATTGCAATTTTTTTGTGTATACCACTTTATTAAAGTCCAACAATAAAAAATAATGTCAACAACAATTGAATAAGAACTATATGATGATAAAATGAATAGAAGTGAGAAAATGCATTGTGAAGAAAGATAACACAAACTTATGAATAGACTTTATTATTAGTAGATATAACTTTATTAACATAATGAACAAAATTATAAAAAAAAACTAACGTAAAAATTATAAATATTAAAGGGTCTAAGTGAATTTTCATTATTAAAAAAAAAATTATAATAGACGAGTTTAGGTAATATACTAGAAAAATCAAATAATAAACTAATGTGAAAGTGTCACATATATTATACTACGAGAAAAGAATACAAAAACAAAAATTAAATATCTATATTGTAGTTAAATGTACATACAAGTTAATTTATACAATGTAGTATTTCAAAATTTGGATTAAACTAGGCATACATTTAGCCTTACTGTTAAAATTTAGATTAAACTAGCAATATATATTTTATCCGCTAAATTTCTTTGTATGAGCATTACTAAGTAAATATAAATTGAACTATTATGCTTGTAGGAAATGAGATTATATATTATATTTATTTTCAATGATTTAGAAGAATAAAATCTATATACTTCATAAGTAACATTTATAAACATTACAACAAGATAAAATAATAATTGATTTACGAATTTTATTGAATTAAAAAAATATACGATAAAGTCATTTATATATATATATATATATATATATATATATATATATATTTAAGATGAAAAAGATGGAGGAAAGCAGTAAAAGTAGCTTATATATGAAATCAGTAGAAGATATATCTGAAGATATACAAACTATAAATGCATCTGTAGTGATATTGTGTAAATTTAAATACTATTGGTCTATTCAATGGATCGATTTTATTCAAATAAATCTATAGGTTGAACATCAGTTTTAATCACATACCTTATACACCTACACAAATATACTCATTAATGTAATACTTTTAATAGGTGATGTAATTTTAGTAGACCAAAACAAAAGTTGTTATGTTAGAAAATTAGAGAGACATAAAAATCACAAAGCTTATAATAATTGGAGTTTAGACCGAGGTGTGAAATTTTATTGTACTAATAATAGAAATATAAAATGACAAACGTAAAAATTAGTGGACATGAATAGTTGCACCAGTTTCTTTTAAATAGTTAAAATCTAACATTAAACAAATTATAAATCAATAAAAATATTATATATATATATATAAATATATATATTTTAAGCATATGTAATAACTTGATAAATGAATTTACTATGCTATATAAATTATAGGGTACAATAAAGAATAAAAAAAGAACTAACAAGAAATAATGAACTAAGTTGTACTGTGAATGATTCAAATATTGTACTATGTGAATGAGTATCACATAATTAAATTAGAACATGCTGAAAAATAAAGACAGTGGAATGTGAATGTTAATATTAACTTGACAATAGATTAGATAAAACATAATTACGCCGAATAGAGTACTGTATAGTCTAAATAAAAAATAAAATCGGAATGCGTGGTTTAAACATGTATATATAAGACTTTTAAATGGATGTGCAATGTTTGAAAAATTAGGAGTACTTCACTATAACTAAATAAGGAATTAAAGACATTACAAATTAGTTAAAATATTTATTATATTTTATATAGATTATAGCATGTGTGTTGATTGAAGATTGTGAGACATATGTATATAGTCAACCTTCCATAAAAAATATTATTTATTTTGTAATTATACTATAGTAGGATTTTTTTTTTTAAATAACGGATAATTTTTAAATTTCGACGTTGCATTGAGAAAATAATTAGGGGAAATTGAAATAAGCAGTCTTAAATCGACAAGTAAATTGAGGGTTATACTTAATAATAAAAAAAAAATTAGAAAATAACTTTCATAACAAAAGTTGGATGTTGGACCTTGATACTAATTAGTTGGTGGAAGTTTTTCCCCACACTAAAATATGTAAAGAATTTCATGTGCAAATGTATGTTGAAATCGAAATTATTTATTAGAGAATTATAGAAAAGTACGTAAGGCCTAATATTTTGTGTGTTATATAACAAATAATTAACTTATGCATGTCAATTGATAATGTAATGAGACAATTAAAAATGTATTTTTCTTCAAATGCCAGTGACTTGGTGCAAAACATAAAAATATATGCCTCATTATATTACGCATATCGTTTTTCAATCATCATATAACTTTATTCAAGATATACTAATGATGATTGAGTCTGTGTATAATAAGAAGTAAACAATAGTTTGAAAAATCAAACTTTACATGTATAGTAGAAAATTTTGTAAGACTAAATATTTCTACATTATATCATGGTATATCGTTTTTTATGAATCATTTAACGTTAATTATTACAACTTGTCTTATTAATTAAAACTAAAGTTATTTAACTTTTTTATTTACCTTTTATGATTCTTTTAGTTTTTAGTTGATTCAAAATTATGTTTGTTTAATAGATTAATTCTTATTACATTGATTATCTACGAAGTTGTGTATATATATTACATTGATCACAATGTACAATTATTTTACGTTCAAATTAATTTTTTTAAAATAATAGTAAAAAATTATTACCACGTGCAACGCATGTGCGTAGTGCTATTGTTCACAAAAGACGGAGTCGAAAAAAAGGTTATAAGCATTTCAAATTTTAGTTGGGAAACTGAAAAAAGAAAGAAAAAAGTATAAAATAATATTACCTCATTGGATGACGCTTTAACACGCATTTGCAAAAGTGGAGATATGTTTTTTCTTTATATTTTAAATTAATTATATTCATAAAAAAAAACAGCAGACAGAGATGTGTCCATAAGATTGTTTTGCTTTTATATTAAGGAGGAGGGTGTATAGCTCAGGGACCTAATTTGTCCATGTTGAACGACCTGCTAACAAACTAGGTTTCTTAATATTTTTCAAATAAAATCTTATTTTTAAAAATAAATTGGTAACAGTTTATAAGCTAATTTTGAAAAATGAGGAGAGTTCAACTTATTTCTTAAATAAAATTTTATTTTATTTTACTATTTCAATTTTTGTTATTTTAATTACAAAAATATCATTCCTAACATCCTATAAGTTCTATCATCTTATTATTACCAAATACTTCTACAACTTATTTGTGAAATAAGATTTAACATCTCAATTATAAGCTCTAGAAATCCCCCTTAATATAAAAACAGGATATTTTGTTGATGTGTCATCTCCAGAGTATTTCTAGGGACTTTTTCTTTTTTCTTTTCTTTCCATGTTTTATTGTGGCAGTTATGTTTTTCTTTTTTTGGCCTTTCTCCATTCGTTTCTATTTTTTTATTTTTTTTCTTGTGCATTTATACCAGCAAGACAATTTACATTTTTTTACATTGGAAGTTATTCCATCATATGTTCTTATCTATTAATAAAAAAAATCATCTCTCTTCTTTTTTTCTTATTTTTAACTTAAAAGCTTAAATGATTATAATTTTTTCATATCAATTTCATTTTAATGAAAAATATATCAAATTAGTCCTTATTTTACGATATTCAATTAGACATCCATATAAATATATAAATTAATTAATTTAAATCTAAAATACTTTTGGTAAGGTTAATTATGATATATTTAGATAATTAAATATTTTCATATAAAAAGTGTGAGAGTATTGAAGAAACATATAACTAATTTTAGTTTCTTTCCATAATTTTATATTTTAATAATTATTTGAGTTTTCAGAATTAGTTTGTTTTGATAACAAATAGTAAAATGGCACGAATTTGTTAGATTTAAGTTAATGCCCAATCGCATAAAAAATTATATTAGTAAAAATATGGGTTATATGTTTTTAAATAGAAGTTGATGCATAATAAAAACAATTTAATTCACTTTTTATGAAATTAAGTTTAAGACTCATATTGGCCTACATAAAAAATAAATGCTAATATTTACTTAAGTTAAATACATCAAATAATAGTGTATGTATATGTATGTTATAATGCTTTTATAACAATATTAACATCTAATCACATATTATTAATTTAATTAAATGTACAATATTTTATCCCGTGCATCGCACGGGAGGACATCTAGTATCTTATAAAATGTTGTGTTTATAAAATGTTTTAAATAAACTTAGCCAAACATGAAACACCCTCTTATTCTAATTTCATTCAATTAGATTTGATTGCAACTCAGCTGATTGAGTTTTGTAACCTAAGTTCATAACCTGGAATCAGAGCCCATGGAACCCCTTGCCGATCAAAATTTTTACTCGGAAAAAAAATCAACCACTCCAGGGTTATTGTAGCTGTTATTGCTCTCTATGAACAAGACACTGTAAAAACTCCAGAGCATCACAAGTACTGTACTCTGACGGTCGCAATTCACTAGAGCACTTCCATTTAGGTAGATGCATATGGCACTTCAACACCTTTGAAGACAAAGATGGAATTCAAGAAACAAAACAGCAGCCTTCATTTATGTTCTTATATTGCAGGCATGTTTGCACCGAAGGACCAAAGGTTTCAGTTGTCTCCAAAGGCTGGCAGGCAATCGATAAATCCATATCAACCACACAACATCTAAGGTAGTGATTCCCTAGTTTTCCTGCATATAACATCACTTCAGGTTTCACTACATAATAAAATTTTATATGCAGCTCATAGGCCTGTTTTCAAGGGGATGGGAGTCCATGCAATAATTATATGGGCACGCATATTATTTTATTTTGTAATCTCCAATATAGTTTGGGCCTCTGGGGCTCAATCTTGCAAATTCAAACTTCATCAGAAAATCTATACGCTCGTGAGACAGACAGACAGAAGGAAAGATTGATGGTTGGAAGTTGGAACTTTATCAGATGGAGCAATAAACGGCTTGTAAGAGGTGAAAGCAGTTAGAGAGATGATGTGATGAAAAGTTCTGACCTTACGGCTTCACCTCCTTTAATAGCAGCAAGGCTCGCTAATTGGTTTATAACAACAAAATTTCGTTGAGCCATTGCCTCTTTGTCAAATATGGCATCTGACAAAACAACTGATGATGCTCCCTGAGCAATATACTGCCCTAATGTATCTGCATCCAAATTGAACTATCAAGAACAAAAATAAAAAATCAATACAATAATATTATCAACATCATGAATATTAGTCTAATACGTCTTTTGTCAAGACATATACTCAAAAATATTAAATCTTGCATCATTTTGATTTTCTTTATGTTGTTCTCCAAGTACTCTTTTATGGGATTGGAATAAATTAGTTCTGCATGAGAAAAAGAATAGATATTTATAGCACGAAGAGAACTTCGGCACAAAAGCAAGAAATCTTTCAGCTGTCCGACCTAAAGAGATGCCTTGTGAAGCAACCATCGGGATATGGGGAAATGGCTTCTGCATTGCTGTGATATACTCAACTCCACCTAATGCAGAGACAGGGTAAACCTACACATAAACACGACTTATTCAAAATTCTGACTAATATACACTACATAACTTTCTGAAAATTATATACCACATAACATGCATTTTACAAAGATGAGAAAATGGAAGGTAAAAAAGCCACATACTTAGTGCAATATAACATACGGTTTGTGAATAAACTTTAAGCAAATGTATGCATAAAGTATACTAAAGCTGTTCACAGACTGATGGAAAATTTAATGCAAGAAACTATTGCGTATTGTATCAATTGATATTAATTGACAATCAAAACTCAGCCACCATAATACCATTATTAAACAAAAATGAATAATAGGCAATTACTAGTTCTTCTTAAGGCATACTTATTCTGTACTTACTGTCCAGAACAAAAAAAATCAAATAAACAAGTAATAAAATTCAAGAACCAATTGGATTTAAATTGTTATATAAGAAACAGTTTCACAACTATCGGAATATTCCTTTCCAAATTAAGAATTCTCACATATTTACGAAATTTTTTGTTATCCTCCAAAAAGAAATAACTTTTAAGTGACAAAAATAACTACAGAAAGCAAGTCAAAAGCTTCATGGTCGATCTTAGAGAATAAAGACCCTCCTTTCACCATAGAATACTAAATCAAAGAGAAAGAAACAAGGGAGATTGCCTTCACATTGGTTCGCAATGCATCCAAATTTGTTGAAGCTAGCACTCATATTTATACATGTTAACTAGTACAGGACTTCATTCATACAGAAGTCCAGTAGTACGAAAAGAAGAACAGAAAGTCTACCTTAATGATTCTGGCACCAGCATCATATGCAGATAATATCTGCATGATTATAGAAAAAATCCTGTGAACTTTCAATTATTCTAGACTCACCTAATTTCACGAGGCAAATGGATTGAAACTGTCAAATATCAAGTGAATGATGGATGAAAAGAGACGTAAAATAACACAAACCTCTGTTGGGGTCATTGCACCAGGTATGTATAGTGCCTGACCCTCTGCAACATCATCTAGAATGCCCTGCAACAATTAAATGTATCAGATATAATTAAAATGAAGATGCCCTTTGGGCCAATTTATAACATTATTTATCCTCTTCAAAGTCCCTGAAAAGTTAATATTGTAAAAGGAACTAATGAGAAACACCCTCGACTGAAATACTAATAATGGAACAACTTCGAAAGATACCTTCACCATTACAGGGCTCATTAGAAACTTAGCTCCAAATTTTAGTGCATCTTTGGCATTTCCTCTATCTAAAACAGTTCCAACCTGCAATAACTGAGGCGTGAGGTGTGAACCAATTGCACAGTTATCGTCAGTAAAACAAAAACAAAAAAAAGAAAAATCGAGACAAAAATACTAAATTTAGGGCAATTATACTTGCGAAATGATATAAAGATCCAGCACAACTAGATATAGCCCATTATGGCCGCAACCGCAGGACCTTGTAAGCATTACAGTTTTATGAGACTGAATGAGGAATTTAATTATCTTCAATAGGCAGTAGAGTTCATCTTCAAATGTTGTAGAAATTTTCATTTAACATTTTATAAGGTAACTAAGAACGAAGGTCCTCCGTCAGAAAGAGAAAACACTAGTCATATGAATTCTTATTTAATATACCCGCAGTATCCTTCTAGTCATCTTTATAAAACACCACTGAAATGACACAGATAAGGAAACATTATCCAAGAATAGAAACATGAGACCATCATCCATAAATAGCTCGAGAAGTACTTACTCCAATTGATAGTGAAGGATATTCTTTGACCAAACATTGCAAAGCCTGATTAAGAAAACATGAAAAGCATATTGGCTGATTTTCCAAAGACAATAGGTGAATAGGCTCGAAGGATTAATTTTACATTTACCTCAAGAACACCAGGGGTGGACATTGTGATTTCCAACTGCGAAATTGAAAAGCATCAAATTGATCAGAACACACCACACTCTTTCCAAAATAACCTTACATTACACGAAAACGTTATGTTCGAATTTGAACTTACAACAGAGACTCCACCACTAATTGCCGCACGAGCAGCTTCAATTGCTACCTCTGCACTAAAACATAACAATCAAGCAATAATTTCGCCATCGTGTATAGCAAATGAAACTCGGCGAGTACAATAAAATAAATACATGATAAGATATTGGGGAGGTTGGGTGTCGACCTTTGGGCGCGAAGGCAAGCAATTATGCCGGAATTGAGGATGTCGATGAGGACTCTGTCAGCAACACTACTAGTGTACAAGGCGACGGAGTTGTTTTGGGAATTATTGCAGCAAAAGGAGGATTTGGAGAGATGCTGTTGTGAAACTGTAGGAATAGCAGGGTTCATCCTCAACGGAGAGAAGGAATGACTGCGAGCTAAAATGGCGACGCTGCTTGGAATAGCCATCATATCTCAGAGACACCAAAAAGTGAATGGATATATTTCCTACTTCTCTTTTACTCTCTTTCTTGTTTTTATTAACTTAAGATTTCTAAATTGTACTTTTCCAGGTTGGTAAACAAATCCAATTAAATCGAACACCCTGGTTAATTACCTGAAAATTCACCATATTTTACTCAATTATCATTTGCAGTTGACTTTTCAAATATAACATAAAAATACATAATTTTTATAGTTTTTTCTATTCAATGCATCCCAATAGAATTTTGGCTCCAATTCGTCAGGTTTATCCTGAAATTCAAATTTTAGTTATCCTATTTACATACGTGACATCGTACAATATCTGTAAACTCTTAACTAAATGATAATATAATGTTTAATGATATAATAATGTCATTTTCGGTTAACTGAGGATTAAAAGAATTCGTACAATCACATGCAAAATTTCATTTTCGAGCTTCACGTCAATAATTGGAGCTCAAAAGTTTTTCCGGTCCATTGAATTGAAAAATTTATAAAGGTGGTACATTTATACGTTACAATTAAAAAGTCATGTTACAAATGATAATTGACTAAAAGTTCGTGAATTTTTACGTAAGTAACCCTAAAATAATATTAGTCTAATTTTAAATGAAATTGGAATTTGATTTTCATGAGTATTTGAAAAGACTTTTTTTATTTTTATATTTTTTTCTTAAATATTAAATATTCAAATTATATTTGTATTCGATTCACAAATTATACGAATATAAGAATTAATTCGTTATTCAAATTTAAATCAAGATCAAAACTATCTGAGTTGATTATAATCATTCTGGTTAAACACTTTATGTGCATGCCTTATACTTGAAATTTGTAAGATTAGCCACCATGTTTTTTTGCTGTTTTCTAGTTTAATTTTATTGAGAAAATTTCATAATAAAGGATCTGGATGATTATAGTTAAAGTCCCTCGTCCTCATCTTATTCATTCAGGTCCGTATGATTAATTTGTTACATATTTTATTGAACTGAGCAATTGATTATATTTATAATGTACAAATTGCATATGTTTATATAAAATAAAATCAATCTTGTAAGTGTGTATCGATAATTTTCGGAGAATTGCACCTTTATCACAAATAAAAAAATTGTACATTTATGGGACGGAGGGAGTGTGTAGATAAAACACAAGCTAACATTTAACAAGTATCCTAAAATGTGACAATATCATCAACGGTACATACATTTATGAATGTATTTACTTTTACATTCCTCATACTTACAAAAAGAAATGAAAAAATACTTGCCCTTGCCCTAAACTTTGAGCACAGGCTAAGCAATTCCTAGTATATGCCAAAACTCTTGTTCATTGCGCTTCATTGCTCCTCCCCTCGTGCTTATTGCATCATTTTTTTTTATCTAATTGCAATTAACAATAAAATTTCTTCAACACATGCTATGTTTAAAGGGGAAAAAATAATTAGTAAGCTACTATCACGCGCACGCATAAATATATAAAACGTTGGTATGTTGTAAGGACTTACAAGAAAGTTACGCTTGCCACAGTCTGCATGAGTTATGTATCCTCTGAATTCTTGAAGATAAGTACATACTGAGCTACTCACTTGAATCCATCTTCTACTCTGTCATTAAGTATATTTGGTTTCGGACGTGCATATTTGATAATCAACCTGAGACCTCGTACGTATTTTTGTAACATGATGGTGCCCGTCACAGCCAGTTCAGATTATATATTCCACCTTGCATTTTTTATCTTGAATTCAAATTAACCACTGCATTTCATGCATATGTTCAATTTCCTCCATGTAATTCAGAAAAATCCATGACCAATCATGCACTTAGACGCAAGCTGACTTGGCTTGTCATTGCTTTTGTTTCTTGTGCAATGGTACTGAAGAGGATCTGACCTGACCGGGAAAAAAAAAAAGCCATGAGACATTCAATCAACAGTTATTATCTGATAAAACCACCAAAGGTGAGAAATGACAGTTTGTTCCTTGGATCCAAATGTTGAAAGAAACACTAATCTTAATAAAATCAGATACTGCCTAAACTGGAAAGACGAACAGATTTTCCATTCTATTGGCAAACACATCACAAGCGACTGAATGAATGTGTGAGGCTTCCATGAACGGTACTCAAGTCGCAAGACCCAAATGTTCATCATATTTATGTGCTGGTAAAAAATTAAGAGGAAAAAAGAAACAATGCACAATGGCTCATAGGCTTCTTTAACAATTGCACAGATTTAGTGATATAAAAAGCATGCGAAATGACAAATAAGGAATATCAGCCTTACAGATCGTGATAATTGTTCATTGATGTAGGTCATTGATCTCAACACCGCCTCAAGTGTATCTCTGGTAAGTTGAAACTTCACTTCTGTCTCATTCGAAGGAGACTTGGTATAGTCTTGCAACTAGTGAGTCGGAAACCGAACAAGTAAGACAAAGTTGAAAATGGATCACTGATAAGGATACTGAAACTAATTTCTGATAAAGAGATGATAAAAACGTGGAGATTGTACTGTACCACAAAGACTAACTAAAAGGTCAAAGCAAACAACTAAATGAAATTAAACTGAAACATCAGAACAATTTCTCGTTTCAGTTTCATGACCTTTTAGTATTCAGTTAACTAACTTATTTCATTCACCAATTACATCATGATGTTTCAAACAATTCAATCTGTAGATATTTGGTAGGTTCTCCAATTAACTGGTGAAGCTTGTTAAATAAGGATACCTTGAGAGTGATAATAGCCACTCGATGAGTCGACATCTCACTCATATTCTCCACAGTCCAAGTCATCAATTTCACTCTCGGAAGAACTCCCTACATCAAGCAAACAAATGAGCAAACGGTAGCAAATGAATTCCATTTAGAAGGAAAAAGTTCTATTACTACAAAGGCTTAGAGAGTCAAAGGTGGCTGCATAAAGAGAAAGCTCGATCAGTAGAAATAATCTAGACGTTTTATTGCTTAAGCAACTTAAGAACTATAGCAAGCCAAAGTTAACAAGAACAACTTGAAATTCAGGTTCCTCAAGACAAAAGCACAACGTAATTAGAGGAGGCCCCTCTCAACATTCTCCTCTTCTAGCATATAATAATATAGAAACAACAAAGAATAGAGAGGTTTACTGGAATTTCTGACGGGACATCATCATTCTGAACAGTTGACCGTGGAACATACACCGAATTTCTTTCAGCAGTGATTGGTATTGGGCCTCCAAGACTTGGACTACTAAAATGAGGAACCAGATCAACTTGCAGTGGTAACAATGGCCCAGGAACGGCTGAAGTTGATAAAGGCAATAAAGGTGCAGAGTGCCCAACATTAACCTGATGCAAGAATCTGGTCCCTTCGAACAAATGCTGCAAAAGGTACATTGTCATTTATTGGTTCGAAAATAATTATCACCAAAGGTACAATCTCCTCTGCAAGAACACCCTGGTACACTGAACTATTGTTTATGTCTTAGAACCAAACAAAATCTCTTATGGTGAGTCTGAGATTGATATATTTTTAGAAAACAGAGAAGAGCCGCTTATAAATTTAGTTATTGCATCTCAAATTCTTCGATATCCCAAAAAATATTACCTGATCTTGCGATAGATCTTCCTTCCAACGACTCTGATGTTTCTGCAATAATATAAGAAGCATGCTTTGCAGTTCAAGAGGGAGATCGGGTGGAAGAAGCTTCAACGCATCATCACCTTTGTGTGCACAACTTCGAACAAGCGAACGAAGAGCTGCCAAAACCTATAACAAAGTGTCACCAGCAGTCCATTAGGAACCTAACACAATACCATCTGCTAAACTTCGAGGAGTCAGATCCTCTCAGAAGAGTCGATGTTGTTAAAAAACCAAACAAATCATGCACTATATGCAATTGCATTTGCTATGTGCCAGTCTCAACATGACTATGGAAGGAAGAAGAGAGGCTAGCAGATACCAACATAATGAGAAAAAAAAAAAGGGAAGACAGTTGTTTCAGTATAATCTTGTTTAACAAGACCTAAAATTTCCATTTAATGAATGAACTGAAAATTAGCAAAAACATTTAAATTGGAAAAAAGTATCTCCTATTTTCTCAAAGACTTGCATCATGCCATACTGCAAAAAATTTCCATCAGTGAGGAAACCAAATAACAAGAGCATAGAGTACCTGTGAGATTTATTGTGAAACATGACTTGATAATCAGAATTAAACTTCCCCGCGAGATAGATACAAAAAAGGCCCAAGCGTCATGTGTGCTATACATATATTAAAGAATATAAAGTAAATTGTCAAAAGAATGAAAAGCAAATGCCTTGTAATGAATCTCAACAAAATACAAGAAATCATGAACGCCACATAATCATCGGATGCTGTCCGAGATATTAAATATTAAAAGCTACCTTAAACTTTAACATAAAAATTGGTCATTTATACTTGAATCTGAATACACGCCCCATATATGACAAAAGATGCATTACAGTTTAGACATCACCGAAAGCAAACATTGTCTCCAAGGCAGTGTGTTAGAAACATAAATATTATGCTCCTTCCATCTCTAACATTAAACTTAAAGCTCAATAACCACCACTACCAAATTGGTCAAGTATATTTGGATGAGTTCGTCCGATAACGGATCAAAAACCAAGCATTCTCATTATAACAATTTCAAAGTAATTTTTGTCGAATTTGATATGGGGTTGTTTCACATTCTGAACGCAAAACCTCTCGTTAAATCAATTCCCTAATTCAGAATTCAGTAGCATAAAGTTGTAGCCCTCAGGATACAGAAATAAGCTCACATGAATTTAACCCAATACCAAGATTTAAACCTCATAATCCAATATCCCGATTCAGTCAGAACCCAAAATTCTCAATTCCAAAATGAGCAAAGTAGAAACAAGATGTAACACTATTATAGGTCGCGCTTGCAATAACCCACCGGGTCAAGATCACCGGACGAAGGGAGGTTGAGAAGTGATTGAACGGAAGATTTCTGCGAAGCTGACATGCCAACTTTGCGCGTCTGCCAGAGCAGTTGCAACAAGCCTTCGATTTCTTCCTCTGATCTTACAACAGTCAACTTATGTAGATGCTCCAACAGTGTTATCTCTTCAGCCATTGTTGTTCACCTATCATCGCTCTCAACTCGACTCGATAAATACTACAATTGTTAACACCGAACTCGAATAGCGAAGAAAGTCCATGAATTTCAAAATTATTGAACTCAGAATTGAATCATTTTTCCCTCATTATACTGTCGATTGTCATTTGTCACTGTATAGTATATATATTTTTTCCTTTAATTTTTGCTGGTATATTTTTATATCACCGTTCATATGAATAGCATCAATGTGAATTGGAAGCCCGCCAGCGACCCAGACACCCGGCAAGTTTATCTTCTCGGGTCAATTCAGTCCAAAAGCCCAATGGTCGCACCCGTTAGGTTCCCCAACATCAGCGACCCAAACACCGCTAAATATTGTAGGACCCTTCACTTTCGACCCATTTCAATATAGAGCCCACTTAAGAGAGGTTGGGAATTTGAAGAGGCACGCACGGCCCAACAGCCTGCCAAATTGTGCAAAATATTATCGACCCTCAATCTCTTTCTATTTTTATTTTTATTGAACTTTTTGTCCAAAAACTATGCTGTATTTTAATTTTAAACTGTTTTCATAAATCAGTTTACAAATTATTTCAATTGTGCAATATTATTTATTCCCCTCCTCCAAAAAAATTCTCCAATATTCTTTTGTATGTCCCAAATTGTAGTCACTTTCCTTATATGAATAGTACATTTTTTTTTTCTAAAATAGTCTTATTTAGTGTAGAGTGTCATCTGGATCATTAACTCCATGTACCCTAAAAGAAATAGTAGGTTAAATTATATTTTCAATAACATTAAAGATGCTTTCATAACATGTGTTAAAAAAATTGTGATTATTTTTTTGAGGAGGGAGTATCTTAGTACTAGGAACACAATTTTTTGAAAAGGGGTCTAAATCCATTTTATAACTCGCTTCAATAGGTTTGTATATATGGGGTACGTTTATGGGCAATGTAGTAATTCACCTATCTTTGGTAAAAAATAATGGAACTCAATCAACCCATAAAAAACTTGATATATAATCATCATCTTAAATGAATAAACTGTAATATTGAAGAAGGCTAGGCTAGGCTAGTCACCACCATTAAAGGTAGAAAATGTTAGCCACTTGAAGTGAAGCCTCCATCAACATAAATAACTTGACCCGTTACATAAGAAGCGGCTGGGAGGCACAGAAAAGCTGTCAACGGTGAGATTTGATCGGGCTCTGCGATGGGCCCGATCGGTGTTCGGGCCAATATAGGCACAAACATACTTTGGAGAGATGTGTCAATGTCTTCCTGCATAAAATTAGGAACCAATGAGTGCTGGGGACAAAAATAATACCCAATTTGGACTCATTTTATTGAAAAAGTCACCTCAAAAGAAAGCTATGTTTTTATATTTTCTATGAAAATCTCAAGTAAAATTGTATTGTCCAAAATGGGTGATCACATTGTGTTCCAATCCAAAACAAACAGAGTGTTAGTACATACAGGTTTGATGATTGTGGTCCTGACTGCCCATGGAGCCACTGCATTAACTCTAATGTTGTCTTTTGCCCACTCATATGCCAAATTCTTTGTCAACTGATTAATAGCACCTGCACATTATTATGTTTAACAATCTTCTTACTATTTATAATTCGGAAACAACATATATAGACTTACCTTTGGAAGCAGAATAAATGGCGAGTCCGGGGAGAGCCGTTTTTCCAGCAACAGAGGAGATAAAGACAATATTAGCCTTGGCAGAAGCTTTGAGCAGAGGATATGCAAGTTGGCAGAGATGATAAGGGGACTCAAGATTGGTTCCTATAATGTGCTGAAAGTCTTGCTCATTGTATTCCATTGCTTTCTTCATTATGCTTATTGCAGCATTATTTATCTAACATATAAACAAACAAAACCATTATAGTTGTTCATAGTATCACTCTGTTGGTTCCAAATTAAGATTAAAAGACTGACAAGAATGTTAAGCTTCCCATCAAAAAGTGAAGCCACAGTCTGCATGAGTTGTTCTCTTTGTGTTGTTGAAGTTAAATCACAGACTGAGCCGCTCACTTCAAACCCCTTGTGTTTCCATTCTTGTATTCTTTGGTTGAGCTCTGTTTGGTTTCTTGAACAAGTGTGGATTCTTGCACCAAATCCTGCTAGCTCCTCCACTATTGCATACCTGAAATCCCACCTCTCCTCTATTAACAAATGCAGATAATTCACCACAAAATGTGTAATTAGTATCCATGTGTGTGTGTAAATTCAGAGATTAATTACCCAATGCCCCTGGTGCCACCAGTTACAACAGCAGTCATGCCCTTCAGTGACCATTTCTCATCTCTGCTCACCTCTTTCTGGCTTCCCATTTTATATTTTGTTTTATTTATATAACAATAACATCTATTCCCGGTGCACTTATTTATAGGTGATGCTAAAAGGATGGGGCAGGGCCACTATCAATCACACAGTTACTGGATGGATCATTTATTCAAAATTCTGTTCCATTTAATATGCGAAAAATAATCATTACACGTCATGTGTTAATTAATGATGTCACTTAACATACATGACATGTAGTGATTATTTTAGAATACCATATGAAATATAACCTAGATTCAGTTCAAATTCTCTATCTCAACTATGTCCATGGTGTCACATCATTTTGCAAAACCGACAGAATAACAAATTTTCAAGGTTGGATTACAATGATGTAGTTTTATGTGTGGAATACAATAAGATATCACAGTTGAGACAAAAAATGCAAAATGTTGGAATAGAGGATATCATCAACCAAATTACACTAAGTTTGGACCAGGGACTTATCTTCTGTCCCCTAAAATTGGTAGAATTTCATGTCAA
Source organism: Ajuga chamaepitys (assembly GCA_958295605.1). Lineage (NCBI taxonomy): Eukaryota > Viridiplantae > Streptophyta > Magnoliopsida > Lamiales > Lamiaceae > Ajuga > Ajuga chamaepitys. Next base: position 6,418,806 of record OY282504.1, read on the forward strand.
ATTTCACTATTAAAATCATATTGAATCTTCTTGAACTATTTTCAGTTAGTTTTTTTATTCTAGATCTATATTCATTTTAATATTTTTAAAGATATAGATGGCATGTAGTATGAGGTAGAAATAAGACAATAACGTCATTGTTTTCCAATTTCGATCTTCTTCTAATAGTGTAACATTTTCTATGTTATCGAAAGAGACATGATTAGATGTCAAGTAGGTGAGTGAGAAATTAATTGAAAAGGTTAGCTGAATTTTCTTAATTATCTAAATAAAACTCGACATTCTTTATTATATTTATAACTGTAAAAAGACACATAGGAGGCAACGAAGAAAAAGGAAATCCAGTTTTTTAATGCTATGAAAACTGTTGACATAATTACATTCCAATCTGCAACCGAAAAAGTAAAAAATGTTTGTCCAGATTATTGACAAAAACATTTGTTATGAGTGGGGGGACAAATTGTGTCCAAACTTAATGTGATAATGAATTGTCTGGATGACTTATCAACAGACACACACAAAAACAAACAAAAACAAACAACAAAACAAAAAAGAGATTGGACCTTTTACATTTTGGATTGCTTTTAGGGGGGACAACCTCCATTTTCAGACCCAACACAAGATTTTTGCAGATCTTAACTTCTTTTTGGCTCTATTTTTGCAAATCTGTTTCCCATTGATTTCTAAAATTTATTAAATTTCTTTCAAAAACTATGTGGAGGATTTATGAGGAAGTTCTATTGACGATAAAAAGAAAAAAAAAACAATGCAACTTAACTCCTTAACTAATTCTTCTAATCAAATTAGACTCTAACGTATCTTCTTTTAATTCAAGTAGATTCCTGAACTTTTAAAATTTGTTAAATAAGTCACTAAGCTTATTAATATGAGACAAATAAGACACTTCTAATATTGAAATAACAAAATAGATCTGAAAATTATTTACGAAATGTGAAATTTAACATATTAAACCATAATAGATCTGAAAATTATTTACTAAAAAATATATAATTATTTAAGGAAAGAAAATCAAAATCCAGATATTGATCGTGGAATCTCGAAATTGAAATTGTTCCGTTATATAAACAAAGTTAGCCAACCAAATCCCCAAATTGTAATATGTTTCCTTAAAAAATGTTAGATATTTTTTATTTATTCTGTTTAATCTTGATTAATTTAAATATATTTCGCATTTGATTTATTAATTTTAGATTTATTAAATGTTTTTACACTCTATATGTAGGCGTAATTATCTCATACTTAGAAGTTCAAGAGCTTAATATAAGCCCATTTCTGATTTCTAAAGTGCAAAGATCTATTTGGAAAAAAAAAATCAGTTTAGAATTTAAACCCAAGAATTATCAGGGGCAAAATTGTAATTTCCCCCCTTGACAACTAGATATAATTGTATGTATATAGATATATATACTCATTAGAAACGAAACAGAATTTACAAGAAAGAAATACGAAGACAGAAAATTTAGTAGACAATTGTTTTGTTTGTGTTGTCTAACAGAATAACAGGTGAAAGCAACATCTGTCAGCTCCAATTGTAAATGTTGGATTGGAGCAGCAAATGTCAAACCTATCAACTTCTGGTCTGCGATAACGATAACTCGATAAGGCTTGCTTTTCACTTTTTGTACTTCCCGACATTAAAATTGTATGATGAGTCGAGCTGTAAATGAATAGAATCTTCGATGAATAACTTGTGAACATGCTTTGTAAATGTTTGCTTATTTAGTTAACTAATTATAAATGAGCAATTTTGTTGAGCTCAGTTAATAAAAAAATAGAGATGAACAATACAAGCTCGCTTATTAATAGATCATGAACAAGCTCGTGAACACAACCGAACTCCATGAACCGAGCTTGAACGCTTTTAAAAATAATAAATATTATATAAATATTAGGAATCGAACCGCGGTCTAGGTTCGAGTTTGGCTCAGAAAAACCTTGAGCCCGTCTCCGATCGATTAAGCGACAGCAACGAATTGGAACCCAATGGGTGATATCCACACAAAGTAGATATCCTAACCCAAACCCCGGTAACACCCACACTCTTCTCTAGCACTCAACCCACCCGACCCACAAAGGGAACAAGGAAGACGTAGACAAAGAAAAGGGTCGTCAATGGTGGCAGAAACTCTCACACACACAAAGTGTATCACTCTGATCTTTCTGCTACACATCTCACAAAGAGAAGGTGCTCCATTCTTATAGAGAAGAATGGAGCAGAAAACCATGACTGATTATACGTGAATCAAAGAGACATCAATATGGGGGAATGAATCTGGTGGGGGGATATAAAAGGTTTGGGGCTGCCATTTGGGTTTGGGCTGGGATTTATTGGGCTGCCCGAATTGGGCCTATAAACCAACAATCTCCACCTTGGGCCCAATTCACTTAAGATGTCGATCGATCACGGAAACGGAGGAATCATCATTGCCAAACTCCTGTACACTAAGCACAGGAGATAACTAGCACAAAGCAAGTTATTTTTCACCAAGGGAAAGACACACAGTCAATCGACACAAAGTCGAATATGACACAAAGTCAAATGCACAAAGCATGGAGTAGACACAAAGTCAAATGCACAAAGCATGAGGTTGACACAAAGTCGAATGCACAAAGCATAAGGTTGACACAAAGTCGAATGCACAAAGCATAAGGTTGACACAAAGTCGAATGCACAAAGAATGAGGTTGACACAAAGTCAAAATGCACAAAGCATAGGATAGGCACAAAGTCAAAATGCACAAAGCATAGGATAGACACAAAGTCAAAATGGTATGACACACAGTCAAGTGTATGACACAAAGTCAAGGTATGACACACAGTCAAGGGTATGACACAAAGTCAAGGATGACACACAGTCAAGGTATGACACAAAGTCAAGGATATGACACAAAGTCAAATATGACACACAGTCAAGCACATGACACATAGTCAAGAGGGTGACACATAGTCAAGAGTATGACACACAATCAAAGATGACACACAGTCAACGGTAAGAAAACATGAGTATCAATATGAAAGTCATCAAACCAAGCAGGTCGCCTAATGTTTCTCCTAGGTCTGTCCCTAGCGAGAAAGCATCAAAATTAGGCACCACTTCCATATTCTCATGCATGTCAAAAAATAGATAAATCTGATTGCTCCACCTCAAAAGGAGCAGTGTCAGACACAGGCATAGACTCGGTTACCATAAAGACAACACCGTTTATCTCATCCCCCGAAGCCTTATTAGCCTGTTCTTTCTGTTTCTCAGGACATTCTTTGATAAGATGACCAGTATCACCACAGTTAAAACATTTTCTGATTTTAGGCCTAGACTTAGACCTACTGCGGTTCTTCTTCTTTTTATCATCATTTTGGTTATTGTGAGATTAACCATTTTTTTCTTTATCTCTCCCTCTCACAAACATAACCTCACCATGATTTTCCCTACCCGAATTAGTTCTTAAATCCATCTCCTTGCTTTTTAAACCATTTATCACAGTTTCAAGGCTAACATGATCTCTACCATATTTAATAGCAGATTTTACATCACTATATGTATCAGGGATGGCATTTAAGAGCACAATCAGAGTATAGTCATCAATGTTTTTATCACCCGTTCTCTTAATATCTTGAACCAATTTTGTAAAAACATCAAGATTTTCTTCTATGTCTTTATTCAAATCAAGTTTGAACCGGAAAAATTTTTCAAGCAAAAACATCTTACTCGGCAACGAAGTTTCAGTATATAGTTCTTGCAATTTTTCCCACAACTCTTTGGCACTATTCTGATCACCAACCTTTTCTTAACACCGAGTCAGAAAGGTTAAGGATAATGGATGAGTATGCAAGCTCATCCATTTCAGCCTTTTTCTCGTCAGAATCAGACTCAGAAAATAGTAAACTGATACACTTAAACACACGTTGCTGTATCAGAATACCTTTCATTTTCTGTTGCCAAATACCAAAGTCTGAGCGTCCATCAAATGGAGCCAGACTAAACCCAGACACAGAAACCATCAAAAAATCACACAAATTTTAGGGAGGACAGAACAATCAAGGATTTTCCAGTTCTCAGATACTGATTTATCAGTGGAGCAGGGGGTCACTTGATAACCTCCAGAAAACGAGCAATCAATTACAAAGAATGCAAAAATTAACCACAAAGGTCAGAGAACATAAGCGGAATCAACAAACAGACAATCACACAGATTATCCTAAACTACCAGCACGTACAGCCAAACCTATCCGTTCCCAAACGGCAGCTACAAAAGCAGTAAAATCCTATTCGTTCCCAAAACGGTAGCTATAAAAGCAATAAAGAATTAAGTCAATTTACCCGAGCGGGTCCTCACCGGGAGGAGAACCCGACTTACCTAAACTGGAAGGAGATCGGCTCACGTCGGGCAAAGGCGCGACGGGAGGACAGCCACGGTGGCTGAGGTAGCTGGATTCAAGTCACTGGACTTCGGACCACCAATCTCGGCCGAGAAGGAAAGGGGGTTTCGGCCGAGATGGAATTTCAGCAGATTGTGGAGGTTGGCTCGGCAGGCCCGTCTCGGCCGAGAATGGGGAGAGTCTCGGCCGAGATTGTTTGACAGCAGAAGCAGCAAGCTGGTACGGTAGGCCCGTCTCAGCCGAGAAAAAGAATGAGTCTCGGTCGAGATGAAGATTGCGACGGAACTTCAGGGAAGGCGAGCAGACCAAGTTTCGCCGGAAACCTTCCAATCTCACGACTGGATTTTCGCACACCGAAGAGACCACGGTTTTTACAACCGTGGTTCTGATACCACTGTTAGGAATCGAACCGCGGTCTAGGTTCGAGTTTGGCTCAGAAAAACCTTGAGCACGTCTCCGATCGATTAAGCGACAGCAGCGAATTGGAACCCAATGGGTGATATCCACACAAAGTAGATATCCTAACCCAAACCCCGGTAACACCCACACTCTTCTCTAGCACTCAACCCACCCGACCTACAAAGGGAACAAGGAAGACGTAAACGAAGAAAAGAGTCGTTAATGGTGGCAGAAACTCTCACACACACAAAGTGTATCACTCTGATCTTTCTGTTACACATCTCACAAAGAGAAGGTGCTCCATTCTTATAGAGAAGAATGGAGCAGAAAACCATGGCTGATTATACATGAATCAAAGAGACATCAATATGGGGGAATGAATCTGGTGGGGGGATATAAAAGGTTTGGGGCTGCCATTTGGATTTGGGCTGGGATTTATTGGGCTGCCCGAATTGGGCCTATAAACCAACAATAAATAATCCAAGGTTCTGCTCAACTCGATTAATTTGCAGTTCTAGTGACAGGTTTTTTGTTTACCCAAAAGGTTCTTACTAATTCTTGGTACTATTTTGAGAGATTATTCATGGTACTATGAGAAGTCAAACCATGTACTGGTAAATCATGCTAATCATGGAGATTTAAAGGGATAATTAAGCAAGTCATCCTGTCTTGTTACAAGGATTGAGAAAATTTTACTAATGTATGAGCCAATAAAAAGACTTATTATCATCTCCCACAGACTAGGGTTGCCACTTGCCAGAGGCTCCACAATTTAAAGAATAAAAGATAATTGACAAATTTAATAAAATGTTGTACTGTTCACAATAACATTAAAATTATAAGTGAAATTTTTATTTATTTACCAAATTAAGTGAACTCGCCTGTGCCACAGACGAGTTCACTGAAATCTGACATTCAATTTTTTTTTTTAATTGAAAGTCGCCTCTCGCAGAGGCAACATTATAATTTATTTTTTCTTAAAATAGTTGATATCTCGCCTGTAGATTAGTTGTTCTTTTTTGTTTTGTTTTTTTTTTTTTTTAATATGTTTATTGTTTTTTAATAATAATAATAATAATAATAATAAAACACCATAACGTTAAGGGTGTGCACGGTGCGGTTATTTAATTTTTTTGAGACAGTTCAGTTCAATTCAGAAATTTCGGACCTAGCGGAAATTCAATTCGGATAATTGGAGAGTTTTTTTTTTTTTTTTCTTTTGAATAATAAATACAATTTGAACATAATATATTGACGTCTATCTTATATAAATTATAAACCTCTTAATAAAGTTTTAAAATGGATTAGACATCCAATTCCTAACAAGAAGGATCTTCTTGATAGGCTTTATAATGCTGTTATATTTTCAAAATTTGATTTAAAATCTGGATTTTGGCAGATTCAAATTAATCCTGCTGATAGGTATAAAACTGCCTTTAATGTTCCTTTTGGGCATTATGAGTGGAATGTTATGCCATTTGGATTAAAAAATGCTCCTTCTGAATTTCAGAAAATAATGAATGATATTTTTACTCCTTATAGTGAGTTTATAATTGTATATATTGATGATATTTTAGTATTTTCAAAAAATATTGAAATACATTTTAAACATTTAAATATATTTAAAAATTTAGTAATTCAAAATGGATTAGTTATTTCTAAACCGAAAATGATACTTTTTCAAACAAAAAAAAAAATTTAGGACATTTTATTGAAAAAGGTAATATTATACCTATTAATAGAAGTATTGAATTTACTTCAAAATTTCCTGATGAAATTACTGATAAAACTCAGTTGCAAAGATTTTTAGGGAGTTTAAATTATATCTCTCCTTACTATAAAAATCTTGTAGAAGATACTGCTATCTTATATGATAGATTAAAGAAAAATCATATTCCCTGGAATAATAAGCATACAGATGCAGTGAGAAAAATAAAAAATAAGGTTAAATATTTACCTTGCTTATCATTAGCAAATCCCAAGTGGGAAAAAATTATTGAAACAAATGCCTCAGATATTGGTTATGGAGGTATTTTAAAACAAATTGATCCTATTGATAAAAAAGATTATTTGATAAGATTCCATTCTGGTAAATGGAATAATAGTCAAAAAAATTACGCCACTATAGCCAAAGAAATTTTAGCTATAGTCAAATGTGTTTTAAAATTTCAAGATGATTTATATAATCAGAAATTTATTATTAAAACTGATTGTAAAGCAGCTAAATTTATGTTTAATAAAGATTTTAAACATGATGTTTCCAAGCAAATGTTTGCTAGATGGCAAGCTCATTTAGCCCCGTTTGATTTTGATATTATATATAAAAAAGGAGAAGAAAATTCTCTTCCTGATTATTTAACTCGAGAATATTTGATATAATTTTTCAGGTATGTATTCTCTAGGAAGAGGATCTTTCCCTTATAGGGGAAGAGGTGGAAGAGGCCAAAATATTGTTCTGGCTCAACATGGCAAGCAGAAATTAATCTCTGCTAATATTGCGAATATTTCGCAAGAGATGACATATCAAGAGTATCTTCAATGGAAGAAAGATCAAGATAATAAATCTTCTCAAAATGAAGAAAGTGCTAATAGTACTTCTCCAGTCACATATGCTAATATAGTAGAGACTGATGAGAAAAATCCTAATAAGGATTTCATTAAAAAAGAAAAAGAAAAAATAATTTTTATAATCAGTAATACTGATTTAAAATGGGAGAATGATCCATGGAAGATCTTAGAAAGATATCTTTCTAATCAAGGATCACCTTATGGGGTTTATAAATCTCGAAATTATTATGAAAATTTACTTATAAATAATGCATGTGAAATAACTCACATGACTAGTGGAAATAAAGAAGAAGTTTATAACTTCTCAAAAATTATTATTAAACAATTAATTACAGTTGAAGAATGGGGAATTTCTCCATCCAGAGAAAAATCTTTCTCTTTCAATAACATTAGAGTAAAATATAATTATTGGGATTATATCCAAACTTTTGAAAAAGTATTCTTTTACAATAATGAAAAAAGAAAGCATACTTGGTTGATTAAAGTATGTGATAAAGTTTATAACTCTGAAATACCAAATTGGTTTAAGAAATGGTGGAAAATATTTGGACCAACGGAAGAAATTCTTCCAGAATTGTTAATTGAAGATTTTAATAATTGGAAATATGTGAGTCCTACATTAGAAAATATCACTAATAGTGATAAATTTTGTACATGGGAAGCTCCCATGCATTTCTTTGTTGAATTTTCAATCCCATGGATTTTCAAATGGGATATTAAGGTAGGTTATACCGATCAAATTCCTTGCCTAAAAAGAATCTTTTATACAAGATTTTGGGAAAAAAATGATAAAATTAGATCCCAGTACAAAAGCCTTATTTGGTGCTGATACTTTGCATAAAATCCAAAAGACTATAAAGACTTATAGCCAAGAGAAAAAGAAAAATAAAGAAATAGCCACTAGAAATAATATTTCTAGAAAATTAATGAGAAATGTGGATAAATTATCCAAAGAAGAAATAGTTGAGTTATATCTCAATCAGATGAAAAAAGAATTATTAAATGATTTAGATGAAGAAGAAGAGATGATTTATGTACAAAGTGATACTTCATCGAAAGGAATGTCCATGACTATGCAAGATGTACAAGACCCATGTGAAGATATTCTTTCTGAAAAACAAATGGTGAAATTTTTCCAAGAATTGGAGAAAAAAGGAGAATCGTCCTCAAAATGAAGAATTGAAGAAATGAAGAATTGAAATAACAGAGAAGTAGACAAAAATAGTACATATGTCACTGTCAAACAGTATATGTCACTGTCAAACAGTATTAAACAGTAAATCTACTGTTCATAAACAGTAAATCTACTGTTTTTACTTTTTAATACTTGTTTGAAGTCCGGAGATTACTTCTATATAAGGAGGTCTCATTCTTAGTAGTAGGCAGAACTTCTTCTATCAGTTTCTTTCTCTCTCTTGTAATCTCTTGTAATATATTCAGAAGAAATAAAATCAAGATCATTTCTGTACTGGGAAAGCTCTCTAAGCATTGTAAGTGCTTTGAATTATAGTTCTTTTAAATAATTTTCAGAATTTATTTTGTTAAAGGATGAGCCTTATAGGCTAAATCCTCAATGTTAAATTATGTCTGAACTAGATAAAGTTGTTCATCCTATGACTTAATATTATAATGTACCTAAGTACATAACTATGTGATATAAACTCTTGAATCAATAAGTTAGGTTGAATCTGAGAGGTTGATTGATTATCTGGCCTATAATGAATAAGTCAGGAATATGTTTGAACCCATGGTATGCCCGCTTTTGCCGATGGAATGGCGTTTAGGGTGGTTGGGTGTCATTTGATTTCCTGAATATTTATTATGGTTGACGGATTTTCAATTTGTAATATATTCCTAAGCTCAGATTTGTAATAAGATTCGTCTTCCTGACAATAAGATTCAAGATCGAGTATCATATGGTGTGTATTATTATTATTATTATTATTATTATTATTATTATTATTATTATTATTATTAAAAAACAACAAACAAACAAAAAAAAAGAACAACTAACTCGCCTATAGCACAGGCGAGATATCAACTATTTTAAACAAAAAAAAAATTATAAAGCCGCCTCTGCGAGAAGCGACTTTCAACTAAAAAAAAAAATTAAATATCAGATTTCACTGAACTCACCTGTGGCACAAGTGAGTTCAGTTAATTTGATAAATAAATAAAAATTCCACTTATAGTTTTAATGTTATTGTGAACAATAAACATTTTATTAAATTTGCCACCAAAATTACCATAGTTTTATGTTTGTTTACGTGTTATCTATCTAAACAGTATTTCCTCCGTCCTAAATGAAGTTACACACTTTTTTTTCCGGTTCTTTTCATAACATTTGCACACTCTAAAAAAAGAAAATTTATCTCACAATCTCTACCTTCAACCTGCACTCTTAATCCACCTTATAAAAATTTTCTCCATAAATAAAAAATATTTTTTCTTAATATGTGTGCATCCTTAGAGGCACAACTTCATTCGAGACGGAGGTAGTATATTGCTTCTAAAGATATAATCTGGCTTCGTATCAAAACGAAATCATAATTTGATGGTTACTGATGCGTTGATCGTGGGTGCTGCGTCTATAGAAGATAAAAATTAAGAATGTCCAATAAACTTAATGACAATCCAATTTATTAGTTGATAATTATTACTACCTCTGTCCCATTCAAAATTGCACATATATTAAGAAAAAATTATTTTTTGTTTTTCGATTGACTTTTTCGAAGATGAAGATTGAGGGTGGAGATTGTAAGAAAAAATTTCTTTTTCAGAATATATAGTAAGCACAAAATTAATTCAGATGCAAAGAAAAAACTAAATTCAGAATATATTGCTGTTGCTGGCAATGTCTGAACCATATCAGAAACACAGTGCTAGATCACAAGTTTAAGATTTAATCAAAAACACACAGAGCTCTAATTTCGCATATAAAACATCGTTACAGCACACCTGCTAGAAAGCAGCAATTTCATCGTATGGATTGGAACTTTGTCAAACAATTGAGAGAAAATACTAGATTCGGACATAACGCAGTCAACAGATGCAAACACCATTAGCAACAGAATATGGTTATATCTGCTGCATTGTAAGAAGCAGATACCATAATACATTTATTCAAATTCCAATAGTGCAGCAAAGCCAAGGGTCCAAAGCTGAGTGCGCAAGGATTGTACCTCCTACTTAGCCAGGTGGCCAGTTCATTTGACGTCCCCCAAGCAGATGAACATGCAGGTGATACACGGATTGACCTACCAACATAATATAGAAGTTGTGATTAAATAAAGACAAAAGAAGTTGTGATCAAATAAAGATGAAAGAAGTTTAAATACATAGGATGTAAAAAGTAGATGATACAGACATCCATTTGGCCCATCATTGATCACAATCCTGAAGCCATCGTCAAGTCCTTCTTGTTTTGCAACGAGCTTAGCTGTGTAAAGAAGACGACCAAGAATCTCACAGTGCCTTTCCTCAGCCTACCATATAAATCAGTCATTAATGAACAATGATTCTTACACAAATCCCATAAGGATGCAAGAGAATCAATCATAAGGAATAATATAGGCATAGGCAGTGGGCACTAAGTCTTACAAAAGATGTTGGCGAACATAATATAATGTTTAAATCACTATATTTAGAGTCCACACAACACGTTTGATGTGCTATTAAAGTGAAAGACAAACTTGCTATTTCATGTTTGCCAAAAAAACTGGGCTTTTGGCATATGTTAATCCTAGTCGTACGCAAATAGATTATGAGGTAATTTCCATATTCTGTGATTCCGCCTATACATTCAATCAAGTGATAGCAGCTTTATTTGTTTCTCCTCGAGGTTTTGCCTAATCACCTATACCAGATACTCCCTCCCTCCCATTTAAATTTGCATACTTTCCTTTATGGTCCGTCCCACTTAACTTTGCACACCCTTAAAAAGGAAATTTCTCTCACAATCTCCACCCTCAATCTCCACCTTTGAAAAAGTCAAAGATTCCCCAAAATCTTTTTTTTCTTAACATCCGTGTCCGGTCAACCGTGCAAATTTAGCTGGGACGGAGGGAGTAATATGGTTTAATCATAGCACGTTATTTTTACTCCTCTTTCTCCATAAATTAGCTGAGATCTGCTTCTCCAATGCAAAAAAAAACAGTAAAAAGAAAAACGAACAATGTTTACACAATCGAAGCCATATTTTATAGTTTATAAACAAATCAGAGAGAATTTAAGGGGAAAAAGAACCCAGCAGAATAACCAAAATCTCCAACACAAATTCCATTGTAGGCTTAACTAGAACAAGCCATACTATACACATAGCAACTTAGACTATTTTCCATCCAATCACAAATATGACGCATAACCAATAAGATTTTCTTGGTACAAATGCATAGCCATAATCCAGGAAAGCTACCAGAATTAGACAACACGATCGGAAGCTTAAACAAGGTTCAGATAGGAATTTCATAATTGAGCAAATCATGATCTGGCATGTAAAGGAACATCTTCTCAATGTAAGCTTCTAGACATAAAACTCAATTAAGCAGACCATAAAATGGAGAAAAGAAAAACTATAACTTGCAGAAAGTTACGAGCATCAATGCCTGAACCAGATACAAGTCAAAGATTAAACATGCAAAATTTATTTATTCATTTTCTACAAACTGGTATATAAAAACAAAGCTACACTTTCACATAATCTACTCAGATGAAAACCACCAGAAATTTTTAAAAAGAATTTGCATAAACTCCTGTGTTAAATTTTACTATCTTCCCATTAGAAGTCTCACTACTATGAAATTGTCTCTTGTATCTCAAGCATACCACTTCATGAGATAAGTGCAGCATGAATACACTGCACTATCTTTCGTAACTTCGTATGTAATATTTCAAAAGAACATAAAGGATACAGAAAATATTAGATATGAATGGAGATATACTAACTGAAAAGAAAGGCTTCAGTTTGTTGGCATGAAGACTACTTTTAAGTAAATCTCAGCTAATCAGCATCGTATGATTAGAAAGATGGAAATATTGCGAAAAACAATTTTGACATCATTGTCCTAATTGCTTTTGTGGCACCAAAATCATGATCTTCTGTAAAAATATAGAGTATTTTTCCAGGAAGATATGCATTTCCATTTTCACATTAATGGTAGCTCCAGCCTAGGGGAATATGATAATAAGATGAAGAATATTCGACCACAAAAATATCTCACATAACATTATTGGAGATATGAAGATGAATTCAATGATTTTTTAATAAGAAACTGAAGATCAATTCAATGATATGCAACAGGTGTTAGAAAGTACCTTCGAAATTCCAGTTAATCCATCCCTTACTTTAGGAATAATTACGATGTGAATAGGTGCTTGGGGAGATATGTCCCTGAACGCTAGAACCTGCCAGTGAAAAGATGAGCTTTGAGAATCTCTCACATATTTTCAATCATAATCATGGAAATCAAAGATTAAGGATGAGTCACATAATAAATACTCCGTCGAATACATAAAAGAAAAGGGAAGACAAAAGGAAGAAATTTTCTAAACAACTAAAGAACCAGAAGGCCCTTAAAACACAGTAGATTTAATCATGAAGTCCAATGTCAAAACTTGAGCTTTAAAAGGTATGACAGTCCAATTACACACTATTAAATTTGGTTGGAAAACATGACCAATCAATCACTTAGCTGAAACAGCAATAAATTTCAGTAAGAAAATTGTTACACGGTTAATTCTAAAACAATAACCCACTTATTCAGAAATTAAGAAGAAATGAAAATGAAAACTGGAAAAGGACAGTAAAAAGAACATATAGGTTAAAAGCATTTCATCTTTTACCTAAAATATCAAGCAAGAATTCAAGATCGACTACTATTTCACCATTACCATATAAGCACAAGAAATAAACTCAATCTATCAGGTGAAGAAGACAATAAACTTGCACTGAATCACAGGGGCATCACATTCAACCTAAAATAAATTGAAAAACGGGAAACGCCCAAAAAAGACCACACAACCTTTTCATCCTCGTAGACGATGCTGGCTGGTATTTGCTTCTTGATAATCTTGTCAAATCTGCACGATATCAACAATCAGTAGAGAGATTAATGGATAGAGAGAGGAAGAGAGATAGAGATATGGTTACATAGTGGGAGAATCGGAGGGAGTAGCAGCAAGGGCAGCCTCTTTCTCAGAAGCCATAGCCGTGAAATGGGAAGTGAGCACTTGCAGTCGGCGCTTTTCTAATTTGTCCATACGGTCTCTTCCATTTTATTTTATGCCTTTTTCACCAACCCACAAATTCATGCGGATGATTTTAAGGAAAAATAGAAGTGCAAATTAGCCTCTAAATTCGTGTCTTGATTTCAAATTGGACCCTTAATTATATTTTTTTTGTAAATATACAATTTAACTTCTAAATTATACAAATAAACTCCTGAGCTTCTAATTACAAAACAAATACTACAGATGAAATCTTAAAATTATCTAATAAATAAAAAATACTTATATTTAAATTAAAATAATTTATATTAAAATTTTAAACAAATGATATAGAAAGCCCCAAAGAAACCTTAAATTAATTAGATAAAGACCGAAACAAAAATTAAAATATATAAAAAGACAATGTCTAAACCATTTTTTATATTTGAATTATTAAATAATTTTAATTTTTTTGTTTGTTAATCATTTACAATTCAAATATAAATATGTTTTAATCTGTTAATTTTATATTATAAATATGTTTTCAAAATTCTTTAGTTTTTTTAATTGTTGTGAGGGAGTTATTTGTCTCATATTTAGAATCGAAGTGGCCTAACAGTGTCTACATTTGTTTTTTTAAGTGATTTTCAGCTTATAACTTGAAAAAATTATTTTGTAATATTTGCAAAGTCAACTTATACTTTAAAAGAAGTGTTTTCAATATAAAAGTTAAAACCATAAATTTATTATTTTTCTCTACTCAATGACAATTCTGTAAATAATATGATATTTTTTAAAAGACATAAGTGATTTTAGATCAAACACTCCAAGTCTCCCAGTTCTACTTTTATTAGAAATTACTTTTTCTTTTCCAAACAACTACCTACTCTCTATATAAGTAATTTTTATAAAATTTATAACTTTAATTAATTTTTTAATTATAAAAGTTTAAGCAAACAACAAATAGTGTGCGGACATCATGATGTTTTGTTGTTGGTTACAATTTTTTGTAAAATTATAAGGGAACTCTAATGTATATGATACATATAAATATCGATCAATGTTATAATTATAAAACAAGTTTTATTGACAACTGGAAATTATATGCTTTTAGCATGGGTAAGTTGCACCGCACCCTCCTATCATTTCATAATCTTGTATTAGATCTTCACGTGATTTAAAATTTACAAGAAATCTCAACATAATTTCAATAATTCAACATAATGTTTATTTGCAATGATGGATAATATGAAATGCTTTTAATAAGTTTAACAGATTATATAGCCAATATTATATTGAATCAATTTTCAGAAAGGATAGGTATTAATATATGTTAACATTGTTAACAAGTAAAACTAAGGAAATATTATTAAGGAATTTTCTTTTTCTTCGGATTGATTCTTATATAAAACAATTTATGAATTTACTTACAAAATATCTTCTATTAAAAACATATTTGAAATAAATATAGGAAATAATTTCTACGTTTGGATGAATTGAATTGCCACTCTACATATAATGAGCACATTAGTATAAATAGAGTTGGAATGTTTGTTTAGGTTTAAAATGTCTATAAGAATAATGTGTTTTCTTTACTCTATATTTTTTGTATAATATTTCTCAAAAAGAAAAAGTTATATAAATATTAAATATCTTGAATTTAAAAAGATAATGTACAATTTATTCTTCACGTGCACTTTGACTAATGTACATTATTTACTAGAGGCAATTTTAGTCCTCATATCATCTCATAGAAAAAATTGCTTTGAAGAGCAAAAAAGTAATAAGTCTTAGTTTAGTAAAAAAAACCAGTACCACACGTACAGAAAGCAAAAACTAATAAGTCTTCTCCGGCGTGGAGGGTGGTGATTAGTAAATAAAATGTTTGCTGAGGTGGCTTAAAATCTACGAAATTTACAATCACTTAAATGGGGAGGATGATCCTATCTGCTAAATTGATAGATGGTCATGTGGTAATCATATCCCTATTGCTAACCATGGTGGTCCGGATATAATATTCTATTGCCATCACATGCTTTGAGGTACGAAATTTAGCATTTCCTAAATAGAGTTGATGATCATATCTCTTAAATGGGATGATATTATTTACTAGAGTGTCCTCCGATTTATTAGGTGTCTTATGTCTTAGATAGAGAGTACCTAATAATCTTATTTATCAGCGTATTGTAGAAGTATAAGAGTACACATGTCACTCATGCATTAGATATGAGCTAAATAGAGTTAGTTGGCCAGTTAATGTAGGTTAGATGGTATAAATACTCATTGAAGTGTAATTGGTTGATTAAGATGAAATAAAACAAATATTGCAGTTTTTGTTTTCTTCCGACTGCTCAACTTTCTTGTTCATCAGCTTAGAGTTTTCATCCTCAACATGGTATCAATGAAGGTTGATTATTTGATTCCTTGAATAGTTCGGATTACTGAAAATGCCTTCAATTTCGGGAGAATGATCCATTGAACCTTCATGGTTCGGATTACCCTGGTATGGTTCTCATTTCCACTCCTTTGAATAGTTCAAATTACTTACCCTGGAGTAATCTGTGCAAATCGCCTTATTTGCTAAGTTAGGTTTATTACTGGAAATATTTTAATTTCTGATCCCGTTTTACTAGACCAATGGATTAGGTCAGATGGTATGGTCCGATCATGGCTAATTAATTCGATTTCTAAAGACATCAATGAGTCATTTTTATATACTAAAGATGCTAAATCGCTTTGGGCTACTATTACTCGTCGGTTTGGAGAAAGTAATGCCCTCATATATATCAGATTCAGGGAGAAATTAGTACTATAACGCAAGGGAATCAACAGATGATTGTTTGCTTCAATAAAATTAAACAAATGTAGGATGAATTCAACCTAGTGAAACCTACCCCTAGATGTACATGTGGAGCTTCTAAGGAGTGGGAAGAGTTTGAAATGAGTGGCAAGCTTATACAATTTCTTATTGGGTTGAATGACACCTATGATGATGTTAGAAGTAAGATTCTCATAATCGAACCTTTACCAAAGGTTGATAACCCATATTCTCTTATGTTGAGGGTTGGAAAAAGAGATGTGTCCATACTTCTTTACCTGACACATCAGATAACACAACTATGTTTAGCAAATCATCTCTAGGCAGAGAAACTTCTGTTGTTAAAATGTCTCAGCAGAACAAGGGTGGCAGAGGTAGAGGCTTTGTTAAGAAAACTAAGAAAGAAAAAGCAAAACTTATCTCTGATCATTGTGGTCAACCTGGGCATGAGATTCAAGAATACTTCAAAACAAAGGCATACCTAGATTGGTATTATAAACCAAAAGATCAGAGACATGCTAATATGGTAGATACCACTTCTGAATCAGAGATTTCTGTCAAACAACCACCTACTGCACTAGACATTTCTGCTATGATTCAGAAAGAAGTTGCCAAAGCTTTAGCTTCAAAGTCTCCTGTTGTTGATCCTAATGGCTCATCTTACAGCAACATGACAGATTCTACTTCCTTCGGCCGCTCTTCCTTTGTTGTTACCACCCTTGCAGACATAGTTGTGGACTCTTAGATCATTGATACTGGTTGCAACAAGCATATATGCAAAACTGCTTCTTTGATGATTCACTTAGTTCCTTTGTCTCATCTGCCTTCATAACCCTCCTAGATGGTTCTCAACAGCAGGTGACTCACATGGGCTAAGTCATCTTCACTAATACACTAATTTTGACATAGGTCTTCTTGATTCCAACATTCAAGTTCAATCTTTTGTCAATTTCTAAGTTGGCATTGCAACTCAAGACTCAAGCTACTTTTACTTCCACTGGTTGTACACTCAAAGATACAGAGACTGGTTCTGTTTTGGCCATTGGCACACTCTACATTTTGTGACATACTTCCATAGCAAACACAATTTTTGCTTTTGGCCTCTATGCTTCTAATTTCCACAAGGTTTTTGACACCTGGTATAAAAAAATTGGGCATACGGCCCCTTCCACTCTACAACATCTTGACTTCTTGCAACATTTATGTACTCCACCGGTCATTGAATCCAACAGGGCATGTGATATCTGCCATTTTTCTAGATAAAAATCCAGAATCTCTTTACCTAGATGCAGTATTCAGTCAACCAGGTGTTGGAGCTTCTTCATATAGATATTTGGGGTCCCTACAACAACTCTAGTATTACTAATACTCC
Source organism: Ajuga chamaepitys (assembly GCA_958295605.1). NCBI lineage: Eukaryota > Viridiplantae > Streptophyta > Magnoliopsida > Lamiales > Lamiaceae > Ajuga > Ajuga chamaepitys. The sequence goes on from OY282504.1 coordinate 6,436,565, forward strand.
CTATTTCCTAACAACAGTGGATGACTAAAGTAGGACAACCTAGATTTGCCTTCTCCCAACCTAAAAGCAAGCTATAACATCACTTGGCACCTTTCTCAGGATGATAATTATTCAATTTGCTCAACCAGTCAAAACAATCAGAACATACAATGGCTCTAACTTTTGCAGTCAAGTTTGTCAAGATCTCTTTTCCAGCATGAGTATATTGCAGTCAAGTTTGTCAAGATCTCTTTTCCAGCATGAGTATATTCCATCAGAAGACATGCACTTACACTCCTCAACAAAATGGGGTTGTTGAGAGGAAGCACATACATTTACTTGAAATAGCAAGGGCTATCATGACAGAATCTGCAGCTCCTAACTAGCTTTGGCCATACTCTATTTTGAAAACTGCTTATTTGATTAACAGACTCCCTACATCCATTTTATCACTTCTGAAATCATGTTTTTGGTCAGATCCCAGCTTATGAGCTTCTCAAGCCTTTTGGTTGTGTTGGTTATGTTACTAATGTCCTTCCTGACAAAACTAAATTTTTCAGTAGAGCTCACACGTGTATCATGATTGGTTATCCACGTGGTCATGAAGATTACAAGCTTTATGACATGGAATCACATAGAGTCTTGCTCTCTAGAGATGTGGTTTTTCTGGAAACTGTTTTCCCATATGCCACTGAAGAAACTTCATGTAATTCCAATGTTGTATTTAAGGAAATAATAAACATAATAGAAGTAATGGAAAGACCACATCTACTGGTTTTATTCCATTTCATTGTAGGGAAATGGACATTCTTGGTGGAACTTACTCTACCTTGAATTGTCATCTTTGGAAAGGCCATGTCATGCTCCAAGCATGGCCACGTGACAATGTCATCTTTAGTTACCGAATACATGTCATAATAAATATTCTTGTTAGATGTAATTGATTAATTATTCATTTTTTTGGAAAATCACTTATATTCCGTGCTGTTATATAGCGACTGTCTACATTAGTGGCAATGGTAACAAAAGGTGTACTCAAGCATCATCTCCTTTTGCTGGGTAATAGCATGACACGTGTTGGAACTTTGATTGGTTTCAATGCTGGTGATATCAAATCTTTGTCTAGATCAGTCGGTGTTCAAGTACCATTCATGAATGTGACATTGTTTGTAAGTAGCATGATATTATCTGTCTATAAGCTTTATGTCTTGTCTGTTGAGCTGCTAAGAAAAGGACAGTGTCAATGGTTCTTGGTGAATGTTATGGGAGCTCCCACGGAAAAGATGACGGTGGCTGATGTACCAACAGTAAAGGAATTCCCAGATGCTTTTCATAAAACTTACCGAGAATTGCTCCGGATAGACAAGTGGAGTTTACCATAAACTTGGTACCTGGACTTGCTGCAGCGTCCAAAGCTCCACACCGAATGGCACGACAAGAGTTACAAGAGCTGAAAGAACAAATTCAGGAATTACTTGACATGGGTTTTATTCGACCCAGTGTCTCACTGTGGGGCGTACCAGTTTTATTTGTGAAGAAGAAGGAGGGGTCTATGAGGATGTCTATTGATTATCGTGAATTTAACCGACTCACGATAAAAAATAATAAACCACTTCCAAGTCCCAAGGATTGAGGGTCTTTTTTATCAACTTAGGGGTGCCGGAATTTTCTCTAAGATCGATCTAAGATCGGGGTATCATCAGTTAAAGATTAGGGAAAGTGATATCCCTAAGACTGCATTCAGAACCCGATATGGTCACTACGAGTTTGTGGTTATGCCATTCGGACTGAGTAATGCGCCAACAGTTTTTATGGACTTGATAAATTGTGTATTTCATCCTTTCTTGGATCATTTTGTCATTGTATTCATAGATGACTTACTAGTGCATTCAAGAGACAAGGAGCAACACGAACAACATCTCAGAATACTCCATGAGACCCTTCGCCAAGAGAAGTTGTATGCATAGTTCAGTAAGTGCGAGGTTTGGATTGATAGGGTGGTCTTTCTCGGGCATGTGGTAACTGCTCGAGGAATTGAGGTTGATCGGGTTTGCAATTCCATTTCATCAATCAAAAGAAAAGCAATTTTAGATTAAGGTAAAAAAAATACTATCTTCAAATATATTTTTCTGAAAAAGGACGTAGGCGTGTTTTTTTCCTCCGGCGATTGATAGCCGACTTCTTCGTCTATTTTTAAGGTTTCCCAATTCAATCACACACGGATACACATATCAATATTGAAAGGAAAAAAAAAAAAAAATTGATTCTTCATCTTCTAAAATGGCAGTACAGCCATTAACCCCAATCTTTGCTGCCAATTTTTTCATTCCACACTCTCGAAATCTCTCTTCCTATTTTATTTTACAAAAAAATAAATCCTCACACACCAACACAGATCTGTTTTAAAAATGAGAGGAGGGATGTTGTGTGTGCGGTCCGGTGTTGCGCTGCCGCCGCCGCCTTCAGTTTTTTTCTGGTTTTTCGTACTCCGATTTGAATATTTTACTATGTGAGTGTATTTTCTGAAATTTTTTTAAAAATTTGGGCATGTATAAAGATCTTGTATAAGACGAAAAAAAAGAAGAGAGAGGGAAAGAAGAAGCCTATGTTGTCTGTTATTGTAGAGGAAGGCAGAAAAATAGGCTTGGCATCGGGGCATGGCTGGGGTTTAAGTCCCCATCCCCGTCTCCTCCTCCTCCCCCCCCGCAGACATTCCTCATTCACGTCCCCGCGAAACTAGCGTGGATTTTTTGGACCCCATCCTTGCAGATCTCCATCCCCGTTTGTTTTCATTATTTTTTATTTAAATTTAATATATTTACTAATAAAGTTTAAAATAAAAAAAATTAAAAATAATTAGTAGACTTTAATTTAACAAATTCAACAAAGAAAATTTAGAATATGGTATATATAAGTCATTTTAGTATTACAATAATAGAAATATAATGAAAATAAAATATATTTTTACCACCTAAATATATTAAATATATAAAATTTAATAATATTATCAGGACCCTGCGGTGAACGGTGCGCGGAGTGCATTCGCCATCCCCGCCCAGTCTCAATTAACGGAGACAATTCCTTCCCCATCCTTAAACCCGCGGGGGGAATAAATCAAGGATTCCCCATCCCAGTCGGGACGGATTCCCACCGAAAACAGGGATTCCCCACCCTATTGTCAAGCCTACAGAAAAGGGGGAAGGGGAGAAATAATAGACGCTGAGCGTCAATTTTGAGGAGAAGTTGTTTTTAAAAAAAAAAATGTTTTTTCTTTTATTATCAACTTTATTCTATTTAATTTCCTAAGTTTCTTTGTAAACTCAATTAGGTATATAGGTTCCTTAAAATTACAGTTATTACCCCATCTCCCTTATACATCATATCCACTTTTAAATTTTCATTAAAATCTTATTCTAAACATTAATTAAATATTTTGAGCCTATTGAAATTGTTTAGTTATTTATTTTAATAGAGCCAATAATTAAACTCAAAATCGTATTTTTATTTTTATTTCATTCTAGATGTTCAATACTCTATTCTATTCAAATAAATTATTGTTTTAATTAGATTATTCACTATTTTTTAAAATATTTATAAATGTAGGAGCCGACAATTAAGGCTACGAGATTTAGGACCAACTTTCAATTTTTTTCACTCACTTAAGTTTAAGGTGGGGTTTACTTTTAAGTTTGTTAAATTTGAATATTTGAGATGAATGTTATATTTGTGTGTGCATATGAATATGTAATTATTTTATGATCCTCATATGATATCCTGACTAGTTGATGATATTTATGTTTACGAATTTTGACGAAAGTCACGTATAATGCAAATTGTTTCAAATGTTATGAATGTTACTCATGTAACACAGACACGCACACAATGCGCACGAAATGCTCTATTTTTCTTTCTATTTATTTTTGACAAATTGAACTCACGAGTTGGATGTAGCTCACCCTCTGAAATTAAATTTTTAGGATAATGGAGCGATGAAGGAAACATGCATGAATTGATGCCACAAATTTTATCTTAAAATTTTTATTTCAAATAAATTGTCTTAGAATATGTGCTTCCACGTTAAAAACTGTCTTAATTACATTTGTGAAGTTAGTGATTTTAATGAAGTGCTTGGATCAATTACTATGGAATATTTAAAAAATAATTATTTTATTGGAACCGAAGTTAATGCCTGTGAATTAAATTAGTAGTTGGTTTGATATTAAAAAAATTGATTATTTTAACTTTATAAAAAAAATATTCCTTGAAAAATTGATTCAAAAGTTAGGTTGTGTTACATTTAAAGCATTTGCAATCGTTATAGAAGCCTTCACTAGCTCTGAAGAGTGCCAATATCGTATCAAGATGCATATTGGGGATGACAAATTTCGAAATGATGATCTGAACAATCCAATTCAGTTGAGTCGAAAATTGACTGTTAGAATTGATCCTAAATAGTTTGGAGTCAGAAATGAGTTGAACCCGAATGACCCGCAACAATGGGTCGGTTGGGTCAGCCCGCGAGCCAACCTGCAATCCCTTTTTTTATTAATAAAATAAAAATTAGGATATTTATAAAGTTAGACATATTTGTAATGCTTTTTTTTTGGTGATAGATTGTTATTTATAATTTTAGATTTTATTTTTAAGTTCCCAACTTGGTTTTTGGACATGTGTAATATGTATTTGTGTTGTTGACTAGTTGTTGTATTATTTATTTAGTCTATTTTAATTTTCCGCAGCATGAATATATGATTTGCGATGCATTAAATGCAATTTAAAATTTTAAACATGTATATAATGTGATGTTTTCAGGCTTTGGGGTTTATAACAATCATTTTAATTTCTATGAGAAAGTAGAAATGTAAGATTTTATATTTAATTGGATAGGAAAATGGATTGACGGATCAACCCACAACCTAAATGTGTTGGATTCATATTGCAAATCTCAATCCGCTCAGGTACACCGGTCAAGTTTGAATTGAGGAAAATCTCATAATAATTAGACTTCAAAGTGTAACCCAATCTATTTGATACTCATATTACACATGATATCGTCTCTAAATATAACATATAACATTTACTAAAAGGTCGTTGGTCGAACATCGCGCACAAATTTATCATGTCGTTATAAGAATATGCAAATTTATCCTTTTCTATTTTCACTTCTTTTTGATTTCACTATATGAAAGGACCCCCTTTATGTTGGTTTATCTTGCAAATTTGGTAGCTTTCTTCAATTGAAATGAACACGGATGAGTAGGGCTGTTAACGAACCGAGCCGAGCCGATTCTTAGATTGTTCGAGTAGTGTTTGCTAAATTTTAAGTGAACCGAGCTCGAGTCGAGCCTGTTAATTTGGTGTTTGTTAATGCTCGCGAACTGTTCGCGAACGTTAACGAGCACCAAGTTGATTAACATTTTGTGTTCGTAAGTACGAATATTATATGTTAATATGTATTTTATATCCCAAAAAATTATTGGGAGTTTTTCATTGGAGGAAAAAAAAAATATTAGAAGCATTTTATTGGAGAAGAAGAGGAAGAGATAGCGATAGGGAGAAGAAAAGAAGAGAGAGAGAGAGCGGGAGGGAAGAGAGAAGTGTGAATGAGGAGGGATTTGTAAATGACTACCTTTGTCAAAGGATTTGAAATCCACCCAAATATAGTGTAAAATGGAGAATCTCAAATCTTGAATTTTTAAATGGGTTGATTTAAAAATCTGAATTTACAAATCCACTCATTTAGTATTAAATGTGGGTTGATTTAAATTCATAACACAAATTCCTCCATCCAAATGACGCCTGATATGATTTATAAACCACCCAAATTAGACTTTTTTTTAATCCTTATTAGCTGTATTACTTTTTTTTTTTTTTTTTTTTTTTTTTTTTTGGATATACATGACCACGTTAAATTGGAGATTTTATTTTATCAATGAATCCACGGTTCTCCTGGTTAATTTTTTTTTTTTTTTTTTTTTTTTTTTTTTTTTGTGTAGTTTCTATTTAATATTGTTTATAATTTATTAGGGTGACACCACCACATTATTTGTAATGCTGAAAATATGAAAATATTTATTTTAACGTGGTGATACGCAGTTAGAAGTGACAGATCGATTTGGTCCACCCAACATTTTTTAGACAGGATGAGTCGTAGTTGTATTAATTGTAGGTAGAACTATCGTTGGAGTTAACCTCTTGATAACCAAGTCAACATTGACCAAAGCCGTCGATATGTAATACTCTTGGTTTAAAATAATTCATGAATTATTAATTTAATATTAACTTTAACTTATTCAGATATTTGTCTTTTCTTTTATACAATAATATAACTATTATAAAACTTCAATTTTTAAATTTTCTTTAAGTTTGTATATTCGAGAATAAATATAATTATATGGGCATTCAGCATTCTTTTCTTTTGAAGTGTAACACAAAATGAGTAAAATTATACGCAGTATATTGGCACTTATAGTGCCGTTATAATGTAATCAATACTTTATATAGCATCAAAAACACGAGCAACGTCCCGCTTCGCCTTATTAACAATCACAAAGACATCTCACACATTTTGCAAAGTCTATTCTTTAGCGAAAAATAGGCCCGAAGTCTAAAACATATAAGGAAAACATTACATATATATCTATATCTATCTATCTATCTATTTATTTATCTATCTATCTATATACTACCTCCGTCCCAACTTAACCTGTCTACTTGCCATTTTAGTTTGTCCCACCTTAACCTGCCTACCCCATAAATAGCAAATTTCTCTCATAATCTCCACCCTCAAAATCTCCATTCTCAATCTCCACCTTTAAAAAAGTCAAAGATTCCACAAAATCTGTTTTTTCTTAATCCTCGTGCCCGGTCAACCTAGGCAGGTTAAGCCGGGACGGAGGGAGTATATGTCAAATGGAGAGCTATTACGTTAATTCAACTTTCCTGCCTAAATTCTAGACAAGCTAGGTAAGTATTTCTCAATTTTGGTAAGTTCATAATTTTCTTTGTTTTTTTTTTTTTTTAAATGCAAATAACTTTTTTTTTTTTTATTTCTAATCTATTTTTTATGCATAATACATCAAATTATTTATCTTTTCGTGATCTTCAATTTGACATCCATATCATATATATAATGAGACATTTAATTTAAAAAATAAAGTATTTATTGATTTATTATTTGGATTAGATTTGAGTGTTTATATTGAATTGGGATATAGTATTGAGTGTAGACTGGAATTAAAATTTAATACAGTAATTTTCTTATAAAAATATTGGATGAGTTCTTTTGTAAAATACAATAAATCAATCTATTCTATTTGACATGAATTTTAAAATATTTCTAAACTTAAGTCACGTGGGAAAGAATAATTGTTTAAATGATGAAAATTCTACTTTATTAAATTTATGGCAAAACATTTATATTTGATTTTATAAATATTTTATAATAATTATTACATCTGCTAATATACATATATTTTTATATAACAATGTTTGTTTGATTAATCACGGAAATACGAGAGCTTTGAATATAAGTATATTTAAAATATCATCATTAGTATTGAGATTATTATTTTATACTTATTCATATTTTTATATAATGAATATTTTATTAAGTAAGTTTACAGTTTGAAACGTAAATTGTGACATTTGTTACAATTTTGAATTTTTATTTATTTAGTGTTTTTACGTGAACCAAACTCAACTTTTTTTTGTTAACACTTTGCAACCTAAAATATATTTTATGACATGCTAACTAATATTAACTATGTTTTTTTTTAATATTTTTTAGCCTAAGCAATTATATTCGCATTAATTAATTATTATCATTAAAAGTAATGATATTTATAATAAAAATATAGAATTTATTTGAATAAATTAAAAGGTTAATTTCAAAAAGCAACCTGAACTTCACGGGTTTTTATACTTCGCAATCTAAAGAATTTATTTTTTTCCGATTGGAACCTGTATTACGCGATTTGAGACGAATTGCAACTCCGGCCATATTTTCAGGCTATATAGGCCATGTGACTTGCACATGACCTATTTTTAGTGTATTTTCATTATTTAAAAATTCTAAATACATGTTTTTGTTAATTATATTTCTAATTTCTTTTCTACAACATAAAATAAAAAAAAATTAATTTTAGATAGTTAATTAAAATAAGAAATTCAATTTTATTAAAAATCATAAATCCAGCGTCCTTCTTCTTCTTCATTGCATATTCTTCTACTTCTTCTGCAACAAAATTTTCAGAAAAAATTTCCTTCCTTCTGCAACAATGGCGAATCTCAGACCTTGTTCACCGTTCGTCGCCATTACCACATTCCTTCTTCACTGTTCGCCGCCATTACCACATTCCTTCTTCACCGTTCGTCGCCAATCTCAGTCCTTTGCTGATTTTTTTGTCGTTCGAATCAAAATCAATCTTGGCGACTTCCTCAGAAGCTGATCCGATGATGCTTTTCGCCACGTGCTAAACTTTTGGAGTGTTAGGATCTGTATTCTCCATTGTCAATTGGATCTGGAATAGATTGGCATTTAGAGAGGGAGAGAGAGAGAAGTTTTGGGAGAAATTAGGGATTTGGTAAGGTGAAGTTTGATCTGATTATGAAGAATACACTGATCTCTCTTCTCTTTCTCTCTTCATAAATCGAAAATGTTAACTGTTGCGAAGGGAAGAAGTGAGAATCGCCATTGTTGTTGCAGAAGAAGCATGAGAACACGCGATGAAGAAGAAGACAAAAAAGACATTTAATTTCTGATTTTAAATAAAATTAAAATTCTTATATGAATATTCTAAAATTAAATTTTAATTATTTATTATTTTTATGTTGTAGAATAAAAGAAATAAAAAATAAAATTAACAAATACATGTATTTGGAATTTTTAAAATATGAAAATACACTAAAAATAGGTCATGTACAAGTCACATGGCCTATATAGCCTGAAAATACGGCCGGAGTTGCAATTCGTCTCAAATCGCGTAATACAGGTTCCAATCGGAAAAATAAATTCTTTAGGTTGCAAAGTATAAAAACCCATAAAGTTCAGGTTGCTTTTTGAAATTAACCCTAAATTAAAATATCAAATAAAGTAAAACGTTCAAATATTTTGAATAACTCATATAATTTAAATTATAATTCAAATTATTGAATAACTCTTGAATTTTATTTTGTTAATGTTAAGATTTATTAAAAAATATAGAAGTATTTGAGTATATCCGAAACCACCAAGTAAAATGTAAAAGTTGCAAATGAGAATCTAATTTTAGAAATAAACAATCAAATATTTGTAGTCTGAAATTGAAAATTTATTTACATATATTGAAAAATCTATATATATTTAAAATCTATAAAGGATTAAAATTATAAATAGCATTTTCCACCAAAGTATTTTGTGTTAGTTATGGTTATTTGTATAAGTGCCAACTTTTGATTTATTTGTCATTTTCTCCCTTTTTTTCTTTCAAAAAACATTTTCCCAAATTTTTAATACAAATAACTTTTGTATCTTAACATTTTTACATATTATATATCAAATTAATCATATTTTCATGATCTTTAATTTTAAATGCATATCACACATATATAAAAGGTTGATATTATATTAAATAAAATATAATTAATTATTCAAAATGTTTATTGATACCATGTTTAAACTGTACATAAGAATTAGTTAAATAATTTTTCTAAAAAAAATTTAACAATTTAAATTTACTTAATAATACAATTAACTAATTTATTGTATTTACCTTTTTACCTTAGTTTCTATTTTATAAATCAATCTATATCCACACCTATATATATATATATATAAATATATGTGTATGTGGGTGAATAGTAAAATAAAATGGAGCCAAATATGTAAAATGAGAAAAATATTTTTTTTTTCTGTCCAATTGTAAATTGGACATTTTCAAGGACTTTATTCATGTATGTTTCCCTAAAGATTAGTTGTTGTAGTATCAATGCGTTTGTTTTTTGGTTACAACTACTTTTAATTTTTGTTTAAAATATTAACGAGTTTTTTGTTTCTAATTTATTTTTACATATAATATATCAAAGTAATCATCTTTCCACCTTGCTTAAATTGAATTAGATTTAATTTTTTGTGTGGATTAGATTAACTATATCGTGAATTAAATTATACAAAATGAACTAATTGACCATTTTTAACAAGAAAAAATATGGGATTTTTCAAATATGAAAATAGAATGTTCTTATAAATTATTCAATTTACTTTATTATTATCATATCTTAATATTTTTATATGTGATGCGGTATTATCTTTGTTTTTGTTTTCACATATGTAATTAATTGAATTACTTGTGTTTATTTGCATAGGTTAAGAAAGATATAGTCTCATTAAAGTATGCATGAGCTTTAAAAATAAAACAATTCTAAAATAAGATTGTTAGTTGTTATATTTAATAGGAGTATTTATTTTAATTTTATTTCATAACAATAATTTATTTATACATAATAAGTATATATTAAATCCAAAAGTTGCATGAGAAAATAATATTTACGCTATTTAAAATTTTGAAATAAATATTTAATCATGTGTACAATGTTCACATTTTTTAATAATAAATTATATAATATTTAATTTAATTAAAATATTAGTCTATTAGCATATTTATGTGAATCGTACGAAAGTAATACTAGTTCTTACGAAGGACACATGGTAATATATGTGGATCTATCCAACAAAAATAATACATACCATTTAAATATTTAATGGTTATTATAGATACTTTGACACATAAATTAAATGTGATGTTATTAATGTTTATTGAATCAAAACTCAAGGTTTTCCCTTTTCTTTTCATTCTTTTATTTTATTATTTTATTATTTTTTTATATCTTCAATACAAATTGGAATTCGATGAATCATATTGTATTGTAATTGTTGTCTTACTTGCGCTACGTAACTTTTTCCACAATCAATTTTTAATGTTTGATGTAGCAGATTAAATTTTTCATACACTTCTAGAAATCATAATTAAAAAGATGAGCATATCTTTTTCCAGCTAATTATGCATGCATATTTTTAACTTCAAATTACTTTTAACCAAAAACTGCAATATCTAAGTTGTGCAACTAACCACTTTTACTATAAGCGAATTTTAACAAGTGCTACATTAAATTACTTCTCCAAAAATATATATTTTGCAAAATCCTCCATCAAAAAATTAAAAAAGAATTACATTTTCAAGTTATGATTCACATTAGTTACACCATTTTGTACTTCACCACTCGCTCGGTGGTTTGTTTTAAGCTTAAGCGGTTCAAAGAAAATTTCAATTGTAAAATATCATGCTACCTTATGAATGTATGTCTGTTTAAAAATTATATAGGGTAAGATTATATTGTAAATATCAAATAAATATTTTTAGTATTGAGAAAAAATTGCAAATTTCGATGGAAAAATCTCAAATTAAAATGTCTAAATTCCATCCGAATTAAACCGAAAAATTTGCAAAATTTATCCATGAAATTACGAAGGTGGGCTTCCATAGTCATTACGTTCACTTAGTACAATAATTCAATTTATTCCCAAAATTTGGCAAAAAATTTCACCCAATCCCTAATATTTGACCAAAATTTACACTTTTACTAGTCATGTGACTTTTAAAAGTCAAAATTTCAGGCCAAAAATGGTGATGTGGCATTTGATGTAGATATTTAGATTATTTTTTTCTTATTTATATAAAAATTAGAAATAAGAAAATACATAAGTACATAATTAGAATATTTAAATCCCGAAAAAAAATCTAAAATAAAAAGATTGTACTAATTATTTTTTATAAAATAAATTAAGGTAGATTGATTTAAGAACAGAAATAATAGTTAATAAATTTCATACTAGCTAAATAATTCATGTTAATCAAAATGAGGTTACAAACCGAATATATTAATACAAATTAAATTTAAAAATAGTAAAAAAAATCTAAATACATCCCCCACCTCGTAGTTTTAGATCTTTGGCAACCACTCAAGTTGTAGCATTCAACAATTACTTAGATCCAAAGAGATAAGTAGTATTGAATTCTGAACGAACAAACACAGGAGCAAAACTACATGGCACCCTAACTCTAAACAATTAGTCTCACAGAGTTCCAACTTTGTTAACACTATAAAAATGTACATTGCCCATTGGAGGTTGTAGAGTTTAAACAAACTACCACTAACTAACCATAACTTAACCAACTACAAGATCCTCACATAGGGGCTGAGCTCGTTCGTCTCAGTTGGTATTTCGGCTCTGGTGGTGGTACGCTGGGCAAAATCTTCTCGATTTCCTGCAACAGTGATGATAAGAGAACAACATACTAATGAGTAGGGAGAGAGAGAGCAAGAGACCTTGATTTGGCAATAATACGAGGTGGATCCAACCAACGTCAGTTCAAGCAACAAAACCTCACATGATGCATCACAGTTTCATATAAGTTTTAAATGACATGGCTAGAAATTAGTTTCAACGTAAAGCTGATGCTTAATTGGTGCAGCGGCATACCTATATTGAAGACATGGATCGACGTTAATTCGTGAATGAGTTACTATTTGCTACTGACCCTGAGGTTTTGGCAACTTCTTTCGGTAGACAATGATCAAAGACTAGGGGCGGAGAGAAAACGCCCAAACACATTTTATAAGAATTTTTTCAGGCTCACTAAAAGGCCTCGTACGAATTTGAAGAATATTCCCTTCATTATTAACTCATGATATTTTCCATATTCTTTGCTGATGTGTAACAATCCATCCTTCAAACACAATGTGGTCCGATCAGTAACATGAGTACCATGTTATATAGATTGTTCCAAACAGCATGCTAATCATCCTAAAATTATATTCAATCTTCACTTAGTCTCCCCAGTTAAATATTATTCAATCGCTGCACATGTAGATTTTGCGGACAATTACAACTATACTTCAGGGTTCCTTATCTGCCAATAATCAAGGTTTGTTTTTCAATCAAAACATCAGTTTAGGCCAACTTCCAACAGTCTTCCGTATATCAGGGGAAAACTTCATAAAATACAAACATATATGCCAATGGAGTTTATATATATAATTATTAAGTCTGCAGAAAGGAACGAAATTCTTCAAAGCATATGTTATTATTTAAATTTTCTATATGCATGATTGCATTCAAATAAGAAAAAGTCACTCCAACAGCAGTTGCTTAAGCAATTCTTTCTCCTAAAATTCAGCATTCAGATGGAAATTTGAAATTTCCTAGATAATGTTTTCTTCACAACTTCTCCAATAAACGGAATATGAAAGCAATTCATCTGAATTGTTATTCCAGTCAGATATGATGAAAGAAATGTTCGATATGATGAGATGGACTTTGCAACCAAGGTTATGACATTGCATACAGGAGAATCACTTTCAGTACTACAGCAAGCACAGTTTTGAAATAAATGTTAACAGTACCATACGCTAAGGGAATTAATTGAGCAAGAACTAAATATAGCCTCAAGTCGACTGACAACACGGAGGTATAACATATGGCATCATATACCAACTAACAAGATGTTCAAAGAGAATTTTAATTCTCACTCTCCCGTAAATGGCCCAACTAACAACACATTTAAAAGAAATTAGTGTTTTTATCTTAATAAGGCTGATCCCTTAATAAGCTCTAAAAGATGATAACAAAGTGAACTAACGCGTTACCCTTGAATGAACCTCAAGATAGTTCACTCGTGTTTGTTCCAGCTAACTCTGCATACGAATTACCCTCTGGAATAAACTTGTTCCGGAAGAAAATGCATGACCTTTCATCTGCTTAACAATTTATATAACTTCTAGATATGTAGTTTGAAGATTTGACATTGTTGGTTGCTCTAATAGATGATGCAGTGCATACTATTGATGTTGCAAAACGTTAACTTGTATTGAAATTATCCAAAGGAAATATGCAAACTCATCAGAAACACAATATCATGCGACCAATCCAATGTAATAAGGTTATCCAGTTCCTTCAAGAGATAAGCCCTGTTAGTCAACTCAGTTCAATGCTAAAAATTGGAGTCTAGTTTGAAGACTTCCAACATCAGCCATTTTCACTCATACACTAGCAAAAAGGGGAATTTCAATCACAGACAATGAATCAGTAGCCTACAAAATCAGCAAAAAGCAACAAAGTCTAAAGAGGCACAAAAGCGATATAGCCAAGTGTTCAAAGTGCAGCTTGCATGAGCACCATACCATATTTGGACAACGATCAAAACGAAACACAACGCGAAAATAAATATGTATACCAATGTTTGAGTGATGACACAAACCTTTAGTCTCTTCAGCCTTTCATTCTCCTCTTCCAGACGTGAAACCTTGTTCTCCAGCTCGTGAGTGTAAGCCTGCAGCATGAAACGAAATATTTGCCAACAAAAAATAATTTTAGAAAATAAATGATATCCACGCGGTAAGTTTGGAAATGGACCTGCTTCCTAGCTCGTGATCTAGCTGCAGATTCCCTATTCTTGATCATCCTCTTCTGCCTCCTTTCAACGCTCTTTTCAGCTATATCATCAGGCGCAATCCTTTTTCTTCCAGGTGTCTGGGTATCCGATAAAGTGCCCATCAAAGGGGATGAAGACATGGTTATTTGGGCCTCGGGATAAGCAGCATCCATAATAGGATTTCCACCAAGAGGAATGGGCTGTTGAACTGGATGATGACCTGGCATAAAAACAGGCAGCATACTTTGTTGCTGATTATGCATTGAAGGAATCTGATAACTCATCCACTGAGCATGTTGTGGCATTCCAATCGGGTCAGGCCCGCCTCCAACTGAGCCCGATGTTTTCTTCTCTTCGCTCGACTTAGCAACCACCCCTGCCTTAACCAAGAAGTCCTCCAATGTCATTTCACCTAGAGTGGCTTTCCTATCAAGATTACTACTCTTATGCCCCTGCTGAATATCCTGCCACACCTCATCAACGGTCTTTTTGCTCAGATCCATAGACAGCATAAGGCCCGATTGTTGATCCAACGACGGGGGCTGGTCTGGCTGCTGTAAATTAAGCGCAGCATCAACGCCTTCCGCACCCTGATTATTAGCCTCAGCAGTCCACACATTCTTCAGTAGCTCATCAAGATTCATATTACTTAGGGGTTTCCCCAGGTCACCCAACTGGTTCTGAACCTCATCTAGAGTGAGGCTATACAGTGATCCTTGCCTAGCCAACGGGCTCAATGCCGGGTCCTGAGTCTGCATTTGGGTTTCGGTTTGGGCTTGGCTTCCCCCAATGCTGATACTACCACCACCTTGAGCTCCCATTCTCTCTCTTCTCTCCCTTTCCCCACTAACTTCTCTAATCACAACCTAATATCAGCTTCCCCAAATCAATGGCAACAGGGCTCTTATTAACAGCAGCAAGTACAGTCCTAAAGCTTAAAGCAATCCATGAATTGCATTATTCAATCTAATCAAAATAAAATAAAAAGAGAAAAAAGAAAGAAACCCATCAAATTGAAGAGCATATTAATTAGAAAAATGCACCAAAGATCAAAATTTGGGCTCCCCAAAAGCATAACTAGATCAAATCAAACAAATGCATGGAAATTTCGAGAAATCAGAAAGAGAAAATGAACAGATAGACTCACCAGGCGAAATAGAAGAAGCCCACAAAGAAAGAGAGAGTTAAAGTGAGATTTGAGTATGCATGCAGCCACCGCTTCCAACAACCCAACAAAAGAAGAAACCCAGAAAGCATGCTGCAGAAACCTGAGCTCAGAATCTAACTCATGGAAAATTAAGTGTGAAAAAGGACAAAATTTATAATAAAGGAAAACTAGAAATCAGACCCACATTCTGTTAAAAAAGGCTTACAAATTATCAATGTTAAGCATCGAAAGCATTGGACTAGTTAGAGTATATCAATGCATCCATCGGCGAACTATAAATAAAGAAATGGAATTAAATTAGTACTACTATTTTGGGGGGAGAAGAAAAAGAAGCAAATCAAAGCAAATTGTTGTTTTATATAAATTCTTTATTACCGGTACTTGTGCCTGCTTCCTCTTGTTTTCCGTTTTGGGTTCGAGTCTTTGTTTTACTGCTCTGGTGAAATGATGGTAGGAAGTGTGAATTAGCCCAACCTGCAAAGATGGTGATGATAATAATTATAATAATTATTATAGAAGTAGTAATAATTATATTAATTATTATATCGCGATTAAATACTTTCACACTTTTTTTTTTTTTTTGAATTTCTAAAAAAAAAAAACAGTTACAAAATATTCGTAACAGAACTAGAAAATAAGGAAAGATAGAGATAGCAAAGAAAATTGTCGTTATTCATTCAATATATGAGCCCTATTTATAGAAAAATTTACTAAAGCGTCGTGGTGCTTGCATTGTCGTGATTCTTGCATTGTCGTGCTTTTGCACTGTAGTGCTTCTTGCACTGCCGTGCTTGTAATCTGTTGCAAAAGTCTCAGACTAGCTCCGATTAATCCCCGTCTAGGTGTTAGGCTCTCATTGGCCGCCTACGTTTATTTTTCGATTCCTCCCCGTCTAACCATGCCATACTCCAATTAGCCCCGCCCAGACCCCGACTAGTCGCTAGGCTCAGTCCACCGTCTAGCTAGCGCCTAACAATTTTTACAATCTTGACTTGCATTGTCGTGCTTCTTGGATTGTCGTGTTTTCGCACTGTCGTGTTTCTTGCATTGTCGTGCTTCTTACATTGTCGTGTTTCTTGCACTGTCTTGCTTCCGCATCGTCATGCTTCTGGCACTGTCGTGCTTCGGCATTGTCATGTTTTCTAGCACTATCGTGCTTCTGAACTCACTTTCAAGTGATGGGATAAGGTGTCTACAAAATATATGGATCACTCTTGTGATTTATAGCACTTCCCTTTGAACACATTATCATTATTTTTTTTCAATTGGATGAGTATAGAAATGTTTCGTGCATATTTACAAGCCCGACAATCATATTGGTAGAAAGTGGTTCAAAGTAAGAGTAGAACATTTATCTTCAAAATAAATATGCATCATCCAAAACATAAGATGGAAAAAATCTGGTGGAGAAAAAATCCGATCATAAGAAAATATATGCATTAGCCTTTATGGCTCAACCTTTATGATGTTTTGATTTTATACATTTCACGTCCAGGCTCAGTTTTCAGGACTACTTTGAGTATTAATATGCCGGGAAAATTGGTAAAAATGCCCTATATGTTTCCAGTATTTAGGAAAATACCCGTTATGTTTCGAATTGTTGAAAATGCCCAGCAACTTACAAAAAATTGGTAAAAATACCCCGTCACCGGCTATCAGCAGTAACTGATCCGGTGACGCGTGACATGTCAATTAAATGCTGATCTGGATCGCTTTCTCGCGTTTTCTTTTACTGAGCTGGAAATTTAGTTAATTAATAACATGAAAAAAGGTTATAGGAGGGAAATAACTCCAACTTCCCTCCAAAACTACCCACACTAAAACCCTAACCCATAAGTTGGACTATGAAATTCAGCAGATTTTGGACAGATTTATAGCAGATTTAGAGCAGATTAGTTTAGTATAAAATTTAGCACCTTTTGGACAGTTTTGTAGCAGATTTTGGACATAAAATTGAGCACCTGTTGGATAGATTTATAATACGAAAAGCACTTTTGAACAATAGCTTAATTGGACAGAAACTTAACAAACCAAATTGAAGCTCAAAGCAGTGTTGGACAACAGCTTTTTTCCTACATAATCAGACATGAAATCCAAAATTTAGCCAAAAGCCTTTTTCTCTTCTAATTCTTCTCCTTTCCACAATTCAGGTAAAAATCGAAAGTTAATGGCTAAAATACAATGGAGAATGGCTGTTCTGCAGCTTTCCCCCAATTTATGGGTTAAGGTTTTAGTGTGGGTAGTTTTGGAGGGAAGTTGGAGTTATTTCCCTCCTATAACCTTTTTTCATGTTATTAATTAACTAAATTTCCAGCTCAGTAAAAGAAAACGCGAGAAAGCGATCCAGATCAGCATTTAATTGACATGTCACGCGTCACCGGATCAGTTACTGCTGATAGCCGGTGACGGGGTATTTTTACAATTTTTTTGTAAGTTGCTGGGCATTTTCAACAATTCGAAACATAGCGGGTATTTTCCTAAATACTGGAAACATATAGGGCATTTTTACCAATTTTCCCTAATATGCCTCATCAAAAACCTTAAGTCGGAAAATTCGGTGGGACAAAACCGCTAAAAAGGAAAAAAGAGTGCATAACTCAGATTCATGTTAGGTGCATATAGCCGCTTCATTAAAAACATCAAGATAGAAAACCCGAATGGGATAAAGGTCAAACATAACGGGAAAAGAGTACAACACACCAAATTTAGTTTCCCCTGATTCATCAATATCATCAATCTTGCAAGTTCTTAACATGTACTTCAGGCACAACTATGGATCGGGTAGGACGTAAATCATGATTTCTCAAGAGTAACACATTATTTTGTTTTCTTTTTAGCTTGACATAAATCAAATTATGGTGTGTTTCAAATATTTTTTATCTGTAATGCTTCTGGAGTACCATATTTGAGTTATACATAGTAGATAAAGTATTCTCTAACATATCTGACAACTTTATCCCTCAAATAGCAAGTCGAGATTACAATTTTGATTTGTAATCAGTAACGAAAAACATAATTTGTAACCTTAATTGTTGTCATTCATATTGCGCTTGTGGCAGTATCACGCTTCTGGTGTGGTCGAATCTTTATCTGATTATTTCCCATATTTCGCACAACCTTTCAATTTTTACATACTCATTTTTTAGATCCTTAGAAATATGGTGGCAAAAGAATATCAATGCATTTACCTCGTCGTTTTTTGTTTGCATGTTCTATATCTGTATATTAAAACTTTGAACAAGTGATGTATGTCGAAGGTGTAGTTTAAAATCAACACATCATGGAAAAAGAGAAGCAAGAAAAAGAATATCGTTTCAATTTCTTCTACCTTCTTGAGTAAAACTCGTGTTGCTAACATGTTATAAAATATTTGAATATAGAACATAAGGTACAATAGAGATTCCAGAGAAAATCGCCGCTTTTCCATTCAACATATGAGCCCTATTTATAAAAAGATTTACTAAAGCATCGTCATGCTTCTTGCATTGTCGTGCTTCTTGAATTGTTGTGCTTCTTGCACTATCGTGCTTGCATTGTTGTGCTTCCACACTATCGTGCTTCTTGCACTGTCTTGCTTCCGCATAATCATGTTTTCGGAACTATCGTGCTTCGAACATTACCATGCTTCTAGACCCACTTTCAAGTAATGGGTTAAGATGTTCACAAAATATATTGATCACTCTTATGATTTTTAACATAATAGACTTGTTATTCCTAGAAACTATCGCTTATCCATTCTTCTCTATACTCTTTCCTATCGGAGGCTGGTATAATATATCGTTTAATACATTAGTTATTATTTATTTGATTCAAATTTTGTTTTGTTTACTTTTTCCTTTTTTTTTTCTTTTTTGTGAGTTTTACTTGCCTTGATATTGCATCTACAACTTGTGTGGTCTCTACGTGTTGTACGCCTTGCACGTTTTGTGCAATCTCTGCGCCATGTGCATCTTTGCGGTCTTGTGTGTCTTTCATATTTTGTGAAACCTCCGTTTTTAACTGTATTTGGTGCTTTTATGGATCTATATGAATTCCTTAAATTCTATGCAAACAACCATGAGATTGAAAGTTGATCCAATGATTCCATCCAGGAGCGTTGCAATAGTTTTTATTATTCAGTTTGATTCCGTTTTTGTAATTACAAACTTATTTTTGCAATATTTTTTTTTCTCTGTGTCTCTCTCCTCATGTTTGGATTAAGGCTGGATTTCTAAATTAGAATTTTGTACAAATCTCTTTTATCCAAAAACATAATAATAATAACAACAACAGTAACAAAAACGACGACGACAACAACAGCTACTATTATAATTAAAAGAAATCAGCTAGAGACTTCTTGGTTTTACCTTATTGATAATGAATACACTACAACAAAAGAAGTCTTTTGCATAAGACTTTTTGACACCACAATTGTAGTCACTAATAATAAGTTATTTGTGACCACTTGTTGTCACAAATCTCTCTACAAATTATTTGAGACAACTTTAAGACTACTTTTAGAGACAACTAGTTGTTGCAAAAAATATTTGAGACGCATTTGAGACCACTTTTGTGATCACAAATATATTATTTGCGACGGAGTTATTGAGACGACAATAAAGTTTTGACAAATACTCATAAGTTGCGACAAATGTTCATTATTTGAGACCACTTTACTTAAGTTGTGGCAAATACTCATTATTTGAGACTACTTTTTTGTGGTCTCAAAAGACCCTTTTCCTTGTAGTGATAATTATTAATGTTTTTTATAAAAGGATAATAAATTGCCTTTTAAACACACAATGATAACACTAATCAAGTGCTACTCATGTAGGGTGGTTATTCAAATCATCTAACTCGCATTCGATTTTAATTTAGAGTCGATTCAGGGTATATATCAAAAGTTATTCGAAATATGCTATCATAATTTAAGACAAAATGTTGGTTTCAGGTTAAATCAGAAACAGGTTCATGTTTATGTCGTGTTGTTTCTGAACTTTTCTTAGTTAATTTGAATCGGATGGGAAGAAGTTGTCCCTGGATTTAAGATATTAACTACTCCCAGTTATTAGCAAGGGTATGCATGTTTGGATTTGGTCTGGTTTTTATTTCTAATTATCCCAACCATTTCATTAAAAAAAGAATTGACCAAATTCCAGTTTTTGAATACTTTAATTTGTTTTTAACCTATAAGAAATTAGTTTGTATATTGAAATAACACTTTTTGGATTTACTTTGAATTGGTTAAATCAGCCCGTTTGAAGAATAAATAAATAAATAAATAATAATAATGATAATAATAATAGTTGACAAAAATTAACTTAGGTACACTATTAATCTTAAAAAGTACTTCTTCCGTCCCGGCCTAATTTGCACACCTGCTCCGGCGAGTATATTAAGAAAAAGTTGTTTTTTGCTTTTTAGTTGACTTTTTCAAATGTGGAGATTGAGGATAGATATTTTAAGGGAGGAGATTGTAAGATCTCTTTCCATTTTGAGGGTGTGCAAAATAGGATGAGATGTCCGAAAAAGAAAAATATGCAAATTAAGGTGAAACGAAGGGAGTATTCAATGTTTGCAAATATCTAATTAGACAAGCGAGGGTAAAAGTAGCTGAAATCCAAGAAATAGAAGCTCAACATATATATTCGAACTCGATAAAATACATGCATAATCAAAAGACTATTGCTTCGGTTTAGTATTATTGGATTTTTATTTTAGTAATCTAAAATCGAATAATTTTTAATTGTATCATAATTTTTTAGAGCCATAATCGTCCATAAAACAATCTAACCAATTAATGATTTTTCATTTGGATTGAATAGAAGTGAATTGATTTGGTATGGTCCGTTTGGTAAATAGTGTACGACAGTAGTATATGCCCACCGAGATTAAAAAGGTTAAAAATGAATTACTTCCTCTGTTTCATAAAGAGTCATGCTTGAAAATATTTATCGTCCTAAAATAAGGGTCTGTTTGTTTGTGGTTGAGCTCAACCGTTCAGAATTGAGCTCAACCAATGGTGTGTTTGGCAAGTGGTTGTGCCCAATATATTGTGGACAGCAAAATATCAATCATCAATCCACTAACTAACTCTTACACACATCATCAATCAAACATCATTCCTAATACACACTTTAACCAATAATCAATCATTCACTAACTAACTCTTACACACATCAAATCAACTTTAACACATTTTATATTATAATTACCTCACAATCCAATCTCCAACCAACCTAAACAAACACTTACTTATTTACCACAGCCTCCATATTCCACTTTATTCCCCACAGCCTACAGTACTCCACCCACCCACAGCCATAAACAAACAGAGCCTAAGAGTACTATTTTTAAAAATTAATGTCTCATTTTACTAGTTCAAGTTAAAAATACGATTTTTTTTTTTTATTTTTAAAATTCGTTAGATATGATTGAATAAGTCAAATAAGAAAAATAAAATCAGTTGTTTAAGTGTGCATGTATGATTAAAAAAAAAAAACTGTACCTCAAAAAAAAACTGTACCTCCATCAAATTGAAAAAAACATGTTACATTTTCAAACATAACTCTTTTTTTTAACGAGGAGGAAGTACGACATTGATTTTCTTATCGAAGTTTGGCATAGTCTAGTTTTTTTTTTTTTTTTTTTTTTTTTTGCTTTTATGTGGGAACTTTCAATTTTCCACAAACTCTTTATATCGACTCAGAGAAAAATAATCATACTTGATGATTTTCTTTTCTCTTTTCTTATTTTTTTTACACCCCTCAATTAAGGGCGATTGTCCCTAACTGAAGATGGTAACACAAATTCAATCCAACTCTGAATTGACTGAGAAACGCGAAACCAATATAATATTAACACGATTCTGATCATAATTAACTCGAAAATTTTAATATATTTTAAAACATAGAAATTTTAAATTTTAAATAATTTTTAATATATAACTCGAATCAATTCGAATTCAAAGACGAACCCGATCCAATGAAATTGTAAGTAAGTTCCGGAGTATTGTTTTATTATCATTAGGGGGTGTTTACTAGGCAGATGGGGATAACCTTTGAGGGCTATCCAAGTGATAGGAGGTGGGCCTCAGAAGTGATTAGCCCATTATCAGGCTGTTTACCTGGCCTGATTTCTCCATTGGGATACATGCTGGAAGTGACAATGTTGTAAATTATTTTTAACACCAGGTAAAGGATATTCAAATCCCAGCCCAAAGCACCTGATAACAATCACGTAAACAGTGGCTTTTTTTGAAAATAAGACCGGGCTTCATGATTATTTCTGTCAGATAAGCCTCAGAAGTAAATGGTAGACTGGGTTAGTTATCTTTATCCAGTCCTACCTAAGCTAATGTAGTAAACACCCCCTTAAGAATTTATATTTAATTTTGGTATTTTTAGCACAAATTTACTTTTTGTCTTTTAAATCTATTTAGGGAAGGGTGGTATTTTGAGATCAAATTTGTGGCCGGAAATGGTTCGACCAAATAACCAACTTTGTCCCCACACAATACAATACTACCAAATGTGAAGGGAAAAAAAGTTTGTTATAGCAACGTTTTAGTAAAGCCCACTAAAGGACAATAATGACTTCTCAGTTTTGCGACGACACATAAGAAATATTTGCACGCAAGGAAAGTCGGCATTCAAGTTTTTTCTAAAAGCTAAATAATGTGTTCCCTAGAAAAAGCTAAATAATCTCAACTTTTAACTTTTTGGAACTACGTGGAGATATTATTTTAATAAGTTAAATACTTCTATTTTCTAAACCAATCATTTTACTCTTATTGAATTGATGACTTACAATAGTGGAAGATTATTGAGTTACTTAGTTTTGGATCAAGTTAATGTTTTCAGGATCAAGTTTTGGATTAAGTTGATTTAATTAGATTTTTCTAAAATTAAAATGTATCATAATTTAATTAGGATTACTTGCATCTTGAATTTAATATTATCAATAAAGGTTATAAATAGATACATTTGCTAGCATAATTCATGTATCACAAATTTCATCTATAAATCTCTCTCTGTGTACATAGGCAATTTGTCGAACCACGCAAATTTTGTTTCTTGCTTTATCGTTTATATATTCCTCCTGCATTTTCTTTATATTTCTCTGGTGTTTGTTTCACAACAATTGGCATCTAGAGCAAGGTTGGATTGTTGGATGTGACGCGAAGTTTAATATGATAAAGTTCGATGAAACTGGTAATTTCGGATTATGGCGAAGTCGTGTCAAAGATCTGTTGGTACGCAAGGGATGGCTAAAGCTCTATCTGGGAACAAGCCCGGGAAAGATGGAGGAGCAAGATTGCCGCGAGTTAGAGGCCAAGGTGGTGGCCACGATTCACTTGTTCTTGGCAGATGACATGATGTACCATGTCATGGATGAGGAGTCACCAGGTGCAGTTCAGCTAGAACTTGAAAGTCATTTTATGTCGAAGTTATTGTTGGACTAGCCATATCTTAAGCAAAGGCTATACAGACTTAAGATGGTTGATAGCTCGGATCTGAGTCAATCCATCAACATCAAATTATTAGCAATTTGATTAGGGTGGATGTAAAGTTTGTGGATGAAGACACGACATTGATGTTATTAAATTCTCTATTGAATTCTGCTACTCATGAAAATTTGGTTACTACTCTAACATAAGGTAAGAGTCCTTCGAGTTTGAGGATGTTACTGGAGCCCTACTTGTGTTCATCAATGCAAGAAAGTTAGCAATGAGGTAGAAGAGCTTGTCGTGAAGGGTAACTAGGATCATGGGACGAGCCAGAAAATGAAAGGGAACAGTAAGAAATCTTGCTCAAAGTCTAGGAAGTATAATGATAATTGTTACAATTATGGGGTTGAATGACACATGAAGAAGGATTCCCCCGAACATTCTAAGAAGAAGGACAATGAGAACAAAGATTCAAAATCTGCAAAGTAGTAGAACAAGAAGATTCAGATGGTACAAACGAAGACATGCTCTCGATTCATAAAATTCAGAGCACCATGATGATTCTTGGATCCTAGATTTGGCATGATCGTTTCATGTGAGGTCTAATAGAGATCTGTTTGACACCTATAGGCCAGTTAGTTCCAGTATTATGACCGAGAAATGGTTCTACTTGTAAAATTATAGACATAGGCAATATCAAAATTAAAATGTATGATGGTGTGGTTATAATGTTGTGTAATGTTAGCTAGGCATGTTACGGAGGTAGAGAAGAATCTAATTTCGTTAAAAACTCTTAATTCTAATGGTTGTAGTTATAAAGCTGAGGGTGATCTAATAAAGGCGTCAAAGTGTGCAATGGTGATGATGAAGGGTGAAAAGGGGTAAAAAAAATATGTACAAGTTGTTGGGTAACACGATTTTAGGTGAGCAGGGGTATACTAGAGCTTCACAAAAGAAATCTGTTGAAGGATGTGAAGCCGTATAAACTTGAATTCTGCAAGTTTTGTATGCTTGGAAAGCAGCATAAGGTGCAAATTAAGACAACTACACACAATACATAGTACATTCTTGACTATGTTCGTAATGATAATTGGAGACGAGTGAAGACGGCATCACGAGGAGAACATATTTATTTTGCGACATTTGATGATTTCCCCAGGAAAGTTTGGAGTAGTGAAGTTCTTTTTGGGTAAAGTATAATGAATCTTCTAAAATGTGATTTCTCGTCAAGGTGAAAATTGTTGAATTATGGCTCAACATAGTGGAAGCCTCTAGAATTACTAGGCTTGGAGATCGAGCTAATGCCTTGGGGACCAAGTTTTGGATTAAGCTATTCCTAATCTATTAGAATTTTCAATGATTAAGTTGTTTCCTAATCTAATTAGGATTATTTGCATCTTGGGTTTAGGGTGTTATAAAAAGATGCAGTGACTAGCATAACTCTTGTATACAAGTCTCATTAATAAATTTCTCTCTCTCTCTCTCTCTTAAACGTAGACAATTTTTCGAACCACGTAAATCTTGCGTTCTTGTTTTCTTACTTTACCATTTATATATCTCCCCTGCATTTTTTGTATTTCTTTGGTGTTTGTTTCACAACATTTCCATGTATCTTAATGTTCCAAAAGGTTATGCTAATTCTACTTCGGTGATTAACATGACCAAAACCTTTTCCATACCACATATTCTTTTGACAAAAATAGGCATTAAGAAATAGACTAAAATGTCATGAATTTTAAACTTAACTTTAAGTATGATATAAGTTTATTTCCTTGTGTAAAATATAATATAAGTAGTTTTTATTGTTCTACCTCAGTTTTTTCTTCAGCTTTAGCTTTCGAGTTTTGTGAATCATATATAAATATTTATCTTTTAATTTTCTCTTTCATAGTTGTTGGTCGGACTTGTCGTCAATGCCGGCTTAGGACACCTCGAGTCGGAACACCCACTCCTAAACTTGGCACAACCAAGACAAAAAAGGTACACTAATATCCCAAGCCCCACACTTTGGCACAAAGCCACAAGAGAGAAAAGAAGAAAAGAGAAAGAACAAGTTGAACACAAAGTTCAAATATCTCTCCTGGACGTCAAAGTCCAAAATAAGCACAAAGCTAATCTTATTTCTTCTTTTTGTCTCTTTTTGTTGTCTCACACTCTTTAGGAGACAAACCCATATAACATATATCTAGGTGTAAGGCTAGGGTTTAGTGGGAAGCTCAAAGGGCATTAGTAGACTAATATATGTGCCAACACTAATTTGGGCCAACAATATATTACCAATCTCCACCTTTGGCCCTAGATGGTGCACTAAGGAATGTGGGGAACCAGAGGACTCATCATCACCGACACACATGTAAGTTCACAAAGAAAATACAAGTGTAAGAGAATGCACAAAGTAAAATCATCATCACAAAGATCAAAAATAAAATTAACCACAAAACATCCCGAGTTCACAAAGAACAAAATCTACCGAAGTAGAAGAGGACACAAAGTCTAAGGTAAATCACCAATGGTAAGCACAAAGCAAGCTAGTAATCGGACATAGAACAAAAAAAAATCATCTAGCTTTTAAATTCAAAATCCTTTGACACGAAAGAAGTTTTTCAATAGGTAAACACTTAGTACCCATATCAGCAAGATTAAATTCAGATGGAATTTTGTTCAGTTCAATAATCCCTTATTTTTAACTATATCATGTATGTAAAGAAACCTAGCATTAATGTGTTTAGTTCTATCATGAAACACGTGGTTTATACGAAGTTGAATGGCAAATTGACTATTCAAAAACACAAATATGTCTTTATTTAGAAAACCAATTTCAGATCAAATACCTCTTAACCAAATAGCTTCTTTAAAAGCCTCAGTGACAACCACATATTCAGACTTAGTAGTAAACAATGCAACAATAGGTTGTAGTTGAGACTTCCAATTTATGCAAGAACCACACAAGGTAAACACATATGAAGTAGTAGACTTTCTATTATCTCTATCATTTGCATAATTAGAATTCGCATAACCAATAAGTTTAACACCTTCAGAGTACTTAGAGAAAGTTAAACTAACATCCATAGAGAATTTTAAATATCTAAGAAGCCACTTCAAAACATTCCAATGAGGTAAACTAGGATTAGACATATATCTATTCAAGCAACCTACGAAGTATGCAATGTCAGGTCTAGAACTAAACATGAGATACATAAGAGAACCTATAGTTCTAGAATATGGCACCTTCTTTATGTCATTTATTTCAGTTTCAGACTTGGGAGACTGATCCTTACTTAGCACAAAGTGAGAAACAAGAGGCACATTCACAGGTTTAGCATTCAACATGTGAAATTTACTCAAAATCTTTTCAACATATGAAATCTGAACATGAGTAGACTTCTTTCTGTCCCCAAATAATATTTTTGCCAAGAATTCTTTTTGCATCACCTAAGTCTTTCATGTCAAATTCTCACATAGAAATTTTTGCACATGCATAATAGACTTAAGACACAGACTGATAATCAACATGTCATCCACATAGATCAATAGAAACACAGGCACAGAAGCAGTTTCTTGAAATATAAGCAAGGATCAACGACACTTTTCACAAATTTCAAAGATTGTATGCACTTATCAAATCTAATATTCCATTGCCTATGTGTCTGTTTAAGACCATATAAAGCCTTTTAAAAAAAAAAAGCACAATCATGATTCTGAGGGTCAACAAATCCCTCAGGCCATTTCATATAAATCTTTTTATCAAGATGACCATGCAAGAAAACAGTAGTCACATCCATTTGTTTATGTAAATATGGAATATTTACTAACTTGTGGAAATCATTGAAAAATACTACTTGTGGAAATTCTTTAATTGTCGGGTTTGAAGAAGTGGGAGATTGACATAAAGATTGTGGAAGATTGAAGAAAATCATGCAGGTCAAACCTTCCATGTTGAAGTAAGGAACACATTCCTTGAATCAAGGAACAAGTCAAACTTACTTCATCAACCTTTGATCTCCAAAGGAAAATTGAAGACTGACCAAAATCAAGCAAATATTAGAAGAAATTCAGTCATTATAAAGAGAAGAGAAACCATAAAGACTAGTATCGAGTTTTGAAGAGTGTCACACTTGTGTAATTCATAAAAAACTTGTATATGTTCTATTGATGTTTGAACTGTGAAAAAACGTCAGTAGATCATTAGATATAATTCGGGAGAGTTGTGTCTAGTTTGTTCAGGAGAACACAAGAAGTTCAGAAGAACCTTCTAGGTGTAGATTGAGGGATCATCTGTACCAAGAATTCCATCTGGGGGACCAGAAAGGTAGGTTCATACTTAGGGGGAATAAATATAGAATTTTCGGAGAGATTCCTAAACGTTTTGTAAGTGTAAGTACAAGGTGTATTTTCTTTACTGCACTTCTCTATAAGATATTATCTATAGAGGAAGAGGGATCCTTTCTTAAAACTTTATAAATCAATTTGATTTTGTTCCAATCAAGGTCATACTTTGTAAGAACTCAATAATTGTACTAACCGTTGTTCTTTTACAAGTCTTTCTACTTAAGAACGTTGCACACGAGCACAAACTCTGACATTTCAGTTTCAATTCCCAATCAAAATGCGCAACTAATGCAAGCATAATATGAATAGTGGTGAATTTAACAACAGTAGCAAAGATTTTAGCATACACAATTCTCTCATTTTGAGTGAATCCGTTGCAACAACCTAACTTTAAATCTAACATTTTCAGATTCTTCCTTGACCTTAAACAACCATTTACAGTCCACAACAAAGCAATTTGCAGGTTTAGGTACAATAATCCATGTTTGATTTACACGCAAGGAATTCCTCTCACATTTCATTGCATCAAACCATTTATCAGAATATTTAGATTCTATGGCTTTACGATATGTCTTAGGTTCATTGCATTCAAGGGACTTAAACACATTAAAGGAAAACTCAGAGATATCCCACATAGGCATATTGCACATAGACATATTGCAAACATCATATCTTCTGGGTTTCCTAAAGGTTTTTCTAACTCTATCCCTAGCAAGTTGATAGTCATGTAAATCATCATGTTCATCATGCAAATCATGCGTACCATGAAACTCATGCATATCATGCTCCGCCTTATTAGAAGTCTTCTCGTCTTGATTTTCAACATGAAAATTATCCAAATTATCATGCAATTCAAGAGTATTTCCAGATTGGTTAACAACAGGCAATTGCTCCACCTTAAAAGAAGTGGTATTAGAACTAGGAAAAGAATCAGGCAAACCAAACAAGGAATTTTATTTTCATTAAAAATAACAGCTCTACTTATCACGGCCTTAAAGCTCGGTTCACTTTTGATCCACAATTTCTTAGATCTAGGGTCAAGTTTATCACCTTTTTTATGCACATAAGCAACACAACCAAATAATCTCAAATTAGACAAATCAAGAGGTTTTCCCGAAAACACAGGTTCACACACTTTTCCTCCTAAGGGAATAGATTGGGACCTATTTATCAAGTAAGCAGCACACACATACAACTTCACCCCAAAGAACTCTTTAGATAGCCCAGATAACGATAACAAACATCTTACCTTCTTTAAGAGAATTCTATTCATGCATTCAACAACTCCGTTTTGCTGAGGCGTGTAAGGCACGACTTTATGACGCTTAACACCAAATGAAGCATACAACTGATCAAATTTTTTATTATAGAACTCAAGACCATTATCAGCTCTAATGGTTCTTATTTCCTTTCCCGTTTGATTTTCTACCAACGTTTTTCAGTTTTTAAACTCATCAAAAACATCAAATTTATGTTCCAACAAACAAATCCAAACTTTTCTAGAAAATCATCGATCATGGACAAAAAATACTTCTTACCACCATGGGTAGAAACACTAAAAGGACCTCACACATCAACATGAATATATTCAAGCACTTCAGTAAACTTAGACTGATTAGGGTAAGGGGAAATGAGGAATGAAACCTTGTGTTGTTTACCTAATACACATGATTCACAAAAAGGCACATTAGACAGGTTATCATTACCAAAATGACCACCTTTATGCAAAATATCAAGACCCTTGTTGCTCATATGACCTAATCTGTTATGCCATAATACAGGCTTATCATCTTTTACAGAGTTCACATAGTCAAGAACAGGTTCAACAGACAAACATACAACTTGTTTTTCTTTTCGGCTTTGAAAAGAACAAGGGAATTTTTTTAAATTTTCATAAATCCCTTCACCCATTTTCCCTCCACACCATCATCCTCAAGAGCAACACATGAAAGAAAATTATGAGATAAGTCAGGAATATGTCTCACATTCATCAAAGTAAACACAGAGCTAGAGGAAAATTTAAGACATATATCACCAGTTCCTAACACATTGCATTTCTTCTTATTTGCAAGTTACACATAACCACAATCAAGCTCTTTATAATTAGAAAACAAATCTCTAATAGGATACTTATGGAAAGTACAACCAGAGTCAACTAATTGCTCATGCTCAAACAAAGAATCAGATGTAGTATTTACATATGCATAATCACACAGATCAGACATCATGAATACCATACCGAAATTGTAATTACCGAAATTTTCATCTATATTATTACTCTGATTATTCTTCTTAGGATAGTCTTTGATAAAATGACCACTTTCTTTGCAATGATAGCACAATCTAGACCTAGACTTAGATCTCTTCTTGCCCCTATAGTTCTTTTCCCCATTGGATTCACCGTTATTAGCATTCTTTTGGTTTTGACATCTAGTCTGAAACCTCGCCCTTACATGCATAACTTCACCGGAGTACTTATTGCCACTCCCAGAATATTTTAAATTAAGTTCCTTAATCTTTATACCATTCACAACAATGTCGAGACTTATCGCATACCATACTTAACAACATATTTTACATCATTGTACAAATCATGAATATCATTCAACTACACAATAGGAGTATAATCATCAATATGCTTATCACCGGTTTGTTTAATATCTTGAACCAATTTGTGAACACATCAAGATTCTCATCAATATTTTTACTCAAATCCAGTTTGAATAGAAAGAACTTTTCAAGTAAAAAAAAATTTCCGAGTAAGGAAGTATCACTATAAAGTTCATCAAGTTTATCCTAGAGGGTTTTCATAGATTTCAATATACCAACTTCCCAAAGCACGAAGTCAGTCAAGTTCAAGTAAATGATGGAACATGCAATTTCATTCAGCTCAATTTTCTTATCTTTCGTAACAACTCTGAAAACCTTTTTTTGGATTAAAACACATTTCATCTTTTGTTTCCAAATACTAAAAC
Source organism: Ajuga chamaepitys (assembly GCA_958295605.1). Lineage (NCBI taxonomy): Eukaryota > Viridiplantae > Streptophyta > Magnoliopsida > Lamiales > Lamiaceae > Ajuga > Ajuga chamaepitys. Next base: position 6,467,915 of record OY282504.1, read on the forward strand.
TAGAATTTCCAGTAAACGGAAGTATGCCAAACTGATTCATAGAGGACGACATAATTTCACCAAAGTAGAAACAAGTAGGGAAATGAGAAATGATAAATGCAATTAACCGGAGTCACCTGGAAGCACAATTCACAAATAATCACTACGAAACACAATAGTACAGTAGAAATTTTAATAATTTTTAAGAAATCACGTAGAAGTCAAATAAGGACAAACACCTAGTATTCTAGCAGCCCGAAAATCCCAACCTAAGTCTGCTGCAAGCGGTGTTATAGAAGCAATAAAAGAATAGATTTTAACCTCTTTACCTGAGCTTGGCACCACCAAGACCACACAGGTACACCAATACCTCAAGCCTACACTTTGGCAGAAAGCCACAAGAGAGAAAAGAATAAAAAAGAAAGAAAAAATTGAACAAAAAGTTCAAATATCTTCCTGGACATCAAAGTCCAAAATAAGCACAAAGCTAATCTTTTTTTTTACTCTTCCTGTTGTCTCACACTCTCTTAGGAGACAAACCCATATAACATTTATATAGGTGTAGTGCTAGGATTTAGTGGAAAGCTCAAGGGGTATTAGGAGACTAATATATGGGCCAACACTAATTTGTGCCAACAATATATTAACAATACTTATTCTAATATTACCTTAATAACTGGAAAGAGAAATATTATTAAAATAAAGAGTGGAGTAATATATCGATTTGAGGTAAAATATAAAAATTAATTGAGTGTTTTTTTTGTCCAATTCATCTACTCATTATAAAATTAACATAAAAACTAGAGTTGTATATCCTATGGCAATATATTTTTTAGCACAACATAAATTTATAAGTGGGAATGGAATTTAGAATCCAATACAGGAATACCCCTTAATATCAAACAAAAGATAATGTTACTGAGAGACATGTGGTTGTGTTTATTTAAGGCTTAAGGAGGCTGGAGTACTGTAGGCTGGGGGAAATAAAGTGAAAAAAGAAGGTTGGGTTAATTAAATGGGTGTTTGATTTTTTTGGTTGTAGATTGGGGTAAAGTTTATTTTTAATGTAAAAGGTAAAAAAATGTGAAGTGATGTGTGTAAGTATATTGCCAGCAACTCGACAAAAAATACGACTCGGTTAGTTCAATCCTCAAGGAATTTCGTCAAGTGATAAGTAAAGACAAATAGTTTTATAGAAAGTTAGAAATAGTGAAATCATATATTCTTCCCCCTACCCAAAAAGGGTACATATGATGGGATGCAAAAATAGACAAACGTTATAGTAAAATACCCAGAAATAGAATCCCATGACCCGATCTTAGTGTATGATTGCTTTGCCAACTTATCAATTAAAAGGGAGGCTCATATACTTTGTCCCCTCACCCCTTCCCTCCAACCCCAAACAAATCCTTTTCCCTTTTAAAGACTTTTTAGTTTTTAAAACCTAGTATTTGGCTGCTTGGGTGGGTAATATCAAGGAGAATTATTTTCCTGTATTTTTACGATAAGTATTTCCGTGAGCATATACTTATGTATTAACGAAATATATATGCCAAATACTTATTATATAAGAAGAATACATAACAAAATATATGTCACATACTCGTTATATAAGCATAAGTTTATTGGTTCTAACAGGTAACAAATAATGTACATTTCACAAAGATATATATTACTAGAAGAATACATAACAAAATATGTCACATACTAGGTTTTTTGATCACTTGTTGTCACAAAGATATTTGTAGAGAGTTTTGTGACAATAAGCGATAAAAAATTACTTGTCATTAGCGATCACAATTGTGCTATAAAAAAATGTGTTACAAAAGATCATTTTTGTTCTAGTGTTTTATGTATACAATCAACTTTTAACCAAAAAAGAATGAAGGAACAAAAAACTACTCGAACCATTTACAAAAATAAGTGTTGCATTTGCATATTACTCTAGAACGATGACTTTTATCAAATTGGATAACTTTTTTAATGTTTTCTCTATTCTTGAAGCCCTTATGGATACTATTGTTATCCTCGCCCTTGATTTTTTCTTTTATTATATTTATTTTAGATCAATTATGTTTCTTAAGATGCATTTTTTGTTCTTCAGATGTTGTATCATGTAAATATTACATCTTGACGACTTGGAGTAAAATCAATTTTCCCACCAAACACATTTATAAACAATATTAGAATATAGTGTGTAAATAAATATTAAAATTATCTTGATATTATGTTTTGTATCTATAAATTTGATATTATAATGCGCAACTTACTTAGATAGTACTCAAGTGGATAAGATAGAACTAGTTGAGTAAATGACACGGCTACAAGCAAGGCCTGCCGTCATGCTTATCACGTGGCGTCTGATTTGCTCAACATTTTTACATGTAACTCACGTGCCTCATTTCCACTCTCCATTTTTCGTTTCTATTTTTCAACCTATTTTTATAAGGACTTTTGTAGCACTTCAAGGCATCGATACACTAATTAATATTAACCATTAGATTAACAATTATTATGAAGAACCTTTTGATTTAATTACCGAGCTACTTAGACAATAGGTTATCTAAATTAGAAAATAATTAGCATAAAAAAATTATGCTCCTACACAACCCTTCCCTCCCAACCCCCTGGCCACCATATGTTTCTTCTTTCTTTTTTGCTTCTTTTACTTTTTAGGATTTATGTTTATTCTCTAATTAACACGGCACAACTTATTTAATTAATTTTTTGTATTAATGTGTTCTTGAATAGTTCGTATTTGTATCCACATATATGTATATGTATCTAGTATGGAGTATGAGGATATGAGTTGTCAAAGCTAATTTGATCAACTATCTTTCTCTTATGCTCCTAATTTTCCTCTTCCATGAACTTGTCCCAAAAATCTTTGAAAAGCTATGATTTTCAAATAAGATTTTCGTTCTCGCAAGCGTACGAGATCAGACAGAGGGAGTAATAATTCGAACCACAAGGAGGACATCTGTGTGAACTACCCGAGCCATAATTTTCAAAGTTTAGCGAATTGGAACTGAGAGTCAATTGTAACTGAAACAGAAATCAAGAGATAGAAATAGATAAATGTTGAAAATGCTTCCCGAAACTCAGTTTCACCAAAATAGTGTATGTTAGGATCTGAAAAGCAGTCCTGATGGCTGGATCTTTGATAAGTAGGTACTTTGCCCGGTTTGAAACAAACTTCTCCTCCCTAGTAAGCTCCTCCCAAAACAGATCAGGCTTGAAAGCCATGTTTGTTTTGCTTGCATTCTCCTACTGTTTTATCCTTAATTTCTCTCCATTTCTTCACGATCATTGAGAAACACTTCTTGTTGATCACAAAGTCAACATGACCTTCTACCGCTTGTGCTTCTACCTTATTGCCTTTAAGTGTGCCGAAGAATTGGACAGTCATCTCGGTGAAAGTATTAGTTGGCCTACTTAGGAACCCAAACACGTCCCATGCCTTTAAGAATTCTTCCACTTTCTCCCCATAAAAAGGGCACTCAATTTTGTCAAGTCAATGAATTTGGGGGGAGAAATCATTTTCTCGCTCACTTTTGAAAAATTAAACCGATCATTTGGAGATGGAAGGAAGAACCCATCAGGTACTATGGATTCTCTTTCATCCTTAAATCTTTCCCATTTGTTATCCGGCTCTTCCCTCACCACTTTCTTTCCCGTTTTCTTCTTGCTACTTTCCCCCAAGGTAGAGGATTTTGCAGTAATTTTCTTTCGTTTCTCTCCCTTCGTTCTTGCCATTTTAACATACCCCTACAACTCAAAAGAGACAACGAGCACAACGATAAATATACCCGAAATACAATTCCGAATTGGGGAGAATGTAGCCCATGTGTGCTAAGTGTTCTAGCTAGAGGAATTCAAGGGAAAACAATAAGAAAAACCAAAAATTACACTAAAAAGGGAAAAAGGACCGAAAATTATACCTCATTCGGGATCGCTGGATTCTTGCTACTTTCACCGGAAAGTGATCGGTAGGAAATGATGTCCTCGGTTTGGGTAGCTATCCCTCCAAAGGACTCATGCTAGTTTCACACGGATTAGGAGTAATTGGAAAATCAAAGTGGGGAATTTTTTGGAGCATTTCTAGAGAGAGAGAGAGAGCACTTGTAGAGAGAGAAGTGGGTTTGAAATTGTTGGGAGTGGGGTGGGGGGGGCTTATGCTCTCCCAGGGCCAAGAATTCAAAAAAAAAAAAAAAATCTTCGTTTCTCTTTGAACCAAATGATTGATTTTCCCAACAAAATTTGAAAATTAAATTTTTTCGAGATTTTCCGACTTGAAAATGCATTTTTCTCAAGAAAATTGCCCTTCCTCATTTTTTTCTTCACATTTCATCTCCCATTTGGTACCTACTATCTTCAAACCCACACATTAGAATGTTTCGACAAAATTATATACAAAAATTCCTAGACTACTTTTATTGAAAACGAAATAAACGGAGCTTGGGATGCCTCCCAAATGCGCTTCTTCAAGGTACTAGCTTGACCCTTTTTCATGGGGGCTCAAAAATCATGTTTTTCCCCTCAATGGCTTTCACATTTTCAATCATCAAAATCATTTTCTTTTTAGTCATCTGTTCCTCTTTTCTTTGCAAAATTTTCTTGCCAAGAACTTCAAATTCTTTAAGATCCTCATCATTGTCCAATGATACTTGGTGTTTGATTGGATATGTAAGATTGGTGCTAACACTAGGATGCTTTCTTTTGGTCATTTGAAATTTTAAAGTTTCATCATTTGTATTAAGCACTATTCGACCTCCCTTGACATCAATAAATGCTCTGGCACTCGCAAGGAAGGGTCTCCCAAGTATCATTGGGAACGTGAGCCCCTATTCAACATCTAAGATGACGAAATCGGTCGGCAATTTTCACTTTCCTACCTCAACCAAGACATCATTTGCTATTCCCTCGGGTTTTGACTCCCGAGAGATAGCAAATCTAAGGGACACATCAGCAGGAGTCAAATTTGCTAGACCGAGTCCTTTGGCTCATCACATTCACACTTGCCCCAAGATCATATAGGGCATTCTAGAAAACTTCTCTCCAACTTTACAAGATAGAATAAAGCATCCTGGATCATCAAGCTTTGGAGTGAACCATTCCTCTTCCATAATTTCATGCTCATCTAAATTAGGAAGGGTTTCGAAAGCTTGAGATCCCATACTTTGAGGAGAAAACTTTTGTAAGTTTTCCGAAAAAACGGTGATGCTTTCCTCACCTTTTTCATTCTCGACTTCACTTGTTCTTTTTCATGTCATCACATCTTCAAAAGAGTTTCTAAGAGGATTGGGAATGGGTGTTGGCAAAGATGCCTCCATAGCTCCCTTAAGACTCTCATTTTTATCTCCACTCTCCTCTTCTAGACCCTCTTCTTCTTTTTCATCTTCCTTCCACCCTTTGACCAATTCAAGCCTAGTGTCTTCCTTCTCCACCAATTTCTCCTCACTCCCCTTCCCCCCTAAATACACTTGAGATCTTCTTGGGGCTCGATTTTTGTTCTATACTTTGGTTGCCCCGGGAGGCTACCCGCTTGCCTAGATGACCCCGATGGTGAGTTAAGGAGTAATTGTTCCATCATTTTGTTGTGGCTCATGAGAGTTTCGAATTTTACATTCATTTATTCCCTATCTTTCCTTGCTTGGGCTCGAATTTCCTCAATGGCCAAGTCGGCCTTAATTCTCCTAGGATAGTTGGGATTTTAATTTCTTGGTGGGAATCTCGGAGGGTTTTGAGGTGTTTGGTAGGCTTGGCCTTTGCTATTGTGGTTGTTGGGGTGAATTTGAGGAATTTTTGGGATTGACATATGAAAATGCCGGGTTGTGTCTCCATCCGGGGTTGAAAGGGTTTGAGTAAGGGTTCCATTCCCATTTTTTAGCCCTCTCAAGTAATTGTACACTTTCCACTTAGGCCAAAATTGAACACTCATTTGCCAAGTTCCCCTCATTCCCACATATTTCACATGAAGTCGCATTCGGGGATTGGGGTTGGGTAGATGTAGTACTTATAGATTTCATAGTGCCAAACTTTTTGGTGAGCACCTCAAGTTTCGATGCTATTAAATCTAAAGTATCAACTTGATACATACCTTGGATTTTTCTTGGTGCACTTGAAGACGCATTTGGGTTGGCATGTGGCCGGTTCCACTGATTGTGTTTGGTAGACATGATTTTAATAAGCTCAAATGCTTTCTCAATGCTCTTATTCATCAAGCACCCTCCGCAGGCGGCATCTATTGAGCTTCGGTCGTGATAGGAAAGCTCATTATAATATATATCGAGCAACATCCACCTATCGAGCCTGTGGTGCGGGCACATCCTCAATTCGTCTTTGAATCGCTACCATGCCTCGAAGAGCGACTCGTCTTGTTCTTGGGCGAATGTGGTGATTTTGTTGCCTAGTTGGGACGTCTTGCTTAGTGGGAAGAATTTTTGCAGAAACTTCATCCATAAGTCTTCCCATGATGTAATGGAATCCGCCAGTTGTGAGTTGAGCCAAACCGAGGCCCTATCCCTTAGAAAGAAGAGAAAAAGACGGAGTTTGATGGCTTTCGGTGAAACTCCATTCATCTTCAACGTGTCACAAATTTGTAGGAAGGTTGACACGTGAAGATGGGAGTCCTCGCTCGGTCGGCCTCCGAATTGGTTTGCTTGGATAATCTGGAGGAGGCCGGGCTTCAACTCGAACGAATAGTACCTAAAAGAGGAATTAATTAAACAACTTGACAAAAATTTAAATAACACAATTTAAAAGCTAAATCTTATGAAATGTAATGACCCGACTAATTACACAGGAAGATTATCCTCCCCGGCAACGGCGCCATGAACTTGTCCAAAAAATAATTAAAAAATATTAGTTTTCAAATAAGATTTTCGTTCTCGCAAGCGTACGAGATCAGACAGAGGTAGTAATAAGTCGAACCACAAAGAGGACATCAGTGTAAACTACCCAAGCCATAATTTCCAAAGTTTAGCCAATTGGAGTTGAGAGTCAATTGTAACTAAAATAAAAATCAAGAGATAAAAATAGATAAATGATGAAAATGCTTCCCGAAACTCGGTTTCACCCAATTTTGAGGGGTCAATGTCCAAACATAATCAAGTCAAGATACAAAAGGGATTAAATGGACAAATTCCTACCTAAATGGCATCTGAATAGATAAGAATTCCGGGGATACAATTTAGGTTCCATATCCCCTTAGAGTCGGTGAATAAACAGGGTTCTATAAGGAATACCTAAATGGATGGCAAACAAAATAAACCCTAGGCCCTGGATTACTGATTACGTAAAAACAGAGCAATTTAACGTGGCTTCGCCTACATTATAGACTGATGTAAGTGTGCAATTTCTCTACACAAATAACCAAATTACTTTCGTTCATCCCAACCGAGACTTCCTAGGCTCTATTCCCCTTTTCCATATGTCTTCTCCTCCATAGGTACCTCTCCTATCAATTGGGTTCTGATTGACTTAGGTTTCCGGATTAAATTTCCCTCCCTAAGGCGTAGAAATCCATTCCTAAGCTCATTTAAGATCAAACTGAATCTCCTCGAAAGGGTGGCAATACCTAGCCTAGGTTTCAATTATCCCATCTCAAATGCACAATCATACAAAATAAGGTTAAGTTATCGAAATCCGAGCGACCGAGGCAAGACTATAATCAAAGCCCTAATTTCATATGATAATCATAACAAATCAACCCAATCCAAACCCTAGGTTACAAAACACAAGTTAATTCGACAATCAAAATAATGTGGACGTCAACCCCGAAGCTCGGGCTACTCCTTTGCTTCGAGAAATAAGAAGAACAACTCATGAAACATCAATAATAACCCAATAAATATCATCATCAAGCAAGATAGTCAAATAAAATAAAATAGACAGAGATTGAGGTGAGAAGAGCTTATTGATGATAATAATCGAGAAATCTTCGATAAATCTTCAAGATTGTCACACCCTTCGAGCGTCTCTTCCAAATTTCACTAAAAACCTAGTTCCCCTCTTTAAGAGAGAAGAACCCTTGTGAAAATCTAAAAATTCCCTCACTAAAACTAATGCAAGAGTAGTAAATAAAATCTAAGTTGTTTGGAATAAACGGGGAGGGGGTATTTATAGACACCCACTTCCCACACATACAAAGATAAAAATCTGCTGAAAAGTCCCTCAAAAGTAAGGGTAAAATGGTCGACTCGATCTTCATGCGAATTCTAGGAAAAGTTAGCTCAGAATTAGCTCATGGTCCAAACATAGAAATTTTAGGTCTTCGTCTCGGCTATTGGTGGCCACTTGAATCACACAAATCGGAGCTCGGACGAAGAAGATATGACCAAAAAACGAATAGAACACGCAGAATCGGCTGCGGCGGCCTGTAGACTGCCAGAAACGCTGTCGGGCCGATGGGGTGGTGGCTGCAATCTTGACTCTATTCTATACCAACTGCAGGGACCACTGCGGTCCGGTAGGTGGGGCGGCAGTTGGTGCAATTCAGCCCCCACCTATTCGCGCCTTCATCTTCTGTCGCCGTTTCGAAGCCCTTCCTCTCGTCTTCTCGACCCGAACCCTTCATAGCTTTTGTTCGCCACTCATCGAACTTCGATTTAAAATTTTGTTGGGCCTGATTCGAGTCCATTTGGGCCTTGAATTGTGGGCTGGAACGTGATGTATGTGTGATTGTCCTCATCTCCTTTGCTTCTTCAATTTGAGGCTTCTATATCCATCTTCTCGGCCCGATTTCTTCACGAAATTTTTTTGTGACTTGACAATCTTCAGTTCAGGTTTGATCCCGACTCATTTTAGGCTCAATTGGGCCTTAGGTTGCGAGCCGGAGTGTGAAAATGGATGCGAGCGATCTTCTAAGTTCTTCCGAGTTTCCTAACCTTCAAAATATGACTCAGAAACAACCAAAAGCGCATCAAATCATATTAAAAAAACAAACCCAAAATCACTAATGAACACATTTTTTGTATATAAACACAATAATTAAACGTGATTTTCCATAAAATATAAACGTGAAAAGTGCAAGAAAAAGCGATTGGTTTCACGTTCATCATTCCACGGGGTCAAAACTAGTGGCCAACACATAAAATGAATATTGCATGTGGATTGCACAAAGATTCTATTCTGGGAGGATTGTATATTTTAAATAAAACACACATATTTGCTACTATTAACTGTACATTTTAATCTATTTAACCTATCTTATTTTATATATATATATATATATATATATATATATATATATATATATATATTAGCAAATTTAGATGTAAATTAAATCTTTCCTAGCAGAAAAATCCTCAAAAAATCACTAGCAAAGTGGTACTCAAGCAACATATTTTTTTGGAGTTGTAGTTTGTCTTTTTTACAAGAAGGGTTACATGTGTAAGCAAAAGAAAAAGAAACAAAATTTCAATTTGTTATACTTAATGGTCTAAGTAACTATAATAACCAGATTGAAACTAAAAAATTCTGAAATCGAACCATTAACCTAGTTTTGGAAGAAAGAATCATGGAAACCCTCATTTTTTATTCTATAATTTGGTCAGACTTTTGGTTGTTCACCCAGAAATTCTTAATTCTGTTTTATTCGATTAGCTAAGTGAACACTTATAATAGTTGCTTTCTATATGCTAAAAACTTCAATCCGTCTTACGCATACCATATATTTTTGTTAACACCTTAAAATCAATTTATGTTTTTTTTAAATATATGTATATTTATTATTATGTTTTAAGAAGAAATAATTTCATTATTTAGATTGAACCAGCCAACACTGATGGACAAAGAAATAGGGGAGCAGAGTCCCACATAATGCAACTTGCAGAAGGCGACTTATCAAAAGAAACAACATAATGTGCAATGTAATTGTCTATTCTACTAATCCAAAACAAAATGTGTGAGCTAAAGGGAAGCAAGAGCTTTTTTATATCAAGAAGCACCGAGATACAGATCATCGAGCAATCAACCTCTCTAAGAAATGAGAGAACAACACTAGAGTCCCCCAAGACCTGAAAAATCCTAAAGTCCTATTGTTTGGGCAAGAAGGAGGGCCTCTCAGAGGGCTAAGAACTTCGATAATTCAAGGTCCGCTACACCAGGAAAAGATTTAGCGAGATCAAGAAGAAAGGATCCATCGATATTTCGAATGGACCCTGCATGGGAGCAGATTCGAGCAATTGAAACTGCCCCATCGAAGAAAACTTTAGGGACCGAAGTTTTCAGCATAGAAGAGAACGATCTATTCTTGAGATGAATTCAGGGCGGTGCTGAGCTTTATGGTATTCGAGCAGCATGCGAGAGACCAAGGTAACGAGGAGCTTCAGGGTTGTGTGAGAGTCGGCAAAAATTTATTGTTCCAGTGGTACGTTAAATGATTAGCCAAGACGGTAAAAAAATCAATAACGTTCCGGTCCCCTGAAAGAAGAATATCGAGAACCACAAAGCCGGGAAAGGCTGCAAAACTCAGAATAAAGTCGTGAAGACTAGCAGCTCTCCACATGCTAGCCGGCAGGGGTAGTGGAAGAACAAGTGGGTAGTCGAAGTCGATGATGATGAACAAAAGGTGTAGATCAACGTACATGGAATGAGAAGTTTGGTGAGATTGTCACACGTTAGCAGCGAATCAGTGCAACACTGCCACATAAAAATGAAGGATGCGACAAGGCAATTTGAGAGACCAAAGGCTATTCCACACCGGACTAGGACCAAACCGGAAGAGAGAAGCGATGGACAACTGATACATCCACCGGGGAGTTCATAATGAAATTGTAGACCAACTTAATCGTGAACTTACCAGAACATTCGTGATGCCAAATCCAACAACCCTCCAAGTAGATGTTGTAAGAGGCAACGAAGTAATGGCGGCAACTTCATCAGGAAGGCAACGAAGTAATGGCGGCAACGTACATGGAATGAGACGTTTGGTGAGATTGTCACACGTGAGTAGTGAATTAGTGCAACACTGCCACATAAAAATAAAGGATGCGACAAGGCAATCTGAGAGACCAAAGGCTTTTCCACACCGGACTAGGACCAAACTGGAAGAGAGAAGCGAAGGGACAACTGAATACATCCATCGGGGAGTTCATAATGAAATCGTAGGCCAATTTAATCGTGAACTTACCAGAACATTCGTGATGCCAAATCCAACAACCCTCCAAGTAGATGTTATAAGAGGCAACGAAGTAATGGCGGCAACTTCATCAGGCAGGAAAATTGAGTAAATCAAATATGTATTCCATTGGCCCGAGGTTGGATTCTATAAGGCACTATCTCGTACATCCAGGGGAAGAAGCGAGTGTGGATTGCAGACGGTGAAAGGTGGCATAGGTAGCCACCGATCCCCCTAAATTAAACGTTTTATCCCCTGGAAATATTAATTTGCGGGAACCATGAAAGATGACGGGACTATCCTAAAAATGATATGCCATGCGAACAAGGGATTATTATCGAGCCTTGCCCCCAAGAAGGTCAAATTTGGGTGATATTTAGCTTCGAAAAATCGAGCAACTAGGTCGAATCCGTTAAAAATAAGATTATCATAAATAAATGGTAACAAGTCAACATTTACTTAAAATCCCAGGAACATATTAATAAAATTGTAAATAATTAAAATATCTTGATGTGTATATGTAAATATGTAACACTCTATTAGTATGCCACCTGTCCATTCTCACCTCCACCCGTAGCTCCGCCACCCTAAAAGCGGGTAATTCATAGGGGTGAGCTGCATCCAACTTGTGTGGTCCAGTTTTTCAAGAGTAAATCTCATGATAAACATTACAAAAAGAAAAGCATGTAATATCATAGGACTGACCCAACAAGTTTAATAAAAGCATATTAGGGCTGACCATCTTCTTAAGCTTAAATGAACCAGCAAGTTATAAGCAAATGATAAGTAGGAAAATATGTATTATTTAGACTGCTTAGAATGTGTTTTTAATGCATTTTATTATCATACATTTGTTATTTTTCTACTTATCTGCACTTTGGCACCGATTACTCCAATTGTTGGTTTTTCATGTTAAATGCAGTGAATTTGAAGTGATTTTGGACTCTATTGAAAGATTCTGGGCCGAGAAGTAGATGATAAAAGATATTGGGCTATAAAAAGGAATATGGGCCAAGATATTAGATCCATGGGCTGACATTGGATAACCCAATGTCAACCCAGGCCCATGAAAGACCGTTGAATGGAAAAAAGGCCCACTTGGGCTTATAAAAAGAAAAGGGCATTGTTCAAAGTTGGGGGGCAGCGTATGGAAGGGAGTGTGTCCATACGGAAATTGAAGGCAGGAAGCGTGAGGGCAGCGAGCGTTGTTCCGTCGTCAATTCCGTTTGCTTTTATTTTTCGTTTATTTTAATTATGTCTTTGTTCTATAAGATTTTAGACAATAGTTTAGTTATGAGTAGCTAGTTTACTTTATACTAGTTTGAAGGGATGTTGAACCCTATTCATTTTGATGATTAATTGATCCGTAATTGAATGTTGATTTATTATTTCCCAACTTATTTGTGTTACTTGTTCTTATGACCCACGATTGGTTGATTGCTTGATTTGATAGGGCCCGTCGAATTAGGTTATTAATTTATCACTGCTAGGTTATAAAATTATAATCCGTAATTCTTATAGTTTTATAATCGCGAGTAGCAATAACAATTGATTCGTTAGGGGTAACACAAATCTAGGCCATCCGGATCGAGCGTATGTATTTGGAGTCTAGTCTGACCTATTATCCTAATTGTTAATGCATTTAATGAATTAAACCTAGAGAGCGTGTTCTAGGCTGTTCAATTAAATAGGGTTAGCTAATGATCGTATCTTAGTTGACTATTCTTAAGGGATAATTCGGGTCGACAGAGCTTGTTGTCGGTCTAGGGTTAGAAGGTTGAGGGATAATAATCAGGTTTAATTAGTTAATTAATTTGTAGACGAATAGGGGGATACTGAACTGAGAACTAGTATTACTTTTGATATTGATTTAAGTCGATTAGTATTTGTTTAATTGAGTCTTTGAGATAGTTAGTTATTTAATTGTTTATTTGATTAGCTTAGTGGTTAGAATAATACAATTGAAAAACCCCCTTTATTTACTTTTATTGTTAATTATTAATATTAGAACTATAATTAATTCATCCGCTCCTTGTGGGATTCGACCCTTACTTATCGCTGCTACTAGTTAGTAGAGGTAGAGAAGGTAGTTAATTTGACGTGCCTCGACAGCGCGGTCAGTAAACTTATCATAGGACTGGCCCTTAACATATTATGTGTTGTACAACATACTGTGTGCAAGATGGACGACTCAATGACCCTTAATCCGATCTGGAACCTTTAGGTCTCTCGCAAAATTCATAAGTCATGTAACATATTTCATATTTGCAATCAAACATAACATTTAAACAAAATATTTAATAATGACAAACAATTAAGTATGAACTTAAAAGGAATCCCTGACCCACCTTAGTAGCCAACTTCTCAGTGTAAAGTACATGAATGCAACTTTTCCAAAGCCTCGTATGTAAATCCCAATGTTCAAATCTTAATAATTTATTATAAATAATTTAAATGTTATTGCAAGAAATAAAAATATTTGGCATTAAAAAGACTTTAAAATCGTAGCTTTAGATAAAGTTTGGGCATAATAAAGTTATAATATTTTCAATTGGGGTTAAGGAGAAATAAATGAAAAATTATATGAGTTTTGAAAATAAAACTGAATTTTGAGAAGATGGATATAATTGAATGGCTCATAACCTTGGAAGACCTAACTTACACTAATAAACAAATAAATGGATAAATAAATTAAGTGATGGAATTAGTGGAGACTAGAGATGTCAAAACAAGCTCGGCCCTCAGGGCCAACCCTAATCCTACCTTAAAAATATAAGAGTTGGGCTTAGTTTTACAGGCACTTATAGTTTAAGGGCTTTAGCTTGGTCCTTCTCGGCCCTACTAGGGCTTGGGCCGACCTAGGGGAGGGCTGACTCTGAGGCCCTTTATAGATTTATTTTATATATATTATATATAATACATATATATATATATATATATAATATCACATAAATAATTTAAGAACTTTATTCAATCAATGGATTGTCATGTTTCCTTTACACTTTCGGCTCCTCTCCTTTAAAGTTCACTTTCTCTTCTATGATATGCATTGACATTCTCTGCTAGTGCTGCCAGCCCTTAATTTTTATTGCTTTTAACTCTTTAGACTTGAGTATCCTATCTCTTTTAACAAATATGTTGTTCTTAAATATATTAGAGTATGTCTCTTTTACTAAGTATGCTATGGTTCTTAAATATGTGTTGGAACCCCAAGATACACACACACACATATATAAATGTATATATATATATATATATATATATATATATATAGAGAGAGAGAGAGAGAGAGAGAGAGAGAGAGAGAGAGAGAGAGAGAGAGAGAGAGAATAAATAGTTGCTTATATAAAACCAAAAGAAAAGAGAACAAGAAAGAAAACAAAGATGGAGACTACACAACCAGCCCTCACCACCAAACGTGAAAATAAAGTGAAAACCTATCCAATCCACAAGTCGATAGGAGTAGGATATACATAAATTGAAATCCCAGAGGACCTATATTTAACGAAAAGAAGAGCCCAGAAAGGCATCATCTGGGTCTGTGTCATACAGATAATCACCCCATTTCTTATTGGCCACCAATCGCATGACCTATAAAGCAACATTACCCGAAACATCGGAGACAATATGGCAATTGGGCAAATGATAGTCTTTCTTGACTTGGGTACGCTATTGCAGCCTAGCATCCCTACGAGTAGGGTGTAGAGTAGACTGTGAGGCCTGAATTCAGTGAGATTGCTCAATAAGAGATGGGGCAGCTAAGGGAAGCTGAACAAGCGGTTGAGGTCCGAAAAATGATGGGATACCGTCCGAAGGGACATCAAAAGCCTCCTTAAGCAGCCAAGCTAAGTGATGGCTCTGTAGGGGGGGGGGGGGAGGAAGGGGAATGACATTGTTGTGGTGTCCCAGCACTTGAAGTGCCTCCATCATACGACAACAACATCGAGGGCGAAGTCAGCTACTCCTGTACAATATCATCAATAGCACTGGTCTCCTGAAAAAACACCAGGGCAGCCTCATTCGAATCTTGAGTTATGGAAAACTGATTATTTTCCGGAAAATAATCATGAACATTGGTATCACATGGTGTGCGGGATGCGGTAGGTAAGGGAGTCGAGGAAACAAACTCCACTGCATTCATACCAGAAAGATCAATATTAGGAAAGACATGATCACCCTCATCTCCCAAATCCGCAGGAGTCACAAAAACATTGGAAACTAGAATAGTGGCATCAGTTTTAGAAGTGTGCTGAACAACTGAGGTTCCCACCTCCACAGGAGGAATTGCAGACTTGGGGACCTGCTGACACTATTGAGAAATGGTTGTAGCCTTTGGCTGATATTCTTAACGAGAATGTGATTTTCTTGGACCAGCCACTGGAGAACGAGCATTTCTAAGTATCCTTCCCAGTGGCAGTATGCTTGGTATCTTTCCCCCTAGATGTATGTGTACTCTGATGTCAATTTTCAAGAGAATGCCCAACAATCTGACAGCGCGAACATCCGAGGATTCTCATAAAATAAAGAAACGAAAAAAGTGTGTCCCGGTGTTTTAATCCCCACAATTTCCTACAAAGGCTTCTTGAAATCTACCTCCACCAAACCCGGGTATAGTGTCCGAAAGAACCCTCCATAATCTTCCCAATCTCTGATATCTTCCAGCGAATTAAACCACTGTAGTGCTCTGTCCTTTAGTGAGAAAGGGAACAATCTCATCTTGACCTGCTCGTGCGGCACATGATTGATCTTGATTGTGTCGGCCAGTCTGCGAAACTTGATCAGATGCACGTTCGGATCCTCCAAAGCACTTCCCCCATACTGGTTTTGCTGCACTATGTTGATTAGTGCAGGCTTCAGCTCAAAATTGTTGGCATTGAGTGGTGGAGGTTGTACTCCTCCTGCCTGCTGATTTGGACTGGGCTTCAGGCAGTCACTGATGGGAGTGTCATCTTCATCTCCTGCAACTGGTTCTATCTGGATTGGTCCGTGCTGATGTGGCCCTTGTGCAGGTAGCTGCTGCTGTATAGTAGTGACTCGATCATCCAAGAGTGCCAGAGCTGTTAGTACTCTGTTAAGAGCGTCATCCGGATTCGGATGCTGTGGTGGGTTCTCCATCTCAGACGCAAAATTCCTTCTAGTTCGGTGTCTGCGAGCTGTCGCTTCAATTTCTGGATCGAAAGGAAGAAGAGTTTCTTTCCCTTTTGATCTGGTGTGCATACGAAGCCTGAAAACACCAAAAATAAGAATTATCGCGTAACACTAAAATTAAATAAAAAATAAAAACGAAAATTAAAATTAAAGTTACGAAAAAATTAAAATCTAGTCTAGTTTCCTCCTATTTTTCAAGATAAAAACTAAGCGCTAAACCCTATTCCCCGGCAACGGCGCCAAAAACTTGACACGTCGGTTTCTAACCTAGTGTTCCCCAAGTGTACGGATGTAGGTATAGTAACGATTATCAAGGTCGATCCCACAAGGAATAGTTTTAGGTAGTTCGATACCTCAATACTCTAGGAATGTCCTAACTAGATACTAAGTTGCAAAGGTTGATTTTACTAATTAAAGTATTCAATTAAATATAACTTCAAACTTAGGAAACACAAAGAACTAACAATCAAGGAGAATAGGTATCCTAGGGCTTCGATTTCAGGATATTACTTCAATGTTGAATATGATTAACCTATTGATTTACCAATTCTAGTGTTTATTAGGCGGCACGATAATAATCTAACCCTTCTCTCGAAGCGATTAAACCGTTGATTCATTAAGCTAATTACCTTCTCGAGTTAATTAAACCTAATAACTCCCAAACGATCCTAAGCCACGGCCTACACAGTCATAGACAACTGCGCTCTATGTTCTAAGTCTGATAACGATTCCCTCCTCTCGAAGCGGAATTGCTAAACTAAATTACTAAATCTAGGTGATCAAGCTAAATTTAGTTTTAAGCACAAACATAGAGATAAAACACGTAAAGAACGGAATTAATAAATTAAACCATAAATCAAAACATTGTCACAATAATCCCTACTTTCTAACTGACCACACTGTCGGGTGCAGTCAAATAAGATGATTTTTTAACCTACATATTCCTAACAGTAGCTAGAGCAAGTCAGGGTCGATCCCACAGAGAACAGGAATTAACTAAATAATTGTACTAACCAATTCTAAATAATTACTAATAATATAAATATAATAAGGGGGAGTTTTGATTTGATTTAATTAACTAACGCAAAGAACT
The DNA here is from genome assembly GCA_958295605.1 of Ajuga chamaepitys. Classification (NCBI taxonomy): domain Eukaryota; kingdom Viridiplantae; phylum Streptophyta; class Magnoliopsida; order Lamiales; family Lamiaceae; genus Ajuga; species Ajuga chamaepitys. Next base: position 6,485,257 of record OY282504.1, read on the forward strand.
AAGGATGCTTTAACTAGTGAAAAAAAAGTATCCCGCCTTTAAACCAGTATCCCCCTAGCCTGAATATTCATGTAACTAATGCAACTACTTAACTAATTAGTTCTGAGACCCCTACTCCAAGAATTAACTGGTACGCTTAGCTAACCCTTGTTACCCTTTAAGTATAATTAATCCTAAGAACTTAGCAATTAATCCTATCCAATTAAGTAGTCCTAGGAGACGCTCGCTAGAACAATCGTAATTAGACGCATAGGGAATTAAGGCAACGAAGTAGGTATGGTGTTGTACTCACGAACGCGGTACAAGTGACCGCAACTTTATGTTATCCTAGCGAGTAACCACTTTTTGCTACTTATGGGCACAAACGCATAACAATTACGGATTATGAATTCATGACCTAGCGACAGCTATATGCCTATTACTAGGGTGATCAGTCCACATAACAAACATATAAAAGATAGAGTAATCCAATAACACAAGTAATCTCAGAACATAATTAAATTAAGCAATTACTGAATTAATTACATAAATAACAGTCTAGGGTTCAACATAGTCAAAGACGGGAAAATAAACGCTTAGCCGATCATAGCGATCGCTAAGAACAAACTACAAAAAGAAAACATTAAAACTATAAAACTCTAAAACCCGAGTCGTTGAATCTTGAGTCTTCTGGTTCTTCAGAATTTCCAAGTCCGCGCTCTCGAATCGATGTCAAAGTCTTCTTTTCGGACTTTTGGATCTTCTATTTATAGTCGAGGATGAATTAGGCTCAATTTGGGCCAGAAAAGGACTAATCCGCGCATGTCTTGGGCTGGGCCATCGCCTGTCTCGGCCGAGCTCCCTATAAAAGTGGCTCGGCCGAGAATTTATGGCTCGGCCGAGAATCTTCAACATACAAGTTTACGTCTTTTGGTGACCTTCAAGCTCGGCCGAGCTCCTCTGGCTCGGCCGAGACCAATTCCCAGCAAACTTGGATCAATTTCCGCTCGGTTTTTGACATGCGATACTTGTTCTCGCATCCAGTTTAAGTCGAGTTCGAATTTTTGGTCTAATTTCACCTTAATGCTTCAAAACAAGTCAAACAACATTAATTTGTCCAATAATACCAATACGAGCAATACACGACTAATTATGCATGCAAATGTTATTAACTAGACAATTTAATCGACCTATTATGCACGCATAATTACGTGTACCAAAATCCCCCAAACTTAACCGACTTTAAGTGGCAAACCAAAGTTTCAGAACATATTTTAATAAAGAAAGACAATACGATAACGTGAGCATATCCAACATAGCAACTTAAACTACTTTCGAGACTCGATACTTTCAACAAGTGATCTTTACGGGTTAAGTGTATCACTCTTCTCTCAAGTGTATAAGGTAAGTTAATTCACTCGCATTGGATTACATGCAACGCCTACCATATGCTTGCCCGTTATCTAAATCAGACCTTGTACTTGACATGTGTGATATAGGATCAAAAAGGTCTTTATTCAGGTTGTAATGTAGGCTTAAGGTAAGGTGGGAAATATTTGGGTACAAGTGACTAATCTTTGGACTAATCGAGTTGTTCCTACTCAACCACTCCTCAAAACAATCACTCAATCCTCACTCTTTTAATTTCAGCAAACTCCCCCGCAAGGAAATTCCTTCACCCAACAAAAGTCTTTATCATAACCCAACACTTTCTCATGCTTAATTTTCGGGCACCACAATTTGCGGGACTACCCAATTTCTCACATCAATTCAAATCAATAAGCATTGTTTAGCCTCCTAACCTCTCCTTGGACAAAAATAACAAAACATTTATTCACAACAACCTCTTTTTTTTTTTTTTTTTTTGAATTACCATTCAACACTGACCAATACGTCACACTTTACACCCCCTTCCCCAAACTTGGTTAAAAACCAACGTTTGTGGGGAAAATAGTGGGATGAATTGGTTCAAAACACATAACACTTAAGAGAGGTTAGTTTAAGCTAGATTCTTTCACCTATCATTTGCATTCCCCTTTTTCCTTCCACATTCTCCATCTCTACCCAAGTTAATTCCCAACTACCTTCCAATCCTCCTCCCTCATACTCACTCTTAGTCCAAATGGGCCAAAGGTTTATATGAAAAGGATGTGGCTTGTAACATAGGGCGATCAAAGAAAAAATTATAAAGCGCAACTGGGCTACAACGGAAAATTTAATTGGTGAAAAGGAAGACATGGAAAGGCTGAATAATAGGTTAAAGATAAAAAACCGCCTAATATCATATCCTACATCACAGCATGTTCGACATATTCACGATAGAGACTCCGGGCAAGTTCTAGAGTCGACTACATATAACCAATGAATGCACACCAAAAGAATGTAAATATTACTCCAAAAATGGGAGTACAAAATTTGGCTCAAAAACTCACAGGGTTATAATTGATCACAAGTCTCAAGACCAAGCTCATTTTTATCTTCATTACATGTCATGCTCTATCATACGTCATAAATTCAAATTCAACACATTTTATGATCATCACGAACTCGTTGCACACTTAACAATGTCCCAAATTATCCTTAAAACACGTAAACACGACTCAAGTACAATCACGGGTTCGACTCAATCCTAGACTCAAATGCAAAACACAATACATAAATAAAAACAATTAAAAAGTAAAACTAACTGGCTATCACAGATAAAGGCACGCAGGCCTGACGATCAACCACACATTGGCTCACAGGCCAGACGATCAACCACAGAATGCAGACCAAGTTTGTAATCTAGCAACACCAAAAACTTAACAGAAAGACAATGAAAGAGGAAATGCAACCAATCCGACCCACTTACACCCCCTCCCCCAAACTTAGGTTGAAAACCTAAAGTTGTAGGGGACAAGAGTGGTTCGAATTGGTGCTACTCACAATGCTCCTACTGCGGTGGTGGGTTAGGCGGGTAGCCTTGACCCCAATAGGGTGGTGGCATGTTCCAACGGTCCTCTAGTGCCCTCTGCCAGTCCAGCTGCTGCTGATGCCAAGACTGATGTTGTGCCCATCTCTCATCCTCGATTGATATCGAGACTGCTGCTGGGCCCATCGATCATCCTCGATTTGGTATCGAGACTGCAGTTCTCCCCGAATGAGAGAGACATCCTCTTGGAGGGACGAAACCAAATCCTCCATATGCTCTCGGTATTCTGCCTCGCTCATAATGGATGTAGTTGGGCGCTTCCTTCTCGGCCTAGATGGCCGGCTGCTTTCTTCAGCGGCTATGCCAGGCTCTACCTCCTCGGCCGCCTCAGTATCCTCGTCCTCCTCTATATTGGCTACCTGAGCCACATGATACTTCCGGACCTCATCAGGGTCTGGTATCCTCGATGCTGCGATGTGGGCCGGGGATGCCAAAGCCAAGTTCGGCCGGTCTCGGAGACTGTTGACCAAGGTCAACGGAGTATTGGGCAATATCAAGAATGGTCCGTGTGTCTGGATCACGGACATGATCGTCCGGTTGGTCGGGGTACGAGCTATGCCACTCGGAACGGAGCGGACTACCATCCGCATGTGCTCGAAGTCATCCCAGTCGAGCTGATATCGAGAGGATACGGGGGCCAAGTCAGTCAATGGAATTCCAAAATGAGCCGCGATCGGAGTTATGAGACCGCCAATGTATATTGGCTCCTTCCGCTTCACCACCTGTGCGAACTGCTCAATCAATATTTCAGCCCCATCCACCTTGCAACCGGTCATGATCGCGAACAAAACTTCCAGCTCTTGCATTCGGGAGGCCCCTGTTTCTTTTCTCGCAAAAAGAGTCAGTGCGAGAAGTTTTTGAATGTAACGGACTACCGGGCTCCGAATCCATGAAGTCTTGGCATTCTTCGTATAGGGCTGCGGATCAACGAGGCCTGGTGCATAAGTCAACCGCCCCCAGAATTGGTTGACTTAGAATTCGGCTATCCTCTGTTGGTTTTCATATGCATCTCTGGGTGTCCACCTATCGACGAGCCGTTCGGGAGTCTGTCCGAGAAGTACCGCGAGCTCGGGTACGGACAGCTCATGTGACTCTCCATTTAATTGGAAGGAAATACGCCCAGGTTTGGCCCCACATTTGTCGGGGTCAATTGTGATCTCTAACGTACCGAGGAATTCGAGGGTGAGGCCCGCATAAGTGGCCTGAGCTTTCATGTACCCACGTAGTCCGGCATTCTTCAGCAGTGTGTGCGCATTCTCTAGTAGGCCTAGTCGGCGGAGGATGTCATCGTTGCCAAATCGAGTGGGCATGATCGGGCGTGTGCACAGTTTGGAGAAACGGGCCTGATGAGCCTCTTTCTCTAGGACGAACCCATAATGTCTGCTATCAGTAGGTGGGAAGTTTTGAGGACTGACTATGGGGTCCTCCATAATGGGCTCTTTGCCCTTTCCCTTGCCTCGACTCGATGATCCGGAACCTTTTCGGGGACCCATTTCTTGTAGCCTACACACATGACACAACAAGTACGATTTCAATTTAAGTTCTTGCAAACACCAAATACACATTGATTAACCTCTAATAGCCACTAATTCGGATCAATTGTACCAAGCAATCCATGTTTATTGATAAATCAAGTTGATTCACCTCAGTATGAACCATTATATCTCAAAATCAGAATGTAATTACTTAAAACACGAGTACAATCAGTCTAAAACTAGGGGATTGTCATAACAAAACAATGTCTATAAGGTGTTCGACTAATTGTCTCAATGAGCGATAACTCGAAATTGTAACCAAAATCACCTACATTGTATCTACCCACAACATAATCATCCCAAATTCATACACAATTCCCACAACTTCATGTCAATAGAGCTTCTTAATAATATACTTTCGACCAAAGTCATGTAGGGCTCATCTCCAAAAATAAACAAGAAATTATCACGAAATCCCCCCAAATTTCAATAGTCGAATGAAATTAACCACTAGAAATTAAGGGTAGAGAGAAGCTTCACTTACCAAACACGTTTAGACGAGGGAAATTTGAATTAGGTCGGTTCGCGCCCTTTTTAGCTCGTCCAAAAATTTGCACCAAATTCGAAATTAATCGGTGATAGGTGTGTGAAATTGTGTGTGCTACTGATTTCTAGTGTTTTGGTGGAAGAAACACATGGTATTAGGTGAATTATAGGGTGAAAGTGTGTGAAGTGTGTGTGTTTTTCGAAAGGGGGAAGAAGGGAATGGGGTTTTTTTGTTTTTGTTCGCGAGTTTTAAACTGTCATCACTCGGCTCGGCCGAGAATTATTGGCGCGGCCGCGCCGTGTATAAAAGAGGCTCGGCCGAGATTTTGTGGCTCGGCCGAGATCTGAGTCCAGGGCCATTCCCCTGTTTTCATCGTAGGAGTGTCTTGGCCGAGAAAATGAGGCTCGGCCGAGATTTTGTGGCTCGGCCGAGACTTGTATACAAGTGGCTCGGCCGAGATTTTGTGGCTCGGCCGAGATGTGTGTCCAGCGAATTTCCCCTGTTTTTGGCCGGGTTGAGTCTCGGCCGAGAAAATTTAGCTCGGCCGAGCAGACTTACCAGTTACGATTTTTCGTCCTTTTGACCCCCTGTTCCGTGTTTTATCCCTCGAATGTTATGGTTCGGTGCCTTCTGCTCCAGCTAGTTCCTACATACTTTTCAAAAATAAAAATGCATCAAAATAAAAACAAAATGCATAAAATAAAATAAATATACGATAAAATAAAATAAAAATACGATAAACATCGGGTTGCCTCCCGACAAGCGCCTTTGTTTTACGTCGTTGGCTCGACTGATTCACTTGTCCCTTAGTGCTTAGTCCATGGCGGTTTCCACCTTGGCCCTGACCAATGTAAGCATGATACTTCCTTCATTTTCTCACGCTCCTTTCCGTGACGCTTCCAAGATATGGGAGTATTCGGTTTATCCCTGCAGCTCAGCTCATGGTTTCTTTCAACAAACGGGTTAGTCACATTATTAGGCACAGCAGGATGGTCCTTTTCAGAGGATTCAATTGCATCAAATATGTTAAATTTAATGACGTGTCCATCTAACTCCATCGTGAGTGATCCCTCACGAACGTCTATCTTTGTTTGAGAGGTGTTTAAGAACGGCCTCCCTAACAATATAGGGGTAGGAATTGATGGATCACTGTGCATGTCTAACACATAGAATTCCGCCGGAAATACTAAATCACCTACTTCTACTAGCACATTTTCCAAAACCCCATCAGGGTGTGTAGTACTCCGGTCAGCTAATTGAATCACTATCCTCGTTTCTTTTAATGGCCCAAGTTTTAGTGCATGGCAAATAGACCAAGGCATGACGTTTATAGATGCACCTAGATCTAGCATAGCTTGTTCTACGGTGTAATTTTCTATTGTACATGGTATTACGAACATACCTGGATCCTTGCACTTCGGAGGAATCTTCCTTTGGAGAATAGCTGAGACATTCTCTCCCATTATTACTTTCTCATCCCCCTTCAACCTGCGTTTGTTAGTGCATAAATCTTTAAGAAATTTTGCATACCTCGAGATTTGTCTGATTGCGTTGATTAGCGGAATGCTTATCTCGACTTTCTTGAATACATCCACGATCTCTTTTTCCCTCGTATCCTTCACTTTTGGTGTGAGGCGACTCGGAAATGGCAATGGTCGGGTCTGAATAGGTACCGCAGGAATCTTCTTCTGCCGGAGCTGTGTCTCGGCCGAGACAGACGATTCTCGACCGAGCCTGGCTGCCACCTCATCACTTGCTGATCGTCATTTTCTTCAGTTTTGCCTCCGTTTTCGCCAATATCCTCATCTGAACTTTGCCCGGGCTTCTTAGGCTCTCCAAGCTCCGTTCCACTCCTACGTGTAATTGCACTAGCGTTCCTTGGATTAATCTCAGGCTGAGCGGGTAGTTTGTCGCTGTTTGCACTCTCCAATCGACTCACCGCGGTAGCTAGTTGACTCATTTGAGTCTCAAGAGTTCTGATGCTCGACTGGGTGTCTTTTTGGAACTGCAACGTGTTGTTGGCCAGGTTCTTGACAATGTCTTCTAGCGAGGAGCTGGGTGCTTGTTCAACTGACTGTTTTTGTTGGTACACACCCCGCGGAAAGCGGTTTGGCTCTCCCGATTGCTGCGGCTGATTCTGCTGTGGCTGATTTCCATACCTCAAATTTGGATGATCCCTCCATCCCGGATTATAGGATTGGGAGTAGGGGTCATACTTCCTTTGTCGAAAATTATCCGAGCCTACGGCATTGGCATGGGCCTCCAACTCATTCCCTAGAACCGAGCACTCGTCGGTCGAGTGCTCCAATTTCTCACAAATACGGCAGGGCTTGATGACAGCCTTGCCCTCAGAGGCAACCTTTCTTACTAACGTCGTCAATGCTTCCAATTTGTCTTCTATGGCTGAATCCTTCATCTCCCTTATTGGCCTGAGTGGTGCATCCCTATACCCAAATTGTTGTGCATTCGCAGCCATCTTGGATATTAGTTCCCTTGCTGCTCTTGGAGACTTCTCAACTAAAACTCCACCACTAGCGGAGTCTATCATATTCCGATCTGCTGTTGACAACCCTTCATAAAAATACTGGATAAGTAGCTGGTCGGTGATTTGGTGTTGTGGACAGCTTGTCTCCAGCTTCTTGAACCGTTCCCAATATTCATATAAATTCTCCCCCTGCAGTTGTCTAGCTCCACTAATCTCTTTCCGGAGGTTCGTAGCTCTAGAGGCGGGGAAATACTTCTCCAAAAACTGTCTCTCCATTTCTACCCAAGTAGTAATGGATGAGGGGGGCAAGTAGTAGAGCCAATCTTTGGCCAAATCCTTTAAAGAAAAGGGGAAGGCTCGCAGCTTGATTGCCTCTTCAGTAACAGTGACGGGCTTCATACTCGAGCAGACGGTGTGAAACTCCTTTAAGTGCTTGTGGGGATCCTCACCTGAAAGGCCATGGAATGAGGGCAAAAGATGGATCAGCCCCGATTTGAGTTCGAATGTAGTGTTTTCTCCCAAGGTCGGGAAAGTAATGCACAAGGGCTGATGAGTGACTCCAGCGTTGTCCAGTTCCTTCATCGACTTTTCTTGTGCCATTTCCTCTTGCTCAATTTCTGACTCAAAAAGGATAGGTCCTGTTTCCTCTTGACTCTCCCTTGCTTGCCTCCGCAGGATTCGGTCTCTTCGCGTGATCTCTGGATCGAATTACAAGTCTTTGTTACTGCGTGAACGAGTGATCATTCACCGCTGTAATAAGATGCAAACGAACAAGTGAATGCCCAATGTATATAGAATAAAATAATAATAATGGCTAATACTAAAATTTAATTAATTTCAACCGTTCCCCGGCAACGGCGCCAAAATTTGACCACACTGTCGGGTGCAGTCAAATAAGATGATTTTTTAACCTACATATTCCGAACAGTAGTTAGAGCAAGTCAGGGTCGATCCCACAGAGAACAGGAATTAACTAAATAATTGTACTAACCAATTCTAAATAATTACTAATAATATAAATATAATAATGGGGAGTTTTGATTTGATTTAATTAACTAACGCAAAGAACTAAGGATGCTTTAACTAGTGAATAAAAAGTATCCCGCCTTTAACCCAGTATCCCCCTAGCCTGAATATTCATGTAACTAATGGAACTACTTAACTAATTAGTTCTGAGACCCCTACTCCAAGAATTAACAGGTACGCTTAGCTAACCCTTGTTACCCCTTAAGTATAATTAATCCTAAGAACTTAGCAATTAATCATATCCAATTAAGTAGTCCTAGGAGACGCTTGCTAGAACAATCGTAATTAGACGCATAGGGAATTAAGGCAACGAAGTAGGTACGGTGTTGTACTCACGAACGCGGTACAAGTGACCGCGACTTTATGTTATCCTAGCGAGTAACCATTTTTTGCTACTTATGGGCACAAATGCATAACAATTACGGATTATGAATTCATGACCTAGCGATAGCTATATGCCTATTACTAGGGTGATCAGTCCACATAACAAACATATAAAAGATAGAGTAATCCAATAACACAAGTAATCTCAGAACATAATTAAATTAAGCAATTACTGAATTAATTACATAAATAACAGTCTAGGGTTCAACATAGTCAAAGACGGGAAAATAAACGCTTAGCCGATCATAGCGATCGCTAAGAACAAACTACAAAAAGAAAACATTAAAACTATAAAACTCTAAAACCCGAGTTGTTGAATCTTGAGTCTTCTGGTTCTTCAGAATTTCCAAGTCCGCGCTCTCGAATCGAATTCAAAGTCTTCTTTTCGGACTTTTGGATCTTCTATTTATAGTCGAGGATGAATTAGGCTCAATTTGGGCCAGAAAAGGACTAATCCGCTCATGTCTTGGGCTGGGCCATCTCCTGTCTCGGCCGAGAATTTCTGGCTCGGCCGAGCTCCCTATAAAAGTGGCTCGGCCGAGAATTTATGGCTCGGCCGAGAATCTTCAACAGACAAGTTTACGTCTTTTGGTGACCTTCAAGGTCGGCCGAGCTCCTCTGGCTCGGCCGAGACCAATTCCCAGCAAACTTGGATCAATTTCCGCTCGGTTTTTGACATGCGATACTTGTTCTCGCATCCAGTTTTAGTCAAGTTCGACTTTTTGGTCTAATTTCACCTTAATGCTTCAAAACAAGTCAAACAACATTAATTTGTCCAATAATACCAATACGAGCAATACACGACTAATTATGCATGCAAATGTTATTAACTAGACAATTTAATCGACTTATTATGCACGCATAATTACGTGTACCACTAACCCTAGGACACGAATAGCTTAACTACTCATGCCTAGCAATAATCCAATACAAAATTCTACGAAAAACATTGTAAAAGATAAAACTAAGAAAGAACGACTAAACCCGGATAAATCCGTCTCGATGATCTTCGTCTTCTTTGTCTTCCAAGGCTTCTTCTAGGTAGAATGATGATTTAATTGATATTCTTGATGTTTTTCTCCCTGATTCCTAGAGCTTGGGGTCCTTTTTACAGAGTTGGGGATGAATCTTGGGGAATATAGGATCAAAATCCTATTAAAATTAGGAAATTCTCGCAGAAAAGCCTTTCTGACACGGTCGTGTTGGCCTTGCAACGCGGCCGCGTCCGCTTTCCCCGGGCAGATTTTTAGGTCTGACTTCCAAACCATTTTTGAGGGTCTTCCATTCATTTTTGGGATTTGTCTATTTCAGAAGAAGTTGTAGCCCTTTGAATCAGATTTCTAATGCCACCAATTGCACCTAAATTGGAGTTGTAAATCTCAAGATATGGCCAAAATACTAGAGGTGTGTCAAGCTGACAGAAAACTTCACTTCCGGGACACATTCTGACGCGGCCGTGTTGTTTATTGACGCGGCCGTGTTGGTTGGCAGTGCGTTTTTACATGTTTTAGGCCACTTTTGACACGGCCGTGTCCATATTTGACGCGGCCGTGTTGGCCCTTTGACTCCTTTAACTCCCTTTTCATCCGTTTTAACCCTATTTGACTTGTTTCCTCTTCGAACTTCATCCAAATGGAATAAAAATACCTAATTAACTTCAAAACAAGTCAAAACACGTCAAATGACCCAAATATTATTAATATAAATAAATGCCGGTCAAATATGCACGTAAATGATATAAAATATGATCCTAAATCGACCTAAATACATGCATAAGTAATGTGTTATCAAAATCCCCCAAACTTAAACTGTTGTTCGTCCCGAACAACATAACAAAAGACACAAAGAATACAAGTGATTATGCATTTGTTTAGGGCGATTAGACGATGAATTCAGTTTCAGTCTGATTTTTCTTAAAACAACTAGGCAACACAATTCACTTGAGCATATGTGATAACGCGAAAATCAACTAATCTCGAGACTTTGAACTTTCGAATTATTCAACCCTCACCGGGTAAGTGTTTCACTCATCTCTCAAGTGTTTAGGCTAAAATAATTTTCACTCATATTGAATTATATGCAAAGCCTACCATATGCTTGTCAATCGTCTAAACTAGACCTCGTACTTGATACGTGTGACAAAGGATCAAAAAGGTCTTTCTTTTGGTTGTAATGTGGGCTTAAGGTAAGGTGGATACATTTGGATATAAGTGATTATTCATTGGACTAATCAAGTTACGTCTAACCCGACTACCCCTCAATATAATTGTTGTGGAAACAATGAATCACATAAAATGATAATTCCAAAGAAATGAAAAACAGAAAATGCAATCGAACACAATGCGATTTACGTGGTTCGACTAGAAAGTCTACATCCACGGAGCAGAGAAGAACATCACTATCACCATGATCAAAACAGTACAAAGGTTACAAGATCATCATCTAAAGAAAAACAAGATTGAGCCAACAACCGAAGCACAAGAACAAGCTCAATCTCAAAGCTTTCCCTCTCGTATTTCTCTCACTACAATCCTCTCAGTTCTCTCTCTAGATAGACAAAGAACTCTCTGGAATGATCTCACTTAATTGCCCTTGAAAACCGGAAAAACAAACCCTTATAATCATTCCAAAACAGCTCCAGAAAAACGTAACAGAAAAACTGTAAAATGGATGCAAAACTGAAAGACAACGGTTTTGGCTAAAACCGTTGTAAAATCCTGTCATAACCGTTTTTAACAGACTTTTCCATTTTTCTGTTTTGAGCTTCAAAACTGATTCTGTACTCCGATTCTTCACGCGATTAAGCTTTACTGAATGTGTACGAGTTATTATTCATTACAATAATTATTCAGCCTCACTCTTCAAATCACCCCGCAAAGTGACTTCTTCACCTTCAAAAGTCTGTACAACTTAAGTGCTTTTCATTTCTGTGGGTACCACATCTTTGGGACTACCCGACTGTTCTAATCAAATTCACAATTTAAGCACTTTATTTTATAGCCTCTTCTCAAAAGTACTAAACAAACACAAACTTTTTCTTTTCTTTTTCCACATTTTTCTCTTTTTTTTTTCTTTTTTTTTCCCGATTAGAAGAGGCTATTCTTCCTTGTTTTTCACCTATCCTTTTTTTTTTTTTTTTTCCTTCATCTTTGGAATATCCACTAGTTTTCTCATTTCTTCCCACAAATTGTTCACCCAAAATACCTTCCAATTTTCCTCCCTCTAACTTGATTAATCCAATTAAGGCCAAAAGAGATAAATCAAAAGGTTTCGGCTGACATTGTTAGGTTATGAATAAATAAGGCTATAAGGCTCAAGTTGGCTAACTAGGGACAAAACGTGAACTTTTGGTACAAAGGGTAATTTTTACGGCTCAAAATAGGTTTAAACAACAACGCCTAAGATCATTTCCTAAATCACAACATATACTTGACACATTCACAGCAAAGACTCAAGGCAAGTTCTAGAGACTAGTACACATATTCAATCAAATTCACACCGAAAGAAAGTATATTACTCCGAAAATTGAAGTATAATTAGGCTCAAATTCTCACAAGGTTAATTTTGAGTTGAATACTCTAAGTTCAAGCTCAATTTCGTCTCAAAACACCTCTCATGCTCTATTATGTGTCATTTTTTCATCTACTTCTCAAAATCATCTCATCATTAACTATTCATCATCCATCTTTCCCTACTGTTCTCTTTTTATTTTTCTTTTCACTTGTTACCTTTTTCCGGGTTTTATCCTTCTTATGACTCTAAAAACTAAAACACTAATAAGACTCTAAACTCTAAACTCCTAAGACTCAACATGGAAACGAAATGTAATCACACTTGGGCACCAATAAAGCAGATAAATGGGCTCACAGACCCGATAACACCAATCGACACAATAAAAATAAGCATAATGGGCTCACGGACCCACAATCAACAGCAAGAAACTCGAACGATCAACTAAAAGGCAAATTAAAACTATAAATATAGCTGCCAAGACGTCCCACGGTCCACCCCCTCCCCCAAACTTGGCTGAAAGCCAATGTTTGGAGGAAAAAACGTGGTACGTCTTGGTGCTAACTTACAAATTATTGCGACGACGGCGACGTTTTGAAACCCCTACTAGCTCCGTAATCGTGCCATCGCCTTCTCCTGAATCTGTTTTGACCGTCTCCGCATCAAGCCCTGAATTTTGCATTTTTGAGCTGCTGAGGTACTGACGCGGTCGTGTTGAAGGTTTGACACGGCCGTGTTACATTTGAGCCAAGGTTGATGTTCTGGGTTGATTTTGACGCGACCGTGTGGCTTTACAGCTTTAATTGGTGTTTGGAGAAAGATTTTGACGCGGCCGTGTTATAAGGCTGACGCGGCCGTGTTGCTGTTGAACCAAAAATTGGTTTCTGGGCATGATTTTTTACGCGGCCGTGTTGCTTTACCGCGCTGATTCGCATCTGGAGACCACTTTTGACGCGGCTGCGTCCGTCTTTCGACACGGCCGTGTTACATCCCAGTTCTAAGAACACTTTGTATGCACTTTTTGACGCGGCTGTGTCCATAGTGTGACACGACCGTGTTACTTCCTCTTCCTGTAGCTCGAGTTTTTTTTTTTTTTTTTCGTCTCTTCGACCCCCGTTTCTTGCAACACTCATCCATGTTGATTCCTAAAAAACATAAACCACTAAAACACAAGTAAAAACATAAAATTAAAGGAATAAAAATAAAAATAAAACGGTAAACATTGGGTTGCCTCCCGACAAGCGCTTTGTTTTACGTCGTCAGCCAGACGTCCTCCTCTTATCAACCATTTTCTAGCCACCCCGAGTCGGATGTTTTCTGAACAATTAAAGAGTTATTTGGGACATGAGGATTTTCTACAGCAGCTTGGGTAGTGTAAACAATGCTACAATTATGCCTACCCCTTCGACCCGACTTATGTATTTTGAGTGTGATGGTTTCGTTTTGGACACGAAAAATCAACTCCCCTTTAGGCACATCTATAAGTGCTTGGCTAGTCGCCAAGAAAGGTCGTCCTAAGATAAAAGGAAATTCATCATTCCCTTTCATGTCGACAACTAAGAAATCACTAGGGAATTCACAATTCAGCACTCTCACCACTACATCCTCTGCTACTCCCAACGGCGTTAATGACGACCCATCAGCCAATTGGATAGTAGTAAAGGATCGTTTAATATCCCTTAATCCTAATTGTCTATACTGCTTAAGAGACATCAAATTTATGCTAGACCCCAAATCACACATGACATTTTGAAAATCATGACTACCAATTGAGCAAGAAATAGTAAAACTCCCTGGATCTTTTGCTTTTGTTGCTCTTTTCGGTTTCATGCTTGTGGTTGCGTTCTTTTTGGGACTGCTCGGTTTCTTTTTCGTCGTCTCTTTTCCATCCTTCCTCTTCTTGGTTTCCTCTTTATCTTGGATTCTCTCCTTTAGTGGTTCCTGTTTCACAACAACAGCGCTAGACCGCTCTAAAGGATCAAGGTTAGCAATGAATGAATTTTAAAAACAAAAATCAAAAGACTCATCAAGAATAGGATATGAAATTTTCTTATCTATGATAATATTGACTTTCTCCTTCTCAATGTTTTTTACTTCCTCGCTTGATTTCTTCGCTTCATGGTCCTTCAAGCTCTCTACATGCTCCTCTAGCTTCACAACATTGCAGTGCTCCCTCGGATTAACCATTGTATCACTCGGATATTGGCCCTGCTTGTGTTGAGCCCCTACTATCTTTATCAATTGGCTCATGTTTGATGACAATTCACCAATGCTAGCTTGAGTCTGAACCAAAGTATTCTCGAGCCTCTTGATGTCTGCCCCTTGCCTAGTGATATGCTTGTTTAGCTCCATAAATTTCCCGTCTACTTTCTTCTCCAACTGAGCCAACTTATCATCATACTTTTCAAATTGTGACTGCGCAATCTCTTCTTGTGATGACTTCTTACCGTCATGGATCATGCTATTCGTAACAGCAAATCCGAGTGGCGGATTAAGTGTATTTTGCGAGTTACCATATGAGAAGTTCTGATGATTCTGATTCTGAGGGTACTGATTGTACCTAGGCTGATTGTTCTGGAAATTGTTGAAGTTTCGTTAATTCACAAATTTTACATCTTCAACTTCTTCCTGACCCCCTGGCTGTTGTGCTAACGTTAGATTAGTTAGCAAATTCACCTGGCTCGTTAATGCTGTTACTTGTGATGCGAGCTTTTCAATTGGCTCATTATTGACGGGCTCGACTTTTTGGACACTTGCTATCCTCTTTGGCATGTTTCTCTCATTCAACCATTGGTAGCTCGTTCTGGCCATAGCGTCCAGGATTGAGAATGTCATCCTCACTGACTTCTCCATCAAACTTCCACCTGCAGCTGCATCCACTTGGTTTCTAGTCGGAGTAAGTAGACCATTGTAGAACTTGCACACTTGCTGCTTCTTGGTGAACCCATGTTGAGGGCAACTCCGGATAAGATCCCGGAATCGCTCCCAAGCCTCTCCGAATGGCTCTTGGTCCAATTGCTTGAATTGGTTGATCTGGTTCTGCAGATCGAGCATCTTGCTTGGTGGAAAATACTTCAACAGAAAAGAAGTACTTAAGTCTTCCCAATCTCTGATATCTTCCAGCGAATTAAACCACTGTAGTGCTCTGTCCTTTAGTGAGAAAGGGAACAATCTCATCTTGACCTGCTCGTGCGGCACATGATTGATCTTGATTGTGTCGGCCAGTCTGCGAAACTTGATCAGATGCACGTTCGGATCCTCCAAAGCACTTCCCCCATACTGGTTTTGCTGCACTATGTTGATTAGTGCAGGCTTCAGCTCAAAATTGTTGGCATTGAGTGGTGGAGGTTGTACTCCTCCTGCCTGCTGATTTGGACTGGGCTTCAGGCAGTCACTGATGGGAGTGTCATCTTCATCTCCTGCAACTGGTTCTATCTGGATTGGTCCGTGCTGATGTGGCCCTTGTGCAGGTAGCTGCTGCTGTATAGTAGTGACTCGATCATCCAAGAGTGCCAGAGCTGTTAGTACTCTGTTAAGAGCGTCATCCGGATTCGGATGCTGTGGTGGGTTCTCCATCTCAGACGCAAAATTCCTTCTAGTTCGGTGTCTGCGAGCTGTCGCTTCAATTTCTGGATCGAAAGGAAGAAGAGTTTCTTTCCCTTTTGATCTGGTGTGCATACGAAGCCTGAAAACACCAAAAATAAGAATTATCGCGTAACACTAAAATTAAATAAAAAATAAAAACGAAAATTAAAATTAAAGTTACGAAAAAATTAAAATCTAGTCTAGTTTCCTCCTATTTTTCAAGATAAAAACTAAGCGCTAAACCCTATTCCCCGGCAACGGCGCCAAAAACTTGACACGTCGGTTTCTAACCTAGTGTTCCCCAAGTGTACGGATGTAGGTATAGTAACGATTATCAAGGTCGATCCCACAAGGAATAGTTTTAGGTAGTTCGATACCTCAATACTCTAGGAATGTCCTAACTAGATACTAAGTTGCAAAGGTTGATTTTACTAATTAAAGTATTCAATTAAATATAACTTCAAACTTAGGAAACACAAAGAACTAACAATCAAGGAGAATAGGTATCCTAGGGCTTCGATTTCAGGATATTACTTCAATGTTGAATATGATTAACCTATTGATTTACCAATTCTAGTGTTTATTAGGCGGCACGACAATAATCTAACCCTTCTCTCGAAGCGATTAAACCGTTGATTGATTAAGCTAATTACCCTCTCGAGTCAATTAAACCTAATAACTCCCAAACGATCCTAAGCCACGGCCTACACAGTCATAGACAACTGCGCTCTATGTTCTAAGTCTGATAACGATTCCCTCCTCTCGAAGCGGAATTGCTAAACTAAATTACTAAATCTAGGTGATTAAAGAGTCCCGACGGCCTTGGCAATATCCAAAACAAGTTGGGTGTCTCAATACTCAAAATCCAAATGATGAATGCGAACCCTCACCTGGACCATGGATGACCGAACCTTATAAGGATCGAAATACGGCACCCAACGAACCAAATGCAGAGAACCTGGTTTCGAATTATTGACACTACGTGCAAAAACTTTAGTCCCGTCAGAATCATCGAAAATTTGAAAATTAAAGTATCCCAAACCAAGAACGACCGACAGCCAAGGGTTCTTAAATCCCACCAACCCTGCAATTTAGCTTTTAAGTCCCTAGCCAACCAAGGTTTATCCTTTTTTACATACATCATTCTCCCAATTAGAGTGTTGCTAAAAACTTTAACACGAGCGTTATATCTATCCACATTGATGGACACTGAAGTAATATTGCCATAATAGACCGGGTCAATAGGAGAAGGAAATGAACAGAAGGTACCTAGACCCGAGCCAGTGAATGTAGGGCCGGTTGTAATAACCGCATAATCCAACGAAATTGGTGAAGGTGCTCGACCAATAGAATCGAAAGGCAATTTAACTGAAGAGATTGGAACCGATCAAGGGACATAACCAAACTGAAGGGCCGACAATGATGAATAAAATTGTAAGAACTCCAAGAAAAGAGCTTGCAAGTTCGTGAGCAAAAAAATCGATGCCGGGTCTATTTGAAAGTTGCAAGTTTCTGGCAACCTGTGTCGAGGGTCAGCGAACATGGTCAGAACTGGTAGTCCGGCAGACTTGGTGAAACATTCTAATAAAGCTTGAATTGTTGAAACAACATCAATTGGCAGTAACGAAGATGGTGGAATAAACCTTATCGGCAGAAAATAATAACCTGACGGAGATGCCTTGTGAGGCATAGGAAGAAGGCCATACCCAAGAGCAATTATCGGCAATTGAATTCCGGACGTCGATAGGAGAGCCTCCATGGCTGAAAAAAGTCGCTGCAAAGAACGACCTAGGGTTTGGTCGAACCCTAACGATGGGCAGTAATGCGTTGAGAGCGCTGCCATATTGGACGAAATATGATTCCCAGACTGAGGGAGAGGGTACAAAGAGGACTGATGAGACGAAAATGATGAGCGAATAGCCTCCTCCGGCGACTATTGTTACTACGTACAGAATTGCAGCAGTACCGTCGAAGTATTAGAATGTACCTGGAACGAAGATTCCAGTGCCGAAAAAGACGATGGCAACTGGCAAGGCAGACCTGGTCTCGAAACCGACGTTAGTGCGTGCGGTGACGATGGAATAGAAACCCTAGCTTGCGCATGAGACGCATGCTATGTTTATTGATGGCATAAACTCATGTAAATCTGATCCCTTGCAGTGGGATCAAACGGATGCCGAGGAGTTGCCATGCAAGAGCAGGTTAATGCCGAGAAAAAAATGAATCATCCTCAAAAGAGAGAGGAGGAGAGAGGATATTTGGGTTGATTAATTATTTAGATAAGAATTAGTGCATATGTATGTACAGAGAGAGAAAGTAGGATGCTTGTATATTTGTTTTGGAATTTTTTAATCAACCTTTTCGTTGGTGAAATTAAATATGTCGATTATGAAGTTTGAGAATGATGACACAGTGCAAAAAAAAAATGTAAACTTATAGGGTTTAGCCCTGGCCCGGCCCTGGCCCTTCAAAATTATGACTGAATCTAGATTTTCAAGGGTCGTATAACATCAGGACTTTTAGCCCTATCCCTTAAGGCTTGGGTCGAGTAGGCCCTTATTGGAATCACTAGGAATTTACATCCTTCCCAAATCTCATGGATGTACATTATAGCCTTCCCGTCCCACTCTTCTTGGCCTCTTCTATGCACACACTCACACACACACAACGACAATAAGAACGATGATGAGCAACACCGAGGCAAGCAACGATGGAGTCAATTGGGGGGGTGGGGGAGCGATGGCGAATTTAGACGGCAATCGAAAATTTTGAGTTGCACTGGATAAATTCAACATGTAAGGGCTTGTGCGTGAATATGAATATATATATATATATATATATAGACACACGTAACACCCATAAAATATTATCATTATTAAATCGAGCTCCACATTACTTCATGATCTGCTTATATTTCTTTTTAAATTATTATATAGTTATTGTTAGAGCTCATGTTCTAGAATCAAAGCTCAAGCCCACTATTTTTTTTAAGGAACAATAAAACATTTTCATATTCTAATTAGGATTTAGGAGTCCTAAAACCCTAGGAATATAAGTCATATATATGAGATCCATGTCACAAATCAATATCACACCAAATTATTTGATTTTCTGAAGAGAAAATAAAATTCGTTCATATCATCATCCCAGTAGACAAATATTCTGTTTTAAAATTTTGTTCCCATGACGTTCTGTAAAAAATTTAACTCCATTGAACGTGTATTTTATTTTATCTAATTTGCTTACTACTTCGGTGTAAAATCTGAAATTATCTCTTTTCTTTGAAAAATTCGATATATCTTGAAAATTTCTGAAATTTTAATATGATCCTTTTACGTGAGTTTATAAGCTGCAGTAAAAAAATTAAAATGTTATTCCATACAGTTAATGAAATAAAATTATTTATTCACAACTACGCATTGAATTAATATGTACAAATTCTCTATTTCTTTCAAATTAATTCTCAGAATTTTAAAGTCTCTACCAACCTCTAACTTTCCAATTTCCAAACCTCATATATATACTGAAGAGGTTCATGCATGCCTAAGTGGAAAGGGGAAGGGGACTAGTGAATGCTACGAACAATAGGACATCTTGCATCTACATACCGAGTTTCATCTATTTTCAACGTGAGGATTATTTTATTCTATGGACTATACTTGTCTATTTTAAATGTCATGATTGTCATGTTAATGTTTAAGCACAACATTTCATAGGTAAGAAGCAACAAGTTAAATGTTATGCTATACTATGCTCAATAGACAACATGTTAAATGTTATATATATGTCATGCTTTGTGCATTGCTATATTATGCTCAACAGGCAACATGTAATATGATATGTTATGTTGTGCTATGTTAATCTTCAACAGGCAACATGTCTACCATGTTAGTCAACATCTATTTTTACAGTGTGTTGTACACATTCGTTAATTATCACATGAATTGTATTTAAGGGTTACAACCATGTCCCCATTGAGGTTGTGGGTTGCTCACCACATTCTATACTTCAGCTTCTATAGGCTACTTAGAGTTCAGTTGTGTTATGAGAAGGTGGTGGATGTCAAAGAGTCAATATTCAGGTCAAAATATAAATTCTATTGGTGATTGACTTAAAAAAAGGTTTCTATTGATGTGTTTAGTATAAACTTTCCAAGTCACGTCATGGAGTCTTGTTTCAATTACGCTTCCGCCAAATATTATATTCTAAAGAATTTTTATTTATTTATTTATTTATTTCACTTATATTTGAAATTAGGTATGTTTCAAAAATTGCTATTTTACTTCAACGTGTCTTCTCAGTTGATCAATAAAGTTTTATCATAAGTCCAAAACATGCAATGTAACTCACATCCTTTAAAAAAATCATATTTAAAGTTATAAAAGTCGGGACGTGATAATATAGTTATGTATATATAGCAAGAACATGTTGGGGAAGGAGAATAAAACAAAGGTGAATCAAAATGGTAGGGGGTTGGAAACTTGATTTTTGGCTATTCATATATTAGCAGAGGAAATTTTCGTGAAATTTTATTTATCTATCTTTTTGTTTGGAAATAGCTGTGTGAATCCGATTAACGGAGTTCAACATCTTATAATGTTTATTCTTAAGTTAATCTTAGAAATTAGCAGATTTGCAGGCTTGATTTTGCCACAAGAACTACTTCTTCCATTAATTTCTGTTCTGTAAACATGTACAGAATGGGGAGATGCAATTTTTTCACCATCATGTTCGCTATCTTTTCCCATTTCTTTCTCTCTCTTGCTACTGAATAATAAAGAATAGGGTTGAAAATTTAACGTGATGGCCTCTTTAATTATTGTAATAGAGCCTTTAAGAACCGTGGGCTTTATTAAAGGCTTTGGGCCCGATATATATGAAAAAGATCTCCTAATAAATATTGGGTAATTCTAAACACAACCACTGTTTTACTCTTCACAGCCACTATTTAAAAAAAATAAAAATACACCAAATTCCCAACAATCTTCTTTCTCCCTGCACCTAAAACTATTTTCAATCCTCTTCGCATCTCCCAACTATTTGCTGCAGTGAATTAGTTGAAAGGGTTTAATATGCAATTGTTTGTTAATTTCTTAGTTTTGTTGGAATCTGTTAATAATATTGCGCCGTCAACGAATTTATTGAGACCACTGTTGCCTCTGAACATCCCTACTTGAAGAGCATGAAGGTGGATTGTAGAAATTCGTTTTTCAGAGAAAAACTTTGATTGGATTTTTTTCTGTGATTTTGAGTTTGAATTCTGAATCCTGATATTTTAAGAAAATTCATGGTTGAAATTTTTGAAGATGATATAAAGAACAAATAAATTTTTGAATTTGCATATTACTAAGATCTCAACAAAATTGGGTTTTTTCTTCTTTGTTACTCTACCTATGCACAGAGAACGATGTTGCGGCTATAAAGAATAAAGAAGAAGAAAGTCGGAATTTAATTTCCTGTTATCCTGGATTAGTACATAGTAGGGATGATAGGGTAAAAAGGGGAATTTTGTAACATATTTTAATTTTAATTAAAAAAGATGGTCGTATAGAGAAAAATTGTGGTTGTGTTTAGAATTACCCTAAATATTTGAGTCATTATAAAAAGAAATTAAAGATTTAATTCCAGGGCTTATCAATTACGAGTATTAGACCAAATAAATCGGATTTATCTAAATGCATGTAAATGAATAAATTTGATATTAAAAACGTCAAATAAATGGCTAACGTTATAGTATAACTATTTATTTTTTGTCAATTAGGTGAAGGTACCATCTCCTAAAATTATTGATTCTCCTAATAAATTTCTCACGGCACACCACTAATTTAACTAATTAAAATACAATTATAAAAGACTACTGTAAATTGATAGTTCATATATCAAAAGAAGTAAGAATGCAAAGTTAATTGTATTTGGAAAAAATTGTGAATTAGCTCAACTAATAGCTGGGGCATAATTGTAATATGGCTAAGAAGTAAGAATGCAAAGTTAATTGTATTTGGAAAAATCTGTTAATTAGCTCAACTAATACCAGGGGCATAATTGTAATATGGCTATTAAGTTGAGGATAAGTTGGTAACATTGCATGGAAATTGGTTATCAAGGCTGTGACCGTTGGTGTTGTGTTCGGCCAGTTATTCAGCTGAATTGGAGAAATTGTTCGATCAGTTTGTGACCAAATTGAGAAGAGTTGTTCGGTTATCTTGTGGTCGAACTGGCAATCAGTTTTCATAATGTGTGTATATGTATGTGATCAATGTATCTTGTATATTCTTGAGAGGATTAGATATAAGAGTGAGAGAGATAAACACTTAAACATTTGAAGAGTTTAGTAACAGTTTGAGCTAGAATTAGAAATGAGGATACACTTGGAGTGATTGAAGGTTATTGAGTGATTTTGAGTGTTTCTTTGTAAACTTCTTGGATTTCTAGTGGAATAAACTTGTTGGTTTCTTGCCGTGGACGTAGGATCTCAGAAAGAGATCTGAACCACGTAATTTCTGTCTTGTGCGTTTGATTTCTTCACAAAATTGATCAGGTAGGTTAGTGTGAGTGATTCCAAGTTTGTGAGTTCATAGAGTGTAGTGTTTGAGGCATTTGGCTTAACAACTACAATATCCCTAATGAAGATGAAATGATAACAATTTTAAAAAAAAAAAGTATAGGTAGATCCATCCATCTTCCCTCATTTTTCTCTTTCATCTTCAATCAAATCTTTTCTCTCACCATCTCTCCCAAAACTCCATAAACCTTAGCATTTTTAAGGTATGATCAACGGAGTACCTAAATGAAAATGAAGAATCAGCTAATGTATACTCTATTTACTTACTTTTGAAACTTTTTATGGTTATCTATGAAGTTTTTATTGTTTTTTTCTATCTACAAATATACTTGTTCATGGACATTATTTCTGGGTTGAAAATGTTATAGAAAGTTCAACCAAGGCAGTGGAATAACTTGAAACATGTTTGTCAAGAGTTATCAAACATGATGAACCGTGTTACGACGTACACCTCTCAAGCATCAGTCAAGAGTGTTGCCACGAGGATGCTGCAAGTTGGACAATGTTTATGAAGCATGAATACTTGAATATACATATCTGTGTATGCATTGATGTCAGGGGTGGACCCAGGATCAAGTAGCCGAGGGGTGATTGATTTTTTTTCCTCTAATAAACATGACATTATTTTTTTTTTTTTTTCAATATACACAACTACTAGTATTATTTTAAGTATAACTACCGTATAAAGAAAAAAGAAATCAGAAAAAATAAAAATAACACGTAAAAAAGGAGCAAATAGTGTAAAGGTAGAAAGAGGGGGGCCAAACGTAGAGGGCTGAGGCATGAGAGTAAGGTGGGGTACTAGTGGGAGGGTTGGGGGGCCAAGGCCCTCTGAGACACCACATAAGTCCATCGCTGATTGATGTGTATTGTTTGTATCAATTCCAAATTGTTGAATTATAATGGATCAATCAAGATTTTTTTAAAATATGTGTATTAATTAGTTTGTGCATATTTAGTAAAACAATGATATTTACTATTTGATAAAATAACATATTAAGATGACAGATGCATAATCAAGATTAAAGAAAAGTATGCCCATGTTCCACAAAAAAGGTTGAATTATCGTAAAATTGTACAATGATAAAAGTCGAATGAAATGACACGTATTCGACTAGCACGATCGAACAACTTAACCTAAAACCCAACGTGTAGTAAAAAGCTCAATAACAGAATTAAGTTGTTTTTTTCATTTCCATTGGGACCAGACTCTGGAAAACCCGTTGGCCTGCGTGCTCATCTTCCTGAATCTGTTCCAATTCGCTCCCTTCTTTAATCTTACAAACAACATATTCGATTGATATGATCCCAAAATTATGTTTCTGATTTGCTATTGCAGATTCTATTAAACCCATCTTCTTCTTTCAATTAAAAGATAAATAAACTACAAAATCAATGATGTAAGCATTGATAATTTTATAAAAATTGTTCGAACATAACGCCATATGCAAAATTACGCTGTTTGAACATGTGTAGCGATGCTCATTTGCCTTGTTCGGTCAATGTTACACATGTTCGATTGAATTGATCGAATCCTTGTGCAGTTGTTTGATTCAGGTGGTCGAACTGTGCACTTTGTTCAAATTACTGGGGTTGGACAAAGAAATAATAATATTATGTTGTTCCACTCAAGATTGCAAATTTTTATGCACAAAATTATAAGAAAATCACCCCTATTTTGCACCCTAAAACCAAAGGACATATCTTAAACACCTAAAACATGCAATAGCAGTTAACTCCAAAAAATTACACATATGCATGCGTGCAACTGGATAAACCCTAAAAGTTGAGAATAGAAGAAGTTGAGAAGATTACATGCATTTCTTAGATACAGATGTACTATATCAAGAAATTAGTCACATAGGCTCATTCCGCTCAGGCTGCGTTTACCATGTAAGAAAATTATCTAGACTTACGTTTAATTCATTAGAAAATTAAGGGAAAACTTATTAAAATTGAGATAAGTCAATTTTAGCATCCACTGCCTTGAGAAATAACTGGAAAATACCATACAACCCTTCAAATCAATCTCTCATTCGATTCTATTCCACGACAACCCATTCCACTCCATTTCTCACTAAACCCTAGACTTGTAGGCGGTGTAAAGGAGGAAAAGGAAAACAATATATAATTAAGAGGACAGCAGCTTAGTCAAGCGAAAATGGCCTCTGCTCCTATTCATAAAAGGGAACCATCATCGACAATCGACAAAGCTTCTGCCCTCTTCAGAATCTAATACAGCTTGATACACAATTTCAGCACCACGCCCACTGCTAGTTCCGTCGGAAAGCGGCGGCAACCAATGACAACAAAAAGCCAAAACAGAAGAGAAATATTCTCGAGGAGGCCCAATTAATGCCTGAGGTATAGGCGCAATCAGATGGCCACACTCAGCAGATCATAGGCTCTATTGCTCTTCGCCACTGCGCAGCCCTCCTTTCGTTCATTGGTGATTTGGCAGATGAAGGTAGGTCATAAATTTGGGTGATGAAGCATACAACATTGCGCTGTCTATTTCTTAATTTCTTTAGTGTGAGACAGTTCAGTAATATTCCCTTTATCCTTATATACTTATAGCCAGAAGTAAGGGATGACATGGATACTAGATATTTTTATCCAGAAATTTTAACAGAAATCTACACTATCCCATGGTGTTATATTGATATGTTGGATAGTGCTACTATCCATCTACTACAAAGTAAACGACAGCTTATGTAGTAAACACAGCAATATTACATCAGAACGCACATTTTAGTTCATCCGCAGGTTAAGAACATTCCTGTCAACAAAGATAATTATCAATAGTTTTACTATATTCTGGTCAAATATTGAAGGTTTATACTCATCCTATTTTAGTAGGCTTCTTTTATCTTTATTAATCAATAACCCAGCCACTACATAGATGCTAAAACCAATGACAAACATGCAAAAGCTTAAAAGTGATAAATTAAATAACTAAAACAAATCTCCACGTTCAGCTACTGAACTAGACCGTTCTAATGAAATTCCAGTATCTTCCTGAAACAAACCTAGAAAAATTAAGACCACATGAAATAAGATAAAATATTTATTTCCCTGATTTATCTAAAAAATTATCACAGATGCATGCAAATCATGCAAGCACTCCTTTATAAGATAATTCTTGAGAAAAAAACAGAGGAAGAACATACCAGTGAAGATGAAAGAATCAATTCAGCCCTAGCAAAACATGTCACTGAAAGGACAAATTGTTTATAGATAAAAGAGCATTGAACCCAATACAGGATAAACAAACCAGTGTGCAAAAAGTGAATTAAACACTCCATCAGATTAAACATACAAGTGAAGATGAAAGAATCAATTCAGCCCTAGCAAAACATGTCCCCGAAAGGACAAATTGTTTATAGATAAAAGAGCATTGAACCCAATACTGGATAAACAAACCAGTGTGCAAAAAGTGAATTAAACACTCCATCAGATTAAAACAAAATTTGAACTAGTATTGATCTATCATGAGACAACATTGCTTTATCAATCAAGCATCCGGCTCATCAATAACCTGGACGATCTTAGAAGTGGGCTTTGCCAGGAGGTCAGTGTACTCTTGGAATGGAGATTTGCTGAATCTAGTCTCTCTCCAGAAGTCTGGAGTTAGGAAGCCGTATGTCTTAAGCAGGCAATCAAAAGTTGCCTGTAATAAAACAACAAATAATGATTAATTAGTTTCAATTAAAACTTAAATGTCATGATGATAAGACAGATTTCTATTTTATGATCTGGAAACATATTACAATTTCAAAAAGAAAAAATCAAACAAGGCAAGCAACAAGAAAAAATCAAACAAGGCACTCACTCCCAAAGAAACATCAAATGCGAGATGACAGATTATAGCTACCAATCTGGGCCAACAAGCAAAACAGAGAAATATCCTAGGGTGAATTGGGCAAGGACAGAAGAAAAGCTTACGACCAGGATTTACGACCAGGATTCTTCAAGCCCATTTCTAAGACTCAAACTTGATCTGTCATGCAATTCAGGCCTGGCCATTTGGGTTTGGCCAGGCCTTTCATTATGGCAGTTCAGTTGTGCCCGAAAAACAAAACCTAATTATCTGAAAGAATTCAAGATTACAAGATATAATCTTGAAATTGATCAAAACACATCATTGATCCTTGGCCTCTTACATAATCAAATAATCAATGATCATGTCCTAAAAAACTAGAAAAGGTACAACATAAGACAGATTGCGCAAACTAATAAAATTGCACAAAACCTATCTGCATCAGAATTTTTACTTCTGCTACATTAATTGGTCAACAATAAACAATATACCCTTTATCACTAATAAAAAACACAAAACAATGATAAAACCTCCATTAATTAAAAGTACATACACTTATGTCCAACAAGACATGCACAATTATCCATATTCATCATATTAGAAATTTAAATGCATAACAGTAACACAATCTTTAAAACATAAAGCAAGTACATTACTGTTCAAAAGTATTCTAACTAGCACACAATTTCAGCAGACAGAATCATCGCCAAGTATATCAGACATTGAAGAGGCATGAAATGGCATATATATCTGAGCATGCACCTTGTGGAATACAATAAGAAAAAATAATGAAATGCATTAACAGTTAAGGCAATTTCAATCAATAACGGCAAGATAAAAAAATCCAGCAGGAAGAGTAGTCGAAATAAGAAAATCAATGTACACAGTAAAGTTTCGACCTTCACAAAGTTTCCAAGAGTCTTAGTAGATCCACGGGAGGAGGTAAACACATCCTCAATACCGGCAAACTGGAGCACCTTCTTTGGCACACGAGCTGCAACGATTCCAGCACCACGAGGAGCAGGTACCATCCGCACAGTAACAGAACCACATTTGCCAGTAACCTTACAAGGGACTGTATGTGGCTTCCCAATCTTGTTACCCCAGTACCCTCTCCTCACAGGAATCACAGACAGCTTAGCTAATATAATGGCGCCACGTATAGCAGTAGCCACCTCCTTGGAACACTTCACCCCTAATCCGACGTGGCCGTTGTTGTCGCCGACAACCACGAAGGCCTTAAATCGAGTCCTCTGCCCTGCCCGAGTCTGCTTCTGCACAGGCATGATTTTCATCACTTCGTCTTTCAGGGAAGGCCCTACCAACATATCGATGATTTGGTACTCCTTGATTGGGAGTGAGTGGAGGTAGATTTGCTCCAGTGACTTGATTTTACCGTCCCTAACCAATCGACCCAGCTTCGTCACTGGAACCCACTTCTCCTCCTCTGCTTCACGGCGTGGGCGCCGACCGCCACGTCCACGGCCACCTCTATCTCCACCACGGCCACGGCCGCCGAATCCACGCCCAAAACCGCCTCTGTCCCCTCCTCTTTCAGCCATTGTTGTAGCTCTGAGAGATGATGAAAGAGCGGGATGGGGGCGAGTGAATTTGTGTGCTTTACAAATGAGACTGTAACCCTAAATTAACGAAGAGAAGAGGATATATATCGTCAAACTAATGGGCCTAGGGTTTGCCAAATTAGCCCATTGCTCTTCGTGGATTGACCCAAATTCATCTCTCTTGTTAGTTTAAGTCAATTTGGGCTTCTTTGTAGTGATATCATATGTGTCGACCCAACATTGTCTTTTGGTTTCACCAAAGTAACTGGATACTGCACTTCTAAAAGAAATAAAAAAATAAAAATTAAACAAAACTCCGAACAGCTAACAAAACATAATGGCTCCTCCAAACCATTGCTATAAGTATTTCATCTTCTATTACACTCAATTCAATATACGATATATATTAATTCGTGACATCATCTAATATACGTGTCGATGAATGACTATGATGAAACACAAGATGAAACACTAAAATGTAATACATAATCTCATATACCTTCAAACGTGATTTTTTTTTTTTTTTTTTGACCAACACATTTGAGCCCTGTAATCAGTTTCTGTCAAATGCTCATCGTCCGGTGAAATCTCGGCCAATTTCGTTTCGCTCACTGTTGCATACAATATGTTGAAATTTCAGGGGAATTTCATGTAATTGTTTTTTTTAATTTCTGCAGATGGTGAAAAAAGTTAAAATATTGAGCTGCAAAGATAGTGGAAGATTGATATCTTTGGCTAGTTATGGGACTTAAATCCTTGATTGATGGAGGGGGCCTTAGCTTATTGTTCTTCTTCTCTTTTTATATCTTCTTGAACTCATTCAAATTGATGATATTATTATGTCCTGCATCTGCTGAATCTTTAAAGTTGTAGTTCTTAGAACACTCCATTCAAAATTTAGAGGTTCGTGTCATCCACTACAATTTTTTTAAGATGCTTTATTTTGGAATTGTGATTAATGTCGTTATATCTTAATTGTTGAACTTAAATTGAACATATATACATGTATACATATGATCGTTAGACGTTACTGATTGATAGAGGTGGCAAAATCGGTCTGATCCAACGAATCGATCCAATTAGCCCGATATTTTAGATGGATCGGGCCATGAAAATATAGGTTCGAAGTACTAATTGGTCCGAATTGACCAAAAGTCCGACGAACCTCGGACTGGCCCTAAAATCGAAGTATATTATAGGAAAATATCCGAATCGAGCCGACTAATTTTAGTCCCGACCAAATTTTAGACCGACCTGACCCGATTCAAATTATAGTGTTGGTTCGACGGGCCAGGCCTAATCGGGTCGAATAGCCCGAATTGCCACCTCCAGCGATAGACTTCTGATGTTGCAATAGTGTTAGAAAGAATGGGCAAAGTTTTGAGAAAGTGTTGTATTTATTTTGAGAAAGAGTTGGAATGGAATCATACGGCTGCAAGACCATTTTTTTAGAACGTGTTGCATTTGTACTACATCACGTTTATTTATTTAAAGATTGCATGTTTCCTTTATTTAAATATCATAAATACCAATTATATTGGTTCTACAGAGATAGTCCATTTGTAATCTTTTTTTTTAAATATTAAGAGAAAAAAAAAACATTTCATCACAAAAAGAAACTGCATTTATGATATATTTGGATTATTTAGTATATCCTTGTATGATATTTTAATAAAAATACGTTAGTTATAGATGTTTATAGTGATCAATGTAAGACCATTTTAAGATAAGATGAACTGTTAAATATAAATTAAATATAATCAACACAGTCAACATTTTAGTTGTCCTATCGTCAAACTGTTTTATTTGGTTAAGTGTATAGTTTCAAAAAATATTAAATAGCAGAGTCGTTTGATTATATTTTAACTTATTTTTATTAGATTTTTACGTGAAAAGAAAAGCAAATTTAAATTTGTATGCTCCATAATCTAGAATACTAGAACTAGTAAAATAACATCGGTTAATTAGACTTTAAATTTATGATGACCACGTGTAATATTAATTCATTATTATACTTTTCATATATAATGAATAATTAATAATTAATATTAAGGAGTGGCTAAATGTACTTAGAATCAATGTAATGCCTGAAGGTTATAGGGTACAAGAATTGTTCACAAAATTGATATGAAATTGTTATTTCAGTTGAAAGCCTCGCAGAAAAGGAGGTCAGGATTATGTTCAGGAAATTGATATATAAAAAACTTACGTTATATATAAGGCTTAATTGCAAAGTAAAATACGAACTTTTACCAGATTGCAGATTTAACATAACATTTCATATCTTGTAAAATAAATCACGAACTTAGTAAACTTTTGCAATTTTAATCATCAACCAATTTCTAGTGATAAATTCTCAATATGTTGATTAGTTATGCAAAATAATAATAATAATAATAATAATAATAATAATAATAATAATAATAATAATAATAATAATAATAATAATAATAATAATAATAATAATAATAATAATAATAATAATAATAATTCGGATCAAGTGGTACATAACTGAACAAGTCGTAATAGACTTTTCTTCTCAACTCGAATCACTTTTTCTCTTTACTAATGCAAGAGCATTATCCGAATATATGAACTAAAATTTGTTGTGTGAGTCATAAAATTAGTTTCTGCTTTAATACAAACATGGCATAATTTTTTTATTTCTATTTGTGACTCTTTTCTCTAAGATAAGTGATTTTTAGTATCAAATAATCAATAAGGTATGAGAAATTAGGTATCAAATTGAGAACACAAGTTCGTCGCGATTTCTGGTCTAATCAAGAATAACTCGATCCGTAATTTCATTAATTTTTTTTTAGTTTTGTTTTGTAGCTCAGCATTATACCCTATATCGTATTACATGGTGTAAATAGTTATATACATTGACATTTTATCTTTGACGAATGATTAATGATGAAATTGCAATGATAGGTTTATAACTTATTATTAATCACTTGAATAGGTGCTGAAAAGGAATGGCGAGTGGAAATGATGTTGGTGATCATGGTGTTAAAAGATATGATTATGCATGAAAATATGTTAGTCATGTTGATGGCAATAAAAGTGCAACAATGTGCGATTTTTGTGGCTTTGGGATCGCTTCCAGATGTATTACTCAGCTTAAATATCATTTTAGGCACACGGATCCACAAAAAATACACGCCCATGTGACAAAGTGCCTCCCAAAGTGAGGCAATAGATTTATAATCTGATCAGAGCAAAAAAAGTTGCTAAAGGGAAGAAAGCTGAAAAAATAGATGATATTAGAGCAGAATTAGGACTAGGGTTATCAAAGATTTGTTGACGTAGATGATGACGAAGAAGACCATATCTCGTGTCCGCTCGACCTTGATAAAGTTGAACGAAAAACATACCAAACTGCTTTTAGACAGCGAGGGCAAATGAGTGGAAACAACAACAAACCCAACATTTTGGTAATAGTAAATGATGCAGTCCTAGTACACAAAAAGGTGCACAACCTTCCTAAGTTCGCTAAACGCATAGTGGTCGAGCAATGAACTTTGAGCCCGTCCATGCACCTTCTTTGTATAAATCAGGCAATGCACGACAAAAGAGGATAAGTGGTATGTTTCTCCGGTGGAAAAAATTAAGAAAAAGTCGGGCAAGATGGTCAATAAGTTTTCTCATTTATTGCATGCAAGACAATTTCACTGTTTTTTATGTATCAATGCAAAGGTACTCCAGTTCCTTAAGATAATGTTGTCTACACCAACACTCTTATGGCTAGTTGTTTAACTGTCGGTGCTGAACTTTTATATATAAACCACCACTCGGTTGCCAAAAATAGTCAGTGTCAAATAATGTCTTGGTGTATCTAGCACAAGTACAGTAAAAAATAAAAATACAACCAATGAAAAAACAACTTACATGTCAGCATTGTATTTTTGTCAACAACAACAGTACAGTCACCAAATCCTTTTTTCGGGGTGGGCCCACTAGAGTGTATCCGAATATTGTATGGAAGAGCCCATAGGTAATATACGGATGTGGTTGAGAAAGTAACGATAGAAGTTACGCACGTACATAGAAAATGGGACACGTTCTCCCCTTATCCAGTACTACCATATAGGGTCAAAAAAAGTCTCATAACTTCTTCCGTAACATACGAAATACACATAGAATTCTCTCAACTCACAGTACTCTCTAGCATATACACGACAATTTGGATCATTAAAAATAGATGAAATCCGAGTGGCCAATTCTAGATAAAGAGTTTCACGGCCAGTAGATCAGAATTTTGCACCAATACATAGTTTTGATAATACTAGGGTGTTATATTTATAAGATTTATATGTGGAAATTCCAACATACACAATTGTATAAAAATTCCACATTAATCATTAATATAGTCGCAATACACGTAAATTTATTAAATTCAATATCGAGTTATAAATTTCGAATATAATATATCAATCATTAGTAGAGAGGCAACACACGTAAACATTTTTAAGGTCTTTTTTTTCCCAAACACGCTTTTTAGTGGGTAGAGGATCAACTCATCTTCAACAATAGAGGTTTTAGATATTAGGGGAGAGAGCTGTTGATGATTAAAGAAATTGTTATGGAAAAAAAAGGTGTGAAAGAATTTTACACTTTTAGCATACTAAAAAAGTTGTTTATACAAAAAAGGCCATTAAAATTTTATCACGCGCAAGTCACGTGCGGATTTTCGACAAAAAATGATCGAAAAATAAGTTTAGTGGTTTATCTGCTGATTGAAAAATAAGTTTGGTGGTTTATCTGGAAAATTCGTATAGTTTATATGTATCGATGCGACAAAAAATAAAAGTATAGTAATTTATGTGAAAAAAGGCTAATAGTTTGGTGGGGTTACTGGAATTAACCCCTTTTTCAAATTCACCCCATATCTCGTTGCGCTAGAAAGAAAAAAATAATTAATGTTTCCCAACTTTTTCTATTGCAACTTCTAAGCTAATACAAATTTATTTTTGGAGTAGATAAGGTAACATTTTTTTTAAAGAAATAACAAATAATTTATTTATCCTCATCAATTTATTGTTTGATCTCCTTTGTGAGAGAAGAGGTCGAACAAACTTTTCGTAATTCTATTGAAGGGCTTACATTTAAAAAGATAATAGAAGAAAATGATCCACACAATCTTTATAAATTATCATGCATATGTCATAACTGACGCCCAATGTTGGGGGTCGGGGAATTTGGCCCCTAGACCCATAGAAATTTGTTATTATGGAGTAGTATAGTTTGGTAAATTTAATTATTTACGGTACTGTTCATCGTTTAATTAATTTCCAAAACAAAAACTTTCTAGTCTTAACTATTGTCAAAATTTCACCTCACCCACTCCAATTCAAGAATATGTTTGTGGCCTTCTTTCCCACGTAGAAGATGCGAATCATAAAGAGAAATTGTAGAACTTGAATGTGAGGAGAGTTTGAGATAATATGAAAATATGGTGTGAAAGACTTCATTTCATGTTCACTCGTGCAATAGGCTTTAGAGTTTGGCGAGGAAACAGAGAGCCAATCGGTTCGAATAAAAAAAAATTAAAACAAATGTTAATAAAATCAATTATGGGCCCCGTGTTTTTTACCTTTATGAACTTTTACCTCAGTAAAACGTCTAATTGTATCAATAGAATGATAGTACTATAGAAAATCCCAATAATTTGATAATTATATTGCAATTAAAAAAAATTCATAGTACATACTGCTAAAAGTAGGGCAAACACTACCTGAAATTTGAACGAACAAGATGGAGGACGACGCATAATGTTATTAGTTTCAAGTCGATATTTGATCACACCACGTGTAAATAAGTGACGATCTTCAATGAAAGAAAAAAAAACATTGGAATTAGAACATATAATTGGGACAATCTATTGCATCAATAAGCAGTAAACCATACAACATTTTATATTTTAAAACAGCAAAAATAGCATACTCCTAATGGTGAGTGAAAATATAATAAGCACTTACTGATATTTAGTACAATGGTCAGAGTGTTACGGGCTTGTTAGCCCAATCACAAGTCTCATCTTCCCTACCCAAAACTACTCTGTCTCAAGCCAGAATGTGCTGTAAAAGTTTGGAGATTAGGATTCTCGATCATACCCACACCATGACTGTGCATTTTCAACAGTTCAGAACCATGCTCCATGGATTTTATGATCCAAGTGGAGAGAGCTTGGAACATCAGGGTTACTACCATGTGACAGTAATATCAAGTGACGGCAAGAGATGCTTATGCGGAAAAACATGAGGGAGGATGGAGGGAGGGAGAGAGAGTACCGAAAGGAAGCTGAAAGAGTGCAAGGGAGAATGTGGATGAAAGCATGTAAAATATCTTACTCAAACGAGGATTTGTACAGAGAATCCCATTACTAAGGAAAAGAAAAAGCGCTTTCTTCTGTTCTAGAAACCATGCTATAGGCCTTTGTTAAATTTTCGAAGTTTTATAACACCTTTTCAAAGGAATATACAGAAAAAAGAGGTGTAGAACATGATATCATTCCTCATTTTCTTAATACTCACTACAAGAAAATGGGTTATTAGTGATGACTTTTTTTGTCACTATATGTACTAATGTTGTCACTATTATATGTTAGTGACAAAAAAGTTCATCGTCACAAGGTTGTGACTATAGATTCCGACACTATAAGTTTTAGTGACAATCATCACATTGTCGTCACTATAACTTCCACGTTTAGTCGCATGCAATTGTTGTCACTAAATCCCAAGGCACTAGTCACATATAATAATTGTCACTAAAACGTGATACATTAGTCATGGATAAATAGTTGTCACTAAAACTTGATACATTAGTCGCATGTAATTGTTGTCACTACAACCATCAACTACAGTGACATATAGTATTCGTCACTAGAGCTTGACGATTTAGTCACGTACAACAATCGTCACTAATATTATAGTTTAGCCACATACAATCTTTGCCACTAAATTTGACTTAGTGACATCCAAGTTTTGTGAAAAGCGCTTACTATCACTAGAAGCTGATTGTTTAGTCACAAAAAAATTATGACTAGAGCCCAAAGTTGTCACAATTTAATAATAAGACTAGAATTAATTATGTCACTAATGTATAAACTTAGTCACAATATATGTTGTTATATAAATATATTAATTTATATTTTAATGTATTTAATAAAATAATGAATTGTCAAACAAATTATATTAAAATGTTCCATGGGTGCTAACAATACTTTTTTTTTCTTCTTTTCTTTCCGTGCATTTAGTATATGTGTGCATCAAATCAATTCACAGGGAAATTAAATAAACCAATCAATGAAATCATCTATCGAAGTGCAACATTCTAGAACTGAAAGTGAAAATACAAGAGTTCAAAGGAAATTACCGACGTTTAGTAGGTTCACTAATAAATTAACTAAAGTCTAATGAATGAAAAACTATATATAAATTATGGGCAATTGATCATAAAGCTACCAAAGATGTTGGAAACTCCAGACTTAATTACCAATTCTTCACGGCCATAGCACATTGTACAACTCAAACCTACAAAAAACATTAAGAAAATTAATAAGAAACATAAAATAAAAAAAACACGTGGAAATGAAAAAAAAACAAAAGAATTAATTAGTGAGACTTTTCTGTTTTCCAAGACATTATGATCATAACAAAAAATAATGCTCAATTAGAATGAGTAAGAAATAAAACAATCAACCTAAATATCCCTCAGTTTTGGACTGGAGCTTAATTTTCTGAAACATAGGCTTACTCTTGAACTTAATCCTTTTCAAATGCATTATACTCGGCCATAATCTTGATAGCAATTGGGCTCCACAAATTAATATGGAACAACTATATATATTGGCTCATCATTGTACACAGAGACTAATAAGTATGAATTCTACACTAAACTCTACAATATGCACTATGTTTTAATTCGGGATTCAAAGCGATGGATTTAAAATACTCTTATCGAACCTATCCCTGTGCTTATAATTATTAATCACTGTTCCACAATTTTATACAAAACATATTCATATGAAGTATGTAAATGTACTCACATCGGGTGCTTGAGGACGACTAGCTTGGGTTAAGCTTTGAAGGAGTGTTGGAAGTTGAACTTTCAAGATAGCTTGTACTTGAGTTTGTACTTGATTACTGACTTGAGCTTCTAGGGACTCTGACCTTGACACCATCTCTTCATTTCTTTTCCTTAGATCTGCATTCTCTTTTGTAGCTCGAGGTTAACTCTTTCACCTCTTTTAGAAGGTGGTTCACGTCATCCCCACATCCACGTAGACGATTATGCTTCTCTTCCCCAAGAACCTTTTCAAAAGCTTCATCCTCGCTCATGGGATATTCAGCATTGTCATTAGGTTCACTTTGTGATTTAAGAAGTTTTTCCTGGATAATTATCTTGGTTCTTAGATTTTTTTAAGGTAAGGAATTCAAACTTAATTACAAAGAAGAGAAAAACTCACATAAACTTCTCGTGAAGCATCATCTATCCATTCAGTTTCCTTTTTGCTTTATCTACTTTTTCTCCATGCGACTATTCGTATGGGCTCCTCCACAGTCTTAGGATCACGCTATCATTTAACTAAATAAGAGTAAAAAATAAAATCAAGTTGTTGCGAAAAAGGTATGTACATGAACCTACATCTTCGTAACAAATTTAAGTAATTGAATTCGTTCCACATATAAGCATCTTCCTATTTTTCTTATTCCGATCACTAGCTTTCTATATAAATAAGAAAACAAAACAAGTGCTCAACATATTTAATGGTGATAGATCCAAATAATAGTCCTAGTACAATGTTTTTCATTAATAATAAAATATTGGCAGTAAAACACAACAGTTTCACACTAATGATGCAGCAAAAATAATATTTGGATAAAAATTGGATACCAAAATTTTGATTCTCATATGCCATAATAAAAAAAGCATAAATTCAATCCAAATGACATTAACTTTTGTTATGTTTTTCAACATGATAGTTTGTCCATGTTCAACTGATTATGTTTATCTAGGTGGGGCGTTTATTTGAATCAACTAGATTTTTAAATGTTGCAAAATCAAAACAGCCTTCCAAATTCAGAAGCATACGTAGGCAAGAACCGTGTAGTTGATTACTGCAACAGATTTGAGAAAACAAAAATAAAAACAGAATAAACAAAAGTTAGTAACATTTAGTTATAGTAGATTGACAACAAATTTACATTCACAGATGTAACCTTGCATAATTTCCTAAATTGTTCTTAAAAAAATGTGTATATAAGTTTCTATTTTGCAAGTATATATCTTCTAAGAAGAGATTAATACTTATATCTCGTACTCAAATTTCATCATTTTCATTACCTAAAATCAGCCCCCTCGAAATAGTCAATTGACTTCTCACAATCTTCTCGGCTTACTCCAGGGGGAGATTTGTCTAAAAGCTCATCAGATTCCTTATTCTCAAGGTAATGCACATGTAACTTATGTCGATAGCTCCTATATTGACGATTCATCTATTGCAAAATAATCTTCTTAACATGAAAGTCGTCCACTAGATTAAATTTTTGTTGCAGTAGTCAATATAAACAAATCTAGAAAACTATTCAAATAAATCAGATTTATAAAGAATATGCATTATAATAGGGATAATTTAGGATGATACCTTCATTCCAAGCCACATCTTCCTTTTGTTATCCAACGAAATGTCCTTCCAATGTGCATGTTCAAGGGTCCATAGCATTCGCGCCAATAATTCGATTTCGTTTTGGATGAATAACAATGTCTAGCTTTTCACTCCAATGCCTTTTTCTTTTGAACTGAAAGGCCTCTAATAACACCACATCTTTTTTGTGAAGATATGCCTTTATCAAATCCAAAATATTAGAAATCTCAAAGGTTAATCTGGTTAACATGATACAGATAATATGGATTAATGAGAAATATTCTCTAAAATCAGAAAAAATAAACAAATGCGCTAGTAATATAGCCAATGGCAGTGTTCTTAGTTTCTTCAGAAATGAGTGATTGTTTTAGAGACTCTTGAGGCACTTAAGGAAGTTCACTTCTTTCTTCATCAACAAGAGCCATTCTTGCACCTTAATCAAAGAGTATTGAAAGCTCACATCAGTATCTATGTTCATAGTGTAACAATAAAAAGACAAATACAAAAACAATTTCTGTAAAGAGATTTTATATATAAAGAAGAGTAGGCAAATGTTTAAACTAAAACATTCATCTTTGAGCTCGTTACTGGATCAAACAGCACATATTCAGGTTCATGTATATCCCGACAAACGATTTTAATCCACCAACCCATCAAATGGAAAAGACTCCCATTGTTGTGCTAAATTAATTCTCCATTCTTATTTTTATTTTGGACTAGGCTTTGAAAATCACAAGAACAGGGGAATTTTACCAGACTTTAAGTTAGATCAGAACTAGAGTAATTGAAAAACAAACCTGTTCCTATGTTCCTATGACTATGGGACAGCAGATTTTCAAAAAATATTGAATAAACAAACCCGTTCCTTTGACTATAGGATCACATATTTCAAAAACTATTGAAAGCAAACCTGTTCCTAAGTTCCTATGACCATGGAACCGCAGATCAGTACTAAAATTATTAAACTACATTCACGTTTCTATGACTAAAGTAACTGAAAAGAAAGGAAAAACATAATCTACCAATGCATATTTTCATGAACAGAATCAAGCCAAATGAAAACATAAAGCCCACATAGTTTATCCTGATCATCAATTCACAATATGAATAGCATCAATATCACAAACAGATCAACACAGACGACAGATCCTTAAAGGTAATCAAACTTTCAATAATCATGTCTATCAAACTCACAAGAGACCTGTAAATTGATTAGGCCATCCATTCGCTCCAAAGGAAATCCAGTTTCCTAGTTTCCAATATATTCTGAAGTAAATCCTAGATAAATAAGGTGCGAAAGGAACATCAGTAAATCTAATTCACAGAAGATGCCAGGTGCATATCTCATTGGGACATTGGGTAAAGGTATAGAGACTGGCGAAGTGTCAAAAAATGACACAATGATTACTCAACAACATAGTTATTCAAGAAATTCAAAACTGAAGGCTGCATTGCTACACCAACATCAAAGGAAAGGAAGCAACGCAACAAGACAAGCTAATTTGAGATAAATAATGACAAAGTGAATCTTCACCAAAAATATGCTGATTGTAAAAATCAAGATTGAAAATGCAATTTGTGCTTCATAAAGAGTATCATAAGCATCACTGACATATAAGAACAGATGGCCAACAATGGAAACAGGATATGCCAAAGCACAACAGACTCGTTCAAGAAGATAACTCACACCTTAGTTTTCCAATATCTTGAACAAGAGTTATATCACCTAACGGTAGTTATAGGATGGATATGTAGTAGATGTTGATGCACCACTTGTAGGAGCCCTTGTTGATGTGGTGGCTGTCCCCATTGTCCCTAAAGAGGATAACCCTGCTTGCGCATTCTTGAAGGCTCCAAATCCATGCAAAGCTGCTTGTGTCCCATAGTTCCCAATCACCCCTGTGCTTATGCTATTCATCCCATAGTTACCACTCATTCCTGCAATTGGTGTAGCTAATCCTGGATTATATCCTGCCGGATTATATCCTGCGGCTAGCATCGCGTTCCCTGGAAATCCCATCCCTGGATTTTGTCCCATCAAAAGCCCACCTGCACTCAAATTACCTCCCAAAATCCCTGTATTCATTCCCAAACTACCATAACTAACATCACCACCAGCAGGATTCGTACTACTGACACTGCTTTGCCCAGACGAATTTTGCTTATAATTTTCCATAAACTTCTTGCAATGCAATTGACAATTCTCAAAGACCTTAATTGGTTCCTCCATTGCCTTCTTATACCCCTCGGTAGACTTGTAAGTAATAATAGCAAATCCTTTAAACTTATTCGTACCTGGATCCAACCCTAATGGACCTTCTTCAATCTCACCAAAGCTCCCAAAAAATGCTTTAAGCTTCTCAGGACTCACGTAGGGTGCCACATTGGCCACATACATCTTGCGGCTCCCTCCATCAGCTGCGCCGGTGCCACCTGGCGGGCCCGTAGCTGCCAGCTGGCAAGTGACGGTCTTGCTCCCAATCTTCTTCTGGGGAACTTTGAGAGCCTTCCTTGCAGCAGCTCGAGTTTTGAACATCACGAAGGCGTAGCCTTTGGCGCGGCCAGTGTTTTTGTCGGTAATTAACTTGCTCTCCTCAATTTCACCAAAGGGCTTGAATGATTCTACAAGCTGCTCAGAGGTAGCGTCCCAACCAAGCCCGTAAATGAATATTTTGCGGTGTGTAGGGTCCGCATCGGCCTTTTGGATGATTTTGGATAGCATTTTGGGATCCTTTGCTA
This sequence comes from Ajuga chamaepitys, assembly GCA_958295605.1. Lineage (NCBI taxonomy): Eukaryota > Viridiplantae > Streptophyta > Magnoliopsida > Lamiales > Lamiaceae > Ajuga > Ajuga chamaepitys. The sequence goes on from OY282504.1 coordinate 6,525,551, forward strand.
TAGCCTCTTTGAGGAGGTCTATGATTTGGGATTTTCCGAAGGGCTCCACTAATTCGCGGAGGGTTTCTCTTTTTGATGCCTCGTCTTCTTCTTCTTCTTCTTCTTCTTCTTCTTCTTCTTCTTCTTCTTCAGAAGATTCTTCATCCTCATCTTCATCTTCATCTTCGGATTCCGATTCCTCAACCTCCTCTTCGGATGAGGATTCTTCTTCATCGGAGGTTTCTTCCTCCTCCTCTTCTTCTTCTGCTACATCTTCACGAATTGTTTCTTCTTCTTCTTCTTCTTTTACGGCTGCTGCCTCTTCGCGGATTATTTTAAGTTTTTGCTCGTTGGATTGTTTAGAAGAAGGGGTTTTTCGTTTCCTCGGCATTGGAGCAGCTTGCTAAGTTTTCCAAATTGCAATGAGGCAGCTCCAAACTCAGTATTAGGGTTTTAGATTCGGAAATTTGCACAAATTTGTTTGGGCATTAATTTGGCTGCCCTGGCTCAGCTATTGAGAAAACGCTTAAACCACTTGATTGAGTTGCGCTTTTAACAAATTATTTCTTATAACTAGTTATTGCACCTATGCGATGCATGGACTATTTTTTTTTCAAAGAAAAAATTAAATTGACATTATCAGGTTTATTTTAAAAATATTTTTTTATTTGATGTTTAATTAAAAAAAAAGTTATGGTAACGTTAAACAATAAAATGTTCGTTTCTTTAACGATTTTAAAGTAACGATTTGTTAAAGCATTATAAGGATTAAAAAAATTTACAAATTCTGGAATAGCTCCTTATAAACAACATTAGTAGTTTTACTACTACATCTACCATCTCCACAACAACTTAAAATTTTCAATCATCCGCGATTTGTCACTCTAGACACCGCAACATATAGCTGGCCATGACTGAATTCCAATTTCCTAAAAAAGAGTCCAACGTGATAGAATGAGTGACCTTGACTTTTGCTTATTGTCATTCCATAAAAACAATGAGAGAAAATTGTCTTCGTTGAAACTTGAATGACAATCTTTTAAAGATTTAAGGATTTAATGATGAGAGAGACACATACGGAGACATTAAGATGAATAAGTGTTATATTTCTCTCTCCTTATGCAACTATTATTAGGACCTAGTACTAGACATTGCCCATGTAGTATGTAGGCCAAGTTCGAGATAAATACATAATGTAATTAAAAAAAATGTCTAGGGATTAGCCACCTAAATGCCACCACTTTGGAGACGCACATGCATTTGAATTTTAATAGTTTTGGGCCCCGTTTGGTTCGTGATAAAGGCATAGAAATAAGCTTATATACGTGCTTTTATCACGTTTGGTTCAAGGGCCATCGGCCCTGAAATTATGCTTGACCCGAGTTTAATTTTGCGGGTTCTCAGGGCAGGGGATCCCAATTGAGGGGTCCGATTATTTATCTTGGAGATTATTATCTATTATCTTTTCAAATTATAAGGACACATTTCCCCTGCTTTTAATTGTTTTTAGGTTTGTTTCTGAAACTCCAATTCATTGACTTCAGTTCAGCCGCAACTCGATCTTGGATGAGCAACCCCTATCCGATCTTTGACATGGTAAGAACTCTGGTTTTGTTAATCATAATTTTCACTAGTTTCTTTATTACCCAAAAAATTGAACCGATTATATTTTTTCTTCATTTTTTCCGGTTTCATTACCTATAACAGCTCGGTGAATGCATCACCATGTGATGAATGATGGTGGATGTATCTGACCGCACTGTCGGATGTCGTCAAATTACTTATTTATTTCAAAACTTGCTTTACTAATAGTAGATAGGGTAAGTCAGGGTCGATCCCAGAGAACAGGGAAACTTATCGTGTTATCGTATTTAACCTAAATATGCAACTAAATAAAATACTATATATATAATAGGGGGAGGGGGGATTTGATTGAATTAATCAACTAAAGCAAATAGCAATTAAACTAGTATATTAAAGATGAATTCAAATATTATAAAAGGTATTCCCGCCTTTAACCTAATATCACCCTAGTCCGAATTATTCTTGTAATTAATGCAACTGCTTGACAAACTAGTTCTGAAACTCCTATCCCAAGTATTAACAAGTACGCTATGTTAATCCTTGTTACCCCTTAAGTGTAATTAATCACAGATACACTTAGCAATTAATCTATCCGATTAAGCAGTCCTAGGATACGATCGCTAGAACACCATTAATCAAACGCATAAAGTTTTAGGGCAACGGAAAGTACGATGTTGTACTCACAAGCTCGTTACAATTGGCCGCAATTTATATTATCCTAGCGAATAAATTCACTATTTGCTACTCTTAGACATAAGTTCATAATGATTACAGACTATGAACTACGACCTAGCAACAATTATATGCCTAATACCCGGGTGATCAATACAAATAAAACACACATAAAAGATATGAATAATTCGAATAACATAAATAATCTCAGAACATAGTTTAATCAAACAATTACCGTAAGAATTACAAGAACTTCTTCCTAAGGTTCAACATAGTTAAAAGACGGAAATTGAACGACTAGCCACTCATGATGGAGACAAAAGACATAATTGAATTAATAAACATAAACGTAAGCTAGACAGAAAAACTCGAAAGATACCGATTCTCTTTTTGATTGTCTTCTCCAGAATCCTCCCAAAGCTAAAAGTCCAGTGTCTTTTTCGGACCTAATGACTCCTATCTATAGTTAGGATCAATTTTGGGTGAAATTGGGTCATTGAGCTTAAAAGGTCCCAAATGTGTCTAGAAACCCTACCACTTTCAGTTTTAACTATCACATCCTCATTTTACACATTATTAGAGAGAAATTTTCTTGGAGAACAAGTTTGGGGTAAAGGCACTTTGTTCAAGATTAAGTGAAGATTAATTAGGTTTTATCTTCCCTTTTTCATTAAATATTTGTATAAACATAATTATGTCTATATATTTGTGTTTATCGTTGAATTATAATTATGGCTGACTAAATTTCTTTAATCTAGGTTTAGAAAGTAGATTGTGGGTGATTAGTGATTATCAGTCGATTAATTCAACTCCATGTTATGCTATTAATTGATTAATTGTTTAAAATGATTGTTGAATGATTTGATCACTTGTTTAACATTTTATTAAGGATTAACTTGGAACCGAGAGTGGATTTTTAGTATAAGATCACTTCAATCAACATGAATAGCAATAGAATCAAGAGATTTGAGTTAATTGTGGGAACCTTGATCTTAGGGTTATTCAGGATTTGTATTTGATTAATCGATCGAAGAAGGCGAATAATCTTATACAATAAACACGTAATTCGCTCCGAGATGGGGTCTTGCATAAAATTATGATTGTTCCTTAATACATAGCATTCGGTTTAAAATTTGGATTAATTGGATTAATAATAATTAGATGCTCATAATTAGAGGTGGTAATTCGGACGGCCCGACCCAATCGTGCCAAGCCCGTTGGGCCAATACCATATTTTGGGCCGGGCCAAAATTTGGTTGGGCCTAAAATTAGTCGGTCCGGCCCGGGGTATTCCTCTATAATATACTAAGATTATCGGGTTGACCCAGGGCTCGTCGGGCTTTTGGCCCGTCGAGCTGGCCTGGTCGGGCCAAATAGTACTTCGGGCCTACATTTCTATGGTCCGACCCATCTAAACTATCGAGCTGGGCCAATTTTGCCATCTCTACTCATATTGAAATCTAACCCTAGATTACCTCGAATTGATCATTTAACCCCTATATTTTGCTCCTTTAGAAATCTTGCTAGTTTAGTTCGTAGTTTAATTTACTTTTAGTTTAAAAAATTACTAAAAACCAATCACTCGATTGTCTATTTAGTCATTAAATACCTATAATGATTTGTGTATCCAATATCGGGACGATTACTCGTGGATTCGATCTTGTACTCACTTAGTGCTATTTTGACACCGTATACTTGCGGTTGCTCAATTTAGTTATCAAAACTAAGTTGTGTGTCAAGTTTTGTACCAACTCATTGCCTTGTAGCTAGAATTTATCGCATCTCCATCTCCCTTGTTTAATAGGCTGCATCTTTCACTCTGTCCCTGATTTATCCACGACTCATTTATTTTTTATCAGTTGGAATTTTGGGAGCAGCTAGCCTTTACGAGTTTGCCACTTCTTTCTCCCAAACTTGTGCCAGGATTTGGTCTAGAGACATACTTCTCTCTCGTGATAGAGATTTCAATTAATATATTTTTGTAATAGGCAGCTGCATATAGCATTGCCGGAATAATTCTCTCTTTGGTGAAATAAGACATGGCCCTTAGATTTTGTCCCTCACGTAGCCAAGTTTCTTTCCAATTTTCGGCGCTCCAGCCTTACTTCTTCTCCAACCCTCATTGAAGAATTCTTCAAGTAAACATAAAACAAATGAATACAAATGCATTCATCATTGCAAAGTATGAGACATAAAACAAATGAATACAAATGCATTCATCATTGCAAAGTATGAGAGAAAATCAGTAAATCTTCATAACCATTTCATGAATATATTTTTAGCTTGTTGATGCACTAATGAAAACCAGCATTACACTTCAATCCCTAATACTTATATATATGAGATAGAGTGTGTGCCCTAGAAGATATCAAAAGAAGACAAGCCACATAAAAGCTTGCCAAAATTAGCTAAACATAAGCTGCCAGCTTTTGCATGTGCCCATGCAGTTTAAGCTAAAATAGTCCTATCATAAAAAAGGTAATGTTAAAGCTAATAGCATGAATTAGTTACAAAAGAAGCCTTAGCAGGCTTAGTGATACTGCAATAACAGAATTAACAAAGCTTATTATCTCAACATCCCCTCCTCAAGCTGGAGTTGTATTGATTTACAATCCCAGCTTGGACAAGAGTGAGTGAAATGCTCCAGGAGAGAGCTGCTTTGTTAGAATATCCGCAAGCTGATTTTTGGATGAGACGGGATGAAGATTTAAGAACCCTTCTTTGAACTTATCACGCACAACATGACAGTCAATATCCAGGTGCTTAGTTCGTTCATGGAACACTGGATTCTCAGCAATGTGTATGGCTGCACGATTATCACAAGAAAGAGTAATTGGGGAACGTTGGTGCTTAAGTCAGCAGAAATATAGTCAATCCAAAGAAGTTCACAAGTAGCAGAGGCCATGGCTCTATACTCTGCCTCAGCAGAGCTCCTAGATACTGTGGTTTGTTTCTTTGCCTTCCAAGAAATGAGGCAATCTCCTAAAAACACGCAATATCCAGTGATTGATTTTCTGGAGTCTAAACAGGACCCCCAGTCCGAATCACAAAAGGCTCGAATGATGAAATCACTGGAATTGGAGTAAAAAAGCCCAAGGTTGGCAGTACCTTTTAGGTACTTTAGAAGATGCATTGCAGCATTCAAATGGGAGAGGTTTGGAGCACTAACAAACTGACTGAGCTGCTGTGTGGCAAAAGTTAAGTCAGGTCTGGTTAGATTTAGGTACAACAATCTCCCAATCAAACGTCTGTAGTCTTCAGGATCTGAAAGAAGAGATTCTTCTGAGTTACTCAATTTCTGATTATATGGTAAATGAATAGAGACTGGTTCACAGTTATTCAAACCTACATCAGTGAGGATATCAAGGATATATTTTCTTTGAGACAGGAAAGTGCCATCATCATTCTTGATCAGCTCCATTCCTAGAAAATAGTTGGGCGTTCCTAGATCCTTGATGGTGAAGGCTTTGTCCAGAAACTGCTTAAGATCATCAATGAGAGTTCCATTATTCCTAGTAATGAGGACATCATTTACATAAACTAAAATAGTCATAAAATCCTCATGTTTTTTTTTTTTTTTTCGTAATTTTAATTTTAATTTTCGTTTTTATTTTTGGGTTAATTTTTGTATTACGTGGTAGTTCTTGTTTTTGGTGTTTTTAGGCTTCGTATGCTCACCAGATCAAAAGGGAAAGAAACCCTTCTTCCTTTTGATCCAGAAATTGAAGCGACAGCTCGCAGACACCGAACTAGCAGAAATTTCGCATCTGAGATGGAGAACCCACCACAGCATCCGAATCAGGATGACGCACTTCACAGACTACTGACAGCTCTGGCACGTTTGGATGATCGAGTCACGAACATACAGCAGCAGCTACCTCCACAAGGGCCACAGCTACAACAGCAGTACGACCCAATTCAGATAGACTCAGCTGCAGGCGATGAAGATGACATGCCTATTAGCGACTGCTTGAAGCCCAGTCCAAACCAGCAGGCAGGAGGAGTGCAACCTCCACCACTTAATGCCAACAATTTCGAGCTGAAGCCTGCACTAATCAACATAGTGCAGCAAAACCAGTATGGGGGAAGTGCTTTGGAGGATCCGAATGCGCATCTGATCAAGTTTCGCAGACTGGCCGACACAATCAAGATCAATCATGTGCCGCACGAGCAGGTCAAGATGAGATTGTTCCCGTTCTCACTGAAGGATAGAGCACTACAGTGGTTCAATTCGTTGGAAGATATCAGATATTGGGAAGACTTAAGTACTTCTTTTCTGTTGAAGTACTTTCCACCAAGCAAGATGCTCGACCTACAGAACCAGATCAACCAGTTCAAGCAATTGGACCAAGAGCCATTCGGAGAGGCTTGGGAGCGATTCCGGGATCTTATCCGGAGTTGCCCTCAACATGGGTTCACCAAGAAGCAGCAAGTATGCAAGTTCTACAATGGTCTACTTGCTCCGACTAGAAACCAAGTGGATGCAGCTGCGGGTGGAAGTTTGATGGAGAAGTCAGTAAGGATGGCATTTTCAATCCTGGACGCGATGGCCAGAACGAGCTACCAATGGTCAAATGAGAGAAACATGCCAAAGAGGATAGCCAGTGTTCAAAAAGCCGAGCCCGTCAATAATGAGCCAATTGAAAAGCTCACAGCACAAGTAACAGCATTGACGAGCCAGGTGAATTTGCTAACTAATCTAACGTTAGCACAACAGCCAGGGGGTCCGGAAGAAGTTGAAGAAGCAAAATTTGTGAATCAACGAAACTTCAACAATTTCCAGAACAATCAGCCTCGGTACAATCAGTACCCTCAGAATCAGAATCATCAGAACTTTTCATATGGGAACGCGCAAAATACACTTAATCCGCCACCCGGATTTGCTGTTACAAATGGCATGATCCATGACGGTAAGAAGCCATCATAGGAAGAGATTGCGCAGTCTCAATTTGAAAAGTATGATGAAAAGTTAGCTCAGTTGGAGAAGAGAGTAGATGGGAAATTTGTGGAGCTAAACAAGCATATCACTGGGCAAGGGGCAGACATTAAGAGGCTCGAGAACACATTGGTGCAGACTCAAGCTAGCATTGGTGAATTGTCATCAAACATGAGTCAACTGATAAAGATAGTAGGAGCTCAACACAAGCAAGGCCAATATCCGAGTGATACAGTGGTTAATCCGAAGGAGCACTGCAATATTGTGAAGCTAGAGGAGCATGAGGAAAGCATGAAGGACCATGGAGCGAAGGAATCAAGCGAGGAAGTCAAAAACATCGAGAAGGAGGAGGTCAATACAATCATAGATAAGAATTGTTCATCTCCTATTTTTTATGAGTCTTTTGACTTTTGTTTTAAAAATTCGTGACCATTTAGAGCAATCTAGAGCTGTTGTTTTGAAACAGGAACCACTAAAGGAGAGAATCCAAGATAAAGAGGAAACAAAGAAGTGGAAGGATGGAAAAGAGACGACGGAGAAGAAACCGAGCAGGCCCAAAAAGAACGCAACCACAAGCATGAAACCGAGAAGAGCAACAAAAGCGAAAGATCCAGGGAGTTTTACTATTTCTTACTCAATTGGTAGTCATGAGTTTCATAATGTCATGTGTGATTTAGGGTCTAGCATAAATTTGATGTCTCTTAAGCAGTATAGACAATTAGGATTAAGGGAAATTAAAAGGTCCTTTACCACTATCAAATTGGCAGATGGATCTTCACTAACGCCGTTGGGAGTAGCAGAGGATGTAGTGGTAAAAGTGTTAAATTTTGAATTCCCTAGTGATTTTTTAGTTGTCGACATGAAAGGGAATGATGAATTTCCTTTTATCTTAGGAAGACCCTTCTTGGCGACTAGCCAAGCACTAATAGATGTACCTAAAGGGGAGTTGATTTTTCATGTTCAAACGAAACAATCACACTCAAAATACATAAGTCGGGTCTAAGGGGTAGGCACAATTGTAGCATTGTTTACACTACCCAAGCTGCGGTAGAAAATCCTCATGTCCCAAATAGCTCGTTAAGTGTTCAGAAAACATCCAACTCGGGGTGGTTAGAAAAAGGTTGATAGAAAAAGGACGTCCGGCTGATGACGTAAAACAAAGCGCTTGTCGGGAGGCAACCCGATGTTTATCGTTTTATTTTTAGTATTTCGTTAATTTTATGTTTTTACGTTGTATTTTAGTGTTTTATGTTTTTAGGAATCAACATGGACAAGTGTGCAAGAAACGGGGGTCGAAACGACGAAAAATCGCATGAAGATGGAAATCAGAGTAACACGGCCGTGTCAATTTTCAACACGGCCGTGTCAATTTTCAACACGGCCGTGTTAAAACTGGCGTCAAACGTGTGGGATATTCTGGAAAGCAACACGGCCGTGTCACCAAATCAACACGGCCGCGTCCAAAGCAGCTCAAATGCAACACGGCCGTGTCACAAAAACAACACGGCCGCGTCAAAATCACGCCTAGAAACCAATTTTTGGTTCAACAGCAACACGGCCGCGTCAGCCTAATAACACGGCCGCGTCAAAATCCCTTTCCAACCACGTATCCACACTGGAATGCAACACGGCCGTGTCACACAAACGACACGGCCGTGTCAAAATCGGCCCAGAAACATAAACTTTGGCTCAAATGTAACACGGCCGTGTCACAACCTTCAACACGGCCGTGTCAGTACCTCAGCAGAAAGATGCAAAAATTCAGAGCGTGATGCGGAGACGGCCGAACCAAGATTCAGTAGGAGCAAAATGGCACGATTTCGGAGCTCGTAGGGGCTTCAAAACGCCGCCGTCATAACAACGATTTGTAAGTTAGCACCAAGGCGTACCACGTTTTTCCTCCAAACATTGGCTTTCAGCCAAGTTTGGGGGAGGGGGTAGACCGTGGGACGTCTTGGCAGCTATATTTCTAGTTTTGATTTACATTTTAGTTGATCGTTCGAGTTTTGCTGATTGTGGGTCCGTGTGCCCATTGTGTTGATTTTTATTGTTTTGATTGGTGTTATCGGGTCTGTGAGCCCAGTTATCTGATTTATCGGTGTTGTTGGGTCTGTGAGCCCGAGTTTGATTGCATATTGTTTTCATGTTGAGTTTTAGGAGTTTAGAGTTTAGAGTCTGAGTAGTATTTTAGTTTTAGAGTCATAAGAAGGATAAAACTCGAAAATAGGTAACAAGTGAAAAGAAAAAAAAAAGAACAATAGGGAAAGATGGATGATGAATAGTTAATGATGAGATGATTTTGAGAAGTAGATGAAAAACGGCACATAATAGAGCATGAGAGGTGTTTTGAGACGAAATTGAGCTTGAACTTAGAATATTCAATCAAAATTTACCTTGTGAGAATTTGAGCCTAATTATACTCCAATGTTTGGAGTAATATACTTTCTTTCGGTGTGAATTTGATTGAATATGTGTACTAGTCTCTAGAACTTGCCTTGAGTTTTTACTATGAATGTGTCAAGTATATGTTGTGATTTAGGAAATATCTTAGGCGTTGTTATTTAAACCTATTTTGAGCCGAAAAATTACCCTTTGTACCAAAAGTTCACGATTTGTCCCTAGTTAGCCCAATTGAGCCTTATAGCCGTATTTATTCATAACCTAACAATGTCAGTCGAAACCTTTTGATTTAACTCTTTTGGCCCTAATTGGATTAATCAAGTTAGAGGGAGGAAAATTGGAAGGAATTTTGGGTGAACAATTTGTGGGAAGGAATGGGAAGTAGGGATATTTTCAAAAGATGAAGGAAATAAGAGAAAAGTGATAGGTGAAAAACGAAGAATGGCCTCTCCTAGAAAAAAAAAAAAAAGGAAAAGTTTGTTGTTGTTAGTATTCTAGAGGAGAGGCTTGGAAATAAAGTGCTTAAATTGTGAATTTAATTAGAACAGTCGGGTAGTCCCAAAGATGTGGTACCCACAGAATTGAAAAGCACTTAAGTTGTACGGACTTTTGAAGGTGAAGAAGTCATCTCAATTGGGATGAGTTGCTGAAAATTGAAGAGGGAGATTGAGTGATTATATTGAGGGGTAGTCGGGTTAGACGTAACTTGATTAGTCCAATGAATAGTCACTTATATCCAAATGTATCCCACCTCACCTTAAGCCCACATTACAACCAAAATAAAGACCTTTTTGATCCTTTGTCACACGTAGCAAGTACGAGGTCTAGTTTAGACGATTGGCAAGCATATGATAGACTTTGCATATAATTCAATATGAGTGAAAATTATTTTAGCCTAAACACTTGAGAGATGAGTGAAACACTTACCCGGTGAGGGTTGAATAATTCGAAAGTTCAAAGTCTCGAGATTAGTTGATTTTCGCGTTATCGCATATGCTCAAGTGAATTGTGTTGCCTAGTTGTTTTTAAGAAAAATCAGACTGAAACTGAATTCATCGTCTAATCACCCTAAACAAATGCATAATCACTTGTCTTCTTTGTGTCTTTTGTTATGTTGTTCGGGACGAACAACAGTTTAAGTTTGGGGGATTTTGATAACACGTTACTTATGCATGCATTTAGGTCGATTTAGGATCATATTTTATATCATTTACGTGCATATTTGACCGGCATTTATTTGTATTAATAATATTTGGGTCATTTGACGTGTTTCGACTTGTTTTGAAGTTAATTAGGTATTTTTATTCCATTTGGATGAAGTTCGAAGAAGAAACAAGTCAAATAGAGTGAAAATCGGCCCAAAAGAGTGAAAACCGTCCAAGAACCGGTCCAAACCGGTCTGAACCGGCCTGAACCGGTCTAGTAGCAAAACGACGCAAGAACCGACACGGCCGCGTCAAACCTTCAGCACGGCCGTGTCAAAAGTGGTGCACAACGTTCAAAACGGCTCTGGAATATAACACGGCCGCGTCACAATTGCAACACGGCCGTGTCAAATTGTTGCTGGAAAAGGAAGAATTGTAAAGCAACACGGCCGTGTCACTTAAGCAACACGGCCGTGTCAAAAAGGCTGCCGATAAGAGAAATCCTGTTTAATAGGGGATTTGATTTCCTAATAGGATTTTGATCCTATCTTCCCCAAGATTCGTCCCCAACTCTATAAAAAGGACCCCAAGCTCTAGGAATCAATCATCAAGATCATCAATTACATTATTCTACCTAGAAGAAATTTTGGAAGACAAAGAAGACGAAGATCATCGAGACGGAGTCATCCGGGTTTAATTATTCTTTTCTTAGTTTTAATTCTTTACAATGTTTTTATTAGAATTTTGTATTGGATTATTACTAGGCATGAGTAGCTAAGCTATTCGTGTCCTAGGGTTAGAAAGTAGGGATTTTTATGACAATGGTTTGATTATGATTTAATCTATTTAATTCCGTTCTTTATGTGTTTTATCTCTATGTTTGTGCTTAAAACTGAATTTAGCTTGATCACCTAGATTTAGTAATTTAGTTTAACAATTCCGCTTCGAGAGGAGGGAATCGTTATCAGACTTAGAACATAGAGCGCATTTGTCTATGACTGTGTAGGCCGTGGCTTAGGATCGTTTGGGAGTTATTAGGTTTAATTGACTCGAGAGGGTAATTAGCTTAATTAATCAACGGTTTAATTGCTTCGAGAGAAGGATTAGATTATTGTCGTGCCGCCTAATAAACACTAGAATTGGTAAATTAATAGGTTAATCATATTCAACATTGAATTAATATCCTGAAATCGAAGCCCTATGATACCTTTTCTCAGTGATTGTTAATTCTCTTTGTTTGTCAGGTATTAGTTAAATTCCTTAAGTCGTGTTAAAATCAACCTTTGAAACTTAGTATCTAGTTAGGACATTCCTAGAGTATTAAGGTATCAAACTACCTAAAACTATTCCTTGTGGGATCGACCTTGACAATAGTACTACACCTACATCCGTACACTTGCGTAACACTAGGTTAGAAACCGACGTGTCAGTCTGCTCAAAACCAAAGGTGATAAGAGTAGTGCAAAATTCAGTTCCACTGTCTAGAGGCTTGTTTCAAGCCATACAGACTTTTCTGAAGTTTACATACTTGATCAGGCCCAGCTCCAGTGTAACCATCAGGTGGTTTAAGATAAGTCTCCTTGTCTAAATAACCATGTAAAAAGGCATTATTGACATCAACATTATGCAGTGCCCAACATTTGATAGTGGCCAAGGCAATTAAGAATCTTACTTTCACAGGCTTGGCTACAGGAGAGAAGCTATCATCATAATCTTCCCCAAGGATCTAGTTATATCCCGTTGCTACTAATTTGGCTTTATATCTCTCAACAGATCCATCTGCATTCAGTTTCACCTTGTAGACCCACTTGCTGCCAATGGCTCTTTTCCCAGCTGGCAATGAGGTAACTTCCCAGGTGTTATTCTGATCCAAAGCCTCCAGCTCTTGCTGCATGGCATCAACCCATTCCGGGTGTCTGTTTGCTTCCTTGAAGCTGCTTGGCTCAGGTATAGTGATAACACGTTATTTATGCATGTATTTAGGTCGATTTAGGATCATATTTTATAGCATATACGTGTATATTTGACCAGCACTTATTGATATTTATAATATTTGGGCCATTTGACGTGTTTCGACTTGTTTTGAAGATAATTAGGTATTTTTATGCCATTTGGATGAAAGTCGAAGGAGAAACAAGTCAAATAGAGTGAAAACCGGCTCAAAGGAGTAAAAACCGGCCAAGAACCGGTCCAAACCGGTCCGAACCGGCCTGAACCGGTCCAGGAGCAAAACGGGGCAAGAACCGACACGGCTGCGTCACAAAGCAACACGGCCGTGTCAAAAGTGGTCCATAACGTGCTGTTGAGTCTGGAATAGAACACGGCCGTGTCACAAAGCAACACGGCCGTGTCAAATGTTGCGCAGAAATTGAAGAATTACAAAGCAACACGGCCGTGTCACTTAAGCAACACGGCCGTGTCAAAAAGTCCACCGATAAGAGAAATCGTGTTTTAATAGGATTTTGAGCCTATCTTCTCCAAGATTCGTCCCCAACTCTATAAAAAGGACCCCAAGCTCTAGGAAAAAAGGGAGAATCAATCACGGAAGAACATCAATTACATTATTTACCTAGAAGACATCTTGGAGGACAAAGAAGACGAAGATCATCGAGACGGAGTCATCCGGGTTTATTTATTCTTTTCTAGTTTAATTCTTTACAATGTTTTTATTAAGATTTTGTATTGGATTATTACTAGGCATGAGTAGCTAAGCTATTCGTGTCCTAGGGGTTAGAAAGTAGGGATTTTTATGACAATGTTTTGATTTATGATTTAATCTATTAATTCCGTTCTTTATGTGTTTATCTCTATGTTTGTGCTTAAAACTGAATTTAGCTTGATCACCTAGATTTAATAATTTAGTTTAACAATTCCGCTTCGAGAGGAGGGAATCGTTATCAGACTTAGAACATAGAGCGCAGTTGTCTATGACTGTGTAGGCTGTGGCTTAGGATCGTTTGGGAGTTATTAGGTTTAATTGACTCGAGAGGGTAATTAGCTTAATTAATCAACGGTTTAATCACTTCGAGAGAAGGATTAGATTATTGTCGTGCCGCCTAATAAACATTAGAATTGGTAAATTAATAGGTTAATTATATCCAACATTGAATTAATATCCTGAAATCGAAGCCCTAGGATACCTTTTCTCTTTGATTGTTAGTTTTTACGTTTCCTAAGTTGAAGTTATATTTAATTGAGTATTTTAATTAGTAAAATCAATCTTTTGCAACTTAGTATCTAGTTAGGACATTCCTAGAGTATTAGGGTATCAAACTACCTAAAACTATTCCTTGTGGGATCGACCTTGACAATAGTACTACACCTACATCCGTACACTTGCGGAACACTAGGTTAGAAACCGACGTGTCAAGTTTTTGGCGCCGTTGCCTGGGAATAGGATTTAGCGCTTAGTTTTTATCTTGAAAAATAGGAGGAAACTATACTAGATTTTATTTTTTCGTATTTTTAATTTTAATTTTCGTTTTTATTTATTTTTATTTAATTTTAGTGTTACGCGGTAGTTCTTGTTTTTGGTGTTTTCAGGCTTCGTATGCACACCAGATCAAAAGGGAAAGAAACCCTTCTCCCTTTCGATCCAGAAATTGAAGCGACAGCTCGCAAACACCGAACTAGAAGAAACTCCGCATCTGAGATGGAGAACCCACCACAGCATCCGAAACAGGATGACGCACTTAACAGAGTACTGACAGCTCTAGCACGGTTGGATGATCGAGTCACGAACATACAGCAACAGGTACCTCCACAAGGGCCACAGCTACAACAGCAGTACGGCCCAATTCAGATAGACCCAGCTGCAGGCGAGGAAGATGACACGCCTATTAGCGACTGCTTGAAGCCCAGTCCAAATCAGCAGGCAGGAGGAGTACAACCTCCACCACTCAATGCCAACAATTTCGAGCTGAAGCCTGCACTAATCAATATAGTGCAGCAAAACCAGTATGGGGGAAGTGCGTTGGAGGATCCGAATGCGCATCTGATCAAGTTTCGCAGACTGGCCGATACAATCAAGATCAATCATGTGCCGCACGAGCAAGTCAAGATGAGACTGTTCCCTTTCTCACTGAAGGACAGAGCATTACAGTGGTTCAATTCACTAGAAGACATCAGAGATTGGGAAGACTTGAGTACTTCTTTCCTGTTGAAGTACTTTCCACCAAGAAAGATGCTCGACCTGCAGAACCAGATCAATCAGTTCAAGCAATTGGACCAAGAGCCATTCGGAGAGGCTTGGGAGCGATTCCGGGATCTCATCCGGAGTTGCCCTCAACATGGGTTCACCAAGAAGCAGCAAGTATGCAAGTTCTACAATGGTCTACTTGCTCCGACTAGAAACCAAGTGGATGCAGCTGCGGGTGGAAGTTTGATGGAGAAGTCAGTGAGGATGGCATTCTCAATCCTGGATGCTATGGCAAGAACGAGCTACCATTGGTCGAATGAGAGAAACATGCCAAAGAGGGTAGCAAGTGTCCAAAAAGTCGAGCCCGTCAATAATGAGCCAATTGAAAAGCTCACAGCACAAGTAACAGCATTGACGAGCCAGGTGAATTTGCTAACTAATCTGACGTTAGCACAACAGCCAGGGGGTCCGGAAGAAGTTGAAGAAGTCAAATTTGTGAATCAACGAAACTTCAACAATTTCCAGAACAATCAGCCTCGGTACAATCAGTACCCTCAGAATCCGAACCATCAGAACTTTTCATATGGGAACGCGCAAAATACACTTAATCCGCCACCCGGATTTGCTGTTACAAATAGCATGATCCATGACGGTAAGAAGCCATCACAAGAAGAAATTGCGCAATCACAATTTGAAAAGTATGATGAAAAGTTAGCTCAGTTGGAGAAGAAAGTGGATGGGAAATTCATGGAGCTAAACAAGCATATCACTGGGCAAGGGGCAGACATCAAGAGGCTCGAGAACACATTGGTGCAGACTCAAGCTAGCATTGGAGAATTGACATCAAACATGAGTCAACTGATAAAGATAGTAGGAGCTCAACACAAACAAGGCCAATATCCGAGTGATACAGTGGTTAACCCGAAGGAGCATTGCAATATTGTGGAGCTAGAGGAGCATGAAGAGAGCATGAAGGACCAAGGAGCGAAGAAATCAAGCGAGGAAGTCAAAAACATTGAGAAGGAGGAGGTCAATAAAATCAGAGATAAGAAAATTCCATCGCCTATTCTTGATGAGTCTTTTGATTTTTGTTTTAAAAATTCGTTCTTTGCTAACCTTGATCCTTTAGAGCAATCTAGAGTTGTTGTAATGAAACAGGAATCACTAAAGGAGAGAATCCAAGATAAAGAGGAAACCAAGAAGAGGGAGGATGGAAAAGAGATGGCGAAGATTAAACCAAGCAGGCCCAAAAAGAACGCAACCACAAGCATGAAACCGAGAAGAGCAACAAAAGCAAAAGATCCAGGGAGTTTTACTATTTCTTGCTCAATTGGTAGTCATGAGTTTCATAATGTCATGTGTGATTTAGGGTCTAGCATAAACTTAATGTCTCTTAAGCAGTATAGACAATTAGGATTAAGGGAAATTAAAAGGTCCTTTACTACTATCAAATTGGCGGATGAATCTTCATTAACGCCGTTGGGAGTAGCAGAGTATGTAGTGGTGAGAGTGCTAAATTTTGAATTCCCTAGTGATTTTTTAGCTGTCGACATGAAAGGGAATGATGAATTTCCTTTTATCTTAGGAAGACCCTTCTTGGCGACTAGCCAAGCACTAATAGATGTACCTAAAGGGGAGTTGGTTTTTCGGGTTCAAAACGAAATAATCACACTCAAAATACATAAGTCGGGTCTAAGGGGTAGGCACAATTGTAGCATTATTTACACTACCCTAGCTGCTGTAGAAAATCCTCGTGTCCCAAATAGCTCTTTAATTGGTCAGAAAACATCCGACTCGGGGTGGCTAGAAAATGGTTGATAGAAAAAGGACGTCCGGCTGATGACGTAAAACAAAGCGCTTGTCGGGAGGCAACCCGATGTTTATCATTTTATTTTTATTTCTATTTTTATTTCGTTAAGTTTTATGTTTTACTTGTGTTTTAGTGTTTTATGTTGTTAGGAATCAACATGGACGAGTGTTGCAAGAAACGGGGGTCGAAAATACGAAAAATGCATGAAGATGGAAATCAGAGTAACACGGCCGTGTCACTTTTCAACACGGCCGTGTCAAAATTGGCGTCAAAGGGAGAAATCTTCTGGAATGCAACACGGCCGTGTCACAAAATGACACGGCCGCGTCAACGTCAGCTCAAAGTAACACGGCCGCGTCTCACACATGACACGGCCGTGTCAAAAGATCGCTCCAAAAGGTAAAATGCACCGGAATGCAACACGGCCGTGTCACACAAACGACACGGCCGCATCAAAAACGATCCAGAACACCAATTTTGGCAAAAAGGTGACACGGCCGTGTCACAACCTTCAACACGGCCGCGTCATTACTTCAGCAGAAAAAGATGCAATAATTCAGAGCGCAATGCGGAGACGGCCGAACCAAGATTCAGTAGGACCTCAACGGGCATGATTTCGGAACTAGGAGGGATTTCAAAACGCCGCCGTCGTCGAAACGATTTGTAAGTTAGCACCAAGGCGTACCACGTTTTTCCTCCAAACATTGACTTTCAGCCAAGTTTGGGGGAGGGGGTAGGCCGTGGGACGTCTTGGCTTGATTTAAATTTTTTTAGTTGACCGGTCGAGTCTTTTGCTGGTAATTGTGGGTCCGTGTGCCCATTGTGCTGTGTTTTATTGTTTCTATTGGTGTTATCGGGTCTGTGAGCCCAAGTTGATTGCATATCATTTCCATGTTGAGTTTAGAAGTTTAGAGTCTTATTAGTGTTTCAGTTTTTAGAGTCGGAAGAATAATAAAACCCAGAAATAGGTAACAAGTGAAAAAAATAAAAACAGAATAATAGGGAAAGATGAATGATGAATAGTTAATGATGAGATGATTTAGATGAAAAAATGGCACATAATAGAGCATGAGAGGTGTTTTGAGACGAAATTGAGCTTGAACTTAGAGTATTCAATCAAAAGTAACCTTGTGAGAATTTGAGCCTAATTATACTCCAATTTTTGGAGTCATATACTTTCTTTCGGTGTGAATTTGATTGAATATGTGTACTAGTCTCTAGAACTTGCCTTGAGTCTTTACTAAGAATGTGTCAAGTATATGTTGTGATTTAGGAAATGATCTTAGGCAATTTTTGTTTAAGCCTATGTATTCGAACCATGAAAATTGCCTTTGACCCATAATGAAAAAATTGTCCCTAGTTAGCCCGATTGAGCCTTATAGCCTTATTTATTCATAACCTAACAATGTCAGACGAAACCTTTTGATTTAACTCTTTTGGCCCTAATTGGATTAATCAAGTTAGAGGGAGGAGAATTGGACGGAATTTTGGGTGAACAATTTGTGGGAAGGAATGGGAAGTAGGGATATTTTCAAAAGATGAAGGAAATAAGAGAAAAGTGATAGGTGAAAAACGAAGAATAGCCTCTCCTAGAAAAAAGAAAAAAAAAAGAAAAAAAAAAAAGAAAAAGAAAAAGAAAAAGAAAACAAAAAGAAAAAAGAAGAAAGAAAGAAAGAAAAAAAAAAAAAAAAAAAGTTGTATTATAGAGGAGAGGCTAGAAAATAAAGTGCTTAAATTGTGAATTTGCTTAGAACATTCGGGTAGTCCCAAAAATGTGGTACCCACAAGATTGAAAAGCACTTAAGTTGTATGGACTTGGGAAGGTGAAGAAGTCAACTTGCGGGGTGATTTGCTGAAATTTGAAGAGTGAGGTTGAGTGATTGTATTGAGGGGTGGTCGGGTTAGACGTAACTTGATTAGTCCAACGAATAGTCACTTATATCCAAATGTATCCCACCTTACCTTAAGCCCACATTACAACCAAAATAAAGACCTTTTTGATCCTTTGTCACACGTATCAAGTACGAGGTCTAGTTTAGACGATTGGCAAGCATATGGTAGATTTTGCATATAATTCAATATGAGTGGAAATTATTCTAGCTTAAACACTTGAGAGATGAGTGAAACACTTACCCGGTGAGGGTTGAATAATTCGAAAGTTCAAAGTCTCGAGATTAGTTGATTTACGCGTTATCACATATGCTCAAGTGAATTGTGTTGCCTAGTTGTTTTAAGAAAAATCAGACTGAAACTGAATTCATCATCTAGTCTCCCTAAACAAATGCATAATCACTTGTCTTCTTTGTGTCTTTTTGTATGATGTTCGGGACGAACAACAGTTTAAGTTTGGGGGAGTTTGATAACACGTTATTTATGCATGTATTTAGGTCGATTTAGGATCATATTTTATAGCATATACGTGTATATTTGACCATCACTTATTGATATTTATAATATTTGGGCCATTTGACGTGTTTCGACTTGTTTTGAAGATAATTAGGTATTTTTATGCCATTTGGATGAAAGTCGAAGGAGAAACAAGTCAAATAGAGTGAAAACCGGCTCAAAGGAGTAAAAACTGGCCAAGAACCGGTCCAAACCGGTCCGAACCGGCCTGAACCGGTCCAGGAGCAAAACGGGGCAAGAACCGACACGGCCGCGTCACAAAGCAACACGGCCGTGTCAAAAGTGGTCCATAACGTGCTGTTGAGTCTGGAATAGAACACGGCCATGTCACAAAGCAACACGGCCGTGTCAAATGTTGCGCAGAAATTGAAGAATTACAAAGCAACACGGCCGTGTCACTTGAGCAACACGACCGTGTCAAAAAGTCCACCGATAAGAGAAATCGTGTTTTAATAGGATTTTGAGCCTATCTTCTCCAAGATTCGTCCCCAACTCTATAAAAAGGACCCCAAGCTCTAGGAAAAAGGGAGAATCAATCACGGAAGAACATCAATTACATTATTTACCTAGAAGACATCTTGGAGGACAAAGAAGACGAAGATCATCGAGACGGAGTCATCCGGGTTTATTTATTCTTTTCTAGTTTAATTCTTTACAATATTTTTATTAAGATTTTGTATTGGATTATTACTAGGCATGAGTAGCTAAGCTATTCGTGTCCTAGGGGTTAGAAAGTAGGGATTTTTATGACAATGTTTTGATTTATGATTTAATCTATTAATTCCGTTCTTTATGTGTTTATCTCTATGTTTGTGCTTAAAACTGAATTTAGCTTGATCACCTAGATTTAGTAATTTAGTTTAACAATTCCGCTTCGAGAGGAGGGAATCGTTATCAGACTTAGAACATAGAGCGCAGTTGTCTATGACTGTGTAGGCTGTGGCTTAGGATCGTTTGGGAGTTATTAGGTTTAATTGACTCGAGAGGGTAATTAGCTTAATTAATCAACGGTTTAATCACTTCGAGAGAAGGATTAGATTATTGTCGTGCCGCCTAATAAACATTAGAATTGGTAAATTAATAGGTTAATTATATCCGACATTGAATTAATATCCTGAAATCGAAGCCCTAGGATACCTTTTCTCTTTGATTGTTAGTTTTTACGTTTCCTAAGTTGAAGTTATATTTAATTGAGTATTTTAATTAGTAAAATCAATCTTTTGCAACTTAGTATTTAGTTAGGACATTCCTAGAGTATTAGGGTATCAAACTACCTAAAACTATTCCTTGTGGGATCGACCTTGACAATAGTACTACACCTACATCCGTACACTTGCGGAACACTAGGTTAGAAACCGACGTGTCATATAGTGAGATGGCAAGTATGAAAAGCAGCATGTGTTGGTGGGGCATGAAAGTATGTGAATGGATCAGATAAGGATGAGGAGCTGGCAGTAATTTGGACATAATCCTTCAGATGAGCTGGTTGATGAACAACTCTGCCACTTCTCCTAACAGGAGGTTGAGGAATGAGTGGAACATCATCAGCTTGTGCAGGCTCATTCAAGGATTCTTGTGCAGATGGTATTATATCTCCAGATGAAGTATTATCAGAAACTGAATTGTGATTTGGTTCTGGTTCATCATCTTGGAAAAATGGGAATGGCAGAGTAGGTTCAGCAGTGGATGTGTTGCCATCAACATTGGCAAAGGATATACTGATTCAAGAAAAATAACATCTCTAGAAGTAATCACCTTCTGTTTTCCAATGTTGTATAACCTATATCCCTTTTGATGAGGAACATATCCTATGAATATACACTTTACTCCTCTTTCTTCAAATTTGGTCTTGCATGGCTCTGTGTCAGTAGCATAAGCCAAACAACCAAATGGCTTCATGTTTCCATAAGATGCCACTTTGGTAACCATGATCTCATAAGGTACCTGCCAGTTCAACACTCTGGTGGGCAATCTGTTTATTATATGTGCAGCTGTGAGAATTGAATATGGCCACAAATAGTGTGGTGCTGAAGACTCCTTCATGAGAGCTCTAGCCATCTCAAGGAGATGCCTGTGTTTTCTCTCACTACTCCATTTTGTTGTGGAGTGTAAACACATGTCCTCTGATGAATAATCCCTCTGCTGGAAAAGAACAATCCTTGCTCATGAACTCTGCTCCATTATCTGTTCTTACAGCCTTCACTTCCACCTCCAATTGTTTGGTAATCATATTCACAAACTGTTGAAGAGATGACAGAGCTTGCTTCTTGCTTGCCATTAAGTTTACCCATGTCATTCTGCTAAAATCATCAACCACAGTAAAAAAAAAAAAAAAAAAAAAGGATGTCTCAGTGATACTAGGTTGAGAATATGGACCCCAGATGTCCACATGAAGTAATTCCAACACTCTTGAACTCTGACTATAACTGATTGGAAAACTGAGTCTAGTCTGTTTAGTTGTGTGGCATATTACACAGCTTTTGTACTCTTCAATGACTGGAGGAGTACACATATGTTTGAGAAAGTACAGATGTTGTAAGGTGCTTGGGGATGCATGACCAAGTCTTCTGTGCCAATTGTGAAAAAATTTAATGTAGTGAGGGGCACTGATGGCATAAGCAGCAGCTGCTTCTTTGGAGTGTCTTGGCTTAGCTACATAAAGTTTTCCAACTAAATGACCAGTGAGCAGTACATCTCCATTATGTCCCAGCTTTACAATGCATGAATCTTGATCAAAAGTGTCTTGAGCTCCACTATTTAGAGTAAGCTGTGAAATAGACAACAAGTTACAAGTAAAACTGGGCACTAGAAAGACTTCCTTCAAAGTCAGTTATCTGATAAAATCACATCCCCATAATGTGTAACTTGTTTTTCAGCTCCATCTGGCAAAGTGATCATGGCAGTTTGGTAAAGAGGTGTGAGATTTGTCATTAGAGTTTGATCATTGCACATGTGTCTACTTGCACCTGTGTCAATGATCCAAGCATCATCATCAATCCCTTCAATCAAAGTAAAATCAAAATGAGAGCTTCCAATACAAGATTAGTCTTGTCATTTGCCTTTGGGACCTTCTGAACTTCCTCTAGAAATTGACTGAGAGGCAATAATTTTTGCCACTTCTTTTTGTATAAGAGCAGAGATGTCACTAGGGCTTCTTGCAGATTGTGTGATGTTCTCACCTTGATTCTCACTTCCCACACCATCACATGCTGCATTTACATAATTTCTATGTTCTTTGGGTACATAGTACCAATCAGGATACCCCTTCAACTTAAAACAATCTGCTATCGCATGCCCATGGATACCACAGTGATCACACTGGAGTTTTGCCTTTTCCTCTTTACTAAGTCTTGGACTACCTCTTCCTCTACCTGCTGAGTGTCCTCACTTGTGTTTGAACCATGGGAAACACCTCTTCCTGAAAAACCTCTTCCACTGTTCGTATACTTCACAGCCATAGCACTGTGATCAGAATTCTCAGTTGATCCAACATGGACATTTCTTTGCTTCTCAAATTGAATATGCTTTATCTACACTTGGCAATGGGTCCATCATTAGGATTTGGCTTCTCACCTGATCATATGAGTCATTCAATCCCATGAGGAATTGAATCAGTTTTCCAGACATCTCAAACTCTTCCCATTGTTTTGCAGCATTACATGTGCAGATTGGTATAAGCTTCAAGAGGGAGATTTCATTCCAAAGCCTGTGCAAGTTGTTGTAGTAAACTGGCATTGATTAATTCCCTTAAGAGAGATATCAAATGTCTCTTTGTATTTGAAACAGTTGAGGAGCATTACTGTCACCAAATCTACTTGCTAGAGTTTTTCACAAACTTTTGGCAGATTCAACATACAAGAAGGTTTCAGAAATGTCTTTAGCAAGAGAGTTAATGAGCCATGCTCGCACCATGCCATCCACCCTTTCCCAGGGTTCCTTCAACTTAGCATCACTAGGTATTTCTATATTACCAGTTTTGAACCCCAGTTTTTTCTTATCTAGAAGAGCAATCTGGACAGATCTGCTCCATGGCAAATAATTATTCCCAGTTAATTTAGAAGAAACCATGCTCATACCTGGATGATCTGATCCATGTAGGTTGAGGGGATCATTTTCTGACAAATTCGTGGAAGAAGCTGTTTCAGTAGCGATGAGAGTTGGAGTTGCTGCTCCAGATCCAAGTCTTGGCCACTCTGCTACTGTATTTCTTAATGGATTTGTGCTTGAAGTCATAGTTTGGAACTATGGCTCTGGTACCATGAAGAATTCTTCAAGTAAACATAAAACAAATGAATACAAATGCATTCATCATTGCATAGTATGAGAGAAAATTAGTAAATCTTCATAACCATTTCATAAATATATTTTCAGCTTGTGGCTGCGCTAATGAAACCAGCATTACACTTTAATCCCTAATACATACTATATATATGAGATAGAGTGTGTGCCCTAGAAGATATCAAAAGAAGACAAGCCACATAAAAGCTTGCCAAAATTAGCTAAACATAAGTTGCCAGCTTTTGCATGTGCCCATGCAGTTTAAGCTAAAATAGTCTTATCATAAAAAAGGTAATGTTAAAGCTAATAACATGAATTAGTTGCAAAAGAAGCCTTAGCAGGCTTAGTGATACTGTAATAATAGAATTAACAAAGCTGATTATCTCAACACTCATGTCTCATTCTTTGGTGCATTTGCCCCCATTGCATGGAGTTAGAATTTATTTTGATGGAGAAACAACCAACCCGCTTCTCTCTTGCGTGGGAATCTATGTACGGAATTCGGATGGAAATTTTATGTTTCCTCATTTAAAGCGTTTCCCTGGGAATGATGATCCAGAATTGGCGGAGTGTTGTGCACTCTGAGAAGCTCTTCTCGTTGCCTTCCGCCTGGGCCTCCAATATTTTCATATTGTTGGTGATTCGACTACTGTCATCAAGGCTTCCTTGGGTGCAATGATGAAAAAATCGCGAAATATCACCGATTTCTTGGCGATATCGCGATAAATTGGAGAAGCCGGGACGATTTTGTCCTGTAATGCAGTTTTGTTATGAAGTCAGTGAGATATCGCGAGTTTCTCGCCTGAGAGAATATCTGGTGAGACATCGCGAGTTTCTCGCCTGAGAGAATATCTAGGGCGGAATAAGGCCCACGTGTTCCATTTTCGGCGAGATTTTGGCAAAATCTCGTCAATATATCATTTCCCTTGTTTTTTCGCTGCCTGTCTAAAAATGCAAGAGTGGGATTCAAACCGGAGACCCATTGAAGAGAGCTCCAAACTCTAACCACTAGACCAAGTCAACATCTTGTTGTAATCTCACATAGAATCTTTATAATTACTTATACATCTAAAATCCAATAAGCAAGAATTACCTCCTCATATCATAAAATTTTCATAAAATTGAATAAGTAATCGAAAATTTTGTATACAAATTTTCAATTTATTATCATGATACTTGACAACATGTGTTTTTGTAAATATTTTGTTTTTTTATAATTTTTAAACTTCCGAATTTTTATTATAATATTTCTGTACTAATAATAAGTAATGTTGTATGAAAAAAACATCAAAAAAGTATTTTATAATGCCACTCATTATTTATATTATTTTATATTTATGAATTAGTTGTTAATAAATATATTTCTATCAAATTTAAGATGTGTATATGTATTTGAGTTTGTTATAATAATTGTAAAAAATATGGGAAAAAATTATAAATCGTCCCATAACTATAGTGACTTCCACTAAATATTCCACAACTTTCTGCTTTTCTAATTTCGTCCCATATGTCCTGAGATTATCCAATTTTCATCATAAAATTCAAATTTAAGCCGGAAAATGCACGTGCTGGTCAAAATTTGGTGGTTTTTTGCCACGTGGCGTCAGAATTCAGAGTTTTAATATATTTTTTAATATTTTTCAGAAAATTGCACCGATATTTCAATATTAATTGAGATCTCAACGAAATCTTCGTAAATTGAAACATCGATATATCTATAAAAATCGATATTTTCGTCCTTGCTTGGGTGACACTGATAGTTCGGAGACCTGCTTGCTGGTGATGCATGATATTCACTAGTTGCTTCACCAATTGCACTCTAGAACACTTTTCTGGATTCCTCGAATGGAGAATTATATTGCCCACTCTTTAACTAGTTTTGCTCAATCATGTAATCTCACATATGTGATTAGGATTCTCCATCTCCTTTTGTTTGTGAACCAGTGCTGGTAAATTCCAGTTATTAATGAAATTATTTTCTCATAAAAAGAAGTTTTCACATATGTTGATTAGGATTCTCCCTCTCCTTTTTAATATTTTTCAGAAAATTGCACCGATATTTCAATATTAATTGAGATCTCAACGAAATCTTCATAAATTGAAACACCGATATATCCATAAAAATCGATATTTTCGTCCTTGCTTGGGTGACACTGATAGTTCGGAGACCTGCTTGCTGGTGATGCATGATATTCACTAGTTGCTTCACCAATTGCACTCTAGAACACTTTTCTGGATTCCTCGAATGGAGAATTATATTGCCCACTCTTTAACTAGTTTTGCTCAATCATGTAATCTCACATATGTTGATTAGGATTCTCCCTCTCCTTTTGTTTGTGAACCAGTGCTGGTAAATTCCAGTTATTAATGAAATTGTTTTCTCATAAAAAGAAGTTTAACCAACTCGAATAAATTCATCACGATTCAAATGAATGAACATTGATAAGTAGATTAATAAAAAGTATTGAGTATCATATGCTTTAGGCTCCGCCTCAAGTACACGACTCACAAAGTTAACCTGAAATGATTAATGTTGGGTTGGGGTGAACTTTCTTCATCTTGAGAAAGTACAGTTTATCATAATAATCATAAATTACAAGGGGCAAACTTGTAGTAAGTATAACTTGTATTGTAATGATGCACTTATATTGGCTAAACACTTAATGTGGTAACTTACATTGACAGCTAGCTATATGCTTACTCTTAAATAAAATCTTACCGTTTTGAGCTCGGCTATAAGAACATGTTCTTTTTATACAACTGACAACAGAATAAACCTACTCTTTTAACGAAAAGTCTGAAAAACATAGAGGTTTATTCACCCCTCTAAACTCTATCACTTAGAACCAATATGAATATTACTCCCTCCGTCCCACGGGAATTTGCACATTTGATCGGGCACGTATATTAAGAAAGAAAACTGTTTTTTACTTTTTTGTTGACTTTTCAAAGGTAGAGATTGAGGGTGAAGATTGTGAGAGAAATTTCATTTTAAGGGTGTACAAATTGGTGTGGGACGTACCAATAATGAAAGTGTGCAATTTTGTATGGAACGAGGTAGTATAAATTACTTGATAGATACAGTTACGGAAGTAGCTAGTATAACTCCCTTGCGATGCACGGAAGTTTATTAAAAAGTAATAATTATTTTTAAACTAAATATGAAATAATTTATGACCGTTTATCCTAATAAAATAAATATTTATAAATTTAGGATTAAACATATATAAAATTAGAAGTAATGTAAATATAAGTTTCTCTCACGTTATATGTAATTTAACATAACTTACTTTATATATATGTGTATATATATATATATTATAGATTAACATTCTATAAAAATATATATGTCCCTTTTCAAATTGATCATTTCTAATCTATATCTTATATTATAATAAAAGTCACCAAAATAGTAACCTTAGAATTCTCCCACCCAAATCCCTTTGTCATTTCTGGAAAATATTATTTTTGGTATCAAAGCATTTTATTTGGAGAAAAATCTACATATATTTGCTTAAAATATATATAGGCATTATTATCTCAAATCAATAGTAAGTCTCCACAATCAGCTTAATTTGTCCAAGTCTATAAAGGGAAATACTCACGCAACCTTCCAAAAAAAATATGAACCCATATCTCACATAATTTGTTCCGCACAATCAATTTGTTTTTTTAATTGAAATCAACATTAATCAAGTCGTTGGTTCAACTAAATTTTACGTCTACTTCCACATTTTATTCTTCTTTAAATAATTTTATTTACAGTGAAGATTAAGAGATCCAAAACTGAGGGAGAAGGGAGGCGACATCACCACCCACTAGAGTAACAATGAGAGACCGACATTGTGAGAGAGTGTGTGTGAGAAAGAGAGAGTGTGTGACCGAAATTGTTTGAGAGAAATTAACATAATTATCTAGAATCTAAAATGGGGAGAGGGGGAAAAATGTGGGAAAGGAAATGGGATTGGAACATGTTTTCTACAACAGCAAAATTACTATTTTTTTGTTTCTAAAATTCTATGTATTATGTTTACCATACCCATTCTTCTTCTATTAATTCTATTTTCACTTAATCTGTTTTTAAATTTGTGTAGTTATGTGTATAAAATTTTTATGGTCAAGTATATTCATACCTAGAAAGGGAAAACAAATAAATAAAGAAAAAATTAAAACCAAAAGAAAAAAATTTAGTACGATTTTATCAAATAAACCCCTAATGATTTTTATATATTGAATGTTAATTTAAATTTTATTTCATTTTTATTAATTAGTTTTCTTATTAATTTTTTTAATCATATAAAATTTGAATTATTTAGTAAATGTTTTATAATTTCAACATTTTATTTGTTGAAAAAAAGTAATCTAATTTTTTTAAATAAAAATAATTTTAATGTGATTTTTCTGTATAATAAACTAAATTAGTCACTTATTATCGATCTATAATTTTTTTAGGGGTATTATCGATCTATAGTTGAAAACCATATTGTATAAATAAATTGAATTAAATTAAAGACATATAATTATTTGTTGGTTGATTATGTGGGTTAATTATTAGTGTGTTTGTGCTACACATAAAAATTAAGAAAATTAGAATGTAGTGTTTTTGATACTCACTAAAAGCTTTTGAAAATTTCTTGAACATTATATTTGAAAAAATAAACAATTTAGATACTTTGGATAAATATAATGTTAATCATAAAATTATAAATATACATATATACATTCATCCTTTGTACAAGATGATCAACATGACTTCCATACAAGGATGTTATAGATATTCATACATTAAGAAAAATGAATAGAATATTCTATAACTTACTTAAATTTATATATTTTTAATTTTTGATACTTTTCATTGACTCTTCTTTCATTAAAATAAAACTTTTCATCTCTTATTATATATTGATTGTAATATTTATTATATTAAAATTATATAAACATATAAAAATCTCATTATTTATTCATTTAAATTTACAAAATGTGCATAGCACGAGGATACTACTAGTCTTTGAAACACAAACACACATTTCGTGTGTCTGTATTATTTTGACCTATATATATACACAAATATTTTAATTAATTATGATTGTTCAAACAAACAGAAATATTTAAATTAATATCAACTCATAATGTTTAATATAATAAATTGAATAATTTTATAAGAAATTAGTTTACCTTTTGTATTTCTATTTTATTTTAAATATTTTTTTTTATCTAAATAAAGTTTCAAATTCTAACTATAACTATTTAACTTAAAAAAAAATCCCATTTGCAAGTTTTAATATTTTACTTAGTGATTTCAATTATACTAAATTAACAAAATAATGAAATAAATTTCAAAAGGTATTCAATGATTGGAATAACAAAATAAAATATATGATGTTTTCAATATTTCTTAATACATTCGTATATGTGTTGAAATTTTCCAAATGAATTATACATTTATATTTCAAAAGGTATTTAACAGTTGGAATAATTAAGGTTGTGAGTTCTTTAAAATATTTGAATATGCTTATATTTTATTTGGTATTTTAATTTATTTATATAAAAGTTATTTTTTCTTATAAATAGTTTAGTTATTTAAAGATAAAATTTGATTAAAGCGAACAAAGGTACTTAGGCTGTTAAGAGTAAAATAGACATATTTGAGGTTGATTAGTGCGCTAAAGTATTGTTTAAATTACAAAGTGTAAAAAACATACTTGAGCCTTTTAAAAAAAAAAGTAAAAGACATAATTGGGGTTTAGTTAACATAAAAAACATAAAAAGGTTGCAAAGTGTAACAAGTTATAATTTTTGTTGCAAAGATTAAATTTCCTTAGAAAGTTATTTTAACAAAATATACACTATAAAAAGTATAAATAAATAGTTAAAAATAATTTTAATAAAATTTTAGTACATAACAATACATATGCTCAAAGTTTTTCGTACTCTCGTGATAAAAAATATTAGCAGATTTCATGATTTAATAAATTGATTGTAAAATAGATATTATTTTTTTTGTCTTTGAGTTAAAAAAGTAGAAATTCCATTATTTAAATAATGATTTTCTCTTGCATAACTTAAATAATAAAAATATTTGAAAACTCTTGTCAAATAAAATAAATTGATTATTGTATTTTTTATAAAAAAATACTCAATTAATATTTTTTATTAGACAATATTTATTGCTCCCTATGCTCACAAATAAGTGTCATTTTAGATCTTCAGGTAGAATTTAAGAGATTATGTAATGGATCGACAACAATATCCCTCCATTTTTCTCTCCATCAATTTTTCTTTTATTACCATAAATATCTCTATCCTTTTCTTCATACCTTATTTATAAAATATTATATGATTTGTATGAAAATTTCCTTAGATAGCTAAGGACATTGTTGGAAAAAATGATAAAAAAATACTAGAATGACACTCTTTTGTGAAAAAAATATTTCTCCTAAAATGACACTTATATGTGAACGGATGGAGTAATTTTTAGTTGCTTCTGACTAACAATAAACACTCAAATTTAGCATAAATAATTATACAAACAATCATTTGTTTTTTAAATCAAATATTTCTTTATAATATAGTATGTGATATGGATGTCAAAACGAAGATTGTGAAAAGATGAATAATTTGAAATATTATAAATAAAAAGCAAAATTAGAAATAAAAAGGTTATTTACATTTAAATAAAAAAAAAGTAATTTATCAACTTACCATAAGTAACAAAAAGTTACCAATTATGGTGTAAATATTTAAGGAAAAGTTAAAATTACATCATGATTATTATTATCCATAAAATCTGGGAATAATTGATGAAGATTTGAATAGATTGAAGAAGTATCACAATATGTCGTTCAAATGGTAAGTCAAATGATACGTATAATTCCTTAAATACCCGATCAGGTCCAATATCAATCGTTCGCATTGGAAAATATGGAAAATAGGAGTATAAAATATATAGTATGTTATTGACGTATCATTGACTTATAAACAAAATTAATTGAATATATTTCAAATATTATGGACAATAATTTAGTGTAACCAGAAAAGTGATCATCATTAGAGTATATAAATATGAGTAACTGAGAGCACCCTTGTCAATCATTTTCAATTGAATTTAAGTTAAACAATGGCAAAGATTCAGACATTCTTTTTGGCTATCATTGTCTGCTTTTCTCTAATTTCAGGTATTGCTACCTCATTCTTAACTTTTTGGTCTAAGTTTTTTAATAGCTAGTTTTAAATACCTACTCGTTCACTAATCACTAATCTCGATCTCTCTCCCTTTTTTTTTTGGTTTTGAACAAGTAATGTATTTTTACTTGATGAATCAACTAACTGGCTCTTTCTTGTTTTTGCTTTTTTGTTATCTTGGTCGAGTACAGGTTCGTTTGGGTATTGTACGGCAGAAATTCATCGTGTTCATTGCGATACTCAAAGTACTACTAGTTGTTTTTATACTTGTGCCAAAAAATATAAAACTACTGTTTCCACATTTTGTAATTATGAGAGTGACGGTGTAAACACTTATTGTGGTTGTAACTATACTTGTTAAACGATAATTAACAAGTATACCAATAAAGATGGAAGATGAAAACCATGATTCATTGTCCTACCACATCAACGACATAAACAATTTATTATTATATTGAAAAAGTTTTTAGACTGTCAGATTTATTAATGTTTCATTTCATCTTTTAGTTACTTATATTTTTTCTATTTGGTTACTTTTTCCAATCAGAATTATACTCAAAAGAATAATAATAGTAAGTAAAAATTATAAAACTAATGTGTATGTTGACCTTAAATAAATTATCGATCCCATAAAACCCCAGTATTTAATTATTATAAAATTTGGGTTAACATCAACTTTCGTTTTCACTCACATCGAGTGATTATTTTACTTAGTTGTTTATTAGTTTATTAATTTTGAATATTCTGTGTTTCTGTTCAACAGAATAAAAACAATACTCAAGGGTTCGATTGTAAGCACATTTAAAAGATTCGGAGAAGTGGCTAGCTGTAACAACTTTCCAACTATTGAGCATTCGTAAATTATATAGAAATAGTCTGGTGGTATATATGGGCAAACAATATGATAATACAGACTTTAAAGTCAATATATGAGTAATTATTAAAAATCAAGAAAAACGTGACGAAGCTAATGTGAAAATTTTATATGAGTAAACGCACATCTTCTATAATATAAAAACATAACTGATAAAGCGCAATCTGGTATCCAAGAAACTTAACGGAAATTTACCGTAAACAATATGAAAACACACAAGATTTACGTGGTTCGATCCGGAGATCTACGTCCACGGACAGAAAATCACTCTTGCCGAGGTGTTTCTTTCACTAAAACTTTGAGTTTACAGGTAGCAATCCACAATACAGAGTGCGAACCCTAATTCAGAGTTCTTTTTCCCTATTTATACTCAGCTCTTCCTAAACCCTAACTGAACCCTAACAAACTTCCTATATTCACGCCTACTTCCAGCTGCATGGCGGTTGGGAACGAATCTCCAGCCTTGATTCGCGGAACAAACTGCCTGTTGGGCCAGCGCGTGTTCCTGGGCCTGCTGGGCCTGGGCCTACGCGTGCTGGGCTTTCACGTGCTTGCTGGGCCTACGTGTGCTGGGCCGGTCAGTGGGCTCAAGTATTAACCCGACCCGAAATGACCGGGTTATCCCTATCAGATGCCCCCCCCCCCCCCAGCCGAAGCGAGGAGGGAGTTTCGGTTGTCGCCGGGGTGGAACCGTAAGCAAGAAGGGCCGTGGTGTTGGCGGGCCGAAGTGTTTATGGTTGACTAAGTCTATCCGCGTCCCCGGGGACTCTGCGGAGCAGTCTGCGGACGCGGAGTCGTCGAGCTAGGCCGAAGTGCACAAGACATTTATCGAGATACCAAATTTCCCAGAAGCAAGAAACGCGTTGGAAGTATATAACAACCTGGCCGAGGTGGAGGTACACCGGAGTGAGTAGTCTGACTAAAATGAAGGGAGCACCGGAGTGTGGTAGTATGACCGAGGTGGAGGGTACACCGGAGTGTAGTTTGAATCTTCCTGACGAAGGGTGAGGTTGATGTGATTGGCGGCGCCATCATGAGAGAGAGGGATGTGAAGTGACACGCTCTGCGACTTCCAAGAAACCTGTTCCCCACGCGCCTTGGGAACTGTAAAGCGCGTGAAGAGCACGTTTACATCTCCACCACTGAATTTGAATAGTCTGCATCGAAGCCGTTGGTTTTTGCGTATATAATTGGAGTAATTGCACAGTAACCTTTCATCTTCTTCATTGCGATTCATCAGTTTAGAAAGCGGGAAAAAGAGGAAATCTGCACTCGTGATTCATCTCAGATCAAAAACTTCTAAAATCAACCCACTCAAATTCAACCCAAGTAAGTATGTCTTCCTCTTCACCTTCTGCCTCATCTTCTGCCTCTATTGAAGAATTAGGGACTTCGAGTACCCCGTTAGACGTCCCCCCCTATCATATCTCATTCCGGAGAGGAATGAGGTTAGGACTATAGACAGGGCCGACGGCCGGGAATGCAACGTTATGATGGTTGCTTTCTATCCATGCGCGGAGGAGGGTTTGGAGGTGGCCTCCGTAGCATTACGGATGTCGCGAGAGCAAATTGAGAGAGAACTCCCGTCATTTTACCTTCCCTTCAACCTAGAGTATATAATACCGAACCCCGAGGATAGGGCCTGTTGCCCACCGCAGGGGTTTATTAGTGTATATATAGATCCCCTTAGAATAGGCCTGAGACTGCCTTTGTGGGATATTGTCATCCAATTGCTGAAATACTACGGTATTGCCCTCTGCCAATTAGCGCCGAACGCGGTGAGGCAGGTAGTGGGATTCACCGTGGTTTGTAAAAACGCCGGATTGGAACCGACTGTAGAGCTTTTTAGGTTCTTCTTCCAACTAAAAAACTTCGGGAAGTCCAAGGGGTGGTATTCCTTTAGTCCTCGAGCCCGAGGTGGGTTCAAGGTTCAAAACCCAAGTAAGGTAGAGGGGTGGAAGGAGAGATTTTTATTTATTAGGAATAAAGTAGCTCTCCCGAAGTGGAGGAGGGATGAGGTACTTGATACCGCTCCGGTGGAGAGCCCGGAGGCTGAAGTGATTCATACATTCCGGACAGTGGGGACTTTCAAAACCCTCTGTTCCGAGGAGGAATTGGAGGAGGCAGGGCTGAGCCCGTATTATTCGGGCAATGCGGGCACCGAAGAGGGTAGGAGTCCTTGTATCTTACGTCTTACAACTTTTGTTTTGCGTAAGTCTAACCATAACCCTTATATGCAGTGGGACGCTTCGGAAAGGAGCCTGCCGGAAGCCCCGCAGCGTCGGCGACGGCTAAAAAGAAGGGGAAAGCCGCTGAGGTGTCTCCCCGGGGGAAGATGCCACCAAGTGCGCGACCGGCAGCGGGGTCGGAAGAACGGGTTACGCCGGCGGGGTCACCTCCCGGAGCGAAGAAGAGGCCGGAGCCTACCGGGACTCCGCTAGCGTCATCCAAAAGACCCCGGGTAGGGGAGAGCACACAGGTAAACTTGAAACGCTACTCGTAATTCGTACGTGCACGAAGTGTGTGTTATGAAGGCTGCTCATAATCTCATTTTTCGTGTAATTGTCCAGGTTGAACAAGCGGCACCGAGTCTGCTGGGGTTGGAGGGTGCAGACGCTGAAGAACTCCTGCGCTTGGCGCGAGGTATCCTAGACCTCGGCCGCAGGAGCGAGAAGGAGGGGAAGGAGAAGCTGGCCGAAGTGGCCAGGGAACTCCGGGCGCGCAACGACCGTCTGACGCACGATATGACCGAGGCACGCAAGAGGGCTGCCTTGGTCGAAATCGAGGTCGCGCGTCTGCGCGGGATGGAGGCGGAGAATAATGTTCTCCGGGGTGAAGTGCTGCGGCTGCAGGCAGAAATGGAGGCTAGGGAAGCTGCCGTAGTCGAAGGGCAGGGAGCGTTGCTGAAGGCCTTCGCCGATAAATTATTCAAAACCAGCACGTTCCTCGACTTCCAGACGGAGTTCGTGGCTATTGGGGACCAGGCAACTCGATCCGCGCTGCTGGAGCAAGTGAAGGAGGTCTACCCGAATGTGGACGTATATCGTCCAGAATTCGGGTATGACTTTGAGTCAGTGGCCGGAGTGGAGAAGGCCTACTATGCGGCGCTATCAAATCTGCCGGAGTGGCCCCTGGTGAAAGCTCTCGGGGAGAAGAAGCAACTTCTGACGGCCGCGGAAGTTGCCAACTGTGAGGTGGACCAGGACAAAGAATTCATGGCCTTCTGCCGAGGTGAGCTGGTCACCGCACCCCGGAGCATTGAACCCCCTCCACGGATGGAGGTCGAAGCCCCAGCTGCGATCGAAGCCGTCGCAGCAATTGAAGAAGGAGACGCCGAAGTGTCCGAGGGCCGGCGAGAGGGAGTGCCCGAAGAGACGGAGGCAACTGAGCGGGAGGTCAGTCGATCCCCGCAAATTTAAAGTTGTATTATTTTTTTTTTTTTTTTTAGGAATGTTAGGAATCGATGTACTGATTTGGAACAATTGTACTTCTGCGATGTGAAATATAACTTTCTGTTTCTCGGACTCTTGAACTTCTCTTTTTATTTGCATGATCAATTTATGTCTGTTGCCGAACTGAACTCCAACTTTTTACATACTTGAGAGTAATCGATCTTGTTGACTCTTCTTTTGTTTAGAACACTGCGGAGCTACAAGAAACAATAAAGAAGCTCATGCAATCACTTGAGTGGTTCCGCGGGGAAAAGAATCATCTGCAAATGCACGTAGTGCCAAAGCTAGAGAAGCAGGTGGCCTCGGCAGAGAGGAAAGTAGTTGAAGCCGAAGAGAGAGCCAAAGACTTCGAGATGAAATATCGGTCAACCGCTGCCGAGATGAGCCGCGTCCTTGTTCATCAGAGGGAGTATGACCGAATACTTTCGGAGTTCGGTCTTCTGACCTTTGAAGAAGTGGAGGAACGGGTCGTAGAGATCCAAGGTGACATCGCAGCATTGATGTCAAGGAGCTCTATCGAGTCGTCGGAGCTCGTAAAGAAACGAGAAGTTCTGGAGTTGCTTCTCAGTATGTATGAAGGGCTGAAGGGCCGAGGCAGGTGGAGGCCTTCTGCCGAAGAATTCATCGCGAGCTCAAGCCGGGACCAAAGTACGCAGAAAGCTCCTCGGAAGGATAAGAAAAAACCCTCCGGAAAGAGCAAAGGCATAGTGATCCGAGAGCCAGCTCCAGCGACCATAACCGAAGAAGAACCCGCAGCGGTTGCCGAAGAGGTAGTCGAGGAGCTGGCCAGGGAAATCGAAGTAATGGCTCCGGAGGAGTGGGACACTGAGCAGTGGGCCCAAACCCCGAGGTCCGCGCCACAACAAAGTAGCCGAGCTCGGACCAAGGATGACGTCCCCAGGCAAGCGCCTAGAGCAAGTCCTCGGCGTAGGGAAGCTCACGGGGATGAGAGAGCCGGAGCCCGAGGCCGAAGAACTTCAAGGTCCCGGAGGACGCGGCAAAGATCGAGGAGCAGGCAGCAACGCCGGAGCGCTGAATATTGGCTCGGGGGCCGCAGATGACTGTTTTTTTTTTTTTTTTTTTTTTTTTGAAGTCTTATGTAAAAAACTTCTTGATGTTGTAATATTCAGAAGGTAATAAAACTGTTGTAGTGTGTACAAACGTATTTAATGAGAGCAACAGGTTACGAACCATTTTAATCGGGTGTTCGGGAACACGACAGGAAAAATTATTAACAATTTTAATTGGGTGTTCGGGAACACAATATGGATAAATCCAATCTCCCCGGACTAATCAGGCGGGAGTAATATCTCCCCGGACGGATCAGGCGGGAGTAAACACTTCTCCGGTTAAACAGACGAGAAAGTGATGTAAGTCCGGAGACGATACACGAATCTCCTCGGAAGGACCAAGGAAGAGATTTACTTGTCCGGAGACCAATTACGATAATATGATTGCGTTGGGGCGTCCCCGTAACGTAAAGAAAAACACAGCAAGATATATAAGCAAAGAATTTTTATTCAATGATAAGTGCTGACACGTCGGTTTCTATCCTAGTGTTCCGCAAGTGTACGGATGTAGGTGTAGTACTATTGTCAAGGTCGATCCCACAAGGAATAGTTTTAGGTAGTTTGATACCCTAATACTCTAGGAATGTCCTAACTAGATACTAAGTTTTAAAGGTTGATTTTGCTAATTAAACTACTCAATTAAATATAACTCCAAACTTAGGAAACACGAAAACTAACAATCAAAGAGAAAAGGTATCCTAGGGCTTCGATTTCAGGATATTATTTCAACGTGGAATATGATTAACCTATTAATTTACCAATTCTAATGTTTATTAGGCGGCACGACAATAATCTAATCCTTCTCTCGAAGCGATTAAACCGTTGATTAATTAAGCTAATTACTCTCTCGAGTCAATTAAACCTAATAACTCCCAAACGATCCTAAGCCACGGCCTACACAGTCATAGACAACTGCGCTCTATGTTCTAAGTCTGATAACAATTCCCTCCTCTCGAAGCGGAATTTTTAAACTAAATTACTAAATCTAGGTGATCAAGCTAAATTCAGTTTAAGCGTAAACATAGAGATAAAACACATAAAGAATGGAATTAATAGATTAAAACATAAATCAAAACATTGTTATAAAAATCCCTACTTTCTAACCCTAGGACACGAATAACTTAGCTACTCATGCCTAGTAATAATCCAATACAAAATTCTAATAAAAACATTGTAAGAATTAAAACTAAGAAAGAACAATTTAACCCGGATGACTCCGTCTCGATGATCTTCGTCTTCTTTGTCTTCCAAGATGATGTAATTTATGTTCTTGATGATTCATCCCCTTTTTCCTAGAGCTTGGGGTCCTTTTTATAGAGTTGGGGACGAATCTTGGGGAAGATAGGATCAAAATCCTATTAAAAATATGAAATCCTCGCATAAAAACCCTTCTGACACGGCCGTGTTGCTTAAGTGACACGGCCGTGTTGCTTTGCACAATTCACTTTCTACTCAACATTTGACACGGCCGTGTTGCAGTTGTGACACGGCCGTGTTCCATTCCAGAACTAACAGCGCTTTGTGGACCACTTTGGACACGGCCGTGCTACAAGTCTGACGCGGCCGTGTCGGTTCATGCGTTGTTTTGCTACTGGACCGGTTCAGGTCGGTTCGGACCGGTTCGGACCGGTTCTTCGACGGTTCTCACTCTTTTGGGCCGGTTTTCACTCTTTTCCAACTTGTTTCCTCGTCCGGTAGCCTGAAAATGCTCAAAATACCTTAAAACAAGTCAAAACACGTCAAATGACCCAAATATTATTAATATAAATAAATGCCGGTCAAATATGCACGTAAATGATATAAAATATGATCATAAATCGACCTAAATACATGCATAAATAACGTGTTATCAAGTGCCGGAGCAAACTCAAAAGTACAAAGAGAGATAACTACTATAAAAGAAATTAAAGATAAGATGGTACTTGAGATTTGGCTTTCACAGATAGAAACGCCTCAAGTTAGTGATGTGCCAGCTTCGGGGAATCAGGGTCCCGTTGAGATGCTCTAGCTGATATGATCCGGAATCGTGCGCGGCAACAACTCGGTAAGGACCTTCCCAAGATGCCTGTAATTTCCCCTCGAGGGCAGCTTTGCTGGCTGAGTTGAGCCGAAGAACTAAGTCCCCGACATTGAACTGAGTACCCCGGACCCGGAGGTTATAATACTGGGCTGCTCGTTGTTTACTCCTGGCCTGTTGAATGAATGATTGGTCACGGCGATTTTCAAGCTCATCCAAATTTACCCGGAGAGCCTCGTCATTATCCTCTGGATCCAATGTGAGGAGGCGGGGGCTTGGTACGCTGATTTCAGCAGGGATAACGACTTCGGAACCATAAGTAAGACTGTAAGGAGTCTCCCCGGTAGATGTATTCGGTGTTGTGCGATAAGCCCATAGGACTTGTGGAAGGTTTTCAGCCCAGAGACCTTTGGCATTATCCAGGCGCCTTTTTATTCCCGCGAGCAGTGTCCGATTGGTGACCTCGACCTGCCCGTTGGCTTGAGGGTGAGCAACCGAAGTAAAGATTTGTTTGATGTGGAGCTCTTCACACCATGACCGAAATGGATCGTTGGCAAACTGTTTACCATTGTCCGAGATGATAGTGCTCGGGATGCCGAAGCGACATACGATATTGCGCCATACAAATTTTAGGACATTTTGACCAGTAATGGCTGTAAGTGGTTCGGCTTCGACCCACTTAGTGAAGTAGTCTATGGCAACGACCAGGAACTTCAATCCTCCCGGAGCAACGGGGAATGGGCCAACAATGTCGATACCCCACTGAATAAACGGCCACGCACTTTGGATCCCAGTGAGCTCGGTCTGTGGTAGATGCTTCACTCGGGAGTGCAGTTGACACTTGCTGCATTTGGTCACTAAGTCGTGGGCATCGTTGAACAGAGTTGGCCAATAATATCCCCAGCGGAGAACTTTCTTGGCCAATGTCCGAGAGCCAATATGGCTGGCACAGGCCCCTTCGTGAACCTCCCGCAGAACTTGGGTAGCTTCGGCAGGAGCGAGACACCGGAGGCTCGGTTGTAGATATGATCGCCGGTACAAGACTCCATCATGAAAGGAGTACTTGGGGGCTTTGAGGGCAACTTGCCGAGCTTGCAGCTTGTCAGTAGGCAGGATTCCATCTCGGAGATATTGAATAATGGGAGTCATCCAATTTGGATCACTATCGGTCAATACTGAAACTGTGGCTTCATGAATTGCTGGATGAGATAGGTCTTCGACCATGATATCCGGAGATATATTAGTTCGGACCGCGGAGGCCAACTTACTGAGTGCGTCCGCTCTTGCATTTTGAGCACGCGGTATTTTCTGGATAATAACTGCATCAAAAGTTGACATGAGCTTGAGTGTTAGAGCACGATACCTGATCATTGTTTCATCCTTGGCGACATAAGTCCCCTGAATTTGTTTGGACACGATCTCGGAGTCAGTGAAGAGCTCAAGATGACGAACGCCCAAGGATTGAGCGTGCCGGAGCCCGGCGAGAACTGCCTCATACTCCGCTTCATTATTAGTCACCTTGAACTTGAATCGGATGACGTATTTTACTTCAACCTCCTCGGGGTCGATGAGGAATACCCCGGCACCACTTCCCCGAGTTGTGGAGGCTCCATCCACATATAGCTGCCATTTCCTATGTGAGGGTACGTGGGTAGCGGAGTGATGTGTATAACTGTCTGTCGGAGACTCAGGATTGTCTCCCGGGGTTTCAGCCAGAAAGTCGGCGAGTGTTTGTCCCTTGATTGCTCGTCGGGGAAGATATTGAATATCATATTCGCCTAACTCGACGGCCCACTTTGCGAGGCGCCCAGACACCTCGGGTTTGACAAGAATCTGGCGAATAGGATGATTGGTCAGAACCCGTATTTCACGTCCTTGGAAATATGACCGTAAACGCCGAGCTGCCATAATAATTGCCAAAGCGGTTTTTTCTAACACGGAGTACCGTGTCTCCGCCCCGTGGAGAACACGACTTGCGAAGTAGACAGGATGTTGGACCCCATTGACTTCGCGCACAAGTGCAGCACTGATAGCTTCCTCGGAGGAAGCCAAATATAAATAAAGCGGCTCTCCGGGGAGAGGAACTGACAAAGTGGGCAGCTGCTGTATGTGACGTTTCAAAGCCTCGAAGGCCTTGGTGCACTCCGGAGTCCACTCAAAGGACTTCGCCTGTCTCAAGATTTTGAAGAATGGAAGCTGGCGCTCTGCCGCTTTAGATAAGAATCGATTTAAAGCCGCTAAACCTCCTGTGAGACGTTGAACATCCCTGTATGTCTTAGGTGGTTGCAGTTCTAGCACATCCCGAAGTTTGGCCGGGTTGGCCTGCAAACCGTGTTGTGAGACCATATAACCCAAAAACTTGCCGGAGCCGACGCCGAAAGTGCATTTTGCTGGATTAAGGCGCAAATTGTAGCTTCGCAGGGTGCGCAATGTTTCGGCAATGTCTTGCACACATGAAGAATGGGAGATACTCTTTATAACGAGGTCGTCAACGTAAACCTCGACGTTGCGGCCAATCTGGCCGTGGAAAACCCGGTCCATGAGACGCTGGTATGTGGCTCCGGCGTTCTTGAGCCCGAAGGGCATTTTCTTAAAAGCATAGCACCCAAAAGCAGTGATGAATGCTGTCTTGATGGCATCTTGCGGATCCATGAAGATCTGGTGGTATCCCTTGTACAGATCCAAGAAACAAAGTGCCACAAACCCAGTAATGGCCTCGGCCTTTTGGTCGATGGAAGGCAGTGGATAACAGTCTTTCGGACAATGTTTATTGAGGTCGGAGAAGTCGACGCACATCCGCCATGCCCCACTGGATTTAACCACCATTACTGGATTCGATAGCCAGGAGGGGTAATATACCTCGAACAAGATGTCCGCATCCAAGAGTTGTTGCACCTCGATTCGAATTGCGTCATTTCGCTCCAGGGCGAATTTCCTTTGCTTCTGCTGGATAGGCTTTATGCTGGGATCAATGTTCAGCTTGTGTGTTATTATGTCGGGAGAGACCCCGGGCATATCCAGAGGAGACCATGCGAAGACATCGGAATATTCTCGCAAGGTCTGAATTATAGCCTGATGTAACCATGGCACATCCACGGCTCCGACGGTTACTGTCTGTTCCGGCTTGGACGGATCAAGCGGGACTTGGGCAGTGGCATCCCCCAATGAGGTACATTCCCGAGGTTCCAGAACCGATGATGCTACCTGAAGCTGCTGTTTAGGAGGAGCTTTAGCAGTCTTTTTGAGTGCTTCGTACATACATTCTTTTGAAACCCGCTGACTCCCGCGGATAGCCACTTCGCCATGCGAAGTGGGGAACTTTAGTGCGAGGTGATATGTGGAACATATGGCTTTGGCTGGGGTAAGCCAGTCCCGGCCCAATATCATGTTGTACGGTGACGGGGAATTCACCACATAAAAATCCACGAAGATGGTTCTTATCTTCGGATAGGTTCCCAGGGATGCCGGTAGAGTGATAACTCCTTCTGGCTGGACTTCACCCTGGGTGAAAGTCTGCAGTGGCCCGGGGGCCGACCGAAGTTGTTCCCGAGGAATCCCCATCCTTTGGAAATAGTCGGCAAATATAATACTCACCGCGGCTCCATTATCCACGAAGACTCGCCTTATTGTTATATTGGCTACAGTCATGTCGATGACAATAGCGTCAGTATGAGGCGTTATCTCTGGAACCGGGTCTCTATCCGTGAAGCTGACAGTCTCGGATTGATGGAGGCGTTTATGACGTGGCTCCTCGGGAGGAGGACGTCGAGCCTCTGCCTTCAAGGCATGTCGCGAGGCCCCGGTGGGAAGGGCCCCATATATCACGTTTATTACGTGAGGAGGCGCGTTGTCTTCGGGTCCCCCCGGAGGAGGAGGTGGCGGAGGAAGACGTGGTTGCTGGCGATTGCCAGAATCTTGCCGTGCGTAGTTATTGGGCCCCGGCCGATTATTCTGCCACGGCGGCCGATTCTGTTGTGTGCCGCGGTCATGATATCCACGATTATTGGATGACCCCCCATTCTGACCTGTCCGGGGCTTGTCATCGGTCCGCGCAATGTATTGGCGCAAGAAACCTTTCCTCAGGCACTCCTCGATTTCCTTGCTGAGTTCTCGGCACTCCTCTGTCTCGTGCCCATGATCTCGGTGGTACGCACACCACTTTCCACGATTCCTCTTCTCAGGCGGCGCAGTCATCCGCGGACAAGGTCGCAGATCATTTTTGTGAATAGAAAGGATTTCGGCTCGTGACTTCGTCAACGGAGTCAATTGTGGAATATCCCCTCGGGATTCTGAACGCCCCGGGGTCAGGCGGGAAAATGCGCTAGGTCGCGGACTAGGCCCGGTTTGTGCTTTGTCGGACTGCCGCTTGCTAGCGTGTTTCTCACGCTTCTGGCGAGTCTGCTCCTCTGCCTTAGCAAATTTGCACACCGTTTTGAACAGTGCTCGGGTTGTGACTGGTGTATTTCGAACTAGCTCGGTGTAAAGTGCTCCGGGATGGAGTCCATTCATGAATGCGTTAATGAGTACGTCATCGGGGCAATTCCCCACCTTAAGGCTTACCGCTGTGAAGCGATCAAGAAATTGGGTAGCGGTTTCACCGTCCCGCTGTTCCATGTTCATGACATCGGCCAGTGTGGCCATGGGCTTCGCCCGCGCTTCGAACCGTGCCCAAAAGTGCTCGGCGAGTTCTCTGAAAGAAGACACGCTGTTGCGTGGGAGAGAATCAAACCAAACCCGAGCTTCATCCTGTAAGTACTCAGGGAAAATCTTGCAATATTGGAGGGATGTAATATTATCGTGGCTAAGCATGTTGTGCCTAAAAGCTCCAAGAAAATTGGCCGGATCTCCGGTGCCATTGTAAGGTGGTATGGCTGGCCGTTTAAACCCTTCGGGAAGGGAGGTGGCCATGATTTCTTGGGAGAACGGTGTGATGATATCTCCATTGGCATCGAGGCCCAGAATTCTGTCCAGTTCAACATTGCGTTGAACTCGCTCATACTCTTGAAGATCTAGAGCATGAGGATTGGCATAGCGAACCCTCTTAGCCGCATTAAGTGGACGGCGGCGATCCACATCAGTAGGTTCATCGTTGCGAGGTCGTGATTCGTTAGAACTCCCATGGTCCTCGGAGGAACCAGGTCGTTCCCGTCGCCGATCCTGACGTCCGCGGTGCCCCGGGTCCTGTTGATCACGCGAGTGCTGACAAGGTGGGGGCACCGCGGGATTAGCATCATGGCCGGCGGGCCCCGCGGCAGGCCCCGCGGGATGTAGGCGATTAGCTGCCCAATCTTGAAGAACATGTGCATGCTCTTGTAAGAAAGCCTGGAGCAATTCTGGGGTAATTTGAATGTTAACCGGTGGTTGGTCAGCAGCGGGATTAGGGTGTTGCATGTTTTGAGGGAGCGGACCTTGATTGCCCTGATGT
This sequence comes from Ajuga chamaepitys, assembly GCA_958295605.1. NCBI lineage: Eukaryota > Viridiplantae > Streptophyta > Magnoliopsida > Lamiales > Lamiaceae > Ajuga > Ajuga chamaepitys. The sequence goes on from OY282504.1 coordinate 6,568,919, forward strand.
TGAGATGTACTTCTTGCCGGCAATTGCCTCGGCGGCAAAACCTGATCCACGGGTGGATCCTGGTTGGATTGATCACCGTGACGAGATTGATTCAAACGAGTTGTCACCATGATTCTGGAACACGCTATGAATGTCAAAAATTGGGTTCGATTCCCACAGACGGCGCCAATTGATAAAGCGCAATCTGGTATCCAAGAAACTTAACGGAAATTTAGATAAACAATATGAAAACACACAAGATTTACGTGGTTCGATCCGGAGATCTACGTCCACGGGCAGAAAATCACTCTTGCCGAGGTGTTTCTTTCACTAAAACTTTGAGTTTACAGGTAGCAATCCACAATACAGAGTGTGAACCCTAATTCAGAGTTCTTTTTCCCTATTTATACTCAGCTCTTCCTAAACCCTAACTGAACCCTAACAAACTTCCTATATTCACGCCTACTTCCAGCTGCATGGCGGTTGGGAATGAATCTTCAGCCTTGATTCGCGGAACAAACTGCCTGTTGGGCCAGCGCGTGTTCCTGGGCCTGCTGGGCCTGGGCCTACGCGTGCTGGGCCTTCACGTGCTTGCTGGGCCTACGCGTGCTGGGCCGGTCAGTGGGCTCAAGTATTAACCCGACCCGAAATGACCGGGTTATCCCTATCAATAACCATCTAAAAATAGGAAGGATGTATTTTTTTGTCCATCGTTATATCCATATCTGGCAAGTTATGTTTTTTAGTAAGTTTTGGTAATTTCTCCAATCATTTGCTGAATATATGTAATAATTTATTACTTTATTATCATAAATATTACAAGTCGTGCACAGTACGGATGATATACTAGTAGAATACAACAGTCATATTTGTGCTGATTATTCAATATGGTAACAGAATATTGCCCGCTGGAAATACACGATGTTGAGATTATTTAAAAAATGCAAATTTCGGATATTCCGACAAAATTTGTGCTGACTATTCAGTATGGTAACAAAAAAATTATGCTATATTTTGTTCACATATAAATAATAGCAATACAGTATACACTCCAAGTAGATCTTGCACAATTTTTTTTTGGAACACACTTACTATAATTTGGTTCATGCTCGAAGGCAACTTCGATTGTTGTCTCCGCTCCAAACCCTAGCTCTACCTACACTTCTAATCCATCTGCATATCTGAATCCGCCGTCGTTGGGTGGTGGTTCTGGATCGAGTGTTCTTGATATAACTCCGCCGCCAGCATTGTCTTCTCCGCAGCCTCCGGTGATGGTTTTCGGTGCTCCGTTGTCGGTGGTTATTCCTTTGAATCCTATCCCAGTGACGCTGGGAACAACTCTTAATTCCCATTTTTTTATAGGATTCATTACAACTTTTACTCATAATTACTTGATCGTAAATGTTGTTGGTCTGCAAGATTAGGGTTAAGCGAGTTTAATCAAATAATAGGAGTTAAAAATGTTTAAAATCTTTAAATTTATCTTTATTTCAATTAAATTCAACATTTTTCGCCCATTTTGAGTTGTCTTTCCGGGAAAACATATTTTATATTGTAAGTAGAATTCGGTTAAAACATAAAGTGCAACAACCCAAAAACGTAAATCCATAATTATGGAATTTATGACGTGATTATATCAGCAAATATTATAAAGGGTGCGACATTTCTGTCGATCCTAATGTACCCGCATCAAAATTTTATCCAAAGAAATATCCAATATCAATCTTTCCGTGCAAGGATGTTGCTGAGATCTGATCTCCGGGGTTCTAATGCTAAGGTACTCAAATGACTAATTCAGAAGAAAAACAATTTAATATACTACAAAAGCGTGTATGTTACAACAGTGGTAAATTATAATACATGAATTTGTGCCTTATGTAGTAAATCATTAAGTTTACATGAATTTATGCCTTACGTAGAAAATTATTAAGTTTATTGTCGATCTATAGTTTGACACTGTATTGTATTTATATTAAAATATAATGTTAGGTTAAAGATAAATAATTGTTTGTTGATTGATTGTGTGGGTTAATTATTAGTATGTTTGTGCAACAAATAAAAATTAATAAATTAGAATATAGTGTTATTGGTACTTACTAAAATTTTTGAAAATTTCTTGAACATTATATCTGAAAACATAAAAACTTCAGATACTTTGGATAAATATAAGTGTTCTTATCATAATAAATATACATATATACATTCATCTTTTGTACAAGATGATCAATATGACCTTCATGCAAGGATGCTAGAGATATTCATACATAAGAAAAACAAATATGAATATTCTATAACCTACTCAATTTATATATTTTTAATTTTTAAGACTTTTCATTGACTCTTCTTTCATTATAACTTTTCATCTTTTATTATATATTGATTGTAATATTTTATTACATTAAAATTATATAAACATATAATTTTTTTTATTTATTCTTTACATTTTAAACAGTGCATCGCACGGGGATACTACTAGTTTGTGGGAAAGAGTAGGTGGGTTTGGACCCGTGAACTTCGCAATTCCTTTATTCATACACAACTATGACCATGTTAGGAATAAGACAAACTTCACTCTTAAAAGAGAAAAAAAAAAAAAAAAAAAAAAAAAGCAGTCACAGGGCGAGGTTTTTTAGTCAGAAGCTCAACTATAGTATTAAAATAAAATAATAATAATAATATCATTTCTGAAAATAAAAATATAAAAAATATTATTTCTTTAAAGTCAATAAAATTACATATATATTACTACATTTACGTAATCAGATAATTAACTATCACTACAACAAAAAGAGGTAATTTGTATCACATTTTTTGAGGGGATAATTACAAAATGGCCGCCGAACTATTAACACTTTTTCACTTCGGCATATAAACTATTAACAGTGACTAAACCGCCGCCAACCTATTTGAATATTACTACTCGAAAGTTGCCAGCCAGAATATCGCCCAAATTCATTGCGCACCCAGTTTCGAAAAACTACCTTTTGGGACAGAATTTGGGCGGTATTCTGGCCGGCAGCTTTCGAGTAGTAATATTCAAATAGGTTGGCGGCGGTTTAGTCACTGTTAATAGTTTATATGCCGAAGTGAAAAAGTGCTAATAGTTCGGCGACCATTTTGTAATTATCCCTTTTTTGAGACCACAATTACGATCACTAATAAGTTATCAGTGATCACTTGTTGTCATAATTTTTTCTACAAAATTATTTGAGACCATTTTAAGGCCACTTTCAGAGAGATGTTGCAAAAAAAAAAAAAAAATTAAGACCAATTTTGTCGTCACAAATATATTATTTGCGTCCGAGATATTGAGACGACTAATTAGTGACGACATGTTATCTCTATTAATAAAATTGTGACAAATATTCATTATGTGAGACCACGTTTTATTGTCTCAAAAAATCTTTTTTTTTTTAGTGTCTAATAGAAAGATTGAAATGAATAATTGGTACCCACATCTTTTAGTCAAAAATAAGATTTGTTTACTCCATATAAATATGGCTACTGATAGTCAAAGAAGATGTAAAAACTAATACGATGAGATAATTAATAAAACATTAAGTATAAAAGTTTTTTTTCTAAATAGTTTTTCTGGGGCTTTTTCCTCTAAGTTTAATATATTACATTTAGTTTTTGCATACAAATGCTCGTAAATAATTATTTAAAACTAATAAGTTTCAGTTTCTAGAAGCTTTATGCTTGTGTATTTGGTAATTGTGTTACTACAACAAAAGAGGTCTTCACTTTTTGACAACGCAATTGTGGTCACTAATAAAAAGTTATTTGTGACTAATTATTGTCACAAATCTCTCTACAAATTATTTGAAACAATTTTAAGACTATTTTTAGAGACAATTAGTTGTTGCAAAAAATATTTGAGACCACTTTTGTGGTCACAAATAATCAAATATATTATTTGCGTCCGGATTGTTGAGACAGCAATAAAGTTGTGACAAATACTCATAAGTTGTGACAAATACTCATTATTTGAAACCGTTTTTCTTGTTGTGTGCGCGCGTAACTTGTACATAAATACTAAGTAGCTAAAGTTAAATAAGACATACTAATCAACATCGTCCCCCGGCAACGACGCCAAAATTTGGCAACATGCCGTCGTATACGCGTTACCAAATTAATATTTCTCATATTGTATTAACAACACTTAACTTCACTAACTATCCTACTCAGTAAAGTGGCAAGCAAGGGTCGAGCCCACAGAGAACGGTCGATTAGTTTGATTCCAATATCAAGCAATTAGAGTTAAATATATAAAAATTTAAACAACTTAGAAAAACAATAAAAGTTGGAGGTGGAGGGGTTTCAGCAATCAACTAACAACCTACTAATAATAATAAAAAGCAATTAAATGAGATTGAAAGCATGTAATATTAGAATTCAAATAAACAAATAATCAAAGACACTAGAAAAGGTTTTTTTATTTTTGGTTTTCAAGTAATGAAAACGATCCACCCTTGATCATGCTTTCCCTTGGTCTTAGACAATTTATGCAACTATTGTTAATGCCCGATTAATTGTGATTGAAGCCCTTATCTCAAGACTATTAACAAGCTCTAATAGCCTTGTTATATCTTAATCTTAGTTAATCAAAACAACCTCTTCGACTAACCCTATTCGATTTAACTGAATCCTCGAACAAGCTCTCTTAGATTCAATAATCATATGCATTAGGCACCAAGACAACGAGATGAATGAAACATAAAACTCACAACCTCGATTTTAGCGGTCGAACTTTATGTTATCACCAATGAACATTCATTGTTTGCTAAAAATGAGTAGAAAGCACTACAATTATTGATAGCAATCCCGACTACTAGCAACACATTCATAAATCTCCTAAAGAGTGATCAATCCAATAATCAATTCATAAATGTGACTCAATAACAGCAAATAACATAAAACACTTAAATTCACAATCCAATCGGTAATATTAACTGCAATAATCACATAAATATCTTCGACTCAAGGTTCCACATTGATCAAGAGTGAATTCAAAGGGTGCTAGCCACCCATATTAACTATTACAAAGATAAAACAAGTAAAAATCAAAGAAGACATGAAAATAAAATAGAACGAACCAAAAAGTTGGGTTGATAATCTTGATGTTCAACCCACTTCCAATTCCTTGCTCCCTTAGGTTGATGGTGGCTCAAAAATGGCTCAGCCATTTTCGAATTGGAGGTTATATATATAGAGGAGAAAGTGCTAGCTCAAAGTTGGGCAAAAACGTGTTTGAATTTTTAAAACAGGGGGCCTCGCCGCGGCTGTTGCACACAATTGACCGCGGGCGTGGTAAAAATAAGGGTTTTGGGCCCAGATTGGGGCCACGACCGTGGCATTAATTTGCCTCGGCCGAGGCGTTGAAGGCTGAAATTTAGCCATCTTCTGGACGATTTACCACGGCCATGGGCTAGTCTGCCTCGACCGTGGCTTCCGCCACGGGCGTGCCCTGAATTTGCCTCGACCGAGGCGTTGTTTCTTCCTTGTTTTCTTTTCCACTTGAGTTCGAATTTTCAATTTGAGATCTTCGAAACTTGTTTTTGGGCCTTAATTCACCTGTTTTGACATGGAAACGAACTAAACATGTCATACTGCCAAATAAGAAATAAACGCACAAAACACATGTGAATATGCACACAAAAGCCGTAAATGACACTTATATTGATCTAAAAGTGCGTGCACGACCACATGTACTAAGATGACTCACAAGCATGAAAAAGAAACCGCAGTTTGTGTAATACCCGCGCCTCTCACAACTCACTGGCCAATACAATTCTTGCATTTCATGCATTTCATTCTTTTCACGCGCTATTTACATTTTTTATAAATATTGCAATCTATATTTTAGTTATCATGTACTTCACGATTGGATTTTGGAATGTTTATTTTGGTGGTCGACAACCCCTTAGTCTAAACTATTGGGAGAGTCTAAATAACGTAAGACTATGTGACAAGTTTAAAATGTGAAATCCACTAGGTAATATGTGGGACAATTAGAAGTGTGTAGTAAATTATTGACGAGACGACAACAACAACAACAACAATAATAATAATAATACTAATAATAATAATTAAATGAAACAAAAAAAATATATATATATATGTAGAAGATTATGAAATAACCGCCAAATTAAGTCGGGCGGAAGTGATTAAATATATCTTCATCCTTCTAACTTAAAACTAAGATATCATGACTACAAGAAGGCGAAGAAAAAAAAAAGAGAAGAAGAAAAAGGGGCGCAAAAACGGAGAAACGAGATAACAGGTAATTTCATCTAAATCATTCTCAACTATTTAGAAATGGAATATGGTTGTATATGCATATAGAGTGTTTAGTTGAGAACAGATGTGTTCTATCTTTCAAAGCAAAACATTTATTAAGTGGAAGTAGTTAGTAATCTCCAACTTTGAATTTAATATATTTTATTATTAGGAATGAAATGTTTACCAATTTATTTAGTTGTCAGTTTATTATACACATTCATATATTCATATTTGAGGTTGAAATTCAGATTTTGAGGTCCAATATAATATTATAATGATGTTTTAAAATGGTTAAGGTAGTAAGGTTTAAATCTGTCCAGATTTTGAAATAGGTGTCAACTAATTTGCTGATTATGACATTTTAGAAAGCTGAATTTGAAAAAGCACAAACCATGAAAGTTATAGCCTGATGTGTTAGCTTTATAACCCAATTTGAAGCATATAAATATCAATTTTATAGAAAAATTTAGAACCTTATTACCAAAATGCTATGAAGCTGAAATTATCGGACTAAAAATACGTAATGATCTAGAATTTAATAATCTGTGCATTGATTTGAGTTAATTGTCATAGATTGACTATCACGTTGGAGTAGGAAGTTTCAAAAGTCAATTGGGAGAAGAGGTAAGTAGAAATTCATCTCCAACTACAATGCTTGAACATAGTATTTGTGTTTATTATTTGTGATAATTGATTGTTATATGTGTTTTCGTATACCTTTGTATAAAGTGTTTTCTTCCGTTGCTAAAAATAAACTGATGTGCATCAATCATGAGCATTAGCATCTACAAGAATTGCATGTGTACATATAAGAAGTCAAAATAGCATAATTTCATAAGCTGATAATGTTTTGGGCTTGGTCATCACTGACACATTGAGAGTTATATATTATATATGGTGTCTCTCGGGATGCTTCCGGTGACAGGCGTGCACGCGGAAGAGGTTCCCACTTCAGTACCTTTATGATGATGGGTACGGGAAGAGGTAGACTTTCCGGTGGACTGCAGGGGCAGGCAGGAGGCGGACCCCTGGTAGTCTCGGGAGGATAGCCACTTGGTCGTACCAACCATCACTAATATCTCGGGTGGACTATAAGGGGGGAGGAGGGACCCTTGATAGTCGCGAGTATGGCCAATGAGTGATATTTTGGAGAGGTTTGTGACAGTGAAGATAGCCAATTCCCACGAAAATGGTTTTCTTTTGAGTAGAGTTGAAAGAAATGGTTTTGTGGATTGCATCTCATCATTCACGCATTTGTCATGCATGATTTCTGCTTACTGAGTTTTAGCTCACGTAGTTCTTGCCTTGTAGGTGAGTTCGACTATGCATGAGCTCGTGGACTGATCTGGCATGCTGTTGGAGCTGATGCAAGTTTTGAAGCCTCGTGTATATGAATGACGACCTATGGGGCTAAACCTTGGACTCACTATGTTTTTGCTAGTGTTCTAATAATCTTTTTGGACATGTTCAAATTAAGGAACTTTAATATGTATATTACTGTAAATATGGTGTTGTATGGAGTGTGACACCTTTGTGCTCGATCTGAATCTATAAGGAGTATTCTAAAACGTTAATTTTGAAAAAAAAAATATACAGGTTTTGTAAGGCTAAAAGTTAGTATAAAATAAATTTTTACAAGAGTGGGTGTGACAGTTTGCTCCTTTCTCTTAGAAGAAAATTATATTCAAATTTTGAAAACGCTTTTTATGCCATGTTTCTTTATGTAGTTGCTTGTGCTTATGGTTCACCGTGCTACTTCTTCCCCTAATTGTGGAGAAAAAATTGGTATCTCAATTGTTGCATTAGTTAGTCACCATTAGACCTTGACTGAGTTTAAATGATGCAGCATAACATAACATCATCTATCTTATATTCTAAATAACACTTTGCCACATTCTGCCTATGATGATGTTGCATCTACTTTTGGGTTGAGAATATTTTTAGAATTGTAATAATCTTGCTAAATTTCATGTATAGGCTCTTTCATATTTTGTGAACCCTTGGTGCAAAGAGGCAACGATTGTGAATTTGCTCGGCTTTATGTCTTCTAGAACTTTTTGTAATTCAATTCATATTAATATTTAGAGCTTTAACTTTCATTTGCATTTAAATTGTGTTCCTTACTTTTATCTTTTTTATACTTAAAACATAAAATGCTAATAGAAGACGAAAAATCTTCAAAAACTCATAGTTACTTGCGCGAATTATAATTCTTACATAGCAAATCTTACTTCAATATCGTAACCATTGAGAATTGCTGAAAACATGTCTAATCTGTGCATCGCACGGGTGGACATCTAGTTATATAAAAGTGGAGAAACAAAAAAATAACCCGTTCTATCACTCATTTACATTTAGTAAAATACAAGTAATAACATTTCTAACATTAACATTTAATTATCACGATAATTATATTTATATAAATATTATATCTATCTAACTATTTGTAGTCTATAAAATTAAAAAAATTAAAATTCAATAACATCAAACTTGTAGAGAATGGTACTTTCCACATAAATAAATAAATAAATAGATAATATATTCTTTCTTCTTGCCTTTGAATTGGAAGTTCAGGAATCGAAGATTAAAGAAGAAACATAATAACATATATATATATATATATATGTATGTATATATATATTGAGAAAAATAGATCTAGTGGACAAAATAAAATAAAAGAATTAAGGAAAAGCGAGAAAAAAATATTTATTAGTGTTCAATTAATGAAAGACAAAAATATATATAATTAGGGACGGAGGGGACAAGGAATAAGGATAAAATTAGTTAAAAGGAATAAACATAAATTAGAGAACAAGAGCAAAGATTATTAGCGAAAAAAATACTTAGAACATGCCTTGATCTAGTGGGCTACACTAATTTATGTCAAGATATAAGAAGTTTTCTTTATGTATAGCACATATATAATATGTGTTTTCAAAAAGGAGGAAAGATATGTCGGGGGTACTTTGTGCAACGACACCACCCACACAACTTCAGGGTTTCCACTAGTACTCATATTTGACGTATATGGAGATAAAAATTGACATTTGGACTTTTTACAACCATAATTCTCACTCAGACTTGATTTAAAAATTGTGTGTAAGCAATTATAATTATCTTAATTGTTTTGGTATTTTCAGTTGTTGGTGAAGAACACTATATGGAAGATTTGATTGTTTACGTAGATTTGTGGATTGATTGTTGGTGGAGAGCTTACGAATTCAAATGTGAAAATTTTATAATATACTATAATTTATTCAGCTGTTAGAATGTTAAAAACATAATTTATTACGTTTCATTTGTTATAAATATTATATTTTATAGTCTTTGATTTTCCAGGTGAGATAGATATATTATCATAAAGAGAAAGGAAAAGGAAAAGAAAAAGCACAAAAATATAATATACCATGAAAATTGACGAAAGAAAGGTCTATCGAATAAAGATACGTTTGAATTATCTAGGGGAATTGGCTACGTCACAAGGGAGTCATCATAGGAGAAATCCAACATTTGTGGTTATGAACCAATAAATTTAAAAAATTCAATGGGTAGGAGCTACTCGTAATGTGTGACTCAATTAACGTTATCTTATACAAGACTTGTGTGAGACGTCTCTTATCATCCCTATAATTATAGTGTTAAATAGTGTGATGTTAGGGTAGACATTAACTATTAATGAGACCAACGCGGGATATGGGTATGATGCCCAAAATTGATGAGGGCGAGAGTGATAGCCAGAGCAAAAGGGCACAGTCATTGAGTAGCTTCTACCAGACTTTTAGTACAGGGAAACATGAGCAAATCGATCCCACATAAAAAAAAGAGAATATCTTGAGGCTGTGCGGGTATGAGATTGAACAGTTGAAGAGAGCTTCATAAATTTTATTATTCCTACTCGTATTAACAAAGTGGAATTTGTTGTGAGAAAACGATATAAGGTTAAGTGTGTATGGTCGGGAGCAATTTCATAATGGGTAACCCCGGAGAACTAGTTTCTTAGAGTGCACGTGAATGAGGAGATACGTTGGAAGATGCTTGTATTGGTTTTTGGGATAGTCTATCAAATCTAAGTTTCAGTTGGTATTAGAGCAAGACATTTCTCAATGTGCACGTAGTGAGGACATAACATGCTGGAAAAATCTTGTGTTGGTTTATGGGGATAGTCTGTCAAATCTAAGTTTCAGTTGGTATTGTTGGTTTATATGTTCACCTAACAATGATGTACAACATTTCTAACTGAAATATAAAAACTAGTCTATTACAATCTCAAGGGACTCTAAAAATGTCTTCTGGATATTGGCTGACTTCTGGGATTAGGCAGCAAATTAGGTTAACCTTTCTGGAAGAATTCTAGAAACTGATGTTGGGTGTAATGTTGACCCAACACTTCGAACAAACGTAGATTCTGGATTCTCGAACAGATTCTGGAATGAATTTGGAACACTACTGGTTGTGGAAACTGGGAACCTCCTAGAATAGACGGACTTTGTTGATTCTGAAATCTGGAAAATCAACAGAAGCAGATTTTGGACGGAATGTTGATCCCGACATTGAACACAACATATGTGATAGACGCCTAGACAAAGAAAATGATAAGTCTGAGTTCAGGTTAGACCTGTCTCCGCAGAATAAATATGTCTCGGCTAGTGCTCATAGTTTGACGCATCGTTCCTAAAGATAAAACGATTTCCTCAATTTTTATAGTAACACCAATACTCCAAAAGCACCGGGAACTAGAATGATGTTTGTGAATTGAAAGAGCTTCTATATGCAAAAACAAGTTTTATGTAATAGAATTTTCATAATGCAATATATGCTTCTCCAATGTGTCTCCAAGTGTTCTACAAGTATATGTTTTTCTCCTACAATATGTGCCTTATATAGTATATGGCATGCTTTCATTCAAAATGAGAGATTGATAGCCCTTAATGTGTAACATTATGGCATTCAAATCCGCCATTTATGGTGGCTTTATGACATTCATGTCGTGTCATAACTTTTAGAAGTTACAACCCCATTAACTCCTTCATGATGTCCATTAACTCCAAGGAGTTACAACCGTTGGAGGTTACTCACGGCTATTCAAATGGTCACTTTAGACCGATCGACTGGGACAAACTCAAGTGGTAAAATTAAACGGTTGCTTTGCCGAGCCGTGCATGTACCCATGTGATGCTCATTTGCTCACCCACAAGTATAGTCATTTAACACCTCTCTATAATGTTCTAACCTATAAATTAGAATCCACATCATGAACTTTTCAATGTGAGATAGATTTCCTAGTCTTTTCCATCGCCCATATTCTTGTACAAATGTCATATGTAAATTAACTTTGTGTGTTAATTTCTCACTCACTGAAATTTAATTTTGAGAAAATCAACATACTGCGACCATCTACTCGAAATGTAGATTTATTTTATGCTATTTAATTTCTCCCGAGTTAAATATTTAACCACTTCCAAATCGGTTTCTTAAACCAATTTCCAACGAGGGCGACAAGAAGGAACCGACAATGTGATCTTCTGTGATCTACCGCACACCACATTGCCTATAATGTAAAGTATTCAAACAATATGCAATAAATATATATATATAACATTCATAATATTTAAGACAAACAGTGATAATTTATTCTCATTCATTAAAGTGCAAGAAACACACACACACACACACATGATGGGTGTTAAACCACCAAACTAAATAACCTACTTACAAAATAACGAGTATAGTGGCAAGTAGGGTCGAATTCACGGGGAACGGAGATTAATTCCTTTTGAGCGAAAACAAGCGATAAATAGGGGGTTTTGAATTGTTTGTATCTAACTAATCTAAGAATCTAATAATTAACTAAAACATATAAATAGAATAATTAAAATATAAAGACGAATCAAATACTACCTGAATCTGATCCAAGGGTGTTGACATTCAATTATATTATTGATCATAGGCTCACATATATATTTTCTTGCAATTCAAATAGTTCAACCAAAGATTTATTAGGATAACCATAATAAATCTTGCGTTTTCCTAAATTAATTGACCAATCCCAGCAACCGATCAATACTTATCATTAACGAGTTGGGCACGATAGCGTTCCATACCACGTTAATGGTAGCATTACGATTTATGAAAATAACGAGTATAGTGGCAAGTAGGGTCGAATCCACGAGGAACGGGGATTAATTCCTTTTGAGCGAAAACAAGCGATAAATAGGGAGGTTTTGAATTGTTTGTATCTAACTGATCTAAGAATCTAATAATTAACTAAAACATATAAATAGAATAATTAAAATATAAATACGAATCAAATATTACCTGAATCTGATCCAAGGGTGTTGACATTCAATTATATTATTGATCATAGGCTCATATATATATTCTCTTGCAATTCAAATAGTTCAACCAAAGATTTATTATGATAGCCATAATGAATCTTGCGTTTTCCTAAATTAATTGACTAATCTCAGCAACCGATCAATACTTATCATTAACGAGTTGGACACGATAGCGTTCTTGAAATAAACCCTTGAACTAGAAAATAACCTTAATTATTGAAGATGGAATCCAAGGTCTTCAATAAAGCGTAGAGCACAAAAGATGAAAACTAGGAGAAAAAGAAAGAAGGTGGTGTGATTTTTTTGTGGGAGAGGAGAGAGATATCACGTATTGGAATTCTTGTACTGGACTGTGCGCCTCCTCCTCTTTTAAATCACGCTAATTACTTATTTTCCTACTCCTAATCAAATCTTTGTAATAACCAATCTTATCTCTAAAAAGGAAATATCTAAATAATATCTAGATAATTACATAAAAGAAATAATAAGCCTAATTAAAATAAAGCTTTTTATGGGCTTCTCCATAAAATTGAAGACTTTAACAAATCCAAGCCCATAATCTCTCTATCTCGGCCCGCTTCTTCACTTTTCAGCCCAAAACATTTATTTAAGCTCAATTTTGCTCCAAGTCCAATTATTATTCTCCTACATGAAAAGATAATTAATTAAGATCAATAAAGAATAATAATCAACCAAAAATAAGGGAATATGGATATAAAATATGGAATAATATATGCACATCAACACACACACACACACACACACAGACACACACACATATATATATAAAGCAAAGCATGATTTACAGTATAATCCTAACAAGATATCAAATCGAGATTACACTAGTGCATTTGTTTCACTGAATTTGATCAACAACGAGATAGTTTTTCTAGACTGACTTGATAGAAAACTAGATCTCAGTGGTTATTGATTTCTTAATTTATGTCACTTAATTGAGATTGTATATAATTAATTAATGTTGCTTTGATTTATTTTGGGCAAAGAGTCAATGGGACTCAATGGTCTATATTTTGGGCAATTAATTATATGACAGATTGCTAAATTAATACAGAAAATCGTGTGTTGGTAAAACAAGTTGATTATGACCCCTTGATGGGCTCAGAATGTTTATCATATCAAACATGTACAGTGGATTAATTTTCGATATGATGATAATGTTGAGTTGTTTGTTCTAATAAAAAATATTAATTGATTAAAGCATTCAGTAACTTAAATTAATTAATGGACATTCGATCTTAAACACGTAAAATAATAACTGGGAGCCACATTTCGTAATATGGATTAAGATGAGTAGTTCAATATTAATTCTTTAATAGAATGAATTATTATTAATGGGCTGGAATAATATTGATGGCTCAATATAGATATCTAGGCACATTAGGAGACTCAATCATATTCCTCCTAAAGGCCCCTTTGAGTAGCCTTATAGAAGTCCATTAATTAAAAGGATAAGGATTAATTAGAAATATGAGATAATTAAAGAAAAAATATGAAAGAATCTAAATCCAAAAGGGATTAGAATTTATCCATATTTTCTCCTCCTATCTTGTATTTTTCTTAAATAATATAATTTTTTTTCCATAATCATGTATTAGTAAAAAAATTGTTGTCTTTTTTTTTTTTTTTTTTCTTTAGAGCTGAATTCAGATATGTTGGAGCATGATGGAAAAGAGATCTTAATTGCTAATTAATTTCTGAGGGGCGGTAAATTCAATAATTTATGAAATAAGGATATTCTTTAATCTTAATACACTATGTTTTTATATTTAATGAATGAGGACAATTATTAGTCAAACCTAACGATAAATTAATTAGCATGTTAATTATTTATTTTGGAATTGATCCCACCAAACCCCCTCCTCAACTCAATCAGGTTTGTACTATAAAATATTAAAATTCAGAAACAAATGTTTCGAGTATCTTAAAAGAACCAGGTGAACCCCTCCCACCCTAGTCGGCCCAGGCCCAGTCACTCACAAGTGAGAATTTATTTTACAACTCAATATTTATAATCTATTCAATTTGAGTGAGTCTTGTGTGTGAACGGTCACACGTGTGACGAAATGCACTTTTACAGAAAATATTGATACTTTTACAGGAAAAAGTGATACTTTTACAAGAAAATGTGATACTTTTACTACATTGATACTTTTACAGATAAAAGTGATATTTTTGCTACAAAAAGTGATTTTTTTTTGTTAAAAAAAAATGATACTTGTACAGATAAACGTGATACTTTTACCACAAAAAGTGATACTTTTTCCTGTCACTTCGTGTGACCACCGTATGACGGTCACATACGAGTTTTTACCATTCAATTTTGAGTGAGAAGGTTTAGTGGGCTTTATCTTTAGAGCATGAACTTGTTCAAAAATAAAATAATAAATAACAAAAGTTTGGCAAACCTCGCTTGTACAATGTTGCATTTATATAATTTAAAATTAGTTTGGCAAAACTCGATGCAAGTACATTGAATGCTTTAATTACTATAGCTAAATCGTTGTACCTTAGATAAAATTTTGAGATTCTAATGAAATAATTAATTATAAGGTGTATGTATCAATGGTTTATTTAATATATTTTGAGATAGATGTTTGTTTGGTTACTTTAAAACATCTTACAATTTCTTCATTTTTTTAGAGGTGATAAAACTTAGTCTTTTTTTAGAAAATAAGTAATTGAAGTGTTTAGATATAGCAAGACCATTAAAATTTTACTAATAAAATTCAAAGGACTATCTTTCAAAATAAGACGTTATTTTAAAAGAAAAATCCTGACACTTTGAAGGAATTCTTTAAGCTCTTCATATCCTAAATTATTTTAAGATCATACGTTCAGGTGAACATCTAAAAAAGACGATGATTTTTAAAATTAATGAAATAATATAATTAATCTTAGCATAAAAGAATTCATAAAATAACAAGTAAATTTGAAAGACTCTCCTTCAAGAAGACTAGAGTTAGTTAATTGACGAATACATTCTATTTTGACACTTTTTAAGAATAAAAAACTCATTAAATTGAATTGTTGGAATTGACCATCATTTATGATGAGAAAATTGAAAAACTAATCGCATGACAATTGTTTTGCAATTTCTGTCTCATACGAATTAAAATTCGCAATTAAGTTCATTTGGTCCTAATTTAAGGGAAGTTGGATTTTTTACCTTAGATTAGCATGTGTGGCATATACGTGCTAACTAAACTTTGTTTCCGATCCAACTAATTTAGCGTGCGGCTTCAATCCAACTAACATCATGTGTGGCACAACTCCAAATCGACGCGTGGTCCTTGTGTAGAATCAAGAAAACTCATAGAATTGGATGGAGCAATTTATCCGATATAAAATAGTCCTAACACACAATTTATTATAAGAAATTATGGTAAACTTAATAATAATAAACACAATATATATACACATACATACTCCCCCGTTACGTAAAAAATATCTTTTGAAAAAAAAAGAATCATTATCAACATGAACGTCTCGTTTATTAGCAAAGAAAACAATCATGAATAAGTTAATGTAGTTGAATATATAAGTCAAATAAAAAAAAATATATAAATGAGTTCATAATGTTTAGGTCAGCTAAAAATAAAAATAAATCTAAGTCGAGAATCCAAAGAAAAGAGTCACTTTCACGGTTTCACCATCTCGGTTACTGTGCCCCAGGCAATGACGAGTCAAAACAAGCCTCTTTGAAGCCTGAGTTAAGACAAACCGTTCTCATACTGCTTAAAATCTCCCAAAAAAAATTTGGACGATTTATCAAATATCAACTCTTTTCTTATATTTCTTTTCTATAATGGGAGTAATAAATAATTTTGCCTCATGTACAACTTTTATATTCAATTAAAGCACAAAATCTAAAAGGCTACTTTTGATTCCTACCTAATCTTAATTAAATTCATTGAATATAAATTATTGTCATATTTAATGCCTCATTCCGCCACCTTATTTCCCGCTTTATAAATCTCCCGTCGTTCTTCTCTTCCAAAACGACAATAAGATTGTCAGTTTTTGTAAGACTACCAAGTTTAGTCAAAGTAAATCCCATACATCACGCCATCAAGCATAATCAACGTTTGTAACCTTTTGTGTAGATAATCTTATGCCATAATTGTAGATAGAATAGTTGACCATCTTCTGTATATATAGTTGAGTCTTTTGGATATTGTAATCAAGGAATCAAAGCAACATATATTCCTTAATGGTATCAAAGACCACCTCTGATCCATCTTCTTTCTTCTTTCTGCCTCACCCCATCACATCTTCCGCCAACTGCCTCATCCTCTAGTGGCAGATTCTACGAAATTTCACCTCGCCCTAGCCATAAATAATGTCAAGAACTTCATCCCAATCGTTCTTGAAATGGGAAAAGGGCAATATTCTTCGTGGGCGGAACTCCTTAAATCCATTGTCGTGCTTATCAAGTAATCGAGCACATAATACCTCCCAAATCAACAGCTACAGGAAAAGAACCAGTGATTGACTCCGACCTCTAGGACCGTCTCGATGCCATTGTCCTTCAATAGATTTACGACACAATTTCAATGGCCAGGAAAAGAACCAGTGATTGACTCCAACCTCTGGGGTCTTATGTCTTGTTTAATTTGAGCAAAAATAATAATATTATTGTTAGTAGTGGCCATGAAATCATGATCTATGGTTATGGATGAAAATTCCTACCCCCGCTGCATCCACCGTTAAATTTAACCAATATTCTCCATGCCCCTAAACTTATTAAAAACCTAATCTTTGTTCACCGTTTTATAATTGATCATAATGTAACTGTGGAAATTTAATCCTTTTAGCTTTTCTGTGAAGGACATACAGACTGATACACAAATAATGAGATGTAATAGCAATGAAGACTTATATTCGCTCACAAACAACTTCGGTTCTCGTGCTTCCCCCGCATCCACTTTTGCGGTTTTTTCTTCAAAATTATGGCATAACAGATTAGGTCACCTAGGTGTTTCTGTTTTACATTCTCTCAAGAATAAAAAGTTTATTAATTGTAAACCAGTGACAATAGGTCTATTTGTCAATCTTGCGTTTTTGGGAAACAAGTCAAACTACCTTTCTATCCTTCCACATCTTGCACTTTACTACCTTTTGATATTGTGCATAGTGACTTATGGACATCACCTATTTTGAGTACTGCAGGTCATAAATACTACGTGTTCTTGGATGATTATAGTGATTTTCTATGGACTTTTCCTATTGGCAAAAAATCCCAAGTCCTTCCCATTTTCAACACCTTTAGCACTCTCATCCAAACACAATTTCACAAACCTATTAAAACATTTCAATGTGATAATGAAAAAGAATTTATCAATGACGCCCTCAAGTATTTTTTTCCATAAGAATGGACTTCAGTTTGGTTTCCCTTGCCTATACACTTCCCTACAAAATGAAAAAGTCGAACGGAAATACGTGTTATCAACAACCTTATTCGAACCATACTAATCCACTCATCCACCCAACCGTCCTTATGGCAGCACGCCTTACAAATGGCTAAATGTCTCCTAAACATCATTCCCCACAAAACTATACAAAATATCTCCCCCATACAAATTTTATATCATCAAGACCCATTTTACAGGCACTTACGAGTCTTACGTTGCCTATGCTACCCACTTTTCCCATCCACCACGATACACAAACTTCAAGCTCGGTCAACACCATGTGTCTTCTTGGGTTATCCACCTAACCATCGGGGGTATAAATGCTATAATATTTTTTCTCGGAAAATAATTATCTCGCTCCATGTTGTTTTTATAACAAAATTTCCCTTCCAAACATTATACCCCCTGCCCAATATAATTTTCTGGACAGCCCACTACACCCTCAAATCCAAACCCACTTCCAAAATCTAACCACACCACCCAACCCGCCAGAGAACAACTCCGGCCCAATCAATAATCCCCCCATTAACCCACCCCGACCAAATTACCACATCCCCACCGTATCAACTCCCTCCCCTGCACCCTCCCCTACATCCTCCACCACATCAACACCCTTCCCTACACCCTCCACCACATCAACTCCCTCCCCTACATCAACACCCTCCCCTACACCCTCCACCACGCCAGCACCCTTCCCAACACCCTCCACCGCCTCAACACCCTCCCCTGCACCCTCCCCTACCTCAACTCCCTAACCCAGAAGATCGAGATTCAAAAATTCAGATTTTTTATTATTTGTTTATTTTTACTTTCAAACAATGTTTGTCTATAAATTTTGTTTGATTTTAATCTTAGACATGAATAGCTAAACACTTAGTGTTTCTAGGGTTAGGGAGTAGGTAATTGTTGATTATGTTTTGATTTATTTGTTTAATTCTAGACTCCGCTTTTATCGTTATTTATGTGTTTTGTTCTTAAATCATGAATTAATTGATTTGGCTAATTAGTTAGTTCTACTTGCTAACAGCTCATCGTCCGAGAGGAGAGGGTGGTTAATAGGCATAGGAAAACATATAACGTAGGTACCAATAGTCGTTCGAGAGGAGTGAGGTCTTACATAGAAATTGGTTTAGGAGCCCTTGGGAGTTATGTATCCGATAGATAGCCTAAGAGGGTAATTATTCATATGTAATTTGCACATTAACATCGTTCGAGAGGAGGGTTAACTATAGTAGTGCCGTCTAATAATGATAGAATTGGTATAAAAGTATAGGATTATAAAATAATCAAATATAGAAAACAAGAACTGAAATCGAATCCCTAGAATATGCTTTAATCTCATTCGAGTTCTCCCTCATCAACCATTTCTTGTTTACGAGTGATTTAGTTTTAGTCATTATTCTAGCAATTAGTTTTTTCGATAAAACACCAACTTTCACTAATCGAAAGTCTAGTCAGGGTAGTTTTATTACGATTAGGGTAGTAATAGGCGCAACCTTTGGTCTCTGTGGATAGGTCTTGACTGCCACTACCTACACAATCATCGTATACTTGCGGATTACTAGGTTAGAAAATAGTGTATCACTATTTAAATTCTCTCCTACATAATCATCCTACATCATCACATGGCTAACACGTGAACACATTTTCTGATAATTTTCTGCTACCTATTGTAATTTAATGTAATTCTTTTTTTGTGTAGTTCATATTATTTAGTTTTTGCACTATTTATTTAATTTTCTGTTTTTCATTTTTATCAAAATTTGTTTGAATTATATGTATTCTTAATAAATTATTTTACTAACTTTATCTAATTTTTAGGGTCAACATTGGATCCACATGGGATTCAGGTGATACCTCATAAAAAATGGTCAGATAATCTCCAAATTTGGCCGACATATGACAAGCACGTGGAATTTTCAGCGAGAATTTAAGGAGTAAAACTTGACAATTAAAAGAATTATGGGACGAAATAAAGAAAAAAAAGCTAAAAGTTTTGAAACATTTAGCGGAGGAGATAAATTTAAGGGATGTGAAGTTATTTTTTTCCCACATATATGATGAATGATAAAAATATATTTACTGTTTTCCTTTTATTTTATAAGTGATGATTGTAATTATAATCATGCAAACCCCCTTTTAGCAAACACATGTTTTATATATGTGATCCTTTTTATAACTTTTTCCTTTGACACGCACAGATGAATCGCTTATATATCACTTGGTCAAGTGTCATTTTCTCAGTCATTTTGTCGTGTGTTATTCTCTCGACGTTTTAGTAATATAAAATAAAATGTATTATAATATTTCAATATTTAAGAATTTTAATTTTTATTTTCTTTGAATAAAGTTGATATAACTAATGCAACTAATGACCCATACTTTTCGGTTTTACATAGTTGTAATTTGAAATTTTAAAATATTTCAATATTTAATTTTTTATTTTTATTTTTTATTTTCCCTTGATAAGTTGATTAAATAATTGAAGATGTATTAAAAATCAAAAGTATTTACTTTCAAATTTTGATATATAAGCATTCCAATAATCCAACAAAATCCTAGAAATAGAATATCACAGGAGAATTGAATTTTAAATTCTGATATATCACCAGGATTATTAAAAATTCATATATATATATATATATATTAGTTTTTTTTTAAATGAATATATTATTTTTAATAAAAAAAATGCATAGGTGTTTCTATAATATAACGTATATAATATTATTTCCTCTCCTTTATATACTAAAAGAAGAATCACTTGGACAAGTGACATTCTCACAATTTTCTAATTTTATAGAATTTTAATTAATATAATCAATTTTAAATTATTACAATATCCATTAATTTGAATCCCTGAATGTATGTTGAGAAAATCGTCTGTATCAAATCCTCGGACATGGATCCTCTGTAGTTGAGGTTGTGCATTTCAGTGTAGTTCTCTCACATTCTCTCTCTACAGTATGGGTAACTTTGTACAGAGAGAATGTGAACAACTGTAGTGTAGAGAGAACTAGTAGTAACCTTGTGCAATGCATGGTTTGTAAATTTTAAATTAATAAATAATAATTTTTCTATATGTTTATATAATTTTAATATATTAAAGTATTATAATCGATATATAATAAGAGATAAAAAAGTTATTTGTTAATGAAACGAAGAGTTAATGAAAAATATTAAAAATTAAAAATGTATAACTTCGAGTTAGTTATAAAATATCCATATTTGTTTTTCACAATGTATGACTATCTGACATCCTCGTATGGAGGTCATGTTGATATCTTGTACAAAAGATGAGTGTATATACATATATTTATAATATTATGATAATCGCTTATATTTATCCAAAGTATCTAAATTTTTTATTTTTTCAAATATAATGTTCAAGAAATTTTCAAAAGCTTTTAGTGAGTACCAATAACACTACATTCTAATATTATTAATTTTTATTTGTAGTACAAACACACTAATAATTAACCCACATAATCAACCAACAAACAATTATTTGTCTTTAATTTAATTTATTTATACAATATGGTGTAAAATTATAGATCGATAATAGATGACTAATTATTTTTTTGAAAGAAAAAATAAAATGTTGAAATTATAAACTAAAGTTATAAAATATTTATTAAATAATTCAATTTTTATATTTTTATATGATTAAAAAATTAATCATAAAAAATGAAAACAAATTCAAATTAACATTAAATATTTAAAAAAAAAAACCATGATGGATTTATTTGATAAAATCATATTAAATTTATTTTTTTGTTGTTTTTTTTCCTTTCTAGGTATGAATATACGTGACCATAAATGTTTTATACACATAATTGATATTACACAAATTAAATGACACATTAAGTGAAAATAAAATCAAATCGGAGAAGAATGAGTACAATAAACATAATACGTAGGATTTTAGAAACATAAATATAGTAATTTTGCTTTTGCCTCCCTTCCCCACCTTTTCGCACCCTCCCCCCATTTTAGATTCTAGCTAATTCTTTTTATATCTCTCACATAATTTATGTCACACTTTCTCCCTCAAACTTTCTCACAATGTCAGTCTCTCTCTGTTACTCTGGTGGGTGGAGATGTCGCATCTCTTCTCCCTCATTTACTTTAGATCTCTTAATCTCCACAGCAAAAAAAATATTTAAAGAAGAATAAAATTTGAAAGTAGACACAAATTTTGGCTGAATCAACGACTTGATTAATGTCAATTTCGATTGTAAATTAAATTAAGAGTCTAACTTCGATACCATTGTGGTACCGATACCACTGTGAGAGAAGAATACATATGTATTAAAATATGAGAGACCCACTAAATTATATAATGTCATTTTTATCTCATAGTGGTACCGGTACCACTGTGGCACTATAGAATCACCCTTAAATTAATTGCATGGAACAAATTCTGTGAGATATGAGTTTGGAACTTTTTAGAAAGGTTGTGTGAGTGTATCATTTTATAGACTTAGACAAATTAAACTGATTGTAGGAGATTTATTATTAATTTGAGATAATGGTGCCTAAATATATTTTAGGCAGATATATGTAGA
Source organism: Ajuga chamaepitys (assembly GCA_958295605.1). Taxonomy (NCBI): domain Eukaryota; kingdom Viridiplantae; phylum Streptophyta; class Magnoliopsida; order Lamiales; family Lamiaceae; genus Ajuga; species Ajuga chamaepitys. The sequence goes on from OY282504.1 coordinate 6,591,512, forward strand.
TTTATCCTCAAATAGAATGTTTTATACCAAAAATAATGTTTTCCAAAAATGGCAAAAAAATTTAGGCGGGAAATTAGATACATATGTATTTAAATATGAGAGACCCACTAAATTATATAATGTCATTTTTATCTCATAGTGGTACCGGTACCACTGTGGTACCATAGAATCACCCTTAAATTAATTGCATGGAACAAATTCTGTGAGATATGAGTTTGGACCTTTTTAGAAAGGTTGCGTGAGTGTATCATTTTATAGACTTAGACAAATTAAACTGATTGTAGGAGATTTATTATTAATTTGAGATAATGGTGCCTAAATACATTTTAGGCAAATATATGTAGATTTATCCTCAAATAGAATGTTTTATACCAAAATTAATGTTTTCCAAAAATGGCAAAAAAATTTACGCGAAAAATTCCTAAATTACTATTTTGGGTGGATTTTGTTATTATATAGATATAGATATAGATGTGAGAGCTGCACCAAAATACACAACCCTAGAGGATTCGAGTCCCAAATCCTCTCCCCTTTTTTGTTGTTTGCCATTTTTTTAGTTGATTTTGTTTTGTAATATTGAGTAACCCTAATTAATATTATATAATAAAATTAATTTTAAATTATTAAAATATTAATTAATTTAAATTCCTAATTTTTTCTTTAAGAAAACGACTATATAAAATTTATCTCCCTTTTCTTAACTCTCTTTTATTTCCTTTATTATATGTCAAGTATAGCTAGATACCCGGCTTATAATAAAATAGACCTTCATCATATTTGACTTAATTTGAAAAAAAAAAGGAAAAAGAAAATTAAATATTTTCAGATTTTGAAATTTTCAAATTTGAAAGAAAATTGACTTCCCTCTCTTTCTTCCGGTATGCATTCTTTATCTATTGTTCATAAGTTATCTTCTTACTTTCTCTCATTTTTTCTCTCTACTCTCTCAATCCTCTATTTCTCTTCTTTTTTTCTTTCATAACTCCATCATCATGTTCGAATTATTTTGCGGGTGTGCATTTGTTCTTTATTTTCTATCAAGCATACTTTCTATTGTTTCTCAATCTATAAACATTACGTTTTTTAAGATTTAAGGTTGTGATTATATACTTACATGATGGTGCTGGTTTTCATGAATTGGCCGCGGTCAAGGTTGGTATGAGGGAAAAATTTCTTATTGTTTAGTTGCGGAATATATAATGTATTCCTACTAGGTTTAGGAATATTTGGATAGGGATTGTCAGATTTCCAAAAATCTTCCTCACTAGTAATTAGCGTAATTCAGTTGTTGGAAATTCTGAATGTTTTTGGGCTCAAGACATGGGCCCTTGCACATTAGTGAACTGGGCTTGAGTCTTGAGCTCAAAGCGATGGGCTTATTATGACATGTATGAATAAATGAATGAATGCAATAAAGTAATTCCTATTGAGACGTCGGGCTTAAGAAAATTAATAAATAAACGAGTAATTTGCAAATAAATGGATTCGCAAGTTAATAATAATAATTTCCGATATAAATTATGCTTAGAAATATTAAATGGCCAAATTGAATTGGTGTTGGGTTTAACCCAACATTGGATAAAAATGATTTGCCTACTTAATAAATCAACAAAATAATAATACTAATGATGATGATGATGATGATGATGATAATAATAATAATAATAATAATAATAATAATAATAATAATAATAATAATAATAATAATAATAATAATAATTAGGAAAAATACCGGGCGTTATTTAATCAAAATGAGGGCCGAATATAAAATCTTAATTTTATAAGTAGCCTAGAATCAAAATATTATAAATAGGATTTTTGGCTAAATTTACATACTCCCTCCGTCCCGCTCTAATTTGCCTACTTTCCTTTTTGGTTTGTTCCAATCTAACTTGCCAACCCATAAATGGAAAATTTCTCTCACAATCTCCACCCTCAAAATCTCCACATTCAATCTCCACCTTTGAAAAAGTCAAAGATTCCATAAAATCTGCTTTTTTTAACCTCCGTGCCCGGCCAAGGTAGGCAAATTGGGCCGGGACGGAGGGAGTATTATTTATTTCACTATTTTTTTTTTTGTTACAATAATCAAGTAACAATTTTAGAAAGACGTAATAAATTATATAATATCTAATTATTTATATGAGCACGTAAAATAATATTTTAGAATTAAATAATAGATCAAAATTTTGGGATATTACAAAAGTCAACAATCTCCACCCTCAAATCTCCATATTCAATATCTACCTTTAAAAAAGTCAAAAATTCCACAAAATTTGTTTTTTCTTAACATCCGTGTCCGATCAACTGTGACAAGCTAAATGAGACGGAGGGAGTACTTGTTATAATTTATATACATTAAAGTGTGGTTAAGACACTTTAATATTATAATTAAGTGGTCGGAAGTTTAATTTTGTAGGAATTAAACTTCATACGATTAATCTACGTACGGAGTAGATAATCGGAGGTTTTTGAATTTCTCAAAACCGATTCTCGGTGAGTGAGAAATTAATCCATAAAAGTAGCCACTTTGTTATGTAATACTGTGAGAGTTAATAAAGTACTAATATCCCACATTGGAACTAATGAAGCATTGAAACCACTACAAATATAAAAGCACATCATTAAAGCATATTAAGTATGTTTGTGAGGGAGTCCTCTTGGAAGACCACATGCGCTCGGCCACGCCGTGCCTCGCCACGGTCTCAGGCTCGGGCCTCGGGCTTGGGCTTGGGGCCTCGACTCTTATCTTTTCGGAAGCAGGCTTGCCAGATGGGCTTTGGTAAAGTGGATGGGTTTGAATTTCAAAATTCAAACCTGTAACATCCAACTTTAATTCATGTTTATGGTGGTGTTTAATGTGAACTAGTGGGGCTGTTACTCAGCTCATAACAGCCGGATTTATGGCCTGCAACAGTCAGCTTAATAGTTTATTAAAGCCCATAAACAAGGATGTCCCCCAGATGCCTATATAAAGGTGTTCCCTGCATGTAAACAACAATATATTTTTACCTGAAGCATATCCTATACTTCTCATTCTGAATTCTGCATTTTAGCTTTAGGAGCTCCAGTTTAGACGAACATCACTTAGTTCGTTGGTACCTTTTCTGATATTGGTGCTACTTCAGAAATGGGGGAAAGTTGTTTCATCTTTGGAGTCGAATACTTCAATCTGTGAGTACTAGCTGGGAAGTATTTCGTCTTAAGGAGAGTGTTCTACACGACTCGACTTTGGTGTTCCAGTTTCTACCTTTTTCATAATTTCATTTTCCAGATTTTACCAAATACTATCATACAATCTTAAGACGAAATATCTACCACCTTTTCTAGAAAATGACGTCTAAAACTACCACTACTGTTACTCCCACCAGCAATGCTACATCAATTCCTACCCCTCCGGCTAATACTGTGGAAAAGTCGGATAAGTTTTCCGGTGAGAACTTCAAGAGGTGGCAGCAGAAGATGCTCTTCTATTTGACCACTCTTGGGATAACTTCCTTTTTGAAGGAAGATCCTCCAGCTATCCAACCTGAGGATTATACTACCTGTGTCGTAACTATGTGCTGAATGGGCTAGCTGATCCGTTGTACAATGTGTATGCCGACATGAAGACGACAAAGGAGCTGTGGGAGGCTCTTGACAAGAAATACAAGAATGGAACTGGCAGCTTCATGTCTTCAGCTGAAGCATCATGGATAATTAGCTGAAACTCCTGAGCTTGCTCCACAACCGAGCGATTGTCCATCATCTTGAAATCAAGAAAACTAGCCACAAAGTGTGGGGGTGTTTGGCAAAAGTTGAGGTGCCATTACCGAAACAAATTAGAATTGACCCTAAATCGATTGATTGTATATTTGTTGGGTATGCGCTCAACAGCAGCACTTATCGATTTCAGATCCACAAGTCTGAAATTCTAGATATGACTGTGGGTACAGTTATAGAATAAAGGAACATTGTATTCTTTGAAAACATCTTTCATGTAGAGAAAGATTGCAAGAAAGTTCGAATAAAGAAATTACTTTTGAGAAAGAAAATAGTTCGAACGTAAAAAGAATTGTTGAAGCTACTAGTAGTTCTCGATCTTTGGAAGAAGAGGAAACGAGACGTAGCAAAAGAGCTAAGACTGCTAAGACATTTGGTTCTGATTTATCATTTATATGCTAGATGATGAAGCAAAGTCACTCAAAGAAGCTCTGTCTAGACCAGATGCTCTATTCTAGAAGGAAGCAATCAACAGTGAAATTGAATCTATCATGCAAAACCATACGTGGGAGTTAACCGACCTTCCACCAGGTTGTAGACCTTTATGATGCAGTGGATCCTAAAGAAGAAGTACAAGATAGATATTTCAATAGATAAGTATAAAGCTCGTTTGGTAGCCAAAGGCTTCAAACAGAAAGAAGGTGATGACTTCTTTGATACTTACTCCCCTGTGACCAGAATTACTTCCATTTGAGTGCTTCTCTCGATTGCTGCAATACACAATCTTGAGATTCATCAGATGGATGTGAAAACTGCGTTCTTAAATGGAGAGTTGGAAGAGGAGATCTATATGAATCAACCTGAAGGGTTAGTAGCACCTGGACAAGAGAAAAAGGTATGCAGACTAGTTAGGTCTTTATATGGTCTCAAACAAGTGCCAAAACAGTGGCACTTGAAATTTGACACCACCATGTTGTCAAATGGTTTCAGAAAGAACGAATGTGACAAGCGTGTGTACGCAAAAGGTACATCTGAAGCATTTGTCATAGTATGTCTATACGTAGACGATATATTAATCATGGGCAGTACTCATGAGATCATAATGGAAACAAAAGGGATGTTGAAAAAAAAAATCGATATGAAAGATATGAGATTGGCTGATGTGATTTTAGGAATCAAGATTATTAGGAGATCTAAGGGAATTGTTCTGACTCAATCTCACGATGTGGAGAAAGTACTCAGAAAATTCAACGCTTATGATCATTTACCCGCCAAGACACCATTGGAACTTAATGTTCATCTAAAGAAGAACATGGGTGAACAAGTTGAATATGCAAAAGTGATAGGAAGTTTGATGTACATAACAAATTGTACTGGACCAGATCTTGCATGTTCTGTAAACAAAATGAGCAGGTTTACAAGCAATCCAAGTCAAGAACATTGGAAAGCTTTGACTAAGATTCTGAGATACTTAAAGTATAATCTGAATCATGGGCTACACTATATGAGATATCCTCGTGTACTTGAAGGGTACAGTGATGCAAATTGGATTTCTGACACGAAGGATTCATTCTTCACAAGTGGATATGTTTTTACGATTGGAGGTGGGGCAGTCTCGTGGAAATCAACTAAACAAACTTGTATAGCCCGATCCACTATGGAATCAGAGTTCATCGCTTTAGATAAAGCTAGTGAAGAAGCTGAATGGCTTCGTAACTTCTTAGAAGATATTCCAAGCTGGAGTAAACCAGTGCCATCAGTCATGGTTCATTGTGATTGTCAAGCCACAATTGATAAGGCACTGAATAACATGTATAATGGTAAGTCTAGGCACATACGCCGTAGACATAATATCGTGAGGCAATTGATCTTTATTGGGGTTATCTCAATAGACTATATAAAGTTTAAAAATAACTTGGCGGATCCATTAACCAAAGGTTTAAATCGAGATCAATTGGTTAAGTTGCGAGAGGAAATGGGAGTAAAACCCACAAATTAGAGAACGATAAAAAACGGACACCAACCATGATGAGTAGAGATCCTTCAAACTTGGTTCAACGGGAAAACTAAGTTTTGAAAGTTTGGGAGAAGCACTTGGAAGACTATGTCTTAAAATTCGTTCCCTAGAACGCAAGATAAGTGCATAAGACCTGTAACGGTGGTAGAGGATAAGTCTTATGACTTTTAATGACTCTTAAATACCTCAAGAAAGGTAGAGTAGTATAGGATACTCAACAAAGGAGTCACCTATATAAGTGAGAAGTAAAGGACCGCTTCAAATGAAACACTTATGAATCCAAAGTGGGTCCATGACCGAAACGGACCAAAATGTGAGAACAAGTATGTTCTGATCAGTATTGTGCAAACACTGTTGATTAGGAGCACACTAAGGGGGAATGGTTCAAAGATTAACATCTAGCAAACAACCAGTGTATCCGACAGTGGGTTGCTGTGGAAGGTTCAAAGTCACAAACTACCTATTCTTAGGCGGTACTGATTGACACACAAACTTAGTTGTTGTAACTAAATCGAACAACCGCAAGTATACGGCGTCGAAGTAGCACTATGTGAGCACAAGGTCGATCCCACGAGGAATCGGCCCAATATCGGAAAGATGAAGTAATCCAAACATTTAAGTGGCTAACTAGACGATCGAGATTGGTTTTTGTATTTTTAAACTCTAATTTAGATCAACAAGCAATTGAAACTAATAAGATAGACTAGATGGCAATTTATAGGGAAGAACCGATTAATAAGGGTAATCTAGGCTTAGATTTCGATTATGGTAATTAGCAATTATTATCTCAATTATTTCAACCTTTAAACCGAATGCTACGTATTGGGAAACGATCACAAATTATATGTAAGATCCCCTCTCGGAGCAACTTACGTGTTAATTGTATAAGATTAATCACCGTCTCCAATCGATTAATCAAATACAACTCCTAATCGGTCTTAAGATCAATGTTCCCACAATTAACTCAAACCTCTAGGTTTAATTGCCTAATCATGTCGATTAATGTGATCTCAGATCAAATTTCCCCTCTCGGTTTCAATTTAATCCTCAATAATGTTAAACAAGTGATCAAATCATTCAACAAGCATAATAAACCATTAATCAACTAATAGCATAACACGGGATTAAATTAATCGAGTAAAATTACTAATCACCCATAATCTACTTTCTAAACCTAGATTAAGAAAATTAGCCAACCATGATCATCATAATAAATAAACACAAATATATAGACATAATCATGTTTATACAAAATTTAGATGAAAATGGAAGGATAAAACCTATTGAAGAAATAAATCTTGATCTTCAAGTAATTCCCCCAAAATGCTCTCTAGCTTTCTCTCTCTAAAAAGTAAGTAAAGTGAATAGTGTGTGTTCCAAAAATCTGAAAACCTTAGTCTATACCCCCATTTAGGATTTTTTTACAAAGTCTTGGGCTCAAAATTACATAAATGGGCTGAAATTAGGCCAATTCCGGAGTTTGTGCACGGTCATGCCCGTGCAAGGCTGAACGGACCGTGCACAACCCCTAAAATCACCTATTCTCTGGACAGGCTTGCACGGTCCGTGCACGGTCGCACGGTCATGACCGTGCGCCCGTGTATGGCTGCCCCTGCTTTTTGCGCGCACGGGCCGTGCACGGTTTGTGAAGGCATGCACGGTTGTGACCGTGCACGGTCCAATTTTGGCCCGTTTCTTCATTCCTCGGGTTTTTTCTCGATTTCTTCGACTCCAATCTACTCGTCACCTCTTTGTATACTTTTTTACCTGCAAAATGCCTGAAAACGAGGTTTTCCAACAAGAGAAAAGAAATACGAAGAATATAACAAATGGGTGTTTAAAAACTACAAATATATGTTAAAAACACATACTTTAATCCTATTTTTCACTCTAAACAACCCATTTGTCACTGATCAAAAGAGTCTAGACTGGAACTTGCATACATACATGCATTAATTTTCACTCATGTGGGGATTGTTATAATTTATATACATTCAAGTGTGGTTAAGGCACTTTAATGTTATAATTAAGTGGTCGGAAGTTTAATTTTGTAGGAATTAAACTTCACACAATTAATCTACCTACGGAGTAGATAATCGTAGGTTTTTTAATTTCTCAAAACCGATTCTCGGTGAGTGAGAAATTAATCCATAAAAGTAGTCACTTAGTTATGTAACAATGTGGGAGTTAATAAAGTACTAATTTCCCACATTGGGACTAATGAAGCATTGAAACCACTATAAATATAAGAGCACATCATTAAAGCATATCAAGTATGCTTGTGAGGGTGTAGTCTTGGAAGCCCACACACGCTCGTTCGTTCGGCACGACCACGGCCACGCCACGCCTCCCTACGGACACGGGCTCGGGCTCGAGCTTGAGCCTTGGGTTTTGGGGCTCAGGCTTGGGGCCTCGACTTTTTGGAAGCAGGCTTGCCGGATGGGCTTTGGTAAAGTGGATGGGCTTAAATTTTCAACATTCAAACCTGTAACTTCCAACTTTAATTCAGGTTTATGGTAGTATTTAATGTGAATTAGTGGGGCTGTTACTCAACCCATAACAGTCGGATTTATGGCATGTAACAGTCAGCTTAATAGCTGATTAAAGTCCATAAACAGGGATGTCCCCCAGATGCCTACATAAAGGTGTTCCCTGCATGTAAACAACAACATATTTTCACTTGAAGCATATGCTATACTTCTCATTCTGAATTCTGCATTTTAGCTTTAGGAGCTCCAGTCTAGACTAACATCACTTAGGTGGTGTTTGCAAACCCATTTAAACTCTCAAAATCAATTTTTAAAAGCACTTTTTACAAACTGGAGTGTTTTCAAACCCACTTTTAGGACACAAAATAGCTTCTGAAAAGTAATTAAAAGCTGATTCTCAGAAGCTGCTAACACTCAGATTCTATCAGCTTTTAGCTTTAACACAATTTTATTTCCAAACACTACCAAATTTTAATTTTTTTCCAAAATCAATTATAAGCACTTTTCTAAATGACAATTGTTTGCAAACACCCCTTTAGTTCGTTGGGACCTTTTCTGATACTGGTGCTAATTCAGAAAAGAGGGAAAGTCGTTTCCATCTTTGGAGCCAAATACTTCAATCCGTGAGCACTAGCCGGGAAGTATTTCGTCTTAAGGAGAGTGTCATACACAACTCGACTTTGGTGTTCCAGTTTCTACCTTTTTCATAATTTCATTTTTAAGATTTTACCAAATACTATCATAAATTACTTTTCCAAGAAAAAAATATATTTTTGAGAAATTCTATACTACCTCATGAGCATATCTTGATACCAATATTAAATGTATAATATGTGGCAAAATAATTGTAATTAAGAGAAATATGTCATTAAATTTTAGTCATGTGTCATGAGACATGCATTAAGCTCGCGAGGTAATATGGAACCTCCCATACTTTTTGCATGAAACATATCAGATTGATATATTGTAAGTTCTAACAAGTTAAAATAGTCATATCTTTTGAGAGAAAAAGTGATACTTTTTTGGATTTTTTTTTATATTTTTCAATCTCACTAGCTGTCTTACTAGAAGACGATTTTGCAAAGGAGTATGTCTAACAGTTAATGAATAAAACCTCAAGATTTGCATGTTAATTATGTTTCGAGATATTTATATTTCATTAAAACTGAGAGGTTGTTGGATAAACTTTGAGATAGTATATAACAAAGCCCAAGGAGAGCATTATTTTGTGTCTTACTCTTTCTAAGTGCCATAATGAATATGGAAAATAAGTTTTTTTTTTTTTTTTTTTTTCGCTTGAATGAGTAGATGTAAAACATATTTTGTCATGAAACACGAGTTATGACATATAATAATAAAAAAAAAAAAATTCCTTGGTATTCTATATTACAAACTAGTGTTGCATTTTATATTTCAATTGTCTACTCCATTTTCTCTTTTCAACACATGGTTACTTGCAGAAATATAATTTTTTTTAAAACATATAAATATATGAAACGATAAACTAAAATAGAAAATAAAATACTACTGGAAGGACCCATTAGAATAAAAAAAATGATCTACTGACATTAAGATCATGTTGCATTTTAGATGGTCCTAGACAAAATGAGTTAATGTACAATTGGAGAGAAGTGGGCCTCATGGGGAACACTCTTAAAGAACATGATACCAATACTACCTCATTCATGAATGTTGGTTCTATGGTCAGTATTTTGCCATGTTATCATTTTATTTTGTTTTCTTTTACCATATCAATGTAGTATGATTCCTTTTCTGAATTTAAGAATGTTAGCAGAAAATAAATTTTAACATTCTTCAAATAATTCACTTTCTGCCCAGATAGATAAGACGTGAAAATGTTTCTTTTCATAGTAATATATCATAGAATGTGACTTTCCACCTACTAAGAATAAACAATTGACTTTGCACAAAATGTTGAGTATGATTTTTGGAAAATACCAAAAGTTCTTTAGTTTAGTATTGTTTTCATCCCAATAAAAGAGTTATGTTTAAAGAAAATGTTAATATCAAATTGCAACTTCGAGCGTTTTTTCCGTTGTTAACCTAATTTTCCTGAAGTAGCACCCTGAAGTTCACGGATTTATCAATTTTCAAACTCTAGCGACAATTCCGGTGAGAAAAATAAAAATATATAAAAATAATTATAAAATTGTTTAAAAAATCGAAAAATTATTTTAAAATTTAAAAATTGCTTTAAAAAAAAAACTGAAAATTATTGGAATTATCATGCAAGGAAAAAAAAATAATTATTACAAGCATTAAAAATCATGAAATAATTAAAAGAAATCTAAAGTTACTTTTATTAGGTAAATCTAAAGTTACTTTTAAATCTATAAAAGTCATTTAAACTATTCTAAAATTATCTAGGAAATAATAAAACTATTTTAGATGACATTCAACTTGTTAAAATAAGTTTAAAACAATTTATAAAAATTATTTAAAAGACCAATTTTCTTATAAAATATAATTGAATGAAATAATCAGATTTTTTTAATTAAAAAAATAAAAACTTGCGTTTTAGAATAAAGTGTGTAACTGGGGTTGATTGTACCATTGTTAATGTGCATGAACGGCTTTGTCATTCTTTGTATTTGTAATTTTTTTTATCTTATCACTTCCAGTTTAATTAATAAATGGGTTAATTAGCAAAAAAATCACGATATTTGGTCCAATTTTCAATTGTAACATGATTTTTAAAACTTATCAATGTTGATTACCAACTATAATTCTTTTTCAATTACAACATCGGCTAAATTTTTTGACACTTGATTGTGTTTCCATCACCACCATTAGATGCATGTGCCTGGACACGACCTTCATTTGCCTTCGATCAATTTCACAATCCGTCAATTCTTCTGTCGTTAATTGAGAGTCGAAGAAGTGACATAATAATTTCAATCACCGATTAACGACAATGAAAATGACGGATTGTGAAATTGATCGAGGGTAAATGATGGTCTTGTCCAGATGCATTACACAATTAGGTGTTAAAAAAATTAGCCGATGTTGTAATTGAAAAAAAGTTATAGTTGATGACCAACATTGATAAATTTCGAAAGTCATGCTGCAATAGAAAATTTGGACAAAAGATCGTGATTTTTTTGGTAATTAATCCTTAATAAATCATCGGAACAAAATAAAATGCCTTGAATCTTTCTATTCTTTCACATAAAATATTTATTCTTTTCAACATTAAAGTAGTAAAAAATATAAATTTTAGAACGGATTTTATATAATTTTTAGTTTTAATAAAATTTATGATTATTTATAAAATAAGATTTTGAAAAAAAAAATTGAACTTTAAATGATTTTTATATTGGTTATAAATTGTATTAAACTTATTTTTCAAATATTGAATATTTCCTAAAATAATCATAATATCTACTAGATAAGTTTCATATAGTTAAAATGATCTTAAAAATATTTTTCACATTATTCTAATAACTTTGTGATTTTGAACAATTATAAATAATGTTTCTTAATCATAACTTTGTGATTTTGAACAAAAATATTATGTTAATATAATTTATTCAATATTATAAGTATAGCGACTAATATATATGAAAATAATTCTAACCACCAGAATTTGTCCCCTATGTATTAAAAAGCATGGTTACATAATCTTAGAGCATAGTTAAAAAACATAATTGCCTCATAAGACGAACTTCTAGATCTGCCTATAGATGGACCCTCCTGGACTAAATTCTTGGGTTCTTCACTGGTTATGGGTAAATATATTGTGCTAAAAAGGTATTGGTGTTTATGCTTAAAGATATTATCCATTTTGAGTAATTGTATTATAGAACATTTATCGAGAACAAGTAATAGATTTAGACATAAAACGATGATACCTACATGACACTTTGTCATTTTGTAAGAGGTAATATCTTTATCAAATTGAGAAAGAAATAAAAAAATGTACATTTATTAAAAACAAACTCTTTTTGGGGAGAGGGGCTATTATATTATGATATATATATCTTGGAAAAAGTAAGAAGTACATAATCCCTACATCTATGTTGAGATTGAAATAACATATAATTTTGAAAAGTGAGGCCCCATATTTTATAAAAAATTGACTAAGGATTAGAAGGGCTTTCTGTCTGTTTCTTGGACAGCAGAACAAAGGGTATGCTATTAAAAGATAATGATTCAAATATGATTGCAGAATTTGTATAGTGATCTTATCACCTTTAAAGCCAACAGCAAAAAGTTGATATTATTCAAGTGACCATTCCTTCCTCTACCTTGGTTTTGTCTCTAACTCTGTTTATCCCTTCCATCCATGTGGCTTTCTCCATTATACAACCATACATGTTCACAACAACCTTTAGTTACTACCATAGACTACTTGGCATGCATTTACGCGGTGTTTAGTTAAACTTATAAGCGAGTAATAGCATTTGTACGGTGTTAATTGTTTTTTTAACTAAAAACGATTTTATTCTTCTCGTTATAAGATGTTAAAAGCTTATAGGTACAAAATCTTTTAAACTTTGACATTATGATTACTAGTAATCCTCCCGTGCGATGCACGCAAGTTTATTTAAAAAGTAATAATTTTAATAAAACTAAATATGACACTCCCTCCGTCCCACCCGAGTTTGCACACTTTCCTTTTCGATACGTCCCATACCAAATTGCACACTTCTCACAGTCTCCCCCCTTAAAATCTCCATCTTCAATTTACAAATTTAAAAAAGTCAACCAAAAAGCAAAAGCAGTTTTTTCTTAATATACGTGTCGGGTCAAGCGTGCAAACTTCCGCGAGACGGAGGGAGTATAATATAATATTGAAATATGCGATCGTTTTATCCTAATAATTTTTTTTTCTTAAAATATAGGATAAAACATAAATAAAATTATAAGTAATGTAAATATAATTTTCTCGCACGTCATATATGAATTTAATATAACTTTCTTTATATATATATATACTTTTTTTTATAGGTTAACATTAAGATAAATATTCAATATTAAAAAAAAATCTTTTGCAAAATAATCATTTCTTATCTTTGAAATCCAAACACACATTTAGTGTGCCTGCATCATTCTTCACCTATGTGCATAATAGCTTAATTAATTATGAATGTTAAACCAAATATACATATATAACTATCAGCTCATATTATTAAATATAATAAACTGGATAATGTTATAAGAAATTTATTTTTCTTTTTTTTTTTTCCATTTTACTTTAAATATTTTAATTTATCTAAATAAAGTTTTAAATTCTAAATATAATTATCTCCTTTTATAAAATCTTATCTGCAAGTTTTAGTACTTTACTTGGTATTTTCGATATACAAAGAATAAAAAATTAACAAAATATAATTCAAAAGTTATTCAATAGTTGGAATAACAAAATATTCAATAGTTGGAATAACAAAATAAAACATATGAATACTCTAATATTTCTTAATACTTTCATATATATATATATATATATATATGTTGAAAAGTTTCAATTAAATTATACATTTATATTGTAAACAGTAGATTTATCTAAAGATATACATTGGTTAATGTAAAAAAAATTGTTTAGGTTGCAAAATGTGAGGAAAAAAAAAAAAGACATAATTGAGATTGGTTAATGTGACCCAGTATTGTTTAGGTTGCAAAGTCTAAAAAACATATAGTTCTAGTTGGTTAATTTTGCTTATTTAAAAGAAGTTCAGCTGCAACTTGTATAATATTATAGTATAGGTTGCAAATTGTATTTATTAAATATATCTAAAACATATAAAATTAATAAAAAAAATGCTAAGATTAATTATCATATATAAAGTTATATATATGAGCGAAAATCATAGTTTTGTGATTTATCAACAGAAATAATTATTATATCAAATAAGCATTAGCAAATTCAATAGTTTAGTAAGCTGATTATATATCAAATATTAACTTGAGACAATTCATGTCAGAAAAAAACAAATTGATTAGTTGTGGCTTTAATGAAACAATCAAGTAAAATAATTTGTAAAAGAAAACTATTTGAATGATTTTTAATTGTGTTCCAAATCAATACTGTATCTTTTGTACAACCCACAATAAACACTGAAATCTTACTTAAATAATCAACGAAGAAATAATATAATATTTTAAATAAAATATCTTATTATTATATATATCATATGGATGTCAAATCAAACATCGTCAAAAGATGATTAATTTGATATAGTATATATATGGATGTCAAATCAAACATCGTCAAAAGATGATTAATTTGATATAGTATGATTAATTTAAATAGAATATCTTATTATTATATATATCATATGGATGTCAAATCAAACATCGTCAAAAGATGATTAATTTGATATAGTATACATAATAAATAGATTAGAAATGAAAAAAAGTTATTTGCAACTTTAGAAAATAAAATAAATTTTGATTCTTACGAACTGTGACAACAACTTACCAATCAGAGTCTAAAACTTTAGGCTGAAAAGTGTTACTTACAGAATTGTCACTACTGTGGCTTATATATATTATATAGATTTTTCTAATTTATAAAATAATATTTAAATTCTAACTATAAATAATTAAAAAAAACCATAAATATATAATAAAAGGAGCAATGATATTTTATTTGGATCATATGTAATGTAAAGGTTAATAATTTTCTCATTATGTCTGTGCTTTTATTTCATATTTAACTTTTAATTTATCTAAATAAACTTTCAAGTTCTAATTATAAATATTTAATTTTTTTCTTTATAACATTGAATTTTCATTTGCAACTTTTAACATTTCATTTGGTGATTTCAAACATACTTAAATAATTTTTATTTAATAAAATCTTATTTTAACACAATAAAATTTAAATTTTATTTAATGATTCGAAAAACAAATTAAAGTCTTTGGTTTCTTCAAAATATTTGAATACTTTCGTATTTTATTTGGTATTGTAAATTATTTAAATAAATGTTATAGTCTTCTTATAAATGGTTTATTTTTTTTTTTAAGATAAAAATTAATTAATGCAAACAAATTTGTTTAGATTGTTAAAAGTAAAAAAGACATTTGTTGTTGATTTGTGCGACCAAGTATTATTTAGCTTAGAAAGTGTAAAAACATATAATTGAAGTTTTAACAAAAGTAAAATTAAAAAGTTTACCAAATGTAATAAAAGTCATAATTTAGGCTACAAAGATAAATTTTCTTAAAAGAGTAATTTTAACCAAATACTCGTTATTAAAAATATAAATAGGTAATTAAAGATAATTTCAATATCTATTTTAATTAAATAATTATATATATGCTCAAAGTCGTGATAAGAAGATATTTTAGCAGATTTGATAATTTAATAAATTGATTATAAAATAGATATCGTTGTTTTTGCCTTTGATTTAATAAAGTAGGACTTTCATTATTCAAACAATAGGTTTTCTCCCTGACTTAAATAAAATAAAAATTGAAAATTCATGTCAAACAAAATAAATTGATTAGTTATATTTTTATTAAAAAAAAAAGTAATCATTTTTTTATAAAGAAATTATTTTACTAATTTTAGTTGAAACTAAAACCAAAATATTATAGTCCAATTCACAAATAATTAACCAATAAATAATTTATTTATCCAAATAAAATATCTCATTATAATATATGTGATATGGATGTCAAATCGAAGATAGTCAAAAGATGAATAATTTGGTATATTATGCATAAAAATCGGATTATAAATGAAAAAGTTATTTTTATTTTAGAAAAGTAAAAGAAAGTTATAAACTTACCAAAAATAAAAAATAAAAATTACCAATTATGGTCTAAATTTTTTGGAGGGAAAACTAAAATTACATTAATGCCCTCCATTTTGCTTTTATATATATATAGATATAGATTTATACAATTGTCACCGCCGATTATTTTATTTAATTTATCTGAACATTTTGACAACTTATTTTAAAGATTAATAAAGTGTCTTCTAATCACTTTTACTTATAAGACCCTCTCTATTAGAAAATTTCTTATAGACTCAAAAAATCGGTTCAGGAGTTCCCATTCACATGAGAATTCAAGCTTTTCCTAAAAAATAGGAAGAATGCTATAATAAGAAATGTTTTTTGTAACCTGAACATTTTAAAAACAACAATTATTGTTTCTAATAATAAGTTTATGTGATAATTTATCATCACAAAATGTTTTACAAATTATATAAAGTTATTTTTAGAATTTTTTAGAGACGAGTAGTTGCAGCAAAAGATAGTTGATACACATTTGAGACGACAATAATATTATTTGCCACAAATTACTAACAAGACTAATTAGTGATGATATGTTATCTCTAATAAGGTAGTTGTTGTCTCAAAACACTACGTTTTTTTTTGAGCGATTAAAAAAATAAAAAAAGGTCACAAATACAATTGATCAATTCATAGGTAGTGGAGCTGGTGGAGTGTACCAAGGAGTAGACCACTTATTCAGACATACTTGTATAATATTATTTAACATAAATGGTAAAACTTACATTCACTAAAATACACCATGTCATGTGTAATGTAGAAAAGAATAGATTGAGATGCATAGATGCGTGAATTATGAAGTTGAATGGGGTCCAATAGTGCATACGATAAAACATTTCTGAAAGTTTGGTGGGCACAATTACTACAAACATTTTTGTGGCTAATATGGTTTTGGATATCATGCCACATACTTGGGTGGGCTACTGTGTCATTAGATCAGAACTACCATGAGTTGCCTTATTGCTACATCCAACTTTATTTTATTTTACTGGAGTTGCACTTACATTTTTCAACAACTATGAATAGAAGCTTGGATCTTCTACTCCCAAAAGCTCCTACATCTCCTACCACATTAATAGATTTTTGACATATGGACTAATTTGCCACATCAGCGAATGAGTTGTACAACCTTATCAATTATGTGGTTATCATGGAAAGTGAGATTCTCCACAATTTTTGCAAAATTATAACAGAATTACATGGAAAGAGCAAACATAGATTTAAAAAAAGGCCTAGAAAAAAAATTCAAATTAATGAAAGATGAATTGCACAATGAATTAATTGACAACGGCAGACGAGATTACCTTATGATTAAATATAAAAGTGATTGATACTTGAACAGCTTTTAGCTTATGAGTAGGTAGTGTTTGAAAAAAAATGATTTCTAATAAAAGTAGAAGTTGGAGTGTTTAGTATAAAAACTACTTTTATTAGAAATCATTTTTTTTCAAACACTACCTACTTTTTACATAAGTCGTTTTTATAGAATCTCTCATTTTTAATCACGTTTCAAAAGCAAAAGCAATCGCAAATACCCCCTAATTGTGTCTAGAATTGGCACCATCAAATTATAAGCACTTATTTTATTAGAATAAAGGGTGTTTGCAGTTGCTTTTCCTAAGCATTTTTCAACTTATAGCTTGTGAAAAGTTGTTTTGGAGTGTTTGGGATAACAACTTTAGCTTTAATAAAAGTGATTTTTATGCCAAAAGCTAAAAGTAGAAAATAGTTGATTTTTACAGTCTTTTGGTATTTTAGTAAATAAATTTTTTTTCTCACTCATAAGCTAAAAGCTGCTCAAGTATCAATCACTTTTATATTTAATCATAAGCTAATCTCGTCTGCCGTTGTCAATTAATTCATTGTGCAATTCATCTTTCATTAATTTGAATTTTTTTTCTAGGCCTTTTTTTAAGTCTATTTTTACTCTTTCCATGTAATTCTGTTATAATCTTGCAAAAATTATGGAGAATCCCACTTTCCATGATAACCACATAATTGATAAGGTTGTACAACTCATTCGCTGATGTGGCAAATTAGTCCATATGTCAAAAATCTATTAATGTAGTAGGAGATGTAGGAGCTTTTGGGAGTAGAAGATCCAAGGCGGTTATGACTTATGGTTTCGATACTATGCAAAATCTATATTTGAATTTATTGAGGTTATAGATTATAAAAAGATCCCTGATATGAAGTTAATTATGCTCTTAGAATTAATTTGATAAAAACAGGTTTGTATATTTACTGAATTATTTGTAGTGAATGTATGCGTAGGAATAATACAAACTTATTTGAAATAATTTCCTAGTATCGTATGGATGCTTAATTGTGTTATCTGAATTATCCAAAAGTGCAAACTGATTTTAATATTAAAATATTGACTAGAATATTGTTTAGTTGTTGGATTTTGACCAAACTGTGATGATGCTAGTAATTATTCAAATATTCTTGAATAGTTACTATTATGAAATTTGTCTTAGATAAAATCATGATTATTATATGAAGTTGATTTGATAGGGAAAGGTTTATGAATGAAGTCATTTTATTATCTTAGTTTAAATTAATTTTCTATGATAACTGATTTGCTAATAAATGATATGAGTTTGACTAGTAATTGTATATTTGTTTTGTTGTTACATGAGTTATGAATTTTCAAGTGCGTAATGATGTTAGTTGGCTGATAGGGATAACCCGATCAGCTCGGGTCGGGCTAATACTAAAGCCCGCTGATTGGCCCAGCAAGCACGTGAAGGCCCACCACGCGTAGGCCCAGCAGGCCCAGGAACGCGCGTTGGCCCAGCGGGTAGTTTGTTCCGCGAATCAAGGCTAATGATCCGTTCATAACCGCCATGCAGGGGAAGTGGGCGTAAAGATAGGAAGTTTGTTAGGGTTCAGTTAGGGTTTAGGAAAAGCTGAGTATAAATATGAGAAAAGAACTCTGAATTAGGGTTCGCACTCTGTACATTGAATTACTATCTGTAAACTCAATATTCTAGTGAAAATAACACCTCGGCAAGAGTGATTCTCTGCCCGTGGACGTAGATCTCCGGATCGAACCACGTAAATCCTGTGTGTTTTCGTATTGTCTGTGTAATTTTCCGTTAAGGTTTCTTGGATACCCGATCAGCTCGGGTCGGGCTAATACTAAAGCCCGCTGATTGGCCCAGCAAGCACGTGAAGGCCCACCACGCGTAGGCCCAGCAGGCCCAGGAACGCGCGTTGGCTCAGCGGGTAGTTTGTTCCGCGAATCAAGACTAAAGATCCGTTCATAACCGCCATGCAGGGGAAGTGGGCGTAAAGATAGGAAGTTTGTTAGGGTTCAGTTAGGATTTAGGAAAAGTTGAGTATAAATATGAGAAAAGAACTCTGAATTAGGGTTCGCACTCTGTACATTGAATTACTATCTGTAAACTCAATATTCTAGTGAAAATAACACCTCGGCAAGAGTGATTCTCTGCCCGTGGACGTAGATCTCCGGATCGAACCACATAAATCCTGTGTGTTTTCGTATTGTCTGTGTAATTTTCCGTTAAGGTTTCTTGGATACCGGATTGCGCTTTATCAATTGGCCTAGTTTATTAATAGGGATTTAACATTTGAATTCAATATTACTTGAAATAATTTTAGGGGTATGTCCATTTGGTTCTTTTAACGATCTGAATAATAATTATCTTTCGTATGGAAAAAGAAAAAAAAAAAACTCATGATATTGATTATTGCCTATTTTAAATGCTTTAAATTATTTTATTAAATCGGATCGTTACAACTTTAATTATCATTTATGGATGTGAAAAGTTAAGTGAGACGGATCGAAATGAAAAGTGTGACAAGCTAAGTGGGAGGGAGGGAGTAATACTCATTTTCAATTTGTAGACATGCGGCAAGCAGATAGAGGATGGATGTTTTTTAAAGTGTGAATATGAGAACATATTCTTTCCTGAGGAAGAGTAATATCGATGCTGCCCCTTTTCAATATCGTGAATTTGGAAGTATTTATTGCGCTAACTGTTTTACTGTTCCAAATGATGAAATCCGAAATGATTTGTGAATAATTGAGGTTGTCTACATAAAGCAGTGTTGAGAAATTTTCAGAGCCCCTATGTAGCTAGACTACCCTTTTACTATCTCCTGAAATTAAGCTTCTGTTTGTTGTGTGTGAAATATGGAGCCACCAACACTAGTCAAGACATTCAACTACTGTTCTTCCCAGCAGCCCATGTTTAGTGTCTTAGAATCTCCTCTTCATTACAGATCGTCCTCTAATCCCTCTAAATTCGAAGACATATCTTTCTCCTCCTACCTCAAATCCAAAGACCCTCTTCACAAACCCACCGTAGCTGCTCCCGCCATTGACGACACTGAGATAAGCATCTTCGATGCTCAGAAGTATTTCAGCGAAAACACCGACATGAAAAAACAGCCACAATTGTCGTCTCATGACACGCCAAGATTGTCATCGGTTTCTTCTGTTGATGGATATGGACGGAATTTCAGGACGAGGTCTTTCCGCGCAACCCCGACTGCTTCATCGGAGGCCAGCTGGAACAGCCAGACCGGTCTCCTGGCGAATCCGCCCGGATCGGTCGGCGTTTCCTTGCGAAACTTCGCCTCCGATGATGGTAAGAAGAGGAGTTCTGGGAGAAAATGGAGTTTTGGACGGAAGTGTTGCTGCACAGGAAAAAAATCTGTCGAGGTTAAGAAAGCAATAACCTCAGATTCCGAACATGGGGGACCAGTGATCACCTCGGAGAATAACAACAATGGTATTTCCAATTTTTACGCGAAAAGGGATTCTTACAAGGCCAAAGCGTCCCCTAGTTTGTCCCAGAGAAGTTCAATCACTAACGACATTCTGGAAATTCACCAACACAAATTAATGGCTCCGAATCCTCTCCGGATGTCGCTGGAAGATGATGTACCCCCGACTCCTCCGCCGCGTCAGCAGCGGATATCTGCGTCTGGACGGCCGTTCGTTGACGGCGCGGCAGGCTTTTCTTTCCCTATCCTAAACACATCGACGCAGACTACTAAGCCTGTACTAAAAGGGATCGTTACAAAACCAGTCATTAATCCCCTCGATGATCCTCCTCGTGATTCCTTGGAAGTTTTCCAGCCAATGCACGAACTGCCATCTGTTTCCAGGCCTCAGTCATTGGATAATCCGGTGAATTCCAGACCCCATTTCAATCCTGGAAGCCCAATCGCGCGCGTGACGAATAATACAGATGACGATAATTGCAGCGATGCCAGCTCGGACCTGTTCGAAATCGAGAGTTTTTCAACTCAGACAACTTCGTACCCTATGTACCGCCGGAGGGATTCGTTAGACGACGCTCCAACGTTCAATGTAAGAAGATTCGCATCAGCAAACGGTCTCACGTTGAACAATAACAACAACAACAACAATATTCAGTATGGCAGAAGAAGCCTAGACGAGCCACCAACGCCAAGCGTAGCCGCCACAGAGTGCTACGCCCCGAGCGAAGTGAGCATCGACTGGAGCGTCACGACGGCCGAGGGTTACGACAGGGCTAGCGTGTCCAACTTCTCCATCTCGGCGTCCGAAGTAGGCACAGCGGCGTTCTTACGGCATCGGCTACAGGAGGAAGGGGGCGGCGGGAGCGACAGCGGGAGGAGGAAGGGAAACGGAGGAGGGCTGCTGCTGATGAGCTGTCGGCAGGAGAAGGCGGTGAGTGTGGGGCCGCAGCCGGTGAAGGCGGAAGGGGCAGCGATGTTTCCGTTGCATGTGGGTGGTAGGCCACCGCGGGCGAATAAGCCGGCGCTGGGGAGCGACCATTCGGCTCGGTTGTCGTTGGCTTTTGCGGCATGAGGAGTTGGGGTGTTTTTTGTTTTTGCCGGGAAAGGGTGGCGGCAGTGGATCATGGGTGGTGTCTGACTAGCCTTATCATGCGCTGCAGTGTTTATTTGCATTTTATGGAAATCTTTTCTTGTGTGAAAATTGTGTGCATTTCTGGAAATTTGGCTCTGTGTGTTTATTATCAAACAGTCTATTCTATTCACAAAATTGCTTTCCACAATAAACAGCTCTCACTTAATATTTTGAATTAAGCTCTACATTTTACTGTTTCTATCCTGATAAAGCGCAATCCGGTAACGAAGCACTATAACAATAATCTATGCAAACATAATGTAAAAACACACAAGAATTACGTGGTTCGATCCGGAGATCTACGTCCACGGGCAGAAAACGGCAATCGCCGGGGTGTTTCTTTTACTAGAATGTTGAGTTTACACGGAGTAATTTAGAATACGGAATTCGAACCCTTAATCAGAGTTCTTTCCTCCTATTTATACTATCAAATCAAAACCCTAATTGACCCTGCTGGGCCTACGCGTGTTGGGCCGGTCGGTGGGCTCAGGCATTAACCCGACCCGAGCTGATCCCGTTATCCCTATCAGATGTCCCCCCCCCCCAGCCGGAGCGAGGTAGGAGCTTCGGTAGTCACCGGGGTGGAAGAAGGACCGGGGTCGCTGGCGGGCCGAAGTGTTTATGGAGGACCGAGTTTAGCCGCGTCGCTGGGACTCTGCGGAGTGATTGGCGGACGCAGCGCCGAGCTAGGTCGAGGTGCACGGGGCATGTAGTGAGACACCGAACTTCTCAAAAGCGAAGAACGCGACGTGACAACGTGGCCGAGGTGGAGGGTACACCGGGGTGATTATTCTGGCCAAAACGGAAAGGACACCGGAGTGTAGTAGTTTAATCGTCCGGAGACGAGATGCAAATCTCCCCGGACGGATCGGGGAAGAGATTTAATCGTCCGGAGACGAGATGCAAATCTCCCCGGACGGATCGGGGGAGAGATTTAATCGTCCGGAGACGAGATGCAAATCTCCCCGGACGGATCGGGGAAGAGATTTAATCGTCCGGAGACGAGATGCAAATCTCCCCGGACGGATCGGGGGAGAGATTTAATCGTCCGGAGACGAGATGCAAATCTCCCCGGACGGATCGGGGGAGAGATTTAATGGTCCGGAGACGAAATGCAAATCTCCCCGGACGGATCGGGGGAGAGATTTAATCGTCCGGAGACGAGATGCAAATCTCCCCGGACGGATCGGGGGAGAGATTTAATTGTCCGGAGACGAGATGCAAATCTCCCCGGACGGATCGAGGGAGAGATTTAATTGTCCGGAGACGAGATGCAAATCTCCCCGGACGGATCGGGGGAGAGATTTAATTGTCCGAAGACGGAGATTTAATTGTCCGGAGACGAAACGCGAATCTCCCCGGACGGATCGGGGGAGAGAATTGATTGTCCGAAGACGGAGGTTTAATTGTCCGGAGACGAGACGCGAATCTCCCCGGACGGATCGGGGGAGAGATTTGCTTGTCCGAAGACGGAGGTTTAATTGTCCGGAGACGAAGGTTTAATTGTCCGGAGACGAGACGCGAATCTCCCCGGACGGATCGGGGGAGAGATTTGATTGTCCGAAGACGGAGGTTTAATTGTCCGGAGACGAGACGCGAATCTCCCCGGACGGATCGGGGGAGAGATTTAATTGTCCGGAGACGGAGGTTTAATTGTCCGGAGACGAGACGCGAATCTCCCCGGACGGATCGGGGGAGAGATTTAATTGTCCGAAGACGGAGGTTTAATTGTCCGGAGACGAGACGCGAATCTCCCCGGACGGATCGGGGGAGAGATTTGATTGTCCGAAGACGGAGGTTTAATTGTCCGGAGACGAGACGCGAATCTCCCCGGACGGATCGGGGGAGAGATTTGATTGTCCGGAGACGAGACGCGAATAACCTCTTCAATTGGTGTTTGGGAAATGATTATGACACGGCCGTGTTCTAAGGCTGACAAGGCCGCGTTGCTGTTGAACCAAAAATTGGTTCCTCAGCATGATTTTGACACGGCCGTGTCGTTTGTGTGACACGGCCGTGTTGCAATCCAGCATGGTTTCTCGTTTTGAGAAACTTATTGACGCGGCCGTGTCGTTTGTGTGACACGGCCGTGTTGCTGTTGAACCAAAAATTGGTTCCTAAGCACGATTTTGACACGGCCGTGTCGTTTGTGTGACACGGCCATGTTGCAATCCAGTGTGGTTTCTCGTTTTGAGAAACTTATTGACGCGGCCGTGTCGTTTGTGTGACACGGCCGTGTTGCTGTTGAACCAAAAATTGGTTCCTAAGCACGATTTTGACACGGCCGTGTCGTTTGTGTGACACGGCCGTGTTGCAATCCAGTGTGGTTTCTCGTTTTGAGAAACTTATTGACGCGGCCGTGTCGTTTGTGTGACACGGCCGTGTTGTTGTTTGAACCAAAAACTTACATGGCGGTGATGATGCCGAGGCAGCGGAGTGCGACCTGGCGGCGGCGGTGATGATGCCGAGGCAGCGGAGGGCGGCCTGGCGGCGGCGGTTAGGATGCCGAGACGGCGGAGGGCGGCCTGGCGGCGGCGGTTAGGATGCCGAGACGGCGGAGGGCGGCCTGGCGGCTGCCTTGTCGTTCCCACAGACGGCGCCATTTGATAAAGCGCAATCCGGTAACGAAGCACTATAACAATAATCTATGCAAACATAATGTAAAAACACACAAGAATTACGTGGTTCGATCCGGAGATCTACGTCCACGGGCAGAAAACGGCAATCGCCGGGGTGTTTCTTTTACTAGAATGTTGAGTTTACAAGGAGTATTGCAGAATACAAAGTCCGAACCCTAATTCAGAGTTCTTTTCCTCTATTTATACTACTAAACCCAAGCCCTAACTAAATCCCTATAATCTTGCCTCCCAAATCTGCATGGCCCTTGGGAAAAGATCATGGCAGTTGGGATTTACGTGACAGATTCGCATTCGCTGGGCCGAATGCATGTTGCTGGGCCTGTTGGGCCTGGGCCTTCGCGGTTGCTGGCATGCTATTAACCCGGCCCGAGGTCCGACCCGAGGTAACCCGGCCCGAGGTAACCGGGTCATCCCTATCAGATGCCCCCCCCCCCAGCCGAAGCAAGGTAGGAGCTTCGGTTGTCACCGGGGTGGAACCTTAAGCAAAGAAGACCGGGGTCCCTGGTAGGCCGAAGTGCTTGGTTCTTGTAATGAGTTACCGAACTTGCTCGAGGCGTAAAACACGTCTGAAGTACATGACAGTCTGACCGAGGTGTAGGGTACACCGGAGTGAGATAGTGGGCCGAAGTGGTTGGAATACCGAAGTGTAGTGGTATGGCCGAGGCGAAAAGTACACCGGAGTGTATTTTGAATCTTCCTGAAGAAGGGTGAGGCTGGTGTGACTGGCGGCGTCATAATGAGAGAGAGGAACGTGAAGTGACACGCTCTGCGAGTTCCAAGACAGCTGTTCCCCACGCGCCTCGGTAACTGTAAAGCGCGTGAGAAGCACGCATGAATCCTCATCACTGAATTTGAATAGGCTGCATCAGAGCCGTCGGTGTTTTGCATTTATATAAGGAATAACTGCACAGTAACTTTTCATCTTCTCTATTGCGATTCATCTGTTATAGAAAGCGGGAAAAAGAGGAACCTTGCGTTTGTGATTCATCAGAGATCAAAAATTTCTCAATTCCATCCTTTCGAATTCAAATCAAGTAAGTATGTCATCCTCTTCATCTGCTTCATCTTCTGCCCCTTCTTCGGCCTCGGTCAGAGTAGTTGGAGATGCGGACACTCCGTTAGATATCCCCCCCATATCGTATATTTTTCCGGAGAAGGATTCCATAAGAACCATAGAGAGAGTCGACGGTGTAGAGTGTAATACCCGGACGATATCGTTTTACGAATGTCCGGCGGTTGATCTTGAGGTGTCCTCCATAGGTTTACGGATGTCGCGGGGGCAGCTGGAGAGGGAACTCCCATCCTTTTATCTTCCGTTCGACCTTGAGTACATAATTCCGACCCCCGAGGATAGGGCCTGTTGTCCACCACAGGGGTTTATGACCGTGTACATTGACCCCCTTAGAGTAGGATTGAGATTGCCGTTGTGGAGCATAGTCGTAGAGCTGTTAAGATACTACGGCATTGCCCTCTGCCAGTTAGCACCGAACGCGGTGAGGCAATTGGTAGGTTTTACTGTTGTAAGTAAAATGGCCGGGGTAGAACCAACGGTAGAACTTTTTAGGTTTTTCTACCAGCTTAAGAACTTCGGGAAGTCCAAGGGATGGTACTCCTTTAGTCCTCGAACCCGCGGAGGGTTCAAGGTTCAAAACCCGAGCAAAGTAGAGGGGTGGAAGGAGAGATTCATATTTGTTAGGAATAAAATAGCCCTCCCGAAGTGGAGGAGTGACGAGGTGCAGGATTCCGCTCCTGTGGAGAATCCAGGGGCCGAGATGAGGCACATATTCCTGCAAGTGGGGACTTTCCAAACCCTCTGTTCCGAGGAGGAACTGGAGAAGGCTGGGCTTAGCCCATATTATTCAGGGAATGGAAATGCCGAAGAGGGTAGGAGTTTTTTGTCCTGTTATTCAATTTTGCCGTTGTGCGCAAAGTGACCTTTGATATATATATATTTGCAGTGGGACGCTTCGGAAAGCAGCCGGCATCGGGAAGCCCTGCAGCATCGGCAGCGGCAAAGAAGAAGGGGAAAGCCACCGAGGTGACTCCCCGTGAGAAGACGTCTCAGAGTGTCCGACCGTCATCGGGGTCGGAGGAGAGGTCGATGCCGGCGGGGTCTCCGGTGTCATCGAAGAAGAGGCCGGAGCCTACTGGGGCTCCGCAAGCACCAGCCAAAAGACCCCGGGTTGGGGCAAGTACCGAGGTAATATTAGGAATGCTGATCAGTAGTTTATCTTACACGAGGTGTGTATCAGAGGTTTAACCCGTGCGCCTCGGTGTGTATTAACTATTTCAGGGGGAGCAGGTGATTCCCAGTACGCTGGGGTTCGATAGCGCGGACGCCGAGAAGATTCTTCGGCTGGCCAAGGGTATAATCGAGGTCGGCCTGAAGAATGAAATAGAGGCCAGGGAGGAGCTAGCTGTGACAGCGCGAGAGCTTCGCGCCAAGAATGACAAACTCTCATACGACTTGACCCAGGCACGCAAGAGGGCTGCCGTGGTCGAGTCCGAGGTTGCGCGTCTGCGCAGTATAGAGATGGAAAACCACAGCCTCCGAGGTGAACTGATGCAAATGCGGGCCGAAATGGAGGCAAGGGAAGCTGCCGTGGTTATAGGTCAGGGAGCTCTACTGAGGGCGTTCGCTGAGAAATTGCTGCACTCCAGCACTTTTTTGGACTTCCAGACAAAGTTTGTGGCGATAGGGGACAAAGCCACGCGGTTCCGATAACGAAGCACTATAACAATAATCTATGCAAACATAATGTAAAAACACACAAGAATTACGTGGTTCGATCCGGAGATCTACGTCCACGGGCAGAAAACGGCAATCGCCGGGGTGTTTCTTTTACTAGAATGTTGAGTTTACACGGAGTAATTTAGAATACGGAATTCGAACCCTTAATCAGAGTTCTTTCCTCCTATTTATACTATCAAATCAAAACCCTAATTGACCCTGCTGGGCCTACGCGTGTTGGGCCGGTCGGTGGGCTCAGGCATTAACCCGACCCGAGCTGATCCCGTTATCCCTATCATATCCTCTGTTTGTTTTCTGTCCCATTGCAATTTATACTATCTCAATTTATTTTTTCCTAAACTTGTTTAAGAGGGTAGAATTTTCACATTTCGGTCTAAAATCACTTTTTTTTTTTTTTCTTAAGGAATCGTAACATATGTAAGTTGAATTAGACTAGAAACGTCATTTGAAGTATAAGATGATTATAAGTTGACATATTGTATATATATAACATCAATGGGAAAAAGTCTTAACTCAGTCTCCTAATTTTGTACTTTTACGTAATTGGTCCTGTAACTTTTACCGTTTTCTTTTTATTTAGTCTCCTAAGTTAGAAAATTACTCAATTTACGGTTAATTTTGGCTGGAAAAACGAGCAAACCGGCGGCGTGTTCCTCACGCTCACTTTTCGGCCAAAATTGGTCTTAAATTGAGCAATTTTCATACTTGCGGGACTAAATTGAAAATGTGAAAATTACGGGACCAATTGCGTAAAATAAAAAAAAACTACGGGACGAGTTAAGATTTTTCCTCAAATAATCGAAATATAAATTTTAATATTATAAGGTCATTTGACACATAAGGATTCTAATAGTTACATGGTGTCAATTACTATCGCAATATCCTATAAGGTAAAAATATATTTTTGATAAAGCATATCAATTTTTTTTATTCATATTTTATAGGTAAATTACTTAGAAACAGAGCCCTTGGACGTTGTTTAGTGATAATGTATCAAAATTATAAGGTGAATTTCTTGAAAATATGCATCTCCAATAGCCCACAACACTATAGTGCACAATCTACACATATTTTTCAACTTTTTGCACTAAAAATAAGTACTCCCTCCGTCTCGGTTAACTTGTCACAGTTGACCGGGCACGAATGTTAAGGAAAAACAGATTTTGTGGAATCTTTGACTTTTTTTAAATATGAAGATTGAATGTGGATATTTTGAGGGTGTGGATTGTTGCCTTTAATTGTCATTTATGAGTGTGACAAGTTAAGTGGAACGGACCGAAATAGAGAGTAGGACAAGTTAACTGTGACGGAGGGAATATTCCTTATTATTAATTTATTTTCTCTTCATTTTTATTACTTTCTATTATCATCACAATATATATATATAATCACATTTAATTTAAAATTTTAGTAATATTTTGATTTATATTTTTTATTTATAATTTTTTAATTCTTAATAATTTATTATTTTCTGGTATAATAAGTAAGATATAAACTGCAATTACTCTTTGCTGATGTTGTTATCAAAAGAAACATGAAAAAATATTTAGTTGGACTTTTAGTCTAAATTCACTGAAATATAATGTAATTACGACGTAATCCATTGATTACTTATAACATCACTTTTATATCAGTGAAATTTAAAAACAAAATTATATTTACAAATTACTCTACTTCGAACACCTAGACACCCGGTAAATATTATAAAATTTTAACTGAAGTAACAATATTACTTAACATTTTGTTGGTCTCTTAGTCCCAAACACCGAATTATAATGAAATCACAACATAATTCATTGATTATTTACAATATTCCTTTTAAATTACTTAAACTAAAAAACTAAAAATAGATCCACCAATTACTCTACTTCGGACATAAAAAAATCATGTAAATTAAGTAAAATGTTTATCGACGCAATTGGTCCCATAATTTTGATATTTTTCAATCTAATCATGTAAGTTGGAAAATTGCTCAATTTAAGGCCAATTTTGGCCGAAAAATGAGTGTAAGGTATACGTGCCGGTTCATAATCAATTTGAATCCGGCACGCGTACCTCACGCTCGTTTTTCGGCCAAAATTAACCTTAAATTGAACAATTTTTTAAATTATGGGACTAAATTAAAAAGGTCAAAATTACATGACCAATTAAGTAAAAGTAAAAAGTTATAGGACGAGTTGAGATTTTTCCCAAAACGTGAATATACTAACTTGATATAATTTCATTTAGAGAAAAAGTTAACATAATATATTAAAACGTAAAAGATATAATTATTAAGTATCAAATTATCATTACGCAAAAACTTTCCTTTTTTTGGGGGAAGGGGGAGGGGTGTGTGTTGTTTCAGTGTCCCTCCCCCTGAACTAATCTTGTTACAAGATGGGTAAAATGGATGAAACCATTATACTCCCTTCATCTTATAATAAGGGTTTTTATTTTAAAAAAATTAGTGTCCTAATACGAAATTCATATATCATGTTTTAAAAATTAATTTCGTTTTAATAATTCAAATAAAAACTACTTTTTTTTTTCTTAACATATATATGGTACGGAGATAGTACAACAAATGATAAGTTGAAGAAGATCAAACTTTCAGTGCAATATCAGATGCCAAGAGCCCAACTTTTTCAGAACACATGCAAGAGAATTCAATTTATTATTTTAAATTCTTTTCAGACATGACATCTATATAATATATACCCACCAAAGCTCTATGATTGATATTGAATGATATATTATGAAAGACAATTATATTGCTCTATATTCTTTTACTTGATATACATATATATAAAAGTAATATGTATCCACCTCAAGAAAAATGGTTTTTTGTTTTAACAAAAAGTGATTTTAAAAAATGAATATTTGCGACGTCTTTAATCAGTTGTCTTAATAACTTGAACGCAAATAATATATTTAAGACAACAAAAGTTGTCTCAAATATTTTTTATAACAACCAATTATTTTAAAAGTAGTCTTAAAATTGTCACAAATAATTTATTGAGAATTTTATGAAAATATATGATCACAAATAATTTATTAATAATGACCGAAATTGTGATCTGAAAAAATATCACAAACAATATTTTTTGTTGCAATTATCTTAGACCTTTACACTTTACCAAGTTCACCAATCTCCCCTAAAAAAAAATAGTTCACCAATCAGTGTGTGTTTGTAACACACGTGTCAATAGCATGGCCAGTGAATGGAAATTGATGATTTTAGACATGTTTGATGTTTGACAAACGACAATTCAAAATATTGGGCATGCATGCATAGGTACAGGGTGTTGAGTAGGCCCCATCATATATAAAATAAGCTCAACTCCACGTTCACGTAATGCTATAAAGATATATAGGGACCAAATGTACAGTTTTTTGCCGACTTTTCTCCTGATGGTAAGAAAGAGGTTGTCGGATGTGAATGAATCAAATCGAGTTGAATAGAACTTAACTTGAGTTTGATTTATTTGATTTTTTAATTAGTTCGAGCTTGACTTGAGTTTTGCTTAATTTTTTATAATTAGGCTCGAATTCAGTTTGTCTTACAAATACTATATGAGCTTGCGAATAATTCAAGTTCGATTCATTGAAAATCGAGAATTAATTCGAGCTCAAATTTATTATGCAAACGATTGAACTCGAGTTCGATATCAGGGGCCTGTTAAGATTCAGTGGGAACATAAATATGCCAAACAAAAATCACATTGTTAGAATAGGTATCTTATCACCGTTTGAGGTGATTGAATTTTCCCCTATTAAATAATTATAAATTATAACAGATCGAGTATTCGAATTAAAGGAGCAAATCAAAGAAGATATACAATCGTATATGCTAGAGTATTCAATACAAGCAATTTGAATTATTTCTAATTATCTTTATTACCCCCTTCAAGCATTGGGTGAGATGAAGACAAACGCAAAACTTCGATCGTAAAAACTCAAAAGCTGCTCGTGGAAGACTCTTGGCAAAGATGTGTACAAGCTGAAGAAGTGATGGGACAAATTATGTGTGCAGTTTTCTTGCTGAAACCAGCTCTCGAACAAACTAACAGTTTATATCAATATGTTTCGCCATCTTGTGTGCTACTGGATTTTTGGCTCAGAAAACTGCACTCTTATTGTCACAAAAGAGCAGCGGTCGATCAAGAGGTAATGCTTTTAACTCGGGCACTTAGCAAATTCGTTAGCTAAATCCGCTCACCAGATGTGTTTGCTAATGCATGTACTCAGATTCACAACTCGATCGTGCTATAATAAGTTACTTATTTGCACTCCAGGAAACATGATTACCCCCAAGAAAAATTGAGTACCCATAAGTAGAACATCGTATCTCAACACAACGAGCCAGTTTTTATCAGAATAACCAGCAATATAAGACTCCGAACGACATGTAAAGGACAAACCAAAACGTATAATGCCTTCAACATATCTCAAAATGCGTTTTATTAGCCAGAAAATGATCATCAATGGGTGAGTGCAAAAACTAACTGATAAGATTCACAACATGAGAAATATTTGGACGAGTAATGGTTAAGTATTACAATATACCAATAAGAGATCTATACAAGGTCGGATCATGAAAAGACTTACCATCACTAAGTAATGATTCACCTGCAACTAGAGGCGTAACAATAAACTTAGACTCGAAGAGGCCAGTTCTCCTTAACATATTACGAGCAAACTTATCTGCCCAATAAACAAGCCATCATAGGTATAAGAAATATCAAGCCACAAGAAATATTTAAGTTGTTTAAGATCCTTAATTAACAACAAATTCATTGTAAGTACGAGCAATGGATTAACAATAAGCATCACTTGATCATTCCCTGTCATATTAATACAATCCACATTTAACAAGAGATAGATGACAGAGTTACATAGAATATCGAGAGGAGAAGATATGTATTCCCATATGGGATTATAAATAAATAAAAGTAAAATACAAGTGATTGTATCCACAGAAGCGATGTGAGAGCATCAGCAAGTTGATCAATAGAAGATACATGCGCACTGGAGCTTAGAGGTTTGAACGAGATCCTGAACAGAGCGACAATCTATAGAGATATGTTCCATCCGAGAGTGAAACACGAGATTCGAACACAAGTAAGTGGCTACAATGTTGTCACTATAGAAGGAGCAACATGTCGTTGTTTTCATGATGACCAAAAAATTAGGTTAGTACCAAGATACACAATATAGGCTCTCGTAGAAGGATGATTGTCATAATCACCCGCCTAGTCAACATCAGTGAAGCAATGAAGCGAGAAAGGAGAATCTTGACGAAGAGTGATGCCAAATGTATACCGTTGAGATATTGAAATAGCCTTTTGCTAGCACCCCATTGACACTCAATAGGGACATGCATGAACTGAGATAGCTTCTTAACAACAAAAGAAATATCCGAACGAGTAATCAAGAGATATTTGAGATTATCCAAAGCTTAACGCTATGTAGTAGCATCGGAGGGACCGGATCTATGTTTCAGAGAGAGGGAAGTCCCCGGAGCAAGGAATGTATGAACGGATTTGGAATTAAGCATATTATACTTGCCAAGTAAGTTTGTGATGTACTTACATTGGACCAAGTTACATGAGGAAGGAGTACAAAGCACCTCAACACCAAGAACGTAGGATAGGGGCCCAAGATCCTTAACCCAGAAGTTTCAAGCAAGAGAGGTAACAACCTGATGTAAGATGGTAGGGTCATTGCCAGTGAGAATCCAGTCACCATTGTACACCAGAAAGTAGGCAAGAATTACATTGTTATTGTAGACAAACAAAGACTCGTCAGACTTGGTGTGAGAAAATCCCAAAGAAGAGAGAATATTACTAAGCGCATTATATCAAGTACGTGGAGGTTGTTTGAGGCCATAGATGGACTTATGAAGCTTGCAAACAAAAGACGAAATTTTTTTGTTGGAGAAACCCAGTAGATGAGATATGTAAACTCCAGGAAGTGCACCATGCAAGAAAGCATTGTTGACATCAAACGACTGAAGGCCAGTTGCGAGAGACAACTACCGAGAATAATGTGAACAGTAGCCGGTTCCACAACTAGACTGAAGGTCTCAAAATCGTCAACACTGGGGCATTGATGAAACCCTTGGCCACAAGACGAGGCTTAAACTTCTCATTGGTGCCATCAAATTGCATTTTATACGAAAGACCCATTTACATCACACGACATGCTGTGAAGGAGAGGGGGAACCAAATCCCAAGTGTTATTTTAAGAAGAGTTGAATTTCCACAGACATAACTTCTTGCCATCAATTATCTGATAAAGCCTGAGATACTGAAAGGCTAGATTCGATTTGAAGATAGTGTTCCTCGCACGGGTAATCATGGCATGCTGATAGGCAGGTGGATCCGGTGAAGGAGCTTGATGGGGGACACAGGAAGTACGGTCGGCATGGCGGCGGGTGGGGAAGTAGGTGGTGGAGTAGGAATAGTGCCAAGTACGGGTATTTTAGGGGACGCAGATATAGTGGGGAATAAGTTGAGGAAAGAAAAATGGAATTTGTCTTCCACAAACTCGACATGACGAGAGGTGTATATGAGTTTGGAGGATATATCAAGACACGGATAGGTGATGAATGTTCAAATGGTCATTTTTCTCACATGTTCCACGTTCAAATTTATTTGAGAAATGTGATTATTTGATGTGTTTAAGTGCAATTTTGTGTAAAAATATTTTTTCGGGTCAATTTTTCTCTTTGATATGATTTGATGCACTTTTGGGTGTTTTTGAGTTGTATTGTGAAGGTTAGGAAAATTCGAGAGCTCAAGGAAATCATTGCACTCAATTCCCGACTTTGGCCTGTATACAGAGGACCAAAGGGGCCTGTGTTAAGCCTCACTCAAAGATCATTGAGTCGTAAACAAAAGTTTTGAAATAGTAAGGTCGAAAAAATGGGTGGAAAGGCCTAAAAAAGCAAATAACAAAAAATGATGCGTGCAAGAGGAGTCGGGAAAGCCCGACGATCGAATGCAAGGAAAAAAGACCACAATATCGGCCCAATACCTAACCAATACCTCCCCAGGTACTCAGCTATTGCAAGCAGTACCACACTGGTACTGGTGTGGTACTCATTCTCGCGGGTACCCTATTTTTTGGTCGGCACATTGCGCGTTCGTATTTCGATCGTAATTTCTTTATAAAATGTTAGGTTAAGGCAAATATAAGTGCCACGCGTAGTCGAGATGAAGATCTATAATTTTTTAGTTGGAGTCGTAGGCTAGTTTTAAACAGAGAAGTCCCCGCACTGCCGAAAAGTATAAGTCGAGTGCGCTCAAGTGGTTCGACCCAACTTTAATGAAGACCAAACATACTTTTATTGTATTTTACCTTTTCACCCTTACTAAAGGCATTTTCCTACAGATTTTAGGAGTAGGAAGGGGAGAAAATGTTCCCCATATAAATACCCCCTTCCTCTCTTTCCGAACCTTCATTTTCTAGAATTCCAATTCTCTTGTAATCTCTCTCTCTCTAGAATATATTTTCTCTCTAGATTTAGAGCCAAGAACCCATCCTAGGGTTTCTTCAATCTTGGAACGAAAGCAAGCTTTTGCTAAGGAATTTGGTATAAGTGGGCTTCCAGCACAATTATTGAAGACTTCTTAATTTTATTACCACTAGTTAGAGACACGTGCATTGCACGTGATCTGTAGAATTCATTCAAAGTTACTATTATGTTTTACTTAAAATCTTACAAAATTGTATATATAGTATGTCAAGTATAAAAATATTTCTTATTATAGAGGTTTCTAATGATTAAATATACTCCTTAATAGATATGAATCTTGTACCAATTACCAAATGTGTTGTATAATCTGAATGAGTACGTTAAATGCTTAATTTTGATAAATAAAAAAGAAATACATTAAGGAAAAATTAAAACTCAAAGAGATTTTTTTTTTAACAAAGTGAAACAATGATATTGTTTATAATAACTCAATTTGTTCCATAAATATAAAAAAAAAATCATTTTTTTTTAATTTTATGGTGTGTTCCAGAAAAAGAGCCCAGTTTCAAGATGTCAACGTACTGTTTTATTAGTCAATGCAAAAATATTAAAATTCAATTTATAAATAAGTTAATATTATTGAATAAGTCAACAAAAACATATAAATTCGAATAACTAATTAGAGTTCATAATATAGAAAGTAGTACATTTATCTAATTGACAAATAATTATAAAGTTATTCTTCTCTTTTTTTGGGGATGTAAGAGTATACGTTATTAGTCTTTTTGTTTTTTTTTTTTTTTTTTGTTAAAAGGTAAGTTATATATCTTGATATGTACAAGGATAAAATGTTTGCATATATGCTTACTTCATGTGTATTGTCTCTTCCAATGATTCTGAATATAAAAATAAAAATATATGACACTACAAGAAAAACTGCATTTAGTGAGAGGAAATTCCATGGTTAAAAGCCCCAAAAACCGTCATAAAAGACATTTAGTGACGGGATATATACCGTCACCTCCCCTGGCTACAGCTTCCTCCACTAAAGGTAAATAATGACGGGACACCAGTCCGTCACTAAAAAGTATTTAGTGACAGTAATAACCCGTCACTAAAAAGATGTATAATGACAGTCAATTCCCATCACTAATTGCACTAATCCCCGTCACTAATAACTTAATTATAGACTAATTTTATAACTAAGTCACCCGTCACTAATAACACTAGTCATAGTAATATACCGTCACTATAGAGTTTATATAGTGACTGTCAATTCCCGTCACTAATAACACTAATAGACTCTCATTATAGAATAACATATTAAATAACTAACCCGTCACTAAATCTAAATTTTTCGTCATTATATCAAATATTTCCCGTCATTAGTTGTATGTTTTAGTGACAAAGTACTCCCCTCACTACATAAATAACTACTCCGTCACTAAAAATTAATTACTATTTAGTCATCAATTATATATATATATATATATATATATATATATATATATATTATATATAGATATATATATATTATCCCCCCATAAAAATACTATACATTTTTCCATTTATATATATAACAAGATGCAATCGTAATTAAACTCTACAGAATGCATATTCGTGATCACTAATAAAATTGAATTACAGGTTAATATATAAGAATTTGATCTAAAATTCAAGTACAAAATGGACATTTCCGATCAATTTATAATACAACCAAAAGCTGTCATTCACCTTGGAAATTTGCTTTCTGAAGTAAGTTAATCTAGGAGATTTCGCTCCGTGAAACCCGTAGTCAAAACTTACATTTTCAGTGTAAATAATACAATCAGAAAACAAAATTCATCTTCAAAAGATGCTTTCCAGAATTAGTTCAAAATCAACACAACTCCAGATTTGCCAAAAGATCTTCCACCTGTTAAATAAAAACTGATATAAGTGAAGCATTCATAGATTATAAATTATTATGTGTAATCTGCATGGGAAAAGTAAATGACATTGCATATAACAAATGATCATAGTAAATGGCATGCATATATTCAACTCCATAAACTATTGCACAGATTACAAAGCCAACAGCAAGAAGAAGACAAAACAAAATTTTGTGCAAGTTAATACAAGGGGAACCACATAACAACTTAATTCTTCCGCAAGAAAAGAAAGTCAACAAACAGAAAACGTTAAACCATAGAAACAAGATTAATCAACTCAAAGACAGTCATTCCAGTTCACTCTTTTTCGAAGTAATATTTCAATCTAAACGTCCATAATCTCTCTTTCCCACTGTTCTCTGATTCCTAAAGCCATAATACAGAATAAGCTCAAATACATTTCCGCCATAATCTCTCTTTCCCACTGTTCTCTGATTCCTAAAAGAGTGAACTGGAATGGCTGTCTATACATCCTATATCTATACAACATAACCAACTACAAAACTAATGAACATACAAATCTGATAAACACTTCCAGAAAATACAAAACCATCAGAGAGAGCGAGAGGTTAGAGCAAGTTAATACAAGGAGAGCCCACAGAAGCAGCTCTATTCTTCCGCAAAAAAATTCAAAGTCAAAATCAGCCCCGACCCTCACCTCATCCAACGGAGGGGAAAAACTGATACATCATGCTTACAGAAAAATTAACTAGAAAATTGCAACTTTTGTGAAAATTCAACAAAATAGACGAAGAACGAATCATTGCAGCAAGCGCACAATCTTTTTGACACACTCTAATCGAACATATATACAATCACCAGGTTATTATTCTTAAAAATTGCTAAACTAAAAATGTAGGTACCGATATTATTGTGCAAGATGAGGAAATTTTACCTACATGAATATCCATCAGCCAAAAACAGCAATTTGCCCATCAAAATATCAAGGATCCTACAAATACAATATTTCGTCATTATATTATAAATATACTTACAACTTTAAGATAAGAAAGTGAAAATTTATAGTTTCTACCTGATGAAGGTCATTACTAGTAGGAACTACAGTTTGAGGTGGTTCAGCGGAGCCTTTTTCGATCTGAAGTAACCTACCCTCAAATCCATCTAAACGCCTCCTAAGGTCACGATTTTCTTCTTCCTTTTCGTGAAGCTCAGCTTCAAGCCCTTTGATATTTTCACTGTCCGAGTCTTTAAATGTTTTTCGCTTCACTCCACCACCATAACCATATACATGACCATGAGATTGTGGTCCAAAGTTTTTCTCAACCACCTCAATGGCTGAAAGTGTTGGATTAGATTGGACCGTCTTCACAATTTCATCCTACATCATAAATACATTAAAGGATCAATTATAAAATTAACAAAAGAAATATGCCACAAGTATTATACTTACGTATTTTTTATTTACATCAGCCCCAACTAGTTTCCCATTTTTCTTTCTAGTCTCAAAGAAAATTACTCCCATATTAGGTGGCTGGTTATCTTTGCCCCCCTACATGTTACGAAAGAAAAATTTGAATAGAGATATATTCCAAAACATGAAATCATCAATAACAAATATAATCTTACTGGATGCCCAATTACCTTTTCATAGATGATATCTCTATGTGGTTGGCTCCCAGTGAGATGAGGCATCAATGTTTCTGATGCAACACGGTTCTTAGCATTTTGCTCGCTCATGTTCTGCCAAATAAGTTGAAGAACATTATATTTTATATACGTCCTCAATACACCAATACATTGTATGTTATGTAATAATTTACACTATTTTTATCATACCAGAAACTTTTCGGATAGAAACTTCTTAGTAACAAGCCACTCCCAATCTTCCTTTGTGATTGCACGTGGAAAATTCTTCAAAGCTTCAATCCGACTTTTACAAGGTTTCACAAAGGTTATGTTCAGTTTTGACCTCCAAGTTGTCCATAATGTACACATATGCTCTAATGTAGCGTCTCGATACAATTCAATGTTAGGATTGTCAAAACATTCCTACAACATATTAGTTTAGAAAGGTTTACAGTATCACAAGGGAAATAAACCTAATCATTACCAATCAGGCCCATAAACATTAAACATTTATTAACACATTTGACTTACCTTTACAACCTCCCACATATGTTGCTTTTCTACATTTCCAATATCACTCCAAGACTCCACTCTTACGGGACATATATTGCGATCGCGCACAATTTTTCCCAAGTGTCTTGACCAACATTGATGATTTCTTCCCACTGCTCGGTCATTGTAGAATACAATATCAAGTTTTTCTCCACTTTTCAAGCTTGCGACCTTCTTGTTCTTGTTTTCCCCCCTCACTTTAATGACTTTTTCAGAAGATGAATCTAACAAAGAAAAAACATAAAATATCCTTGTATCAACCTATATTTCATGATTTGAACAAAAGTACACTTAGATATCTTAAAGAACTTACTACTTTCAATTATATTGTCAGATACAACAAAAACTGATTCACCACAATCTCCATTTTTATTCATAGGGGTATATTTTGCGACAACATAATGACCAACAGCTTCCAGTGGCAAATATAACTCCTAATTGAGATAAACAATAGTGTGAATAATATATAAACTGAAATATATTTTACCCAATGTTTGTAGTCACTTGAAAAGCACAAACATCAAATAGAGTTACTTGCCTTTTTAGTCACAGATTGACTAATAGGTTGAAGTTCATCCTCGTCATCAAAGATTTCAGTTTTACAAATAAAGTATTGCACCGTACTTGCTTCGTCAATCCCTCTAGTAACAGTCCCACATATTTTGATTTTCTTTCTTACCTTGAGCTCACCCACAATCTTCAAATCCACCACTTTGGGATTCGACTGCATACTTGAAGCTGCAAATATACATTATTAAATACCTAAACATCATAAAACACTAACAGAACTCAATAACATTTAATAACCATGTTAAAAGTCACCTAAGGTGGGATTGTCTTGTGGTATCTTGAAGCTTAGAGGTTTGGCTGTTTCATCTTTGTACAAAAAGACAAAGATGGTATGAACATATTCATGTTCCTTCATCATCCGCATTACATCAGCATCATTTACCAATCGACGACCATCTCCATCAGTAACTTTAAACCCAACGGTGTAGATATCAATGAACCTTTTACACACACTCGAGAATCTGCGTTAACACCCCATAATAGTCAATACGCTCAACTTCAATACCTAGGTCACCTATTACACACACTCCGGAATTTTGGGTTTGACAGCTTCTGTCAGAATCCTCTATTCGAAACCTATAACCATTTACAATATAACCTTTAAAACATGTGACATATTTCAGAGGACCTCGGGAGAGAGACACCAAAGCTTCGTGGTTAGTGTCTTGCTCCTGCGTTTGCATTTCAGAGACCTACAAATACAAAGTGTAATGTGAATATCCATTAAATGCACCAAGCAATCTTAAATAAACACCAGAATACATTTAACATCTACTGTACTAACCCTCTTTTTGAACCACCCAATAAAACCTTTATTCCACGCCTCATCCTGCACTTGTGGACTATCATTTTGTTGGATTTGAGAGTACTCGCTGCATAACAACAATAATAAGTTAGTTGTATTCAACACTTGAAAATAATAAAAACGTATAAAGCTACTTAAGAAAGGTTTACTTACTTGAGGAATGGCTGAACTTCATCAGAATTCTTTAAAACATAAATATGAGCTTGCAGCCACTCTTCGTCATTGAGATTAAGGGTTACACCAGCTCCCAATGCTCGTCCAGATTGTGAGAATGTAGATAATTCGCCTACCATTCTATGAGAGCCATCTTCATAATTACGTTGAAGTCTCTTAAACTTTGTGTTTGTGCTTTTCAAGTATCTTGAGCAAAATGTCATACACTCCTTAGCAATGTAACCTTCTGCAATTGTGCCTTCTGGACGAGCCATGTTGCGTACAAATTTTTTCAACCCGTACAATGATTGCTCAATAGGATACATCCATCTAAATTTGACCGACCCACCAATTTGAGCCTCATCAGCCAAATGGATAGGTAAATGCACCATCACATCAAAAAAGGACGGGGGGAATATCTATTCTAACTTGCACAAAGTTATAGGAATCTTGGTTTCTATCTGCTTCAAGTCATCTTCGGTTAGTGTGTTTGCACATAGAGTGGAGAAGAACAGTGACAACTCAACAAGGGGCTCAACAACTGATTTTGGCAAAAGTCCACGTATTCCAAGGGGTATTAACTGTTGGAGAAGAACGTGGCAATCATGACTTTTTAACCCAGAAATTTTATGCTCTTTCATGTTTACACATTGGGATATATTAGAGGAAAATCCAGCAGGCAATCTCAACTTGTTCAAAAATAAGCATACAAGTGTTTTTCCTCCTTAGACAATGAATATGATGCAGCTGGGACTTCCATTTTATCGCCATTGCGGATTACATGCAACTCAGGTCTGATTTTCAGCAATTCCAAGTCAAGTCGTGATTGAATGTTGTCCTTGCTCTTCCCCTTGATGTTCAGAATTGTCCCAAGAATATTGTCGCATATGTTTTTCTCGATATGCATCACATCAAGATTGTGGCGCAACAACAGGGTGCTCCAATATGGAAGTTCAAAAAATATACTTTTCTTGTTCCAATTGTCGCCCCTTCTTTCGTGTGATATTTTTACCTTTTTGGTGCTATCTCTAGTTAATGTGATTCCTTCTAGGTCACTAACCTGGTCAAGTATATCATTTCCAGAAAGTTTTTTCGGCGGTGGTCTCAACTCTTTGGTTCCATCAAAAGAATGTGTATCATTCCTCCATTTGTGTTTGTGAGGAAGATAGCGACGGTGACCCAAATAACACTGCTTCTTGCTGTTGACTAACCTCATGGAACATGTGTCTATGTTACAACAAGGACATGCTAACTTGCCTTTGGTACTCCAACCAGAAAGGTTTCCGTACGCCGGGAAGTCATTAATTGTCCATAATAAAGAAGCATGCAATTTAAAGGTTTGGCAGCTTGAAGCATCATATGTGTCTACACCTACTGCCCACAACTCCTTTAGCTCTTCTATTAAGGGCTTAAGGTAGACATCAATTGCATCACCAGGTCCATCAGGACCCGGTATAAGTGTTGATAGAATAAAATTGGACTCTTTCATGCACATCCAAGGGGGTAGATTATACGGAATGAGTATTACGGGCCAAATGCTATATGATGTCTTGGAATGGGTAAAGGGTTGGAATCCATCACTAGCAAGGCCAAGTCTTACGTTGCGAGGCTCTAATGAGAAATCTTTATGGATTGCGTCAAAAGATTTCCATGCCTTAGAATCAGCAGGATGCCTCATTGCTCCATCATCTACTCTTGATTCATGATGCCATCTCATTAAAGACGTTGTCTTCCTAGACATAAATAACCGCTTAAGCCTAGGCTTTAAAGGGAAATAACGCATGGTCTTCTTAGGTATTCTCTTACCATTCTCTCTAATTTTTACTTCCCCACTACGGTTATCTTCTTTCCATCTTGAAACACCACAAATTTTGCATGAGTCAGACTCTTGATCATCCTTCCAATACAACATACAACTATTAACACAATCATCTATTTTATCATAAGAGAGACCTAGGTCTTTAATGATTTTTTTCGAGTCATAATATGACTCTGGCAAGGTTGAACCGATTGGGAGTATTTCTTTCAAAAATTGTAACAACATATTAAATGACTCATTACTCCATCGACCGACACTCTTGATATACAACAGCTTTACGAGGACAGATAATTTGGAGGATGCACAACCTGGGTAAGCTGGTTGCTCAAACTCACTTAACAATCTATAAAATATTTTTGCTTCCTCGTTTAGTTCGCCTACATGCTCAGTTTGACTCGACGAATCAGCCCCTAATCCAGTCCTATCAAAACCTTGATAGTCAGGATAGAAATCATGCAAAATTTCTTGAATATCCTCTTCACCTTCACTATCTTCTATATCTACATTTTCAGATTGAGCCTCACCGCGCCTTTCACCGTGATGATACCAAAATGTATGACTTGGCATCATCCCATACACATTTAGATGCATTTCAACTAGTTCTCGGGATCCTAGACCAGTGTTCTTACACTTGACACATGGGCATCGTATTTCATTCTCCTCTAAGGTCTTGGCGAAAGCATAATCTAAAAATTGGTGTATGCCAAGTTTGTATTGATCATTCAACCGATCATTGAAAAGACTTATCCATTTTTTGGAAGGTGCCATCTTAAAGGTAACTAGAGCTTCCTAACACAAGCCTGGAATCGATTTAAGAAATAATTAATAATTAACAATTGGAAATCCTACTTGGAAGAGAAAATGTTATAAAATTTCCACATAAAGTGGCTTAGCAGTTAAAAACCTAAGATATTGAATATTCTATCCAAATATAAGATTTCGTAGTACCTTTTCCATTTTTCTTCGTCAAAGGCGACCTGTATTGGCTGCTGCACACTTGATTAAATATCTACAAAATAACTCAAAAAATGAGATTGAATATATAAAATATTATGGAATATAATTTCGTGATTTTCTACTCCTTAGAAGGACATTTATTTAACATAATCTTTGGATCAGAGGTTAAACATCAACATTGTGTTTGATACTTGACTTCTATTGATCACACAAATTAATCAAACAAATTTCTCCCAAATATTCCGTGTTTATTAATACTCATTTCGAATCAATAATTGATCATTCAGATAATTTAGAGAAATTTTCAGACAAGTTAATCAGTGGCTAAATTTTTTTACATGAGAAACAATAAAAAGGCAAGTTTAATTCACCTTATACTAGCCAAGCTCCTGACTGAATTCCTTCAATTCACCATAAGTGGAGATCAATCCAACATTGCCTTGTACAAATAACAGACAATTAGTTAGGACAATTCATATATCTATCAAAATCATGGCAGAATCTAAGAGGCCTATCAGAAAAAGAAGACATTAGAACATGAGAAATTTTTTTGCAGTTGGGCAAGATACTTCTGAAATATTGAAAATTATGAGATTGAGGCAAACAATTTCACAAAAGAGGAGTTGCTCTCTTTAACATTTATCAATGCATATATTTGTATAACATTCATTAACACACTCACTCTCTCTCTCTCTCTCTCATAGACACACACATACACAAACAAATCAAACTGATTATTCATTAGAACAAAGAATAAATTAAGGTTCCTTTGGTAGTTGATTTTGAACTAGGATAAAGAATCTATAATCTTGTTGCACATAATTTTATTATAAAGTAGAAACTAAATGTTATAAAAACATCAAAAGAGTGTTAAAAAGAGATCAAATTGCACTCCTCTCCATCATCAATATTAGTATGACAGTTTCAATATAATATATATCATGTATATATGTGTATACTGCAGTTGATAATCACAACAAAATCATTTTAGAATGATAATGCCCATCATCAGTATCAAATCCCACTAAAAAAGAAGCACTCTCTTCATCACTTTATCTATTTATTTATTTATTTATAACTTCACCATTTTCTAATATTGAATTTCTAATTTACAGCCAAAATCATTCCACTTTTCTATGTAAAATATCAGTTTTCCAGCACAAATATCAGTATAGTTTCTACGTATTCAATAAAGAGAAAGCTTTCTCTGTCTGCAACTTCACTCAAGCTACAATCTTGACAAACCCCACTTCCTCATTTTACACTGTAAGTGTGTGTTTTAAACTTTTCAGGGGAATTTCATGTTGAAACATTAATGTTGACAAATAATATAAAAAAT
Source organism: Ajuga chamaepitys (assembly GCA_958295605.1). NCBI lineage: Eukaryota > Viridiplantae > Streptophyta > Magnoliopsida > Lamiales > Lamiaceae > Ajuga > Ajuga chamaepitys. The sequence continues at coordinate 6,635,942 of OY282504.1, forward strand.
TGAAGTGGCACACTTCACGGCAGGATACTTCTACTTCTTCTTCTACAATGGCTCAAACGCAGCATGTTTACAGGGCCAGAAACCCGGCGTGAAGGTGAATCAACTGTGATATGTTAATAAATCAATTTAAACAAATGCATGAAAGGTGTTTGAATTCTGATACCCCACACTTACCCTAATTTTGAGCTGATGTAAAAACCCTGAAATTCTTCATCCCAAGTCCAATCTACAAGAGATACCAAACAAGATACAAAATCTCAGCCCTAAATAAAAAATCAAGTAAGAAAACAATAAATAAAGAAAACTCACCACTAGTTTTGACGGTGAAGGAGCAATTGTGGCCACCCAAGGCTGGAAATAATCGCCTACTACCAGATTGAGTTTTAGAGCAGTGGCGATGTGCTAGATCGAGCTGGAATTTTGATTTTGATTGAGCTAGAATTTTAGACGGGAATCGACGGGATGATTCTGACTGGAAGAAAATAAGATTCGATGGGAAGATTTTGATTGAGCTTGAATTTTAGATCAGTGGGGATGTGCCTTTTGGTGGATTTCGATCAATTCCATGGAATTAGGAAGCTGCATCTTGACCTGCAATTTTAGTTGGAAGCTACAAGGGTTTTCTTGAGAGTGGAAAAGATGTGAGGGAGAGAGAGAACGTTGAGAGAGAAATTGGGAGTGAGAATAAAGTGTTATATGATATTCTGTATTCTTAATTTTGATTCATACTCTAACATAATTAATTAAGTTGCTAATTGAGTTTAAGTGGTCTAATTGCATCAGTTTTGGTGGGAAAGTTCAGCGCCATTTTTTCAGCTCAATAGTGAGAGTGAATTTTATTAAATTTCTGAAATTTATATTTAGTCACCAACAACCAATATTTTTAGTGAGGGTATTTTTTTACTCTCATTAAATGTAAGAATATAGCACATTTAATGAGAGGTTTTTCTTACCCTCACTATTTTTTTGTGACTATAAGTGGCTTTTCTTGTAGTGTAATTTAGAAGAGCCATAAGATTTATATATACATATATATATATATGTGTATATATTTCAAGTGATATTTACAGTCATATAAGTTGTACCACATCACCTTTAAACTCACAAATTATTTTAATGTTCACTACCTCATTATTGTAATGCAAAATATATGTTATCAAATATCTATAAAAGAAAATGTAAATTATATCTCTTTCTATTTTCAAATATATATTACTTGATCAAACTGTGAACCAATAGTTTTCAAGTAATTATGTATTAATAATTATAGATTGTGTTAGTTAACCTTAATATTTGAGATGTATATCAAATGAAAATTTATTCACGCATTGGTTTCCCATGAATCAATGAAGAAGTTTCATAAAGATCGGACTAAATTACTTTACTTTCTAAATTTATTATCTCTTCTAAAGTTTGAGCTTTTTTAGAAATAAAAAAAGTATGAGAGGGGAAGATTTCAAACTCTAACCTCCTCTCTAGGTAAAACCAACTCTTTTAACAAGAGTGAGGTCGTTTGAACTAACTTTTGTCTAATTTATTATTAACAATTACTATTCACATGATAGATAATAGATAAGAAAAACTTAGTTATCAGAATATATTACTTGCTATAAAAAAGTATACATCAAACATATTATCACTTGAGTTTGAAATTTCACTATTAAAAATATACACAAAGATTGGACCCGTAGTATGTAAATAAGTCATGCATTATTTATATAGTTTAAGAATAGATTTAAATCGAGGGAATATGTCATAAAAAATATTTAAATTAGTAATGAAATATATATATATCTGTGTGTGTATATATATATATATATATAAAATATTCACTTTATAAGGTAACTCTATAATCTCTTCTCATTACTTTGTTAAAAATATTCTGTGATTTTAAATTAGTTTGTAAATTGTATTCAATATTTTTAAATCGTTTCGGCATGATTATTCATACTCACATTTTTACCGATATTATATATGTGATAAAAAAAAGATATGCTAAAAAATAAAATTAAACTAATACTAAAATTATATGCGGCGTGAAATGTTATTAAAAAAAATCATCATTTGATAAAAATCTAAATTTTAAATGATAATTCTTTTATTCTAATTTTTATAAATGTTTGGCGTGCTGCTTATCTTAAAATCAAATTTTAATTATCTAGCATTAAAAAACATAATGCATGAAATCTTTTCTTTGCATCGTAACTATATCTTTTCTCGTCAAAAGTATTATATTAGAATTACCTTATAATTTATCTTAAAAATTATATCCATACTCAACTTGTTGTAGTTTTCTCCCAATTTACTCCATATGATATATTGAATTAGCATTTTTTTTTTCCTAAAAGTTTGCATGTGAAATATATATTAAAGTTAAATACATATTATGAAAATTGATAAAATATAAATTGTATACTTCCTCACATAAGTTTAATTAATTCTACATCTAAAAAGTTAAAATATAAATTTATTACATTTGATTAGAAGTTTTAGATTTTAAAACCAATACAAATAAACAACATAAAACTAAGTAGGGAATGATATTATTAATTTCATGCAATAAATACATATTAAAAATATGGTAAATTACATAGTTGTCCTTGCATATTTCCTCATAGATAATGTATGATAGATGGGCATTTTTTACACTACATTATTTTGTAAGAAACACCCATACTTTTTAAGGTAGGGAGATAACTACAAGACTAAGCTTTACTTTCCCTTTTATTGCATTTATTGTTATTTACTTCTCTCTTGTCTTAAATGTTTATCTCTTGTGATTGTATGGTGGATGCGGTAATATTTATAAGTTGTGAGTAGTTAATTGTAGTTTCCAAGGGTTGGGAGTAGCCCAACCCTAGGATTGTAGAATCCTAGTTAATTTCTTGTTAATTTTTGGGGCTTTGGTGGTGGATATGACAACATAGCATTGTATGAATTATACCTTAGTTGTAGCTAATCGGCAGTATATCGATCCTCTCCAATGGGCTCATGGGGGGATGATGGGGGATCTTGAAAGATGTCTTAAGGCCTCGCTCCGTAAGCAAGATTCGCTTGAGATGGGGAATACCAGGCCATAAGCCTAGGATTTTGGTGAAACCTATACCTTGGGAACCCACTCCTTAGTTCTTGAGCACTATTTACTTGTTTAGTTGTTTTACTTGATGGTTGATTAGAGACTAATTAATTCCCTTCCATTTCCAATTTAGCCTAACTTAATTAATTAATTAACCTTGAGTGTGTTAGACAAGAACATCTTCTCTATGGTTCGATAATCTCTTATACTACCTCTATCATAAGCAATACAATTGGGGTTTGGGAAAAATGTTTAAATCGTGATGATTTAGTGCACTTTTCAAGACAATTTCAATAGGTGCTCTGCATTTGAGAATATTCTATAAACACACGAGGATGAGAGCAAGGTTTAAGTTTTTGAGTGGTGTATGGGAGAAGTCAGAGGAAACACTGACAACCAACAACCACAGTTTTGGAGATGTTGGGTGGATGGTTGAAAAGCATTTCAAAGGAAGAAGTCATGAATGTCAATTTCGGGAGGCGATTTATGATGTATGTAGTTGTGGACATGACATAAGGCTAGTAGGTGAGGGGCATGGAGGCTTGATGGAGGAAAGCAAGGCCAATGTCAATGATATGACGGCGGTGCTTAGACAAACCATTTTATTCCAGTGTATGGGAAAGAGTGGTGAGGTGAGTTACCCCATAAGATGTAAAGAAGGAATGGAGAGCAATGAACTCCCCCAATTATTAATACATAGAGATGTGATTTATGTTTCAAAAAAGAAAAAAAAAAAATCAACAAGGGCGTTATAGGAAATGAATGTAGGTAAGACATCTAATTTAGTTTTGGGGGACAAAGCCAAGCATATTTAGAGTAATGATAGACAAAAATCACACAATAGTTGTAACCATCATCGGATAACGCATGTGATGTCCAAACATCAGAGAAACCCAATTCATGTGACATAGTAGATATAAGAGAAGACTCATAAAAAAGTAGCTTGTGACTCTTGATAAGAGTCACAAGAAAAATTCAAAGTTCTATGCAACAGTAGATGATGACTAGAAATAATAGAGTCCAAAATTTTAAAGGAGTTGTGACCAAGCCTAGCATGCCATGTAGGAAGGGATTGTCTGAGAGTGGGAAGAGTAGTGGATGAGGAATGCACACCAGCCGGCCAGATATAGTGCCCATTGCTAATGTCGTCTTAGTTAATTCATTAATTTAATGATTAATTGCTCTTAATTAAAGAGGTGAGATGAGTACATGTTGACTAATTGATTTAGTTTGATTCTGATGTTCTTTTTAGGTAATTGAGAACTATTATCAAAGAGTACCACTTTTTTCTAAGACTCAATCTTCATCAGTTGATGCGCCTATTGCTGATGTGCAACATCAAGAATCAAAGGCAAAATAATGTTGAAGTTGATCTCAAAAAACTTCCAAGCGATCCCGGACTTCGGCCTAAGATATAAGTTATCCGCATAACTTAATTGTGCAGGTTCATATAGCTTATTTATTAAAAGGTCTGTGTTAACCACATAGTCATGATTTTCCTCAAACAATAGATGGAAATTGAAAACGCAAATTTGTTGCCATGGTTTGATGAATTTAACTATTAGTTGGTATATAGTATTGCAAAAGACGTTAAATTTGTTTATATTGTCATCTTTTCTTGATGGGGCATAGTGATAAGGGCCATGATGTTTTTGCCTCTGAAGGACTCAATGCTTAGCGTAAGAAAGAAAAATTAAGAGATCATGTCAGAAACTATTCTAGTGAGTGTAACGGATATAGATTGGCTTGTCAAGCTTTGATGTATCAAGCTCAACATATTGACGTGTCTTTTTCTAAAATATCAAAACATTCGAAAATTGATACTGTTGCAGATTAAATACATCAGTTTTTTTCTTGCATTATCTCAGTATGCCAGGGCTAGCTTTTCGAGGAACTGATGAGTTAAAAGAATCATTAAATTAAGGAAATTTCATTAAACTTCTAAAAGTGTTAGCTTTATGCAATGAGGAAATATTTGTGTCACTTTGAATAATGCCCTAGAAAATCTCAAACTTACGTTCCCAAAAGTTCAAAAGGATATAGTAAATGAAGCTACAATTAAAATGACCAATGTTATTATTGAGGATATTGGAAATAAATTTTTCTCTGTTTTAGTTGATGAGTGTCAAGATGCATCGGTTAGATTGAATGGTTGATGAATGTCGAGATGAATCGATTAGAGCAAATGGGGGTTGCTTTACATTATGTAAATGAGACTGGATGTGTCATTGAGCGTTTCATTGGTCTCGTACATGTTACTGATACAAATGTAACATCACTTGAGAAGGGCATTGCGTCTTTGTTCTCTATTTATAACTTAACTATTTCTAATTTAAAAGGTTAAGGTTATGATGGGGCCAGTAACTTGAATATGAATTTAGTGGACTCAAAATTTTAATAGAAAGAAAGAATTCAGTTGCATATTATGTCCATTGTTTTGCTCATCAACTCCAGCTCACACGTTTTATTGTTACTAAAAAGCATGCAAATAAAATTGTTACACGTGTATACAATATTGTTGGATATTCTTGTAAGCGTAGAGATATGCTTCAAGATAGCCAATGGAGAAGGTCCTCGAAGGGATTGCAAATGGTGAAATCAAGACTGAAAAATGATTGAATCAAGAGAGGGCATTGAAGCGACCTAACAGACACTCATTCGAGTTCTCATTATGGTACTCTTTTTAACTTGATGCATTTATTTTCTTCTATTAGGCTGAAACAATTGATTGGCACGATATGGTGAATAAGTTTGAGTTTGCTTTGTGCTACATTTTATGAGAAAAAAATTGAAAATCACATACGAATTGAAACAAGTTTTACAAAGAAAGGATCAAGATATCGTCAATGCAATGAATCTTGTGGAAGTTTCAAAAGCTCGTTTGCAAGCAGTGAGAGGTGATGGTTGGGATACTTTGTTACTTGAAGTTTCCAAGTTTTGTTGCCAGCATGAGAGAGTTGTGCTAAATATGGACAATGTATATGTAGCTCATTGAATATCAAGGGATGGAGTTGAAATAATCACTAATATTCACTGTATTATCGAGCTAAGTTATTTTGTAATGCTATTGGTGTACAAACTACAAAGCTAAATGATCGTTTTAATGAACTGAACACATGATTGGTTTTGTGTATGGCATGTCTTGATACTCAAGATTCATTTTTGGCATTTGAAAAAAATAAGTTACTTCGTCTTTCATAATTTTATTCATTTGAATCTCCTAAAGTTGTTTTGTCGGAACTAGAAAATCAACTTGAGAACTTCATTTATGATGTGCATTGGGATGGAAACTTCTCTAAAATAGCTGGAATATGAGAAACATACTGTTTTTCCATTAGTGTATTTGTTGGTTAAGTTGCATTGATTTTACAAGTTGCCACTGCCTCTATGATAAGAGTTTATTTGGCTATGACATCATCAAGAATTCAAATAGACTTCTAAATGATTGTTAGTAACACATATTGAAAACGATATATTTAAAATGTTAGTAATGAAGTTATTATGCAATGGTTTCAAAATATGAAGAACCGAAGAGAAATGTTGTAATGTATTTCTCTTAAGTTTTTTGTTTTTAAATATTATGAAAACTCTTGTTAATTTATAAATTTGGATTACATTTATTTTTATAATATTGTTAGTTGGGCCCCTTGGGCAAAAATTCGGCTTCGTCACTGACCACACTTACCTTTAACCACCACCTACCATATCCCCAAATCCACCTTCAACTCCACCACCTCATGTGTCCCTGCCTCCGCTATTACCAACCCCTCCCCCTATCCCACATTCGTGGACTCCCAACGGTCACCACCGCCGCCTCCTCCAAAGAAGAAAACACTACCTCTTCAATAATAAGAAAATGAGAGAGAGCTTGATGAATGAGAGATGAAAAAGCCAGGAGAGAGAAATGAGAGATGAAATCGAGAGATGAGAGAGCAAAAATTGTCATCAGTAGAAAGAGAGGACAGTTTGTCTGAAAATGAGAAACGAGAGAGAGAAAATGATGTGAGGAAGCGAAAGCAGAATTAAGTGAGGAATCAAGTCTACCATTAATTTACATAAAAAGTTGGAGAGAGATTATGAGAGAGGACTTCTTACTCTTCACAGAATAGAGAGTGATGGAGACGAGGCCGCATTTGCTTACATGGCGAAGCACGATCGTTTTCTTGTGGACAAACCACGTAGGCGACTCGCGTCACTCAAATATGTAATTTCTGTTGTTATTTCTTTATTTTGCTGGTACTTTTATTTGGGGTTAGACTATTTGTTTACTGCTATTTGTTTTGGTGAGCTTTAGCATTAGTACATAAGAAGAACTTCGGTCAATTTGTATGGGAATTATTTTTTTATAACAAACCTGAAAATTGGTTTTCCTGTGTCGTCAATTCAACGTGAAATTCATCGAAATTTCATCTTGTGTTTGAGTTTTGTGTTTTCGTTGTACGTTCCTCTGCGTCAAAGAGAAGATAGAGAGAATTATCCGACGCGTTACAGAGGAGAGAGGGAAAAGAATGTGACGCATGGCTTGCTGTCAAGAGTGAATAATATGAGGGATGGGAGGGATGTGTGGGTCCCTATCCACTAGGCTGCAGAAACATACATTTCTGATTGTGCCATCCTCCATTCGGATTAACCTAAGCCAGAACGAACATACCCCTAATGTTCACGAGAAAAGTTATCCTACTCTCGGTATTACCCACATGTCTTCAATGCATGTTATTTGACACACTATTTAAAATTAATGGTTAATTTTTTTTTGCTTCAAGTATGTCACATGACATACTCCCTCCGTTCCATAATGATTAACGTTTTAGGATGAAAGGGAAGCATTAAGAATTAAATAACTTGACAAATATACTCTTAGTTAGTATTTGTTCCACTCACATTAATTCCTAAAATCTCGCTAGTCTTCTCTCTCAAGAATATAGTGAATGATCGGAAAAAGCTTAGAGGATAAAGATTTAACCAAATTTGTGATAGATTAAAAGGTAGATATAAATTTAGGATTGAGCCCCAGAGAGAATTGGTAGAATTTATGAAAAATATGTAAAAGGTTGATTAATTAAAAAAAAAAACTAGTTAGAACGTCAATTATTATGGAACGGAAGAAGTATACTCACGAGGTATAAGTAACACCCAAGGAAATAGGGTCGGGAACCAAAAAGAATAATGTGGAAAAATCAGAAACTAGAAGATATTTTCGTTGACAAGATGAAGCCTCCACCACAATAGCAATAGTCCAACCCGGCAAAAACTTGTTCACATTTCTACCCAACGGAACAGCCGTCTCCAATGGCTGCTCTCCCACCATCACTAACTCATCCATCATCAAACAAATCATGCACAATGATCATCAATACAAATATCACTAATTTCACTTCTCCATCATTTTCCAATCCAAGAATCAAATTCTATAATTCACATAAACTAGTAAAATTCTCTGTAAACTCGTATCGAATAACTACACGTGGTGGCTTCATAGATGAAGAAGATGAAGAAGAAATATGCAGCTTCGAAGAAGCAGTTTCACTATTCAACAAGAGGGACTATTACAAATGTCATGATGTTCTTGAAGCCTTGTGGAATATGTCCCAAGAGCCCACACGCACTCTTGTCCATGGCCTCCTCCAATGTGCCGTTGGCTTTCATCACCTCTTCAACCAGGTTTCTGACTTCCAAAACGATGTTTCCATACACAAAATCTCAGTTTTTCTTTTTTTCATTACAATTGAATCTGAGTGACGTATTAGATGCCTGAACTATGCGTTCTCTATTAAATATATATATATAAATACATAATGAGTTGGCTTATCCGAATTGTTCCCGGAGCTGGCCCAATAATTAGGCCACTCAAGCCGGGCCAGCGAAGACCGACTGAACTCAATTCTATGATTGGAAGTAAAGATTGATGTTTTCTTTGACAGAATCACAAGGGAGCAATGATGGAACTTGGAGAAGGGGTGTGCAAGCTGAGAAAAATGAACTTTGAGAATGGACCATTTCATCAATTTGAGAGAGAGATCTCTGAAGTTTTGGAATTCATTTACCAGACTCAGTTAGAACAAGCTGCCTGTGAGTTTAATCTTCTCTTTCTATATAGAACTTTTTCCCTCCGAAAATCTGTTTTTTCTTACCTTTTGTTAGTCTATTTCTCATAGCTAAATTATGTGAACCAATCAGGCACAGAAGAATTATGCATTGCAATGGATCAATCAGAGAGATCGTACCAACTTCTTGGGGGTTATGCAGCCGGTGAGCGCATCTATCACCTTGAAATTGATCGGAGCTGGAATGCGTACATTGTTTTCAGCCCCGATAAGTATCGAAGCAACTCCACAGAACCACCAAGTATAAAAATCCCTGTACTTCTGGCTTCTCAACAGCATATGAATGAATTGCAGTACTCATAGTTATTTTTCAAATAAATAAAAAACCGCTTTTCAAGTAAGATGATCAGAAAACAGGAACAGAAACTGTAATCAGAATGGTGAAGTTTCAAGGAAGCAGATTTAGCTTCATCATAAGTCTGATAAAGAATGTGGATGATCAATACGAATTAGAGTTGGAAAAAGATAAATTGAACAAAAGAATGGAAGTGTTGCCAAGTTCCACACGTGGCTGATGTTGTGCAATCAGAGTAGCACATCTTCCGTCGCAGCACTGTCCTCACTGGCATCCACATCCACTGAGCCGAAGATAAACCTGGCATATAATAAATAATTTTGGATTTTCAGAGAGGGGAAACCAATTAATATGGTAAGAATGTAAAGGTGAAGAGGCTGATGAAGAATACCTGAGATGCCGTTAACCAGTGATGTCAGTCATCAAGATACATATTTCTTAACTTCATGCCTCGATCGGTAGCGGAACAAAACAAATTGAATGAGTATCTGAACAACTCATTAAGGTCATGAACATTGAAGTACGGAACGTTAATCAAACATCACACATTCATGCTCAGAGCCAAGGTGCAACTCAGTGACGTATATCAAAACATAAAGATTGTTTTTTCTTCCTCATGTATAATACTTCTAAACTCGGGTTAGCCAGGAGATGAGCATAAAGGATACAAAAACATCAAGAAGCACACACCCCCCTGAATCCACAAGCCACGGAAGATTAGGTCGTATTTTCGACCACTTTAAGCTGTTAACGAGAATGCTGTTGAGAAAGTAAAAGGAACAATATCAGACATAAATTTTCGAAAATGGGAATTCTTCCCAACTTTGTTAGGTGCTGGATAGATTTGACGGTAAGTACTTGCTCACCTTGCAACATACGTGGCATTTCCAAGAACAGCAAATACAAACATCAGCGGGTTGAGCCCCTAGAACAATACAATAATGAAAATCTCAGAATCAGAATGCTCGACTACCTTAACCATGCTCCAAATGGTTATTAGATGAGAAACAGAATTTAAAGGTTAATTTGTCTTAATAGAAGTAAGGGAAAGTAATTTGTACCTCAGTATGCCCTCTCCTAATCTGCAAAATATACAAAAATCCAAGTTAGTCCTTTCTATGCTTGCTCGGTTCTATCATGTTTTGGAAGGCGCAATGTGGTATAGCAAAGTCCTCCATATTTTTATGGATTTCAATAAAAACTTTTTTGCTGTGATACAATTAATCAATTACAGCATAAAAGAAATCAGATTCTATAAATTACATTTAGGTAAATTTGGGGAAGCCGTCCACCCATATAAATAGATGCCATTCCCCAACCAAATAATGTTCCAAGCCCACTACTCTCCCACGTTGTCCCTTGAGTAGCCTGCAGTTTCGATGATTGCAGAAGTGAATTCAAAAATCGATGCCACTTACAGTAATTGCGCATTTGAGTTAATGCCAAGGAAATGGAGTTCAAAGATATAATGTAAAATATAAATTAGACATTGTAAATATCAGCTACAATCATAAACATGCATGGACAATCATTAGACCCGTCCACCCATACAAAATATATAAGAGCTTTTGGCTGAACATATGAAATCTTTAAACAAACATGAAGATTATGAAGGAAAAGAATTGTGGTGTAGTGACGCCCATGGATTAAGAACAAATAAGATAAGAAATTCAAGATCCATACCAAATGAAATGACCAGAGTGGCATGTAAATTAAGAAAAGAATACAGAAAATCAATCAACCAATGAAAAGCACATTACAGCTTTTGCCTCTAGAAGGTGTCTTCCCACTGGCAACACAATGCCTCCTCTTGGATATTTAGAAACTGTGCTGTTTCCAAGTCTCTCTGCTAGCAGTTGGTCGCGGCTTCCAAGCAAAAATGTCATCAAGGAAACCTGAAGTATAAGAATGCCAAAGCTAGATTTGTGAGAAGCATTAGTGACACCAGCACTGCATTTTGTTCAAACACAATAAAAGTGAAATTAAACAAAAGTTTTAAGAAGCTCACCACACACAACATGGTTTTGATTTTCGGAGGAGCAGACTGTGACATCCTGAATTCACCAAGTAATGGTTCTTTGAACGAGTGTTGTTCAATATCCAAAGTAGAACTTCTTGCAGCAGAGAAAGATCCTAGAGTAGGTATATGACTCACTGAAAGAGATCTTGCTGACCTAAAAGCCCCACTTTCAGAGTCAGTGGCCAAATTCCAAAAGACTTCTTTTTGTTTCAAAACCCATATTAAAAGTCTGGATATCAATTTTTAATTTCAAACCAGTCATTCTCTATGACATTGGACTTGCAAGATGGGCATCACTAGGACTGTCAGACGCTCAGATGAATGGAAAAAAGCAATGACCAAATAATAATATGCAAATTTACAAGTGGATTTACTAGAAAGGGTACAAAGATCCATGTGATCTTCAGTGGAAAACAGGTATTAAGCGGCAAACATTAAAGAAGATCATTAAACCAGGTTAATTAAATGATGTCTTCTAGGTGTTCTAGAGTTGAGGTTTTCTGGGTTTTCATGCCAGTTCCCTAGAAAAGATATGTTCGGATAAATACTGATGCTAATCACATAATATGTGCAAATGACTTATTAGCGTGCGACTATTGATACTTCTGATATCCAATGGAACTTGCAAGGTTGGACAATCAACACAATTGAACGAAAATATCCTCAATGCATTACCAATGAGATACATTTTTAAATACAAAGAGAAGGAGTACTGACGTAAAAAATAGCTCTGAAGAACTATCTGAACTGAAAGCAATAGGAACAGGTGAGCTTAAGGCCACTCCGCATTTATCAGTCATACTGCTTTTTTCCGTATCAGCATCATAATTGAGCTCTCTTCTGTCCACAGGTCCGGCTTGCACAGCCTTGAAATACATGACCAAAAAATTAACAATCAGAAATTGACAATTGATGATGAATACGTAAAACAAGTACCTTCTCCTAGTTTCCTCTTTTTTTAAAGTTTATTATAGTTTTTGGCTTTTTTTTTAAGTTCTTACTTTTCTTTTCTACCAGGAATACCCAGATCTGCGGGTTTTGCGATGGTACAGTGGCACAACTGCACTCAGTACCAGTCAATGATGTGTATAAACATGTTTATAAGGAGACAACATAGGGTTTCGTGAAAAAAAAAAACTCTTCTACTGGGGAACAAAGTGGTGCCTAAATTGAGTCGATTCAATTGGTGATGTAAGATAAACCTGATAATATATGTATTACCACTCATTACATTAAGTTTTAGAGAAGACACTGGTCTATGAAATTCCAAATAGCGAAGCTTTTTTACCCCTTCCGTATTGCCTTATTCATCATAGTCCTCTGAATGTCATTTGATCTAAACAATCTTAAGTCACTCAAGTGTTTACTTAGACGTATGAGTAACCATGGTCCATGCATCTAGATTATGAGGTCATGTTTATCAGGGAATGCAGTAATAGACAAAACTAAATTGTGGAATGTATGAAATGTAACAATTCATGTAAGTTCAAACCTCCTGCCGCCTTTTCCTGGACTTCAGATGTGGATATATGTGTCTATAGTATACGGCTTGTGAGGCAAGAATTAAGGTAGTCACTGCATACAACTGCAAGCAATTGCAAGAAAATGTTGGTTATCCAACCTCCTCATACATGACTTGCAGAAACTCGAATCCAAGAGCAAGGATGATGCTGAACAGAATAACGTACCACCGCTACATAATATTGCGTTGGAAGCTGCAAATCAGAAGCATGAGTTAAACATTCGAGTACGTGGGATTGAGAGCCTGCTAGGTCCCAAAATAGGGCTCAAATCTCGAATACAAACGCAGTAGTGTATATCAGTAAGGACAACAATAGAACACAGATTAAGCATGTTATCTTAGAATCAATAAACTGTACCATGATAAACAGCACGTAAGACCGTGTTAGGCTTTCCTGTCTATGGATTACTACCTTTCCACATGATGTATACAGAAATAATAAGAATCCATTAAGAGTTTTGATCCATTCCTCATTAGATATGCTGAAAAGAGTATTCCGGCAGCAACTTACGTCCATAGATATTCCTTTAAGCCACATTAAAAGTGGATGAAATGAAGATGAACCAATTGAAAGTCGACATAGTATTGTGTGGGCTTTTAATATTGGCAACGTATATATAAGTAAACAGACCCTTAAAGAATAGACAAGCGACAGCATACAGCCCATTTACTGTTTCTAGAGCAAGATATTAAATAAATTACACTATTAGTCTATTACACCGACAAACATTCAGAATCAACAATTTTACACAGTACTACTTCTTTGGTTACGCAGCTAAGTTGCCCTTCCAAAACTTTACTCTGCATTTTCACCCAGTCACACAGAAATCAGTTTTAGCTTAAATTCGACATCAGAGAATTAATAAAAGGTTACAAAAAGGGTTGTTTATTTATTTTTTAAAGTAAAGAACATATGTCATTTGGAAATAACTTTGACTCATAACTGCAGTAACAGTAAATAACTTACAGTTGCCGGTTCTAATATGCAGCCAAGAAGGTTGAAAAAATCTCTGCGAAAGAAGTAATTGATAAAAAGCAACAAGTTAGAGAAAATGAAACAGACCAAAAACACCCAACACACAATAAAATTATTTAAAAAAAAAAAAAAAAAGAGGAACCTAGAGAACACTACGAAACTGATTATCAATATCAAAGCACAGAAAGCCTGAAACACAAAGTAGCAGCAGTTAATAAGTGTATTTGGGTCTGTCATAACTTTTGTTGATTTACAGAACCTTGTAGTTAAGACTATACTAGGCAGATAATTTTTTAAGCTTATAGTGAACTTAGGTGAAATCCTTAAATCTGTAGAACTAAAGCATGTAACATAATCACAGATTTTCCCTGAAAACTTAATACAACTACTACATGATTTGAAGTATGTCACAACTACTTCATGATGTTGGTCCTAGAATTTTTGTCATGTGAATCACTGACATAAATGATATCCAAAGGAAACATAACTCCAAGAGGGAATTCGGAATATACGACGCCCAAAGAAAATGGATTTTGTTACGCTACAGTGCCAAACAAAACAGTCATAATGTTGTCGACCATTAATGCAACAATCATCAAGCTTTTTCATAGAAAAAACATGCCAAGAATCATATACCTGGCACACAGCCACTTCTCATTCAGAAGTCCAATTAAACTAAAAAATCATCAGTTTTCCCTTCCTCAGGTCTATTTAATCTTTAGCCACTATAATCGAGTAATATTTATTGCCATGAATTACGCCAGAACATTTCTCAGAAGGTTCAGTAATTCAACTTCAGACAATTCCCAAACAAAATCAATGCCACTATCTTGGAAACCTCCTTATGCATCGAGAGAACAACCGAAAGAATGGACCAAGATACAGATAACACAACGATCAATCGAATTTCAATTAATACGTAATAGTGCAATTTTCTATACAGACATATGGACAACAGAAAAGAACTGTTAATAAGTATGCATTACCCCACTATCCATGTCAAAAGAAACACAATCGAGAGACCCTCAGCAGACTTCTTCTTATAATTGGTGATGATCTGTGGTATTTCAGCCACACACCAACAGATTACGCTAACCACGCCCAGAGCCAACGTAAACACATGCCGCGTGCCGCAAATGCATAAACCCACATGCCTTCTTATCCATTGCAAGCAATGCTGATCAACAGGGCACATCACTGATTCACTTCTCAATAGCCCCATTTCAGCCACAACAAAAACCTCAACCTACACGCACATGTACAACAAAATTCAAACATGCATTAGCTATTTTTTCACATAAAGAAGAAAACCATAAGGATATATAGGGAAAGTCAAGCCGTGCACACGCCTATACGCACATATTCACATGTACAACAAAATTCAAACATGCATTAGGTATTTCTCACATAAAGAGGAAAACCAAAAGGATATATAAGGAAATTCAAGCCGTGCACACTGGTGTACAATCTCAAATCGACGGGTTAAACAAGAATTAGATGAATCGGCTTATCTAGTGACAGCGAGAGGATCAGTGTCCGCATTCATGGCAACATGGAGTAAGTTGCAGAAACAATTATTCACTTACAGAGAAGAAGGCGGTAGTGATATTGTAGGCGCATTAGGTTGGAGAAATCCTGGGGAGGCAGCTTCAATTCTGAATGGATCATATATATACATGCGTCAAGGTGGCAAGTTTCAGTGGTTTTTCGTTTTCTACCCCAGCATATTGCTGAATTATTAATTTAGCTCCTATAAATATCAGTTTTGCCCCGGTTCAAAAATAAAATATCAGTTTTACCCTAACCTGATTATATGATTCCAGTGTTCGGTGCACGCAGAGGGCAGTGATGTAATTGGATCATAGTAACAAATTTTGGGCACGGATCTATTAATTGGATCATAGTAACAAAATTTGGACACGGATCTACTAATTATTTACAATTCGAATTTTATTCGAGAGCAAAACAGATCAAATCGGGAAAATAATGTTGAATTGGCCAAATTCTATAAATTTCTCACAAATAAATCGAGTTTAATTCATTAAATTAAAATTTTCATAGTCATAATAATCCTAATTTTATTAATTATCTCACGTTTAACTTTTATTTGTTAGTTCCTTTTAATTATCAAGCACTATAAAAAATATATATAGTATTTCATTACTATGATTTTATATTATTTATTTTAAGTTCATCTAATGAAATTTTTTCAAGTAGTATCAAAATTCTTTATAAATATTGTAAGTTATTGTTAGAATGACTCATATTAAGTTTTTATTAGATCATCATGTTAGATTGTTTATTATTAAAATAGTAATTATGTTATCTTTTCTTTCAAAAAAACATATTGAGTCAATTAACTGTGTAATTTTTTTATCGATTTACATGTATTACTATTAACTATTTAACTAATATGCTTTAAAATTTAGACGAAGTTGGATAGCTCAAGTGGCAGAGCATCTACTATCTAGGCCTTTGGTCCTGGGTTCGAGTCACCGTGAAGGGAGGGGAGGGTTTTTCCTTCTTTCTTAGATTAGGAGAAAAAAAAAATTAAAATTTATTTTATTTGACAAATGTATGATTCTAAATTGGTATTTTATTTTATGAGTTTTTAAAGACAGTACTTTGAAATTGAAAATTACAAAAAAATATTATAAAGAATAAAAGTAAAAGTAATGAAGACAATGTTACGGATATTATTCGCAATATATTCGTTTATATTGCTATATTTTGAAAATATCAAAATTTTAATTAGATTTTTAACTTTTATATAAAAATGAGTGCTACATACGGGAGAAATTAAAAATTGAAATTTTTTGTCAGTATGATCATAATGGTTTTTTGTTGGAAAAACAATGGTTGTGAGGCGATCCCGCCAAGACCCGTCATAAGAGCATCTTCAAGCTTCAGCAGATTGCTCTACTCTCTAGCAGATTTTGCTCTATTTTACAGCAAAATTTGCACTCCTTCAGCAGTTTGCACTACTTTTTACACTAAAAAATAATATTCCTTAATATTCATTTTTTACAATTAGTTATATCACCTTTTTTTTATAAATTATATTATGCAAGCAATATTATTACATATAAAATGTTATATTTATAATTTTTTACTTTTATAAATTTTAAAATAATCACAGTTAACTGAATTCGCAAAATAAATTAAAATTCATAATAATATTAAAAACGAACATACATTACACTGCTTAAAACGAAGAATTACCCAGCCAAGCTCATAAATGATCAACTAATGCATTACGGAGTATATAATGAGCTTCTGCATTTCTAATTTCTTTAGAACGACCAAGAAAACTCTGAAAATGTGCATGATCATTCCAACTAATTCAATGTTCGGAGCTGGCACTTCCCTTGCTTCGTCAATCGGAGCATCAAGTTCTCTTTCATTTTCCAATTATTATGTTATGCATTATTATGCACACAGTCATAATATCTTTCAAATCATTCTTGCTCCAAAAACGAGTTGGATTCACCATAATCGCAAATCAACTTTGGAGGACTCCAAATTCACGTTCCACATATTTTCTACAAGCTTCCATTTTTTTGCAAAATGTTATTTCTTTGGACCAGTTGTGTAACGCCCGGGAAATTTTTCGACTATTTATTTAAATATTTTGTGAATTTTTAATTATCATTTCATCATATAGGTAAATCCATTTTATATGATTAGATATTTTATATTTGGACTGTCTATTCCAAATAAAATAGTATAGGCCCATTCATTTTTATTATTGTGACTCATCTACATACAATCATTTTATCCATCCTAATAGCTGGGCCAACAACTTAGGCCCAATTAGCAATTGAATTTTTAGCCCAAAGATCAATAATACTGGATAGAGTTTTGAATCGGAGGTTGTTCTTCAACCTGTTGAAACGTGTGTAAGAAGGTGGGGTTAGTGGGATTATGGGAATTAGAAGGAATAACCGTATATAGTATTCTTATAAATACCAAAATTCTTATTTTGGTTCTCGTTTTCAGACTTTTGCAAAACAGTGAAAGGTAAAAATCTCTCTTGTTTCTTCGTGAAGTTTGAGTTCATTTTTCCGGCGTTCATTGGCTCCGAACCAGTCCGCCTCCATTCCACCAAATATTTTAGTTTTTTTTTTTTCAGCCTCACCATTCCTCACTCAAACACCAAAATTCAAATTCAGACCGTAGATATATTTTTTTTAAAACCTGTAATTCCAATTCGACGAAGATGAAGAAATGTTGAGACTGTCGCTCTTTGCACCGCCGTTCTGCCCCAAATCAGCTTGTGCTGCCACGATGGCACCCGAGTTGCTGTTGTCTTCGATTGGCCAAGTCTGGTGTAAATCCTCCGCCAGTCGGTCTCGCCGAAGATCAATTACCATCCTTATGAGTACGGACTGTTCCGGTCTGACTTCTTCATGGCTGCAGAGATGGGGCAGACGACGAAGAACTATTGAGGAAGAGGGAAACGTTGATATTTAAGAAGGCAGAATTGGATTGATTCTCCCATTCCCAACCTTAAAAGATTCGAAGCCCATTTCCTTTCTTTTTATTTTATCCAATGATGAGGCCACAAGACCCATCAGCTTCATTTTCTTATTTAATTCCACAGGCCCAAAACACATCAGCCACAATCCATAAATTTTGTACCATGCTTAAATAAGTCCACTTTCCAATCATTATCATAATTAGTTCTTTTTTCTTTTCTTCTTCTTAAATTCATTTTTTTTCTTCTAATTGGTTAGTTTTCGTGGCTTGATAACAATATATTTACATATTTTACTTCTTTATTTAAATTGTAGGAATCGAGGAGTGTGAGTACGGGCCTAGGACTTTGAACTAATTTGTCAGCATTTGCATTTTCAATCATCTCATTTCCAGGTGGGGGTCCTAACTGTTTATTGCTTTAATTATAATTACTTGACTGTATACGTGTGCTTTTATTTTATTATTACTTGCCAATACAAGTGATTTACAATTCGCTACTTGCCAATACAAGTTTTGCTTATTGTCATTATGCTACTTGCCAATACAAGTTTAGCCCATTATTAATACACTGCTTGCCAATACAAGTCAGTTCTATGTGCCTTGCCAATACAAGCGCATCATTATGATAAATGTTACATTGTATGCTTTTTGTCTTTATAATTATTGTAATAAACTGTGACTCCCACGAGCTAAAAGAAGCTCACCCCAGCCTATTATTGATCCTCAGGTAGAAATGGAGAGAGTGATTGAAGTTGAGACGGAGTCGGGGAAGTACCGAAGTATATGGTGGTATCATTTTAGTCACGAAATTTTAGTTAAATTTGATATTGGACTATTTGAACCGGATTGCTTATGTTCCAGGAAGTCAATTTATTCTCGTTTATTTGAAACAATTGATAGGTGAATGCTAGAATATTTTGTGGGTTGTTTGTGTAGATGGAGTTATTAAAATCTTAAATATATTTGATTGCATAATATGATTTTCAATTATGATTTCCTATAATAAGTGTATACTTAGGGAATAAATTTTAATTAAGTTATTTCATGTTTTAGATTTATAAAAAATAATAATAATAATAATAATAATGAATAAGTATATTAGTGATTTATGCTAGGTCTAATTAAATTAAATTGCATGTTTAAGTTGTGTTAGTTCAAATTGTTTTATTTAAATTCCGCTGCAAATAATTGACATTTTGCCTTAAATAGTCAAAGATTTTAAAGTATTGTATACATACAATTAATTTTTCTTATGTACCTTAATATATTATATTACGATATGGTAAAAGTGGAAACATTATACGAATAATAATTTAGTAATAGCCTGATTGAACAAAATAATTGTTTCTAAATAAATACAATAAATATTTTTCTATTTTACAATTTCTTAAATTAGACTAGAAAATCGGGCTGTTACAGTGTGGTATCATAGCGCGGTTTACTTTTCTGTAGACCCGTCTCTTTTTAAATTTTTATGATTAATAGACTGAATAAAAATTAAAGTTATGATCACAAGTACCATATGCTTTCGGTCGTCTCTACTTCATCACTCAGTTCCAAGGTACCCGTTCAATTATTCATTTCAATGCATTATCATTCACATCATATTCAATACAATCACTCAATTCATTATCAATCAATACATTATCCAGTCATTATGTTATTGTGTACATGTTTCATTATAGTTGCATTATCATAACCCAAAATATATATGCATGTATCATTGTTAGCATGGCACGCACACGACAGACAGCACGCAAGAGCACCGCCATTCATGTTCACCCTCCCCCTTTGGCACGAGCCGATTGGTGGGACGATCCCAGACTTCCCGAGAATGCACCCCACTACATAATTAACCGACTGGAGAAGTGGAATGCATCTGGAAGGGAGGGATCTGTTGTAGAGCATGTCAATCACCTGATTAACGCTTTACCTGAGTATTGGAACGACACTATTCTTGACTGTTGGAATCAGGCACGGGTGAGGAGCCTAGAGGCAAAAGCGGTGGTTGATGGATTTCAGTACACGGTGAGTGAGCTTTTGACATGGTTTGCTTGGGACATGATTCCGTATGATGATGACGACGAGACAGACGAGGATGAGGATCTTCCACTTGCTCCCTTACCTGTGCCCGAGCCTGTGCCTGAGCACGAGCCTGAGCTAGAGCCCATGGAGGAGGAGCCCGAAATGGGCAACCACGAGGCTGACTCTGATGATGACATCATCTCGTGGATTGAGATTCCACCGCCCGTACCAGTCATTGAGATCCTGAGCAGTGATATGAGGACTAGAGTTATTTCATTTTAATTTGGATAGTATTGCATTTCCCCATTTTAGTTGTATTTGTTTATTTCCTCATTTCTTTTTCAGTTGTAGACATTGACACATCGCACATGGGTTATGAACATGAGTAATTTGAATTAATCATTTCATTTCACTTCATTTCATTTCATTTCATTTCATCTCATTACTTACTCTTAATGTGTTGTTCTATTATTGATATTATTATACGTTATCACTATCTTATCCCATTTCTCGCATTCCTATAACTTATCAATTCGGTGATCCATTGACAGGACAATGGCTCATCGAACTGATAACCCGAACGATGCTCCACGTGACACCACTCAAGGTGCTCGGAACGCACCTCAAGAAGCTGCCCCTCAAGCTGCGAATCCCAATCCCGAACAACTACTCACCGGGATAGCTGCTCTCCTTCAAGGAGCAATCATCACTCCTGCTGCAACACCTGAACAAGTGCAGTCCAGGGTGATAAACCAGTTCAATCAGTTCAAGGCTCTTACATTTCATGGCTACGAGGGCCCCGAGGTACTTGAAGAGTGGATCAGGACTTTGGAAGATATCTTTGAGTATATGGCATGTTCAGATGCCCAGAAGATTTCATGTGTTGTCTTCCAACTTAAGGAAGATGCAAGAGTGTGGTGGAATGATTATTGGAGGATAAGGACAGTGGAGGAGAGGAATGCCCTTACTTGGGCTATGTTTAAGGAGGTAGTGATGGAGAAGTACTATCCACGCATCTACAAGGACCGGATGCAGAAGGAATTCATGGATTTGACTCAGGGAGGTATGACAGTAACCGAGTATGAGAGGAAGTTTAATAAGATGTGTCGTTTTGCTCCCACCTTGGTGGATACGTCTGAGAAGAAAGCACGAAGATTCCGTCAAGGCTTAAGGCATCATATTCGCCATCACCTTTCTGGACATGGGAATATGACATATGCAGAGGCTGTGATAAGAGCGGAGGACATATCCGCTAGTTTTGAGATGGAAAGGCCACGAATGTCACCGGTTGAGAATTTGAACAAGAGGAAGTGGCAGGGCCAGAGTGGTGATACCAGTGGGAAGAAAGGTAGGGTAGAGCTGCCGCCTAGGCCGAGAGGGCAAGGTGAAAACCCCACTTGTCCCAAATGTGGAAAGAAGCACATGGGAGTGTGTCTGCAAGGGCAGAACAGATGCTTTGGCTGCCGTGAAGAAGGCCACATGATTTGGAACTGCCCAAAGAAGAATTTACCTGATAGAAGGGGTCAGAATCATGGATCGGGTGGAAGAGCTCGTATGTTCGGACTACCTGAAGTGGAAGCGGAGATTGAAACCGGAACTATGTCAGGTACGTTAACAATTGCTGGTATTCCTGCTTTTGTACTATTTGATACCGGTGCTTCCCATAGTTTTATCTCTAAGAAGTTTCATGCTATGACTAGCTATAAATGTGTTAAAGTTTCTGAGCCACTTGAGATCAGCATACCTTCGGGTAAAGCGGTTACTGCTGACTCAATAGCTAAAAGTATAACTGTAGAGATAAATGAACATACACTCTTAGCTGACCCATACGTGCTAGCTATGAATGACTTTGATGTGATCTTGGGTATGGATTGGCTAAGTAAGTATAAGGCCGACATAGATTGTTCGAAAAGAAGAGTAACATTACGTTCACCAAACAACGTGGAAATCACCTTCCAAGGAGCAAAACACGACGCAGGTCCACGCGTTATATCAGCTATGAAGGCGGTGAAGTTGTTAAGGAAAGGGAAATGTCAAGGATTTTTGGTGAATATTATGGGAGTAGCGACCTCAGAGAAGACAATAGCTGACGTAACCGTTGTCAAAGAATATCTGGATGTTTTTCCCGAAACCTTACCAGGAATTCCACCGGATAGACAAGTGCAGTTCACAATTGATTTGGTGCCTGGAGCAGCACCAATATCAAAAGCCCCTTATAGAATGGCGCCAAAGGAATTGCAAGAGTTGAAGGTGCAATTCAAGAGTTGCTTGATTTGGGTTTTGCTCGACCGAGCGTGTCGCCATGGGGTGCGCCAGTATTGTTTGTGAAGAAGAAGGATGGTTCAATGATGATGTGTATCGACTATCGTGAGCTTAACCGACTCACGATAAAGAACAAGTATCCTCTCCCAAGGATAGAAGACTTGTTTGACCAGCTTAGAGGTTCTGGAGTATTCTCGAAGATTGATCTAAGGTCTGGCTATCACCAGTTAAAGATCAAAGATAGTGATATCCCAAAAAGGGCGTTTCGAACAAGGTATGGTCATTACGAGTTTGTTGTAATGCCATTTGGTTTGAGCAATGCGCCTGCGGTTTTCATGGATTTGATGAACCGAGTCTTTCATCCCTATTTGGATCAGTTTGTCATTGTGTTTATAGATGACATACTAGTGTATTCGAAGGATGAAACCGAGCATGAACAACATTTGAGGATTGTTCTTGAGACACTTTGCAAGGAGAAGTTATATGCGAAGTTCAGTAAGTGTGAATTTTGGCTCAATCGAGTTGCATTTCTTGGTCATGTAATCACTGCTCAAGGAATTGAGGTTGATCCGGCGAAGGTTGAGGCTGTCAATGATTGGAAGACACCAACCAATGCTAATGAAGTGCGTAGCTTTTTAGGACTCACCGGTTACTACCGAAGGTTTATTGAAGGATTTTCGAAGATATCTACTCCAATGACACGGTTGACAAGGAAAGGAGAAAGGTTCTGGTGGAACGAGAAGTGCGAGAATAGTTTCCAAGAACTGAAGCACAACCTCACTTCTGCACCAGTTTTGACCATCCCTGATCCGACGAAGGAGTTCGTGATCTACAGTGATGCATCGAAGCAAGGTCTGGGATGTGTTTTGATGCAAAATGGCAAGGTAGTTGCTTATGCCTCAAGGCAACTAAAGCCACATGAGTTGAACTATCCAACTCATGACTTAGAACTTGCTGCAGTAGTTCATGCCTTGAAGATTTTGCGACATTACCTTTACGGAGGTAAGTGTGTAATATACACGGATCACAAGAGTCTAAAGTATCTTTTCACACAGAAAGAGCTAAATATGAGGCAACGGAGATGGTTAGAGTTAGTGAAAGACTATGACTGTACTATTCACTACCATCCCGGAAAGGCTAACGTGGTAGCAGACGCACTTAGCCGTAAGGCAAGAGGAGAATTGACCTGTATCTTGACTAGGGAGGAGAAACTAGTCAAGGAATTCTCAAAGATGAACCTTGAGATAGTTACACCACCAAAGTCTGTGAATTCAGTCTTAGCAGCTTTCGTGGTACAACCGACTCTAAAGGAGAGAATTAAGGAAGGTCAAACTCGAGATGCATTCCTACTCAAGATGAGAGAGCATGTTCTTGCCGGAGAAGGCAAAGGGTTTGAGTTGTCTAAGGATGATACATTGTATTTTGAGGGGAGAATTTGTGTGCCCGATATTACGGAGTTGAAGAGAATAGTATTGGAAGAAGCACACAATACTCCATATACCGCTCACCCAGGCAGTACAAAGATGTATCAAGACTTGAGAGGAATGTTTTGGTGGGACGGTATGAAGAGAGATGTCGCAAATTTTGTCAGAAAGTGTATCGTTTGTTAGCAAGTGAAAGTTGAACATCAACGTCCTTTAGGATTGTTGAAATCACTTGAGATTCCGGAGTGGAAGTGGGAACACATCACTATGGACTTTGTGGTGGGTTTACCACGATCGGAAAGAGGAAATCATGCAATCTGGGTTATAGTGGATCGACTCACGAAGTCAACTCACTTTATCCCAGTAAAGATGAGTTTCAAGATGAATCAGTATGCTCAATTGTATATCCAATAGATTGTGAAGTTACATGGAGTGCCTGTTTCCATCGTCTCAGACAGAGATACTGGCTTCACATCACGTTTTTGGGGTAGTCTGCAAGAAGCTTTGGGAACTAAGTTGAATTTCAGTACAGCTTATCATCCGCAAACTGATGGTCAGTCGGAAAGGACAATAGAAACACTTGAGGACATGTTGAGAGCATGTGTTTTGGACATTGGAAATAATTGGGAACGACTCTTGCCATTAGTAGAGTTTGCTTACAACAACAGTTTTCATGCAACGATTGGCATGGCTCCGTATGAAGCGTTGTACGGAAGAAAGCGTAGGTCTCCAGTTTATTGGGACGAAGTTGGTGAAAGAAGATTTGAGGCTCCAGTAATGTTGGAAGAGACGATTAAAATGGTAGAGAAGATTCGGGAAAGGATTAAAATAGCTCAAGATCGCCAAAAGTCTTATGCGGACAAGCGTAGGAAAGATCTTGAGTTCAGTGTTGGAGAGAAAGTATTCCTCAAGGTAGCCCCGACCAAGGGTGTTATTCGTTTTGGTAAGAGAGGCAAGTTGAGGCCAAGATACGTAGGCCCGTTTGAGATTCTTGACCGAGTTGGAAACTTGGCATATCGTTTAGCTCTACCGCCAGCACTTTCGAGTGTGCACAATGTTTTTCACGTATCTTTGCTTAGAAAGTATGTGCACGACCCAAGTTACATCATCAACTACTCAACAGTGGAAGTGAATGAAGATTTGACATATGTTGAGTACCCTCAAGCGATACTCGATAGAAAGGTTCAAAAGTTGAGAAATCGAGAAACGGTTCTCGTCAAGGTCCAGTGGCGAAATCATAGTGTTGAAGAAGCTACTTGGGAACGCGAGGAAGAGTTGTGTGCGCGATATCCTGATTTTTATAATCATGGTATGTTATTAATTTTCGAGGACGAAATTTTTTCCAACGGGGGTGGGATGTAACGCCCGGGAAATTTTTCGTCTATTTATTTAAATATTTTGTGAATTTTTAATTATCATTTCATCATATAGGTAGATCCATTTTATATGATTAGATATTTTATATTTGGACTGTCTATTCCAAATAAAATAGTATAGGCCCATTCATTTTTATTATTGTGACTCATCTACATACAATCATTTTATCCATCCTAATAGCTGGGCCAACAGCTTAGGCCCAATTAGCAATTGAATTTTTAGCCCAAAGATCAATAATACTGGATAGAGTTTTGAATCGGAGGTTGTTCTTCAACCTGTTGAAACGTGTGTAAGAAGGTGGGGTTAGTGGGATTATGGGAATTAGAAGGAATAACCGTATATATTATTCTTATTAATACCAAAATTCTTATTTTGGTTCTCGTTTTCAGACTTTTGCAAAACAGTGAAAGGTAAAAATCTCTCTTGTTCCTTCGTGAAGTTTGAGTTTATTTTTCCGGCGTTCATTGGCTCCGAACCAGTCCGCCTCCATTCCACCGAATATTTTAGTTTTTTTTTTTTTTTTCAGCCTCACCATTCCTCACTCAAACACCAAAATTCAAATTCAGACCGTAGATTTTTTTTTTTTAAAACCTGTAATTCCAATTCGACGAAGATGAAGAAATGTTGAGACTGTCGCTCTTTGCACCGCCGTTCTGCCCCAAATCAGCTTGTGCTGCCACGATGGCACCCGAGTTGCTGTTGTCTTCGATTGGCCAAGTCTGGTGTAAATCCTCCGCCAGTCGGTCTCGCCGAAGATCAATTACCGACCTTATGAAGTGCGGACTGTTACGGTCTGACTTCTTCATGGCTGCAGAGATGGGGCAGACGACGAAGAACTATTGAGGAAGAGGAAGACGTTGATATTTAGGAAGGCAGAATTGGATTGATTCTCCCATTCCCAACCTTAAAGGATTCGAAGCCCATTTCCTTTCTTTTTATTTTATCCAATGATGAGCCCACAAGACCCATCAGCTTCATTTTCTTATTTAATTCCACAGGCCCAAAACACATCAGCCACAATCCATAAATTTTGTACCATGCTTAAATAAGTCCACTTTCCAATCATTATCATAATTAGTTCTTTTTTCTTTTCTTCTTCTTAAATTCATTTTTTTTCTTCTAATTGGTTAGTTTTCGTGGCTTGATAACAAAATATTTACATATTTTACTTCTTTATTTAAATTGTAGGAATCGAGGAGTGTGAGTACGGGCCTAGGACTTTGAACTAATTTGTCAGCATTTGCATTTTCAATCATCTCATTTCCAGGTGGGGGTCCTAACTGTTTATTGCTTTAATTATAATTACTTGACTGTATACGTGTGCTTTTATTTTATTATTACTTGCCAATACAAGTGATTTACAATTCGCTACTTGCCAATACAAGTTTTGCTTATTGTCATTATGCTACTTGCCAATACAAGTTTAGCCCATTATTAATACACTGCTTGCCAATACAAGTCAGTTCTATGTGTCTTGCCAATACAAGCGCATCATTATGATAAATGTTACATTGTATGCTTTTTGTCTTTATAATTATTGTAATAAACTGTAACTCCCACGAGCTAAAAGAAGCTCACCCCAGCCTATTATTGATCCTCAGGTAGAAATGGAGAGAGTGATTGAAGTTGAGACGGAGCCGGGGAAGTATATGGTGGTATCATTTTAGTCACGAAATTTTAGTTAAATTTGATATTGGACTATTTGAACCGGATTGCTTATGTTCCAGGAAGTCAATTTATTCTCGTTTATTTGAAACAATTGATAGGGGAATGCTAGAATATTTTGTGGGTTGTTTGTGTAGATGGAGTTATTAAAATCTTAAATATATTTGATTGCATAATATGATTTTCAATTATGATTTCCTATAATAAGTGTATACTTAGGGAATAAATTTTAATTAAGTTATTTCATGTTTTAGATTTATAAAAAATAATAATAATAATAATGAATAAGTATATTAGTGATTTATGCTAGGTCTAATTAAATTAAATTGCATGTTTAAGTTGTGTTAGTTCAAATTGTTTTATTTAAATTCCGCTGCAAATAATTGACATTTTGCCTTAAATAGTCAAAGATTTTAAAGTATTGTATACATACAATTAATTTTTCTTATGTACCTTAATATATTATATTACGATATGGTAAAAGTGGAAACATTATACGAATAATAATTTAGTAATGGCCTGATTGAACAAAATAATTGTTTCTAAATAAATACAATAAACATTTTTCTATTTTACAATTTCTTAAATTAGACTAGATAATCAGGCTGTTACAAGTTGGTTCATGGATAGTTTGCACAAGAGTTGTCCATTTCGGGTATATTCCATCTGCTAAGTAATACCCATATTGAACTTTTTTCCCTGAATGACATAATTGGCAGGAGGAGCAACACCTCTTGCAAGGTTCGAGAAAAGATTGGACGTCTCAAGCACGTTAATACCATTGTTAGATCCTGGCATTCCAAAATAAGCGTGTCATATCCATAGATCATAATCTACAATAACTTCAAGAACAATTGTTGGATGTCCGCTACAGCCAGAATATCGCCCTGCCCATGTTGTTGGACAATTTTTCCACCTCCAATGCATGCAATCCAAACTTCCTAACATTCCTGGGAAGCCATGTTACTCACCAATATAGAGTAATCTAGCAACGTCACTGTCAGTGGAATTGGAATTTTTTTATAAAAATATTGTCTTTCTTATATCAGTAATTTGTGTATTTGTTAAAGTTTTGCATTTTTATTTACTTTTTCCTATCGTTGTAATTTTATGGTGTGTAATTTTATTTGATGTGTTGTAATTTCATAGCATTACATTTATTTTATTATAATTGTATATATATAATTAGAAATAATCTTAAAATAATTCTTATTAGATAAATTATTAATAGGAAAAGAAAAAAAATACATCATAATTAAAATAAACATAAAAGATTAAACAGATAAAAGGGAGTGGCGCAGCGTAAAGTTTGTGCTACTAGTACAACAAAGTAAAGGGTGCCTCTATAATACAGCAGCTAAATAGCACACTGCTGGAGAACAAAATCTAGGCGCTATCTCTAAAATAGAGCACCATTGGACTTGCTCTAATGTGGGCGCATAGGCCGTACTATAATCTTGGTAGGCTCTAAAATCTCAACCCTGTCTGATCCATTTATAAATAGTGGATTTTTATGCTAGCCCGTTGTTTTTTTTCTTTATTTAGAATATAAATTTAAATTTATGGAAATCAGATGATTATAAATTAAATATAAAGTATGAACAAAAATGATAAGTTATTCATTAAAATGGTAGCACATATAGGGTGTATTTGTTTAAAGCTGAAGAATGCTGAGTTACCGTTGGTGAGGAAGTATATGACTATGCTTTATTGGGATTAGATCCCCTTAATGGATTGAGAGCAATTAAAAAAAAAAAAAAAACCCATAGAAGATTGACAAAGTCTCGTGTATGGTGCAATCTGGATTGTGTATCATGATTTATCCTTAAAAGTATTACTTGTTTTGGATAAATGTGTTATAATACTTTGTAATACTTTTAAGCATAAATCATAGTACATTTTCACCATGATAACTTTACCCAAAACATGTAATACATTTAAACATATATACTAATAAATTTGGCCATAAATCCGAGTTGTACAGATTATGGTGCACAAGAAACCTCCCCCTAAAGTTTATCAAAAAAATTGAAAATTATAATAACATAATTGAAGTTGAAATTACACAAATTATAAACCCATAAATCATAATATAAGTTCATCAAGCACTAAACCATTACACATCCAAATTATTCTAAAAAAATCATCAACCAAACATATACAAAATAAAGTCCATAACGATCATCTACTCGATTAACTCGTGATTTTTCAGCTTAAGTGTATATAGAAAAATAGAATTTAGTTACAATTTGGATGTGTTTATTTATCACTTGATCCAATTCATTAAGGATTGGATCAACTGAGTCGTGTTTCCTGTGGAATTGATGGCAATATATTTACACACATTATATCACATTTTCTCACCCTTTACACTAAAAACAAACCCCAATGCAATCTTCAACTAACAAAATCAAACACCCATTTATTTAATCCAACCTTCTCTTTTCACTTTATGTCTCTCAACCTTAAATAAACACAACCTTGTTTTATGCATCTGTTAATCAAGCTGAATTGTGTGTATTTAATTCAATTTCTTGTTTGTGAATATAATAGTGATATGTGCTGAATTAAGCCTTATTAAGCATTCAATTATGAAACTTCATATTCTTTCTTCTTCCTTCCCATATTACTCCACTTTTGGTTGGTTTGATATGGTTAACATAAATGCATACCCTATTTGAGGACGAGTAGGTATTAGGAAAATTCGAGGTGGTCGATTTTCAGGGCCGGCCCTGAGCAAGGGAGGAAGGGGCGATCGCCCAAGGCCTCCAAATGTAACACCCCGATTTTTATAAAATATTAGTAGACACTATTTGATAGGAAAACTTATTTTTTTAATAACACTTTACAAATAAGAAAATAAATTCACTCTTTAACTAAAGTGGAAGCGTAAATATCTAGCACATGCATGTTAAAAATAATACTTTGATTCAAAACATAAGAATAAACTTGATTCACAATACTAAACTCTTAATCTAAAAGAGATAATAAAGCAAAAACTTGACTTCTTAATTCATTTCCCAAACAACTAACTATATGACCAAAAATTTAAGTATTTGTAAAACTGAACTTTCCTACTAGAATTCTCGAAATAAATAAGTTTGTCGACCCTAAATGCCACAAATGAAATATTTGTAGAGATAAGTTTGTCGACCCTAAATGCCACAAATGAAATATTCAATGAATGCATACAACACACTGTAAATAGATGTTGATCAACATAGAAAACATTTTGCCTGTTGACTAGAATAGCATAGCACAACACACAGCATATCATATCATAGTATGTAACATGTTGCCAATAGCCTATGAAATGTTGTGCTTAGAGACATAAAATTACATTATAGCATTTAAAGTAGACAAACAACCCATAGTTAGAAGTAGTCCCCACCTGGAATAAGCAGAAATGTAATGTAGATGCATATGTCCTATAGTCCTTAGCCTTTGCTTGCCTCGTCACCTTATTATAGCAAATATAATTATTTTAGGAAACATAGCTTTTCAAATATAATCGTATGTAAAATAAAAATAAGTATAATATTAGGACTCAAAAGAATAAATTTGACTTTAAGGGATTAATCCGAAAAAGAATAAATTTGGGGTTGGCAGACTGATCTGAAAAATAATACGAATTTTAAAAATTGTATTGGAATTGAGACACAAAATTATTGAACCAAGGATACAACTGATGGAGTTCTTAAAAAAACTGTCAATAAAAGTTACAATACCGCACATGCATATAGACCCAAAGATGCAAATTATATAAGCGCACATGCAATAATGCATAGTCCATGCACCCACCATTACCTATAGTATACATATATATTAATCAACTTCCTATCACTACAGTAGTACCTATGTTGCTCGAACTCTTCAGATGTGTCGACACGACACGACAAGAGTGCAGACACGGGATATGTGTCCGACGCTCTGCAAAAAAATTAGACACGACTTCTTGGAGAAGAAGGTCAAGAAAGGCAAAACTAATAACATTTACTTCTACGATTTGTGCAAAACCATAATTCAGAATATACTTGAGGTCCTGAGCAAGATTTGTTTGAAGCACATAAAAGCCCCTCTATACAGCAAGGAAACTCATCCAATTCATCTATGGTGTGAGAATTTCATCAGAGCCTATCCAACTCATCCATGGTGGTAAGAATTTCAGAGCCTTCAATAATGGAGGAAGAATAGATTCTTTGATTGGATGTTTGGAGAGATGAAGTCGAGCTATCGGGGTTTATAATCTGGAAGAGATGAAGGGGATGATCTTTCTTCTAGAGCAGCCATGGCAATGGTGAAATTATAGAATTTTTAAAGTGGAAGGGAGAATGAAGAACGCGTAACTGAAGGGACTTTCAGTGCGGAATGCAGAAATAAGAACGCGTATTAGGAAGAAGAACACGTGTGCAAAAATAAAGGATGTGTATCTCCATTCTCCATTATATGTATACATATATATTATATAATATATGAATATGATAACAAATAAAATTGGTGATTGAGTTTACCACTTTACTGGATGAGAATATGAGATTGTTATTTTCGTAATTTTGAAAAAATTGAAAAGGAGATATCAAGATTATTTTCTAAATTTTTTTGAACTAATTTTAAATTTTCTTTTGATAATTTTTTACTTTCTTTTAGGAAAAAAAAAAAAAAAAAAAAGGTACCAAAATATCTGTCATGAATGGGGCAATTTTGTAGGCTTGAAATGTGGGATTCTTGTTTATTTTTCTTTTTTTGGTCAATATATGACTTCCCTGAAAAAAATTGGTAACTGAAATTTGACGAGAATGTAGGATTCTTAGGATTTTTTTTTTCCTTTTTTTTTTTAGTCTATGACAAATCAATAATAAGTTCTAAACAAGTAGGGAATTTAATTGTATCTTATTCTACAAAATGCAAACTTAACATATTTATGTACAAAATCATATCGATTTTAAAAATATACATTTTTATATCTTTATATTTTGTACGTATCTTATACTGTATGTAATAAAGTAAATACCTATAAATATTATTAATTGATGAAACTTTTTTTTAACAAAAAGTGTAAGTCATCAGGCAAATGTGATCTCTTAATAAATATCTATATTTTATTTATAATTTAATATAATCATACGAATAGATTCTTCTTAAAATTTTATAAAATTTATTTATTAGTTAGTACTCCCTCTATTCCAAAGAACATGTCACTTTTGGATAATGATAAAATTGTTTTTGAAAAATATCATTTTAGCAAACAACTTTAATTCTTCCAATGTTATATCCTTAAACATATCCCAACAAATATTCTTTAAAATAAGTTTGTATTTTCTAAAAAAATCTAAAGTTGGACATTTTTCTGGAACGGGGGAGTAGGTCAAAATTTTCATTAATTAGAAATTTTAGTGTTAAGCTCAATATATTTTGGTTACATAAATTAAACACTATTTGAGACAGCTATTATAACTTACCGATGTACTTATAAGAAAACGCAATTTTCATAATCACTTGGTTGAATTCAATACGAACAATGTTAACTCAAGTATAACAATGTTGTAAGTGAATAAAACAAAATGTGGCTTGAAGTTACCGAGAGAGAAGTACTTATTAAAACTTACATGCAACACAATTTTCAGGGTATTATTGTTTTTTAATAATTTGAATCAACCCCATTATTGTTTTTTAATAATTCGGATCAAGGACCTCTGAAAAATGGGATGCCCTGACCAAGGTGGACATGCTTGTTGGGGTCGACAGCTACAGCGTTGTTGGAGGAAGTCTTGCTCTCGTTCGACATGGTATGTCTATGTGAGGGGGTGAAGACGGGTTGGTGTAAAACCGCAATATGTTGCGCAGAAGCAAAGGGAAAAATTTGTTTGAAAAGCTTGGCTAATGGAGGATTATTTTCGAAACAGAGGGAGATAGAGTGTTGAACTTAGTTTTCATTAAAGGTTTTCTTGGGACTTGTAATAACTTATAGGGAAGATGAGGGAATGATTTGACATTTCACCCCCTTTCTCTTTTTTTTTTTTTTTTTTTTTAAATTATTCGAATTTCAGATCAAAATGGAATAAATCTAACTGTGGAAAAAGAGGGGTTGCATGGGTGCAACGGTTGCGCAGAAGTTGGACTCCAATTTTATATGAGTTAGCAAGAGTTAGTGAAGACGCCAAGACAAAGAGTGAGGCTGAATCTCTAGTAATACATGAACTTGAAAATTTTGAGTTTTTATTGGGCATATGGCTACATGGCATAACATTTGAGAAAATTTGACTTGGTTGGCAAAACGTTACAATCTGAAGATATGCAAATTGATGTTGCAATAAAGATTTTGAAAGGGTTGATTTCTTATTTTGACAGGTATAGGGAAAAAGAGATTGCATCTATGCTTGAAATTGATCATGTGTTTCCTAAGAAACGTAAATTTCGAAGAAATAAACAATTTGATGAAAATTATCATGAGGATATTACACAATCTGCTAAGATGTCATTTAAATATAACTATTTTTTGTTGTGGTTGATGTTGCTATTTCATCTTTAAAGAGTAGATTTGAACAATTGGACATTTTGAAAGAATTTTTTATTTTTTGCTTAGTCCTAAAATGTTGAGATTAATGGATGATAAGAGATTGCATAACTCTTGCGTTAATCTTCAAATTGCTCTGAGTCATAATGATGAGTCTGATATTAATGTTGATGGTTTATTTTATGAGTTACAAGTTTTACAAACATGTTTATCAAAAGAGATGAAATCAGCTATTGAAGTTCTTGAGTTTGTAAAAACTTTATATTGTTTTCCTATTGCTTCAATTGCTTATAGAGTTTTATTAACTATACCAGTTACCATAGCATCAACAGAAATAAGTTTTTCCAAATTGAAGTAGATAAAATCTTACGTACGTTCTACTATGTCTCAAGAAAGGTTGAATGGGTTGTCAATCTTATGCATTGAGAAAGAGATGCTGGAAAAACTTGATTTGAAATTTTTTATTGATGAATTTGTTTCTCAAAATGCTAGATGATCTAGATATTTTCAATGATGATTTATATGTATTCTTTTGTGTTTTTTGATTGGCAGGTGTTGCGCTTAATTAGGTTGATGCAAATGGAGCTTTATATTGGAGTTTGACTATGGGGATTATATTTCTTTCAACGTCTGCACAACCTTAAAAAGTGAAGAAAATTTTATGTTATCGATGGAAGATTTTGTTGGGCCAATTGAAGAGCATAGTCTAGTAAATTAATTTTATCTGTTTGAACTTGAAATTTTAACAGATTTTAGTTTGGACGAAGTATTTGCTATTGTGTAAATTCAATATAAAATTTTAGTTGAACTTGTACAATGAAAACTATGTTCTTTAGTAAATTATCATTATATATAAAGGGCACACACAAAAAAATAAAAAACGATACGTTTAAAATTTGAATTCCTTTGTATTGAGAGGAGCCTCATTTTTTTTGTTCGACCCGAGCCCCTAAAAGGTTAGGGCTGGCCCTGTCGATTTTCCATGTACATTTTGAGTACATTTATAGTGTGATAAGAAGAATATAAGAGATTGTTTATAAATTAGATACATAAAAGATAGTTATATCCCAAGATAAAAAGAATATCCATTTCGTATTGAGCATAGGGGAAGAGCTCAAATATGTTATACAAAATATTTTGTAGCCTGTTTTAACAGATCTGTTGTGTTTCCCACGCTCCAAACTTCCAAACATTCTCCAATGTTATCAAGAACATGAATAGCATATGTATACAACACAAAAGATTTATCCTTCCCATGTTCTATATCGTAACCTGATTAATATAGAAGTTGTTCAATATCTCCATCTTTCATAATATCAAAATTCAATTAATTGTTTAATTGCATTCATCATATATAATTAAATAGGCTGGATATGCTATCACATATTTCCTTGATAAAGCTCATTTTTTTTACCTGGGCCAATTATCAATACAGGGCCTCAATCCAGGAAACCAAACACATGATAAGGCTGGATAATTAATCTTATTCAGTCTTATCCTGCAAAATAAACGAGGCCTAATTGGTCGCTTCTTCCCAAACGCTGTCGTATTGTCGTTGCTCTCATATTTACTAAAACAGTGTTATTCCCTTTATACTCGTAACAATACTCCCCTCCTCCACTTGGCTTGACCTCAAGCCACAAGATCACAAAATTTATCCCTTATAATCTCATAATTTTCCCATGTAGCCTCTTGTTCCAATAGATGCACCCATTGAATAAGCAGATGTGTGACGGGTTTGTTAGCTCGTTTGACTAACCTCCTATCCAAGATTCGGACTGGCTGCAATATAATTTTCTCTTCTTCATCCATTTGTGGCAGTGTTGGAGTAACTTTATCATGTGATCGTACATTTCCTTTTAACAAAGACGCATGAAATGTATTGTGGATCCTTGCTTCTGGGAGCAGCCGCAATTTATATGCCACTAGGTTAATGGCCGCAATCCCCTCAAATGGTTCTGCAAATTTGGGACTGAGCTTCCACATTTGCTTTTGATGGACTGATGATTGTCTATACGGCTTTCACTTTAGATAAAAATAATCTCCCACTTTGTATACCCACTCTATTCTATGTTTATCTGCATGTTGTGTCATTCTATGATGCACTTGTTGCAACAAGTCCTTTAATTTATTATGCATAAGCTGCCTCTTCTTAAGGGCTATCTCTACTCCGACGACCGATGGAGTTAGCTCAGTGGAAAAACCCAAGGGAACTGGTTTGTAGCCATATAAAGCCTCGAAAGGTGATACTTTTAGACTGGAGTGGTAAAAGGTATTATACCACAACTCAGCTAAGGGAATCCACTTAGCCCATTCCCATGGTGCCACCCCGTACATGCACCGTAGGTAGGCTTCCAAGCACTGATTTACTCGCTCCGTCTGCCCGTCTATTTGGGGATGGTAAGAAGTGCTCAGGAGTTGTCTGATAACTAATGCCTTGAGCAATTGTTGCCATAATTGACTCGTGAACAAGGTGTCCCTATTTGATACAATAGAGTTAGGAAGTCGATGCAATTTGTAAATGGTATCAATGAATAATTGGGCCATTTTGGTTGTTGTTAGTTATTGCCAAAAAATGAGCATATTTGGTGTATCTATCAATTACCACCCAAATAATTTCTTTTCCCTCAGATTTAGGTAGTTGAGTAATGAAATCCATGGACACATCCTTCCGTGCCCTGTCGGGGATAGGTAAAAGATGGAGGAGGCCGACCACCTTTTGGGTCTCCTGCTTGTTTAACTGACAAGACGAGACAATGTCCTTTATCTCCGTTTTCATGTCTGGCCACCATAATATCGTCTTCATTCGCTGCCACGTGACCATTTGCCTTGAGTAACCCCTTTCATTGGAGTCATGCATGTACGTTATTATCTTTTGCCTCAAGTTTGTACTGTTCCCAATATATATTTTTCCTCTGAACCTGATGACCCCTTCTTGATAAGAATATTTAGAGACATTCCAAGGCTGTAAACTGAATTCCAAAATATGGGCTTGAGCGTGTCTGTCCCCTTCATAGTTGTCCTCGACCTCCTTCATCCAAACAGGTTTGATCACTGTAAGAACGTTACAGCCTATTTCGTCATGATTTCTTCTAGATAGAGCATCGACTGTGACATTGGAGGAACCCTTCGTGTACTCAATTCTATAGGTAAACCCCAACAACTTCATCAAATATTTGTGTTGAAATGGTGTGATAACTTCTGTTCGAGCAAATACTTTAGGCTCTGCTGATCAATTTTGATTACAAAGGGCTAGTGTAAGAGGTAGGGAGCCTCCACTTCTCTATAGCCAAGATTATAGAGAGGAATTCTTTCTCGTATATCGATATACCCAAGTTCTTAACCCAAAATGCTTTACTAAAAAATGCTATAGGGTGCCGTTCCTGTAGCAATACAACCCCGATCCCACTATAGCATGCCTCCGTTTCCACTGTGAACTCCTTACTAAAATCTGGAAGTTGCAATATGGGTGAACTAACCATGGCCTTCTTAAGCTCCATAAACGCATGTTGAGCTTCTTCATTCCACAAAAATTGTCCCTTCTTCGTGAGATTGGTTATTAGTCTGGCCATTATGCCATAGTTCCGCATAAACTTTCGATAGTAACCTGTTAGCCCTAAGAATCCGCGTAATTCCTTAATTAATTTTGAGTGGGCCATTCGGCCATAGCTTGTGTCTTCATTGGATCAGTTGCCACTCCCCCCTTCATTTATGATATGCACCAAATCGATCCTCGACTGCCCGAAAGCACATTTCGATGCTTTGGCGTAAAGTTGTTGTTGTGCTAGTTTGTCCAACACCTTTCCCAAATGTGTCTTGTGTTGTTCCGTATTAGTGTTGCATACCAATATGTCATCAAAGAAACTAGCACAAAGTCCCTTAAAAATTCCCTAAACACCCAATTCATTAGGCCCTGAAACGTAGCAGGTGCATTTGTCAACTCGGACGACCTCACCTTAAATTCGTACAAGCCTGGTGGTGTGACAAAAGATATTTTTAGCACATCTTCTTCCCTCATCCTTATCTGGTGATACCCCGCTCTCAAATAAATCTTGGAGTACACTATAGCTTGGCCCAATTCATCCAACATATCATCTATAAGGGGAATAGGGTAATTGTCCTTCACTGCCAATTTATTCAGCCTTCTGAAATCGATGCAGAACCTCCACGACCCATCTTTTTTCTTAACCAAAAATACCGAAGATGAAAAGGAACTTTTGTTGTTTTGAATAATGCCCGCCTTCAACATTTCCTTTACTAGTTTCTCAATCTCCAATTTTTGCAAATAAGGGTATCTATACGGTGCTAGTTTGAAAGGATCAGCTCCTTGTTTGAGTGTAATGGGGTGGTCATAATCTTTGTTTGGGGTTAGAGATTTAGGTTCCTCAAACACGGTTGAATATTTCAATAAGATGGGCTCTAACTGCACCGCCCTTGGGCATTTTCCCAACACCGTCTCCAGTTGCCCATGCTTTCCCTCTTCCGAGGCAGCCACCATACACAAACATCCAAACAACACTCACTTGCCCTTCATGTATGCCTTTGTAATTTCATCTTGTATCCCCTGCAAGATAACCTCCTTCTCCCCTCTCATAAACCTCACCCTGTTTTCATCATAATTGAATGTTACGGGGCCTAATTGCTTCAGCAAATCGACCCCTACTACCATATCACAACCCCCTAAGCTCAACAATTTCATAGAAAAGATGAATTTACATTCCTCCATCTGCCACTCTAGTTTAGAGCACTTAGAGTTGCTCTTAACCTTCCCCCCATCAACGACTGTTACGATTAGACGCTTGGTTATTCTACTACACCCCCAATCCTCTTTACTGTTGCATCTTCAATAAACTATGCGTACTTCATATATCAATTAGTACCAACATTTTATGATTGCCTACCAGCCCCAAATCTTGATTGTCTTAGGTGATCTTGATCCAGCCAATACACTCACTAATATAACCAGATTCTCCTTCTCTGGTTCTTCCACTTCAAGTATGGTAGCGTCGTTTCTTGCTACCAAATTAATGTGTATGAAGAATACACTATACCTTATCCTACTACTCTAACTAGTAGAGTGGCAAGTAAGGGTCGATCCCACGAGGAACGGTCGAACAAATTTTACTTTATGTATTAAGCTATTATGATCAAGAAATATAATGTAAATAAACTAGAAAACAATAAAGAAGTGGGGGGAATTTAATGAAATAACAACTAACACCTAAATAAACAAAGACATATTAAAAGAGATTTGTTTTGGTTTTTGGTTTTTTAAATAGTAAAACAAGCCACCCTTGATCATGCTTCCCCTTGGTCTTAGACCATTGATGAAACTATTGTTAATGCCCTATTCAATTGTGATTCTAGCCCTTATCTCAAGGCTATTAACAAGCTCTAATAGCCTTGTTATCCCTTAATCTTAGTTAATCAAAACAAGCTCTTCGACTAACCCTATTCAATTTAATCGAATCCTCGAACAAGCTCTCTTAGATTCAATAACCAAATGCATTAAACACTAGGACAACGAGATAAATTCAACATAAAACTCGCAAGCTCGGTTTTAGTGGTTGAACTTTTTGTTATCACCAACCAATAAATCTATTGTTTGCTACACGAGTATCAGAAATCCTACAATTACGGATAGTAATTTCCTATTCTAGCAACACATTCACAAATCTCTTAAAGGGTGATCAATCCAATAATTAATTCATAAATGTGAGTCAATAAGAGCAAATAACACAAAACACTTGAATACACAATCTTTTCGGTAACATTAACCGTAATAATCACATAAACGTCTTAAACTTAAGGTTCCACACTAATCAAGGGTGAACAAAAGGGTGCTAGTCAACCATTTTACCTAATACAAAGATAAAATAACAGAAAATTAAAGAAAACATGAAAATAGGATAGAAAGAACCAAAAGTTAGAAGATCTTCAACCCCCTTCCATTCATTTGCTTCCAATGGAGAAAAGTGGCTGATTATGTGTGGGGATGGGTTCTAGGTTAGGTTAAATTCGTATGGGATGATATATATATAAGGAGAGAAAGTGCTAGTAAAAAATAGGCAAAATCGCATTCAGGATTTTAAAACAGGGTAAGGAATCTCGGCCGAGATGCAAGTGTGTCTCGGCCGAGACGTGAAAAAGAGATTTTCAGCTGGTGGGTCGAGGCTGATCTCGGTCGAGATTGGGTTGCATCTCGGCCGAGACGTGAAAAGAGGAAATTAGGGCTTTATAGGATTTGACTCATCTAGGTCGAGATTGGATTGCATCTCGGCCTAGATCTTCATCTTTTGAATTTCTGAAATCCCCTGCAGACTCATCTCGGCCTAGACGCATTATCTGTCTCGGCCTAGATTTTTAATTTTGCAATTCTTCATGAAATCCCCTGGAGGCTCATCTCGGCCGAGATTTGCATCCTGTCTCGGCCGAGATCTTCAGTTAGCCCTTCCTTTTGTTGCCTCGATCGATCCCTCGACTCCGCGGTCGTCTGATGTTCTTTGTTGACCCTTTTTCACCTGTCTTAACACAAAAACAGCACAAACACATTATTTTGCCCATGAGAGTATAAAAGAACTAAATGCAAGTGATTATGCACATTATTGACACTAAAATAACACTAAAAATGCCCTAAAGTGCATGCACAAAACACGTGTACCAAAGTACCAACTCCTCCTCATCTTCGTCCACTTCGGCCATGATTATAAACAATTTCTTGCACTTATGACCAAAGTAGTGTGGCTCATCACACCTAAAGTATAGTGGCTTCAATTTCGTCTGGGGTCAGCTTCTTTATCGGAGTTACATTCTTCTCCAGCTCAACTTCTTTTGGTTTCTGTCCTTGCTCCGATGTATTGCTTTTCCAACTCCCTGTGTAAGTAAAATTCCCTTTAATTGTCCCTTTTTGTGCTCTATTTGTAGATTGTAGCAATAACTCCTATTTCTTGGCTAATTCCATTACATCCCTTAAACTCAGTACATAAACATATCTACCATTCTTGCAATTTCCTCCTTCAACCTACTTATAAAGCTACTAGTGAAATATATCTTTGAAGATCCCGGATTTAGAGTAGTCATGAATGCTTTCAACTCCTCGAATTTCATGACATAGTCCTGTACATTGCCCACCTGCTTCAACTTGTTGAATTCCCCCACCAGATTTTCATTCTCCCAGTTGGAGAATCGTTCAACCACCAATTGCCCAAATTTCTCCCAACCGATATCCTCATTTCCTTCAATACTCTCTCCATACCATAAATCTGCTAATTCCTCCATGTGCATTGCCCCTGGTTCCACCTTCTTACTCATAGGATTGAACGTAAAATACTTATTACATTTCCTAACCCATTACCTAGGGTTCTATCCATGAAATTTGGGGAATCGTATTTCGAAAATTTAGGTTTACCCCTCTATTATCAAAATTCGATTGCCTATTCCTCCCCGACGAATTGTCGACCCATGCTGCTCTATATTACAATTACAGGTATTAATGTTACCTCCATTTCCCATTACCTGCAGATTCCCCAGCAACTCCTCCGATTTTCGAAATCCAGCCCGCATTTTTGACGTGCGTTCCTCCAATTGATGTTGAATACCTTCAACCAGCTAGGTCAGGTGAGCTACCTGATTCTCTAGACTCTTTATGCAATTCTCCATTCTGGTAGCCTTAGGCATTGCCAGCTCCTCCAGATTTTAGATCCTATGCGCGTTGGATCGCCTGGCTCTGAAATACCACTTGTAAGCTTGAGTTTAATCATTAGAAGAATACACACAAGAATGTTATTAGAATCAAGATAAAAAATTACAATTACCTTCTGAGCTCTATCTATAGGCTAGCTCTCTTCATTATTACGATTTGTTTACAAGAATGTAAATCATAAAAGAATGAAACGTGTTCCCTAATCTATTAGTTGGCCGCTTCTTCCCAAACGCTGTCGTATTGTCGTTGCTCTCATATTTACTAAAACGTCTTTGTTCCCCTTGTACTCGTAACATCCATGGAATTACCTAAACCTTGTGCAATAAATAGTCTGTCTATACAGCAATGATGGGAAATTCTGAGAAATGGCTAGTCAAAAGCTTTTAAATTTTAAATAGTCTTACTTATTTAAAATTAAAAAAATAATTATTTTTAACCAACTCGCTTGTGTAAATGAGTTGTATAAATAACTAGGTTATTTGATTACAAAATATCTTTATTATTTTAAACAACTTACTTGTTTAAAATACAACGCAATCATGTTGTTTTAAACAATTATGTTTTTTTAATACAAAACAAACTATGTGTTTCACAAAACTTAGAAAAAAAAAAAAATAATAACATGTACATATAGCAATAACATCAATCTTATTTAATATAAAAACAAAACCTCTTAAAATAGCAATCCTAGTTATTTCCCATGGCGTATGCAGCATAGAACAAGGGGGTACAACTATACGCCAAAATATTTAGTTTTTTTCATTTACAGATAGCAATTATTATCATGTTAGCACACTGTAGCGCGTAGTTGTACCCCTAAAATATTTAGGTTTTGTTTTCATTTATAGGTAGCATTTTAGGCTTTATTTTTATGTTAACGCAACGGTAGTGCGTGTGAACCCTCTCTCCATCAATTGGAGTTTGAATTCTGCTAGTAGTTGTTTCCCTTTTTTTGTTTTGTTATGGCAGATTTTAATTTATTTTCAAAATAAAACACATATTATTGCACAATCAGGATTGGAACTCAGTCCTAATGTTAATTCTATCGTGCAATTATCAGTTTGTTATTCAATATAGTTTTAAAATTTTCAATTTATATATTATTATAGGTATCGTTTGTCCCATTTTCCTTATCTAGGTCATTTTTTGCGTTAAGTTTTTATGCAAATGTCTTCTTCTAATAAATGAAAACCTTAAAAAGAAGAAAAAACTAAAAATAAATACCACTACAAAATAGTAGGTATATCTTTATAGTTGGCATATTTTTTGTTTTGCATTATGTTTGGCGTTGTAGAATTCTAAATATTAAATGACGTTTCTAAAAAGTAGATATTGTATCCCTAGTTTTAAATTCCTGGAAACGCGACTGATTTCCCGCCCACATAAGCTTACTATATTTGGAAGCCATGATTGTACCTTTGGTTTTCGCCAACCTACATATTGAAAATTCGTTACATTGATTTTGGCTTAAATGTTTGCTGACTTTAGCCTCATTCAATTTTTGAAACTTATTACCATGTTTATTCGAATAAAATAAAGAAAGAATCATTCCAATTTTATCCACCTTCTATATGTATAATTAATTTATTAATTAGAGGACAATTATATGGTAATTTGCATAAAATATGGAAACACCCGCCAATATGGAAGGTTTTTCCATGATTAAATCGTATGAGATCGTAATTTACTATAAAAAATTTGTCTCGATTGGTCAAATCTTTCCAAAATCATTCCAAATCATTTCTATCTTTCTCATATATATATATATATATGTATGTATATGTATATGGTAAAAATTGTATATATATAGTAAAATCCTTTCAAAATTAATTCAAATTAAAATTTTGTTAGCAATTGATAAAGGAAATAATCAAAAGTGTGTATTCACCTTTCATATATCTCATTGAATCACACGAAATGTGGAAAGTTGGGAAAAACATAAGAACCATTTAAATATAGTAACTTTGATAATAAGATACACCTTATTAGCTCCTTGTTCTTGTTGCAAAAAATCTGGAGAGAATCGTGTGAAGTATGGAACATTTCGCAACAATCAGATCTCTTGAAATCACTTGAAATATAGAAAGTTTGTCTCATTTAATTGCAACAAATCGAAGTCTTTTAATATGAAGAATTTCGCAGAAGCCCCTCTCATATCTCCCCTCATTGAAACAGTGAAAAAAGTCCACTTGGAATGCTAAGTTTTACCAACATGTGTGGCGGTATTCCACTGTTGCTCAGCGTTTATGCCTTACCACAATTTATTTAATGCCGACTAACCATTGCAAAGCACCACTTCAGTACCCATCGCCTTAACGATGCTAATCCCTATACCTATCAAGAATGAGACAATTATGGTTTGCACAAATTAAACTGCAGTGTTTTGCGATCCATCACATTGTTCATATAAATGTACGATGATGGAATGATTTTATTTTTGTGCTATTTTTTACTTTCCTTCTTTTTTATTGTGAGCCCACAAATTCATCTTCAGGGTAGATTTTGAGATACTACAGTGATTCAAAACTGACAACATGGGATATGTACTGAATTTTGAGCACTACCAATGGTATTATACGTTCACTTAGGAACTCTATGTATGTGTGATATCAGATAATTCTCAAAGCAAAGTCGAATCAACTCCTCGGTTGTGATCTCAACAAATAGTTCCCGATTGCTTTAACTGTAGTTGATTTTAATTTTAATTTTTTTTTTTACTGTTCTTATTTAAATTTGTAGGGTTTCTCCCAGTATGTGTTAGAAGATTGCAAGATTCATCTTACTAACACCTGTAACAAGCTTTTTACTTCACAACAAGTGATTTAAATACTCCATAAAAGTATGCCATATATTTTAGAATGTAATAAGCAGACTTTTGATTGGAGAAAATACATTATACTTAATATAGAAAATATTCAATAGACGTGAAATTAAAATCTTTTCATAAATATTTAAGTGTAAGTTATCACGGTTCCCTAAAGAAATAAAATTCTCAGGCTAAATTCTACAAGTTCAAAATTATTGGATTAATTTTTTCCT
Organism: Ajuga chamaepitys; assembly: GCA_958295605.1. Taxonomy (NCBI): domain Eukaryota; kingdom Viridiplantae; phylum Streptophyta; class Magnoliopsida; order Lamiales; family Lamiaceae; genus Ajuga; species Ajuga chamaepitys. Next base: position 6,680,422 of record OY282504.1, read on the forward strand.
ATTATATAGACTCATCACTACTATTATTAAAATATTGTGAATTCCTAGCAATATATTATTGTTTTAGAAAGAAAAATGAATTTCAACAAATTCTTAATTTCGGTTTAAAAGAAAAGTTCAGATATTATTATTTTTTTTCTAAAAAAGAGTTGGTCATAAATTAATTTGTGCGCTTCTGTAGAATCCCACGATTAAGCTAATTATCTGTTGAGAAGTTGAGACAAAAATCACTTCCCCAAATTTAGAAAGTTCCTTTGTCGACAATTTCTCTCAGGTTGGTTTTCCGCTCGCGTTCATTCATTTTCATTATCTAATTTAAGGTATCGCTTGCATTCCAGCATTTACTAGCTTCATGAATCATGGTTAACTGGTTTTTGAGAAGGGTTTGTACTTTCAGTTACATAATTCGTAAATTCCGAATCTTGATCTGCAATATCACTGGGAGCTTCATGTCTTGAAATACGCCACCCTTGATTTTGTGTTCGGAATTGTGATTTAGGAAGGCTGATTGTTCAAATTCCAATCCACAATCCTTTTTGTCCCTTTGTTTAGAATTTCTTTTTTGTCGTGCTATGGTATTGTGCGTAATATGATTTGGAAGGAAATTTTGCAGCTGTTAATGATCCCTTTGACCGTTCCTACATTTTTTTCTCTACTTTTACTGGGTACATTCTGTATGTTTATAAACTCTAGAGTATGTTAGAGTAGCTGATCTAATCATCTAAGTATGATTTTATGCAAATTTGATTCATAATGTCTCTCAGTTATTTTAGCAATTTTTTTTAAATATTTTCACCTGCGATACAGAAATACATTAATATTTATGTTTTTTTATGTGACTGGAACTTTTTAGTTTGATGAAATGCTTTTCTAAAAAGAAAAGTTTAGTATGCCAAATTTTCTCAAAGATTTGTCGTGACTTGGGGGGTTTTTACAGTGAATGTCTTACTTTGTTTTGGCCTTATAAGGCTTGTCTGCATGGATCAGTTTGTTTGGGTTCACGCAAAAAAACCCCAAGGTTGCATTTGTATTGAAGGATTTGGAAATTCATAGTACCAAATCAATTGATGTTGTTCGGATTGCAATGAGTTGAAATTCATCACTTTCTTTTAAAGCTATATTCAAAGGATTTGGGTCGATCTAAAATTCATTTGGTCTTGAGTGGACTTGAGATTAATTTGATTCCAAATCCTTACATTTCAGACCCCTCGGTGTTTAACGCAAGTGAATTTGTCTGAAGAGCTACTTTTTTTAATGCTTTCCCTGTGTGTTTTAATTTGGCTATAGGTCTGCTAATACTAAGAATTCTGAATGGTCTATTTGTTGTAGAAGAGTTGGTATGCATATTATATCTGTATTAGAAGGATCGTAGCCATCAACGAGGCTAATACCTCGTGCAATTACTAGGATCAAGGACAGAATTCTGTTCAATTTGATAAGAAATTGTTTTTCATTGAACTCTCATTTGGATGCTTGCCGCAGGTTGTCGCTCAAATTCAAGAACAGAATAGAGCTGTGAATTATTTTCTCCTTCAGATATGGTGGGCCAGAACAAATATGTGCCACCACCTTATATACCCCTGGGACAGTCAGATGTAATAATAGATTCGGTGGCCCCTGCAGATGCCACTCCTGCACCACAGCACATCCATGATGGGCCAGGGCAGTGGTCTTCAGGAATCTGTGCTTGCTTTGATGATATGCAGAGCTGTATGCTACTTTCTGCCTTGTGATCTTGATTTATCAGAAGCAAAAAAAAGTGAATGAAAGGTGCTATTTTGTGTAGTGCTAGAAAACATATTGGCAAGAATCCCCTGTTTCTTTCCTCTGTTATGTTGGGAATTGGGTTTTTGCAAATTTGTTTGAAAAACAGAGTAAATATATATGTAGCGAAAACAGAAGACTGCTGCAGTGTTGTTCGAAGCTTATATTATAAAAAATTAACCTTGGAAATACTGAATCTTATTGTTTCAGGGATCAATTGCAGTTTTGACAAGGAGATGGTCATGTTTTTCCTTTGGACAAAAACGAGGCAACTTGTGTTTTTATGTGCGACTTATTCTTTCCAATATTGAAACCAGATATTAAGCAATCCAGTGCATCAAACTAATTCAATGTGCTTGTACATTTGTAAATTGGGTTTTCTTTGTGTAACATAACTTACTCGTGATTAAGTAACACAGTTATCGTTTTACTTTTCAATATTTCTGTTCATAGAAACTCGGATTATGATCTAAATGAAGTATGATGCATTCACATTGGGGCTTGATTGAGGTTTATATATCTTAGGACAATCTACTTCAGTTGTAGGTGCTGAATGGCTACTATATACTTGACCAAACTAACTGACATCTTCTCTACTCAGGCTGTGTTGGACTTTGCTGCCCGTGCTATCTTTTTGGGAAAAATGCAGAGGTTTTGGGGTCTGGAACTCTGGTGGGATCCTGTATGATGTATTTCATTTTATGGGGTCTTGTTAATGCTCTTTGCTGCGTGTTCTCTGACGGCGTCATGTTGGGTTTACCTGGATGCTTTGTCGCATGCTATGCTTGTGGCTACCGCAAGACATTAAGGTCAAACTACAATTTGCAGGTATATTTTTCACTTGCTTTCATTTTCATGCTCTTATGTAGTAATGTACACTCTCTAAGACCAAGAAAAGGCACCGACTAGTGCACATCCCCATCTAATTCAATAACTTTAAAATTGCGGAAAGTCTGTTTCGAAGAGCTTTATAGTGATCAGGACAGTCTGAATGATAATGAAGATTATTTGGTCGTTTTAGGCATGACATTTGGCACCAATCAGCTTTAGTGCCTAGTTACTAAGAAGAGGAGATTCCAACTTCTGCCTGATGTTTAACCAGTAGGGGTTGAGTGGTGCATGAAATGTCAAGCGAGTAACAGAGCTTTTTATATCATTAGACCAAAGATAAGGACCCCAAAAACTTCATCACAGTTGTGATTCTTCTCGCTTGAATGAATTAAGGCTAGGCCGTTGATATTCTTGAAGAAGATTGTCCAAGTATAGAGTAACACCTTAGACCTGTACCGACAGTGAGATCGCCTTAAATGTTATTGGTTAAAATTCCCTTTCTTTGATCCTAAATGCCCTTCTTTCCTTTACTCTGTGCACACGTTTGGCTGAGTTATGTGGATCCAAATATAGAGAACTTTATTCATTGTAATTCATTGAAGTTATGTCACCCGACAACCAGCGATGACATTCCGTTACGAGCATTGTTTTGGGGAAAAATATCAGCAGTATTTATGTTCTTTATTTTCTTTACTTAATTTGTCTACTCTATTCTTATCTTGATTTACTTCATCTTCTTTCCTTCTCTTTTCCGTTTTGAAACTCATTTACATTGAAATGAACTCTGACTAGTATTTGCTAGCTTTACTTTTTAAAAAAAGGTTAAAGTATGTATTGTCTAAAATATCTTTTAACTCTGACCAATATTGCTAGCTTTATTTAAGTGAAGGCAGTTCTGATTTGATCTATTTTAGCAAGAGCATCATATCAGCACAAAAATCATAATTAGTTTTTGATACTGGTTAGTTCCCCCTTCCTCAGAAAAAATAAACACTTCTCACCATCTTCTCGATGGATTCTTTGACACAGGAAGCACCCTGTGGAGATTTCGTCACACATTTCTTCTGCCATTTATGTGCCCTATGTCAAGAATACAGAGAAATCCGTGAAAGATCTCAAGACCCCAATGCAGCTGGTCAGACTATGGTGGAAGTAACAGCCCCGACTGTACAGAAAATGGAATTGGCACCCACAGAATGAGCTGTCAGTTACCACGACACTGTTGTTGCCATCATATGACGCTTCTGGTATCACTTCCTTATTTATTTATTTATTGCATTATATATGATTAGCTTTTTTTACTAGGGACATTTTCGTCTTTCCTTCATAGTTGTAGTTTGTAGATGTAAGGGATGTCATTTGCTGCTTGAATTTAAGCATAATATTGCATTGCTACCTGAGGTAGGCTACTCTAGTTGCTGATATTTGTTTGTAAGAGTATAGATTCTATTGTCTATCATGGTTGGAGAGATGAATTACAATGTGTTGCTATCAGTTTTTGTTCTCACTTGTGTGTGTGTGGGGGTGAGGGGTGGTTGCAGCGGATCAAATTCTCTGTTCCGAATGTTATATTACAAAATTAAAAGTCTAGAGCGTGAAACTAAACCATAGGCTTTGAATTATTAACTCATGAACCGTGAACCTTGAAACCTAAATTCACCTATCCATGTACCATGACAAAAATATGTACTCTAAACATTATACCCTAAATTTGAACCCGACCTGATGAATCATGATCTGTGAATAACAAACCAGCTTGGTTATAGAAAGTAGGTAAAAAATTATTAAAATTTATATGGGTACAATATGAGAAAGAGTGAGTCTTGTGTGTGATGGTTACACGAATTCATTTAATGTGGCAGAGCCTCATTTATCCAAACCAAGAAGAAAAGGTGGAGCTTCATTTATTCATCTTTCTTTTTATGTTTATCCGCCACACGAAATGAGATCAGTGTGACCCAAATACAAATAACTAGATTCGGTGATCGATCTCCTACATGGGTGGAGGTGGGTGGGGTTGAGGCCATGGATAATCTTTGTGAGACTAAATTCTTTTGGCATATTCTACTATTAGAACATTATGTCTTGAGGAATAAGAATGCAAATTCCTTCACATAATCGACGTATGTTGGAAAATCCTTTGATTCCTAAAATATAACATGATAATCTCTATTTTATAATGTACTCTCGTATTACATTTGGTGATTGTGTTTTGCTGTATCTACTGATTTTTCACTGTTGTATGTGGATCCAAAAGGGCATAAAGAAACATGTCTTTTTTAGTAAAAAAAAAAAAAAAAAATGTTACTCCCTCCGTCGTAAAAAAAGTCATGTTAGCCTTGTTTGAAATTTTTTTCTTCGAATTAAAGAGTCCTCTTTTAAAAATTACTAGTATCTTCCCCCGTGCGATGCACGGGAAAGATCTTAAATAATTTTATTTTATATACAACAACACCCATTTTGTTTACTGTTAAGAAATTAGGTGGCAAAACCTTGCACGGCTCATTACCATGACACAAACTCGTACGACAATTTTGAGTTCGTGCAGAGGTCTATCGGGCTCGAGCCCTTATCGGGTCAACCGATAAGACACGATAAAATTTGGACCGAGCCAACCAAATAGTTGTTCGATAATTACTTATTATAATAATTTATTTGGAAAGATTGGAGTTGATTGATCTAGTGGAATAAATTTTGATATTTGTTTATATTCATTACATATTTAGTTTAAATACTCATTGTTTTTTTTCCAGAAAAAGTAAACAAAAATTCGATTTTTTGAATGAATAATTACTACTGAGATGTGTCTTTTTATAAATTTATGTGCAATTAGTCACATATATGTTTTGTTAATTTATTTACTAAATTAGTTTATTTGATGTGATACCATGAGGAAACATATAAAACTGATTTGCATGTTCTTTATATATTTTTTAATATATATAATCATCTTGATAATTATATTTGTTCTATTCTCAATAATTATTGATTTATTGTAAATTTGTTTTTATGCATCAGTGTGTCCTCATACCTCTGCTGTATATTTTAGGCAATTTTTTTTTTAAACCACGCTGATGATGACTTTCTCTGTTTTCTTTGTATCTGCAGCAAACAATTCCAGAAATTTTATTTCGATGATGATATACCCGACAAAACCAACGGTTTAAAGCAAAATGATGATAATATTAGTTTTTTTTTGTTGATTTTGCTACATACAACTGAGATTGGAGCAATTTCTTCAAGAAAGAATGTGGTACCACAGTTGTACACAACATGATTGAAGATAAAAAATACTACAATGGAACTGAACAAAACAACTTCAATTGTACAAAATCAAATTAACATATAAAAGACGCGATCAATCAATTTCAGCTGGAAAAAAAAAATATATATATATATATATATATATGTATGCCAAAAACATGATAGTCAAAATGTATGAAATAGAAGATTACTCACAGTATTAGAAGACCTGTCGATTTTCTCATGTTTGAATGTTGAATGAGTGATTGAGTGTTCTGCTTATTCCGGTTTTTAAATAGAAAAAATTAGGGTTCAACTCTGAAATCAAAATCCCAATTTTTGTGGAAATCACAACCGACAAATTATTAAAAATACTTATGATTTGATTTTAGCTAATCTTGTTGTAGAGAAAATATCTCAACAATTGTATCTAGTAGAACTGAAATGAGATAATATTCAACAGATTGGCTAAAAACTCTCCAACAGAATGATTTTTCAACACGTTAACATATCTGATAGTTTTCGCCAATTTTTCTTTCTTAAATTGGCATGTGCAAATGGGCGGGAAAATGCATTATTTTCCAATTATGGTAACAATACATTTTGTTTTTATATATATATAGATGTCTCATTTCACTAGATCAAGTAAAAAACACCAGATTTTTTTTTTTAATTTATTTCATGAATTACTTATATATAATTTAATTTATCATATAAAAGAATAAAATAAATCGTGTAAGTAAAAGTTGATGTTTTTGGAAAGTTGTACCTTTATCAAATTGGGCAAAAGTGAAAAGTTGTACCTTATTCAAAGTTCAAACATGATTTTTTTTATGGGACGGGGGTACAACTTACGAGAAAAATGATTTATTCAGTAAAATATCGGCCGTCCAGAAGTTCCAAGCAAACCTGAGAGAAAATATTCGTGAAATCAAAACATTCATTTGTTCACCTAAAAAGGTTCAACACATTGTGCAAGATACAAGGGTGATATAGAATCCTAAACCAATCAAGAAAATCTGCAGATGAAGGTAAGCTATTGATAAGGGCATCTGCAGATTTTCTCGAAGATGATGTGCTCATATTCTCCGTTAGCGCTTTCTGGGCTCAACACAGGACTTCTCTTGCGCGGTTCTTCTCTTTTTGTATAGTAGTTGGTACTGTATAGCACCAGTGCAGCATTTATACAGTCATACTTATGGATTCAATCCTAAGAATTTTTGTCAAGCTTCAACTGGGCTCTGTCTAGGCATTAGATTGTCATCAACTTGCCTAGCTTTTTTTCTCGACTCTTTCTCGACTTAAATCTCACTTAACCCTGTCTAGCTGCGACTGAATCCTAAAAATTTATGTCTAGACGTTAGACTGTCATCAATGGCTTAGGTTTTCTTCTCAACTCTTCCTCGCTTAACTTTGTCTAAACCCGAATTTGACGTTGGTGCGCACCAATTGCAATGGCTGCTTGTTAAACATCATATATATATATATATATGTATATATAATCAAAGTGGAGATATATGAAGAAAAATATAAGAAAGTTTTGTTGGAGTATTGAAGTTGAATGATAAATAGTTCATATATGAGTTGTCCCACATTGATACAATACTAGAAGAGAGAATCCTTTATAAACCTAGTGAGCCACATCTTCCCTGCTATCACCAATTGGTTTTAGAATAAAAGCAATGAGTCCCTCCTTCTATCACCAGTTAATTTTAAGATGAAAGCTCACTTAATGGCTAAGTCTTTTTGTATGTTGGCGCACTTACGGTGTGATACCGTGCCCCGTAGCCCTCGACTTTAACAAGTTTATGAATAAAGCTTGCATGAGAAGACGTCGAGGATATACACATCAGCAGCAAGTTAATATTCCACAAAGGAAGAATGTTTAGTTGTTGGGTATAATTGCAGCAAGTGATTGAGATGTACAATTCCCACTAGACAGGACGTGGAGAATCAAATATTTTATATTTAATCCTCGTCATCCACCATATACATTAAACACACATTAAATTTCTTTTCGACTTCTCCCATGTTTGGAGGCTGTTTTAAGCTTCAGTCTCCTGTATCTAACGCTTTGTCTGTAAGAACACTATTTAATTTTCTCAAAGTCTTTCTGGGTCATATTGTAAAATTGATACCCATCTTTTTTTGGGTACATTTTGGAAGGAAAATAAAAGAGCCTCATTATATATATATATTGAAAAGAAAAGAAAAATTATGCTGCCTTATTCTAAACAGATAATAATATTGTATGTTTATATTTGAAGTTTAAGTAGCGTGGTTTTTTATGCATGTGTTCAAATATTGATATATGAACAGATTGTGGAACTCTTGGTTCATATGGACTGCGCCGGATGCGAGAAGAGGATACGAAGAGCAATATCCAAGTTGCATGGCAAGAGACAGTAAAAATTATTATTATTATTATTATTATTATTATTATTGTTATTATTGTTGTTATAACAATAATAATTATTATTAGATTTATCAATTAGTAGTATACCGGAGTTACGTAGCTATTGTGTTATAGAATAATCTTAGGGAAGCCAATGTTTAATTTACAAAGGTTATGGGGGCAGGATGGATATGCTCGATTAGACTTTCGAAAAAACAATACTTCCTTCTTCACAAAATACTACCTCCGTTTTTTCTTATTTCTTCTTTTAGGTTTTGACTTTTATTTTAAAATAATTGTTCTTTTAATTTTTTTTCTCACACTTCTCTCAATATTACCCCTTATAGTTAATCCAGTAAAGCCTCTAATTAATGGAAACATGCTATAGTATAAAAGAAAAAGGAGAAAATTCAGGGATTGATGTGAGGACTTACTTGTCTATTCCCTCTCTATCTCTTAATTCTCTTATCCAACTCTAAACGAATAAATAAATAAAAAAAGAAAAAAAAAAACAGAGATAGTAGTTTTTCATAAAAGCATTTCGTTCTATCAAAATTTCCCTAAATTTTCAATATTGTGCTTAGGTAAATTCAAACACTCTCCCTACAAATCACATAATATTATGATATGTAAAAAAGAGGGTGCAATTTATGGTTATAAAAGATTTGTTAGAGATAAAAAAAGATTTTAAGATTATAATAGTAGTTTTCTAGGGGTATTTTGTTCCATCACATATTTTTTTTAATTTTCACCTAAAAGTCTAAAATGACTTTTCTTGTGAATGGAGAGAGTATAAAAAATGAATAGAGTTATGATTATTTAATTATTATTAAAATGACTCTGAAAATAACAACATATGAAGTTAGACAATATTAATGGGTTGGAGGTCATAGTTGAAATCCAGGAAATTAAACGCAACATAGAAGGTGAAAACACAATGAAATTATAGGGCTGGTGCAAATGCAATGGGGATATTGGGCTTAGTTTTTTAATGTAGATATTGGCCCTGTTGAATCTTTTTAGTTGGGACTTCACAGAATTATTAAGCTTGTTAGGTATTTAGGACTTGTTTAGTTGTGTTCCCAGGGTCATATACTTTTATTTGTACACTGAATTTCTCTACTTTTACTCAGGTCCGTATATTTTCAATTTTCTTGAATAGATTCATGTTCTTTCATTGGTAAAAAAGGATTCCTTAATTACACTTTTATTTTCATTAAAATTAAAAGCGAGGATCCCTGGAAAAAAGTGGAATATATGTGAATCTATAAATAAATACGCTTTATTTCTCCTTAATTGTAGTATATATATATGCATACATATACGTATATATGGAAATATTAATGTGGCCAGAATTGCTCGTATGTAACAAACCCACTATGGTGGGAAAATGCTGAAATACCACTTATATTGTACTAAAAATTCATCGAAAATATCGAAATTTTCAGTAAGATAACAGTATAAGAATTAAAAAAAATGGTATCCTGGTATTTCATTATATACCCCGTAATACATAAAAAAAAAATTCAGTATTTCATTACATATCGGTATACAAAAAAATTGATATTTCAGAATATATTAATAATTCAATATATAATTTTTTCAATATTTTAATAATTTGGTATCTCGATATAAATTTCTAACAGGATACTTAGTATATCGAAAATTTTGGTTCAAATACAGCATGGATGATTCGGACCCTAAACCTAATAGCTAGTGCCTCTACTAGCCATTTATAATTTAACCTTAATAGCTAGTGCCTCTGCTACAGATGGTTAATGAGTTAATTTTGTTTACATGGGACATGGACAGATGGCTAATGAATAGTAAATTCTTTCTATAAATCTAATTAGGTTTTCATATGTATAGTTTCTAGAATTATCAACACAACAAATGCATAGAGTTTCAAGATTTATTATTTATCATTAATATCTTCTAATAAAAATTGACCTCAAAACCTAAAAGGAAATAAAAAGAATCCCACAAAGTTGAGTTTTAAAAACTAGAAAATTATCTCTATGTAAAATTTCATAATTCATTTTCTCATAAGTTTGTCTTAATTAATTGTTATACCTCAGATTTTTTAAAGAGGAAACAATTCTATCATTGATTATGTGAACGTAACGATATATGTAATTATATTAAAAGTTGATATATATAATATATGTTTAACTAGTGTTAATTGGAACCCTAACCAAATTTTTTGGCTTGATCGCTTTGTGTGTTGTTGTGATAGTAGGAAATGATGATGCAGGTGTAGATAGGTTGGACATAGACATGGAGAAGCAAAAAGTGACGGTGAGCGGATACATAGACAAAACGAGGGTTCTAAAAGTGGTAAGAAGAACCGGAAGAAAGGCTGAATTTTGGCCATTCCCATATGACACCGAGTATTATCCCTATGCTTCCATGTATTTGGAAGAATCCAACTTCACTTCTTCCTACAACTACTATATGCATGGCCATAATGAGAGCACACATGGCTATTTTCCTGATCTTCCTTACCAGACCATCGATGATCGGATTACATATAGTTTTAGTGAAGATAATGTTCATGCATGTTCCATTATGTGATCCATATGCATGCTTGTTACTTATATTTTCATTTTAGCCAAGCTAAAGTATGGCTTCGACAAGAGAGGAACTAGTTTCTTAAAGTAATATTTGTCGAGATAGTTAAATAAATTCTACATCGAATATCAGGGCCAGCCTTGAGTATAGTTGCTCGGGGTGACTGGCTACGAACCCTGATTCTGAGGGTCCCACAACGGACCAACTCACTCTAACTTATGCCTCCAATGAGACTATATGATCTAATTTCAGCAGAAATTCTATGCTTAAGGGTATGGGGTAATGCTTTCATTTTATTAGATGTATGAAAAAAATGCCCATAATTTTTTAGGTCTTTAACATGTCACAGATCTAGCAAAGTGCAGACATTATCAATATGGTAACATGGAGTTCCCCCAATTTTAGATGAGAATCTACGTATAACCCGGTCCATCATTATATTTACAACCTCAAGATTGTGAACACTCAACTTTTCATTCAAATCAATTTTTGTACTTCGACTTGATAAAGTTTTCTCTTAATATTTCAAAATGAAACCAAAAGATAAGATGCTACGAACTAATTTTACCAGACGGGTTAAAAGATATTTATTAAAAATATCAACTTGCACACTATTACTCAGTGGCATATCCATGATTTTGAATATTGGGGTACAATTTATTATTAAAAAATTTACACATTAATAAGGATTAATATATTTTGTATCTCTTGTAATATATTATAGAATACATTCACTGTATTTTTTTTATATCTTTTTTTATTCATTTTCCTTGTAAATCTGTTGTAATCCTTATTATATATAGTGGAACATCTCAATCACCAAGATAACGTTGATCAGTTATTCACTCTCATATGCTGTTAGCCTTAGATACCGAAACCCTATCTCTCTTCCCTTTCTCTCCCCTCCCCCACGGCCTACACTCATCTTCTCCACAAACTTGTCACCTTCGTCTTCTCTCTTCCATGGCCAACGTTGTTCCTATTGCTACCATGATTCATATGGTCACAATTAAACTTACCTCTTCCAATTATTTCTTGTGGAAGAATCAGATCATCACTATGTTGGTAAGCCATGATCTTCTTGATTTCATTCACGGCACCACTGATCCGCCGCCAGCCCTGCTTACTTTTGATGATGGCGCGTCCTCCCTAAATCCAAATACGTAGCAGATCAAAGGACACTCGACATTATTTTATCCTCTCTCACAGAGGAATCCACGACCAAAGTCCTCAAATGCACGACTTCTCATGCGGTTTGGCCAGCAATTGAGGCTGTTTTTTTCATTCCTCCACGTCGCTCGCCAATAAACTTCGTGAAGAGTTTCTTTTCCTCCAGCTATGATCGCATGTCTGCCATTGGGCATCTCGTTAACAAATCTGACAAAAGTCATTAGTTTCTCTGTGGCTTGGGTCCTCAATTTTTGGGGTTTCCTGATACATGTATGGCCATGTCGCATGTCCTCTCCTTTCATGATTTACTACACCAAGCAAACCAATATGACATTATGAATCGCACAATGGATACCCATCATGTTGCTCCCTAAGTCGTTTTTGTCACCAATTACCGTGTCACTCGATCTTCCATTTCACATGGCGGCATGAAGCATTCTTGAGGTGGTTTCGACGGTCTCGTGGCGGCTCGAACTCTTGGGGCCACAACTCCAACTCAGGCTGTTGTGGGGGTCACAAGCCATATGTCCCTCGTTGTCAAATTTTTCGTAGAGAACATTATGCTGACAAGTGTCAATTTCTCTAGGCCCGTTCCCATACACCACCTACTGCTCAACTTGCTCAGGCATTCAGTACTTCTTGCAACGCCACCGAGTCTATCTTCGATTGGTATATTGATTCTAGTGCTTCACACGACCTCCCAGATGTCTGATTTAGATTTCTTTAAGCCTTGTTACGGTGAAGCTCGTGTTATTGTTTATAATGACAATTATTTGCCTATTACTCATACTGGTTCTCGTTGTTTAACTAATAATGTTCGTTAACTCGATGTTTTGATGGTTCCACGTCTCACCAAAAATCTATTGTATATTAGTAAGCTCACCTCTGGTTATCCAGTTGATATTCTATTTTCTGATGAAACTTTTCCGATTCAGAATCAGATAAACAAGATATCTCTAGCTCAAGGCAGATGTGATGGCAGCTTATATGCCTTTGAGGGAGGGCATCCTGTCTTGGTTGCAGCACTTCGAACTAAGGTCATAAAGGCTAGCTATGACTTATGACACTTATGATTTGGGGAATGTCCCATACTCTCTTATTTCAAGTTTAAATAAGCTAGGCCATTTATATGTTACCTCTTTATTACCAAGTCTTAGACTCTGTTCTTCTTGTCAAATGACTAATAGTAAATGATTGCCTTTTGTTTTGAATGAAAATGTTCACGGGCTTGATTTGGTGCATTATGATTCCCGGGGACCAGACCTTGTTGATACCTCCGATGGTTTTTGGTATTATGTTGCTTTTGTGGATGATTACTGCGTTTTTCTTGGATTTATTCATTGCATGCCAAATCAGAATTTTATGATGTCTTAGGACGTGTTCATAGTTTTATGTGCAATCAGTTTTCACGTAATCTAAAGGTCTTTCAAAGTGACGGGGGAACATAAATTCTTAATAATTATTTTTTTCTGGCTTTGCATGGTATTCATCATCGCATCTCTTGCCCTTATACACCTCAACAAAATGGCCACGTTGAACGCAAACATCGACACATCACTAAAGCAGGGTTATCTAAGATGTTACATGCTCAGGTTCCGACATGTAGTTGGTTTGATGTCTTTGCCACTTTTGTTTATGTAATTAATTGGCTTTCGACTGCCTTGGTTGAACATAAGTCCCTATTTGAGCTATTGTTTAACTATGCCCCAAATTATGCTAATTCCAAACCTATTGACTATCGTGTTTATCCATATTTACGTGATTATGCAACTAATATATTGACTCCTCACATGCTTGCATTTTTTAGGCTACAACAGTGCTACCAAGGGTTTTTGGTGTCACTATCCGGACTCCTCCCTGGTATCCACCACGCGCCATTCTCAGTTTGACGAACTTAGTTTTCCATTGTCACTTTGTCTGGGAACTTCTCTCAACCAGGAAGATTGCAACTTAGTTCGTCCCTTTCCATCTTCAATCGATGGATATTCTCACCAAGAGTCTTCCCTGTTTTCGAATACTACGCTCCAAGCTTTGTGTTAGTCTGCGTCCTACGCAACGCTAGAGGTGGGTGGGGGATAAGGATTATAGGGATTAGTTTGTTTTGTATATATTGTAGTATATTATAAAATAGATAGAATGTATCTTCGATGTCTTTGATTCATTTTCCTTGTAAATCTATTGGAATCCTTATTATATATATAGTGGAACATCTCAATCACCAAGTTAATAGTGATTAATTATCCACTCTCACGCACATAGATATTGTATATTATATAAAGTTGCACAAGTCAATATATGAAATTAGCCAGAATATACAAAATTCATTTAGTAACAAACTATAAGAATGTAATTACATAAAAAAAAAATTCAATTATGCAAAAAGGCCAAAATTACAATGACAACCCACAACTTCTTTAGAAAGAATTAATTATAAATTCATCATAAAATCAACCATTTAGTATACATATACACATATATGGAGAGGGAAATAAAAGGCACAACAAGTTTATCAACAAACAACATTCAAGTTAACCCATTAACAAAGTAATACAACCAAATAACAAAAAATAATAATGTGCAAAGTTTGATGGGAAAGATGTGCAGACATTTAAAAAAACGAGGAAAGAAGATTAATTAACAATGAAAATGTAATTTCAATTTAAGAGAGGATACCATTATTTTCTTTTATTTTTAGAAAAAAGATACCAAGTAAGTTAGGAATTAATAGTGATTAGTTTCCGCTGCTACTACCAAATGATTACTAGATCCAATCTTGGAATCTTCAAACCGAAAGGTATTTGTTGCAAACTACTCCTAAGCATGTTGTTTTAGCTCATGATTTGCCTAATCCTGAGTGGCACTTGCAATTGGAAGTTGAATACTCAACACTTCAGAAGAATAACGCTTGGGTTTTGGTACCTATAACTGATGACATGAAAGTTGTGCAGAATAAGTGAGTTTTCAGAGTTAAGCAGAAAGTTGAAGGCTCTATAGAAAGATACAAAGCCATGCTTGTTGCCAAAGGCTTTCAACAAGCCCCTGGTATTCATTACTTTGAATCCTATAGTCTTGTCATAAAACCCATAACCATTAGAGTTATTTTGTATTTAGCAATTACAAAGGGTTGGTATATTCAGCAGATTGACATAAATAATGCCTTTATGCATGGCACTCTTAAAGAAAATATGTTCATGAGTCAGCCTGAATGTTTTGTTGACAAAAATCATCATGGCCATATGTGTAAGTTAGTCAAGTCTTTGTATAGTTTGTAACAAGCACCAAGGTCTTGGACTGGTACATTGAAATCTTTCTTGATTGATTAGGTTTCAAGGTACCTATTAGTGATACTTCTTTGTTCTATCAATAGGTGGGGACAAAGCTTCTTCTATTGTTGGTGTATGTTGATGACATACTGATTACTGGTGATGATTCTCAACATATACAACAGATTATGATAACTCTAAACACTAAGTTTGGATTAAAGACAATGGGAGAAGTTCAAGACTTTCTTGGTCTTGAAGTGCATAGAACAAAGAACTCTATAGTTCTGAATCAACATAAGCATGCCATTGATCTTTTAATTGATACAAACATGGTTGACTGTAAACCTAGCCCTGTTCCTTACAATTCAACTAAAAAATTACCCCTAAATGATAGTGACTTGTTTGACTCACCCTCACTCTACAGGAGCACTGTTGGTTCCTTGCAATACTTGACCTTAACTAGGCCAAACTTGGCTTATGTAGTGAATAAATTGTCTCAATTCTTGAAAGCACCTACACTCAATCCCTGGAGTGCTTGCAAAAGGGTGTTGAGATACACGAAAGGGTACAATTGCTCATGGTTTATAGTTCAAATGTTTCACTAATCTCTCCCTACAGTGTTTCACAGATGCAGATTGGGCAAGTTCCTTGGATGAAAGGAAGTCCATAGGTGGCTTCTCTATGTTCTTAGGTCCTACTCTTATCACATGAAGCTCAAAGAAACAAACAGTTGTAACAAAAAGTTGTACAAAGAGTAAGTACAATGCCTTAGCTGATGTGCAGATCTGATATGGATCGTCAGTTTTTCAAGAAATTTGTCTAAAAGTTTCTACTCCCTCTGTTTTTTGGTGTGACAACTTGGGGGCCATTTCCCTAGCCTCTAATCTAGTGTTCCACGGAAAAACAAAGCACATTGAGATTGATGTGCACTTTATAAGGGAGAAAGTTCAACAACAAGAAATTGAAGTGAGGCACTTAGCAACAGAAGATCAATTAGCTGATATTTTAACAAAACCACTGCCAAATCACAGATTCGATCTTCTAAACTTAAAATTTTCACTCAACATTCCTTCAGGATTCAAATAAAGAAACCTTCAGTTGTCTCTTATTTCTTTGTATTCACTATCACCATGGTCTGCAATTCTTTGTTTTAGAGTCTGTAATTGTTTACAAAGTCGGGTATAACTGTTCTTTAGAGTTTGTAATAGTTTTTTTAGAAACTTAGTTACTCAAAGCATCAGAAAGAAGATACTTTAGCTTGTCGAGGGAATTAAGGCATAAAAGTCTTTCTACTTATAATAGTTCAATAGACATCTTATCTTGTATTATAGATGTCTTCAAAGGTTCAGGAGATGTTTTCAAAGACCAAACACAAGCATCCTAGTTACCTTTGAAAGGGGGATATTGGAGTGTATCCAGATAAACAAGATCAACTCAACAAGCAAGAAGGAGATCAAGCAAGTGGAGAAGAAGTCAGTTAAAAGTCAGTTATGTGCTAATTTGTATTGGAGTGTATCAAGATAAACAAGCTCAACTCAACAAGTAAGAAGGAGATCAAGCAAGTGGAGAAGAAGTTAGTTATGAAAAGTTAGTTAGCAAACAATTTGTTTCATTAGTTGTAAAACTGCAGAGATTAAGCAGTTAGTTATCACAGGCTTATAGCTGTGAGATGTGTAGCTACTCTCTCTTGTAAACTGTATAAATAGAAAGTTCAATCAATAACCAAATAAGCAAAGTTTCTACAAAATTCAGCAATTTGTAATCATTTAATAATTCTAAAGTTGATGACTTATGAGTGATTCACCATGTTATAGATTTACCACTTAGTAATGTGGGGTTGTGCTCATACAAAATTAGGTAGAATCTTTTGTGACCAAAGTTAAAAGAAAAAAAAGGATAGATTACTTTATCCCAACCACGACCCTCCACCCCCGGCGCCTCATCACGTAGGAGCTTGAACTTTTATAATGAATCCAATCGTGTAAGTTCAAAATGGGGAATAATCGTGAATTGTATTCAATATTTAAAGTGTCCTTTCATTACAAGTAACTTTTTTTTTTTTTTGAAATTGGAATTTCATAAACTTAGCTGGAAGCAGCCAGCACTGATTGACACATAAAGTTTGGTGGCGAATGCCAAATACAATGATCAACATCACTAGCCTTAGCAAATTGAACTAAATCATGTGCTACAAAGTTACACTCTCGACTAATCCAGAAAACATTGCGTGAGTCCATAGAGTTTAACATATGTTGGATGTCGAGCAGCACGGGAACACAGGGAATAGAGCAATCAGCTTCCCCCGAAGATGCAAGTATAGCGACACTCGAATCACCGAGGATAGTGAATTCAGATAACCCCAATGAAATGGTATATGATATAGCTTCTCTCATAGCAAAGAACTCCGCCAACTCTGGATCCGAGACACCGTAAAATTTTCTGAAACCTGCTGCAATAAATTGATCATCCTGCCCTATAATAACAAAACCAGCAAAGCAAGTATTTTTAACTAAAGAAGTGCCCCTATCAAAGAAAACCCGAATTCCTGAAGTCGGAGGAGTGCGAGCCAGATTGTGCAATGCTAGAGAGGATCGTTCAGGCCATGATTGAGCGGATTGAAACTCTTTCAAAGATCTTGCAGCTGTAGGAATAATGTACAATGGATCACCTTCAATACCTTCAAAAATTCTCCTGTTTCTGTGGTACCAAAGAAGATTGGCTATCACCGCAAAATATTCAATTAAAGCTACATCAGATGATAGAATGATGTCCCTAATCCAAAGATCAAATAAAGGTTGTCGAAAGCTCTCAACGAATTCCGAGATACCAGTCGAATTCCATACAGATGAGGAGAGAGGGCAATCAAAAAATAAGTGAATGGAAGAGTGATCATTCATGCTGCAAAATGGGCAGCGAGCTTCAAAATTCAAGTGCCGGTGTTCCAAGTTTTCGCAGGATGGAAGGGAATTCGTACAACAACGCCATAAGAAATGTTGGATTCGATTAGGGACATGTAATTGCCAAATCCTCTTCCACACCGGGTTGGGCTCTAGACTACTCGACGGGTGTGATGATAGACCAAAAGTGTCCGCATATGAGTCTAAAATAAAATTGTAGGCTGATTTTACGCTGAACTTACCCGAGTGCGAATGGTGCCATATCCATTTGTCGGGCGAGGGAACATTGCGGAGTGGTAAGCTAGTAATAAGTGATGCCTCTTCAGGGGAGAATATGTCTTGAATTAATGGAACGTTCCAACAGCCCGAGCCTTGGAGAATAAGGTCTGAAACCTTTGCAGAGTCAGGAAGAATGGATGGGGGGCTCGATATAAGAAACGATGGTGGTCGGGGAATCCAACGATCGTGCCAAATTCTCGTCTGAGTACCTGAGCAAATAAGTCTTCTACAACCCAATAATAATACACGACGACCTTCCAAGATGCTCCTCCATGTGAAGGATGGGGAGGAGCCCAACTGAGCCTGTAGGAAATCCGAATTGGAAAAATATTTGGCTTTATAAATCTGGCTTAGAAGGGACCCCGGCTGCGTAAGAAGTCTCCATGCTTGTTTGGCGAGAAGTGCATAGTTAAAAGCCTTAAGGCTTCTAAAACCAAGACCACCTTTCCTCTTAGGTTGTTGCAGTTTCGACCAGGCCACCCATCGGAGTTTTCGAGAACTAGAAGAATCACCCCACCAAAAGTTCCTTGAGCATCGGTCGATATCATCCAAAATATTGTCCGGTAGTTTAAAACAAGACATAGCATATGAGGGTATGGCGTGTATGACCGCCTTGATAAGAATTTCTTTGCCAGCCTTACTAAGGGATTTTTCTTTCCAGCCCGAAACTCGTTTCCATACCCTATCTTTGATGCTAGCAAATATCTCTCTTTTATTCCGACCAACAACCGAAGGAAGGCCAAGATACTTGTCATGAGACGCCACCTGTTGGACCCCAAAAATTTCAGAAATTGAGTGAGCAATGTCCTGTGGGGTATTAGGACTGAATAGAATACCAGATTTGTCATAATTGACTAGTTGGCCTGATATGATTTCATATTGTTGAATGGCGAATTTCAGAAACTGAGCTTCCTCAATAGTAGCATTCCCAAAAAGTAATGTGTCGTCAGCGAAGAACAAATGGGAAATAGCTGGTGCAGAACGAGTCACTCTGATGCCATGTATTTTCTGACAGATAAAAAGATCCTGCAGAAGACACGAAAAGATTTCTGCACAAATTATAAAGAGGTAGGGGGAAAGGGGATCCCCCTGTCTGATGCCACGCTGAGGAGTTAACTCTCCAAACCGGCTGCCATTAAGGAGAAAGCTAAACCGGACCGAAGTAATGCAAGTTCGGATCAGGTTAGCAAACTCGCAAGGAAAGCCCATTGCTAGAAGGATGTTGTACACAAAATCCCATTCGACCCGGTCGAACGCCTTGCTCATGTCCAGCTTTAGAGACATTAACCCATTTCGACCTGAACGCTTAGTTTTCATGACATGATGAATTTCGTGGGCCACGAGAATATTGTCTGTAATTAAATGCCCAGGAATAAAAGCAGACTGGGAAGGGGAAATAATATGAGACAGACACGGGCGAATCCTATTAGCCAAAACCTTAGACGCCAACTTATATACTACATTGCACAAGCTAATGGGTCGAAATTGTGACACATATTCAGGGTTCTTAATTTTCGGGAGTAGGACAATGAAAGTGTGATTTACAGACTCATCAAGAATATTATTTGCTAAAAAATCAAGCACAAAACGAGTGACATCACTTCCTACGATATGCCAAAATTTTTTATAAAATACTGGACTCATACCGTCAGGCCCGGGGGATTTGAAAGGATGCATTTCCTTTAGAGCTTTCACAACTTCCTCCCCAGAGAACGGCTTCAACAAGCTGACCCGCATGTCGTTCGTAATCGTCAATCTCACACGGCTAAGAGCATGTTGGATGGCCACAGGGTCAGGATTGGAAGAATGGAAGATGTCACCAAAATATGACAGAATGATACTTTCTATCTGTGACTTTTCATGGCAAACGGCGCCCTGTGAAGTTTTCAGGTGGGAGATGTGATTGACTTCGCGTCTTTGGCTAGCATGGGAATGGAAGAAACTCGTGTTGCGGTCTCCCTCTCGGAGCCAGTGCTGTTTCGCACGTTGCTTCCACATAAGATCTTCTCTATCCAGTAATAAGTTGAGTTTTGTTTTGAGTTCTACTAATTCGGTTCTGACTTGTGGAGAAATGATTCCTGATTTAAGGGAGGAAATTCTGGTCTTCACTTCCTTGATATCTCTTTTAAGTTCTGCTATCATTCCTCCACCCCAAGAGAGTAGGCCAACAGAACAGTGATCAAGTTTAGCGGGTAAGGACTCCAGAGAAAAGTCCCAGTTATCTTGAATAATCTTTTCACAATCAGAAGATTTGATCCACAGTGCTTCAAATCGAAAGGGTCGACCTGATCGTTCATACAGAATTGGGCATGGGTGCGTGTTGGCTTGGAAGTGTAGGAGGGAATGGTCAGATGTGAAAGTGGGAACATGAAGCACTCTGTTCCAGCCGAAGCTAGCCAACCATGCCGAGTTAGCTACTACTCTATCTAAACGGGCCCTTTGAGTATATGGGTGCACCGACGAGCGAGACCAAGTAAATTTGGGTCCAGAAAACCCAATATCTGACAGATCACATGCCGACAAAGCATCACGAAAGCAATTCATTTGCCAACTTGAGCGGATAGTAGTGCCTTGAAATTCAGAGGATGTTAAGACTTCGTTGAAGTCACCAAAGCAAAGCCAGGGAAGGGTGGTTGGATTGAGATTCTGGAAAGACAACCATGCAGCACGTCGAAGAGCTAAGTCAGGCTCCCCATAATACCCCGTTAATCGGACCTGCTTATTATCAATAAAAGCTACCACATCAATGTGTCTCCTTGAGAAGGAGGAGAGAGACACACTGCAATCTTTACGCCAAAGAAGGGCAATCCCACCAGACAGACCAGTGGATGGAACAGAAATACCAAAATAATTAAAACGTCTCTTCAATACTTCAATAACAGGACAAGCACACTTGGTTTCACATAAAAACACCAAAGAGGGGGACTTGTGGCGGATGAAATCGCCCAGTTCACGAACCGTTCGGGGGTTCCCAAGCCCCCAACAGTTCCAGCTAATGAGATTCATGGCTGTCGGCGGGACTGGGCTGCCATGCCAGTCGCCGCCGTTTTGACTAGTAGCTCAAGTTGGGAAGTAGGGATCAATTCCATGTCCATCAGTCCGAGTCTGACTTTCTTAGGTTGTAGGTTTGGTTTATCGGAGGAGGAAGAGTGTGGATTGGAGGGGAGGAGTTTACGTTTAGATGGGACAGACGTGATATGTGGGGAAGGAGTTGAGGTGGTGTGGCTGATATTCTTAGCAATACGTTTGAACCGCCGAGCTATATTACGGGCTGGATAATCCAGCTCAATCTTGACTGGCATGAGAAAAGGGCTAGAGGGGGAGGCAGATAGAGAGGAGTGAAGAGTAGGATGAGTGGAAGATTTATTAATGCGCGGGGTGGATGGAGAGGAGTGAGATTGGTGTGAGATAAGAGGAGTTGACTGTGGAGTGGCAATGTTTTGGCTAGTAGCACCAGATTTGGGAGATGGGACAACTTCTGATGGAGAGGAGTTAGATTGGTGTGAGATAAGAGGAGTTGACAGTGGAGTGACAATGTTTTGGCCAGTAGCACCAGAATTGGGGGATAGTGGTATGACAACTTTTGATGGCTCGTTTTTGGAGGGGATAACAGTCAGAGATAGTTGGTTTGGGGAAGATATTGGTGATGGCTCATTTTTGGAGGGGATAACAGTTAGAGATAGTTGGTTTGGGGATGATATTGGTGTCCTGGGGTGGGGATTTGGATTGGAGGTAGCTCTAGGGAGAGTGAAAGTGGTTGGGTTTGGATGGTTAAGATTGGCAGCAGAGGGTGAAGTTCTGGAAGGAGGTCTTTTGGTAGGTGAATGTGGTTTAGTTGAGCGAAAGGGAGCGAACGGGCTAAGCCCAATCGAGGCCTGAAGCCAGGAGCCATAAGGAGATGCCGCCGGTGGAGCGGAGGATCGAAGAGGTTTGAGGGAGCATTCTTTATCTATGTGACCAATAGTCCCGCAATGATAGCAGAAATTCGGAAGTCTTTCATTTTGAATGAAGCACCGGAGATTTTGGTTTTGGAAGACCACAGTTACAATCCGTTTCAATGGTTT
This sequence comes from Ajuga chamaepitys, assembly GCA_958295605.1. NCBI lineage: Eukaryota > Viridiplantae > Streptophyta > Magnoliopsida > Lamiales > Lamiaceae > Ajuga > Ajuga chamaepitys. The sequence goes on from OY282504.1 coordinate 6,702,899, forward strand.
CGTGATGTCCAAATCAACCCGTATTCGTAAAAACTTTTCAATAAGCATACCATCCCGGTCATGTTCAACATCTAGAAATGTCCCCACTTGTGATCCAACAATTTCTGCAAATTGATAAGTCATTAGAGCTAATGGTACACCCGAAACATGAATCCAGAAGGGAGAGAATTTAAATTCCAGCTCCTTAATCATGGCTCCAGCATCAACAGATCGCAACAGAAGTAAGTAACGACCAAAGCACCATGAGGCGCCCCGTAGGACCCTGTCCCTGTCTTCCGCTCGACCAAAGCAGAACAGGAATATATTGTCTTCAACAGATTTAATGGACAGAGAACCTTCAATGTTCCACAGTGGATTGAAGATATCCTCAACTTGCTTAATCGTAAAAAATCGTGGGGCAAAGAGTTTCCCCAACAGGGTTCGTTCTGGTTCAAATTGATTGAGGCTTTCGGCTGGTAAGTTGACTGGTTTAGTCTCATCTCCGGATAAGGAAAGCCTTGAGTATAGGGAAGCCAATGATTCTGCCATGGAGAGGAAAAGGAGAGAGCAGATGCAGCAGGGGTGGAGGTTGAGGAAAGGGGTGAGTATGGTGGTTGTGTGAGAAAGACGGACCGAACTAACACCCGGTTGGATGAAGTCTGCTCTGGAGAAGGAACCTGTAATCACAAAAAAGGAAAGAAAACAGAGAAGAAAGTGAGAAAAGAGAAGAAATTATGAAGACCCATAACTGAAATTAAGAAACTGGACTAAAGCCGCTAAGGGAATCGCAAGACGAAACCCTAGGACTCTAAACTCATTACAAGTAACTTTGTCAAACTGCATATAAAAGAAGTTTCGTATCAATTTAGCAAAAAAGAGTGCATCTATTGCTAAGCACATAAATTGGCCTCATACATATATTTCTACGAACAAGATGCTCTATTGTGAATAATTAATATTTCATTTCTTATTTCAATGATATCAAAACATGTCACACATATAAAATGATATTACTGTGATATCATAAGTAAACATGTGACAGACATTGATAGAATTAAAATAAGGAGACGCGACACTAATTGAAATAGACCATGTCATCTCATAGCTAGTTCTCTGAAGCTCTTCTCGGATTAATGATTCTTTTACTGTTTTAATTGCAGTGAGAAGAGGGGTAAAAAAATAGAGGAATAATGATGAAGGGGAATTGCTTGCTATATATCTTTCCTATGTTTCAAAAAAAGCTGCGCAATTAGGCTTTTTTCAATCACTTTAGAGGACCACATTTGTATGTTTTATATATGTGGAGTTTTTAGTTATTGAACATGTGACAAAACAAATTGCGGCCAAGTTCGTGTGCAACTTGTATCAATTTGTATGACTTTCCAAAATTCTGCCGAAAAATGTCAGATTTATTGACATTCCATAGTTAGTTAAGGAAAACATATTGATGGAACCATTGAAAACAATTTGTCAAGTGCATGAATCTAGACTCAACTGTTATGCCATTCTAGCTGGTTGAGTATCTGATGTAAGTATTAATTTATTGTTTATTAATAATACTCTATAAAGAATAAATTATGAATTTGTGAATTTATTATATATGGTTATTATTCTTTATTTTTTGTCGAACATTCGCTGAATAACTAGTTTCAATAAGTGATGTACGAGTTCTAAAAATTAATTGATGTTTAAGGATGAAAATAAAAATATAACTTTTAGCGATGAGATTTATTTCATATTGAAAAGAGATAAGAATTTATCAAATTCAAAGACTTTATTATAATGAGAGAAGATTAGAAGACAGTTACTGCCAAAGCCCAAGTTTGTCAAAGGCTTTGGAACTTGATTGAATTGTTATAATTTAAAAAAGAAAGAAAGAAGGGGAAAAAGCATAGGTCCAACTGTGTTCACACACACAATAAAAAAAGAATTTGCTATTTGGCCAGATCTGACTGGTCAGAAAAAAAATACTATGTTAAAATTATTAATTTTTTTCAGTAAAGATCTACTTATAACAAATATAATTAATAACTATCACAAAATGAAATTTAAATATTAATTATCATTTTAAAACATTCTAAAAAGTAGCCATTTTATTTTAACACAAAATCGAGCATCAATGTTAAAATTTTAATTACCGTCTTCACAAATAATTTATTATTAATATTTTTTAATACATTTATCAATTTTAAAAAATATTTTTCTAGAAAGAAATTCTGACCAGGCAGTAATAGCGATAAAAAAAGATTAATATTGGATGGAATGTATTTTAATGACTTATTTTAGGTTCTCATTATTCTCATGTACACCAAGTGGATTGATCTTAGTGCAAATGGAGTTAAAAGTCAAATTCATAAAAATGTATCACCGTTTATACTCACAAATATTACTTGATCGGAAGCTAACACATTTTCAACATAATATATTTCTTCAGAACAAATATGACATTTTAACATAACACTAATACATTTTTCATGAAAATTTACTCTTGACCCAGAGATTCATGCAACTGGTGTACAAGAGAACTACTCTTTAGTTATATGGATCTTATGTTAACAATTTTTTATTTTTCAATTATTTAACGGAAAAATATCAAATCCTTGTAGGTAATAACCAAATTGGTTACACATTATTGAATTGATGTGTCGATGTAAAATCAAAAGTTAATTAATGTTAACATTAATACACTAATCCAATATTGTATAACCCATTCGAATATTACCCACACGAGTTGTCCAGATTAAACTCAATTAGTAAGGTTTTCTTTCAGAGTGACAGTAGAGTCTGAGCATATATCCACTTTAATTCCATTTTCGGTACTCCAAATAAACCCCCTAGCTAACCAAGCACTTCCTAAACCTACCGCACATAATTTTTACCGTCCAAAATATTCCTTCAAAATAAATTAATTATATATCGCGACATACAACAATTGCATATACATGATAGTGACGAACAAAATTGATTCACTCCCTCTCAACTTACAACTAAAATAATCTTAACAACTTATTAATTTATTGCATACACAGATGCAAAGAAAAAGTAGTCGGTGTAAGAACAAGTCCTTTTATTCCCTATCTAGGGAATTTAATCCTGAATTATTAATCCCAACTTTGAAATAACTAACATGATAATGACAACAGTTTAAACATAGTAAAACCTAGTTTACGTAATATAATAATATATGGTTACATCGAAGGAATAATTAAGCAACATTATTGAAATCCGGAGAATATATTATATTGTCGTTAAAGTGTGAGGCAGGAGTATTAGTTTCGTAACGACCCAAATTAGTAGAATAATTAATTAATTTTGAGATGAAGATATGTGGATAATCACATTGTTTCGAGTTAAGCTTTTTGTTTGGAGTTAGGGATATGTACATCTCCTTTAGTTAAGATTTTCAAACCTAATTTTGTACACATTTGAGGTTTAAAAGCTTAGTTTGAATAAATTAATGGTCGGTTTCAGTTCTTGGAAATGCAATTAAGGATCTGATGAGAACAAGAAGAACAAACTCTGACATGCCTGTTTTTGTTTAATCCTAGAATACAAGAAGGAATCAACAAATTTAATTATTTTTAATGATCTAGGAAATTTTCATGCGTACTTCCAATAATTATTTATTTTTTCATCTAGAAATAATCGATTTTTTCCCAACATTTGATGTTTTTCACAATATGTACGGTTTGGGCGTGAAATAATGTGAAAGTTTTGTTTTTGTCCTGTAACTTAGAGTCAGTCCAGAAAAAATTCTGTACGTTTTGAATTATCAATTTTAGTTATATGTGTTAGGATCAAATTCAATTTTATAAATAATAGGATCAGGTTTAATTTGAGGACAAATTTTACCGAAAATTGAAAATTGACCGGAATTCGTCACATGCACTGCACGTGTTCACAAATTTTGGGATATGTTACTCAATGGGCCGCATGCACCCCAAAAGATCAACGCACTCTTCTACTTCCATATTCGAAGTCCAAGCCCTCACCTCACTTCTCGATAAATTTCGAGCAAAGAGGACTACATTGTTGTCTCCGGTGACACATTTTGTCCATGTGAAGAAACAGTTGTGACTGATCAAGATCCATAATTCAAGTGTGATAATCATGGTTGCGGATATTAACCCAAAAGTGAAGAAGGCGACAGAGGCGAATGCGAGTGGCTCGACTTTTTTTTTGTTTTTTATAAAAAAAAAAGCTTCTTAAATGATGTGATGTACTACATCAATAGTTTTGGATAAATTAGCATCAATTGATCAGACAACCCCAAAATTTGTGAACGCATGCAATGCACGTGACAAATTTCGGTCAATTTTTTAATTTCCAGCAAAATTTGTCCTCAAATTGAACCTGATTTTAACATACAAGACAAAAATTAGATTTACTCCACATAAAGGACTAAAATTGATAATTCAAAACATACAGAACTTTTTTCGACTCTAAATTACAGGACAAAAACGAATTTTGCCCTGAAATAATTGTGGTAGTCAAAAAAATTGTAAAGTCGTACATTGTAACATTGATTTCTTATGAAGTGATAATTTTTCAAGTGATTAAGTGATTATATTACTAAAAGAAAAGTGATCATATTGGGGATATTAAAAAGAAAAAGAGAAAAAAGAGAGTTCTCGTTTGGACAGTCCCATGCAATTTGATTTTTTTTTATATAGTCTGGAATATGGAATAGGAGGCGATATTATTTGTCAAAAGACCCGACCCAAGTCAACACTCTCTTACGGTGAGTTCATGTGTTAGGAAACAAAAACTCAATTATTAGGAACCACATTTCTTAATACACATATATGCGACAACGTAACTCAAACATTTGTTACTATTATATATACAATACACTACAAATTATTTTTGTGACACATTTTTAATACTAACAATTATTTCCTCTAATAATACATTATGCAACGATCAGGGGTGGACCCAAAACGTATGGTTTGGAGGAGGGAGGGAAAAAAAAAAAAAAAAACCACGGACCAACATTAATATACACGTGATTTAAATAAAATATCAACATTTTTATTTTAAATATGTTGAAATGTGTCGTTAGTTACCTATATATTAAAATTTAGAGTATTTTTTTGCATATTATCAAATTTATCTAAATTTATCCGAGTGTTTGATAATATAAGGGGGTCAATACACACACATTCTTCAAAACAAACACACATTATACCATATTATACATATTTTAGGAAAACAAATAGCAGGATGGGAAGTAGGGCCGGGGGAGGGGGTGCACTAGGGCCCTCCACTCCTATTAGGTGGATCCGTCCCTGGCAACGACTTACCATCACAAAGTATTCTACACATTATTGAAAGTCATTTTTAGAGACAATTAATTGTTGCCAAAGATACTTAATACAATTGTCTTAAATACAATTCTTTGCGATCGGGTTATAGAGACAACGAATTAGTAATGACATGTTATCTCAAAAAATGAAGTTGTATCAAAGACTTACTATTTAAGACAATATTTATTGTCTCAAAATATCATTTTTTCTAAAAGTAATAGGGACGCAATACAAATTGTCGGGTTGGATTCGTATTGTAAATCAAATCAATTCAAAACCATTCATTTTGGATTCGGTCGTTTCAGATTTCTCTCAATAACTTTGGTCTAGTTATTGAGGCCGATTACCGATTACCGATTGCATAATTATTTTTATAGTTGGCAGAGTCTCATGTGTACTAGTTGCACGATGCAATTCAGGATGGGTATCATGATTTATGCTTCACTTGTTAAATGTTAATGTATTACAATACATTTACCTAGAATAAGTGATACATTTAAGCATAAATGGTAGGGGTGTGCACGAAGCTTAGAGATTACCGAAAACGAACTAAAACTCTGACCGAACTGAGCCAATTATTTTTTTGGTACAAAATTTGGATACTTCTCAGTTTTCCGAACCGAAAATTGTACTTAACTGTATCGAACCATATTGCATTGTGTTGAATCGAACAAAATAACAAATAATAAATTTAAAAATGTATTATCCCTAATAGATAATTTAAATAATTATTAAAAATTAAACTATTCATAATTTTATAGTTAGTTATATTTAACATAAATATTAGCGAACCTTATATTTAATTAATAATTCTAAAAACATAAGTTAGTGAGTTGGAAATAAATTTGATGTAATAAAATTATTTATATTCGTTATACGTCAATATATTTTACTCAGATTTTTTTTTTCAAAATACAAAAAATCTCCAGTTATCCGAATTGAACTGAATCGAATTGAACCGGATCGTTAGATTCGAAATTTTAAACCGAAATGTCCCGAAAAAGAACTATAATCGTACTGTATCGTCCCGATTTTTTTAATCGATAGTAGGACTCATTTTTTAAATAATAGAAGTTTGATATGAATCTGAATATTTTAAAATATTCCATCTACACCCCTACCTTTAATTAATTTTATTTATTATAGTGGGTTCTAGCTAGTATTGTATTTAATCTTGAGCAAGATGAAAACGAAAAATAAAACAATCATTATTTTTCCGGGGAAATAATTTTGTTGTTTCCTCTGGCTTTGATAATTGGGCAAATGCCATTTTTTGCTACCCATATTGTAACTTATAATTGATAAAATTATTTTGGTAATAAAATGCTATCGCAGGCGTGAACAGTAACACAATTGAATACATAGGATGTAATTCTTCCAAAGGGGTTTTTATAGGTGCCACCCATTTCCAAATCTCATTTTAGAAAAAGAAAATCTTTAGATTCTTTTGCTACTCAATATTCTTTTTCATCAAAAACTGCAACGATGTATTTTTCCCAATTTAAGAAGTGACATCTTACTAATTCTCTATGGCCTTTTTACAGAATTTAGATTGGGACTCATTAAACTATTCACTCTTGTTGTCGGCTTCTAAATTGTTCTCCAAAATTAGTGATGAAATTTCATTTCTATTATCAAATTATAGATTAAATTATTTATGTAATATAGATAAATTATGTTTGTCTTTAATATTCGATTACTATTTTATCACAGATTGGTTCTAATGATATGAAAAACATTATTTTTACTTTCCGTCACTATTTAATTTCTATCTCTTATTTATTTAGTGACTAATGTTATCCATTGTCAAATTTTTCTTTTAATATGAGAATTTCTTATAGTTATGTATTAATAATGTCACTTTGTATATTTTGATGTAATAGCTTAACTGTAGCAGAAATGTAACACGATTACATGTTAGGAATTGATTATAGATCAGTTGGTATAACACATTGTAATTAGAAATATCAAAATAGGCTTGGGCCCTGATCCAACCTAAAAATTCAAGGGCTGTGCCTCTGTATAACTAGCCCTTATAGCTTAAGGGCTTTTAGTCTGACCCTTCTCGACCCTCGAGCCTACTAGAACTTAGACCGAGTTAGGGTAGGACCAGTCCTAAGGACCCTTATTTATTTATTATATATATATATATATATATATATATATATATATATATTATAATATATAGCTATGTATTATATATATTATCTCATAAATAAATTTAGAGTTTCATGCCATTAACGACATTTTACATTTCCTTTATTCTTTCGACTTTAGTGGTTCGAGGTTCACATTTTCTTCTATAATACTGCATTCATGTTCTTTAGTAGTGCTACTATTCTTTAATTTTTTTTTGTCACTACTCTTTAGAAAGTCAGTTTTTCTATCTCTTTTAGTATATAAGTTAGGGATCTTAAATATAACACGGGATACTTAAGAACCGTAACATATTTATTAAAAGAGAATGTGATGCTTGTATTTTGAAAAATATTAATTAACCATGTTTTTGGTTAAAAATTAAACATGTTGATTGTGAAATTTTGAGAATGATAATAGAGAAATTAAAAGAGATGAACGATAGGGTCTGCCTTCACCCGGCCTAGTCCTTCAGGGTTAGGGTTGAGCCTGAATTTTAAGGCCCTTATAGCATCAATGCTTTTAGCCCTGATTCTTTATGGCTAGGACTTTTGAGAGCTTGAGTCGATCGGATTAACTTTTATTTACATTTCTATTTGTAACACAGGTCATAGAATAATCCCATAAATCCTTTTCCAATTATGATTGTATTTCGGGAAAAAACAATTACATGTTGCTACTAATATTTGTATGTATGAAAAAAGTGAAGGGATCAAGTAGCTGAAAAAAATGTACAGGGTTAAGAAAAAAAGAGAGAATTCGATGGAAAAACGTGTGTTGTGGGACGGAAAAGCGACACACGTGTGTGTAAGGAAAGAGTGCAGAGATTACGAAAACAAAGTGCCAAAACCAAGGAAGGCTTTTTAGTATTTGCTGCACTCTCATCTAACAAGATCACCTCAAACCCTCTTTTTAAAAGAGAATATTACGTAACAAAGCCCACTTTGCTTCCCAATTACAAAATTGTACGTTACTGTACGCACCCACAATCAAATCGTTGTTTTGATCTGCATTGTAAATTTTGATCACGCATACATAATCGCCATAATCGCAATAATAAGATTAAACATGGATCTTAAAATTCATGATTTTCACATTCGATTGACATATAAAATTAGGGTACTAACCTTGAGACGCCATCGATTGATTCTCCTTTATGGAAGAAATTGATTTCTATCTCCTAGCCTTTCTTTAGAACAAAACACTTTTTGATTAAATTAGGTGATAGAAATAATGTAACTCTGTTATCTTTTATAGGCGGAGAAATGACCAATTCCTGATAGGAGTAGGATTATAATGCAATTAAGATTGCTATCCATTCACGGTCTATCAACGTGAAAATAATATCTTATCAGATATATCCTGACCAAATATTATCCGGAAGATTATTTATTTAAACCATTAAGATATTAAAATATCTTATTACCTTAAATTGATGGCACGTGGGCCACAATAATCTTACATTCTCCCACTTGGCCAAAGTGACAGAACTAAGCTTTCATGGTTTAAATAATAACGTGATTTGCGCAACATAACGATAATTTTTAAGTTCATTGGTCAAAGTATAATGTCAATATCAAATATAGATTAACACGGGTCATGGCGGTTCTACATCATTTTACTCGACATAGTTCCTTCCATGTACCACAATATTAGTTTTCTACTTAATATGACTCATTATTTCAGTAAAAGTCCACATTAATGTCTCGATTAGAGACAAAATCCTATCATACTTTATGTCAACATTCATGTATACATTAATGACAAAATAGGATATCAATCAGTTCAGAAACAATACATAAAAGAGCTCAAAATGTCAATTACACATCATAAGTTCGTTAAGACTTTTCAATAATGCCCATACGTTCGACATGTCCAATAAATGTCTTTGGAGGCAATCCTTTAGTCAACGGATCCGCGATCATGAGATTGGTGCTTATATGCTCAATTGACATCTTTTGGTTCCGAACTTCTTCTTTAACGGCAAGATACTTTAATTCCATATGTTTGGCACCTTTGGAATACTTGTCGTTTTTAGAGAAGAATACTGCTGCAGAATTATCACAATAAATTTTCAGCGGCTTGGCAATACTGTCGACAATTCCAAGTCCTGAAATAAAGTTCCGCAGCCAATTTCCTTGAACTGTGGCCTCAAAGCATGCCACAAATTCAACTTCCATAGTGGATGCAGCAATTACAGACTGCTTCGCACTCTTCCATGAGATTGCCGCTCCAGCTAATAGGAACAAGTAGCCGAATGTTGACTTTCGAGTATCAACACATCCGGCATAATCTGAATCTGAATATCCTATCACCTCTAAATGATCAGATTTTCGATAAATAAGCATGTGATCCTTTGTTCCTTGCAAGTACCTTAATACTTTCTTTGCAGCTTTCCAGTGGTCCATTCCTGGATTACTTTGGTAACGGCCAAGCATTCCAACAGCAAAACTGATATCTGGCCTTGTACAAGTTTGTGCATACATCAAGCTACCAACAATCGATGCATAAGGAATATCTTTCATTTGTTCACGTTCCAATTCATTCTTTGGACATTGCATAAGGCTGAACTTATCTCCCTTCTGGATTGGAACAGGGCTTGATGAGCACTTTTCCATCCTAAACCTCTCTAGAACTTTATTGATATATGCTTTCTGAGACAATCCTAACACTCCTTGTGATCTATCACGAAATATTTCTATTCCTATCACAAAAGTTGCCTCACCCATATCTTTCATTTCAAAGTTCTTAGAGAGAAATTTCTTAGTTTCAAATAACAAACCAAGATCATTCGTTGCCAGCAAAATGTCATCAACATACAAGATCAAAATAATAAGCTTACTCCCACTGACTTTCAGATATACACCGGTCTACAGTGTTTTCCTTAAATCCAAAAGAAGTAATGGTATCATTGAACTTAAGATACCATTGACGAGAAGCTTGCTTAAGCCCGTATATTGATTTCTTGAGTTTACACACCATATGTTCTTTTCCTTCAATGAAGAAGCCTTCAGGTTGATCCATATAGACTTCTTCCACTAAATCTTCATTCAGAAAAGCAGTTTTAACATCCATTTGATGTAACTCTAAATCATAATGAGCCACCAAAGCCATAATAATTCTTAAGGAGTCTTTCCGAGACACTGGCGAAAAAGTCTCTTTGTAGTCAATGCCATTTTTCTGAGTATAACCTTTGGCAACTAGTCTAGTTTTATGTCTTTCGATATTGCCATTCGGGTCGCGTTTGGTCTTGAAGACCCATTTACACCCAACTCTTTTACATCCTTCTGGCAATTCTACAAGATCCCAGACGTCATTATGAGCCATCGATTTCAACTCTTCTTTCATAGCATCCAACCACTTAGTAGAATTATTACTTTTCATGGCTTGTGAAAAGGAAACTGGATCATTATCAATTCCAATGTCAAATTCTGACTCTTGTAAATAAACCACATAATCATCAGAAATAGCAGATCGTCTTGGCCTTATAGACCTTCTCACTATTTGTTGTTGTGGTTCATCTGTTGCAAGTTCATCAATAATAGGTTCATTATTGGGAGTTTCTTCATTTATATGTTTTCTTGTAAGTTGTTTAGCGGTTCAACAACTGTAGGAACAACAACTTGAGATGAAGACTTAGGTAAAGGAATTTCCAACCTTACTTCTTCAATATCCACCTTTCGTGGTTCAACACTCCCACTAATTTCACCATTTTCAATGAACCTAGCATTTCCAGTTTCAACAATTCTCGTACTGTGATTCGGACAGTAAAACCTATACCTTTTAGACTTTTCTGGATAACCAATGAAGAATCCACTGATTGTTCGTAAGTCCAGTTTCTTTTCTTGTGGATTATAAATTCTAATCTCTGCCGGGCAACCCCAAACATGCAGGTGCCTTAAACTAGGTTTCCTACCTGTCCACAGTTCAAAAGGTGTTTTAGGAACTGCTTTGCTAGGAACCCGATTTAATAAGTACATGGCAGTTTTTAGTGCATATATCCACAATGAGGTGGGTAAAGAGGAATTACTTAACATACTCCGAACCATATCCATAAGAGTACGATTTCGCCTTTCTGCTACACCATTTTGTTGTGGTGTACCCGGCATAGTGTATTGAGCACAAATGCCACGCTTTTCAAGGAATTTAGCGAATGGGCCTGGGTATTGCCCCGATTCATCATATTTTCCATAATATTCACCACCTCTATCAGACCTAATGATTTTCACTTTTCTATCTAATTGTCTCTCAACCTCATTAATAAACACTTCTAATGCGTTTACGGAATGAGATTTTTCTTCCAATAGATAGATATAACCAAAACGTGAATAATCGTCAATAAAGGTGATAAAATATCTTTCTTTTCCGAAAGAAGGAACATCAAAAGGCCCACAAATATCGGTGTGTATTATTTCAAGAAGCTGTGTGCTTCTCGTGGCTCCTTTCTTTGTGTGTTTTGTTTGTTTTCCTTTAATACAATCCACACAAATACCAAGGTCAGTAAAATCCAAATCATGAAGGATTTCATTCTTTACCAACCTTTGTAATCTTTCTTTGGAGATGTGCCCCAAACGTTTATGCCACAAGTAAGCAGAACTTTCATTGACTAAACCACGTTTAGTTCCAACATTATGATGCAGGGTTAAAAGAGTCTCAGCAAAAACATGATCAAGTTTAAACCTATATAAGCCATCATTTAGGATACCAGAACCGATAAGAAAATTTTGTTTGAATAAACTGAAACATCCATTACCAAATTTAAAACAATATCCAATAGAATCAAGTTTGGACAAGGAAACCAAATTACGAGAAATGGAAGGTACATAAAGAGTTTCAAACAATTCTAAACAATGTCCGGTATCTAGAATTAAACGATAAGTTCCAATGGCTTCAATAGGAGCTTTGACTCGATTTCCCATGTAGACGAAGTTTTCATTTGGGTTTGTGATTCGGGTCGTAAAGATTCCCTTTCTTTTCGAACCATTCTTTACGTTTCTGACAATCCTTCTGAAAATGTCCAGGTTTCTTGCAAAACCTACACTTAGGACTATCTTGTTCCTTTTTCTGGATTTGGGCAGATGACTCATTCACTTTATGGAGTCCTTGCTTGCCCTTTCCCTTCTTTCCGGCTTTCTTTTTAGCTCCTTGATTCATTGTGAGATGAACAGAATGAGACCCCTGATTCTTAAGCCTTGTTTCCTCCTGAACCAACATTCCGTGAAGTTCATTCACGTTCCATATGTCTTTCATGGTATTATAGTTCATTTGGAAAGGTCCATACTCAGGGGGAAGTGAGTTTATGATAAACTGCACAAGAAAATTATCATCCACTTTCATCCCCAATGACTTAAGTTTTGCGCAATGTTCGTCATCTCAATGACATGCTCGTGCATGCTACGAGAATCATCAAACTTCATGGTGGTTAAAGTAGCCATTAGTGTGCCAGCGAGAGACTTATCAACAGTTTGGGAACGTTCTTTCACAAGTTTCATAAATTCCTTAGCACTTTCAGTTTGAGATATAGTAGACTTGATATTGTCTGCTACACTCATTCGCATAAACATTAGGCTTAATCTGTTCGATCTAACCCAGGCATCATGGTTAGCTATTTCGACATCACTGCTTTTGTCAGTAATAGCAGGTTTGTCGAATTGGAGTGAATAATCAAGATCCAAAACACCGAGATGAAATTGAATTTGCTCACTCCAGTCAGGATAGTTTAGTCCATTAAATTTTTGAACAGATGTAGCAAGCGAATGAAGAGCAACAGGAATAGGCACTGCAAGAATACATATAATTATTCATATTAATGCTTTGAGTAACATAAACACAGATTCAGGATCAATAATCAATAAATGTACATTGATGTTCTCCTTTGGGCGATACAACAATATACAATCATGACCATAACGATGCTTGTAAACTTACCATAATTTGATAAATTGAATATACTCTTTAACTATTTTGTCATCTTTGGACATACAAAACAGTCAACATAATATACCAATTATCACATTATATCATAATTTATAAGAACTAACGATCCACCTTTGGGTGATCTCTAATGTCTTATAAACATGAATTTTGATTACCCATAAATTTAAAGATAAATTATATCCCAAGCATCACATCCATATGGATAATCAAATATTTATTATATAATTTAAATTTACGATGACTAATGATCAGACCACTTTGGTGATTAACAGACCAACATCAGATAAATTCAAATCATATAATACTAACCACTAATTAGGCTACAATTTTTCATCATAGCCAAATACATATATATTATAAGATTTAGCATCATCGTACAAGATATACATTGAATTTAAATAGCTAACAATTATATCATTAGATTGTTAGATATAGCATAACCTTGAAATATGAAAAATCTCACACGGTTCAACATAACAGAGTAAACAAAAATCCAAGAGTAATTGCATACATGATCTACCATATATATATTTACATACTTGCAATCTTGATATCCATAACGAATACAACTTCAGAAACATATCTTGATTTTCGTGGGAATTAATCATCACAGAATTGTCACCTTGATAAGTTTTCTATCAACAAGAGATGTTATTACATATTCGCGGAATCATGTTAAGAAAATTCTTATCGAATTGAATTATTGCAGCGGATCGGAATAACGATAATCTTCAGATTGTACTCGATAGATGAATTTCCCAGTGAGTTTACAATTCAATCAAGGTTTCATAATGAACGGAAAATTATGAATTCAATAACCATGCTCTGATACCACATGTAAATTTTGATCACGCATACATAATCGCAATAATAAGATTAAACATGGATCGTGGAATTCATGATTTTCACATTCGATTGACATATAAAATTAGGGCACTAACCTTGAGACGCCATCGATTGATTCTCCTTTATGGAAGAAATTGATTTCTATCTCCTAGCCTTTCTTTAGAACAAAGCACTTTTTGATTAAATTAGGTGATAGAAATAATGTAACTCTGTTATCTTTTATAGGCGGAGAAATGACCAATTCCTGATAGGATTAGGATTATAATGCAATTAAGATTGCTATCCATTCACGGTCTATCAACGTGAAAATAATATCTTATCAGATATATCCTGACCAAATATTATCCGGAAGATTATTTATTTAAACCATTAAGATATTAAAATATCTTATTAACTTAAATTGATGGCACGTGGGCCACAATAATCTTACATTAACACAAAATAGTTCGGGTATCGTTTCATTAGGTTTAAGCCGGCGGATAAATGTTGCTTTCGAAATTAAGAAATTGAGAACTGAACTTTAATTCTTGTATATTTGTTTTAATAGTTGTATAAATAATTATTTCTTGAAATCAATGTTCTAAAAAGATGCTAGACTTTAGTCAGACGGCAGATTAAGGTCTAGCGTTTAATTAAATTTTAGATTGGTTAAACGGGTTTAAGTGGGATCACGCAGGGAGGAGTCAACGATCGAGAACAGTCTAGTGTTTAAACAGAGCATAGTTAGAATTAGACGGGGATTTTTTAGACAACTACTTCTAAATAGTTATTTTAAACTCAATTTCTAGTCCAATTCTTTTTTTATTTGAACTTCTTTTTCAAACGTTGTAGTAATAAGGAAAATCATATACATTACACAAGAATTGTACGTTATTAGTAGAAAGAGGCAAGATGGAAATTGAGAGATATGTCCAAAAGATATGAGGAAGAAGCCCAAAAATGAAATGAAAGAAGTTTGTAATAAGGTAAGCCGACAGCTGGGAATACAAATATGGAAGAAAGGAAAAAGAGTCAAAGGAGAAGAGTGGGTGTTGGAGTTGTTGATTCAGTTACGCAAACAGATTTGCCAGCGACTTCCTCGTGACCTTATCATATCATCTTCCATAACTGTTTTCGTCATTACATTACCTTTCGCCTACAACAATAATTCTCACAAATCCGCCCACCCCATACGTAATCTATGCTAACTACGTCAAAAAAAACTTGTATTTAATTCACTCCTAAAACTTCCCATCCACTTTCAATTACAACTTACCTATGCACTAAATCCTTCCGGTCATTTAATACATTTTTTCTCGACTCCTCTTCACTTTATTCCTTATACTCAAGAGTAAGTCTTGTCTAGGCGCTAGGCTATTATTGGACAATTTTATTTTTCTCCAACTCATTCTCATTTTACTCCTTCTAAATCTTATTTAAATCCGCCTGAGCCCTGATTACACATTAGATCCCAATATATTTGTTCGATTAGTTTTTAACGTCTTTTTTATATATATAAGTATATTGAGGATTTAAGGGCCAGAATGAGTCGAGAACCAGTGAATTCTTGATTAAAAGTTAAGAGTGATACTATCAAATTATAAAGTTATTGACAACGCCTAACATCTTTTAGAGTCAAAGTTACTAAAATATTTTGCGTGAGGGATCTACTTAACAAAAGTATTAAAATAAAATAATGATTTAGTCGCAATACTTTCATAATGTTGTGAGTACAAACATAAGAATGTAAAGATGACAGGTCAGCAGCAGCAGCAGAAGCTGAGCCAACCACCTCAGCAGTGAACACGTGAAAGTGAGTCATAGAACACATCAGCACCAAGCAATTAGAAGACGGTTATAACCGTCTAACATCTAGAAGCTTTCTGTTACTATATATAATATGGAATTCTCCTCTGTATTCAATATATGAAAAATAAGATTTGAGTTTCAGTTTATCTCTCTATTATCTCTCTCCCTATCTGTAATTCTTTCACAACATGGTATCAAGAGCTGGGGCAACACTGCCGATCACAGCTTGACATCAATGGCGACGCCTGTCATCATCCTTCCCACGCTTACATTACGGTTAAATAGGAAAAACTACAGCTTCTGGCGCACACAAATTCTGGCCACAGTAACTGCACACGGCCTTGATGACTTTCTACTTGGAATCAACAAAGCACCGGAGCAGTTTGTACGAGACACAACTGATCCGACGAAGTCTGTACCTAATCCTCAATTTCTGGCATGGTTACGCAAAGATCAGAACCTGTTCAGTTGGTTGATGAATCTGGTCATGGAGAATTTGCTTGGATATGTTCAGGAATGCACTACATCAGCTCAGATCTGGAAAGAGTTCGAAACTTTATTCAATTACTCTTCCAAGGCCAGAGTTCTCCATCTTAAATCACTTATTCAAACCACTAAGAAAGGTGACAAATCAGTAGAAGAATATGTGTTACAAATGCGAACGATAGCACATGAGATTAAAGCTGCTGGTCATACGGTGGATGAAGATGACCTTATTTTACATGTGTTGAATGGCTTAGGTCAGGAGTATGAGTCTGTAGTGGTTAATATCACATCCAAAGCAGAGCTGCCAGAGTTATCAGAAATTCAATATATGCTACAAACTCAGGAAATGAGATTGAAACAGTTGCATGGTGGTGATCTGGTACAGCCATCTGCGCATTTGGCTAATAGGAAATTTCCTCAGAAATATAATAAATTTGCTGATACTAGGAAGAGTTCAGGAAGCTTTGGAGGTCGCACGCAAACGTCTCGTGGCGGATTTTCTGGTAGGGGAAGGTCATTTGGCAGAGGGAAGATGTTCTGTCAGATATGTGGTAGGAACAATCACTTTGCTCCAAAATGTTATTGGAGGTTCGATGATGATTTTCCCGGACTAGAGAATCAGGCTATTCAGGCACAACTTGTCGCTCTTCAGTCACCATCTAGCTCAGATCAATCTACAGCTCCTTATACCTCCAACTTACCTCATAGCTCTTCCATGTCTAACCCCTCTGATGTTGCATCTCTGTCTAATTCTCCTTTTTCAGCTGCAAAACCGACTGTCAACTATCATGGTTCGAGTTCTAACTCGATTGCTGCTCATGACCCTGAATGGTACTTCGACAGCGGAGCCACGCACCATGTGACAAATGACCTAAACAATTTGCACCTTCACTCTCCTTACACAGGTAACAATTCTCTTGTGGTTGGGAATGGTTCCTTATTGCATATATCATCTATTGGGGCATCCTCTATCCCTACCCTCACCACTCCTCAATCTATACATCTCAAACATATCTTATATGTTCCTCAAGTAACCAAAAATCTGCTAAGTATAACCAGATTGTTAGCTGATAATAATGCTTACATTGAATTCTATGCCTCTGGTTGTTGTGTTAAGGATCTGCAAACACACCACACTCTTCTGAACGGACACCTCAGTGACGGCCTCTACAAGCTATCCTTCCCCAACAAGATCACCTCAATGGTTCAGCAGCATCAATCTACTGTCACACCTCAATTTCTGTCTGTAGTTGTTAAACCTCACTGTCACACTGTTGGTCATAAGTCCAATTCTCTTTCTGATGTATGGCATGCCCGGTTAGGGCACCCTTGCTTTACGCTTCTTTCCCCTGTACTCAAAACACTGCAAGTCCCAACAACTAGCAATAAACTCACACTTTGTGAATCATGTCAGTTGGGTAAAAAACATCAAATGCATTTTCCTACTGTTGCTCACCATACCACTACTCCATTTCAGCTGGTTCACACAGATGTATGGGGCCCAGCCTCTGTTCCTTCACCTGATGGCTACAGGTATTACATCCACTTTGTGGATGACTACACCAAATTCACATGGATATTCCCTCTTACACAAAAATCTCAAGTCACCAATATTTTTCTCAATTTCAATGCAATGGTGGAAAGACAGTTTCAGTTGAAAATAAAATGTCTTCAATCTGACTGGGGAGGAGAGTATAGACCACTTCAAACTCTATGCAATACACTTGGGATTATCTTCCAACATCCTTGTCCTCATACTCATCAACAGAATGGTGTTTCCGAAAGAAAGCACCAACATATCCTAGAAACTGGACTTACACTCCTAGCACATGCGTCTCTGCCCCCTAAATATTGGTGGAATGCATTCCCCACAGCAGTATATCTCCTAAACAGACTACCAAACACTGCCCTAGGTCTCATCTCTCCTTACACCAAACTTACAAACAGAATCCCCGACTATAAATTCCTGAAAGTATTTGGATGTGCGTGTTTTCCATTCCTCAGACCCTACACCCATTCCAATCCTCTAAGTGCATATTTCTCGGGTATAGTCCCACTCATAAAGGGTACAAATGCTTGAGTCCAGATGGCAGGATATATATCTCCAGAACTGTTGAATTTGTTGAGAATGAATTTCCCTATCCCTCACTGTTCTCACAAGAATCTGTTACCTCCCCTCTTCCTCCTCTTGTATCATCTACTCTTCCAGTGTTTCCACTTCCCATACTCCCAAATTCAACCACCACACCCCCCTCCACCTCTAACTCCAGTCCTTCCTTTTCATCTGAGAGCAACTCCTCCCACACCCCACAGTCAGTCCATGATTCTATTACTGACCCTACTCCCCTTCTTAGTCTTGCTCCAAACCCAACCCTCATCCAAAATGCGCATCCTATGACCACCAGGTCTAAAGCTGGTATCAGTAAACCCAAGATTCTTCATACCACTTCAAATCACACTCCTCCTCCTTCCCCTGATTCTAACATCGAACCAACTTCTGTCTCACAAGCACTTTCTATTCCAGCTTGGAAACAAGCCATGGATGTCGAATACAACGCTCTCATGACCAATCACACATGGCAACTTGTTCCTTTCTCCCCTCACATGAACCTCATCACTTGCAAATGGCTTTTCAAGATCAAACACCATTCTGATGGATCTGTAGAGCGATTGAAAGCTAGATTGGTGGCTCGAGGGTTCCAACAAAATGCCGGAATAGACTACTTCTCTACTTTTAGTCCCGTGGTCAAGCCGCTCACTGTCAGACTTATGTTTACTATGGCTGCTACGCGGGGTTGGCATGTACATCAAGTCGATGTTAACAATGCTTTTCTGAAAGGAGAGCTACAAGAATGTGTTTATATGCAGCAGCCCGAGGGATATGTGGATCCGAAACGCCCTTCCTATGTTTGTAAACTGCAGAAATCTTTGTATGGCTTGCGACAAGCTCCTAAGGCGTGGAATGATAAACTGAAAACTTTTCTGCTCAGTCAAGGCTTTCTCGCTTCCGTTTCTAACAGTTCATTGTTTTATAAGTGTTCGGCAGGGAAACTGTTGCTTATCCTCGTATATGTCGATGACATCATAGTTACAGGAGATGATAGAGAAAAAATAGCTCAAATCATTAAGATGCTGGATCAACAGTTCTCCCTTAAAGATCTTGGTGCTATTCATTATTTCTTGGGTATTGAGGTATTTAGAACACCCACTGGCGGTTTTTTCTTGAATCAGACAAAGTACATCAGAGATCTCCTGGAACGAAGTGGGATGTCTGCTGCAAAACCGTGCCCCACACCGTCTTTGCCCAACAAAAAACTCTCTCTCCAAGACAGCACCTCTTTTGATCAACCGACTTTATATCGGAGCATTGTGGGAGCGTTACAGTATTTGTGCATGACCAGGCCTGACTTGTCTTTTGCAGTGAATAAACTTAGTCAGTTCATGCACAATCCCACCTTCAATCATTGGCAAGCATGCAAACGGGTCTTGAGATATCTTCAGGGCACTTTGCATCATGGCTTAACCTTCAATCCAGTCCAGAAAATGTCTCTCACAGGTTTTGTTGACGCCGATTGGGCCAGTTGTATTGATGATCGAAAGTCTACTAGTGGTTTTTGTATCTTCTTGGGAGGAAATCTATTGGCTTGGAGCTCGCGTAAGCAAAGCGTAGTTGCTCGCAGCAGTACAGAGTCTGAATATCGAGCGTTAGCCCTGCTTACTACCGAGTTAGTATGGATCAACTCTCTATTGGCTGAGCTTGGGATAGGACTCATGCATCCTGCTGTAGTATGGTGTGACAATGAAGGAGCCTTAAGTCTTGCCAACAATCCCGTCTACCATCAACGTACAAAGCATATCGAAATAGACGTTCACTATGTGCGCCAACAGGTCCAACATGGACACATTGACATACGATTTATTCCCTCTGAAGATCAAGTTGTAGATCTCCTGACCAAGCCATTATCTGTGGGACGTTTTCAGAAACTTGCTCACACACTATGCCGGACGAAGGGTAGTTTGGATTCAGTGGTGGCATGTTGTGAGTACAAACATAAGAATGTAAAGATGACAGGTCAGCAGCAGCAGCAGAAGCTGAGCCAACCACCTCAGCAGTGAACACGTGAAAGTGAGTCATAGAACACATCAGCACCAAGCAATTAGAAGACGGTTATAACCGTCTAACATCTAGAAGCTTTCTGTTACTATATATAATATGGAATTCTCCTCTGTATTCAATATATGAAAAATAAGATTTGAGTTTCAGTTTATCTCTCTATTATCTCTCTCCCTATCTGTAATTCTTTCACAGCACATAACATTGATATGTTAACTTAATTAAAATTTGATTTATTACTATAAATTTCTCGTCTATTTTTTCATATTGTTATGAAATTTGTTTCATGATATTTAATCTGAACTGTTAGCGATTAGTCAATTACAATACATCCTTCTCCATGTAAGTAATCGTTTTGTAGTTCTTCTCACTCGACCGTTATGGTGTAATAATGAGATTCGTCAGCGAAAAAGCTTTATACACAAAATTATTTTTTTACCCTCTCAATTTTAGCAAAAGGATAAATAAATTAAATTCTTTCATTTCCTAATAATCGAGAAAAAGATTGATAGGCAAATAGCTTATACAGAAAGTGTTTAACAAAATTAAATTATGATGTGCAAATTAATAGATATAATAGTAGATTTTTCTTACATAATTTGACGATAGAGGAGCAACCAGAACGCTGTTAAAATCAAATATGAGTTTCAACTTTCACGAGTAGCGCCAGAAGAAAAAGAAACAGAACATTAAAAGATTCTGAAATCAACGAATGTGAGAAATATGAATATATGCTGGCAATGACAAACATTTATTCTGTAGACGATAATAGAGAAAAATCTTGATGAATTATTTTGCAATTAACTATTTTATTTATGATAAAAACTTGTATGAGACCGTCACACGATGTCACGGAAAAAAAATATCATTTTTTATAGTAAAAGTATCACTTTTTTTGAACAAAAAAAAGAAGTATAACTTTTTGCAGCAAAAGTATCACTTTTATCTGTAAAAGTATCACTGTAACAAAAATATCATTTTTATATGTAAAAGTCTCATTTTTTTCTGTAAAAGTGTATTCCGTCATACATGAGACCGTCACACACAAGAGTCACTCTTTATTTATATGCCTAACTAAAAACAAGTTTTATAGCTCTTAAATACAAATCTTTTGGGTTAAAAATATACAAAGCTTTTAGTTCGTTTATGAGGAAAATAACTCTCATAGATTAGCTGGAATCAGTCAGCACTGAATTACAGAGAAAAGAGGGAACACAATCCCAAACAACCAAGTCCAAATTATAAGATTTCGCATAACTAGCAATTAACTAGCAATAGAATGATCAACACAATTAGCTAATCTACTGATCCAAAATAAAATGCAAGAAGAATAAGAACCTAATAATTGTTAAATATCAAACTAGGAGGCGAATGACGAAGCAACCTGGATGGTTGTGCTAGAGTCACCAAAAACTTCAAAGAGATGAATGTCCAAGAGACAAGCCAA
The DNA here is from genome assembly GCA_958295605.1 of Ajuga chamaepitys. Taxonomy (NCBI): domain Eukaryota; kingdom Viridiplantae; phylum Streptophyta; class Magnoliopsida; order Lamiales; family Lamiaceae; genus Ajuga; species Ajuga chamaepitys. Next base: position 6,724,938 of record OY282504.1, read on the forward strand.
GAAAAAAGCTTCGCGAAGAGCCAAGAATTTTGCGAGCTGGGGATTAGAGCAGCCTGGAAAAGCCTTAGCTAGAACCACGAATAAAAGAACCACGAGCCCCGCAAACATAAATCCCCACAAAGAAAGAGTTTCGCAACGACGAAATGCACCGTCGAGTAAACCTAACACCTGAAGCCGCACGTCAATCGGACAAGGATGAGAGCTATATTCTGGCCTATCATGGGCATTTCTTTAATCGTGAAGCAGCTATGTGGCAAGAGAGATGGTAACAAGCGGGCCGATTGTGGAATGTAAAAATATCAAAGAATTGTGATGGTACCAAATATGACTAGCCAAAACAACAACATAGTCCGTCACAAAAGTATCCCCGGAAAGGACCATATCCTAGAACCATAGATCGACACGAGGTTGGGCAAAGTGCATCACATACTCTAATAAACCTAAACCACGCCAAACTCGGTGGCGAATGTGCAATGGAATAGAAGATGTATCGTTGAAATCGAGCCTTGAGAGCAGGACATACAAGTTTGCCCACAAGGGATATTTCGCCTAGCAAGATTCTCATTGGCGGGGAGAGAATTGGTACAAACGCCACAAGAAATGGAGAATGCGGCAAGGAAGCTTCAGGGCCCAAAGCCACTTCCAGGGGTGATTAGAGCCCAAATTAGAAGTGGGATGCGACAGACAATGGAAAGCATTAAGGTCAGAGTTGATAATAAATTGATATGCAGCCTTAACTGAAAATTTACCCGATCGATTATAATAAGAACCCATCGATCAATGCCATGTACGCTGTGAGTGTAGGAATTTCCGAATTTCCCTAGGACATTCTTGGTTGTCATAATTCAATATACACATTAATCCTAAATATGCATCTATTAATTTAAATACAACACATATGTGTTTTAGAGTTGACCTGAGAATCGTGCGCCCAACGATTCGATGTTAGACTCCAGAATTGACCTTCTGGACTGTATCCCTGCTCGATCCTCAACGCCGGATGGACGACGAACTTTGAGAAATCACAAGTGTGGGAACCAACACTACTGCCGCCGCCCTTTCACTCTCTCTTTTTTGCTCTGTGATTTTTACGTTAGACTGTTCTTTTTCACAGACTGAGAGTTATGTATTTACTACATAATAACTTAGTGTGGGCTTGGTCTGGTAGTTTAATTCCCTGGACTAGGAGTCTCATGGTCCAGTCCAGAGATCAAATACAAGAAATAAAGATGGGCCTAACTATGAATTAATTCTTCTATGTTTAGCCCATAACATAATTAGTTCATAAATATTAATTCAATCCACTAAAGAATTAATACTAACTTACCCCTTTATTCCCGAATTGAGTCGGGGCTTGAATTAGACTTAATTCCCCGTATTTAAGATATCGAATATCCATTAATTAATTAAAGCCTCTGACAGCTTAAATTAATTAATTGCTTATTAATTTCTTAAGTAGTACCACTCAACTTCATTATTGTACCTGAACTTAATCAACCTGTAGGGTTTAGTAAAATAAACCTTTTGAGCTCCTTAAGGGGATATCATCATCCTAAAAGGATACGGTTACCTAAACACAAATTACCAGTTATCATATACAAACTGTTATCACCCATGATACACAGTATAAAGAGTTAGCACTTAACTCTCACCCATAGTAAATCAAAGTGACACATAGATATGCACACATAACTGTAATCTTATTTAGGGTTTAGATTATAATAAGTTACCGAAATCTCTTGTTCTTCACTAAGGTCAGGCAGAAGAACTTATCTCACCGTGATCCTATCAATACGTTAAGACGTACTAGTATAAGTAAATAGTCAAGATAAACTATTCCTACTTGATACTGCAGCCTATACCAACAACTCGTCCTTAAGTTGTCTCAGTTCTGATATATTTTTTATATCTCATTAAGTTTAACCAATCATATGATCTTCTGTGATCTACAACACACCATATGATCTACTTATAGAGAGAGATATAGGGACATATATAGTGATTAGTGTAAACAAAATCAGAAAGGAGATTAATAGTGAATAACTGGAAACATTGTCTATAAAAGGTCTTGCTTTCAGTATACAAATCCAACAGCGAAGAGGAAGGCTAAGGATATTAATGCTTCATGAGGGGCAAAGATCGATCACACAAGATCAACATCCCACTGTCCTTAAGTTGAGTGTCTGTGTGCACTACCTGTCGAAAGAAGAGGGAGGGCAGAGCAGACACTCTGAACTGTAAAAAAGGTGACCTTGGTAGCCATCTATCAAGTCAAATTTGGGCTTGCTCCCCTAAGCAAATCAACCTCCATGAACCCATCGAAACAACATATTGACCTTTTGAAATGCTTCGCCACGTGAAGGACAGAGCCCTGCCAAGATACGCATCTAAAAAATCAGTACCCGGGTCATATTTGGCCTTAAAAACACACGCAACAAGGGATCTCGGATTCATGAGAAGGCAACAAGTGTTCTTGCTCAACATTGCTAAATTGAAAGCCTTTATGTTACGAAACTCAATACCACCACCAAGCTTGTTGCGAGCCAACTTTTCCTGTGCGATCCATTTAGTATTTCTCGAGCCTTCACCATCACCCCCTAAATTGAGCTCATAAATCTCTCAAAATCATGCAAAACCCCATGCCGAATTCGAAAACAAGTCATTTATATGTGAGACTAGTTTGAACAATAGCCTTAGTAAGAACTTCTTTATCTCACTTGCTTAAAAATTTTCCTTCCAACCAGAAGATTTCTTCCAAATTATGTCCTTGATGCTCTAAAAACTTTCGATTTATTCCGCCCAAACAACAGATGGCATGCCCATATACTTCTAATGGGAATCTACTCGTGAAATACTGAAAATGTGAGAAATGGCAGAAGCAGTATTCAGGCTAAAGAGGATACCCTATTTATCATAGTTAATGCACTGACAAAAAATGACTTCATAAAGCTAGACACATGCTTAAGGAACTGGGCTTTACCGATAGAGGCTTTGCTGATTATGAGTGTTTCATTATTAAAAAACAAATGAGAAATTAGGGTGCATTCCGGAAATTTTAATGCCAGTGATATGCTGATAAAGTCGTAGGTCCTGCAATAGACAAGAAGATACCTCTGCACAGATGACAAAAAGATAAGGGGACAAAGGATCCCTTGCCGAATGCCTCGCTGCAGTGTAAGATCCTCAAAACAGGAGCCATTGAGTACGAAGCTAAAATTAATAAAGGATATTCATGAATAAATACGATAACAAAATTAAGCAAGAAAACCCATAGCAATCATGACACGATTGACAACATGCCGCTCCACTCTGTCAAATGGTTTACTCATATCAAATATTATTGACATCATACCCTTTTTTGCATACACGCTAATGTTTCATATAATTATGCAATTCATACGCAATAAGAAAATTATTAGTGATATATAAGTCTACCATGAATAAATGCAAATTGAGATTCAAAAATCACACGAGAAAGACACGAGTGTATCCTATTGGCTAAGACTTTGACAACGAGTTTGTCAATGACATTACAAAGGCTAATAGGTCGGAACTCATTAATTAGTTTCCGGCTTTTAACATTTGGAATGAGAACAATAAAAGCTTGGTTAATAGCATGCGGAAATTGTTGTGAGTAAGAAGATTAATCACAAATCGAATTACATCTTTCCCAACAATAAACAAGTTTTTTGGATAAAACACGGGGCTCATAGCATCGGGACCAGGTGACTTGAATGGTTGAATTTCCTTGAGCGATTTAACAACCTCGCCCCCAGAATATGGCCGCAAGAGATTCACCTGCATTTCGATCTTCAATCACACACGGCTTAAGGCTTGTTGGATGGCATGGGAGCAAGGGTTGGCAGAGCTAAAGAGAGTGCCAAAATAGGAGGAGATAAACCTGTTCAATATGGCTTTTTTCAAAGCATTAGCTCCCGATGTCATTCTTGAGAGATGAGACGTGTTAATTCTGCGCCAATCAGAGGCATGGGCATGAAAATATGATGTGTTACAATCTCCCTCACGATTTGGCTCTTCGTTTCCAGATAAGGCTCTTCTTATCAAGGAGAGGTTCAAGCCGTGTCTTCAGAATAACAATTTCGGGATGTATGCCAGCCGTGATAGTACGCTTGAAGAGATGCTCAATTCGAGCCTTGAGGTTCTTAAGTTCTTTTGCAATATTCGCATGGGTTGGTCGCGTTATAAGATATCAAATTCTGGAAGAGTATTGTAGAACCTTCCATTATTTTTGTTTTTAGATTTTGGAATTTGACCTTTTTTATGTAATGAATAAATAAATGAAATCAATAATACAAGACTCTTATTTTGTAACTGGAAATATTATAGTTCAAATACTCTATAATTAAAATACATTATTGTTGGATGTACCTTTAATAAACTATATATTTCCAGAAATACTGTTGTTGGTACTTTTGGATATTCAAAACGTGATTATATTTGTGTGATATTGATATTCCTCTAAATGTAGGTTAAGTACGATTTTCTACAAGAAAAAAATATCAAAACACGACTCTATTTATTTATTTCTTAAAATTTACTTGTCAAATTATATATAACTTATTCATGGAACATATATATGTATAATTTTACTATGACTGATGAGCATGTCATTGACTTATTGAAAATTAGTCTTATTCCATTTTCTTCTAAAAAATTAAGTCTTATTTTAAGAGCGATGTAGCATCGTTCATATATATATTTGAAAGCATATTTTTGGTAGTAATGCAGAATAATTAGTTGTCTTGTCATTTTTTTAAAATTGTGTTTCTGAAGAAACATCAACTAAAGTTAATAGATGCAGTAAGTTAGGAAAAAGTAAGTAGATAATTAACGGATGGAGTGAGGCTACAATCGTGTGCTGAAAAGCTAAAACAATAATGGAGTAGTACTTAACAAACAACGGCGGAGTCTCTTGTTGTTTTTTGAATATATTTTTGAAAAGAGTTTACAAAACGAGACAAAGAGATTCTGTTTTTTCTTCTCAAAAACCGAGAGAGAAAAATAAAATAAAAGAGGAGCAGTTACAGAGCCCAAGTCCAACAGTGTGTTGAATGGGGCTTCCCACCATCACCACCCACACGAGCGGTTCTCGATTTCCATGCACACACGCACCCACACACTCGCCCTTTATACAGACAAAACACACCATTTTTATCTTTTAGAGAGATAGAGAGGGGTACAAAATACAAATTCTGGGTGGTGGTTTTCGGGGAGACAAAAGGAGAGTTATGTTATGAGAGAGGAGTAAGTCTGTGTGAATCAGTTTCCATCTTCATTTCTTTTCTTTTCTTTTCTGTGTTTTTTCTCTTCATCTCCTTTCACATCCAAGACTCGATTTTTCTTGGGTTTTCAGTCGCCAAAAATGAATCTGCAAAACCTGATCAACAGTGTTGAATCTAGAAAAGGGATTCATGATATGACCTTTTTAGCCCCACAACCCCGTTTGGACTTCCTCCATGAAAGGGCGACAAGGGGCACTGCTGGAATGGGGATTGACCAGTTTATGACTGCTTCTCCAATGGAGCACAAAAAGCCATGGGCTGATGACAAGAAAACTGGGCCCACAAAGCTTTGCGCGAGAGGCCATTGGAGACCCCATGAAGATACTAAACTCAAAGAACTTGTTGCCCAGTTTGGCCCTCAGAACTGGAATCTCATCGCTGAAAAACTTGAAGGAAGATCAGGTACTAATTCTTTCTCTCTCTCTCTAAACTTTAACAAGAGAGATATTAATAAATGAATTAAATGCAGGAAAAAGTTGCAGATTGAGGTGGTTCAACCAGTTGGATCCAAGGATAAACAGGAGGGCATTCAGTGAGGAGGAAGAAGAAAGGCTATTGGCAGCACACACTATGTATGGTAACAAATGGGCTATGATTGCGAGGCTTTTCCCGGGCCGGACTGATAATGCAGTGAAGAATCACTGGCATGTGATCATGGCCCGAAAGCACAGGGAACAAAACAGTGTTTACAGAAGAAGAAAACAGCCCACTTTCCCAAATCTCCAAATCCCAAATGCATGCAGTACTGACTCTACTCTTTCTACCAACAACAATTTTGATGAATCTGCTGCTTCTACTTGCACTGATCTCTCCCTCACCCCTTCTGCCATACCGCCTCATTTCCGAACCAGATTTCGCCATAATATCATTAATCATCCACCTGCAGGTATGTTTGTATGGCTGTCTATTTTTTTTAAAGTTAATAGTTGTGCTTCTTCCTTCCATAACAAAAGTCATGTTTCAAACTATTTTGTTTTCCAAGGATGTCAGTTATGTTTAAAATGCCACTGTTTCGTTCATTAGTTCGATCGAAACATTTAAATTATAAATTTTATGAATTATTTACATTTAAAAAAAAAAAAATCAAAAAAATCCTTTTAGAGGATGGAGGAAGTAATTTTCTCAAAACTATTTTTTTTTTTTCTTTTTTTGTTCTTTATTTATGTGTTTCTTGATATATTGATGATCTTTTTTTGCAGAAGGGATGGTGGGAAATTGCGAAAATGAAGGTGTGGCAAATGTGGATCATAAATCAGGGCAATTCTCAGATTCAAACTCTGAAGTTTCTGCATCAGAGTCAGTAGCCAACAATAGGGCCAATCTCTATAGTTGTGGAGAAAATGATAAAGGAAAATTTAAGAAGGGAAACATGGCATTCATTGATTTTCTTGGAGTGGGGGCCACTTGAGTGGATTTTGAGGAAGAGGAGAGAGAGAGAGAGAATTCAAAATTAGCAGAGGAAAAAAAGAGTAAAAACTAAAGAAGAGATAGTACTGATGATGAGTGTAGCTAGACCTGGTAAATGCCAAGAATGGTTTGCAATTATTGCCTCTCTGTTTAATGCTAAGTAAAGTGGGATTTGCAGGTCCCTCCAGTCTGTGTATTAAAAATCCCATAAATGGTAAAAAAAGATTTTTACTTGTGTAAAAGATTTTATTTGTTCCATGAGTCGAGGTAGAATACAAATGTGTGTGGAGCATATAATCAGGAAAAGCACAAATTTTATGTGTTTGATTTTTCCTTTTTTGTGTTGGTACTACTGAGATGGACTGATCACTGAATCTGCCCATATTTGATGACTTTTTCAATTTCTGCTGTTTGGTATGCTTTGTTGACTGTATGTACGGGGATTTATGGCTTTATTGCATCTTTTCTGGGTGGTTTGTTGCACAAATTTGTCTTTTCTTCATCACTTGGGGGATGCTACACCTATGCATCGTCTATTTTTAAACAATGATGCAGCCTCAATTATGTGGGTGTGTATATCTGTGAAATATGTATTTTTATACTGTTAGAAACATCCAATGCACGGTGCGACCAATATAAGGGCCTCGACTTTAAATATGGAGGATTAGGGTTGATTCTAAACGGATTTAGGTTAGAAACAGGTCGAACATGATGATATAAAAGACCGAGCTAGATTGGGTTGGTCTGCAAGTTAACCAGCCAACCCATTTCAATATTATTATAATAATTATTATAAAATACATTATATATTTTAATTTTACAAATTGAGGAGGTTATGTTTGTAAAATAATGTGTATTTAATTATAAGATTTATGTTGTGCTAATTTTATATGCCAAAAACTTGCGAGCACCTAATGCACAATAGCACTATTGTACACCTTGAGTTTTTTTTGTTTTTAAAGGAAACACCCGAGACGGGTGGGGGATTAAGGCTCGATCCCCAACCTATCAATGATCAAATTAAGAACCAAACAAAGTACAAATAGATATATGTACAAGGACGTAGGATAAAAGTGCCATAATCCCAAATTAGGAGGGTTGGTCCATAAGTGCCCAAAACCTATGGTGGGGAGGGGGAATAATAAGATTTCCTGTCTTTTCGACAAACTGACTGATCATGGCGGTCGGAATGAGAGGAAAAACGCGAAAGTGAAAGCACGAGGCTCAAACAACAGATGGAGCCGCAAAATAACAAAGGGGGTACAACGGGAGGTCGTGAATAAATACATATGAAAAGCAAACGTAAAGAAACAACAAGCTAGAGGCTAATGGAAGCGAAAGCTGGGGTAGCCTAGCTGGTCCATGCGAACGAGAGCTATGAGGTGGGTCGAAGCGGTCGCCGTGGTGTAGGTGATGAGGGGCTGGGTGTGGTGCCCAAGCTCAGCGAGGTGGTCAGCTGGTCGACTACCCTCTCGGTGGATTTGAATAGTCGGACAGTCTTGTTTCTTAGCAAGCCCCGAACCCGTGTAAGAGAGTGGGAGACTTGCCAGGATCCAAGCCTGTCTGAAGTAAGGAGCGTGACCACCTCCGCTGCATCCATCTCAATCCAGATGAGGGAGACATTGTCTTCAAGGAGTGTAAGTCCCATCGCTAATGCCTGTAGCTCAGCATCAAAACTCGAGGTGACTTATAGGGATCGATGAAACACCAATGTAAGGTCACCCGTAGGACCCCGAATTTGACCAGCCCTGGTAGCTTGAGCAGTGTTAGGGAAAATGGAACCGTCGGTGTTGAGCTTGACCCAGGGAGGTCAGGGGCTCTCCACCAAACCAACAGGGATGGTCTGACAGGGGCCGGGGTTGGTGTGATGATGTGCAAAAATCTAGCTGCTGGGGTGAAGTCAGTCCATGCCCAGGGGGAAGGGGATAGTCGGTTGCTCGCAATGAGTAGTTCAAGGTGATGCTCTACCTGACAAATAATATTAAAACATAAAAATGGCATATCTCTATGCTTAGCACTATTCTTTTCCGTCCAAGTGAACCAAGGGATCATACAATGAATAATGAAAGCCACGTGACCAATGTGTGCACGTGATACGTGAAGGAAAAAAACTGAGGAGAAGGGTAGGGTCAAGTGTATCAGGCATCTCCACCCGAAATCAGGCCCGCACCGACCACACCGACCTACACAGTAGAAATAGGTGAGGGATCGTCTCCAGCTCATGGTTGCGTGTGGCTGCACTGCATAAACATCTAGGACCACATGATAACCCTGGGAAAAATAATAAGACTAGGTAGGAAGACGGTGGGAAAGCAAACGCCAGAAGAAAACAAACATGTTAAGAAGAATCAAATATGTCCAAATGACACCCGAGACAAGATTGTGATGCAATCTCGTCCTAGTCAACTCCCAAGCTATCGTCAACGAAAAATTATCGTGCGATGTAAGTCTCCATTGCATGCAACCCGCTGTCTCACATGATAGAGACCTCAATAATCTCACCTATAAGCTACTGGGGCAGGCCTAAGGTATCGACCAGAACGGACATGATGGAGACCTCAATAATCTCACCTATAAGCTACTGGGGCAGGCCTAAGGTATCGACCAGAACGGACTCTAACCACAGATTATCCTAACTCCAATCAATCCAAAACTCCCTAACGACCATATTCCAGATAACAACCTGATGGACAAGCTGGTCACGGAACCCCTTAGACAGATACTGATGCCCAAACCCAAGTGTCATCCCAGAAACTGGTCGCCCCCTCACCAAGGGCCCAAAAAATCTGAGACTGAGCCTATGTGGCGACCCTACAAAGGCGGATCTAGTGGAAACTGTGCTCGTACTTCTAGCATGCACGAGTAGGAACAATATGCCAGCCAAGCATTACTTATCTCTCATATGCTGAGCCCACAATGAGGTACCCTCTCTAAAGCGCCAGCACATCTTCAGACCGAAAGCCGAGGTAAGCTCGAAGAAATTACGGATTCCTAGACCACCCTCATTCTGAGGCCTGTAGGTCTTTCTCCAGCTGATCCAATGGTGCTTCTCCTGACCGCCCCAGAAGAACCGAGCAATAATCTAACTCATCTTGTTGAGAATAGTCTTCGGCGGGGTAATAACCTGAAGAATGTGGAGGGGCATAGTAACCAAAGTGCTCTTGATGAGGGAAAGCCTCCCTCCAAAGTCCAGCTGACGGTGCGACCAACCAATGATAGTGCTCAAGAGGCGCTGAATAATCGGTTGAAAGAAAACCAAGCTCTTGTGTCCTCTTAAAAGCGGGATGCCAAGATAGGTGACCGACAACTGACTAATCTAAAATTCAGTTTTCTGATGAACCATGTCCTGCCATTGTAACTAAAACCTAGGACCGAGAAAGAAGTTGCTCTTCTGAGCATTAATCATCTGACTTGAGACGACAGAATAGTGCTGAAGAAGCTCGACATGCTCCCACATCTCCCCCTCCTGGGCATGAGGGAATATGACAATATCATCAACATAAAGCCATGTGGGAGATAGGTGGGGCAGAGCCAAAGGACCTGTAGATCATTCTGGGCCTGCTATGAATGAGCGGTCTAGCCTCCCGGGAGGTAGTCTGCCGCCAGGACAAACCGAGCAAGGGAGAGAGGGTCTCCCTGACGGAGGCCCTAACTTGAGTGGAAGAAGCCAGCGGGGCTCCTAATTACAAGGATCGAGAACCAGCAATTCTCCACACAGTTGCGAACGAAGTCAATCTAGCGGGGGGAGGGGGGAGCCCATTCTCTGAAGAGCATGACATGAAAAGGGCAATTGCACTCAGTCGTAGGCCTTAGCCATATCGAGCTTCAGCATAAGGTTGGGGACAAAGATATCACGGTTCAACTCATGAATGAGCTCCTAGTCCAGCAGCACATTATTCGAGATCAAACCTTGAAGAAAGCCACTTTAGTTAGGCATTACAAGCATCGGGAGGAGAGGCGCTAGTCTGGAGTTCAGGATCTTGGAGATGATTTTGTTCGAGACATTACAGAGGGTGATCGGTCTATAGTCGATCCAGGACACCGGCTGAGGCTTCTTCGAGATTAATAATAATGGAAGTCGCAATGAATCTCCTCGACATGGGGTTCTCGGAGAATAAATCTCGAACGAGGGACTCGATGTACGGACCCATAATATCCTAGCACGTGTGAAAGAACAAGGAGGATAAATTGTCTGGGCAAGAGGCACTCGTTGTGTCAATGTCGAAAATAGCCTTCGTAATCTCCTCCTCAGACGGTATCTCACAGAGAGAAGCAAGGTCGATATCCTCGGGGAGCCTAGGGAAGAACTCATCAGAATGAGCCTCCAAATCTCCCTCCTCCGTCCACGGAAGGCTCTAGAAATAAGCAATAGTCGCGTCCCAGTCTGGTCGGCGATATGGGCTCCATCAACCTTGATGGTGTGTATGTAGGACTGTCACCACTTCTGCTTCACAAATCCCTAAAAGAACCGGGTATTCCTCTCATCTTCCACGGTCCAGCGCATAGCCACCTTTTGCCTCCAGAAATCCTTCTCCATCCAAAGGCGCAAAAGATACTTGGCGTGGAGGCACCGCATATCTGTGCATTTATGCAGGAGTGGGGTCACTTTCATGGGTGAGCTCGACAGCAGCGTGGGCACTCTGGGACTCCTGAATTCTGTGGAAGATATTACTAAATACCGACTAATTCCACTGCTTCAAGTACTTCTTGACTTGGGTGAGCTTCAGCTGTAGGTTCACCATACCAACATGTCCAGTCGGAGCTGTCTAAACCCCTCGTATAGTGTCTAAAAAAGTTTGGTACCGGGCCTACGTGCTAAGAAAGCGAAAGGAAGATCCATGACTGTGCTCGGTGAATCTGCACTCGAAAAGGAGCGAGGCATGGCCGGACCGAGTACGAGGAAGGTGCGAGGCCTTTGTGACCCAGAAGACTGATGACCATCCATCATTCATGAGCACGCGATCAAGCCTCTACAGCAAGCCTTCTCTGCCCTGGAAGGTGTAGTCTGAATTGGTGTAACCTAAATCGAGCAGCTCATAATTGGCGATCGCCTCGCCAAAGTCGAGCATCTCACCTGCTCTATTGGTGATGCTGCTAAGGCGCTCGTGGTCGTGGAGGAAGATGTTAAAATTGCCTCTCAAAAGCTAGGCCTTCTCGCGCATGGACTCGGTGATCTTGCGCAAAGTGTCCCAGATCGGATAACGAAGGTGTCGTTGCATCTTAACATACACAACATTGAGGAAAATTGACTGAGGTAGGATCGGGGCAGACACACGAATGTGGAGGGTCTGCTCAGTGTCGATGATTCGATGATGACATCAATATGATAATTTAGGACAGGAAAAATCCAAATCTGACCGGAGACATTACTGACCCAACTATGAAAGCCCAAATGGCGAGTGATGACTGGATGAGACTAACCATCAACTCTTGGCTCTAAAAAAACACAAAAAGAAAGGCGGTGCGTCCTAACAAGCCGACAAAGATGAGTCTAGGTCGAACTTTTCTGAAGCCCACAGGCGTTCTATATCATAAATGGAACCGACATAATCAAACAGGTTGGGGGGAGAGGGGAAGAGAGGATCTACGCCTCTTTATCGGGCCCTCACGGCTACTACGTGCGGATGAGACACCGCGTGTGGCTAGGGTCTTCTGTCTAGCCAAGTTCTCGATGGTGCGACCCAATCTACTAAAACTTCTCGGCGGCACACCAGAGCTATGTGACCTCTTAGGTGCAGCCGAGCGGGCCTTCTCGACTATAACTGCTGAATGTGTTATCCCCACCCCATACCAAAGGTGGGGCTATGTCCAATCGGGACCTGAGCATCCAAATGGGAGGACTCGTAGCAGAGTTCCTCTCGGGCAATGTTCATGAGGCATGACATCTGGGATACGGAGATTGGAGGAAAGGTCTCATAAGGTCTTGGCTCGCTGATAGCCACCACTGGCATCTTAGTATCTATCATGATGTGTCCCTCAGAGTCCCCCTGAGTTGTCTGTGCTCCTCTGGCAGAAAAATCAATGGAGGCTGAGTCAGGCAGCTCAGACTCAGCTACGTAAGATCCACTAGGAGCAGTATCATCGTCGGTGTCCTCATCCTCAAGGTCATCTCTACTCATACGAACGGGGGCTCTGTCAGTCCTCTCTACGTGCGTAGAGGCTTCGTTTGGCTTGGGATCGGACTGGGGGCTTGGCTGCTCAGTCTCTCTGGCGGGGATGGTCTGCAACTTGGAAGTCGCGACAAACGTCCTTCGAGCGCAGGGACTTTGACCTGTCCTTTGGTCCAGCCCGTCTTGGGTCAACAAAAGAGGGTGAGCACCTCCTGACAGTCTTGGGGTGAAGCTCGACGTTCGTAGCGCCTGCGGCGCTGACGGTCCTGTTGACCTCGAGTAGTGCCACCAACAAGTTGGTGCGGTTGAGCCCTGGGTGGCCTAGATGGACCTCTGTCAAGCGACAGCGCCGGACTTTGTTGCCTAGTATGTAAAACTCGTGCATTTTGTGCCCAACATGATGGCATCCAATGCAGTAGTCCGACACAAACTCATATATGACGCGCTGACCCCATCTCCTATCACCAGAGGTGATCATAATCTCAGGGGGGCGATCGACCTAAAGGTCAAACTCGATGCAGATCCTGGCATATAGAACCCAACTCCTATTACTAGTCGGGTAGTCCATCTGAAGCGGTTTGTCGATGAGCTCGGCTATGACATACAAAGCATCGTGATTGAATATCTGAACGGGAAGGCCTGGGAAGCGGCACCAAACAAGGTCCAAAGCGGCCTCAACCTTAGGGTCGAAATCTTAGACCCGCATAGGAGAACAAGAGATCGATAAAGAAGTGCTAAGCCATAACCTGGTATAATCACTATTCTCGACCAACTCAATAAGAATATGAAAGGGGGTCATACAACTTCGACGATACCTACCAACGGGCCTAACTCGGCTAATCCGGTCACTATCATGCGAGTAGTGGGGATAGCGTGGTAAAATGTCCCAACCAGACAATTTTTACAGTAAAAAACAAGGCTATCAAAGACACTAGGAAAACACAACCGAGGTCGGGTTTGGAGCGAGGGTTGGCTTTGGTATGGAAATGGTATGGTTTGGTCGAGCAACCGCTTTGGCAAAAGATTTATCCAGCGGAGAAGGGACGGGCCCCTTTTGGGCAGTAGGCAAAGTGGACAGGCCCGGAGCAGTATTAGAGATGGAGGGGGTGGGTGTAAATGGGTAGCGGAGATCTTCATTTGAGATGATGGTGGATGGTATTGAATGCATAGTGGAGGGAGGGGAGAGGGAGGGAAGTTTGAGATTACCGGAGTGGAAGTGATAGTGGGCGTGACTGAGCTTAAGAGGTGGGCTGGTAGAGGCAAAAGGTACAAGGCCCAACTGATGGCCAACATTAAGGTGGGTAATTGTATCCGGGTTTGCAAAGAACTCTAGCAAGTGGGATATGGCTTGGGAGTTGAAGGGCCCACTCCCAGCATTAGTAAAAGGGGCCGAAGTAGTTGGGGAAAGGGAAGGAGGAGGGGGGGGGGGGGGGGGGGGCACTGGGAAATTGTGGCCCAAATCTGAAGTAAGGGAGCGCACCTAGGAATTAGGGTTTGTTAAAGGGTGGGTTGAAGGGTTGAAGGTGCTTCAGGTGGCTGCATCGGAACCATCTCTGACGGCTAGAAAAGAGCGGCAGTCATAGTCAATAGCAGAGTCTCCAGGAAGATGGGTCAGGGCGGACGAGGGTGGCTATTGACGGCGGGAGCAGTCTCGCGGTGAGCCGAACCTGACTATCTGACGAGCAGCAGTTGGAATAGGTACTGTCTCTGATGCAGAAATTGGGCTAGTTGACGACGGGCGGTGATAGGGGATAACATCGGGGTCTGCGTAGGATCAACCGGAGGATGATGGTGGCGGTGGTCCTTGGGGGGCGGCAGTGGGGTAGCAGAAATCGGGGGAAAGGAGCCTAGTGTGTGAGTTTTGGGAGAAGAGGTAAAGGTAGGTGGTCAGTGGTGATGGTGAAAGGCTGTAGGCGACGGTGTATGGCGGGTAGCGGCGGTGGGGACATGCCGAAAAATGCCCTGTGTGTGTGCAAGTGGATCCAATAGAGAGGCTCTCAACTAGAGAGAGAGATTTATTGTACACCTTGTGTTTTTAGGGTTTTAGGGTTTTCAGGGGTTTGAGGGTTTTCAGGATGTAGGTTAGGAAGGGTCTACATTAATGAGCCCTATTGTGCATCTTATGCACTTAGGTCCCACTTATTTCATATTTCAACTTATTGTGTGATTTGTATTGTTGGATTGTGGTTTTACCCATGTATTATTTTAGGGTTAATTGCTAAGATATTCACGAACTATGCCTAGACTAGCAATTACAACATAAACTTTTAAAGTTGGCAATTTCATTCACAAACTTTACTACTTTTGCAATTTTAATCGCCGGCGTAAATTTCGGCAATTTTACGTTGATGTGATCACTGGTAGAAGTCTAGTCAGCATAAAAGTATTGAGTTGGAATTCTCTCTTTTTTTCATTTTTAATTTTAATATTTTTTGTCAAAAAAATTAGAAAACAAGAAAAGTAATTTAAGAGGCAACATATGAAACAAGAAAAGAACCAGAAACCTTAATGGCTCTAACGTTCAGCTAGTTAAAAAAGTCCAACTCATCACTTGCCGGCTGACTGAACATCCACTGGTAGCTACATCGGCGTCAAATATTTTTTTGATAAATTTATCATTTTGAACTTTTCAACTAAGTTTTTTATAGACTTTTTTCTATGTTCAAAATAGGTTGGCGGGTCAACTCGTAACCCGAATGCGTCGTGTTCGAGTTATGAGCCTTGAACCGATTATTTGCAATTCGGATTTTATACGGGAACAAAACATATAAAATTGGAAAAACAACACAGATCGACCAAATTCGATAATTTTTTCGTGAATAAATCGGGTTAATACATTATTAAAACATCATAATCATAATAATCTTTATATTTTTATTAATTATCTCATGTTTAATTATTATTGTGTTATAAACGTTATTTTTTATTAGTACAAATCATGGTAGGGGTGGGGTCGTTTTTATTAACTATCTCATGTTTAATTATTATTTTTGTTTTATAAATGTTATTTTTTTTATTAGTACATATGATGGTAGGCAGTGACGTATCCAGAAATTTGAAACTGAGGGTACGATCTATACTTGTAGAAATGTCATCTAATATTTAGAATTCTACAACCTCAAACATAATGTAAAACAAAAAATACATGAAAATAGATATTGTACCTACGATTTTGTTTTAGTTATTTTTTTTTAACTTTTCGCTTCTTTTTAAGATTTTTTTATTAGAAAAAAGGCATTTGCATAAAAAATTTATTGCAAAAAATTGACCTAGATAAGGAAAATATGTGACAAAGAAAAATATAAATATAATAATATATAAATTGAAACTTTTAAAATTATTTGAATGACCAAACTAGAAATTGTGCGATAAAGTTAACATTAGGACTGAGTTCGAATCAATTGTGACAAAATATAATTTTTATTTTGAAAACAAACTAAAATTTTCCATAATAAAATACAAAAACGAAAATAACCACAAACAGGATTCGTTCTCCGATTAATGGAAAGAGGGATCACGTTGCGTCATTACTACAACAAGGCTTATGAATTCTAGCTATAAATGAAAAAACTAATAGCTTATGAATACTAGCTAAAAAAAAAAAAGAAAAAAAAAAGAAAACTACTAAATATTTCGGGGTACATCACTACAATAATGCCTATGAAAGTTACCTATAATGAGAAAAACTAAATGTTTTGGGGTACAGTTGTTCCCCCTTGTTCTATGTTGCATATGCCACTGATGGTAGGGTGGGGTCGGAGAGATGTGATCCCTGACCACTGGCCTAGATTACAAAATGCTCAACCAACTTAACTGCAACCAATTCTCTTTCTCTTCTTCACATTGTGACCCCAAAAAAATTCCGAAATATAAATCTTATCTAATTACTATGTTTTATACTATTTATTTTAAGTTCATCCAATGAAAAAATTTCAACTACAATTAGTATAATTTTTTTTTTTTTTTTTTATAAATTTGGAATTTATTGTTAGATTGACTCTGATTGGAGTTTTTAGACCATCATTTTAGATTGCTTATTTAAAATAATGTGTACCACTTTCTTTATAAAAATATCTTGAGTGAAGTAACTGTGTACCTTTTTTTAATCAATTTACAAGTATTACTATTAACTATTCAACAAATATGCTTTTAAATATTTCTTATTTGACAAATCTAAAATTCTAAATTTCTATTTTAATTTATGAATTTTTAAACTATAGTACTTTGAAATTGAAAATTACAAAAAACAAAATATAAGGAATAAAAGTTAAAATAGTGAAGACAATGTCATAAAAATTATATGAGTCTTATTCTCGATATATTCATATATATTGCTATATCTTAATTTTTCGAGTTTTAAACTTTTATTTAAAATGCATAATAAATATGAGAGAAATTTAAAAAATTGGAGAATTTTGTTACTATGAATACAATACGTTGTATGACTTGTTGTGTCTCTATGTCATGTGTCTTTTATTAAAAGGAAAAAAATGACTTGAAATTGATGTGGTGTCGCACTTGTGTTGTTTCATATCCTGATCTTGAATCACACATCGCTAGCTTGTATTGTGTGTATAAATCACTATAGTTTTGTTAGATAGCACATAATGTCTTTTATCTACCTAACCACTATAGTATTGTTGGATAGCGCACAATATCTCATAGTATAATAATTTTCAAATTTGTACTCAAATAATTCCGATACAAACAAATATGTAAAAGTTATATAGTGTCCCAGGCGCTGGTACTAATTGTCTCTGTGTGTTGTTTCCTAAAGAGTTAGTACCACGTAACAGTAATTATTAAAATGCAAAATAAGCCTATTTTGGCTTTCTATACGTATAACTATAATTATGTTATGACTTTTTATGGTGATAACTAATATATGAACTTATAAAGAAAATGTTCGAATTTATTCATATAAGTAATAAGTTATAGATTACATTAGTATAAATTGAGTAATGATTGACTTATTCATAACATATAAAATGGGCCATATTACTATTTGAACTATTAGAGTGTAAATAACATAGTCAGAGGGCTCACGAATTAGTGAGATAAGTTGTTAGGAAGAGTTAGTTAGAATCGAAAATAAGTGATTAATTAAGTTTAAGCTAAGAAGTTAGCTTAGCTTCTACTTCTGTATAAATACACCAATCACTTATCAATAAAACTATGTTAGTTTCATTCTCAATATGGTATCTCTCAAGCTCTGAAAATCCTCAAGGATATTTTTCAAATTCTTCGCTCTTGTTGAAGAATTTTTTATTCAATTTCTTCTTCTTCTTCATTTTTCTTACGAATACGATCCTGAAGTTCATTTTAGTAGCGTCTTCCGCTGTATTTCCTACTCTTCTTACAATTACCTTGAATCTCGATCGGATAAATTATTCCTATTGGAAAGTCAAAATTCAATCGACTATTCGATCCCATGGTTTTCTTGAATACCTGAATGACTTTGTGGTGGTTCCTCCCAAGGTGCTTAAGATTCCGACAACTGATTCTGTGGCGGCATGCACAACATCAAATCCCGAGTATGAGCTCTGGGGAAGACGCGATCAAATGTTACTCAGTAGGCTCCTTCAATCGATTTCTGAATCGATGATGGGTTATGTCCATAGGTGTTCAACATCTAGCAAGGTATGGTCTATCCTTGAGTCACTCTTTCACACTCAGTCCAAGGCACGGGCAATGCACCTTCGATCTCTGTTACAGACAATGAAGAAAGGGGATTTAGGGGTGGAAGAGTATGTTCTCAAAATGAGTGGATTTGCTGATGGCTTGCATGCGTTAGGGAAACATATAACTGATGAAGAGTTAATCCTTCATGTTCTTGCGGGTCTTGGTCCCGAATTTGAGAGTGTTGTAGTTAATCTTTCCTTGCGCAATGATGAAATGAGTTTTTGAAGAAATTGAGTATGTTCTTCAAACACATGAGATACGGTTAAGGCAGTTTAATGGCTTTGCTAATTTGGGGTAATTTGTAAAAACTGCTGGTAATGGCAAGAGAGGAGGTTCCCAAGGCAACTGGCATGGTAGCACCGCTTCTAATCAAGGACATGATCGAGGTTTTAGCGCCAAGAACAAGGTTGTGCATCAGATTAGAAGGTAATGGCAAAATAGGTAGAAAAGACTTGAGACTGTGAGCAGACAGCTTTATATCTTTGTTAGCAAACATATCATTTTAAGCTGTTTCATTAAAATTAATAGTTCTGCGGATGTATACCCTTCATGTTGTATCTAAACACCTATAACCTTTATGAGCAACGCTCAGGATGCTGCGCGTCAACTTGATCCGCAGGTGGGTCCTGATTCTGTTGGCGTGGCAACGGAGGATTTTGATCCACGGGGGAATTGCGATGAGATCGGATAGGATTGGCAGATCGACGGGTATTCACCATGGCTGATTTGAATCAACTGTGGAGGATACTAGGGTTTTCTTTCAATCGTTTCCCACAGACGGCACCAATTGATAATGCGTAAAATCGAATATAAAACAAATCACAATCACAACCTGCAAGAATTAAAATGACACCAAGGTTTACGTGGTTCGATTCAGAGATCTATGTCCACGGGAGAAGGCAATAACCTTCCGAGGTACTTTCACTATCTCTCATTCAATGTCGGAGTCCAATATTACAAGTCGTCTTTTCAGAATACAAAGTCCGAACCCTAAATTCCTCTTCAATTCTCCTATTTATACTATACAAATCGAAACCCTAACTAAATCCCTATAATCTCACCAGCCAAATCTGCATGGCAGTTGGGAAAAGATCATGGGGATCTCAACTTCCAAAGGTGCCGCGACTGGGTTTGGGCTTAACTGTATTGGGCTTGTGCTCTTGGACCCAACTGACCCGGTTGGCGGGTTAGGCCGATCCGGGAAGGTTGGGCCATACCTATCAGTACATAATAAATAAGTTATATAATCATTACCCCTTTTTATTAACGATTCCTCCCATTTGATTCCATAGTATAATTGACCCCTCATTCATACCCATTATCATTGTCATTGATGATTTGCAACCAAGCAGACCCTAAACTGAAAGTCCACGTGATAATAAAGAGGAAAACTTTTAAAATATTTTTTAAAATATCCAATAAATTATATTAATTATTTTATTTAATTAATTAATAAATTAAGTTTTTAATTCTATTATACACGAGTTCTATACTAGTCTGAATCTATTTACGTGACCGGATGTTTGAAATTGTCCACCCCAACTGAATGCGGCTACAAGGGTGGGGTTAAGGTAGGGTGAACCACCTGACCCATAAATCAATCATTAGTTGATATAGATGTCTAGGGGTCTGGACCAGCGTTCTGGTGGGCCTGCTTTTATTTTGTTTTATGGGATGGTGATTATGATTTGGTATGATGAACTGGAATTACCAAATAAAATAAATCTATATTGTGTGTGTGTGTGTGTTTTTTTTGTTTATTAAAGACATATTTTACACTTATTTTCATGTTGTGACTTGTGACTTGTGAGGTCTCATATCCTAACTTTATGCCTTATGTTATTATATATAGTGTCATTTTGTATAAGTGCTATGGGCTGATTAACTTTTTTTTCTTTTTCTTCTTTTTTTTTTTAAAAAAAAATATGTGAGAATATGTTTAGAAGAAAAGATTAAATCATATTTAGAATGAATAAGTGATCAGTGACCAAAACATCGTCCAAAACATCGTCCGCATTTCACCATGTAAATTTCATTATCAAATAAATCAATAAGCACATAATTAAGGCTCTAAAGAACAGCACATAATTAACAAAATTGTGGGCTGAACTTACCTTTTTATTGATAAATTTTATGCTATCCAACCGGGTAGTAACCAATTTAGGCGATCCACTGAAGGTCGTACCTAAAAATATTTAGGTCTGAGTCGAGTTTATTAAATTGACCCATATTTTTTTTTTTAGTGTACAAACTTAAAAAAAATATATAAAAAAGTTGAAGCATTTGCAATAATCTTTTGTATTTATTTTATTATAGAAAATAGAAAAACCAAAGAGTTTTTCAAATGGATACATAATTTTTTTCTAGTGTACAAACTTAAAGAAAAACATAAAAAAATTGAAGCATTTGGAACACTAGATATTAATATTATCATAGGTAAAAAAAAATTAAAGTTAAAAGTCAAAGGAAAAATTCGAAACCATGTCTCTAAATTGTTAAAAGAATACATTAACCATTGAATTATCAATTAATTGTTTAAACGAACACATCTAGATATACTTACATATTATATATAGGTAACTAAAATATTTTCGGGCCCCTAAATATTGTAATTGTTTGGGGCCCGAGGCGATGGACTCTCCCAACTAATGGGAGGTCCGGCCATGGATCCACTATATATTTTAAAAGTGTATGAGAATCAAATAATTGTAGTCATTGGATCCCAACACACTTTCCAAGTGTATGGTGGATCATTCCCTTGAGTATATCCACTTCAGTACTACCCAAGTAGATAATGTAGCACTTTCTAAGTGTATGGTGGATCATCCAAGTTGGGTACTACCCACTTAGATAACGGGGAATTTTCATAACTAGCCTAGTCAAAGTATTACTTATTAAGAACGTCCTTACTTATTTCAAACAATAGAAAATAGTCTCGTTTTCACATAACACATGTTTTGACATATTAAACAATTGTACCGAGTTGTTTAAATAACTAGATTATTTGATTACAAAACAACTACAGTGTTTTAAATAAACCCAACTGTTTAAACACGAAACAACCATGTTGTTTTAAACAACTCAGCCGTTTTCAATACAAATCTACCATATTGTTTGCACAACTTGAAGAATGGGAAAACTATCATTTAAGTATAAAATCACAACCTTAAGTCTTAAAAAAAATAATGGTTATAGACTGAGAAACAAAATAAAGTATGCTATGAAAGAGAATAATCAAACACACCTGCAAAAATTTATTCGAACATGATGATGGAGCTATGAAAGAAAAGAATAAGATAAATGGAGAATTGAGAGAGTTGAGAGGAAAAAAGAGAGAAAGTAAGAAAAGAAGAGAGAAGATATATAAAATACATAGGAAGAAATCAATTTTCTTTCAATTTTGAATTTTCAAAATCTGAAAATATTATTTTTGTTTTTTCAAATTAAGTCAAACATAAGGAAGACCATCTTTGATTATAAACCGGATTATCCGACCATACTTGATATATACCACCTTAAATAACATAGAATTTATCATTTTGAAGATAGAGTGCCACATGATGTTTAAAAAAAAATGGGGTTCAATTTTCTTATTTATATTCGTACTCTTGTGTGTCTAATATCTTTTCGAGATTTACCTGCGAGTAGCATAGAGGATCCAAATCTGCTAATTCATGGGTAGATTTACACAAGGCCTATATCGATTTTAGCCCATTGTAAAATTTGTAGAACTTTAATTTCAGTAGTATGATTTTTATTATTGTAGTTACTTACTAATTCAAATTTTTACTATTCACCCCTTTAATTTTATTGTTCACGTTCTAGTCTCTAACTAAGATATAAATTTATTTTTTTACTTAAAATCATGTCCAATCAAAGTTATCTATTAATAATTTTAATAAGTTTTCTATTAAAAGAAAAGAAAAAAGAGAACTTATGTTTCATTTGGATTTGAGGCTATGAATTGTAAATTCATCCTCAAATCCAAATGCAACCTTAAGGTAGACTTTATGACTAATATCTTATTTTATTTATTACCCTAATGTTGTATTTGGATGGAGTTATTTTTTTAAGAATTTGAGTGTATTTTAAATTCCCTGTATCTTTAGTGGTTTTGAAATCCATTGATCGTAAATCCATTCATTTCAAATCTTTGAATCTAAACACAACCTTAAAGTAAACTCTGTTACTAATATATTTTTCATTTTTTTTAACTTTAAGATTGTACTTGGATGGAGGGATTTGAAATGCATAGATTTAGTATCAATGGATTTCCAATCCACTCAAAATAAATTGGATTTGAAATCCACTCAAATCCTTAAAAAAATAGCTCCAAAATAAAATCATGGATTTCTAAATTCATGATAATCCAAACAACATCAGTCGATTTGAGACTATGAATTCTAAATCCACCCTCTAATCTTCCATTCAATTGCAACCTAAAAGAATACCTTCTTCTTGTTTTTATTTTTTATTTTTTTATCTTTTAAAGTCTATAATAAGCTGTAACTTGTTTAAACTCTAATGACTTTTTGAAGTCTCAACCAACCTCATCACTTAATCTTGGATCCCCATGCAACTTTTTTACCTCTAATCAAGCTAGTGAAAGTGATGTGTACATCTCCATCGAATAATATGATCGTCTGTAATATGAAACACATAATAGGGCTGCACAATGTGATTAGAGGTTTCAGCCCAAAAAGTTTATACAGGCCTACATTTCACATTGTCCATAACAAAGTACTATAACTTCACTCAAAATTTATCCATGTAGTGCATCGCTCATTTTCTTCTTGGGCTGACGGCCTGCAGGTGTTGCCCAACTTGTGATCATATTTTTTTAGTATTTAATTATTCTATCATGTCGTTGTTATTTTTTTGGCCAAATATTTTTAAAAAGTAAATAAAAATATAAATATATACAATATATTGAGTCAAATCTAGCTGAATATGAATGCTCATCGTATAAGAACCGAAATTTGAAATAGTTAATGATAAAGCGCAATCCGGTATCCAATCAATTCAGCCTAAATCAGTGCAAGATATATAAAAACACACAAGATATACGTGGTTCGATCCGGAGATCTACGTCCACGGGCAAAAAATGGCACCGGCCGTGGTGTTTATTTCTCTTCTCTTTTCAAGTTACACACTATAGTTTCAGAATACAAAAAACCAACCCTAATTCCGAGTTTCATTCTCCTATTTATACTATTCAATCCTGAACCCTAACTAACTCCCTATCATCGCGCCTCTTTTCCGTTGCATGGAAATTGGGAGCAGGTCGTGGGCCTTGAATCGCGGAACCCATTAGGCCACATTATTTGGGACGCATACTTCTGGGCCGGGGTATTCGGGTCGGGTTTACTTGGCCCGAAGTGTCAACCCGACCCGAAGTGACTGGGCCATACCTATCAGATCCTCCCCCCCCAGCCGGAGCGAGGAAGGAGCTTCGGTTATGACCAGGGTGGAGCTGTAAGCAAGATGAGCCGTAGTCACTTGTGAGCCGAAGTACTTTAGGGAGGCCGAGAATTTTCGGAGTCGGAGTTGATCTGTGGTGAAGTCGGCGGGGGCCGAATCAAACGAGGCTGAACATCCCCGAGGTGATAGCGAGGGCCCAAGCACCCCGAAGGCGATAAAATGTGGCGAAAGAAGACAGCAGTCTGGCCGTGGTGAAGGAGGCACCGGAGTGCTGTCCAAATCTTCCTGGTCAAGAATGGGGTTGATGTGATTGGCGGCGCCATTATGAGAGAGAGAGGTGTGAAGTGACACGCTCTGCGATTTCCAATGAACCTGTTCCCCACGCGCCTTGGGAACCGTAAAGCGCGTGATTAGCACGTCCAAATCTGAACCACTGAATTTGAATAGGCCGTATCAGGACCGTTGGTTCTTTGAGTATATATTTGGAATAATGGCACAGTATACTTCATCTTCTTCATTGCGATTTGCCAGTTTTAGAAAGCGGGAAAAAAGGAGAATTCTGTGCGCCTGTGATTCATCTCAAATTCAAAACCTCTCAAACTCAAACCAAGTAAGTATGTCTTCTTCATCCTCTTCTTCCTCTGTTAAAGAAGTAGGGACCCGGAGCTCCCCGTTAGATGTGCCACCCATTCGCTATGTTATTCCAGAGAGGAGCGAGATTAGGACCGTGGAAAGAGCCGACGGCAGGGAAACCAACGTTAGGATCGTCGGTTTTTATGAATGTACGGAGAATGACCTTGAAGTGTCCACTGTAGCGTCGCGGATGACGCGAGTGCAGATAGAGACCTTAATCCCCTCCTTCTATTTCCCATTTAATTTAGAATATATAGTGCCGGATCCCGGCGATAGGGCATGTTGTCCCCCGCAGGGTTTTATTGGTGTATATATAGATCCGTTAAAAATAGGTTTGAGATTCCCCCTTTGGGACATAGTTATCCAGTTACTGAGATATTATAACATCGCCTTGAGCCAATTAGCGCCGAACGCGATTAGGCAAGTAGTCGGGTTCACCGTAGTATGCAAGAATTCCGGGGTGGAACCGACCGTTGAGTTATTTAGGTATTTTTACCAATTGAAAGCATTCGGGAAATCCAAGGGGTGGTACTCCTTCAGTCCCCGAGCACGAGGTGGTTTCAAGGTACAAAACCCCAGTAAGGTGGAGGGGTGGAAGGAGAAGTTCATTTTTGTGAAGACCGGAGTGACCCTCCCGAGGTGGAGTAGGGAGGAAGTGCTAGATACTGCCTCGGTGGGAGACCCGGAGGCCGAGGTGGTGGATATATTCCGTGCAGTGGGGACTTTCAAGACCCTGTGTACTGAGGAAGAGCTGGAGGAGGCTGGACTGAGCCCATATTATTCAGGTGATGCGGCGGGGATGTCCACCTAGGGTTAAGAGTCGGGAGCCGGGGTTTCCGAGGAGGGTAGGAGTTCTCATATCTGTTTAAAAATTGTTGCCTTGTGCAGGACTAACTCGATTTCTGTATGCAGTGGGACGCTTCGGGAAGGAACCAGCGGGGAGCCCCACAGTGGCTGCGGCAGCCAAGAAGAAGGGAAAAACTGCTGAGGTGTCTCCCCGGGGGAAGATATCACCTATTGCGAGACCCATCATTGGGTCTGAGGAGCGAGTAATGGCGGCGGGGCCCACCCCCGGAGCAAAAAAGAGGCCGGAGTCATCCGGGACACCTCCGGCAACAGCCAAGAGACTCCGCACAGGGGAGAGCGTAGAGGTAAATCTGAAATGTCCTGTTAGCTACTGTTTACGCCAATGGAGTGTACGTTTACCAGTATTGATTTCTGTGGTCTGCTTTTTGTGATAGTTGAAGGAGCAAGGGCCCTCAAGTCTGCTGGGGTTGGAGGGAACGGACGCCGAGGAACTGCTGCGCTTGGCGCGGGGAATCATAGAGCTCGGCCGGAAGAACGAGAAAGAGGCCAAGGAAGAGCTAGCCGAGGTGGCTAGGGATCTGCGGACGCGCAACGACAGGCTAACACAAGACCTGACCGAAGCGCGCAAGAGGGCGGCTTTGGTGGAAAATGAAGTGGCGCGTCTGCGCGGGGTAGAGGCGGAAGCCGGGGTCCTCCGGGGAGAACTAATGCAACTGCGGGCAGAGATGGATGCTCGAGAAGTTGCAATCGTCGAAGGTCAAGAGGCAATGCTAAAAATGTTTGTCGAGAAATTGTTCCAAACGAGCATGTTTCTTGACTTTCAGACCAACTTCGTTGCGATCGGGGACAAGGCCACGCGATCTGTGTTACTGGAGCAGATCAAGGAAGTCTACCCGAATGTGGATGTATATCGTCCAGAATTCGGGTATGACTATAATTCCGCGGCTGGGGTGGAGAAGGCCTACTACACAGCTTTAACGCATCTTCCGGAATGGCCTCTGTTGAAGGCTCTGGCAGAGAAGAAAGAAATTCTGAAGGCCGAGGAGATTGCCAGCTATGAGGTGGACCAGGACCAGGAATTCCTGGCATTCCGCCTGGGTAAGCTTATCTCCGAGCCCCGAGACAAAGAACCACCACCCCCCTCCCCCCGCATAGAAGCTGCTGCAGTTGCCGTAGAGGAGGAGGCAGGAACGGCTGAAGGCCGACAGGAGGAGGTGCCCGAAGAGGCCGAGGGGACCGAGGAGGAGGTCAGTCGTTCCCCTCAAATTTGATGTATTAGATAATAGGAGTAAATGTAAATCCCATGTACCGGACCATTGATAATGTACTCTGACTGTTTTGAATATAAATTTCGTTGATTAACTGAGTTGCCGTTCATTGTGTGCTTGAGATTGATCTTTCTTGTTGATTCCGTTATCTGTTCAGAATACCGCGGAATTGCACGACACTATAAAGAAGCTCATGCAATCATTAGAGTGGTTCCGCGGAGAGAAGAATAACTTGCAAATGCAAGTAGTGCCGAGGCTAGAAAAGCGGGTGGCCGTTGCGGAGAGAAAGGCGAAGGAGGCCGAGGAGAAAGCCTGGGACCAGGAGTTGAAGTACCTGGCGAAAGTTGCTGAATTGGACCGAGTCCTCATCCATCAAAGGGAGTATGACCGGATACTGACTGAGTTCGGCTTACTGACTTTCGAGGAAGTTGAGGCGCGAGTCGTAGAGATTCAAAATGAAATTTCAGCACTGATGGCGAAGGGTCCGGCCGAGTCCTCGGAGCTTGTAAGAAAGCGAGAGGTGTTGGAGTTACTCCTCAATATGTATGAAGGACTGAAAGGCCGTGGCAGGTGGCGGCCCTCTGCCGAGGAATTCATCGCTAGTTCTAGCCGGAACCAAGGTACTTCGAAAACCCCCCGGAAGGGTAAAAAGAAGCTAGCGAGTAAACGCCAAGGAATTATAATTCGAGAGCCAGTGCCAATGACTACCGTTGAAGAAGAGCCCGCGGTTGTCGCCGAAGAGGTAGTCGAAGAGCTGGCCAAAGAAATCGAGGTAATGGATCCCGAGGAATGGGATCCTGTGCAATGGGCCCAAACTCCGAGGTCTACCCCGCATCCAAGTCGTCGGGCTCGCACAAGAGACGAAACCCCCAGACAAGCGCCAAGGACGAGTCCGCGACGTCGGGGGGCCTGCGGAGGGGAAGGAGCCGGAGCTCAAGGCCGAGGAGTGACAAGATCCCGTAGGACACGGGGTAGGTCCGGGAATAGATCTCAATGCCGGAGCGCCGAGTCATTTAATTGAAATAAAAATGTAATAAACCGTTTTGGTCTGCAGAGTTGTGTTAAGGAAAACAACGAGTTGTTAACTAAAAGTAATAAGTGCTTTGACGGGTGTTCGGGAACACGATATGGACGGCGCCAATTAAAACCTCCCCGGACGGATCGGGCGGGAGTAAAACACCTCTCCGGTTAAACAGGCGAGAGGGGATATGAGTCCGGGGACGAAACGCGAATCTTTCCGGACGAATCGGGAGAGAGATTTAATTGTCCGGAGACGAGTAACAATAATACGACGACGTTAGGGCGTCCCCGCAACGTAGAAGAAAACACAGTAAGATACACAAATAAGGAAATTTTATTCAATGGTGAGTGCCGGAGCAACTTAAAGAATACAAAGAGAAATAGCAACGAAAAAGAAGTGTACTATGAACATAAAGATAAGAATGATACTTGTCACTTGGTGCTCACAGATAGTAGCGTCTCAGGTTGGTAACATGCCAGCTTCGGGGAATCGGCGTTCCGTCGAGATGCTCTAACTAGTAGGATCCGGAATCGTGTGCGGCAACGATGCGATAAGGACCTTCCCAAGAAGCGTGTAATTTCCCCTCGGGAGCGGCTTTGCTGGCTGAATTAAGTCGAAGTATTAGGTCCCCGACATTGAACTGAGTGCCTCGAACCCGGAGGTGATGATACTGAGCTGCACGTTGTTTACACTTGGCTTGCTGGATGAACGATTGATCACAACGATATTCGAGCTCATCCAAATTTGTACGAAGAGCTTCGTCATTATCCTCGGGAGTCAAAGTTACGAGTCGGGGGCTTGGTATGCTGATTTCCGCCGGGATCACAGCTTCGGAGCCATAGGTCAGACTGTAGGGGGTCTCCCCAGTAGAGGTATGTGGCGTTGTGCGATAAGCCCATAGGGCATGCGGAAGATTTTCGGCCCAAAGACCTTTAGCACGATCCAGACGTTTCTTTATACCCGCAAGGAGTGTACGGTTAGTGACTTCCACCTGACCATTGGCTTGAGGGTGAGCTACCGAGGTGAAAATTTGTTTAATATGGAGCTCCTCGCACCATGATCGGAAGGGATCATTGGCAAACTGTTTGCCGTTATCCGAAATAATAGTGCTCGGTATGCCAAAGCGACATATAATATTTCGCCAGACGAACTTCAATATGTTTTGACCAGTGATGGCAGTAAGAGGTTCGGCTTCTACCCACTGAGTGAAGTAATCTACGGCGACAACCAGAAATTTCAATCCCCCCGGAGCGACTGGGAACGGGCCGACAATATCGATTCCCCATTGGATAAATGGCCACGCACTCTGAATTCCAGTGAGCTCGGTTTGTGGCAGATGCTTCACACGAGAGTGCAGTTGACACTTGCTGCACTTGGTCACCAAATCGTAGGCATCGTTAAATAAGGTTGGCCAATAATACCCCCATCGAAGAATTTTCTTGGCCAACGTCCGTGAGCCGATGTGACTGGCGCAGGCCCCTTCGTGAACCTCCCGAAGAACCTGATCGGCCTGGGCAGGAGCAAGGCACCGGAGATTTGGTTGTAAGTACGACCGCCGATACAAAATCCCATCATGGAATGAGTACTTGGGTGCCTTAAGAACTATCTGCCGAGCTCGCAGTTTGTCATTAGGCAAAGTTCCATCCCGGAGATACTGAACAATAGGAGTCATCCAATTCGGATCACTATCGATCAATGCCGAGACCGTTGCCTCATGAATCGCCGGATGAAATATATCTTCGACCATAATATCCGGAGATACATTAGTGCGAACCGCGGAGGCTAATTTACTGAGAGCGTCAGCTTTGGCATTCTGTGTGCGTGGTACCTTCTGGATAACAACCGTATCAAAAGTTGACATAAGTTTGAGTGTTAAAGCGCGATACCTGATCATCGTTTCATCCTTAGCGACATAAGTACCCTGGATCTGCTTGGACACAACCTCGGAGTCCGTGAAGAGCTCAAGATGGCGGATAGCTAAGGATTGAGCGAGCCGGAGCCCAGCGAGAACTGCCTCGTATTCTGCCTCATTATTGGTCACCTTAAATTTGAATTGAACAACATTCTTGACTTCAACTTCCTCGGGGTCAATGAGAAGCACCCTGGCACCACTTCCGCGAGTTGTGGATGCACCGTCCACATATAATTGCCACTTGCGAGGTGTGGATTCAAGAGTAGCGGGGTGATGATTACCATTGTCTGCAGAAGATTCATGATTATCCCCTGGGGTCTCGGCCAAAAAGTCTGCAAGTGCTTGACCCTTGATAGCTCGGCGGGGAAGAAATTGAATATCATACTCTCCTAATTCGACACCCCATTTGGCGAGGCGCCCTGACACCTCGGGCTTGACAAGAATCTGACGGATGGGATGATTGGTTAGAACCCGTATTTCGCGCCCTTGGAAATATGGCCGCAAACGTCGAGCTGCCATGACGAGTGCGAGCACTATTTTTTCCAACATGGAGTACCGTGTCTCCGCCCCGTGAAGTACTCGGCTTGCAAAATACACCGGATGTTGAACACCATTGACTTCTCGCACAAGAGCGGCGCTAATGGCTTCCTCAGCGGAAGCCAAATATATATAGAGCGGCTCTCAGGAGAGAGGAACTGATAGAGTGGGTAGTTGCTGTATATGACGCTTTAAAGCCTCGAAAGCCTCGGTGCACTGCGGAGTCCACTCAAATGACTTCGCCTGTCTCAAAATTTTGAAGAATGGGAGTTGTCGCTCTGCTGCTTTAGACAAAAAACGGTTTAAAGCCGCCAAACCACCAGTGAGGCGTTGAACGTCTCTGAACGTCTTCGGTGGTTGCAGATCTAACACATCCCGAAGCTTGGATGGATTGGCCTGAAGGCCATGCTGCGAAACCATATACCCGAGGAACTTTTCGGAACCAACGCCGAAGGTACATTTTGCCGGATTAAGTCGCAAATTGTAACGCCGCAGAGTACGCAACGTTTCAACAATGTCTTGCACACATGAAGAATGTAAGGCGCTTTTTATGACCAGATCATCAACGTAAACCTCAACATTACGGCCTATTTGATCGCGAAACACGCGGTCCATGAGACGTTGATATGTGGCCCCCGCGTTCTTGAGCCCGAAGGGCATTTTCTTAAAAGCAAAACACCCAAAATCAGTGATAAATGCCGTTTTGAGGGCATCCTGACGATCCATGAAGATTTAATGGTATCCCTTATACAAGTCTAAGAAACAAAGCGCCACATAATGGCTTCGGCCTTTTGGTCGATGGAGGGTAGAGGATAACAGTCCTTCGGACAATGTTTATTGAGGTCGAAAAAATCGACACACATCCGCCATGCCCCGCTGGACTTTATTACCATCATTGGATTGGACAACCAAGAAGGGTAATAAAATTCGAACAAGATATCTGCATCTAAAAAAAGTTGTTGTACCTCGATTCGAATGGCCGCATTTCGCTCCGGAGCGAATTTCCTTTGTTTTTGCTGTATAGGTTTAACGCTGGGATCGACGTTCAGCTTGTGGGTTATTACATCAGGAGAGACCCCGGGCATATCCAAAGGGGACCATGCGAAGACATCGGAATACTCTCGCAAGGTCTGGATGATGGCATGATGTAACCACGGCACATCCACGGCACCGACAGTTACTGTTTGTTCAGGCTTGGATGGATCGAGCGGCACCTGGACAGTGGTGTCCCCCAGTGATGTACATAAATGGGGTTCAAGAGTTGATGATGCCACTTGAAGTTGCTGTTTGGGAGGAACCTTGGTTGCCTTTTTGAGTGCGGCGTACATGCACTCTTTAGAGACCCGCTGACTGCCGCGGATAGCCACTTCGCCGTGGGATGTGGGGAATTTTAGCGCGAGGTGGTATGTGGAGCATATGGCTTTGGCGGGAGTAAGCCAATCCCGACCCAAAATCATATTATACGGGGACGGGGAGTTAACCACGTAAAAATCCACAAAAATGGTTTTTGTCGCCGGATAAGTTCCCAGAGACGCCGGGAGATTGATTACGCCTTCTGGCTGAACTTCACCCTGGGTGAAAGTCTGCAATGGCCCGGGGGCCGGCCGAAGTTGCTCCCGAGGAATCCCCATTTTTTGAAAACAGTCGGCGAATATAACACTCACTGCAGCTCCATTGTCTACGAAGACTCGCTTTATTGTAACATTGGCTACAGCCATGTCGATGACGATGGCGTCAGTATGGGGTGTAATCTCTGGAACTGGGTCTCTATCTGTGAAACTGACAGTTTCAGACTGATGGAGGCGCTTATGACGCGGCTCCTCGGGAGGAGGACGACGTGCCTCTGCCTTTAAAGCATTTCGAGAAGCCCCCGTGGGGAGGCCCCCATATATCACGTTTATGACGTGAGTAGGTGCATTGTCTCCGGGTCCTCCCGGAGGAGGGGGTGGTGGCAAAAAACGAGGTTGTTGACGATTGCCAGGGTCTTGCCGTGCATAATTGTTAGACCCCGACCGATTATTCTGCCACGGCGGCCGGTTTTGTTGCGAACCCCGGTCGTGATAACCTCCGCGGTTGATGGACGAACCCCCATTCTGATTTGTCCGAGGCTTGTCATTGGTCCGAGCAATATATTGTCGCAAGAGACCATTCCTTAAACAATCCTCAATTTCCTTGCCGAGCTCTCGGCACTCCTCCGTCTCATGCCCATGATCACGGTGGTACGCACACCACTTTCCGCGGTTTCGCTTTTCAGGCGGGGCAGTCATCCGCGGACAGGGCGTAAATCATTCTTGTGAACAGAAAGAATTTCAGCTCGTGATTTTGTCAGCGGGGTGAATTATGGAATATCCCCTCGAGATTCTGAACGCCCCTGATTCAGACGAGAAAAGGCACTAGGTCGTGTGCTAGGCCCAACCTGTGCCCTATCGGACTGCTGCTTGCTAGCATGTTTCTCACGCTTCCTACGAGTCTGCTCCTCGGCCTTAGCATATCTGCACACAGTATTAAACAGTGCTCGGGTTGTGACCGGTGGATTACGAACCAACTCGGTGTAGAGTGGTCCGGGACGGAGACCATTCATGAATGCATTGATGATAACATCATCCGAACAGCTTCCTACCTTAAGACTCTCCGCTGTAAAGCGGTCAAGGAATTGGGTAACGGTTTCGCCGTCCCGTTGTTCCATATTCATGAGATCGGCCAAAGTGGCCATGGGCTTGGCACGTGCTTCGAAACGCGCCCAAAAGTGTTCGGCAAGTTCTCTAAAAGAGGATATGCTATTACGAGGGAGAGAATCAAACCAAACCCGAGCCTCATCCTGAAGATACTCGGGGAAGATCTTACAGTAGTGAAGAGATGTGGTATGATCGCGGCTGAGCATGTTGTGCCTAAAAGCTCCAAGAAAATTGGCTGGATCTCCCGTGCCGTCGTAAGGTGGTATGGCAGGCCTTTTGAACCCTTCGGGAAGGGAGGTGGCCATGATTTCTTGAGAGAACGGTGTGATAATGTCCCCATTGGCGTCAAGGCCTAGGATTCTGTCTAGTTCGACATTGCGTTGAACTCGCTCATACTCCTGAAGATCTAGAGTATGAGGATTGGCATAACGAACTCTTTTAGCCGCGTTAAGTGGACGGCGGCGATCGGCATCTGCAGGTTCGTCGTTGCGCTGTCTCGACCCATTAGAACTCCCATGGTCCTCGGGAGAACCGGGTCGCTCCCGTCGCCGATCCTGACGCCCGCGGTGCACTGGATCTTGTCGGCCGTGCGAGTGCTGACGATGTGGATGCACTGCGAGATTGGTAGCGTGTCCGGTAGGTCCATCAGGATTCAGGCGATTGGCCGCCCAGTCTTGGAGAACATGAGCATGTTCTTGTAGGAAAGTCTGGAGTAGTTCTGGAGTCATCTGAATATTAACCTGCGGCCGTGCGGCAGCGGGATTAGGGTTTTGCATGTCTTGTGGGGGTAGAGGTAAGAATTGGTTGTCCGGATTCATAATCGGGCCTTGGTTGCCCTGATGATGAGATGTATCCCGCATCGGCGATTGCCTCGGTGACAAAACTTGATACACGGGTGGATCTTGGTTGATCTGATCACCTTGGCGAGACTGATTTAAATTGTTACTATAAAAGATAAACTGAATATTAATTTCATTTTTAACTGATAGGTATGGCCCAGTCACTTCGGGTCGGGTTGACACTTCGGGCCAAGTAAACCCGACCCGAATACCCCGGCCCTAACCGGCCCAGAAGTATGCGTCCCAAATAATGTGGCCTAATGGGTTCCACGATTCAAGGCCCACGACCTGCTCCCAACTTCCATGCAACGGAAAAGAGGCGCGATGATAGGGAGTTAGTTAGGGTTCAGGATTGAATAGTATAAATAGGAGAATGAAACTCGGAATTAGGGTTGGTTTTTTGTATTCTGAAACTATAGTGTGTAACTTGAAAAGAGAAGAGAAATAAACACCACGGCCGGTGCCATTTTTTGTCCGTGGACGTAGATCTCTGGATCGAACCACGTATATCTTGTGTGTTTTTATATTTCTTGCACTGATTTAGGCTGAATTGATTGGATACCGGATTGCGATTTATCAACTAATATTTGAAAACTTACCCAAAAAATTAAGGAACACTACCTAAATTTGTCTCAAATAATGAGTATTTGTCACAACTATATTACTCGAAAATATGCTGTCACTAATTAGTCATCCCAAATAACTTAACTGCAAATAATATTATTTGAGACGACGAAAGAATCATTTCAAATGCATACACCTTTTTACATTAACTAATTATTTCTAAAAAAGTCTAATAATGACCTTAAAGTACTTGCATCGTATTATTATTGAAGGCAACATTTGTCATCTGGGTGATAAAAAGTTCTTTTTTGCTGTAGTGTTTATCCTTTTTTCATTCTACGTCTTTCTGCTTCTCTCTATATAGTAATTATGTATGGGAAAATTTACTCCTGTAAATTAGAGCTTGTCTAATAGAAAAATTGTATG
Source organism: Ajuga chamaepitys (assembly GCA_958295605.1). Taxonomy (NCBI): domain Eukaryota; kingdom Viridiplantae; phylum Streptophyta; class Magnoliopsida; order Lamiales; family Lamiaceae; genus Ajuga; species Ajuga chamaepitys. The sequence continues at coordinate 6,759,543 of OY282504.1, forward strand.
TTACATAATTTCAATTTTAATTCGGTAAGTTTAAAAAATATCTAGTTCGAGGACAACTTCCCTCAAGATCATCAAATTAATTGGAATTCATGACGTGGCATACACATAGCTTGAAAATTAGAGTTTTCCGGCAACTTGTCTGATGTGGCATTCTATATAATAAAAAATTCCACCAACCAGCCACGTTGACAAATTACATATTCATCAATTTTTATATATTTTATTAATTCATATATTAAATTTTAATGTTGTTATTAAAAGCATATTACAATAAATCAACCTTTAATATTAAAGGAAAGTCGTTGAAAAATCGCGAAACACGTGTCTCTCTCAGAATACTTGCCAGATTTTTTTTAATTTTATTCTTGATCAATTACCCTTATACACACGTCTTCCTTGAGGAAAAAACCATACGGTAGCGTGGCTGAGAAACCGGCGATGAGATATGCAGTTCCTTCTTTTCCGGTTATCATAATCAGAAACTGCTACGCAACACAAAATTGATTCTTATTGCTTTAAAGTTCTAACCATTTCCATCAAGCCTCTCTCTCTCCCAGTCATCCGTACCCTCGCAGATATCAAATCAATTGCCCTCGCTAAGAGCACCCACAATGCACAATGAAATGCTACCTGATACATCACCGGCACGTCACTGCCACATCAAAAGTTTAAAGCCCACTCAAATGCTACCTATTTCCCCCAATGTAACTCAGGTCCAATTAACACTATTTACTACTATTTGAGGGTCCCACCTTAAAACCACCCTATTATTTTTCCATCTTCAATTTAATTAAATCTTATTTACAATTTTTAACATATATAATTAATTACTTAATATTTATAATTTGTAGTCAAAAGTGCCTTAGTGCTCAACTTTTTCAATCTTATCATTCTGAACAAAGGTAATTTTAGTTGGCATTTATGGAATTACAGCTACAAAAGTCACAAGTCTGAACTACTTACATCACTTTGCAATATCATTGGTAATGTTGAGTATATGTTTCAAATTGTCACGATGTTTAGTTTTGAAACTGATATGAGATTCAATCTTGCTATACTTTAGAAAATTGATTTGTTGGTGTTGAAATTCATCTTACACGAAGTTTACATTTGAAACTGGCATAAATTTTGTATTTAAACTGACACGATAATCAGATTTGTACTGAGTCAATGTCATTGTCCTATAATCTTTCTTTTTATTACTGTTTGCAAATAGAATTACAAATGCAACCTACAATCTCTTGGAGCTCTACTTCTCCACCTTTCTGTTGAAGCCTTAACCATGCACAGTGTATCTCCTTAGAATCCATCTTCGATCTGGAAATGGCGTAGTAAAAGAGGGAGGAATTTTGAAAATTTTCATTTTGGAATTAGGCAGTTCTGGTATGTGCTACTATTGCTGATGTCAAGGCCCTAACGTAGCAGATGAGATCCTCTATTCCAGTCTGTGTTCCATCTTCTATTCCAAAAAGATTACTACATGTCACGTGTATATGATGACATCACTAACTAACACATGACGTGTAGTAGTTGTTTTGGAATACAAGATGGAATACGGATCGAAATAGAGAATCTAATCCGCTAATAGAGTGGTCCTATGTTTCCCGCAAGAGATGTGAGAAGAGGCTTATTAAGGATGATTATGTTTTCCGCTGCGCAAAATGGGGCATTATCGAGATAAGTGGAGTGTGCAATTTGTTACGGTGTATATATATGTAGGTTTGTGAATAAGGTGACTACATAATGGTATATGTGCTCCTATTTTCATACACTGTTGTTTATGTAACTATATCTTAACAGAATAAAAACTATAGGTATGTGCCATAAAGATGTCGTCGATGTATTTTTTTAATAATATGAAACAAAATTATTTGGCGTTGATTTCCTATAATCTTGGAGATCAGTACAATGTATATATACAAACAAAATATCACTTTTATTTGGTTAAATATCATCTTTCTTTGTTAAAGTACCACTTTTATCTCTATAGGTGGGTCCCGCACTCCTTTACACCGTGATATCATCACAACCACAAGAGTCACATATATACACAACCCATTTCTTCAAATATAACAAGTAATGTGAGCGGTATTTGAGGTTCAGAAAATAATTTCACTAATACATTACATTTCTTTCAAACCTTAAACTAATAATACGTGCATAATTAACATCCACATATAAAATTACACAATAAATGTCTCACATTTTAGCCAATATTATATATATTTCTGTAAACTTTTTAACAATTATTTTATGTTATTGACATTGTTCATTATGTACCAAAGACATATACAACATTAAATGCCACCTAATAACAATTAAAAAAAATTGGTTAACCCGTGCATCGCACGGATGGACATCTAGTAATATTTTAATCCAATATATATTTTTGTAATACAACTAAAAATAAATTCATCAACAAAATATTTCAACACCATACCATATGCAGATCGAGTACACCCATTTTTGCCTCTCAACATCGGGTACAACCACCACCGTTTCCTAAAGTCCAGCGGCCCCTCCACGGCCTGTCCGGCTTCTGCTACACCATCATCTGCAGATCGAAATTCGCAGATTCATGATCAAATATTTGATCTTCTTTAAAAGAAGAATATTTGATCAAATATTTGATCTTCTTTAAAAGAAGAATATTTGATCTTCTATTGCATCTTTGTTTATATTAAAACAAGTATAAATTCCAAAAAAAAAAAAAAAAAAAAAACAAGTGTTCGTTTAGTTTTATTTCAAAAGATAGATAAATAAATACATAATATGCAATTACTTAATATCAAATTGAAGTTTCTGTGTACTACTGATATATAATATCCATGCATTAATTTTAAATTATGTAGTTGCATTATATATGTTTCGAGTATATCATACAATAAACTTATTATACATCTCTCAAATTAATTTGAAAATTAGATATATATTAAGGGTTGGGTTTGGTTTACAAAACACTGTTGGTGGCCGTCTTATCGTGTTTTTCCAACTCGGATCTCAGCCATTGTTCGAGTCTCTCCATTCGCAGACAAGAACATAGGAATCCTAGAATTTCAATTCTGAATAATGATAGTTTTTCGGTTGATTAAAAGGTAAAGCCCCTATTTTTTTTTTTTTTTGTTTAGATTTAAATTATTATAAGGCATTGCACTTTTTAAGTAAACTTTTGGATTATACCATATACTCGAAGCGTAACCCTAATTTCTCTCTATTGGAGGTTGACAACCTAAGGTGGAGGACAATAACATAAGGACGACTCACAAATTTCAATATGGGGACCCATCATTGGGTGCGATATCTGTACACTCGCCTAGTGTTTTGGTGTTTTTCTTTACAGTGTAGCCAATTCATAGCAACTGAAAGTATAACTGCTTGGAAGTTAACAATGCCATATCATCCATGAAGTGGAAATGGATCCTGGTGTTAATATATTGTTGGCCCATATATTAGTCTCCTAATGCCCCTTGAGCTCCCCACTAAACCCTAGCCCTACACCTATATATGTGTGTGTGTTATATGGGCTTGTCTCCTAAGGGAGTGAGACAACAAGAAGAGACAATAAGAGAGAAGCAGTAAAAGAGAGGCAGGTTAGCTTTGTGCTACAAGAGCTTTGTGTTCTACTCCTTCTTCTTTCTTTCTTTCTCATGGCTTTGTGCCTATTGTGAGTAGCTTAAGATTTGGTGCAACTTTGTGGTTTTGGTGATGCCAAGTTTAGGAGTGCGTGTTCTGACTTGAGGTGTCCTGAGCCAACATTGACGACAAGTTCGACCAACAGTAGTATCAGAGCCGGTTGCGTCATCGTGATCGATAATTTGACCCTCATAGGAAGGCTCCTACCTGCTGCCTGTAGTCATTGTCCACTACCGTCTCCGCTATCGTCCTCCGGTAAGTTGAAATTCTGTCAAACAATTTCGCTCAGGTAAAGAGGCTGAAATCTCTTCTTTTATTGGTTTCTTAGCACCGCTTGTAGCGGACTTAGGTTGGGATTTGTGTGCTGCTAGAATACTAGGTGTATGTGCTTATTTGATTTCTACGTGATTTCTTGAGTATTGCTAAAATTGCTACTATAATTTTGTGTTTTGTAGTGGCTATTTATGAATTGTGCTTCCTGGTGACTCCACTTAATTGCATTTATCATTTTTCAGTTCCCTATTTGATTCTACTTTGTGTGAAGTTATGTCGTCCTTTTTGAATCAGTTTGGTATGCTTCCATTTAACGAAAATTATGATTTTAGTATTTGGAAACAAAAGATGAAATGTGTCATAATCCAACAGAAGACTTTTAGAGTTGTTACTGACTCATACTTGAAAACTGACGACGAAGATAAGAAAATGGAGCTGAATAAAATTGCCTGTTCCACCATTTACTTGAACTTGACTGACTCCGTGCTTAGGAAACTTGGTATTTTGGATTCTGCAGAAACTCTTTGGGATAAACTTGATGAACTTTACATTGATACTTCCTTGCCCGGGAAAACTTTTCTTACTTGAAAAATTCTTTCGATTCAAACTGAATTTGAGTAAAGATATTGATGAGAAACTTGATGTGTTCACTAAATTGGTTTTCAGATATTAAACAAACCGGTAATAAGCATAATGATGATTATACTCCTATCGTGTTGTTGAATGTTGTTCCCGACTCTTACAATGATGTAAAATCTGCTATTAAGTATGGTAGAGATGAGATAAGTCTCGACATTGTTGTGAATGGTACAAAGAGCAAGGAACTAGATCTCAAAACCCAAAGAATGCTAATAATGGTGAATCCAGTGGGAAAAGGAATTATAGGGGTAAGAAGAGATCTAAGTTTAGGTCTAGATTGTGCTATCATTGCAAAGAAAGTGGTCATTTTATCAAAGACTGTCCTTAGAAGAATAATCAGAGTAATAATCTGGATGAAAATTTCGGTAATTGCAATTTGAGTATGGTATTCATGATGTATGATCTGTGTGATTATACATATGCAAATACTATATCTGATACTTTTTCTGAGCATGAGTGGTTAGTCGACTCTGGTTGTACCTTCCATATGTCTCCTATTAGAAATTTGTTTTCTAATTATAAAGAGTTTGATTATGGTTATGTGTTACTTGCAAATGAGAAGAAATGCAATGTGTTAGGAACTGGTGATATATGTCTTAAATTTTCTTCTGGCTCTGTGTCTACTTTGAAGAATATGAGACATGATCCTGACTTATCTCATAATTTGCTTTCTTGTGCTGCTCTTGAGGATGACAGTTTGGAGGGAAAGTGGGGGATGGGAGTTATGAAAATTTTGAAAAATTCTCTTGTTGTTTTCAAAGTTGAAAAGAAAAACAACATGCATGTCTGTCGTGCTAATTATTGAGACAATAATTATTATGGTCTTTTGAGACAATAAAAAGTGATCTCAAATAGTGAGTTTTTGTCACAAGCTAATTATTAAAGATATTGTGTCGTTATTAATTAATGTCTTAATAACTCAAGCAAATCCAAATATGACAAGGAAACGTTTAGAAAATGTGATGCAGATGAAGCTATGATCTTGTGATGCCGCCTATTCTCAGAGTTCAACCCACAGTCACTTCCCCATATAGGGATTGTTGATGATGTTGATAAACCGATAGAGGTTTACCGATAGGTTGATTCAGTTTCCAAGCCTATTCTGAATGAGTCCTTCATCCTTCATCAAGTTCGAATGCTAACTGCTCAAATTACTGCCCTCGCGAAAATTTGTGATAAACTACTTGCCTTCGTTTGTACACAAAAAGGGGCAAGTAGCAGTACAGCTGATGCCGTTGCTGAAGGTGGTGCTGATCCTCAAGTCAACCCTGATGAAAGTACAAGGGTTCAGGGGGAGTTCAACCAATTTGACGATGCTATTCACCGGGGAGAAGTTAATGATGATGATATCCTTGCAGAAGGCTATTTTCCCGATGAAGGTGATGAAGAAAAGGAGGAAGGAGAAGGTGACGAGCCTGGAGATACTGATAATGAAGATAAGGATTAGGAAGAAGATTGATTTGGTTGTGTTTTGTAGGGTTATGTGTTTAAAAATAATGCTTTGATTTAGCTATTTTTGTTTGTTTTGAAGTGTTTTTTGATATTCCCGACTTAACTCATTTTGAATGATATTTTGTTATTTTTTTGCACTTATTTTTATGCTTACATATAATTAGGGATTCGCTTAGATTTTTCAGTTGGGATATCGGACATTTAGGGGGAGTATTAAGTTGGCTAACATATTATTTCGTTGTACAATATTTTTGTGTAGAAAAAAGCAAAAATGGGGAGATTTTTAGAGTTTGAGTATTCAAATTCTTATCTAATCCTCTGTTTAGTTATTTTGCCTTTTATACACAATACGAGTTTAAAGGTTATAAACTCTTTGATTAAAGCCAAATAATAGTTTTATTTTAGACATCGAATTGATTACAAAGAGGATTGGTCCCGAACAAAGAGGACTGACTCTTCCTCGCTCAACCAGCCAACTTTTTTGGGGTGTAACCACTAACCACTGACCACTAAATCCATCAACGGTAGGAGGAGGTGGTTATATACGTGTACTTTCCAAACTAATCATTGACCTATGAATAGCACTTCAACTACCAACAGAAGACGAGTAACAATATGAGAGAAAGATCGAGTCTTTCTAGTTTTTGTGTCGTGTAAGGGGTTTAGTAAACCTCCTGTCCAACCTGAAGTGTCCAGTTTTAGTAACATTCATAATCCTCACGATTCTAAATCACTTTTCGTAGGATACTAGTTAGGATAACTTTTGATAGGTTATTTAGTAATCTAGACATTGTTTATTCGTCCATTGGGACGTTATAATTTGTGAAGTGTGAATCGAAGTTTGTCTTAATTCACATTCTAAATCCTTTTGTAATTCACAAATGTTATGGTGAATTATTTCGCCCTGAAGGCACCCACAAGTGATATAAAGCTTGTGGAAAAATTATACTATAGTTGTCTTTTATATTTCTGCTATGTTTAACTCTAGGTTAGGTAGATCATTGACACGTCGGTTTCTAACCTAGTGTTCCGCAAGTGTACGGATGTAGGTGTAGTACTATTGTCAAGGTCGATCCCACAAGGAATAGTTTTAGGTAGTTTGATACCCTAATACTCTAGGAATGTCCTAACTAGATACTAAGTTTTAAAGGTTGATTTTACTAATTAAACTACTCAATTAAATGTAACTTCAAACTTAGGAAACACGAAAACTAACAATCAAAGAGAAAAGGTATCCTAGGGCTTCGATTTCAGGATATTATTTCAATGTGGAATATGATTAACCTATTAATTTACCAATTCTAGTGTTTATTAGGCGGCACGACAATAATCTAATCCTTCTCTCGAAGCGATTAAACCGTTGATTAATTAAGCTAATTACCCTCTCGAGTCAATTAAACCTAATAACTCCCAAACGATCTTAAGCCACGGCCTACACAGTCATAGACAACTGCGCTCTATGTTCTAAGTCTGATAACAATTCCCTCCTCTCGAAGCGGAATTGTTAAACTAAATTACTAAATCTAGGTGATCAAGCTAAATTCAGTTTAAGCATAAACATAGAGATAAAACACATAAAGAATGGAATTAATAGATTAAATCATAATTCAAAACATTGTTATAAAAATCCCTACTTTCTAACCCTAGGACACGAATAGCTTAGCTATCCATGCCTAGTAACAATCCAATACAAAATCTTAATAAAAACATTGTAAAGAATTAAACTAGAAAAGAATAAATAAACCCGGATGACTCCGTCTCGATGATCTTCGTCTTCTTTGTCTTCCAAGATGATGTAATTTATGTTCTTGATGATTGATCTCTTTTTTCCTAGAGCTTCCTTTTTATAGAGTTGGGGACGAATCTTGGAGAAGATAGGCTCAAAATCCTATTAAAACACGATTTCTCTTATCGGTGGACTTTTTGACACGGCCGTGTTGCTTAAATGACACGGCCGTGTTGCTTTGCAATTCTTCAATTTCTGCGCAACATTTGACACGGCCGTGTTGCTTGAGTGACACGGCCGTGTTCTGTTCCAGAATCAACAGCACATTGTGGACCACTTTTGACACGGCCGTGTTGCTTTGTGACGCGGCCGTGTCGGTTCTTGCCCGGTTTTGCTCCTGGACCGGTTCAGACCGGTTCGGACCGGTTCTTCGACGGTTCTCACTCTTTTGGGTCGGTTTTCACTCTTTTCCAACTTGTTTCCTCGTCCGGTAGCCTGAAAACGCTCAAAATACCTTAAAACAAGTCAAAACACGTCAAATGACCCAAATATTATTAATATAACTAAATGCCGGTCAAATATGCACGTAAATGATATAAAATATGATCCTAAATCGACCTAAATACATGCATAAATAACGTGTTATCAAACTCCCCCAAACTTAAACTGTTGTTCGTCCCGAACATCATACAAAAAGACACAAAGAAAACAAGTGATTATGCATTTTGTTTAGGGCGATTAGATGATGACTTCAGTTTCAGTCTGATTTTCCTTAAAACAACTAGGCACACAATTCACTTGAGCATATGCGATAACGCGTAAATCAACTAATCTCGAGACTTTGAACTTTCGAATTATTCAACCCTCACCGGGTAAGTGTTTCACTCATCTCTCAAGTGTTTAGGCTAAAATAATTTTCACTCATATTGAATTACATGCAAAATCTACCATATGCTTGCCAATCGTCTAAACTAGACCTCGTACTTGCTATGTGTGACAAAGGATCAAAAAGGTCTTTATTTTGGTTGTAATGTGGGCTTAAGGTAAGGTGGGATACATTTGGATTTAAGTGACTATTCATTGGACTAATCAAGTTACGTCTAACCCGACTACCCCTCAATACAATCACTCAACCTCACTCTTCAAATTTCAACAAATCACCTCACAAAGTGACTTCTTCACCTTTAAAAGTCCGTACAACTTAAGTGCTTTTCAATTCTGCGGGTACCACATTCTTGGGACTACCCGAATGTTCTAAGCAAATTCACAATTTAAGCACTTTATTTTCTAGCCTCTCCTCTATAATACAACTTTTTTTTTTTTTTTCCTTTTTTCTTTTTTTTTCTTTTTTTTTTTCTTTTTTTTTTTCTTTTTTTCTAGGAGAGGCCATTCTTCGTTTTTCACCTATCACTTTTCTCTTATTTCCTTCATCTTTTGAAAATATCCCTACTTTCCATTCCTTCCCACAAATTGTTCACCCAAAATTCCTTTCAATTCTCCTCCCTCTAACTTGATTAATCCAATTATGGCCAAAAGAGTTAGATCAAAAGGTTTCCGCTGATATTATTTAGGTTATGAATAAATAAAGCTATAAGGCTCAAGTGGGCTAACTAGGGACAATTTTTTTCATTATGGGTCAAAGGCAATTTTCATGGTTCAAAGAAATAGGCTTAAACAAAGAGTTGCCTAAGATCATTTCCTAAATCACGACACATACTTGACACATTCTTAGTAAAGACTCAAGGCAAGTTCTAGAGACTAGTACACATATTCAATCAAATTCACACCGAAGGAAAGTATATGACTCCAAAAATTGGAGTATAATTAGGCTCAAATTCTCACAAGGTTAATTTTGATTGAATATTCTAAGTTCAAGCTCAATTTCGTCTCAAAACACCTCTCATGCTCTATTATGTGCCATTTTTTTCATCTAAATCATCTCATCATTAACTATTCATCATCCATCTTTCCCAATTATTCTCTTTTTATTTTTCACTTTTTACCTATTTCCGGGTTTATTATTCTTATGACTCAAAAACTAAAACACTAATACGACTCTAAACTCTAAACTCCTAAGACTCAACATGGAAACAATATGCAATCAAACTCGGGCTCACAGACCCAACAACACCGATAAATCAGATAACTGGGCTCACAGACCCGATAACACCAATTGAAACAATAAAAATCAGCACAATGGGCACACGGACCCACAATTAACAGCAAGAATCTCGAACGAAAAAAAAAGTAAATCAAAACTAGAAATCTAGCTGCCAAGACGTCCCACGATCTACCCCCTCCCCCAAACTTGGCTGAAAGCCAATGTTTGGAGGAAAAACGTGGTACGCCTTGGTGCTAACTTACAAATCGTTCGACGATGGCGTTTTGAAACCCCTACGAGCTCCGAAATCGTGCCATTTCGCTCCTACTGAATCTGGGTTCGATCGTCTCCGCATCGCGCTCTGAAATTTTTGCATCTTTTCCGCTGAAGTACTGACACGGCCGTGTTTGAAGGTTGTGACACGGCCGTGTTATAATTGAGCCAAAGTTGATGTTTCTGGGCCGGTTTTGACACGGCCGTGTTATAATGCTAACGCGGCCGTGTTCTATTTGAATCAAAAAATCGATTTCTGTGGCGTTTTTGACACGGCCGTGTTAAGTAATGTGACACGGCCGTGTTGCATTCCAGTGCATTTTACCTTTTGGAGCGATCTTTTGACACGGCCGTATCATGTGTGAGACGCGGCCGTGTTACTTTGAGCTGACGTTGACGCGGCCGTGTCATTTTGTGACACGGCCGTGTTGCATTCCAGAAGATTTCTTCCTTTGACGTCAATCTTGACACGGCCGTGTTGAACAGTGACACGGCCGTGTTACTCTGATTTCCATCTTCATGCGATTTTTCGTCTTTTCGACCCCCGTTTCTTGCAACACTCGTCCATGTTGATTCCTAAAAACATAAGACACTAAAATACAAGTAAAAACATAAAATTAACGAAAAAATAAAACAATAAACATCGGGTTGCCTCCCGACAAGCGCTTTGTTTTACGTCATCAGCCGGGCGTCCTTTTTCTATCAGCCATTTTCTAGCCACCCCGAGTCGGATGTTTTCTGACCAGTTAAAGAGCTATTTGGGACATGAGGATTTTCTACAGCAGCTAGGGTAGTGTAAATAATGCTACAATTGTGCCTACCCCTTTGACCCGATTTATGTATGTTGAGTGTGATTATTTCGTTTTGAACCCGAAAAACCAACTCCCCTTTAGGTACATCTATTAGTGCTTGGCTAGTCGCCAAGAAGGGTCTTCCTAAGATAAAAGGGAATTCATCACTCCCTTTCATGTCAACAACTAAGAAATCACTAGGGAATTCAAAATTTAGCACTTTTACCACTACATCCTCTGCTACTCCCAACGGCGTTAATGAAGATCCATCCGCCAATTTGATAGTAGTAAAGGACCGTTTAATTTCCCTTAATCCTAATTGTCTATACTGCTTAAGAGACATCAAATTTATGCTAGACCCTAAGTCACACATGACATTATGAAATTCATGACTACCAATTGAGCAAGAAATAGTAAAACTCCTGGATCTTTTGCTTTTGTTGCTCTTCTTGGTTTCATGCTTGTGTTTGCGTTCTTCTTGGGCCTGCTCGGTCTCTTCTTTGTCGCCTCTTTTCCATCCTCCCACTCCTTTGTTTTCTCTTTAACTTGGATTTTCTCCTTTAGTGGTTCCTGTTTCACAACAACAACTCTAGATTGCTCTAAAGGATCAAGGTTAGCAAAGAACGAATTTTTAAAACAAAAATCAAAAGACTCATCAAGAATAGGAGATGAAGTTTTCTTATCTATGATTGTATTGACCTCCTCCTTCTCAATGTTTTTGACTTCCTCGCTTGATTCCTTTGCTTCTTGGTCCTTCAAGCTCTCTTCATGCTCATCTAGCTCCACAATATTGCAGTGCTCCTTCGGGTTAACCACTGTATCACTCGGGTATTGGCCTTGCTTGTGTTGAGCTCCTACTATCTTTATCAGCTGACTCATGTTTGATGTCAACTCTCCAATGCTAGCTTGAGTCTACACCAACGTGTTCTCGAGCCTCTTGATGTCTGCCCCTTGCCCAGTGATATGCTTGTTTAGCTCCATGAATTTTCCATCCACTTTCTTCTCCAACTGAGCTAACTTTTCATCATACTTTTCAAATTGTGATTGCGCAATTTCTTCTTGTGATGGCTTCTTACCGTCATGGATCATGCCATTTGTAACAGCAAATTTGGGTGGCGGATTAAGTGTATTTTGCGCGTTCCCATATGAAAAGTTCTGATGATTCTGAGGGTACTGATTGTACCGAGGCTGATTGTTCTGGAAGTTGTTGAAGTTTCGTTGATTCACAAATTTTACTTCTTCAACTTCTTCCGGACCCCCTGGCTGTTGTGCTAACGTTAGATTAGTTAGCAAATTCACCTGGCTCGTCAATGCTGTTACTTGTGCTGTGAGCTTTTCAATTGGCTCATTATTGACGGGCTCGCATTTTTGGACACTGGCTACCCTCTTTGGCATGTTTCTCTCATTCGACCATTGGTAGCTTGTTCTGGCCATCGCGTCCAGGATTGAGAATGCCATCCTCACTGACTTCTCCATCAAACTTCCACCCGCAGCTGCATCCACTTGGTTTCTAGTCGGAGCAAGTAGACCATTGTAGAACTTGCATACTTGCTGCTTCTTGGTGAACCCATGTTGAGGGCAACTCCGGATAAGATCCCGGAATCGCTCCCAAGCCTCTCCGAATGGCTCTTGGTCCAGCTATTTGAACTGATTAATTTGATTCTGCAAGTCGAGCATCTTGCTCGGTGGAAAGTACTTCAACAGGAAAGAAGTACTCAAGTCTTCCCAATCTCTGATGTCTTCTAGTGAATTGAACCACTGTAATGCTCTGTCCTTCAGTGAGAAAGGGAACAGTCTCATCTTGACTTGCTCGTGCGGCACATGATTGATCTTGATTGTGTCGGCCAGTCTGCGAAACTTGATCAGATGCGCATTCGGATCCTCCAACGCACTTCCCCCATACTGGTTTTGCTGCACTATATTGATTATTGCAGGCTTCAGCTCGAAATTGTTGGCATTGAGTGTGGAGGTTGTACTCCTCCTGCCTGCTGATTTGGACTGGGCTTCAAGCAGTCGCTAATAGGCGTGTCATCTTCATCGCCTGCAGCTGGGTCTATCTGAATTGGGTCGTACTGCTGTTGTAGCTGTGGCCCTTGTGGAGGTAGCTGCTGCTGTATGTTCGTGACTCGATCATCTAAACGTGCCAGAGCTGTCAGTACTCTATTAAGTGCGTCATCCTGATTCGGATGCTGTGGTGGGTTCTCCATCTCAGATGCGAAGTTTCTTCTAGTTCGGTGTCTGCGAGCTGTCGCTTCAATTTCTGGATCGAAAGGGAGAAGGGTTTCTTTTCCTTTTGATCTGGTGTGCATACGAAGCCTGAAAACACCAAAAACAAGAACTACCGCGTAACACTAAAATTAACCCAAAAATAAAAACGAAAATTAAAATTAAAATTATGAAAAGAAATAAAATCTAGTCTAGTTTCCTCCTATTTTTCAAGATAAAAACTAAGCGCTAAATCCTATTCCCCGGCAACGGCGCCAAAAACTTGACACGTCGGTTTCTAACCTAGTGTTCCGCAAGTGTACGGATGTAGGTGTAGTACTATTGTCAAGGTCGATCCCACAAGGAATAGTTTTAGGTAGTTTGATACCCTAATACTCTAGGAATGTCCTAACTAGATACTAAGTTTTAAAGGTCGATTTTACTAATTAAACTACTCAATTAAATGTAACTTCAAACTTAGGAAACACGAAAACTAACAATCAAAGAGAAAAGGTATCCTAGGGCTTCGATTTCAGGATATTATTTCAATGTGGAATATGATTAACCTATTAATTTACCAATTCTAGTGTTTATTAGGCGGCACGACAATAATCTAATCCTTCTCTCGAAGCGATTAAACCGTTGATTAATTAAGCTAATTACCCTCTCGAGTCAATTAAACCTAATAACTCCCAAACGATCTTAAGCCACGGCCTACACAGTCATAGACAACTGCGCTCTATGTTCTAAGTCTGATAACAATTCCCTCCTCTCGAAGCGGAATTGTTAAACTAAATTACTAAATCTAGGTGATCAAGCTAAATTCAGTTTAAGCATAAACATAGAGATAAAACACATAAAGAATGGAATTAATAGATTAAATCATAATTCAAAACATTGTTATAAAAATCCCTACTTTCTAACCCTAGGACACGAATAGCTTAGCTATCCATGCCTAGTAACAATCCAATACAAAATCTTAATAAAAACATTGTAAAGAATTAAACTAGAAAAGAATAAATAAACCCGGATGACTCCGTCTCGATGATCTTCGTCTTCTTTGTCTTCCAAGATGATGTAATTTATGTTCTTGATGATTGATCTCTTTTTTCCTAGAGCTTGGGGTCCTTTTTATAGAGTTGGGGACGAATCTTGGAGAAGATAGGCTCAAAATCCTATTTAAACACGATTTCTCTTATCGGTGGACTTTTTGACACGGCCGTGTTGCTTAAATGACACGGCCGTGTTGCTTTGCAATTCTTCAATTTCTGCGCAACATTTGACACGGCCGTGTTGCTTGAGTGACACGGTCGTGTTCTGTTCCAGAATCAACAGCACATTGTGGACCACTTTTGACACGGCCGTGTTGCTTTGTGACGCGGCCGTGTCGGTTCTTGCCCGGTTTTGCTCCTGGACCGGTTCGGACCGGTTTGGACCGGTTCTTCGACGGTTCTCACTCTTTTGGGCCGGTTTTCACTCTTTTCCAACTTGTTTCCTCGTCCGGTAGCCTGAAAACGCTCAAAATACCTTAAAACAAGTCAAAACACGTCAAATGACCCAAATATTATTAATATAACTAAATGCCGGTCAAATATGCACGTAAATGATATAAAATATGATCCTAAATCGACCTAAATACATGCATAAATAACGTGTTATCAATCATGTACCCAACCTCCACTTATTACTGGGCAACACACACTTTTAGAGGTTATAAGAGCTGAGGGTAGAGAAGGAGGCCCTCCAGATCATAGGTGAAAATGCTGAAAAGGAACACCTTGAGTTGGCTTAGAACTCTTGAGGCAGATGGAGGCTGCCCAGGTGGCTGGGGCCCAAGAAGCCCTAGTGAGCTTCCGTCAGCAGTTTCTGCTCTCTGAGGAGAGGCATCCCTTTCTCAAGGGCATCCACAAGGGGTTGTACCATTCTTACCTATAGAGCAACCGACACCATTATGACTTCGGCCTACACATTGGAAATTTCTACGAGTACGGCTTCAACGTGGCAAGGACTTAGGCCCGAGCTCAGGGCTTTACTAGAGAGCTAGACAGTGATGGCCCCCTTTAGAAATCCCTGAAACCCCATAGTTTACAGGGGAAAAAGATATTGATGCTTTTACTCACCCTAGGTGGCTTCCTGCTATATATTCGCCAAACCATACTGGCCTTCCGCTCGTTTGAACTTTCGCTCTAACTTATTGCAGCTCGTTGGTGTATCCTCCCCCTTCTCCTGTGGTTGCTCCCACTACTCCCCCGCCTCCAAGGAGCTCATTCATTGACTCGCTCTTTCCATTGCCTGACATCTCCACCACCAACGCCCCAATGTTGGACGACCCTGCCCTAGCCTTAGGATTTTTATGTTTTTATTTTGTTATCTGTTGCCTTGAATTTACTTCTTCTTCTTCTTTTGTATATCTTACTTTTGCTTTGAAACATTAATGAAAATGTCATTTCTTGCCTCAATTTTTATATGCCTTACTTAGATTCTTTTTTTTTTTTTTTTTTTTTTTGTGTATGTGAAAATTTTCCCAATATCTCGGAGTATGTTTAGTCGGCTAGGGTGGGCCACACAGGGCTAGGGCCTTCCTGTGCATACTTCTCCACCAGTCACACATTCAGAGCGTGGCTTTTGAATGTGTCTTAACTCTGAATAGGTCACCGGAGTTCAATGCTACCAGACTTGGGCTCTAGAATAATGTAAAATTCAGTGTTGCCAGTTTAGCTGGTCTTATATGAAATTTGATGCTACTAGTGTTGCAGCCTTGTGATTACGTGAAATTCTATGCTGCAAGATTAGCTGGTCTTATGCGAAATTCAATGCTTTCAGAGTGATCAACTTTGGGTTTATCCGAAAATCAATGCCTTTAAATTAGCTGATCTCATGCAAAATTCAATGCTACCAGAGTTGTAGCTCTGGGATTACATGCAATTATATGCCGTCAGATTAGCTGATAAATTGCTTTCTTGATAATGCCTCTCTTGTTGCATCAAAAGGTAACAAGAGAGGCATTCAAGAAGCGATAACAAACTTTTCTTAAAAGTAAAACTTCTTCAAATTGGCGATGTTCCAGGCCCCTTGGCAAGGCCTAACCCTGGCTTTCAAGGTAAGCCCCTCTTTTCCACTGTTGTTAACCACGTGCTTTAGTGCGTCAACCCTCTTCAACACCTAGTCCCCTTTCTCTAGGTCTCTCGGCTTGACTCATTTTCCATATGTAACCTTCACTTGCCTTTGTACTTTCCCATTCGGACTATAGCTGTTTCTCTTAGCTTTGGTAACATGCTAAATCTTTCTTCCCCAACTCTTGGTTTCTTTGCTCTTGATAACTCATAACTCGGTGAGAATCCATCCCTATCTCTGCTGGTATTACCGCCTTCGAGCCGTATAGTAGTAAGAACTCATCTTTGGGAGTTCTTGGTATGGCTAGGCCCACAACACTGACGGTAGCTCGTCCACCCAATTGCCTCCTGCTTCCTCCAACCTTCTTTGAAGTCCGTTGAGGATGGTGCCGTTAGTCACCTCTACTTGTCCATCGGCCTGAGGATGGGCCACACTAGGAAAAATGCTGTGTAATTCCCATATATGTACACTATGACGCTATCTTTTTGCCACAGAATTGCCTTTCGTTATCGGAGACAAGCACTCAGTCGGAAACTTGAACCGGGTGAAAATGTACATCCATAAGAACTTCGCCTCTGTTATCTTGGCCCTTGGCTCTGCCTCTACTCATTTACTAAAGTAATCTGCATCAACGATAAAAAAACTTTCTCTGATGTTATCTTGGCCGTTGGCTCTGCCTCTACTCATTTACTAACTGCTAGGGGTAATTCTCCCATAATGTTGATCCCCCATATGTTGAATGGGCACGAAAAATGTATGTCACACATCTCTATGGTTGGGACATGGATCAAGGGTCCGTGCTCTTGACAACTCGGGCATGCACGAATTAGTTCCTTGACGTTCTGGCCTATAGTAGGTCAATAATATCCAGCTCGTTATATCTTACACAGTACAACTCTGGCACCCTTCATGGCTCCTTTTCAGACATACTTTCAAGATATGGTGAGTGGAAGATCGCCTATAAAGTGTATCTCCAGTCATGCAATAATGCACATGGTGCTTTGGTGAACAACAAGTGGTCACAAATAACTTATTATTAGTGACCATAATTTTGGTCTAAAAAATGTATCACAAAGACCTTTTTTATTATAGGCCCTGTTTGTTTATGGCTGTGGGTGACTGGAGTAAATAAGTGAGTATTTGTTTATGTTGGTTGGAGATTTGGTTGTGGGGGTGATTATAATATAAAAGGTGTTAAAGTTGATTTGATGTGTGTAAGAGTTAGTTAGTGAATAATTAATTATTGATTAAAGTGTGTATTGGGAATGATATTTGATTGGTGATGTGTGTAAGAGTTAATTAATGATTTGATGATGTGTGGAGATTGTGGGCAATTTATTGCCCATAACCGATGAACAAACACACAATGGGTTGGGTTAATCCACAACCGATTGACCCAACCCTAAACAAACAGGGCCATAGTGATTTCCTTCCATCTAACACATGACATGTGCGTATTAATTCTTTCTTTAGAGGAAAATATATTATTGCTTCTTTCATACTCTGTTTAATACTAATTGTTTTAAAAAAAACCATTTCGTTCCAAAAGAGTAAGTCTTTCTAACTTAAAAAGAACACCAAATTTCTTTGGATTGGTATGGCAAGTCGTGTCGATTGACTGGCCAATCCAATAAGGCCCAACCCGATAAGGACTAATCTGTACCCACCTATTAAATTTATTAGGTTGAAAACCTTAATCAAAACACGAATGGATAAAAATCCTGTAACCCAACCCCACCGGATGAGCCCCTCAATACTTGCATACATATCTGTGTCTTATTATTTTGATTAGGCTCACAAGATTTATTACTACAATTGATTTCTGCAAAAAGTATAAAACAAAATTTAATATTCATACAAGAAGCACATTTATTTTGTAGTTAATATACAATCACATAACATATGAACAATAAAAAAAAAAGGCAAAATGAAGGTCTAAACAATACTCCCTTAGGATTTTGTAGATATATTTTAGGATTGAGCAGGGAGAAAATTGATAGAATTAGTGGAAAATATGTAAAACGTCAATTAATTGGAAAAGGGAAGAACATCCTAAAACGTCAATTAATATGAAGCGGAGGGAGTAAGACATAGTCATTAAAGAAAATTATTTTAAATTATCAAATTTAACATTTCCCCTCTAGCCTGCTAGATCACATATCTTCACACTCTTCTTTAATTAAGTTTCTTACTCTAGACCAATCAACTCTACCTTTTCCAAATGAAATAGTACTAATAAGTAATAATTAAAAAGGTTATCGAGCCATTATCGGGTTTTATCGGGTTGTTCCTATATGACCCCGAATTTTATCGTGCATTATCAATAACAACCTGAATTCGATAAAAAAATAAAAAATAAAAAAATGAGTGTTTTGGAACCCAGATTAGGCAGTTTTATTTGTAAAACCAATAGAATATGAAGATCGGCATACATGGCAAAAATATGAATGTCCTCTAAGCGATCCAGAGAACAAAAATTAAAGCAGTAAGAAAATGCAGAATGATACAAAAAAGGGAACTTATCACGGTATTATTGTGCTGAAACAAAAAACAAAAGAATTGCTCTATTTGCGTTCCACGTTCTAAACAAGGACGAAGCTCCCACAAGCAATTTTCTCTAAAACTCACGAATGTCTTGGAACCTGAAAATAAATTTAAATAAATTGATTATTTTGTAATTTATTTTTATGTACCATTTAATTATCATGTCGCCCCATCTAATTAGACATTCCTAGATTGAAACATCTGTCCTGCAGAAATTGCCTCTTGTTCCTTTTACCACAAAGATTAAGAAATTTGTTTAGTAATACACATTTTTCTGATATCTTTATTTAATGTTGTCAATCAAATGTTCTAAGGAGTATAATATTTGCAAAGATGATGATCGGTAGAAGTATATTGCAAAAGATATTTATTATTTAATATATTTTTCTTACAAAAAGGTGGATACAATATTTGGATGAACATATAAAAGAAGTATTTCCGAGACCGAGATGGATTCATATTTAATGTTAGGTACCAAACAAAAGCCCAAATTACTAACAAAAAAAAAAAAAAATGGAGATAAAGAAAAGATCAACTTAGAAACTCAGAAATCACTTAAAAAAAATTCATATTAGAGACGGAAATTAGTAACGGATGATATTGGTCACAAAATAAAAACAAAATAGAAATAGAATAGTGACTGAAAGTGATAAAAGATCATTAGTATTCGATTAGTGACGAATTAGCAACCGAAAATTTGAGACGGACATAATCCGTCTCTATTCGGTAGGTAATTCGGTCTCTAATTTCATAATAGAGAGGGAAATTCCGTCACTAAATTTAGAGACGGAATAAAATCGGTCTCTAAATTTTAGAGACCAACATTATAGAGACCAACCACTTGGTCCCTAATCCGTCACTACTTTAATTTAGAAACCGATATCATGTAATTAGAGACGGATTCTTCCGTCTCTAATTTGATTTTTTCTAGTAGTGAATTATGAAATATCTAAATGGTTGTCATATTAATAAAAGAAAAAGAAAACAGTTAGTAACAATTGCAATTTGAAAATACTTTCTCTAATAATAAGTAAACAATGAAAAATGTGATTGAAAAAAGAAAGAAAGAAAATGTAATATATCTTTTATATAATTGATCAAAACAATATTTATTACTTATGAAGCTATTTTCACTTAAGCGAGGATATATTGTTGAAAGAAATTAATAGTAATAAGAAGAAAACTATTTCCATTTCATATTTAAAAGAAAAAAAACAAGAGTAAAATTTGGCAAGGTGACGGGTGTGTGTGTGATGGAATTCAGTGCACATCACATGAGGAGAAACAATGGACGTTGAGGACTGACGCTTCCTATTTGACCCAATCTTCAATAACAAAATTAAAGTTAATAGAAATGAATTTAATTACCAGAAAATAAGTTTCACCATGCTGCAACCCCTGCACCACAAATCCATGCTCATTAACCTCCACTGCCACTCCTGACGAATGAACTAACACATAATCTCGACCAAACATTGCTTTCATGTCCACTGCTCCCCTTCCCACCTCCGTTGCTACTCCATTTATGAACACTGTTATCATCCCTATTCATATATCATTAATTAATTAAACTTCGGAGGACAAAAAAAACTGTTTTGTCTTTTAGCCAAGCTAAAAATTTTACTTACCGGATTGGAAATGCAAATTGGAAGTATCCGGGGGCCCGAAAAACGAATTTTGGTGGAGGTCTTGGAGACCAGCTGGCCCTGAACGGCCCGAAAACGAGAAATAACTATCAGAAGCAGCAGCAGCAGTAGCATCATTTCCAATAAGCTCGAAAGATGACGATGAACCCGGATAGGACATGGCCGTGTTCGACGCAAATCCAAGCGCGGCAGTGTTTTCGTACTGAATTCCACGTGGCTGAGCTTGCGGTTGCTCAGCAGCGGCGCTGAGGCTGGCCTGGATTTGGCGCTGCCGGCGACGGGAGCGTGAGCGGCGGTTCTGGAACCAGTAGAAGACATTGGCGTCGCCGACTGCCCCAAATTTCTCCAAAAGCTTCCGGATTCTGACGGTCTCCTCTTTGGGTGGATTGACCATCCCGCTATTGAAGATGGACTCCAGTATGAGGATTTGCTCCGGCTTGGGGGTCCAGCGCGACCGCACCGGCTCGCTTCTTTGATCGGCGTGGCTCGCCTGTGACCCCGTCTCTTGTTCTTGATCACCCATAAGATTTAATAAATGGGATGGAAAATTTATAGAAAGAATGAGAGAGAGAATGTGAAGTAGGAAGCTAGCTAGCTAGTCCTACGTCAAGAGTATTTAAAGGGCAGGGAAGGAATGTCAGATACTTGAAATGGCGAGTTTGCCCCTGGAACAGAATTGTTTTAACATTAGTACTAAGATCCGATGCAGATTATAGGAGTTTGTTTAGGTTGAAAGTGATAGACGAGGCAGCTTTAGTCAATTAACTATGAAGCTGTTAAGGCTGTCTGAAAGTACTACCTGGGTGGGCTGAAGTACTAACAAATTGGTTTATACGAGGTTCATTACTTTCATGTAGCTGCCTCCATATCTTTTTTGAAAAAAAATATCATTTCATATTAGTTGATTCTATTCTACCCTTTAGATTAATGTATGCAGTTCATCTAAAATAATATTAAGTGCATGTTTGATTGGGGTACTGTTGACTGGGATAATAATTAGAGTTGGTGGCTGGAGGAGTAAAAAAGTGATGTTCGTTTGGGTGGTCCGGTAGTGGTTATAATGTAGAATATAATTTTTTATTGTTAAAAATGATGTAATGTTAATAATGATTGATTTAATGATTAAAGTGGTATTGAAATTTGTAGTGGTTTGTGGTGGTTGTGCCAACCTCCCCAAACAAACATAGGAGAGATTGAGTCAACCCATTAGGGGTTGGGTCAACCCCAACCAAACATACCCTAAGTATGTCATATGTCATATATCTTGTGATGTACATGCTCCCAAAAAGACAACATAAAATTTTCCGTATTTTATATTGACTTATTAATATGAAACAAAATGGTAAACTTACTTAGGACACCCAGCCGTAAACATTCAAGTCTTTCTACAATATCTGCATGCTCTCTAGGGTTTTAAACTTCGTTGTCTCCTTAATATATAACTTGAATACAACTAAACTACTATCTCCGTCTTAAAAATATAAATTTTTTTTTTTCTTTTATAATGTCTAAAAAAGATAATCTTATTTTTTGAAGTGTATTAAATGCTTCTAATATATTCCTACTAAATAATTCATTAATATTATTATTTATATAAAACACTATTTTATTTATCACACGTTATAATAAATGAAGTTCTTCATATGTATAACATTTAATCGGGGACTATTTTCTTTCTAAGAAAGGAAGTATAATATGAAGGAATGTTTTGCCATCTTCTCTAAAATGGGCACCATTTTTATGAAATATATCTGGACCAACTTAAATAATATAACCCAATCATAGTGAAAACCATTGAACTATGACTGTATTACGAAAAATATTTGAGGTAGCAGTTCAAGTGTAACTCTGGTTGCCATAATTAAAAACAAGTTGACGTGTGTAAAAAATAAAAAGTTCTGCACTCATTTTAACACAGTTAATATTTAATACCCAATTTGATATGAATGATATAATTTGCTATTGATTCGTACGACTTTCCACAAAATTGATCCAGGAAACAATGATGGACCCGATTCCAAATCTCTAATCAGTAAATTGCCCACTTTAATTCAAGGCCGAATGAACTTGCTGTTTTGCTTTCTCCCAAAATGTCTTTCTTGTCTATCCTAATTAAATTATTGACGTGGGATTTTCTTTGACAAGCTAATAAGAATCACTGAATCTCTCAAAGACGTTTATCACATTCCTAATTTTTGAAGATACCTATTTGATCGGGTCGACTACTCATCTCCAATGCAATGTCTCATACGCCTTACGTGAAATCCATAGTGTTTCGAAGTCACTTCCACCAGCATTTGGGTACACGCATTCATGGTTTACCGTTGTTGAAGAGTATGCACTACCTAGGTGCACCTAGTCTGGTTTGTTGATTGTTCCTTGTCTTCTTGTTGCTTCACTTCCTTTTTTTTGCACTTCGAGGATTTCCACCATATTAACTTTGTCTACGACCATGACTTTGATACCACTTATGAGCCCCCGAAGTTATTTGTGAGCCCGCTTCATCCAATCAACTCGTCTCCTCCATTGTATCTGGACACAACCCTTTATTCTTACATAAGGTTCATAATTTATCGTTATTGAAGTCTGAAGAGCCTGCCCCATAAAGGTGCACCTAGCTTGGTTTATAGAGCCGTCCTCTCGTCTATTTAAGGCTCCACCATATTTTGTTTGGCATGCGACCACAATTAAGCATCAAAACTTGCTTCAACTTTGCAATCAAGATAAAATGTGAAGAGATCAAATTAGAAGGGAAGTAGCTGAATAGTTCACAGGGCAAGGGTACATTGGTAATTGAATAGACATGAAACAAAAGGAGGAGTAATTGGGTTCGAGCGCGGAAGTACTGCATGTGAAGGAATGCATGGAAATCTGGGGAAGCGAAAAAAAGAAATAGCAAAAATGGAGGATCAATCCAAAGGTTCTGAGCGAATACTTTTAATTCTTCTGACATACACTCACAGTTTCACACCTCATTTTTCATTAAAAATATTAAACGGCAGAAGAATAGAGGCTCACCAAGGTTGGCTTAAACATCGAACACTTTTCTTCTGCATTAATATTAATATATTCAGCAAAGACAAAAACTAATCAAACATGAAACCGACTTTTCTTCGTACTTTGACGCGGTTCCTGTTGCTCATGTTTTCTTCTTAAGTCCTGCCTTCTTTTGTAAGGATTCATTTTTACAAACATTTACACATGGATGTATTGTTCGATTCGGGTTTATTTTATTTTCTTTCTTGGGGCTGATTAATGTTTCCACTGTGTTGCCCATTGGTTGTTTAGTTTTAGTTAATCAAGATATTCTACCAGTTTCGAATGTGAATCACATTACCCAGTTTTCATAATCAGTAGTAATTGGGAAATTCTAATGCTACATATTACCCAGTTTATTTCTTACTGCATCCCTTGATTTTCACCATACTGACTTATTTACTATTCAAATTCACCTACACTAACCTGCATGTATTTTGTGTAGATCCACTATATATAATCTAAATGTAGTCTCTAACTAATATACCCGTGTTATCCCCACCATATCATACGTGCCATGTGGCACACTACTGGTTAATTGATCTTAATTTCATGTATTGTGCCACTGATACACATTCCAAATGTTAAGCTAATTAATACTCATGCAATTATCAATAGCTTATATCTGGATGCCAATGCGATGGGTTCAAGTCCTCTATGTCCACTTCGGTCAGACCTGTTAAAAACTCGGCTAAAAAAATTTTAGCAAGTTTGAAGCGGATAAAAGGGTTTTGCTAAACTCGCCCTAACCTGGCCCTAGTATATTTAATATATAAATATTTATTTATAAATACATAACACAAAACAAGCTATTCTAAAATAGTTCACACCCTCCCACCTCTGATGGTGCTTTGTTTTAATATTAATTTTTTTAAGGATATTTTTATTAATTATTCATGATATTAACGTTTTTATGTATTCCTTATATATGCTTATTTTTCTATTGATCGGTAATTGATGTAATTTCTTTGAGTTATTCAGCAGTCTGTATCTTCATTTATATATTAAGTTGTTTACTGATATTTGATTGAAGAGATGTCTTTAAAATATTAAATATATTATTTAATTTTATAGCACTTCCAGGCAGGGTGTGTGTAGAAGTATACGACTATATGTAGAAGCATGTAAAAGTGTAGTGTACACGTGTAACTAGCACATGACATGTGCGTATTAATTCCTTTTTTAGAGGGAAATATATTATTGCTTCTTTCATACTCTGTTCAACACTAGTTGTTTTAGAAAAACCATTTCGTTCCAAAAGAATAAGTTTTTCTAACTTAAAAAGAACACCAAATTTCTTTTAATTGGTATGGCAAGTCGTGTCGGTTGACTGGCCAACCCAATAAGGCCCAAACCGATAAGGACTAACCTGTGCCCACCTATTAAGTTTATTAGGTTGAAAACCTTAATCAAAACATGAATGGATAAAAATCCTATAACCCATCCCCACCGAATGAGCCCCTCAATATTTGCATACATATATGTGTCTTATTATTTTGATTAGGCTCACAAGATTTATTACTACTATTGATTTCTGTAAAAAGTATAAAACAAAATTTAATATTCATACAAGAAGCACATTTATTTTGTAGTTAATATACAATCACATAACATATGAACAATAAAAAAAAAAGGCAAAATGAAGGTCTAAACAATACTCCCTTAGGATTTTGTAGATATATTTTAGGATTGAGCAGGGAGAAAATTGATAGAATTAGTGGAAAATATGTAAAACGTCAATTAATTGGAAAAGGGAAGAACATCCTAAAACGTCAATTAATATGAAGCGGAGGGAGTAAGACATAGTCATTAAAGAAAATTATTTTAAATTATCAAATTTAACATTTCCCCTCTAGCCTGCTAGATCACATATCTTCACACTCTTCTTTAATTAAGTTTCTTACTCTAGACCAATCAACTCTACCTTTTCCAAATGAAATAGTACTAATAAGTAATAATTAAAAAGGTTATCGAGCCATTATCGGGTTTTATCGGGTTGTTCCTATATGACCCCGAATTTTATCGTGCATTATCAATAACAACCTGAATTCGATAAAAAAATAAAAAATAAAAAAATGAGTGTTTTGGAACCCAGATTAGGCAGTTTTATTTGTAAAACCAATAGAATATGAAGATCGGCATACATGGCAAAAATATGAATGTCCTCTAAGCGATCCAGAGAACAAAAATTAAAGCAGTAAGAAAATGCAGAATGATACAAAAAAGGGAACTTATCACGGTATTATTGTGCTGAAACAAAAAACAAAAGAATTGCTCTATTTGCGTTCCACGTTCTAAACAAGGACGAAGCTCCCACAAGCAATTTTCTCTAAAACTCACGAATGTCTTGGAACCTGAAAATAAATTTAAATAAATTGATTATTTTGTAATTTATTTTTATGTACCATTTAATTATCATGTCGCCCCATCTAATTAGACATTCCTAGATTGAAACATCTGTCCTGCAGAAATTGCCTCTTGTTCCTTTTACCACAAAGATTAAGAAATTTGTTTAGTAATACACATTTTTCTGATATCTTTATTTAATGTTGTCAATCAAATGTTCTAAGGAGTATAATATTTGCAAAGATGATGATCGGTAGAAGTATATTGCAAAAGATATTTATTATTTAATATATTTTTCTTACAAAAAGGTGGATACAATATTTGGATGAACATATAAAAGAAGTATTTCCGAGACCGAGATGGATTCATATTTAATGTTAGGTACCAAACAAAAGCCCAAATTACTAACAAAAAAAAAAAAAAATGGAGATAAAGAAAAGATCAACTTAGAAACTCAGAAATCACTTAAAAAAAATTCATATTAGAGACGGAAATTAGTAACGGATGATATTGGTCACAAAATAAAAACAAAATAGAAATAGAATAGTGACTGAAAGTGATAAAAGATCATTAGTATTCGATTAGTGACGAATTAGCAACCGAAAATTTGAGACGGACATAATCCGTCTCTATTCGGTAGGTAATTCGGTCTCTAATTTCATAATAGAGAGGGAAATTCCGTCACTAAATTTAGAGACGGAATAAAATCGGTCTCTAAATTTTAGAGACCAACATTATAGAGACCAACCACTTGGTCCCTAATCCGTCACTACTTTAATTTAGAAACCGATATCATGTAATTAGAGACGGATTCTTCCGTCTCTAATTTGATTTTTTCTAGTAGTGAATTATGAAATATCTAAATGGTTGTCATATTAATAAAAGAAAAAGAAAACAGTTAGTAACAATTGCAATTTGAAAATACTTTCTCTAATAATAAGTAAACAATGAAAAATGTGATTGAAAAAAGAAAGAAAGAAAATGTAATATATCTTTTATATAATTGATCAAAACAATATTTATTACTTATGAAGCTATTTTCACTTAAGCGAGGATATATTGTTGAAAGAAATTAATAGTAATAAGAAGAAAACTATTTCCATTTCATATTTAAAAGAAAAAAAACAAGAGTAAAATTTGGCAAGGTGACGGGTGTGTGTGTGATGGAATTCAGTGCACATCACATGAGGAGAAACAATGGACGTTGAGGACTGACGCTTCCTATTTGACCCAATCTTCAATAACAAAATTAAAGTTAATAGAAATGAATTTAATTACCAGAAAATAAGTTTCACCATGCTGCAACCCCTGCACCACAAATCCATGCTCATTAACCTCCACTGCCACTCCTGACGAATGAACTAACACATAATCTCGACCAAACATTGCTTTCATGTCCACTGCTCCCCTTCCCACCTCCGTTGCTACTCCATTTATGAACACTGTTATCATCCCTATTCATATATCATTAATTAATTAAACTTCGGAGGACAAAAAAAACTGTTTTGTCTTTTAGCCAAGCTAAAAATTTTACTTACCGGATTGGAAATGCAAATTGGAAGTATCCGGGGGCCCGAAAAACGAATTTTGGTGGAGGTCTTGGAGACCAGCTGGCCCTGAACGGCCCGAAAACGAGAAATAACTATCAGAAGCAGCAGCAGCAGTAGCATCATTTCCAATAAGCTCGAAAGATGACGATGAACCCGGATAGGACATGGCCGTGTTCGACGCAAATCCAAGCGCGGCAGTGTTTTCGTACTGAATTCCACGTGGCTGAGCTTGCGGTTGCTCAGCAGCGGCGCTGAGGCTGGCCTGGATTTGGCGCTGCCGGCGACGGGAGCGTGAGCGGCGGTTCTGGAACCAGTAGAAGACATTGGCGTCGCCGACTGCCCCAAATTTCTCCAAAAGCTTCCGGATTCTGACGGTCTCCTCTTTGGGTGGATTGACCATCCCGCTATTGAAGATGGACTCCAGTATGAGGATTTGCTCCGGCTTGGGGGTCCAGCGCGACCGCACCGGCTCGCTTCTTTGATCGGCGTGGCTCGCCTGTGACCCCGTCTCTTGTTCTTGATCACCCATAAGATTTAATAAATGGGATGGAAAATTTATAGAAAGAATGAGAGAGAGAATGTGAAGTAGGAAGCTAGCTAGCTAGTCCTACGTCAAGAGTATTTAAAGGGCAGGGAAGGAATGTCAGATACTTGAAATGGCGAGTTTGCCCCTGGAACAGAATTGTTTTAACATTAGTACTAAGATCCGATGCAGATTATAGGAGTTTGTTTAGGTTGAAAGTGATAGACGAGGCAGCTTTAGTCAATTAACTATGAAGCTGTTAAGGCTGTCTGAAAGTACTACCTGGGTGGGCTGAAGTACTAACAAATTGGTTTATACGAGGTTCATTACTTTCATGTAGCTGCCTCCATATCTTTTTTGAAAAAAAATATCATTTCATATTAGTTGATTCTATTCTACCCTTTAGATTAATGTATGCAGTTCATCTAAAATAATATTAAGTGCATGTTTGATTGGGGTACTGTTGACTGGGATAATAATTAGAGTTGGTGGCTGGAGGAGTAAAAAAGTGATGTTCGTTTGGGTGGTCCGGTAGTGGTTATAATGTAGAATATAATTTTTTATTGTTAAAAATGATGTAATGTTAATAATGATTGATTTAATGATTAAAGTGGTATTGAAATTTGTAGTGGTTTGTGGTGGTTGTGCCAACCTCCCCAAACAAACATAGGAGAGATTGAGTCAACCCATTAGGGGTTGGGTCAACCCCAACCAAACATACCCTAAGTATGTCATATGTCATATATCTTGTGATGTACATGCTCCCAAAAAGACAACATAAAATTTTCCGTATTTTATATTGACTTATTAATATGAAACAAAATGGTAAACTTACTTAGGACACCCAGCCGTAAACATTCAAGTCTTTCTACAATATCTGCATGCTCTCTAGGGTTTTAAACTTCGTTGTCTCCTTAATATATAACTTGAATACAACTAAACTACTATCTCCGTCTTAAAAATATAAATTTTTTTTTTTCTTTTATAATGTCTAAAAAAGATAATCTTATTTTTTGAAGTGTATTAAATGCTTCTAATATATTCCTACTAAATAATTCATTAATATTATTATTTATATAAAACACTATTTTATTTATCACACGTTATAATAAATGAAGTTCTTCATATGTATAACATTTAATCGGGGACTATTTTCTTTCTAAGAAAGGAAGTATAATATGAAGGAATGTTTTGCCATCTTCTCTAAAATGGGCACCATTTTTATGAAATATATCTGGACCAACTTAAATAATATAACCCAATCATAGTGAAAACCATTGAACTATGACTGTATTACGAAAAATATTTGAGGTAGCAGTTCAAGTGTAACTCTGGTTGCCATAATTAAAAACAAGTTGACGTGTGTAAAAAATAAAAAGTTCTGCACTCATTTTAACACAGTTAATATTTAATACCCAATTTGATATGAATGATATAATTTGCTATTGATTCGTACGACTTTCCACAAAATTGATCCAGGAAACAATGATGGACCCGATTCCAAATCTCTAATCAGTAAATTGCCCACTTTAATTCAAGGCCGAATGAACTTGCTGTTTTGCTTTCTCCCAAAATGTCTTTCTTGTCTATCCTAATTAAATTATTGACGTGGGATTTTCTTTGACAAGCTAATAAGAATCACTGAATCTCTCAAAGACGTTTATCACATTCCTAATTTTTGAAGATACCTATTTGATCGGGTCGACTACTCATCTCCAATGCAATGTCTCATACGCCTTACGTGAAATTCATAGTGTTTCGAAGTCACTTCCACCAGCATTTGGGTACACGCATTCATGGTTTACCGTTGTTGAAGAGTATGCACTACCTAGGTGCACCTAGTCTGGTTTGTTGATTGTTCCTTGTCTTCTTGTTGCTTCACTTTCTTTTTTTTGCACTTCGAGGATTTCCACCATATTAACTTTGTCTACGACCATGACTTTGATACCACTTATGAGCCCCCGAAGTTATTTGTGAGCCCGCTTCATCCAATCAACTCGTCTCCTCCATTGTATCTGGACACAACCCTTTATTCTTACATAAGGTTCATAATTTATCGTTATTGAAGTCTGAAGAGCCTGCCCCATAAAGGTGCACCTAGCTTGGTTTATGCCGTCCTCTCGTCTATTTAAGGCTCCACCATATTTTGTTTGGCATGCGACCACAATTAAGCATCAAAACTTGCTTCAACTTTGCAATCAAGATAAAATGTGAAGAGATCAAATTAGAAGGGAAGTAGCTGAATAGTTCACAGGGCAAGGGTACATTGGTAATTGAATAGACATGAAACAAAAGGAGGAGTAATTGGGTTCGAGCGCGGAAGTACTGCATGTGAAGGAATGCATGGAAATCTGGGGAAGCGAAAAAAAGAAATAGCAAAAATGGAGGATCAATCCAAAGGTTCTGAGCGAATACTTTTAATTCTTCTGACATACACTCACAGTTTCACACCTCGTTTTTCATTAAAAATATTAAACGGCAGAAGAATAGAGGCTCACCAAGGTTGGCTTAAACATCGAACACTTTTCTTCTGCATTAATATTAATATATTCAGCAAAGACAAAAACTAATCAAACATGAAACCGACTTTTCTTCGTACTTTGACGCGGTTCCTGTTGCTCATGTTTTCTTCTTAAGTCCTGCCTTCTTTTGTAAGGATTCATTTTTACAAACATTTACACATGGATGTATTGTTCGATTCGGGTTTATTTTATTTTCTTTCTTGGGGCTGATTAATGTTTCCACTGTGTTGCCCATTGGTTGTTTAGTTTTAGTTAATCAAGATATTCTATCAGTTTCGAATGTGAATCACATTACCCAGTTTTCATAATCAGTAGTAATTGGGAAATTCTAATGCTACATATTACCCAGTTTATTTCTTACTGCATCCCTTGATTTTCACCATACTGACTTATTTACTATTCAAATTCACCTACACTAACCTGCATGTATTTTGTGTAGATCCACTGTATATAATCTAAATGTAGTCTCTAACTAATATACCTGTGTTATCCCCACCATATCATACGTGCCATGTGGCACACTACTGGTTAATTGATCTTAATTTTATGTATTGTGCCACTGATACACATTCCAAATGTTAAGCTAATTAATACTCATGCAATTATCAATAGCTTATATCTGGATGCCAATGCGATGGGTTCAAGTCCTCTATGTCCACTTCGGTCAGACCTGTTAAAAACTCGGCTAAAAGAATTTTAGCAAGTTTGAAGCGGATAAAAGGGTTTTGCTAAACTCGCCCTAACCTGGCCCTAGTATATTTAATATATAAATATTTATTTATAAATACATAACACAAAACAAGCTATTCTAAAATAGTTCACACCCTCCCACCTCTGATGGTGCTTTGTTTTAATATTAATTTTTTTAAGGATATTTTTATTAATTATTCATATGATATTAACGTTTTTATGTATTCCTTATATATGCTTATTTTTCTATTGATCGGTAATTGATGTAATTTCTTTGAGTTATTCAGCAGTCTGTATCTTCATTTATATATTAAGTTGTTTATTGATATTTGATTGAAGAGATGTCTTTAAAATATTAATTAATATATTATTTAATTTTATAGCACTTCCAGGCAGGGTGGGTGTAGAAGTATACGACTATATGTAGAAGCATGTAAAAGTGTAGTGTACACGTGTAACTAGCACATTGATTATCTATTAAGAGTAGTTAGTTAGCTCATAAGCAAGATAGTCAACTTACTTAGTTGAGTATAAATACAACTCTGCGTGTAATGTTCAAGCTATGAATCATAATACAATTTTGGTAGTTATTAGGATTACAACTGCCCTCTCTATTCGCTCTTCATGAGCTTACAGATTCATCTTTAACATGGCACCAGTGAACGTTCGATCTAATGAAATGATCGTGGAATTTTCGATTCCTTGCTAAATTATCTAGTGTTTACCGATTTCAATCGGATAGTAGACAACCTCACAAACCAGCTTATCTCAATGATTTTATCACTAATACAATTAATGGTCAATCCTTTGATTCTGAGTTACTTTTTGTCCCTAATTCACCACCCATTGCTTTCACGATGAATAGTGGATTCACGGAGCCCCAATCTTATACAGAGGCCAAGGAACATGCTCACTGGTTAAAACAATGCACCAAGAGTTACAAGCTCTAGAACAACAACACTTGAGAATTGACAATCTTACCACCCAACAAGAAAGATATTAAATGCAAATGGGTTTTCAAAAACAAATCACTCAGATGGATATATAGAGAGATACAAGGCCAGACTGGTTGCCAAAGGATCAGATGGAAGGAGAGAATTATTTGGACAATTTTGCTTCTGTGGCAAAACGAGTTTTTGTGAGGATGCTGATAGTTGTTGCTGCTGTTAGGAACTGGCCTTTACACCAACTAAATATTAATTGTGCTTTCCTCCATGATTATATAGACAAGGAAGTCTATATGACACCACCTCCAGGATATGTCGAAGCCAAACAAAGGCAAGTGTGTAAGTTGATTAGAAGTTTATATAGCTTAAAGCAGGTTTCTAGGCAATGGAATAATAAATTCTGCTCAACATTTTTCACTTATGGTTTTTCCCAATCTGCTCACGAACACTGCTGGTTCACTTGGTGTAAGAATAATGATTTCATGGTATTGGTGATGTATGTGGATAATGTCTTAATCACTGGAAACTCTAACTCTAATATTATTGCCTTGAAATAGTATCTACATGTTGTGTTCACAATCAAAGATTTAGGAAGAACTGCTACATACTTTCTATGCATAGAAATCACAAAGAATGGTCAAAGAATTTATCTCAATCAAAGAAAATACATCTTAGACATCATACAGGATGTTGGTAATGAGCAATAGCAACTCAGTGTCCACTCCTTTGCCTCAAGGACTTAAATTAGCTGCTAATGTTTGTTTTTTGTTGACGAACCCTAAGTAATACAGACGACTCATTGGCTAGTTGTTGTAGCTTAATCTCACAAGGCTAGACATTCCATATGTTATTCAGCAGTTGTTAATCTATGCCTTGAATCTGGGTTTACTTGGAGTGTTGGATTCGTCGGGGTGACACCGCCGTGACAGGAGTGACATGGCCGTGATAAATTATTGCTGGAAAGAAGATCAACACTATGGAGTGAATGCGGTCATGATAGGCTGACGCAGCCGCGTCTGGAAGCTTGTCCCAGGTGCAACGATTGGGTGACGCAAGCGGGACAGATTGAGCTTGGTTTAGAAGTCGAAAATGAGTTAGACGGGATGCGACCACGATAGTGTTCTTTGCGATCACGACAAGTGACGTGGAAGTTACGTTTTCGGACTAAATTGAGACCCAACTACTTAGGAATTATACCTATAAATCAATTCTAATTAATTTTAGGGCTAATCTGGATCAGTTTTTTTATTATTCTTTGATCATCTGTAACCTCTGAAGAAACATCTGAATAAAATATTTTCTCTCTTCTGCCCGTGGACACAGCTAACACATTGTTAGTGAACCATGTAATTTATGTGTTAATTTAATTTTCTCGTTTATATGTGTTCTTTCTCATATCTGGTATAACAAATTGGTACCAGAGCCTTGTCGAAGGGGTTTCGCAATCTGTTCGAGAAAGATGTCTGGGATAAATGTGAAAGTCGACAAATTTATGGGAAGGAATTGCTTTAGTCTGTGGCAGATCAAGATGCGAGCCTTGTTGAAACAACAAGGGCTGTGGGCACTGCTGATGGCGAAGGATAAGAAGGGCAAGACGTTGGCTTTGTCTGACGTTGAGATGGCCACTCTGGAGGAGAAAGTGCACTCAACGCTCATGCTGTGTCTCGCAGATAATGTCATTACCGAAGTTGCAGAGGAGAAAACTACGACAGGGTTGTGGATGAAATTGGAGACTTTATATATGACGAAGTCGCTCACCAACAAGTTGTTGCTGAAGCAACGATTATTTAGTCCTCGTATGCACAAAGGCCAGACGCTTCGTGAACATCTGGATTAACTGAATACGCTCTTATTGGAATTGTGTAATGTGGATGTTAAAGTAGTAGATGAGGACGCTGCTTTGATTTTTTTAGTTTCTCTACCCCTTATTGTATGATAACTTTGTATAGTCTTCCATCAATGGGAAAGACACTATGTTACTGGAGGAAGTGAGATCAGCCTTTGTATTCAAGGGAGTTGCGCCATAAGACGGCTGGTACAAGTTCAGATAGTTAGGCCGCTGGGCTAGTAGCCAGTGGTAGTGGGAATAAAGGGTTTTGAAATACAAGTAAGAAGAAATTCAAGAAGAAATCTGGATCAAAAGGTCCAAAGCCGACTGATACTTGCAAATACTGCAAGGAGACAGGTCATTAGAAGAATGAATGTCTGAAGCAGAAGCAGAAACAAGAGAGTAAGGTAGGTACTGCTCCTATTGCTGAAGGAGAGAACATGAGCTCTGAGGATGATTTGGCTCTAGTCGCTGCTGAACAAGCACGTCACACTGACGTGTGGGTTCTAGACTCTGGGGCATCTTACCACATATGTCCACGCGGAGAGTGGTTCACAATGTACGAGCAGATTAATGGTGGTCATATTTCCGTGGCTGACCGCACTGTCCAGGTGCTGTAAAATTAATAGTCCTAACTTTCCTGTTCTAACTTGTAGAAGTGGTAAGTCAAGGTCGAACCCATAGAGAGCAGGAAGATTTAAGGCATATATTAACAATAATATATATATATATACATGTCTTCACACTGTTGCATAGTCAGTACAATAATCATTCTTGTCTCCGCTGACTATATTTTTTTTATATATTGAGATCGCTAACTTTGACTCGAAGTTCTTTCTGTTGAGTTGCTTGTTGCATGTCCTTGTTGTATGATCCTGGTATCATCGTGATGGGGATCGTACTACAACACACTTTTTTTATTTGCATAAGCTTTTCTTTATTGCTATCTTCAGCGTCTGAAACTGTCTTCATACAGCAGACTACATGTTGTGTGTTGCCTGATGAGTTTGTTGCAGCTTCATGTTGTGACTTCTGCCTAAGTAGAACTAGCACTATCTATTGCAAACATTGTAGAGGATTGGGGGCACTAGTTCCAACCATATAACATGGTTTTGCATCATCTAAATTATACATAAAATTCCTCACAATTTCCCTCCTTTTGATGATGTCAGAACTCTAGGCTTAAACAGTTAATTATCAAAAGGTCAATCATATCAAGGAATGTAAGAGTACAAGTTGTATCCCTTTGACAGTAAACGATAACTGTTCTCATTTGATATCTTAATGTATTACAATTATAGTTGTAGAAGGCATGCCAAAAAGAGTACATCTTAAATAAATTTACAGAAAAGTGAAGCAATGAAAGATTTTACCTCTTGTAGTAAGCTTTTATCTCATCCGCCAAGAACAAGATTGAGGTTGCTGCCTTGATCTTTGTTGGCTACATTTTGATATTTTCTCCTTCTTGAGCGATCATGATCTCAGTATACCTCCACCATTGGCCATACATAATTTGCTCAAAGTGTCTATACTCGTGCTCTATTTCAGGAGTGAGTTCTTCCATTAGCCACCACTCTTCAGAAGGTGATATTACTTTCCTAATTATTTTCTTCCGTTGAGTTTGATTTGGTAAGGAAGTGTTCCAGCAGGATGTTCATTTATGTAGGCTTCCAGATGATTTTCACCTTAAACTCACCTGTAGTGTCCACCAACATTTAGATGGTTGAAGTATTTAATGATTTCTGCCAGTTTCTAGTTGTTAATATCTTTCTTTGTTAGATTTTCGTTGGAAGGATGTTGCAGCCATGAGGGATTGGTATTCTTGATCCGTGATATGATTGAAGTAGTTCTCATGGCGCTCGAATATTGAAAGAGTTAGAGTAGTTGTGTGTTTAGAGGCTCGCTGATGTTCCCAATGTGAGAAATCATGGGGGACTAATCCTGTGGTGATGAATATCTCGTGTAGATTTGTATTTGATAAAGCAATTGGGCACTTCAATCTATGATCAGATTCTGCAAGAGATTGATTAAGCTTCTCAATCTCTCGAGCTTTTCGTTCCTCCCTCTGTCTCTTGGCTTCTTCTGATTGTCTGTGTTGTTCTGCAGTGAAGGCTTCTTATTCTTCTCCTTGCTAGCATTTAGCTAGCCTTTGTCTTGATTCTTAATATTCACACCTGCGTAACTTCCAGCAAGGTTTGAATATCTTCAGCATGGCCCTGCCAATGGTACTCTCTTTTAGCAATTGGGATATTTCAGTTTGCAGAGCGTGTCTTCCACAACAAATACAAGGGCGTCAATTTTTTCGTCTAGGAAGGCATTTTTGTTGTTATTTCCTTATGCATTTCTTCCCTAATGGTCTTTGCTTCTCTGAAAAAGGTGCATGTGAGTTCTTTGGTACTGATTTGGATTATGGATACAACTTCACACACTGATCCCAACACAATAAGAACTCCAGAAGCATTGCTGCCCATAGCTTGGCGTAGGCTCTGTATCGATTAATATTTTATCATCTAAATGAGCCTAAAAAGCATGGATAAACTATGTTTATTAGCTGTGTACGTAGGGGGTATCATCATCACACATATGCCCCCCTATGTTGTAAGTTCCGAGAAAAAAATTAAGGCAATCAAAAGATTCTAGTAAGGATTGTGTAAATTGATAAGAGTTATCACAATCGCTAATACTGGTGGTTGGTAAATGTAGTATACAAAGGTGAAGAGAGCTATAATTGTTTAGATTTACTGCGAGAGTTATAGTTAGGATATGTGATTTTATTGAGGGTAGTTGAGAATGACCAATTTAATTACTCCAACTCGAGTCAATTTATCCATATATTTATCCCACCTTTACAAAAATACCCAACATTACTGCCAAATGGAAAGACCTTTTTATTTCCAAGCTATGTACATTTAGGTGCGATAAAAAACAAGAAAATATGCAAGCATATGCTAGGCCTTATGCATGATACAACTTGATGTGTGAATATTTCCTATTTTATACACTTGAAAGAAGGGTGATACACATACCTGGTAAGGACCATTTGTTTAGGGGGATTTAACTCTTAAGTAGTTGAAGTGTTTTATCACTACATGTCCATACTACTATGTCGTATATATATCTCATAAAAACCTTGCTTGCGGCAATATTCACCACGATTGATCCATCTCTTGTTTGGGTTAGGGGAAAGAAAATATTAACAGTGTAAAAATAGTAACCAAAGAAAGGAAAGAAAGCCACCTCGTTCTATGGCCTAAAGGCAGGGATAAAAGTCGTTTTCAACAGATCACTTGAAAGATGGGTAGTAATATTCGACGGAACGAAGAGAGTAGGAGGGGATCAAGCAAAAACCAAACCTAAAGATCACACACTTCACACTTTCTATATCTAGTTGTTGTAGACCCATCAACCTATATGTGGCCCCTATTTTAATTCTATGTCATTATTTGTTCATTGTTCTGGTGTTCATTGTTTTCTTTTGTCTAGTTACTCGTGATGCACAACAGGTAAAGTTTGGGGAGGGGGTTATGATCACTTCACATTTTACGTGATTTCTAGGTATATATTCATAGATAAAATAGTGTAAAAACACGTGAAATAGTACTTCCTAACCCTGATTTTAATATGTTTGACAAATCTTACTTGTTTAATGATTTTATAGTGATTTCAGTATATAATAGCGCATATTTGGAGTAATAATTAATGAAATATGGTTCCAATCGAGCAAAATAAATGCTTGGATGGAAGGAAACAAGTAATTGGGTCCAAAAGAGATATTTGATTGTCCTAGAATGGAGTTACATTGCCCTAGCAGAAAGAGCAAATAAATGATTAATCCTACGAGTATTTGCTCTACCGAGCAGAAATCTTGCCTGGTCGTACATTCGTATCGATGGAAAATTGGTTATGCCATGGAGCATTTGCACGGCCCGGTATAAATTTTCCCCTAGCGCAAAATGCCACCACCAAGAAGAAAAAGATGCGTGGAAAGGACTTTTATCCGACTTGATCCCTACTTTAACCTAGTGTTGTGTGCTCCTATATATATGGAGATTTAGTTTTATCAAAGAAGAACCATATATCATATTAGAGAGCATATTTTACTTTTATGCTAGATAGTTTTGGGATAAGAGCATAGTTAGGGAATGGAGAAAGAAGAAGGGAGATTCATCTTGTTGTCTTCTTTTGGTGAACTGTAGTATCTCTTACTCTATTCTTACTTTTATTATTTTGAGAAGGTGGTTACAGGAACCATTTGCAGTTGCTGACTAGAGTTGTTGGCTACTAAAGGTTAGGTGATTACAACGTTCCCTTCTTCTCCAATAAATATTACATTAAAAGGATTTACGATTAGAGAAGAGTTCATGGATGCTCTTCCTTCCATGCTTCTTAGAATTTCTCATGGGAATGGTTTCGACATCACAATCCAATATGAGAGATCTTAGTAGCTTTGTGTTGATCTTCTGTTGGGTCTAGACATCCCCAACAGAAATTAGCTCGTTCAAAATTGTAGTGTATCTAGCATCTATCTTGTTTAGAGACTCTCCAAGTTTTGTCTTGAAGAGTTCACATTTTAAGGTTTTTGTTGCTACCATATTCTCACTAAGTAGAGCTGAGCCCACATAAATCTCTTTCAGGAAGTCTCAAATGTCCTTAGCAGTCTTGCTTGCTTTGACCTTGCTGAAGGTTCACTTGTCCAACGTGGCAAAGAGAACGTTTTTATCCAAGTTGGACATTTTTTTTTGTCAACAATCTAGACCTGGTGTACATCTTGGGAGGAGGTGTTAGTTCACCATCCATTCTGGTAGCATTGCTCATCTTCATGATTGCTGGTGGACCTTCAGTAATGATTGTTCACATCTCATTATGCATGGATGAAAGATGTGTCTGCATCGTAGTAGCCCAATCCTCATAGTTCTCAATGGAAAACTTTGGAGATTTTGTTGAAGAACTTTCCATGTTGTAACGACTTCAGAGAACACAAGTTTTTATACAAATATCTATTTGAAAACTCTGATGGATCTAGTTAACTTACCAAAATGATTGGAGTGTGAAACCAACCGCTTTGATACCACTTGTAGGTCCCAAGTAGTGGAGGGTTGGGAGGTTGAATAAACCTCTAGTATTTAGTAATTTTTCTTCTTAAAGCATAGGTAGTAAGTTGTTGCCGGTTGTAAGAAACTTGTTCTTACAACAGAACTTACAACTATAAGTTTCTATAGAAAAGTTGGCCTACAACAAGTAGTTCATTTAGAAACTTACAACAAGCAATGCCTAAAAGAATTTTATGATCAACACAATATGAAGTCAGTTTTCAAGATAATGCAAAGTTTACAGTAGCAGTAAGGAAGATAGGAAAATAAAAGTACACAAAATAATTATAGTTGGTCGAAGATGGGGGTAATCCTTCTACGTCCACTCTTCCTTCACACTAGGAAAATTTGCTATGTTTTTCACACAGTACAATCTTAGTTACACGATGCTCAAGTACAACTTGACACCTACAATGTTTTCATCTATCCTCGGAAGGCTACACCTCTTGCAGTACCAGTTCCTTAGAACTAACCAGTCAAATTTGAATGCTTGATTCAACAGAAGACTCCTCGTTTAAAAGCACTGAGAGAGATGATTTGTGAAAGGTTTTCTTGAACTGAAAGTTGCCACTCAATGTTTAGAACAGTTTGAGATGTGAGTGAACTTCTTGAAGTGCGATATATTGGGACTGAGAGGGAACTTTTTGTGAGCTTAATTTTTTATAGACTTTGAGAATTCGTTGTAGATTGAGAAGTATAATTAGTCACTGTGTTGTTGCAACTTTGCTCTCTTCAGTCAGACTTTTCTAGAGCCTTGGATATGTGAGAATTTGAGTGCTTTGGATGCTCAGTATATGATTGCTCGTGAAAAGTAACGTAATAATATGTTTCTCTTAGATCTTCAGTTAGTCTCTATTTATAGTAGTTGGGTTTCATCCTGTTGAGAGGTAAGGAGATTCCCGTTTGACATTAATCAATGCTCTGCTGGGGGATTATGTCAGAGTAGATGTAGCTACAAATTAATCTGTATAATAGCTTTTATTTGTTAGGATATGTGTCTTTACGTTATTGCATGGGTAGTACAAGAATCCTTCTTGTCTCCACTAACTATATTTTTTAATTTTGAGATCACTAACTTTGACTCAAAGTTCTTTCTATTGACTTGGTTGCTGCATGCCTTTGTGGTATAATATATCATGAGGTGAATCGACTACATCAGGCTTTGTTGTAAGCAAGTTCTGCGTATGCTTTTTGCGATTCGTGATCTACAACATTCCAAACAAATTTTCCTACAGCGGACCACTTGTTGTATGTTGTCTGATGACTTTGTTATAGCTTCATGATGTGACTTCTGCCTAAGTAGAACTAATCGTATCTATTGTAAAAATTACAGAGTATTCGAGATACTAGTTCCTACCTTACAACGTGATTTTGAATCATCAGAACTATATATAAATTTCTTAACAAGTATTTATTGGTTCATGTTTATTTTCATGGAAGATATTGATTATTTTATCTAACATTTCTATTCAACTAATTTTTCCTACTACCATGATTTTCGTGATCCGTCATTGTGAATAATTGGTTGAGTAACATGTATTGTATTAGTTATGATATCATAACTCGTTTAACATGTATGAGTCAATATAACTAATAATAATAACTGCAACTATATAAAAAAAAAAAAAAAAAAAAAAAAAAAAAAAAACTATCTCAATTGTTATTTATTAGGTTTTACCATTTTCATACATTATAAAGCTATCATTAATCTGACAATGAACGCTATCTTATCCAACTGGTTAATGCTAAGCATTGACTGAATGTTGAGTTTAGTCAATTAAACTAAGAAGAAACAAGATTTATCGGAGCTATTCTAATAAATCTTGGGTTACATGCTTGAATTGTAAGAAAACCATATGTACAAACGATGAGTTATGCAATTGAAAATATTAAACCTCTTTGAATCAGAATTAGGTAATTTTCATTTTTTTTTTCATATTTAACTTATTTAATTACATTTTTATTTAGTTGTCTGATTTTAGCTTGATTTTAATAATCAAATCCAAGTTCTCCCATTTATTTATTTTTGGTTTCCTCTCAAATTAAATAAATCCATGTTCCCTATGGATTCAAATATAGTCATCATCATATTCGTATGTTGGAATAAGGTAAATTAATTTAGCAATTTGATATCCATTAGTGTGCTGGTGAAACAAGTGATCTACGATTATGTTAAGACAGGTTATCATAAAACAAATAAAATTTGTGACAACAAGTGGTTACAAATAATTTATTATTAATTATTACAATTGTGATCTTAAAAAATATATCACAAAAGACCCCTTTTGTTATAGATTTGAGTTAGAGGAACTTTGAAAGTTTCGAAGTAATGGAATTCCCCTAAAATACTAAAACAGAAGGTTTTGGGCTCTATTATACCTCATGCAAAAAGCTACATGAAAATCTTTGTAGTTTGTTTTTTCACAAATATATATGAACTTAGTTTTGATTCATCGACTGAAAAGAATCATTAACCTACAAGCGGCTCTAGGCGCTCAACCCGGTGCCGCCGCACTGGGCACCCGTCGAATAGGCCCAGTTTTGTTTCTTTATAATATATATATATATATATATATATATATATATATATATATCTAGTTAATGAATATACATAAATATTACTAATTATATTATTATTATTAATTGAGTAATTCAAGTGGCTAATATTTTGATTACCACTCTCATAGAATTGAAAGATCATGAGATCGAATCTCCTTCTTTCTAGTTTTTTAATATTTATGTTCATTTTATGTTTTGTTGAGGTTCCCATACACATATTTTTCTTTTACTCCATCCGTCCCAGTTAACTTGTCACAGTTGATCGGACACGGATGTTAAGAAAAAATAGATTTTGTGGAATCTTTGACTTTTTTAAAGCTGAAGATTGAATGTGAATATTTTGAGGGTGGAGTTTGTTGCCTTTAATTGTCATTTATGGATGTGACAAGTTAAGTGGAACGAAGCGAAATAGAATGTAGAACAAGTTAACTGGGATGGAGGGAGTAGTTTTTTTGTATTTATGTTCATTTTCATGTTGTTTTCAGGTTCCCATATGCATATATTAATTCTTGTTAGCTATTTTGTGCAAGGGACCGTTTTTCCTTTTGACTCGGACCTCTTAAAACATTAGACCAACCCTACTACAATGAGTTAATCTAGTATTTATCTAGAGTGGAAAACGATAAAAAGTAAATAGAATTGAAAGGCAAATACATAGTTAACTAAGAAAATATTCTGTATATTAGCTGGCCAGGCCTGCCAAACGAAGAAACAGAGCAGACCTTATGTCCAGAAGTGATATAGCCAATGTGCCCCAAAAACTGAACCAATATGTTTGGTCGGTGATCATTTTAAACATAGATTGGTCGGTGATCATTTTAAAGATTCTATGTTTAACTTTATTAAATATCCCTTTCCTTTTTCTTTGGCCAGGGGTTAGGTGGGTGGGTGGGTGGGTGGTTGGTAGGTTACCACTTCTGTGACTTACAAGGTTTTCTAGTTTCTAGCTTCTTGGAATTTTGCATGAAATGGAAACAGTACTTTTCCAGCAACTTGAGATATATAAATGGGATATGTGCATGCGAATTTTGTTCGTCTCCATTTTCGAGATTTATTTCCATTTGAATTATATGACAATAAAAGTACATTATATATGTCAAATTTTAGCAGTTTAAAAAATCCCCCGAGTATGCCAAAGGGAATCACGTTGGATCTTCTACAACAATAAGTACAATATCAACTACAACACATGTGTTAATATATGATAAGTGTATAATATGACATAAACAATACATCATCAATACTTATGTGTTATGCATTGGTGCAATCGTTGCAGAAGATGTTGCACTAATTATTGTAGAAGATCCGAACCGGAATGGAAGTGGGCATAATGTTGGCGCAGTTGTGGTGCCAGTTTTTCTATTTCTTTTTTCTTTAAAGGAACACAATTTTATTATGATTGATAGACATAATAGTTCGATAACATAGAGACTACATTACATTTTGTGGAAGCAACAATAGCATCAGCATGTGCTATTCAACGAGGTTGCCAAAAAACCTCCATTCAAAGTGGAACAGTACCAGTTCCACTTTCTCTGTTTTATTTTTTTGTTATTCAATATTCTGAATTATGTTTTTATTTTATTATATATGCATTTCTCATTTTTTTTTTAAGACATGATATAATTTGATCATCCTTTCTCATGATTTTTTTTCTAAATTAGGATGGAGCCTACATTTGAAATTAACTGGGATAAGAGCATCTTCAACCCAACATTTGTTGGGCGTGGGATGCAACTAATCACCCAATAAATACTCCACCCTTGCGTTTCTTTCTGTGCTACTCCATCGCCAAGTGAACAGTTGGCGTTTGTTTGAGCGCCAACTTTTCACAATACTTAGGTTTTTTTTTTTAGTTTACTTTCATACATAATAATTGTGGTATTTTAAATTCTATTGTTGTGTTAAGTTAATATGTGTACCAATTATTCCATGGGGGATTCTATTCACACCACTAAATCCTCACTTCACACCACCTTTTTTTTGGGACAAAAATAGCCATTAATAAATAGACTAAAATATCCTTTTTTATCTCATTTTTTTTATTAAAAATAATTTATGTAGAAAAATAAGTTAAACTCTCTCCATACAATTTAAATCTTAAATAAATAATAAATAATGTTTATTGAAACCCTGATTCATCAATTAATTACACCAAATCACATACAAACTCATAATTCCAAGAAGAAATCAATCATGGATGAAGAGAAACATAATGATACGACCGAGATAAGTCGTAACTATATTTTCATCTTCTTTAGTTCACGATTGTTTGTAAAACGCAGCGTTTTTCGAGATGAGATTTATGACTTGCGTTTATCATGATATATAAATGCATATGGTGGGTTATGATCGAACGATTGGAAGGATTCTGGCTGATACTTGCCGAACCATATTACCTTATTCGGTCAGTAATGACTGAACGTTTGTAAAAATTTAAGTTTACTTTGTAAAAAGCAATTTTTTTTTTCGAGATTTGAATTCTGAATTGCGTGATCATGATGTATAAATTTATACGACGGGTTGTGACCGAATGGTTGTAAGAATTATGTCTGCTACTTGCCGATCTACATAATCTTGTTTGGTCATTACTGGCCGAACTATTGTAAAAAATTTAGTTAGTACTCATCGTGTAATAAACGAGAGTTAATAATGGTCAGAATTATCGTTAGGTTTCGTACCTCCTTCCGCGTTAATTCGGTGGATACATGCCGAACCGTCGTAACAATTTCGCTCAGTAGTGACCATAGTTTAAAAACTAACACGGCAGATTATGACCGAACGGTTGTAAGCAGTTTGGTCATTACTTGCCAAATTAAATTAACTTGTTTGGTCATTGCTGACCGACCTATTAAAAAAAATGTTAGAATTTTCGGTGATTTTCGTACATGAGTCACGTATTAATTCGTAGGATATCCGCCGAACCATTGTAACAATTTCGGCCAGTTACGATCATTGTACAACGCTTATATGGTGGCTTATGACCGAATGCTTGTAAGAAGTTTGGTCATGACCTGCCGAACTATATTATCTTGTTCGGTCATTGCTGGACGAACTGTTATAAAAAATTTGTTAGAATTGTGCGCGGTTTTCGTACGTTAGCAGCGTGTTAATTCGGTGTTTATCCGTTGAACCATTGTAATAATTCCTCGATTCTTCTATCAGATTTTTGCTAAAAGAAATGAACTTTTGAAGACTGAAAAGCTCATAAGAATTCTGAGAAATGAGAGAAAGAACGTTGGTGTGCTGCCTTTTGTCTTTCAAAAC
The DNA here is from genome assembly GCA_958295605.1 of Ajuga chamaepitys. NCBI lineage: Eukaryota > Viridiplantae > Streptophyta > Magnoliopsida > Lamiales > Lamiaceae > Ajuga > Ajuga chamaepitys. The sequence continues at coordinate 6,804,298 of OY282504.1, forward strand.
ATGGTTTTATTTAATTGATTTTAACTTTTAATTACTAAGGGTACAAATGTCTCAAAATGTGGTATAGAAAGTAAAAAATATAAAAAATAAATATGTGATGTGGTGTAAAAAGAAATAGTTGTGTGGAGAGAGGATTTTGTGGTGTCAATAGAATTGGCCTTATTCCATTCGTCCCGAATGAACTTACACTTTTTTCTTTTCGGTACTTCCCAATCAAATTTGCACACTCTTAAAAAGAAAAGTTATAACACAATCTCCACCCTTAAAATCTTCACCCTCAATCTCCACCCTTAATGCATCTTTGAAAAATCAACATAAAAGCAAAAACCAGCTGTCCTTAATATGTGTGCACCCTCGAGGATGCAAGTTCATTTGGGACGGAGGGATTATATTTTAAAGATAAAATAAATTAGTTTCATTAAATTAAAATTTGTCCTTGCTAAATAAAATATTTGTTAAATTTTGTATACTATTAATTTAGTTACTTCATCCCCTAAAAACATTAGTTTATCGAAATCAAATTATGAAATAACAGACTATTATAATATAATATATTAAGATATTTATAAAATTACAACAACATAAACAAATACATAAACATTACTAATCAAAACAAATACATAAATGTACTACATTATTTATAAAAATTACACCATAATAAAGACCAAATAACACATTCTACAGATAATTTTTGCTTTTGTTATAATACTACGAAAGTTATTATCTAGAAAGCGTGGAAAAATATAAAATTATATAAGTACATTAGCAAATTAGAATTGCTTACAAAAAATAATATAAAAAAGAAATTATTAAAAAAATATTTCATGTAACGTGAAATGAATGCAAATGGCTGAAGTTCAGCGTTGATTTTTGCGTTGGGGTAGAATAAATCCAGCGGTGAATGAGTGTTAACTAAAGGAGATGCTTTAGGAGGGAAGAATTTGCACTCGAATTAATTGGCTCAATTTATTCTGACGGTACAAAATTTAAAAAGGTATGAGCAAACCCAAATCATTAGTCTCATTTTTCGCCACTACCCCAATAATTTGTATACTATTTTCACAAATTACTTTGCTTTTGTTTGTACTAACCCTACTTTTTTCTATATTGTTTGTTAGAGTAGTTAAACTTTAAGGAACTCCTCGACCTTATATCTGGAGTCGTGTTTGGGTTCTTCATTTCACTACACGTGTTTTACTTTCATGACGAGCTATTAGCTGCACCACTCCATCCCTCCCATCCATATTTTAAGGATCAAACATAAATTCATTAAAAAAAATTGGATTCAGCTAATACTGATTGATAGAAGGACGGGATCATATCTCACACAACATGATTTTTAGCCCGTCTAACCCCAAAACAAATTATCTAAAGGAGAGCGCCGAAATAGCATTTTGATCCGTTCAGCGGAGTTACAGCGTTTTTTTCTTTTAGGAAATATGTCTCACTTTATTTTTTAAAACAATATACATACAATTATCTTTTATATCATATGTTCGTAATATTCATTTACATGAAATTGTCTTAACATATTTATTTAGATATAGCAATCTAAAGAAAATTTAAATTTCAAACTTATTAAATACAAAAAATGTAAAATACTTGTTTAATATAACAACAAATAGAAAATTTTGAAAAAACTTATTACCAAAATTTTAACAACATATATATATATATATATATATATATATATATATATCCTACAAAGTTTATTAAAACTTTTTATCTTGTAAGAAATTACAACAAATATTTATAGGCAGGAGAAATCGGGAAAAAAAATATAATGGTCGATGGAGCCTAACGTTTAGATGGGAACTACTCGGAATTAGTGAGGGTTCGTTGCAACATAAGTATTAACATATTTAGTAAAATATAGCAATGTAAATAAAATTTAAATTTCAAATTTATTAAATATGAAATTTAATATTTTTGAACGAGGATGAATCAGGAAAAAATAAAAATATAGCGGTCGATGAAGCCTAGCGTCTAGACGGGAACTACTCGAAACTAGTCGGAGATCATTGCAAAAGAAGTAGTAACATATTTAGTTAAAAATAGCAATGTAAATAAATTTCAAATTTCAAATTTACCAAATATGATTTTTTGTTGGAAGTTTATACCTTTTGCTATTTGTTGTTATATTACACATGTTTTTTACATTTTATGTATTTAAAATTTAAATTTTCTTTACATTGCTATATTTAAATAAATATGTTAATACAATTTTATATAAAAGAATATTACAAACATATGATATAAAAATAATTGTATTTATATTGTTTAAAAAAGTAATAAAGTGAGGCATAATTCCTGAAAGAAAAAGAGAAAAACAAATAGAAAACAAAGCTGGGGGAAACAGAATAAGTGGGGAGAAGGGGGTTGAATTAGTGAAGGGGTGGGGTGGAGTCCAAGCTTAAGTCAAACATTTTTACTTATGTGATAAATATAAGTGCAATATTTTGAAATTGCTTCAGAAACATAAAATAAAAAATTCGTCAGTCCTATGGATTAGTTAGTATTATTTTTGGTTCTAAGACAAGCAGTTCTTGTTTTTGTTCCATAATAAGTGTCATGTTTGAAAAGTTATAATAATTTTTTTAAAATTGATGAAGGTAAAACTCTTCAAAAGCCATAAATTCATACTTACATATTTTATTTTATTTTTGATTCGAGATATTCAATCGTAAGTAAATAATTCGTGAAAATAAAAGTTTATATCTTTAACTTGGACTAATTAACCGACACATTGACATCTAAAATATAACTTTAATTTTAAAACAAAAGAATTTTTGAAATATAAAACATTACTAGAAAATAATGATGCACATTTGAAAAAAATATATTTAATTGTCAGAGAGAATTTAAAAACTTGAAAAAGCCACAAAATAACCTGTGCCACTAGATGATAGGGCCTTACCGTTTACATTTTAGACTTTTTAGGTTAGGTATGGGCTTCTTATTTAAATTGCTTGCCCAATAATAAAATATTTTGAAGATCTGACATACATACCTAAAAAATAAAAGTTGGGCCAGAACTTGGGCTGAGAATTTCTAAAGAGGAAATCGAGATATGAAAAATACAAACATGAAGAAGGACAGTTGTATTTAAAGCCCAAAAATATTCATTACAGCTGCTATATACTGGACCACAAACCCATAAAAGACACTTTAAATCCACCATTCTTGACAAATTTGCGTCATTATAAAAGACAAACACAAATATGGTTGAAAATAAAAGACCCTAACTCATTTGGAATTCCAGAAGAAAAAAAATCTTAAGTGATATCTTTTCCGATGTCAATGGTGTTTTTTTACATGTATAAGGTATCTTCCTAAATTTAATTTTCTCGACACTAGTGGGTTCCTGCACTTTCACAAATTGTTCATGTTAATTTGTTTCCATTATTAGTTGTTCGATAGCTTATAATCTCATGCTTGCTATATGACGTTGGAGAACTAAAAATGAAAGTCTATGAATAAATGAAAATCATACGGGTTGTGGGATCAAATTTACTTAGTCAAATCAGTGCTTCTGAGAACACATCTAGCATGCGCTTACCTTGCCAACCTGAGACAAATTGAGATAGAGCAATTATCTAGGTTAGTAAGATAACTCCACAAGATAATATATAAATTATTCATTTTCAATGTTATGTAACTTTAAGTACAAGAGTAGGAATTTGGGAAATGTTAACCGTCGTCCGAGGGTGTCGTTCGCATCTCCCTTAGCGAATTTCATCTAGTCTTCTAGGGTCTACAGTTTCTCCATTGTTTCTCCATTTATCTTCACCTTTCTTTCTACTTTTCTTCTCTATGCTTGCAGGTTTCCTTCACGAGGCAGACTTTATCCAACCAAGTGTCATCTCATTCCTTGTCTCACGCTCTACCCATCCTTCCCACCGCATCGCTCCTCATCCTTATGGTTGAGTCTCTGGCCTCCCTTTACTCGAGGCTATCCTCATCAGCAGAAGAATCAGAACCGGTCACTCTTCCTATGGACTCTCTTAATCACTTCGATCCCGAATGCACTTTGTTACTGTTCGCCCGACGTTCACTATCAAATAGGTTGATGAGATTTTCAGGCCACTCTAGAATATTGAAGGTACTCTAGCTATTAAATCGGTTGAAGATAATATATATCTTTTCTTCTTTGATAGTAAGAAGGATCAATATAGGGTCCTCCGGGGTGCATCTTGGTGTTTTGGCAAATATGTGTTATTGTTGAGATCAGTAGATTCTTGGGCTACTGTGAAGGGCTTGGAGTTCAAATTCTCCCCTTTTTTTCGATTTATGTATCCGGACTTCCCTTGGCTCTCATAACTTATCAATTCGTGAAGACTATTGGTTCTCAATTGGGAACATTCCTGGATGTTGAGCATGATTGTGATGGCCAACTTATTGGCACATTTATGTGCATCTGAGTTGACTTGGATATCACAAAGCCTCTTCGACGAATTGTAACAGTGGTCTTTCAGAATCAGCCCCTCCGATGCTTTATACAATACGAAAGACTCCCCAACTTTTGGTACCATTGTGGAATTATTGGCCAGACAGATAGAGAATGTCCACTTAAGACACTCTGTTCATTTACTACCCTGGCAGCCTCTCCATATGGTACATCGCTCCAAGCCCCTATTGGCTTGAGCCCGCTTGCTCCCTCACGCACACTCAAACAGAAACTCTCTCCCAAAAAGCCGTCCACCTCCAAACCATCCTCTACTATGCCTCCCAAACACATAACTGCACCATCTGCTACCAATCCTAGAGCTTCCTCCAATCCAAAACAAAATCCTTTGTACTTTACCAGTCAACTCACATTATCTGATACGCCCTTCTCCTCCAAAGCCATTCTAATATCTGACAGCCTAGCCCTTCCGCATAACCTCATATCCCTTCAGATACTACTCCGTCAGCCTCTACTCATGTCACACCATCAACCTCTGCGGACTCTATCCCACTGACTTCGAACATCACCTCCTCCTATGCTAAGTCCTCTAATCCCAACATAATCTCTCTCTCTCCCCTCATGCTTCCATTCCCGCACTTCAGAAAATGTTATTCCCATCCAATAATGCTACATTGTGAAGGGTTGCAAATGCTACACTGATATCAGAAAAGTTAGCGTCGTACAGTACGAAACCTATCGAGATGCTCACTACAAGAAAACGCGTAAATAGCGGCGAATTTTTAGCTGCAAAATTCATATTCGCAACTAAAATTATAAATAGCGCCAAAATTTATTCATACGCCGCTAACTTTAGCGACGTTTGGAAATACTTTGTCGCTATTTTTACTTCGCGACGAAAACCTACATTTCGTCGCTAATTTAGCGATGAAAATACACTATTCGCAGCAAACTTAGCGGCAAATATATTATACTTTGTCGCAAAACATGTGTTTTTAAAAAAATATATAGTTAAATCTAAGTTTCTATTTATTATATATCACATAGCGGCAAAATATGTATTTTTGCCGCTAACATTTAGCGACATATCACTTGAAAGTCGTCGCAAATCACTAAAATATCGAAATTAATAATAAAATTATTTTCTTAGTAATTTAAATTATAATAACTTTAGTGTGAAGCCGACAAAAGAAAAAATATTTGCGGCGAAATTTATCCATACGCCGCTAACTTTAGCAACGTTTGGAAATATTTTGTCGCTATTTTTACTTCGCGACGAAAATCACATTTCGTCGCTAATTTAGCGATGAAAATACACTATTCGCAGCAAACTTAGCGGCAAATATATTATACTTTGTCGCAAAACATGTGTTTTTTTAAAAAATATATAGTTAAATCTAATTTTCTATTTATTATATATCAAATAGCGGCAAAATATGTATTTTGGCCGCTAACATTTAGCGGAATATCACTTGAAAGTCGTCGCAAATCACTAAAATATCAAAATTAATAAATAAATTTATTTTCATAGTAATTTAAATTATAATAATTTTAGTGTGAAGCCGTAAAACTTTAAATTATCAATGATAGTTTAAAATTCTAAATTTATTTTAAAACATGATTTATTGTATAAATTATTTTATATATATTAAAATACACATTGTTTAATTATTAATTAAAAAACATGAAATGAATCAATAGTTTATTTGATGACAAAGTACAACTGTTGATCGTATTGTTGTAGTTGATCTTGGATTTATCGATAAAATTGCACGAGATATCATTATCTTTTACCACATGCTTAAAATATTTCGAAAAATTTGATAATTATTTATAATATCTTGTAACTTTACCAAGTGTTATATGTACATATAGTCATTTTTCTTGTACTAATAGGTAACACATCATTACAGGGCTAGGTACAGAGCAGGTCCAATGTTTCAAAGTTTATGGTAATTCGGTCTGTCCAATCGGGCCCAGCCCGTCTAGGTAACGACATATTTCGGACCGAGCTTATTCCCCTGTAATATACTAAGTTTATTGGGTTGGTCTGTGGGTCGTCACATATTTGATACTTAAATATAAGAATTTAATTTTGATAATAAATATTTCCAAATATCTATAATTCTAGAGGACGACATATGTAGTCGGTTACACAAAGAGGACTCCTAATCTTGTCCGAATAATAATTATTTCATTATATAAGGGGTGTTTGAGAATTGTGGTAACATTGCTTAATATCAAAGGTAGGCATTGTTTGAGAATAAAAGTGATTTTAGTTAAATGTAAAAGTTATGTTTGATATTTAAGCAGCTTTTAGCTTTTGAACTAAAATCACTTTATTAAAACAAAAGTTGTTTTGTTCAAACACTCCAAAACAGCTTATGTCAAATTATAAGGTGAAAAGCACTTGAGAAAAAATAAATGTAAACAATCTAAAAATCCTAATCCTATAAAATAATAGTATAATATATATATATAAAGTCAAAAAAATAAAATGATAGTATATAATATATATATAAAGTCAAAAAAAGATTTGTTAGCTGTAATACGTACGCCTCCTTAATTCTTTAAAGGATCTTTCTACTCAAATATTTAAATTTTATAATACACTCAAAGATAGCGACCTTTTTGAAAGATTTCCACGCAAACTTTTCTCCACAGATTTGATTTTAAGCGTGATACCAGAGCGAAAAATTCTGATCAGAAGCACATCTAATTTATCTCCCTTTCAAAACCCTATATACCTCTACGTTCTGTATTAGCGAAGAACAGTTGTACGGGAGCGAAGAACAGCGAAAAGGGAAGACGCGAGCGGTTCGATCTTAGCAAAATTTTCGAAAAACTAAGGTACATATTTCTACCATTGCTAAAGAGATACTAAGCAAAGGGCGTAAACTGTTGATTTGTGGTTATTTTGGATAACAATTTTTGTTTTTTTTATGTTGTATTTGTAGTCGAATCCCCTTATATGATGTTGTACATTGCACCCCAGTAGTTGTATGATGTGAGTGTGTTATTTGAAATCGTTTCATTTTTTGTAGTTGTCCTGGTGGTTGTCTGATGTTAGTGTGTATTTGTGTTTTTTCTGATTTTTTGCACTGAAGGTGTTTGATGAATTGCTTGAGTGGTGTAAGAATTGTTGCGAGATTAATATTGATGTTTGATTCAGATTTTAGATTATAGGGTGGGTTGAATTATAGGGGATGGAGGCGTCGAAAAGGGTGTGATTGCAGATTGTGGATTTAGTTGCAGATTATAGGGTGAGTTGAATTATTGATCGAGATTGCGGATTGGTATATATCAGTATATCCAATGTTACTAGCTATGTTTCTCATTCATGCACGTCCATACATAATAGTCTCTTGCTTATGATTGTTTTCAAGTACAATTGATCTAGCAATGTGTTAGATTTTGTCTCCATTCAATTAATATTGATTTTTCATAACCCAGGCAACTTGTGATGAAACTATCTATGTGGGTTCAGTAGATTAAATGCATGAGAAATTTCAGGCAACTTGTGAATAAACTATCTATGTGGGTTCAGTAGATTAAATGCATGAGAAAGTTCAGGATGTTTGTTTGAATTATATTAGACGTTGTAGCTTTTTTGGAGTGTTTGGTGTTGCAATTGAGTTTCAAGGTTGTAAAAGTCGCTAGGAGCTAGTTAGGCGATGGACTGGGGCCTAGCGATTAATCGGAGTCTGGGCGGGATTAATTGGGGCATAAATGTAGTTAGGCGGGGAGGAATCGGGAAATAAACATATGCGGTCAATGGTAGCCCAGCGCCTAGGCGGAGATTAATCGGAGTTAGTCGGGAATTTTTAGAACAGAGATTGAGTTTAAAAACACCCTCTATAATCTGGAGTTTTAGAAACTTAAACAGCTTTTAGCTTATGAGTTAAGAGTGAATTGTTTTATTTATTTACCAAAATACCGAAATATTGGAAAAAAGCAACTTTTTCTTACTTTGAGCTTTTGACCTAAAATCACTTTTAATAAATTTAAAGTTATTTTTCCACACACTGAAAAATAATTTTCACAAATTATAAGTTGAAAAGCACTTTGAAAAATATTTGGAAAATGTACTTAGTTTATTCAAGATGAATATTTTACTTATCATCAAACACACAGTTTACGTTGTGGTGTAGTTTATGAACTGATTTTGGTCTAGTTATTTTGGTATCTATTTTGGGGTTATACGCACTGAAACATAGGAAAAGATACAAACATATATTATTAACTAAAACTATCAGTATCCTCGTGCGATGCACGATTTGTAAATTTAAATGAATAAATAATAAGAATTTTAATATAATAAAATATTACAACTAATATATAATAAGAGATGAAAAGATTTATGTTAATAAAAGAAGAGTCAATGAAAAATATTTAAAAAAATTGAGTAAGTTACATAATATCATATTTATTTTTCTTAATGTATAGAATATCTCTAGCATCCATGTATATAGGTCATGTTGGCCATCTTGTACAAAGGATGAGTGTATACATATTTAAATTTATAATTTTATGAGAAACATTTATATTTATCCAAAGTATCTCATTTTTTTTTCTAATATAATGTTCAAGAAATTTCAAAAGCTTTTAGTGAGTACAATAGCACTACATTCTAAGTTTATTAATTTTAATTTGTAACACAAACACACTAGTAATTAATCCACATAAACAACCAACAAACAATTATTTATCTTTAATTTAATTTATTTATACAATATGCTATGCTAGAGGATTATTGGAAGATGATAGAGAATACACCGATGCTATTGAGGAGGCCAGCCATTGGGCTTCTGCTCAGCACTTGAGAGTGTTGTTTGTCACACATCTGTTCTCCAACTCAATTGGACGACCTGAGCACGTTTGGGAACAATGTAGGACATATTTGTCCGATGACATTTTGTCAAATAGCGTATTCATAGGAAGAATCAAGGTATGAATTAATTTCAATATTTTAATTAAAATATATTCCCCTTACTATTTCAAAAAATTATTTCTTTATTTGTAGCTTTGACGATGACTAATGAAGAAATAAAAAATCTTACTCTTATGGAGATCGAGAAAATGTTACGGAATCGTGGAAAGAGTCTTTTAGTTTATGATCAGATGCCTATTGAGGATTTCTCGAACCGGAACAAGAAACCGGTTCGTTGCTGATGAACTTATGTATGATGGCGAGGCTTGAGGTGTGAGCACAAAAAATTGTTGGGCGATATGACCGACGAACAGTGGGTTGTTTATTTGTCTGTTATGAACTCTTTAGACACTTTTAATGTTTGGGGCTTTCTTTGTATATGGATATGGTGGGATGGGCACGACCTTTGTGTGGAGGACACTATCTGTTGCTTTGCGATCTAGAGGTGACATAGTTTTAAATGTTGCATCAAGTGACATTGCATCACTATTGTTACCCGGTGGAAGGACTGCACTCTCGCATTTTAAAATTCTACTCAATGTTCATGAGGATTATTCGTCTAGCATAACGTTAGGAAGTTCTTCGGTTGAGATGATAGGGCTGTCTAAATTGATTATTTGGGATGAGGCTCCAATGATGCACAGGAATTGTTTCGAAATTCTAGATAAGTTGCTTCGTGACATTACGAAGAAGGAGGCTTTGTTTGGTGAGAAGAGTGTTGTGCTGGGAGGAGATTTAAGACAGATTCTACCTATCATACCTAAAGGAACAAGACCGGATATAGTATACGCGATCATTAATTCTTCATATTTGTGGCCTCATTTTAAGGTATTATGTTTGACAAAGAACATGCGTCTACAAAATCTTCCTAATGATATTGAGGGTCAAGAGCTAAGAAAGTTTATGGAATGGATAACAAGTATTGAAGGCGGTGTTATTGGTGGACCGAATGATGGAGAAGTTGAGATTGACATTCCGGAAGACATTCTTCTAAAAAGAGGTGAAAATCCTGGTGCAACAATTGTTAAGAGTACGTATCCTGATTTTGGTAAAGTAGGTGATGACACTTCTTATCTACGTGGCAGAGCCATACTGACACCTACTCTAAGTGTTGTTGATTCTATTAACGAGTACATGACTTCTGAAAACACTTCGGAGGGTAGAACGTACTTGAGTTCGGATACGACGTGTAAATCTAATGTGAATGTTGGTCTTTTGAATGATCTTCACACTCCAGAGTTTTTGAATTCGATAAAATATTCTGGAGTGCCTAATCACGAGCTAAAGCTTAAAATTGGTACCCCAGTGATGTTGTTGCGAAACATAGATCATTCACAAGGATTGTGCAATGGTACTCGATTGGTGATTACAAAACTTGGTGATCACGTGGTCGAGGCAAAGGTGATATCAGGGGATAATGCTAGCGTAACGATTCTCATCCCCCGGGTTTCTGTGACTCCATCGGATAAGAGAATGCTTTTTTTATTTCACAGGCGACAATTTCCGTTTATTATCTCTTATGGGATGACAATAAACAAGAGTCAAGGATAATCACTTAATCATGTTGGTTTGTTCTTGAAAAAACCTGTTTACAGTCATGGTCGGTTATATGTGCCGTATCTCGCGTCACAAATAGAAAAGGTTTTGAAGATTTTGGTTTGTGATGACAAAGATCTAGAAAGAAAGACTACACCAATTGTTGTGTACTAGGAGGTCTTTCAAAATTTGTAGTCGTACTCGATTTTTTGGTTGATATATGTTACATTTTAATATTTATTTATATAGATGTGTAGTTCATGCGTATTTGTATTATTCTGACATTTTTCGAATCATCGTAGTTTACATTCGGTTATGTGATACTTTATTTCACCACTTATATCGCAATTAACAACGATAAAAACATAAATCATAATGCAACCATGTTCAATAATACCACGTGAAAGATCGTATCGTGCATCGCACGGGTACGATACTAGTTACAAGAAAGACTAAAATTATGGTATAGTTATAAAAAAGACTAAAATTATAGTAAAAGTTACACAAAAGGCTATTTCATATTATCTCCCTAAGTATATACATATGTATATAGAATAATTTCGGGCCCCTAAATATTTGTAATTCTTTTTTAGCCTCAGTCAATCGACTCTTCAGACTTATAATAGGTCCGGCCTTGGACTGGTGAAACGATCAATGTGAGTTCGTTCTGTATGTATTTTAGCCCTCTTCCCCATTAGTACTTCACCCCATGCAATATTAGGAGAGTATATATGTTGATATATATTATCATGATAAATAATGTAAAAGTCGTAAGACACTAGCCAGTGGAAGAATAGGACTTAATATTTAGTCGTGGCTTAAAAAGAGTTAAGAGGACTAATGCATGATTAGGTCGGGATGAGTTGGGAGAGAAGCGATGCTTATATGTATTGTTATGAACAATGTCGCAAAAGTAGTAAGACACTAGTCCAATTGAAAAGTATGATTGATAGATTTTAATTTTGTTACATTTGCTAGTCACAATATTTTTTGTATAGAAATCACGAATAGAATTACAAACAAGCCAACTCAAATCAATGAAAACCCCCAAATAATGAATTAATTTTATCGGGAAAAAAAAAATCACGCTGCAATTAATTATGAGATGTTAATGCCTTGGAACAACTTTTCCCTTATGAGGATTAAAAACCCTGCAATTCTTCCTGATCTCTCCCGCTTTCCCCACAAGAACTTCTATCGTGCTCATCTTGATCATCGCATTTGCGAAACTCTGCTGAAATGCTACCCCATTTCTCGCAAAATTTGCTACAATCGGCGCAGTGGACCTATCCCGAGCCAACTCCTGATCAATCTGCAGTATGCCTCTCTTAAACATCGTCTGATTATAAAACTGATTATCCACCTTAAATGAAGTCCCTTGATCCAAGAACACCGTGGGATCACTATTCAACGGCCGTGATGTCGTCCCGCAGATCCTCAACAACGTTCTCGCCAATCCAGGATCCATGGTGGGGTCCGGTTTTCCGGTTCCCTGGAAATCAAGTCGGTCCTGAAAAAACGCACAGTGTGACACACCTACAGTGTGTGCACCCAAAAGTGTGACCATGTCGTTTAGTGTTAGCCCTTTGGCTCTAAAAAGTTGAAGTGCTTCTGAGACTGACAGCTGTGGGCCCGGAAGATTTACTTCGTTTGGGTCGGAGACCAGGCCGTCGCGTCGGCCTGTAGGGACGGCGTACCTGGGGCCGCCTGCTAGTGCCACTGCGTCGCGTGTGGCTAATGTGATGACGTCGGCGCAGGAGACGACGGAGGGGCAGGCGGCCTCCAAGGCTTTCTTGGCGGCGTCGATGAGGTCGTAGCCTCGGACGGTCAAGTTGGGACCGGTTTCCTTTTCGGATGACTTGGATCTGGTGGAGTCGATCAGTATTGATGCATCACACCCCTGTCAAGATTAATTTTATGATATTATATATTATGAGATTTTTTAAAACTATTGACTAGTCTCACCCTATGTGACCATAAATTAATGTATCAGGAGCTTATATAAATTTAGGGATAAAATATTTATACATTAGTTATGAAGCATTAACTTATGTCCATGATGGATAAAAGAGCATTCTTATATTACTGAATGTTAAAGTTTTAATGTTGTTTAGGACTTCAATTATGCAATTTCGTCTTAATTAACATAGGAATACCAACTTAATCCTTTTGATCACTTGAAGACTCTCTAAGTACATTTAACATCACTGTTCAATGAATAAGTAATACAAGTAGCTAGGTACAACTCTAGTGATTTAGAATTATATGTACATAGATGTTGGAGAGCTACTGCCCTTGTAAGATATTGAAAGTTCCTATCCCAATTTCATTTTTTCGTTTTGCCAATCACATTACACATGTTTTTGGTTTGCAAATCAACCCACATATTTATAATAACGTTAATGTTGTATTATCAATAGATTCAATACATGCATAAGTATACGTACGAGTGAAAATTTGGCCGCCCCACCCAGCCCGTTAACTACTACAATATGTGTGGGGTTGGCTTGAAATATCTTCATGCCAGGAAAATGTGAGCCAATCTCATCACTCATTGGACCCATTGGATCGAACTCAGTGGGTGCGATAATACTTCAAGTTAAAATTTATATTACTCAGTTCATCTAAAATGTTAGGCGAACGAAGTTCACGTATCCGACTGGGCCAAATTTAACATAGACAAATGTATTGCAAATATTAATTAAATGAAATACAAGAAGAAGCAGTCTTTTACGAAGATTATCAAGTATTGTGTGTAATGATAAATTTGATATAGTTGAAAAAGCCCAAAGAAATGCAACCAAATTGAGGGACCTGGAAATCTTATTTATAAACCATATAAATAAGAGGTAGCGAAATTTGAAAGCTAATTACCCGAACAAAGCAATCATGAAAATGCAGTCTGAGCAATGCTGCAGTAATGGAAGGATCTCGGTTAAATCTCTGTTGCACAAATCCTCGAATTATGGTCTCTGCCTTGGGACAAGTTGAACCGTAAAATCCTACTTTCAATTGAGCAGAAGCAAGCCCAATAAAACTGCAACATACAAATACTACTAGTATTTTCTCCATTCTTCTCAACTTTAATCCAAATGTATGATCATAAATAATGTCATGTTTGGTATATATAGAGGTCAGTGTTTTATTTATTTATTTATTTATTTATGTTGTGGGAGGCACAAAGTTGATAACGTGCAGAAGTGACAGAATATCACGGATGGTTTCCATACGCGTAACACAAATTCAATAGTAGTATATTATTATTTTATTATTGTTACAATTTTGATTGGATTGTCTTTTACTAACAAAAACTAAGAATTTAAGAAAGGGGAATGTCAGAAAGCTACAAATGGAATGCTGATTTTCTCATTCATTAATCAATTATTAAGTAGTAATTCCTTTCAACTGTATCACATTGTTTGTATCGAAGCAAAATATTACTCCATTTCTCTCCCAGGTACAGTCATAATTTATTAGGTTAATATTAATTTTTTTTTTCAAATTATATTTTTTAAATGAATTTCGAAATTTTAAATTTTCTGAATTAAAATAAAAGCTACTTATTTCAAAAAATTAGATTTCTTAAAATTTTATTTTCTGAATCTTAAATATTTTTAATAATTATTTATAAATTAATTTAAATCTTTTAAGAAAATTGATTTTTTTTATATATACTTCCAAAATTTTATAGATACTTTCACATATTTTAAATGATTATTTTGAGATTTCAAAATTATTTTCAGGTTTTATGAATTATTATATAATTTTAAAAAAGTAAACAATAATACGACAATAAAATAATTTGAAATTTTCTTGAAAATGTTTAAAATAATTCAGAAGTAAGAAAGTAATATTAAAACAAACCATTTTGAAAATTCTTAAATAATTTAAATTTTTTATTTGAACAATCAATATATTTTTAATTTTTTATAATTTAAGAAAATCCTGATTATTTCATAAAATTAGATTTAAAAAAAAAATTATTTTCTAAATTTTAAATAATTTTTATATTTTCTATAAAAATATTACTTAAAGTTATTTAAAGAATTTAACTTTTTTGAATAATTCCAATATTTACGAAAATAGATTGTTTACCAACGTATTTTCAATTAATTTTTGTGATATTTTAAATGAATTTTAGCATTAAAAAATAATTTTTTAGATTTTTAAATCATATTATGATACATCAATATTTTTCATTTTTTCATCGGAATTCTTCGCCGAAGGTTGTAAATTGATATTAAACCTATTTGAAAATATTTATTTTTGATTATTTAATGGAGGTACAACTCTCCTAAAACTATTAATTTGTACTTACAATGCTTATCTTTTTGTTTAAGTTATTCGATCATATTTAACATTGTTCTTGAATTTTTCAATTTAAATTTTTAATTATACTAAGAAAACTAGTCATTATTTTTGAAATAAGACTCAGATTTTGAGAAAATATATTTTATTCTTTTAGCAGAAAGTTTATTATGGGGTAGCCGGATGGGGAAGTAGATACTTCACGCCATAGTTTGTTAATTATCTGGAACGTTAATATTGTCATGAAGTGGTATGGTACGACATCATGTGGAGTAAGAATTACATATACCATATGCATGAATATTTTTATGTAACAACGGGTCATACTAATTTTTAAAAGTAATATTTTTTGGGCAAAAAGTATTTTTTTTTTTTCCTAAAAGGATTACTTTTTTAGACAGAATATACAAAAATCTTGGAGTCTGCGGACCCAAAAAAGGTGCTAAATAAAAAACTATAAAATTGTTGAAGTTCATTCATTTGACATCTATTTTCCAACAATTGATATTGTTTCGTGTAAAAAGTGATACTCTTTCAAGAAAAAACTGATGCTTTTTAAAGAACCTATATAAGTTAAATACAATGATAGTTGAATAAAATTCGTGAATTATAAATGGAGAACTTATATAAGTTGACATTGAAAACTTGTATACACTTGATAAAAACACATCATACCTGTAAAAAAAGACATTAATTATTAAGTTTTCTAAAAAATGTAATATTTTCAAGAGGAAAAAAAAAAGTACTCCCTCCGTCCTAACTTATTTTGCACAGGTGACCGAGTACGGATGTTAAGAAAAAACAGATTTTGTTTTTCTTTGATTTTTTTAAAGGTGGAGATTGAGTGGTGAGGTTTTGAGGGTGGAGATTGTGGGAGAAATTTTCTTTTTTGGAGTCTGCCAAATAAGGTGGGATAATCGAAAAGGGAAAGTGTGCAAAATAAGTCGGGACAGAGGTAGTATCATTTAAACTTTTTTTATAACTCTAATTTTTTTTTATTGAGTAAGAATTAGAATCAGTTTGGATCGAGTCGGCCGTTGAACATAAAAAGATCCATGCACATAGAACACATAATAGTCTTACTCATTATTTTCTCATCAATTTTAAAACTTTTTCTTTCTTTTGATTGAGAAGTTGCTTTTCTCGTAAAAAAAGAAAAAAAGGAATTGAAGTTGTTTATAATTAGAAAGAATACAACGATTCTACATCGAAGAACCTAACTTACGATTAACATAATTTCGCGGGAGCTTGAAGGTGTCTGAAACTGACCAATAAAAAGTTGATTATTACATTCCTCAGGTTTATTATTAAGAAAGCCCTTATATAAAAGGATGAACTTGGGTAAAATTGACCTGTAAGTTTACTCTTTCTTTGCTCTCTCAAAATTTCTAACCCAGATGGGAGAAATTGAAGAAACCATGGAGTTCCATTGCAGCTGCTGGATGGTCACGGTCGAACGGACATCTTGGACGGACAGAAATCCCGGTTGCCGGAACGTCTGTTGCAGGAGGTTTTTGGTAAGGGGTGAACAGGAATTGCATCCTTATTGTTGAAGATTTTTTCATATTTTCACAGTTTCGAGTTAGTTTTAGGATCATATCTGCACCAAAAGAATTCGGTTTACAGAAAAAGCAAAGAAGGTTGTAGATATGTTTCCCGATTTTTTCATAGAAATTATTTTGGCGAGGTGCTGCTTGTGTTTTAATTGATGAAATTTTCCATATTTTGCAGTCCTTAAATGGCTGCGAATTTTTCATGTGGCTAGACCCCCCAATGGGGGAAAGAGCCGGACAGGTTATCCTCGAACTCTTGCGGAGAGTAAATCGCGCTGAAAGTGAGTTACCCAGGCGAACATCGACAAGAACATCGCAAGAATTGCCCAAGTTCAAGACGAGTTAACAAGAGTGAAAAAGAGAGAAAATTGGTTGTGGTGTATTTTCCATGTTGTTGTGCTGCTCTACATCTTCAAGGGCTAGTTGTGGATGGTTTGGGTGAAATGTGGTATTATCAGGCAGTTGTTTTGCCCTTTATGTAGATCGTTGCCTTGTTTGTCTAGGCTTTACTTGTGACTCTTTGTTGTTTTCTAAGAACGATGTGCTATCAGATTTGTAACTCCTATTTTGGCACTTTTATTCGGTTAATATTGGAGTACAAACGTTTATATTTATGTATTTGGTTGCTTTGCTTTAGTTAGTTCTATGCAATTGACAATTAGTAAACAAAGATTTGTGCAATGTCCTTACTTTGTGAGACCATTTGTGCAATAACACTTCTATATGTAAAGAGTTGCACAATAACAAACAGTTTGTGACTCTTTATTGTAACAAACATTTGTGATTAAACCCAACTCCTTTTTTGCACTAATGAACATTACGAAACATAAATAACAATTGGTTTGCCCAATAACTTTCTATTACAAATATAATCCTAAAATACATGTGCACCAAAAGAAGGAGAATTAAATAGAATTACATATCCAAAACAATTGTAGCATACTAAAGATTCAATGTAATTGGTCTTTAACTAGTACCTTACATGACCTAGACAAAAAGCCACAAATCAATGCAGATTTAGGTTACAAATCCATGTCGTGAAATCAACCAAAACATCGAAACATCAAAAGGAGGGAATTGGACTTCTCCCTACCAAGTATTTGTTTTAGTTACAAAAGAATAGGTGGCCTGGCCACATCCAATTCTAGTCAATTTCCAATCAATTTCTTCCGAATCTCCTTAGCATTAAATCTGAGTGCAAGCTGGTACTCCGTCTTTAGGAGCGTGTAATTTCGGCACTTGTATGTCTTGGGAAGTTCCCGAAAACCTGACTTTGTTCGTTATGTTTCTTGTTCTCGGGTTTGGTTGGCTTGGCTTGATAAATGTCGTGGGTTAGGTTTGTCCATCATATTGAGGGGCCCTCGCCTTCCTTACCTATAAAGCCGAAAAATTTTCATCAATAAATTGCACCTACATCAGCAGATAACCGTACGATAACATTTGAAAGTACGTGATGGACATAATGAACCTGATTTTCTTCTTACGGGTTGCTTGGCCACAACAACAGTTGCAGACTCTTGGGTATTCTTTTGAGGTTCGGTAATTGTCTCCTTAGTCTGTTTTGTAGCCCTAGCTGGTGTCACCCTTTTGGGAGGTAAGGGGTGTTAGAGCTTTTATAAAAATAAACATGAAATTTATCATAGACTTTATTCATGCTTTAAGTCAATGCAACGAAAATAGATCGAAATAAATACCTTCAGTCATTGCTATAGAATCACGAAACGTGATTTCGACTCAAGGTTAAAAAGTGCTTCTAAACGTTTCTTCTCTCTGCTAGATGGTGTATCAGACTAGAATGACAAGTAAAGTTAGGGATCTTTTCCAACCATTTTCTATAATTATATTTAAAATATATGTTTCATATGTTTCTATAATTGAGGATTATTTGCCTTAATTTATTTCTCAATCCAGGAAACATATGAAATATATATTTAATTATCTTTATATTGATTTGTTACCAAATCAATACTTCTTTAATTGAATTATGTCAATTATCAGAGATAATTCTAACATTTTCCCACTTGGTCCATATGTTCCTATATCAATGACCATTGGAATCAAAACACATGAATCATGGCGACAAATCCTCTAAACCGAGCTTTATCTTTCATGTATTACAACGCATCATAATCCTTAAATATCAATCCACACAACATAATGAATAAACCATTTGTTTATTTGAGGTCCAAACATAAATGATATTTTCTCAAATAAAAATTGTCCACAACATCATAAGAGAAAATATCAACTGTATAAGAGTTTCATCACAATTACGCAACAAACATATAAGAAATTACATAATGGAACCAAGTCCCATTTGTACGACGCGATCCTTAAAGTTCTTAGGTGGCATGCCTTTAGTTAAAGGTAAGCAATCATCAGTTCAGTGCTGACGTGTTCAATGACCACTTTTTTCTCTTTAACATGTTCTCTTATGGCTAAGTATTTGATGTCGATGTACTTGTTTCGGCTACCACTTTTATTATTTTTAGTCATAAACACAACAACTGAATTATCACAGTACAATCTCAATGGCCTGGAAATTGAATCCACAACTCCAAGACCAGATATAAAACTCTTCAACCATACACCAATGAAAGGTGGCTTCAAAACAAGATACGAACTCGGCTTCCATAGTAGAGGTAGCAATCAATGTATGCTTTACACTTCTCTATGATATAGCTCCGCTGGCTAGCATAAAGATGTAAGTAGATGTTGATTTCATGAATCAATGCAGCCAACAAAGTCTGAACCGGAGTATCCAATCACCTCTAAATTTTCAGTCCGTTTATACATGAGCATGTAATCTTTTGTTCCTTAAAGGTATCTCAATACCTTCTTTGCAGCTCTCCAGTGGTCAAGACCTGGATTACTCTGATACCTTCCTAATATTCCAACAGCAAATGCAATGTCGGGTCTTGTACAGACCTGAGCATACAGGAGGCTTCCTACTGATGAAGCATATGGAATGGTTTTCATTTGTCCCCGCTCAAACTCATTTTTGGGACACTGATTTAAACTGAATTTGTCACCATTCACTATTGGTGCTATACTTGGTGAACAATCCTTCATGCGAGATCTATCTAAAAACTTTGCTGATATAGGCCTCTTGAGACAAGCCCATAATGCCTCGAGTTCTATCTTTATGGATCTTTATGCCAATGACATAAGATGCCTCACCCATATCACTACTAGAAAGAAAAAAAAAAAAATTAGAGATGGAAAAATTCGTCTCTAATTACACGATATCGGTTCCTAAATTAAAGTAATGAAGGATTAGAGACCAAGTGGTTGGTCTCTATAATGTTGGTCTCTAAAATTTAGAGACCGATTTTATTCCGTCTCTAAATTTAGTAACGGAATTTCCCTCTCTATTATGAAATTAGAGACCGAATTGCCTACCAAATAGAGGCGGATTATGTCCGTCTCAAAGTTTCGGTTGCTAGTTCGTCACTAATCGGATACTAATGATTTTTTTGTCACTTTCCGTCACTATTCTATTTCTATTTTGTTTTTATTTTGTGACCAATATCATCTGTTACTAATTTTCGTCTCTAATATGAATTTTTTTTGTGGTGTATCCTTATATCAAAGTTCTTAGAAAGAAATTGTCTCACCTCATATAGCAAACCCTTATCATCAGTTACAAGCAATATATTACATATAGAACTAGAAAACAAGTTATGCTCCCACTGGTCTTCTGGTATATGCATTGGTCCATGCATGATATTCTCTTCACATCCAAATGAAGTAATGATTTCATGGAATTTCAAATAACATTGACGTGAAGCTTGTTTTAACCCATATATGGATTTATTAAGTTTGCAAACTAAGTGCTCACCTTTACTAGAGGAAAATCCTTTTTGTTGTTTCATGTAAACATTTTCCACTAGATCAACGTTTAGGAAGGTTGTTTTCACATCCATTTGATGTAAATCAAAATCAAAATGGGTCACTAATGCCATAATAATTGAAGTGAATCTTATTGGACACCAGATGAAATGTCTCTATGTAATCGATTCCTTCCTTTTATGTGAAATCCTTTGGCGACGAGTCTAGCCTTATATCTCTTGATGTCCCTGTGAATCCTTCTTTGTTTTAATGACCCACTTACATCCGACGATTTTTACACCATTAGGCAACTCGATGAGATCCCAGACCTTATTAGATGACATGGAATCTATCTCAAATTTCATGGTATTATATAACAAGTTCGATTCCTTAGAACTCATGGCATGTGAAAACGTGTCAGGGTCATTTTCAGCTTCAATATCATAGTAACATTCTTGTAGATACACAACATAGTCACTAGGTATGGTTGGTTTCCTTTTTCTGTTAGATCTTCTTAATATTTGATCAGCGTTTTCCTCTATATGTTGATCAATAGGTTGTTCAACAGGTTCATCTGTCTGTTGAACTTCATGATCTAAAGAATTAGGATCATTATTTTGTGGAATATCTTAGATTGATTGCTCAATATGAACTTGATCTTGAGGTGCATTATCTATAGAAACCAACCTAGCACTTGAAATAGAATGAGCATCTAGATCGTCTTTTTCAAGACCAACTTCATCAGTTTGATTGCTCCCCGTAATCAAGTCATTTTCAAGAAATTTTGCATTTCTTGACTCCACAAACCTAGTGCTATGAGACGAATAATAAAAATATGTATCCCTTGGACTTTTTGGCATATCAACGAAATACCTATTTATAGTCCTTGGGTCCAACTTCTTTTCTTGAGGATTTTTATAAATTCTTATTTCATATGGGCATCCCCAAATGTGCATGTCGCAAGCTCGGTTTCCAACCCTTGAACAACTCAAATGGAGTCTTTGAGACACCCTTGGTTGGAATTCGATTTAATATGTACATGGCCGTCTTAAGAGCTTCAGTCAACAAATGTTCAGGAAGTTTGGAGCTTGCAAGCATACTTCTTACCATGTCCAATAGATTTTGTTTCTTCTTCTTTCAGACACACCACTTTGGTTCGGAGAACCAAGCATGGTGTATTGGGCCACAATCTCACTTTCTTGAAGAAACTTTGCAAATGGACCAATCGCTTGTCCATTCTCAGTGTATCTACCGTAATACTCTCCACCTCTATCTGATCTCATGATCTTAATTTGCTTTCCGCATTGTTTCTCTACCTCAACTTTAAAGACCTTGAAAGCATTTAGGGCTTCATATTTATTGTTGAGTGAATAGAGATACATGTAACATGAGTAATCATCTATGAAGGAGATGAAGCACTTATTACGGTATTTTTTAAATTAATATTAATATTATTTGATATATCTAATATAATTAAATAATTTGCAATTTATTTTTCAAATTATACAAATTAAAAAACAAAGTATTTAAATAAGTAAAAAAATACATTTTAGTGAAATATGTAGACATGAATTTAAATATTATGAATTCAAAAGTGAATTACATAAAATCTTAGAAGAAATGAACAATTTTCCCTGCGCATGACTCAAAAAATAAATTATAGATTTTTCTTAAAACAAAATAACAATTTAAACAAGAAGTGTTGAGATTAGCTACCAAAACTAAGAAAGACAAGGACTTTAAGTCATTAGATCAAGTAACAGAATGGAAGTGTGCTCAATACATACACACGTGTGCATGGATATGCATGAGGGAGTTGTTGGCATTGTAATCGTTTTCAATCAGTTAGTTGAGCTGGGGTATTATCATTTTGTTGTAGTTTGGCAGTCATTTATCACATTACTATTCATAGGCTTGTATCTAAAGAAAGTTATCATATTTAGGTTCAATCATTCTGAGAGATACAAGAGCGATTGTTAGGGGAAATACAAGAGAGAGAAAGATGGGAACAATTTTTATTCTTGGAGAGAGCTTGTATGTGTATCTTGTATGGTAACAATCTTGAATCACAGTGCATTGAATTGACCTCCCATGGATGTAGGCCTATTGGCCGAACCACGTAAAATTTCTTTGAGTACTTGATCAAACATGAGAAAGTGAGTGCTTTGGTGAGGATCGTTTCTGTGATTAAATTCTTAACAAATTGACACTGTCTGTGGGAATTGAAGGTAGAACACTCATCGCCATGTCTGCAATGAAGTATGAAGCAGAGAAATCTACAAGAAAAATGACTTTGGGCTTTGGAAAATCAAGATGAAGGCATGCTGGTTCAACATGGCCTAGCAGGTGCATTTAAGGGGATCAAGGGTTTCCTAGAGAAGTTAGGTGACGTCCAGAAGAAAGAGTTGATGGAGAAGGCATTCAATGCCATTAATCAGTGTCTAAGCGATAAGGTTCTTCCAGAAGTGGCCAAAGAAAAGACAGTGCAGAAATTTAGGCCAAGCTCGAAAGCCTCTACATGGTGAAATCAATGGCAAACAGATTGTACACTAATCAAAGGTTGTACTCTTACGTATTTACAGAAGAAAGGGGAAAAGAAGATTAGTTGGATGAATTCAACAAGTATCTTGGTGACCTTGAGAATATCGAAGTAAAGATGGAAGATGGGGACAGTACAATTAGGGCTGTGCGTTCGGCTAAACCGAACCGAACCGAACTGAACCGAAATTTCGGTTTGTCATTTTAGGGAACCGAAAACTGAACCGAACTAAAACAGTTCGGTTCGGTTAAAACCGAAAATTTTCGATTTTTTCGGTTCCGGTTTCGGTTAACCATTATTTTTTCCGGCAGTTTACAACATAAACAATAAGCTAATATTCCGAAGTGATCACATTGTTGTCATCATCCATCTAAATAAACATGTTCCATTAATTCAAAGAAAATTAACAATAGCAATATGTGATCAATGAGTACTAACAGTAGCAAATGTGAATATGTGATCACCAAATGACAAGACAACAACATTTGAGTAACAATAGCAAATGATATTACTAAATGTTTCCCCAGAGTCCAAAGTGATCACCGAGACAACTGCTACAAACTAATTGAAAGTAACAACAATTCCAAAATAGCAAATACTAATAATTCAAGTTCAAAAAAGCAAAAGCAACCCAAATTTCAACAAAGTGATCATAGAAATAATTCAAGTTCAAATCAAGTAGTAAAAGAGTAGTAAAAAATCTGAAAAGTTAAGTTTCAATTAAAAAAAAAAACTAAAAGAAAATTCTGAAAATCAAATCGGTTTTCGGATCGGGTCGGTTAACCGCTGTCCTAAACCGAAACCGAACCGAAAATCGAAACTTACTAAAATATATAACCGAAAATCGAACCGAATTTTCGGATCGGTTTTCGGTCCCAACCGAATTTTCGGTTTCGGTTCGGTTCGGTCGGTTAACCGATCCGTGCACACCCCTAAGTACAATAATCCTTCTAAATGCACTTCCAAAGATCTTTGATCATCTTAAAGATGCTATGTTATATGGTGGAGAGACAACGGCTAATTGGCTGGAGTGCGAACTCCACTCAAGGCCAAAGAATTGCAGAGAATGAATGATTCAAATCAAGATCCCATAGGAGCAGGGACGAATGTGAAAAGGGGAAAAGGATTCAAGGAAATGAAATTGTATCCCTTGATGACAGCAAGAAACAGTTTCCGATTAAAACCAAAGCAGCTGATGGTAAAGAGACAAGAAAGTGTCACCATTGTAAAAGAGTTGGGCATTTGAAGAAAGATGGTCTTCATTGGAAAAGGAAACAAGAAACAAAAGATCGGAAGCCAAACGTAACTGATCTTGCAAAAGGCGAGGAAGATGCAGATGTCTTAAATATCACAGATGTCTGGGCTGGGGAGAGTAGGATTTTTTATTCAGGTTGCAGTTTTCATACGTGTCCATATAAAGATTGATTTGGAAATTACACAGAACAACATATGGGGTCAGTTATGCTTGGAAATGACCAAGTATGCCCTGTTAAAAGGATTGGCACAATGAAGCTTAAGATTCATGATGGTTCTATAAATATTTAAACAAATGTTAGACTTATTCCTCAATTGAAAATAAATCTTAGCAGCCTAGGAACTCTTGAGAATAGACGATGTAATTTTAGATCTGAAAATGGATATCTATATGTTTTGAAAGATTCAAAGGTTGTTATGAAGGGTATGAGGAAATCCAGTTTATATTACTTGATGATAGGTGAGTTTGAGGTTGTGGTAAAGAATGATTTTTTTATGTGGCATAACAGACTAGGACACATGAGTGAGGTTGGGCTGAATGAGTTACTGAAGTAGAATCTTCTGCAAAGCTAATAGAAATTCAAAATTGAAGCTTGTGAAGACTGCACTCTGGGCAAAAGCAAGAGAAAGCCATTTCATGTGGGAAAACACCACTCGAAGGCACCATTGGACTATGCACATTTAGATTTGTGGGGGCCTTCTAGAGTAGAATCTCTAGGTGGAGGTAGGTATTTCTTGAGCATCATAGATGATTACCCTAGAAAGTTCTAGATATACATCCTCAAGAACAAAGCAATGCCTTCAACAAGTTCCAAGAATGGTGCAAAGAGGTAGAAGTTGAGAAAGCAACATCATTGAAGTGCCTAGTTTCATAATTTCCGCAAAGATAAAGGAATAAGAAGACACTTAATTGTGCTTGGAAATCCTCAACAAAATGGAGTAACTAAGGATGAATAGGACCATCCTTGAGAAGGTAAGGTGCATGCAGTTAAGTTCAAGAATACACAAGAAGCATAAATGATAAACAAAGCCCATCTACAACTAATAGATTCATAACTCCTGATTAGGGATGTAAACGAATTGAACCGAATATTAAGAAATTTTAAATTCACAAATATAAATTCGAGTTCGAATTCGAACCGAATATTAAGAAATTTCGAATTCGCAAATATAAACTCGAGTTCGAATTCGAACTGAATATAAATTGAATTTAAGTAGGTGCTTCGAATTCGATTCATGAGAAATATTCGAGCTATTCGATTCAAGTCGAGATTCGAAAAGTTCTTTTTATTTTTATATCTATATATTTTTATTTTTTTAATAATCAAATATTATTTATTTTTTAATTTCTTTCAATTACAAATTTTAATAATATATGTTATATATAAGTTTATTTAAATATATAGCTATATAAATATATTATATACATATATTTAGTATTATATGTATTATGTAATTTTTAAAATATATTATATATAAACGAACCGAATATTTGAATTATTCGAATCGAATACAACTATATTCAAATTCGAATATTATTCGAATCTTATAATTAATTCGTATTCAAATTCGAATTCGAATCAGAATCGAATCAAAAATATTTGATTTGTTTACAACCCTATCCTGGTGAAAAGTGGAGTGGCAATGCATCAGGCTATTCACATCTGGGAGTTTTTGGGTGTAAAGCATATGCACATGTCAAGCAAGAGAAGGATGCAAGAGCTTTGAAGTGTGTCATGCTGGGATATCCAAAGGGAATTAAGGGATATAGACTACGGTGTCTTGAACCAGGGATGAACAAGATTATGGTGAGCAGAGATTTGGTGTTTTGTGAAGATAAAATGCCATTCAAGGAGGGAGGTGACAACAAGTTGTGGCCGATGCACCCATGGGCATATCACAGGTTAAGGTGGAGCATGATAGGGAGAAAACAAAGCTCGATCATTTCATAAACTTTGGATGATATATATGGTTTTGATGATGTTTCAAATGAAGAGGAAGATCTTAGTAGCTGTCAAATGTTCAGAGATAGGGAAAGAAGGGTTGTAAGACCATCCACAAGATATAGGCATATATATCTAACAACATATATATGCCCTAAGTGTTGCTAAAGAGACAGAGTTTCATGAACCAAGAAACTTCACGGAAGCAATGAGCAATAAAGATAGAGACTAGTAGATGGTTGTTGTGAAGGAGGAACTAGACTCTTTGGAAAGGAATGACACTTGGGTTTTTAGTGGATAAGCCAGCCCACCAGAAACTAGTAGGGTGTAAGAGGATATTCAAGAGAAACATTGAGTCATTGAGACAGACCAGGTGAGGTATATGGTAAGGCTTGTGGCTAGAGGCTTTACTCGGAAAGATGGAATTGAATATAATGAAGTGTTTTCTCCTGTTGTTAAACATTGTTCCATCATAATACTTTTGGCATTGGTGGCACAGGTGGAGCTTGAGCTAGAATAATTGGATGTCAAAACAACTTCCGAGCATGGAGACTTAAAAGAAACTATATTCACGACACAACCAGAAGATTTCATCTTGGGAATGAAGAAAATGCTTATTTATTGAAGAAATCATTGTATGGGTTGAAGCAAAGTTTCGGACAATGGTATATCAAATTTGACAGTTATGTGAGATAGATTGGCTATTCAAAATCTAGGTATGATAATTGTATGTATTTCAAGAAATCTAGGAAGGTGATTGTGAGTTATCTACTCTTATATGTTGATGACATACTTGTGGCAAGTAAGAGAGTGAGGAAATAGAAAGACTCAAGAGTGATCTGCAGTGCTGGTTTTAAAATGAAGGTGTTAGGCAATGCTAGGAGGATATTAGGCATGGACATCATCAGAGATAGACATAAGGGACTGTTGTGGTTACAACAGAAAAGTTATGTACATAAGTTTTGAGAAAATTTAACATGATTGAAGCACATGCAGGAAGAGGAGGAGATGAGAAATATCCCTTATGCAAATGCAATAGGAAGATAAATGTATACCATGGTGTGTAGTAGGCTGGATATATCACATACAATGAGTGTTATCAGCAGGTATATGGCCAACCCTGGAAAGCAACGTTGGGAAGCAATTAAATGAATATTAAGGTATTTGAAGGGGGCTTCTAATCATGGAATTTTGTTTAAGAGAAAGGTGGATTGCACTGAGATTTTAAAAGGATAAGTTGACTCAGACTATGTTGCAAACCTTGACAGAAGAAAGTCGCAGTCTGGCTATATTTTCACTCTATTTGAATCAATGCTCCAATCAGTGTTAGCTCTATCTACAACTGAGGCTGAGTATATCAGAGAAGTTGTGTGGTTGAAGGAGATTGTGGCAGAGTTTGAATGCATCAGGAATCTGTTAGAATTCTATGTGATTCATAGAGTGCTCTACACTTAGCAAAACATCAAATCTTCCATGAAATGTCCAAACATATTGATGTTAGGCACCATTTTATCTGGGTTAAGGAAAGGAGATGAGGAAGTTGTCAAGGTTAACATAAATGAAAATGTAGCAGACATGCTAACTAAAGCACTGCCAGTTGATAAGTTCAGATACTGTCTGAATTTAGTACAAGTTCTTGCACATTAAGAGTTATTTGCCCCGCAGTGAGGAAAGGTGGAGGAAGGTCAAATGCTGTCATGATTTTGGTTTCATTTTGTAGCGAAGGTGGAGAATTGTGATGAGATTAGCTATCAAAACTTAGAAAAGTAAAGGCTTCAACTCAATAGATTGAGTAACAAAACGGAAGCACGATCAATACTACACATGTGTGCATGGATAGGCATGAGGGAGTTGTTATGGCATGGTAACCGTTTTGAATCAGTTAGTTGAGCTGAGGTGTTATATGTTTTTTGTAATTTGGCCGTTACTGATCACATTACAATTCATGGGCTTGTATCTAAAGAAAGTGATCACATATAGGTTCATTCATTTTGAGCGATACAATAGAGATTGTTAGGAGAGATATAAGAGAGAGAAAGTTGTGGAACATTTGTTGTTCTTGGGGAGAGCTAGTGTGAGTAACTTGTATTGTAGCAATCTTGAATCATAGTACATTGGATCGACCTCCTGTGGATGTAGGCCTATTAGTCAAACCACGTAAAATTGCTTTGAGTTCTTGATCAAATACGAGAGAGTGAGTGCTTTGGTGAGGATCGTTTTCTGTGGTTTAATTCTCAACAATAACAAAATAAATATATAAATAAATAAAACATAAAATTTATAGAAATAACATTTTTTTTAAAAAATAATGTACTAAAAGACTTTTGACGTATATTTCCTCTGCTTATCAGTTCGATACAATTTTATTTTGTGGGTTTTGCAATATTCCAAACAGACCCTGTAATAGTTTTAGATTTTCGGGTCCTCCATTGATAGTTTAAAATCTAAATTGATAGAAATTTTCTTTCAGGACTTGAATTGATAATTGAGCAATTTTTGGAGTCCTTGAGCGATAAAACTCCAAAGAAAAATAAATCCACGTAGGACAATAGTTGGAAGAAGGAGATTGATTGGACAATAAAATAGAGATATGTTGATTCATCGACACATGCCAAATTTATACTCTAAGGGCCCATTTAGTTCATAGGATAGGTCTAAATAAGGACAAGTTATTCAGGACAATTCAGTGTATACTTGGTTGGAACTAAAAGCTCAATTATCCCGGATACGCGGGATAATATAGTATTCAAGGCAAAATAACCCCCTTAGCAATCTCACCTCTTTAGGTGGGTTTATTTATACCACACTAAGGATAAGCTTTAATTATTCAAGCTATCCATATAATGATGCACATACATAGTAATTCCTAACATGCTTAATAAATTCGGTCCGATTAAAAAAAAAAATTAAAAACCCCTCTTTAAAAAATTCAACATAATCATCTCTAATAAATATTGTATAGGATATTACATATTCTCTCAATTCTCATTTTCATACACTATATTTTTATATACCTTATTAGACAATCCAAAGTAAATGGACCCTAAGTAATATATTGAGTATCGAACCACAATGTTAATAAATGTTTATTTAATTAATAGCAACACAATGCCATCATTTTGTTGTGATTTGTTACTAAATCAAAACATGATTAATCATGTCACTATTATAAACTTCATTTCAAATCAAGCATACTGATCTCCATTAATTTACCATAGCCCTCTCTCTAATCTCTACATTCTTGGGAAAGCCGGAAAGGGGGTGGAGGAAGAGTCGGGTCATGACGGGGATTTGCTCCGGGAGGATTATAATCCATTATCGAATTCATATCCGCCTCCACTTTCTCATTTGCTTTAGGAACCATTACACCCACACCATCCGTACCCATTCTTGTCAGCTCACCCAAATCCTGCACACAAAAAATAGAAAAAATTGTCTAGATATCCATACTTTCGTGTCGATATTTTGGCACAAAAAAGATAATAATAATATTACAATCGTGCACGTTAACACGTTAAACTTACATAAATTTAGAATAATATAAAAGAAAATGTAAATGCAAAACCTGAAAGTAATTTCCCGTGGCTAAATCCTCACCGTTCGAATTTGCTAAGCGAATTGCTGATATATGAGTGAGTAAGAGAGCCAAGAGGGTAGAGAGAGAAACTATCTGAGTTGGTTTCATCGGGAGAGAATGTGGTCATTTAATATTAATGTTGGGGGCAATATATATAGAGAGCCGATGCCAGTAATCATTTAATTCGCAACGCTCACTCTCATTACAAATTTATGTTTTTTTGGCTTTCATTTCTCAATCTTTTGACTTTTCTAGATATAATTTCTGTCAAAAGACTTCCGGAAAAAGAGTTATTTATGCTCGGGCTTACTGTGCATTTTAATTTGTCCCATCATTATTAATTGTTTGTTTTCATATTTACCTCTATTTTCCACATCAATCACATATTACTACAACGAAAAAGGATTTTTCTGTAATACATTTTCTGAAAACATAATTGTGATTGTTAATAATAAGTTATTTATGATCGCTTTTGTCACATTTACTACTACTTTTATTAACAATTAATTGTTGCAAAAATTATTTGAGACGAATTTTGTTGTCTCAAATATATTATTTGTGTCCCAGTTATTGAGACAACTAATTATTGCAAAAATGATTTCAGACACATTTGTGACGAATTTTGTTATCTCAAATATATTATTTTTGTTCGAATTATTGAGACACCTAATAAAGTTGTGATAACCATTTTTTAAAAATGTTTGTTTATAAATAATATCCTTCCTTGGTATAATTGAGATAACTTATGATTGTCTAATGCCTAGACCGACTAATTTCCCATTTTTTTTATTTTTATTTTTTATATTTTATTGCTTACATCTTACTTGTCAAAATTTCAACATATAATACCACTTAATATATATATATATATATGTATATATATATATATATATATATATATTTGTAACTGAACACATTATATTAAACAAGGGAGAAGCTCATTACAAGATACATGCATCATTTTAAATCAAAGGGAAATGTGACAAGGGCTGTAGGCAAGACTAATAAAAATGATTACATGGTCTAGTGCTCCAAGGACGGATTCAGATTAAGTAATGGATTGAACTAAAACATAGAAAGATATATATATATTGAAGAGTTGATAGATTCCAACAATATTTCGACTTGCTATAAGCTTTAAAAGAAAAACAGAACAAATAGTAATAAAGTCTACCTAGAAGTTTCTTTACTAAAACAACCTGCGTTTAAAAGAAAGAAATAAAAAGTAATAATATAGTCTACATACAAGGTTTTTTTTTGTTTTTTATAGAAGACTTATTACAATAATCAATAGATGAGTTTGAAATTAACTGATTTTAAATATGTATTATTTATTCATATTTGTGTTAGTTAAAATTTGGAGTTAATAATAAATAATATAATAAAAATTATACTATTAAAAATAAAGTTCTACAAATATTGCATTGAATTGGAACTCGATATTTGCCAACGCTAGATCCGGGCATGGAGGGCCCTTGGAGAGCAACAACACGAACAAGTATAATAGAAGATATGTAGTGTTTTGTGGTCCCCAAGAAATGGGATAGTGATAAGGAGTGATGAAATCTTCCATATATAAATAAATTCTCAGGAGATATTTGGTTTGGGATGTAGTGACATGTGCCATGTTCGATGGGGCACATCCATGGACGAGACATCCAAAAATGTATTTTAATTTAAGGGTATAGTAGGGTAGGATGTGTATTGGAATTTGAAAAAGGTATATTGAAAATTGTAATGTAAAGTAAATTAGGTTGAGAATTGTTCATGCCACATTCGAATGGGGACATCCCAAAACAAATATCCCCTTATAGTCTTGTCTTGGAAGCACCTTGCCAATTAAGCTAAACAAAAACACGGATTGGATCTTCTACTACAAATACTGCTACATCTCCTACTACGATTATACAATACAGTGACACATATACACAGTGACATCATAAATACATCATAAATGCACATATCTACTATATTTATATAACTGTAGTAGGAGATGTAGCACCATATGTAGCAGAAGATTCGAAATCACAAAAACATGCGCCGAACAAACCAACGATGACACCTATGACCTATGGTGGGTCGAAAAATTCAAACCAAAGGGAGACTACAGCTTTGACCTTAGTGCTCAAAAGCAGTAAAGCAAGAAACGCAAAGAGGACAAAAAAGAAGAAGAAAAATATGAAATGAAGATGATGCTGATGGACGGTAGTGGAAATTAAATACGACAATGAGGGACAATCAGAGAAAGCTGGAACTCTCTACTAGTCCTCTCTAGAGAACCAAAATGTACTTTTACAATACACATTTAGCAATATATAAGTTGGCATTAGTGGTTATATCCGAAAAACAGGAATATATTTGTCACATCAGCGTCACCTCAAAAGTTAAAATACATATACTTCAAAACAAAATTTCTCCCCAACAATATACCCAAAAAGCAGAAATATGCGGGGGCCCACTTAAATATCTTATTTATCTTTTTATTTATTAATTTATCAACTAAATTAATTATTTAATGTTCGGATAAATAATAAGTGATTAATATTCCGACTATTGAATTGTTTTATATTTAATTATATTTCGGAAAAAAAAAATCTCAAAAAATGATTAATAAATTTGCTATTCATATCAAACGTAAAAATACAAAACGAAGGCAAACACGGTACATTGAAAAATCCGAATACAACAAAGTAAATTTCGAGGGCTAACTTAATATTTTGCT
The DNA here is from genome assembly GCA_958295605.1 of Ajuga chamaepitys. Lineage (NCBI taxonomy): Eukaryota > Viridiplantae > Streptophyta > Magnoliopsida > Lamiales > Lamiaceae > Ajuga > Ajuga chamaepitys. The sequence goes on from OY282504.1 coordinate 6,836,896, forward strand.
AATTATTGCCGGATCGGTTCCAGACATGTTCAATTAAATCTTGTCGTAGTTGGTGATGTTTCTGCTTATCGCGTAGTTGAACACCTCTTCGGATGTAGTCATTGAATGCTCCAGTTGATCATTGACTTACTTGTGGAGGTGGCGTAGCGTAATTGGGATCATCGGACCAATCAGCCGCTGAATTTCCTTCATTTTCAACTATCATGTTGTGCAGTATAATACAAGCTAACATTATTTCCTTTAAGTTATTCTTGTACCAGAAACAACTTGGACCTTTAATCATTGCCCAACGAGCTTGAAGTACTCCAAATGCACGTTCGACATCCTTTCTAGCAGCCTCTTGCAGTACTTTGAAATGCTTTCGCTTCGGATCTTGTGGACATGGAAAGCTTTTCACAAAAGTGGCCCACTCTGGATAGATTCTATCTGTAAGATAGTATCCTTGATTATATTGCTTGTCATTAATTGTAAAATTAATGGAAGACGCGCAACCTTTCAGAGTATCCGTGAATAAAGGAGACTGGTTAAGCACGTTTATGTCGTTGTTAGATCCTGCGACTCCAAAGTATGCCTGCCATATCCACAAATCGGCTGACGCAACCGCTTCGAGCATGATAGTTGGGACGCCATGATCACCGCGTGTGAATTGGCCTTTCCAAGCAACTGGACAATTCTTCCAGTCCCAATGCATACAAATCAAGGCTCCCTAGCATTCCGGGAAAGTCGTGTCTTTCTTCATGCATTTGTAACAGTCGTTGACAATCCAGGGCATTGGGTTTCCTCAAGTAGTATCCCCCAAATAGTTCAATCACACCACGGCAAAAAATAAATAGGCATTCAATGGCGGTTGTTTCGGCAACGCGTAGGTACTCATCGTAATGGTCGGCTGGTCCACCATACGCCAGTTGACAAATAGCCACCGTGCACTTTTGAAGTGGGGAGAACCCTTTTTTTTCTAGCTGCATCGACCCTCCACCGGAAATAGTCATAGTTGGACTCCAATGCATTCACTATCCGCATGAACAACTCTCTGGACATACGAAAACACCGGCGGAATATATCACTTCCGTATATCGGATCTTTAGCGAAGTAATCAAGGTAGAGTCTTGCATGACCCGCCTCACGACCTCTTTCCACGTACGTTCTACGCTTCCTGACCCTGCCTGTAGAACTCCCAGCACCACCAAGTAACTCCTGTTACTTTTGAAGCAACGACTGTATCTCTATCTCAGTCGTATCATCAGTTAAGAATTCAATAAGGCTCTCAATATCACTTTCCCCGGATAACGAGTGAGAAGACGAAGACATTTTTTAGAGAAGAATATAAACTCAATGAAAGAAGTACTATTGAAGTATAAAGGTTTGAGATGATAGCTGCAACAATCCGAATGGAGTCTATTTATAGAAAACGAAAGCACACAACGGCTAGTTTTGTAACGGCTAGTTTTACAACGGCTAGTTTTATAACGGCTACTTTTATAACGGCTATTTTTATTACGGCTACTTTTATAACGGCTACTTTTAACAACGAAACATAAGCAATAACCGTAGATTAATAACGAAAGCACACAACAAATATATTGAAAAACGCAAGTACAAAACAGATAATTTTACAAAGACTAGGCACACAACAGATAATTTTCAGATCTACATCCCCCAACTTTTCTTAATTTTATCACACATGTGGAGATGGATACAGAGTTGTTCTTCCATCATCTTCGAAGTATCTTTTATGAGTATTTTGTACTCACGCGTGGCGGCAAGATTCATTAGCCCTTCGAGTTTTTTCTTGTTTTGTTCTTCCAGGACCCGAAGCCTTTGCTCAATCTCGTCCTTGTTATCTTCAGAAGATGTGCTTGCTTTTCCTTTACCCTTACTCATCCTCTTTGCCGCTTTCTGGCCCATTGGACGAGTGCATTCTACTCTGAATTCCTCCCCCGCGCTTGAATCAGTGTTGGAAGACGTCACATACTCTCCAGAAGCAGAGATTTTTGTTTTTTTAGGTCCACGAACTTCACCGTCTGCATCGGCAAACTTTGGAATATCTTTCAAGATATTACAAGCACCCATATGCCTAAACTCAACCCCCTCATTGGTTGCTTTGTACTGGGCCTTCGCCTCCTCTATGATATTCGCATCACTACAACCACTTCCCCAGGCCTTCTTCGCCTAGTTGAAACTGCAACAGAACGCTTTCACCTGTTTCGGTAGTGTGTAGTAATGTGTCTTCAACACATCATGACTTATAAACGGCATGTTGTTGGTACGATTTCGGTTGTATGCTTCCCCGATTCGGACCCATGTTCCAACTTTTGTGAGTTGCCTTCCAAAGAGTCTGTACTAATATCAAGCCAACAACTTGCAAGAAGAGAGTTTTCTGCATCAGAGTAAGTTTTCTTCTTTAGAGCTGGAACCCTTGGTGGTTCATCGGCGGTTTCAAAGTTGCCAGAGAGATTAATCCGCTCAAGTCCGATTGGAGAGAATTGAGACAAGAAGGGAGACGAATGATGAGAAGTTGGAGTGTCTCTGTCTGTATCCGAGGAATCAGTGTTGGGTCTTCTTGATGAATTTGCGTCCATTATCGGATAAAACTTGTATTGCGGAACTGGCTTGTAGGGACTTTGATCTGGATGCTCGTAGTATGATGCTCCGGATGAATTGAGCGGATTGAATTGAGTGTTTCCACCTTCCGAAAAATCTTAAAAATATGGAAAATGGGTTGGATAATTTTGGGGCTGAAAATTTGGATTTTCAGGATGGTAGTTGGTGTTTGGAGGACGAAAATTGATATTTGGAGGCGTTGCATTTTCTCCATAATTTGAAGAATTGCACCATTGTTTCCAGGAATCTTTGTCCATTTTTTCAGAGGAGAATTGTGAAATTTTGATAGAAGATTGAAATTTTAAGAGTAGTAGAGGATGAAGGAAATGGTGATTGTTGAACATATATTTATAGGAAAAAATTAATTTTTTTTTTCAAAAAATCACTGAAAATAATTGCTAGACATTAAAAAATGATAATTAAAAAAAAAAGGAAAAAATTAATCTTTTGAATTTCAGATCTTTCTGTTACGATATCTGAATTATATATTAAATATACAATATCTTTTAAAATATTAGAGATATGATATAAATGACCATAAATAGAAAAAATAAAAGAATAAAAGTGAAACTAGATGTTCGACTAGACAACGATAAGATCAGTTGGGACCCGAGGCTCTAAGGTGCACGTGGTTACCAATTACCGATTTCTACAATGTTGAAATAGATACAAGGTCAGGTAGGCAACCTCTATGGCTCGTCCAATATAATTTGAGTAGGATGCGAAAAATATGATGAATAGGTGTGTAATGTAAACTGCATTTATGATTATATATAATGCAAGATATGTGATTAATATAATATATATATGTATATATATTATAATAACTATATATGGTTTATGTAACATGCAAGTATTGTAATAAATATTGTACAACAATCTTTTTATCCTAAATAAAAGTTATGTATAAATTATAAATATCTAAAATACTATAAAATAAGATTTTAAAATGATTCATAATTAACCAAATTATGAAAAGTGTAAAATGTACTGTACATAATCTAGCATGGTATAAAGAAGGGTCAACAACATAAATCAACTTGTAATATTCGCGTTTTAATACTTTAGAATCTAAACTATTTTATTTGACCGACTGTAACCTGTACTTTACGTTTTTCAACTTCCGGCAATATTTTCGGTGAGAAAATTAAATATTATTTTAAAAAAATTTAAAATTAGAAAATTATTTAAAAATTTATGAAAATATTTCTATAACTATAAAAATTCATTTAAAATATCTTCAAATTTATTTGAAATGGGAATTATTTTTAAAGTTTTCAATTTTATTTAAAAATTTAAAAATAATTTATAAAAAAATTAAAAAAATATATAAAATTTAAAAGTAATTTAATTTTCTGGCTAGAAAATTAAAAAATATATATATTTAAAAATTATAAAATTACTTTAAAAATCTGAAATTATTTCTAAAACTAAAATTCATTTAGAAGATCTTAAAATGAACTTGAAATGGTGGAATTATTTTCAAAATTTTCAATTTTATTTAAAAAGTTTAAAATAATTTATAATTTCCAGGTTGTTTAAATTAGTTTAATTAGTTTTTGGGTTTCCTATATATACGGCTTTTATTCAAGGATTTTGTCTTCGAATAAAGAACTATTTTAAAAGTTTACAACATAAATGTGAGGTCTTCGGTTTCTAAAACATGGATTACAATTATTAATGTGTTGAATAATTTATTTTAATTCCGTTATACATGTAAAGCCAATAATTGGGTGACATTCAATTTGAAAACAATAATCTTGGCATGATTGATTTGTATTGCATGAATTTAGGAACCAATTGGTGACCTTGCCAAAGCTGAAAAAACTGGAATAAGAAAGTCAAAGTAAATCTTGTAGAATCAAAGAGATTAAATCAATTGAAGATAAATCATAAGCAATTGATGGGCATGATGATTGAAGACTCTCTTCAAGCTGTTATAAAGATGAAAAGCATCCATGAAGAGTCGTAAGTCTTGACGGATTGAGATCTAGGAAAAACAGCTATTCTGTATATAGAGTTCAATCAATGTTCAACCAGTGTTGGAGCACAGATAAGCAAATAGAGTTTATTCCGGAGAATTGACTCTTAAGTTGTTCGGGAGAACTCTCTGCTTGAGTAGTAGAAGGGATTCTCTACACTTTGAGTACTCAATAGTCCTAGGAGCATAGTATTCAGGGGGAGTGTATTTATGCATTGTAATATTGATCTCTGTAGTCCATTATAATGTAAATCACATCCCAATAATAATATGTTCCAGAGGAAGGTGTCCTCCTCAAGTTTTCCAATCTTCAATTATTTTCAGATTACTTCAAGTTCATACTCGGTATAACTATAGTTTAATTAATTTAATACAAGATATTAAAATAGCACACGCGCATATATTCCGATATTTCAATACGTATCAAATTTTAAATAGATAGTGGGCTAATTTCTTATATAAGTTTGAGCTACAAATAAAAAATATCAAATAATTTTTATAACAGTAAAACTTATACTATTTAATTTATATAATTGTTTGTTTAAATTTAATATTTTCGAGTGTGCTTGAAAATTTTGTATTGAGGTTGAAGAATTACAATAGCTTCACCAATAACTTTTAAAAAAATTATAAGCACTATGACAAAAATTAATTAAACTAATTTACATAACCTAGAATAACTTTAATTAGTATGATTAGTTAATTTCTAGGTTATAAAAAAATAGTTAATTTATAAATTATTTTAATCTTTTTAAATAAAATTAAAAAATTTGAAAATAATTCAACCATTTCAAGTTCATTTTAAGATACTTTAAATAATTTTTTATATTTGCACTAATTTCAGATTTTTTTATATAATTTTGTAATTTTAAATATTTTTAATAGTTTTTAATTTTCTAGCGGAAAGTTAAATTATTTTTATATTTTTTTATCACATATTTAAATTTTTTAAATAAAATGGAAAATTTTAAAAATAATCCCACTATTTCAAATGAATTTTGAGATATTTTCAATCAAATTTTAATTTTGGAAATAATTTCAGATTTTTTTTAAATAACTTTCTAATTTTCTAATACTTTTTAATAATTTTTAATTTTCTCGCCGGAAAATATTTCCAGAAGTTGAAAAATGTAAAGTACAGGTTGCAATCGGTAAAAAAGAAAGAAAAAATTATGCTCCAAAATGTCAAAACGCGAATTGTACAGGTTAATTTCTGTTATTGACCCTATGAAAAATGTCAATAAGGGTTAGCTCAGCTCTGTCTACCCAACTTAAGGCCTAAAAAGAACCAAAGTTAAAAGTCATGATATTATAAGGGCCTTAAAAATCAAGACACAACCCTATTCCTCAAGAGTCGGGATCGAGAAAAGGTCGGATTGACCAATCAATTGAATCGAACTTCTTTTTACCACCTCAAACCATTTTCGAGGCCAGGCCAGGCCTTTGGATTTCAAATCTTAACAAAATGAAAGGCGCCCATGGTAAAAACATAAATGGGAGAATGCGGGGAAAAATCATAAATCGTCCCATAACTATAGTGACTTTCACTAAATATCCCACAATTTTTTGTTTTTTTAATTTCGTCCCATATGTCCTGAAATTATCTAATTTTCGTCACAAAATTCAAATTTTAGCCGGAAAAAGCACGTACCGGACACGTGCCGGCCAAAATTTGGGGTTTTTTTGCCATGTGGTGTCGGAAAAAAAATCATATATCCACTAAATATCCCCCAACTTTCTGCTTTTCTAATTTCGTCCCATATGTCCTGAGATTATCCAATTTTCGTCCCAAAATTCAAATTTAAGCCGAAAAATGCACGTGCCGGATACGGGCCGGCCAAAATTTGGGGGGTTTTTTTGCCACGTAGCGTCGGAATTCTGAACTAGATTTGAATTTACATTTTTCTTTTTCTTTTTTGTTGCCAAATTTTTTTCTTTTTCTTTTTCCTGTAGCTGTTATTCTCCTGCAGCTCCGTCCACCGCCACTCTTCCCCGTCAGACACTGCCAACAACCCCCACCCTCTGCCGGTTTTCATTCTGTGCGGCAGAATTGCCCTCCTCCTGCCGCTCCATTCCGGCGTAGGCGATTCTCTTCTGCAGATTTCGGTGAAGGTGCAACTAGTCTCAACTCGACCTCCACCCACTACCATCTCCCTCCCCCGCCTCTCACGGCGGCTGCCCAGACCCCTATATCATTTGTCACTTCATTGTTGTCGAGCACTATGGCTTGCCATCTATACACTTCATCTTCATCACCCCATCTTTCCTCTATTTCGACCCCTGCTTCTGAGACGGCTCGCACCTTCCTTCCATCGCCGGCATGCCGGCCGCTACTGTTAGCGTCGCCGTGAGCTCCATATGGTATCTCAACCCTAGTTGTACAAGAAAAATATAAATTGGAAGGCAAAAAAAATTTAGATTATGTGGCAAGAAAAATAAAAAGAAAAATGTAAATTCAAATTCAGCTCAAAATTTCGACGCCACGTGGCAAAAAACCTCCCAAATTTTGGCCGGCACGTGCACTTTCCGGCTTAAATTTAAATTTTGGGACGAAAATTGGATAATCTTAGGACATATGGGACGAAATTAGAAAAACAGAAAGTTATGGGATATTTAGTGGACATATGATTTATTCCCGATGTCACGTGGCAAAAAACCCCCAAATTTTGGATATCTAGTAAAAGTTACTGTAGTTATGAGACGATTTATGATTTTTTCCCCGAGAATGCCCAAGGTCCAAGGAGGAGGGTAACCATAGACATTTTATATAAAGATTGTTTTGCAGAAAAAGGAAAAAGAAAAACATGGTTGTATTGTTCATAAATAAATAATAATAATAATAATAAAATGTGATTCTGATATTTATACCAAATGACAACTCAATTTATGATATTATTACAAAATCTTCCATCTATGCTAAGTCGGGCCTGGCGGATGATTGGCATGCGGAGGAGGATAATCCATTATTATTGCTTCCACACTCTTCAACTTCAACCCTTCTTTCTCATCCAACACACCCGTAGTTGACGGCTCATCACCCGAATCCTACAAGATTAAGAAAAATTAAACAAGACCAAAAACACTACAAAACATATTACATATTCATTTCTTGCACCTGAGAGTGTGTGTGTAGGGCAACATCATTACCCACTGAAGATGAAGAAAGATGAGTGCATATTATAACAAGACAGAGAGTGACCTTATGAATTGCCTTCATTCTGGACTACTTCAATTCATGTGTATAAGTCCGACGTATAAATAGAGAGATTGAAGCGGAGAAAAAAGTTCATTATAATTTTAATTTACCAATGTGCGTAAATTCAGTTTTCCTATTTTTAGTTGTTAATTAAATGGAGTGGTTACTAATTTCATATATTAGGTGATTTGTATTAATTGTTGATTCCCAATCAGGAAGCTAATGTTGAGTGAAAGGTAACGCACATTACCAAAAATACAAGGAAAACAAAAACTTAGCAAAAAGATTCTCACAAGAGATGCTACAGTGTGTGCAAAGTGCATGGCTGCTTCTGTGCTCCTCCAGATGGTCTTTATTATAAATTAAATTGATTCATTCATTGATGATACACTTGTGCTGAAATCCCAATACTTTTTCTTTTTTGGGAGGAGTAGAGTAGAGGTGCCCAAACGAATTCCGGTTCCGGTTCCCGGTTCGGAATCACCGGTTTCGGTTCCGATTAGAACCGCCTTTTTTTCACTTTTTTTTTAATATATTATGTATAAATTTATCTCTCCAAATTTTAAAAAATAAAATGGAACTTTAAAAATATTGAACAATAGCCAAGAAATTTGTATTAATAATAAATTTAATAAATACAAATTCGGATTCGATAATAAAATACAATCACATTCAATTCAATGATTCAAATTACAATTTTTTTATTACAAGCTAAAATCTATATCTTACAAGACTACAACTACAAGTTACAAGGAATGTTGGAAAAGGAAAAGGAAAAAAAAATTGGGCTTGATTTTTATTTTAAGTCAAAAATTAGTAATTAATTTTTAACTTAAAATAAAATTGCCTACGTATCACTCACCGACCGGCCTTTAGTGAATGAATCAAAGCCCACGTAGTTCTTCTTACCTTGCTTACCTTTCGGAGGTGATCTTGATTGTGGTCGGTTGAAGCTCAAGCATTGCATCCTTCCTCGGATGAACCGGTTGAAGTTTTCCACGGGACGTAATCTCCCTCTTCGTCAAAGTCGAAGTCTTCCTCTTGTTGTCTTTTTTCGGCCTTTGTCCAATCTTCTAGCAAACATTGATTTTCAACATTTTCAACCGTCAATCTTGTTCGACGATCATCCAAAATGTTGCCTCGGGTACTAAAAGCCGACTGCACGGAGACGGTTGATGCCGGTGTGGAAAGAATCTCCTTTGCAATAAGGGAAAGGACCGAAAACGACTTGGATTTTCTATGCCACCACTTCAAAAGAGAGTTGGTGTTACTGAAATCCATTTCTTCGAAGGTTGTGTGGAAATATCGATCAATCTCGCCAAATGGGTTGCTTGATGAAAAGTTAAGTGCCTTTTTTAAGGAACGCTCGGCGTACAATCGTCGTATTTTTTCCTGGCTAGGGTTAACACTAACACTTTGGGAAGAAGCAGTTGGGTTAGAGGGAACATAATCACTTGACTCACTAGAGTCATTGCCACCGTATTGAATTCTATATTCTCGAAATGTTGAATAAAAGACCTCTTTAACATGAGTGACAATAAGTGTGGCATTTGGAGGATCTTCATGATCCGAGAACAATGATTCATAATACATTTTTAAAAGTTCAATTAAACCATCCTCTTTAATTCTAGGATCTAACATTTTAGCAATTAAAAATACGTCCGGGATTTCCATAAAATATTTGACCCATTTTGTTCTCATTTTAGAAATAGGTTCACTTAAAATTTGGTCATTTTTGTAATCAAAAAATGCTAGTGCAATCGCAACACAATGATTAACTACAAGGGGCGAATTGGGGTAATAGCAACCGGAAAGTTGTTTTGTTGCGTCTTCAAAATATTTTAAAAGAGTAATCAAGTTCATGCAAGAATCCCAAGCTTGTGGAAACAATTGAATATCATTCATTGGGTTTTGAACAAAAAAATCACATAACGCCTCTTTGTATTGATAAGAATCACTCAACATTTTGTAAGTACAGTTCCAATGGTGGGGGACATCCCAAACAAATTTTTTCGGATGCAATCCGCGATTTTTGCAAAATTTGGACCCTTTTTTTATCAACGTTTGGTGCTTCATAATCATTTTTATTCCCATCCGAATAGGATTGATGTGATCACTAAAACATGCTAAACCATCTTGAACACAAAGATTTAGACAATGATATAGGCACCGAACATGAAAAAATCTTCCTCCACAAGTTGGTTGACAATAGTTGATCAAAGTGGGCAAGGATGCCGTGTTGGTACTAGCATTATCAAAAGAAATTGAAAAAAAAAAAAATTGTTGCAAATTATATTCTTGAAGAATTGTCATAATTTTAAGGGCAATGCCTTGTGCGGAATGTGGTGGTGGAAAATCCCTATATGCAATCAAACATTTTTGCATTGTCCACGAATCATCGATCCAATGCGAAGTAACACCCATATAAGAATTGGTTTGGCAGTTATCGGTTCAAATGTCCGCACATATTGAAACTTTTTGTTGTAGTGAAGCAACAAACGTGTTTATTAAAACTAATTTATACTCTTTAACAACTTTTGCAATATCGCGTGTAAGTGTGGTTCGTGCAACTTTTCTAGCCGCCGGGTTAAAAGCTAATTTTTGAAAATCCTCATAAAATTCATTATCGGCAAAGTTGAAGGGTTGATGTGTTGCACAAACATATTTTGCCAAGTGGCGCCGGGCGTTTGCTTCACTATAACGAAAGAGGTTGGAAGAATCCGTACCTTACGAGCTACCGGTCGTAGCTCCAATTTGGGTTTGTGACGGATCAATGCCGAGCTTGTCGGGGTGGAAATTTCTAACGTGCTTGTCGTATGAACCGTATCCTCCACCTTTCTTCATTACATAATCTTTTGGACAATAGTTGCATTGAATATGGTACGTTTGGATTTGTCCCTCTACTGGGGGAAGTTCGGTCTTAGTCATATGAAATTGGAAGAATGGGCTCTTTGACTCCTTAGGCTCCTTTGTTTTTTTCGGAGCTCGACTACCACTTGGATTTGCATTCGGTCCTCCACTTTCTTGAGTAGAAGTGTTCGGAAGGACGTCTTCAAAAGCGGCAAAGTGGGCGGCGGTGTTATCTCCTTTAAATTCAAAATAGTAAATTGTAAGTAATCTTTTTCAAAAGAATAATAATTAATTCTTATTAATGGAAATAAATAAATAAAAAAATGTGGAAGACTATTAAAAATAAAAAACCAAAGAAAAAAATTGGATGTAGAGATTTACCTAGAGCATTGGCAATGTCGAGATCAATTTCGATGTCGTCCAAATCGATAGGATCCTCCACATCAAGGTTGTGGAGATGTTGAGGTGGTGGTGGTGGTGGTGGGCATGAAGAAGATGATGGCCCTCGTTTGTTGGAGAATTGACCGGATGATGTTGATGATCTTCGACCACTAGACATATTGAATTTTTTGTGGAGTGGAAGTAGAAGTTGAAATTTAAATATTGGTAGAGAAATAGAAATAAAGATTAAAGAATGAACTAGAAAGTAGAAATGTAATTTGAGAATACTTTTTTTTTTTTTTTTTTTTAACTTGAACAATCAAACTAAAATTGCAATTTTGCACAATAGTATGAGAAGATTAGAGATTATAGAGAGATAGAAGAGATTGAGAGGTGTAGAAAAAATGTGGAAGGAGAGGGGTATTTATAGGTGATTTTGGGGGTAAAAAAAACAAAAAACAAAAAAATTCAAAAAAAACTCAATTTTTGGACGCCATTTTTAAGTTCCAACGGTCCTAAGATAAATCAACGGCCACTTGATCTCGACCGTCGAAACTTAAAAAAAAAAAAAAAAAAAGGGATTTGGAACCGCCGGTTCCGGTTCCGGATCGGAGCGTCTCCAACAGACAGTTAATGTAGGTCGTTGGATCATCCAACGACCATTTAATCTCAGACGTTCATTTCAAATATTTAAAAAAAAAAACAAAAAAAAAATTAAAACCGAGAACCGGCGGTTCCATGCGGTTCGGAACCGCCGGTGGAACCGCCGGTTCTCGGTTCCGCTATACTTAGAACCGGATTCGATTCGCTATTTTCGATTTCGGTTCCGGTTCGGTTCCCGGTTCCCGGAACCGGATGGGCACCTCTAGAGTAGAGGGAGCGGGTTCAAATCTATAATATTCACCATAAATCGAAAGGTAATGTCACTTGGGGAATATAATGTAAACTTGGAACAAGGCTTATTGAGCATTTTATTTAGGAAAAATTACAAAAGTTGTTCATCTAGGAGTATGGTATATTTTGCCCAATGTGTTTGGACTTCACAATTTTGCATACAACAATGTTGTTCAATTCAAGTTCTATCCAATTCATATTTCATCACTGTAAGTATTTAGTGACGAAATTTTAGCACTACAATGATCATCATGGTTATCCGTGGTATTAGGTATATGTGTCAATATTTGAATTCGTTATCAAAAGTATTACTTTTGATGACGTTAAGTGTCATCATCACTATATATTATAATTTATAGTGATGCTGAATTCGTCACTTTTAGCATCTACATTTTGTCATCTTATATTGTATTTCGCCATTGAAAGTAAACATATAATATGATGAAAGCTATTTTTGTCATCAAAACATCAAATTTTGATGACAAAAGTCAATGTATTACCTAACTAATCGAACTTTGGTGACACTTTTATAGTCACAATTGTATTCATTATTTCGTCATGTTTATAAATAATTGTCATAAATTAATTACTTTATAGTTACAAAATAGCTATCGTTATTTTATCAATATTACAAGTGGTGTTGCTATAGGTACCCCTTTTAACAACAGTAAAAAATCGCTATTTATTCCTAGGACAACTACGGTTTATACAACGGATTAAAAGTGTTGTCTATATTTATTTTAACAGCAGTTGTTATTCGTTGTAAGTTTAGTAACAATGAGTTTTCACCGTTATTAGAATTATAACACTTGGTATAATTTGACATCGGTTTTACAATGGCTTTTTAGCAGTTTTCTATTGTTAGCTACAAAAAAGAAATGGTTTCCGAGAAGACATCTAATATATTATAGTCTGTTGAACCTGTATTTACATGAACAATACATTATTCAATGAACAATTTTTATTGATAAAATTCATGTCAAGAAAATACAATTACATCAATACAAATTGTAAAAGTGGGTACATGTAAGAGACCAAGATCATCAATTAATAAATAAATCAATATGCCTTAGTTATCTATCTTCCATTGAGTACAAGTAAAAAAAATTCTTCATAGGAATATCAACTTTAGCTGAATTATCTAGTAATGGAGCAGTCAGGACCTGCATCAAGGGAAAAAAGATGGAGTACAAATGAAATAGTGAAAGATTATGTCATATGTTAAATCTATAATCCCATAGCACAAAAAACTCACGCGATAGATGAGATCACCAACCTGCAAGATTTAAATTGGATTGCACGTTGTTCTTGTTTCTTTTTCAGAAGAGAAATCCGAACACTACAACTAGAATAGTGAAAGCCAGAACCAAAGCTCACTCCAACTGCAATTGCTAGTTTCATGGTGTTGTTTTTGCTTGTATTAATGAAGGAAAGTGAACCAAAAACAAAATAGAACTTTAGACACCGAGACAACATTCTATAGAAACCTAACACTTTAAAGTACTCTTAACACCTGAGTTTTAAGGTTGCCGCTTCAACAACAAATTATAATCTGAATTTGAGATCAATATAGTTGCATCCTAATAAACAAAAACATTCTCTCTCTCTCTCTAGGACCTAAAACAAAAAAATAAGCAAGTTCATAACATTAACGGTGCAGCTTTACCCTAAACCACAATCAAGCAACTTCTTTATGTTATTTTGAAAAGAATAGATAGTTCAACTTCTGAGATTGGTGTACAATTTGATCTGGTCTATTGAGGAAATAAAGAAAACTTCAATTGGGGTGCATGCAATGAATATAAAAGAACAGTTGATTATTATATATATTTAAAACAATTCAATAAGACCGGAACATTAACTAGCTTGATAACATATGACAGTTTCAAAACTTACATCAACTTACAAGCAGTAAGCAATTCTCATGGACCGAAAGTTGGAAATGTGCAACCCAACTACCCTAATGAACGACAAGGATAATTCAGAGGCAAAAATATTTCTCCAGATAACTGGAGTTCAAAACTTCTACAAAGAATAAAGTATATGGAACCGCCTTTTCCTATTTTTTTTTTATTAAAAATCTCATAAGAATTATAATTACTCATCTAGTCAATTGATTCACAAAACTTGTTAATTTCCAGGGAGTGGAACATGTCACTCTCTCCATTAGTCCTCATATCATCGGTTACACAAAGACGTGAGGTTTAGGGACTCATTAGAACCTTGCAATCTTAAAACAAGGGAATCATCTTTCAGATGATCAGAAGTACTGGAATTGGAGATGACATCATATTGTAGTACTCCATATTCTTAAATTTAAATAGAGTGATAAGTTTTCAGGGATGAAATTGGGGGAGTTACCATAGGACCAGATACGGAAGCATCCATAGTTTCATCTTTTGAAAATGTTCTGATCTGTCTAGCTCCTCGTCACCATCTAAAATTAAAAATAAAGGTAAAATGTTCTAATACAGGTATAATTCAATAAATTAAGACACATATCATAATCAGGATTGCGCATGCAGTTCTCAACCATTTATTATTGCCCGATTTTCCTAAAACGATGTCGGCCTAGGGGCATCTAGGCCGATTTTTAGAACACTGATAAATTAAAATTAGAAATAACAACTAGCACCATCACATATGTCTATCTTATATATATATAATGAAAAATACTTCCTTCGTCTCAGCTAACTTTTCCTACTTTCCATTTCGGTCCGTTCCACTTAACTTTTCACATCCTTAAAAAGTAAATTTCTCTCGCAATCTGCACCCTCAAAATCTCCACACTCAATTTCCACCTTTAAAAAAATCAAAGAAAAAATAAAATTTGTTTTTTCTTAACATTTGTGTCCGGACAACTGTGAAAAGTCTGGGGCGAAGGGAGTATATAGAAATAACTTCTTGCATGAGTAATTGTTCCAGCATTATTCTTTTCTTTTTGTAATTCTAAATACCTTTCCGTCACTGCAAGTGCGTTTCGAGGAATCATATTGAACTCAGAAATGACAAAGAATTTTATGCGTTGTGGTAACTAATGTACCTCCTTTCTATCCGTTGTCTGGAAAATATTTGAATGAAATGGTAATTTAGGAGGAGTATAATATTGTCTTGTTAGTGTATGAAAATTGACGGAAAAAATATTTATTCAGATGTGATTGATTTCAGTCTATGTTGAATATTTTTAGATTTGGGGCTTTTCCAGTTTGCTAAACAAGTTTTGAACTTTAAATCTTGAAAAACTGTTTGTTATGATAAATTTACCCCTCTTTTCTTTCTTTTGCAGATATTGAAGAGAAAAATAGAAGCATCAAATGGCAGGAGGTGAAGCTTCAGCTAAAGCTGATGACCCAGCTCCTCGCCCGCCCAAAGGTCATCTTCCCAATGTATTTTACTGAATTAGCAGCCCTCTCAATTTATCGTTTGGTGTAAATATGTTGCATTTTGTACGTGAGGCTAGATATACTGATACATTTCTGGATATTTTTATTTTATTTATGAACGTTAGAACTCGAAGTCGAAATTAAATCGGCAATTGGAAATTGCTTATTTGTTTAGGGTGTCTTATTTCTATGTTTATTCAATTGAACTAATGGATGACAAATTTCTGGGTAACTTGATAGTTTTTGCCAGATTATGCACTTAAAGTTGCGGTAACATTATCTCCTTTAAATTGTTAATATCGATTGGTTGATCTTCATTTACTATGAAGGCCAAGTGTTTGATAATTTTCCTCAGTGAATAAAATGTATAAAAATGAATATATGTCAGTAAATTAAATGAACATTTTGGGGATGATACCATTTCATATATCCTATTATCATATCATCAGATTGGAATAAGATCAATATGAGTTATTGTTTTCAGAAAAATTAGATCCAATATTTAGCTATACATATGTTATCAATTTACAGGCTGAATTAGCAGCTCCAGTGTACAATTTGAAGTAGACTCGTTCGAGATCGTAAGCCTGATGCGCATTATTTAAAGTGTGTGCTCGCTGATGTAATATTGATGTTGGTATAATGACGTGCTAGCAGAATAAATGTTCTTAGTTGTTTGCCAAATAAATGATGATGTTTCTGTTATGTTCCACAATTGTGTAAGATGACCTTATATGCTATTCTTGTTATTATCCCAACAGATATTAAGAAGTAAAGCTAATTATGGTGCCATGTGCCTCATAGTTGGGGGTGGACAAGCAACTGAAAGTGCAAATATGTGGGCGTTCAGATTGAGTGAACAAGGCCTTGTGGGGAACTTCTCTCTTGAGCAGGTGATCGAGAGAAATATAATGTTTCTTTTTGTTGATTGGTAGTAGATAGTGCTAAAAGGGTGGGCTGCATTTGTTTCACGTTTTTTTTTTTTCGTTTTCATTTTTGAATTTCACTGATTTATCTTTGTTTATACAGACTGACAGGGTTTCCACGCTTGATGAGTTTCTAGACTATGTGAAATTCTTAAGGCTTCAAGTAAAGGTACAACACACTGTATTCATTTTTCTCAATGACTAATTTTTGTATCCCTCTATTTCATTCTTTCTTACTACAATCAAATGTAAACAGGTTTTGAGCATGAGCAGGCTTGGTGGGGCAGGTGCAGTAGCACAACTTGTAGCCGACATTCCTATTTTTTAATTTTAAATAAGTGGTCTTGCCTATTTTTTTCCTTATCGTTTGTTGGTTAGCATTTTAATTAATTTACTTTGCAGGTAGCCATTTGAAATCGGAAATTTGGATAAATATCCCTCAAAAGGTGTTAAATGAGAATCATGGACGAGTATTAGAATCTGCAAGAATAATTAGCAATGCATAAAATAACATGAACTATTTAGACGAAAAGAAATTGTAGTTTCTTAAGCTGAATATTTTGATGTTTAGCAGCTCAACCATAATTATCTCTATGTTTTCCAATTGTGTTACCCTTAGATTATTTTTGTGGTTCACCAGCTAAGTAGTTGTAGAATATTTGTTTTACCTCATTGACTAGTTCCTTTCATCATAGGTCCGAGTATCATGTGGCACATCTCCTGAGTCGAATGTCCCAGCATCGTATTTCCTGTGTTTATGCTGACACACATGTCCTACGAATTGCTTCCTGACTCTGGGAAGGTCAGGAAGATCACCACATGTTCTAGGTTTATGCTTCACATTAATTTTATCTCGCTGTATGCACTAACTTATACACGTGGACGCCTTCTGGTGCTTATTGCATCAATATTCCGTTTCCTCATTTCTCAGTGCTTGATCTAAAATGGAAATTAGATGGGAGTTGTCTTCTTCTCAAAGACAAGGACTTATTCTGTTATGCTGCATTGCCCCTACTGCAAGAATCTATGGATTACAGCTTTGATGATTGATCTTTGGCTTGTGTTGCTCCCATCCTAACCACATGCACAATAGATCCGTTATTGAATCTGACACTTTTTCTGCGAACTGATAGACTAATATGTTTTTTTGGGCTTGAGTTTTAGAATGTCTCGTGGTTCGATACTGAGAACAGTATAAACCTATTGTAAATCATTTGATTTGATGATTTTTGTGGGTTAAATTACTTTTCTTGGATAATGGAAGAGT
The DNA here is from genome assembly GCA_958295605.1 of Ajuga chamaepitys. NCBI lineage: Eukaryota > Viridiplantae > Streptophyta > Magnoliopsida > Lamiales > Lamiaceae > Ajuga > Ajuga chamaepitys. The sequence goes on from OY282504.1 coordinate 6,854,375, forward strand.
GGTGATCAAACCTGTCCACATTGCTTACCAAAGTTTAGATGATTGAAAAAAATGTCGTGAAAAAGAGCCAATTCAATATTGTTGTGGATATTTTTTATAGCCCAATTAGTTAGTTAGAATAAAGAAATGGAGGGTATCATACTCTATATGTGTTTTCCTACTTGTAGTTTACAAACTCAGCAAAACAGGGCAAGTTTTAGAGTATATTGATCTCTCTACAACTTCAGTTCTTGGCTCCAGGTAGGATTCTGAACGGGTGCAGAAAGTCAATTTTCCCCTCAACAAGTGTTTTTTGGCTTCAACTTCACTTCTTACACAGTTTTTACATTTGTTTTCCGAATTCTAAAGCTTTACTTTATTTTGTAATCTACGTTTTGTTGGAAGGAACTTCATTGTTTATCATAAGCAAACTACATGAATTTTATGAATCTTTTAATTGTCCTCCGTGATTTTATGATTTGTTTTTTCTTGTGATTTTATGAATTTCACAATGTTATTGTCGATATTACATCACTAGATAATCATATCCTCTTTAGGTATTGGTGAATTTTGAAATAATGTCTAATGCATGATTTACATTAAATTGAGTTACTTCTGCTAGAAGACCCTCCTAAGAGAGCATTCTACAGTAATAATTCAAGAAACAGGAATCAGTGAAATATTTTGACAATAGTTTGAATCCTCCTAATAATTAAATCTGAGAGTGATGATATTGTTATCAGACTTGACTCCACCAGCAATCTTGTACATGCCTGGTTGCGTGATGTACAACGGACTTGGGAAGTAATCAGAGTGACTACTTGATTTTCTTTTTCTTTAAACAAAATATTCTGCATTGTTGGCTATAATAATATTATTTTAATGTAGGCTTCTCAATAGCCCGATGGTTTTCAATGTGGTTTTTATGTATTGCGATACATGAAACAACTTATTCAATCAAATGCATCAGCGGACATGGACTCGCTGCATTCCATAGTAAGTTGTCTGGCTAATGAAAAAAAATTATTTGCATTGTAGTTCACAGGATTAGTTTATACTAAGTCGTACATTGATGATGTGTGGGCCGAGTGGGCGGAATGCGTTCAGGACAACATAGATGACTAATCAGGTATTAAGAAATCTTCGTGATTGGTCTTTCTATACATAATATGGAGACATAATTTAGATTTATTGGTAGAAAATTGTTAGATATTTGATCAATTAGCTTTAAGTATTTTTCTGCAATAATGAAAATTAGATTGTCCAATTCAATTCTCATTTTAAAGCTTGACTTTTTGCTTTTTCTTTTCATCCAATTTTTTTAGTTGTGAAATCTTGGTATTATTTGATAATAATGTATTGCATGATCTTGCAACCCCGTAATGCACGATTATATAAAATCAAGTATGTTTTGCAAATTTTGATCTAAATATATAGTTCTGAAATTTTGACTCATTACTCCATAGTGGCCTGATAATGCACAATCCGGTATCCACACAATTTAAACGGTAATCTATGTAAAAAAGAACACACAAGAATTACGTGGTTCCATCCGGAGATCTACGTCCACGGGCAGAAAACGGCAACCGCCGAGGTGTTTCTCCTTACTAGAACGCGGAGTTTACAGTACGTATTACAGAATGCAAAGTGCGAATCCTAATTCCGAGTCCTTTTCCCCTATTTATACTACTAAACCAAAACCCTAACTAAATCCCTATAATCTTGCCCACCAAATCTGCATGGCAGTTGGGACAAGATCATGGCCTTGATTCACGGAACAGATTTGATTCACTAAACAGAACGCGTGTTGCTGGCGCGCTTGCTGGGCCTGGGCTCAAGTTTGTGCATGCTGGGCCTCGCTGTTAGCCCGGCCTGAGCTGATCGGGTTGGTGACCCGACCCGAGCTGATCGGGTTATCCCTATCAGATGCCCCCCCCCCCAGCCGGAGCGAGGTAGGAGCTTCGGTTGTCACCGGGGTGGAACCGTAAGGAAGGAAAACCGGGGTCTCTGGTAGGCCGAAGTGTTTATGCGTGACTGAGTCGGTCCGCGCCCCAGGGACTCTGCGGAGCAGTCAATGGACGTAGCGCCGAGTTGGGCCGAAGTGTTTATTCGTGACGGAGTGTGTCCGCGTCCCTGGGACCTTGCGGAGCAGTCTGTAGACTCGGAGTCGAACTGAGCCGAAGTGCACGGGGCATTTGTCGAGAAATCGAGTTTCCCAGAAGCAAGAAACGCGTTGGGAGTTTATAACAACCTGGCCGAGGTGAAGGTACGCCGGAGCGACTTGTTTGGTCAAAATGAAAGGAACACCGGAGTGTGGTTGTATGGCCGAGGTAAGGAGGACTCCGGAGTGAGTTTTGAATCTTTCTGAGGAAGGGTGAGGCTGATGTGATTGGCGGCGCCATAATGAGAGAGAGAGAGACGTGAAATGACACGCTCTGCGAGTTCCAAGACAGCTGTTCCCCACGCGCCTCGGTAACTGTAAAGCGCGTGAAGAGCACGCATGAATCCTCAGCACTGAATTTGAATAGGCTGCATCAGAGCCGTCGGTTTCTGCATTTATATAAGGAATAACTGCACAGTACCTTTTCATCTTCTCCATTTTCATCATCTGTTATAGAAAGCGGGAAAAAGAGGAACACTGCGATTGTGATTCATCAAAGATAAAAAATTTCTCAAATCCATCCTTTCGAATTCAAATCAAGTAAGTATGTCATCCTCTTCATCTGCTTCATCTTCTGCCCCCTCTTCGGCCTCGGTCAAATTAGTGGGAGATTCGGATAATCCGTTAGATATCCCCCCTATATCATATATCTTTCCGGAGAAGGATGCGATAAGAACCATAGACAGAGTCGATGGTTTAGAGTGTAATACCAGGACGATATCGTTTTACGAATGCCCGGCGGTTGATCTTGAGGTGTCCTCCATAGGTTTACGGATGTCGCGGGGGCAACTTGAGAGGGAACTCCCATCATTTTATCTTCCTTTCGACCTTGATTATATAATTCCTACCCCCGAGGATAGGGCCTGTTGCCCACCGCAGGGGTTTATGACAGTATATATTGACCCCCTTAGAGTAGGATTGAGGTTGCCGTTGTGGGGCATAGTCGTAGAGTTATTAAGATACTACGGCATTGCCCTCTGCCAATTAGCGCCGAACGCGGTGAGGCAGTTGGTAGGATTCACGGTAGTCTGTAAGCAGGCCGGGGTAGAGCCAACTGTAGAACTGTTTAGGTTTTTCTACCAGCTTAAGAACTTCGGGAAGTCTAAGGGATGGTACTCTTTTAGTCCCCGAGCCCGCGGAGGGTTCAAGGTTCAAAACCCGAGCAAAGTAGAAGGGTGGAAGGAGAGGTTCATATTTGTTAGGAATAAAATAGCCCTCCCGAAGTGGAGGAGTGACGAGGTGCAGGATTCCGCTCCCGTGGAGAATCCGGGGCCCGAAACGAGGCACATATTCCTGCAAGTGGGGACTTTCCAAACCCTTTGTTCCGAGGAGGAACTGGAGAAGGCTGGGCTTAGCCCATATTATTCGGGAAATGGAGGTGCCGAAGAGGGTAGGATTTCTCTGTCTTGTTGCTTAAACTGCCATTTTGTGGAGATCTAACCATGAATGTATATGCAGTGGGACGCTTCGGAAAGCAGCCAGCCTCGGGAAGCCCGGCCAAGGCGGAAGCGGCCAAGAAGAAGGGAAAAACCGTGGAAGTATCTTCCCGGGGGAAAATGCCAACTGCTGCGCGGCCGTCGACGGGGTCGGAGGAGAGGATGACGCCGGCGGGGTCTCCTGTATTGTCGAGGAAGAGGCCGGAGCCCACGGGGACGCCCCAGGCCCTATCCAAGAAGCCCCGGACTGGGGAGAGCTCGCAGGTAACACCCAAAAACTCGTTCAGTACGCGAACTTACGCGAGGGGTATGACCGAGGTCTAATCCGTGTGCCGTGTTGTGTTTAACTTTTCCAGGGAGAGCAGGTGATCCCCGGTATGCTGGGGTTCGACAGCACAGATGCCGAGAAGATTCTTCGGCTGGCCAAAGGGATAATTGAGGTCGGCCTGAAGAGCGAAATAGAGGCCAAGCAAGGGCTAGCTGCGACGGCGCGGGAGCTTCGCGCTAAAAATGACAAGCTGTCGTACGACTTGATCCAGGCACGCAAGAGGGCTGCCGTGGTTGAGTCCGAGGTTGCGCGTCTACGCAGCGTAGAAACGGAGAATCACGGTCTCCGCGGCGAGCTGATGCAGCTGCGGGCAGAGATGGAGGCGAGGGAGGCAGCCGTGGTTGGAGGGCAGGGGGCCTTGCTGAGGGCCTTCGCCGAGAAGCTGTTACATTCCAGCACATTCCTTGATTTCCAGACAAGGTTTGTGGCCATAGGGGACAAAGCCACTCGGGCCATGGTGTTGGAAGAGGTGAAGGAGGCGTATCCGGACGTGGACATCCATCGTCCAGAATTCGGATATGATCCCGAGGCGGCAGCCGAGGTGGAAAAGGCCTATTACGCCGCGCTGGCGGAGCTCCCGGAGTGGCCCCTGGTGAACGCGCTCAGGGGGAAGAGGCAGCTTCTGACTGCCGCAGAAGTTGCCAACTGCGTGGTGGACCAGGATGAAGAATTTTTGGCGTTCAGCCGCGGTGAACTGGCCCCAGCCCCCCAAAACACCGAGCCCCTCCCACCGATAGAAGCCGAAGTCCCTGCTGAAACCGAGGCCGTCGTAGCAGCCGAAGGGGGAAATGCCGAAGTGCCTGAGGGCCAGCAAGAAGAGTTGCCCGAGGAAGCAGAGGCAATTGAGCGGGAGGTCAGTAGATCCCCGCAAATTTAAATTTGTAAATTTGTAGAAATGATAGGAATGATGTAATTGAACCATTGCACTCTAGCAATGTGAAATACAATTTCCTCTTTTCGGACCCTCGCAATCTGTTCATTTAAGTGATCCATTGTGTGTTGCCGAACTGTATTCAACTCTTATATGTTTGAGAATGATTCTGTTTGATTCTTACCAACTGTCTAGAACACTGTGGAGCTGCACGAGACAATAAAGAAGTTAATGAAATCACTTGAGTGGTTCCGCGGAGAGAAGAACCGTCTGGAGATGCAAGTAGTGCCGAAACTGAAGAAGCACATAGCCTCGGTAGAGGAGAAGGTGGTCGAGGCCAATGAGAGGGCCAAAGACTTCGAGATGAAGTATCGAACCACTGCTGCCGAGATGAGCCGTGTCCGCGTTCACCACAAGGAATACGAACGGATTTTGTCCGAGTTCGGTCTTCTAACTTTTGAAGAAGTAGAAGAGCGGACTGTTGAAATTCAGAGTGACATCTCGGCGTTGATGTCGAGGAGCTCGGTCGAGTCCGCTGAGCTGGTGAGAAAAAGAGAAGTTCTGGAACTATTGCTCAGCATGTATGAAGGGCTAAAGGGCCGGATCAGGCGAAGGCCTTCTGCTGAGGAGTTTATTGCGAGCACTAGTCAGGACCGAAGTACTCAGAAAGCTCCTCGGAAGGATAAGAAGACTAAAGGCCAGAAGAAGCCCTCCGTGCAGAGCAAAGGCATAGTTATTCGGGAGTCAGCCCCGATGACCACAGTTGAAGAGCCCCCGGCGGTCGCCGAGAAGATAGTCGAGGAGCTGACTCAAGAGATTGAGGCGATGGTCCCGGAGGAGTGGGACCCTGAGCAATGGGCTCAAACCCCGAGGTCCACGTCACAACGAACTAGCAGAGAACGGACCAGAGATCAAGCTCCTAGGCCAGCGCCTAGAGAAAGTCCTCGGCGAAGGGAACCGCGAAGGGATGACCGAGCTAGAGCCCAAGAGGGTAATAGAGCCGGAGCCCGAGGTCAAAGATCTTCAAGGTCCCGAGGGACTCAACACAGACCGGGGAGCGGGTCCCAGCGCCGGAGCGCGCAATATTGGCTCGGGGGCCATAGATAGTAGGTTTATCCGTTGCCTTGTTGTTATGTGTTTTTTTTTTTTTTTTTTTTTTTTTTTTTTTATTTTGGAGTTTTATGTAAAAGGCCATAGGATATGTAATATTCGGAAAATAGTAATAAAGTTGTTGCAATGTGTACAAATTGGTATAATGGGAGTAACCTGTTACAAATCGTCTGAATTGGGTGTTCGGAAACACGATATAAAATCTCTTATTGTTTTAAGTAGGTGTTCGGGAACACGGTATGGACTAATCCATTTCTCCCCGAACGGATCTGGTGGGAGCAAAAACTCCCCGAACGGATCGGGCGGGAGTTAACATTTCTCCGGTTAAACAGACGAGAAAGTGGTGTGAGTCCGGGGACTAATGTGCGAGCCTCCTCGGACGGACCGAGAGAAAAGTTTAATTGTCCGGAGACTAATAATGATAGTATGTTTGTGTTAGGGCGTCCCCGTAACATAGAGAATAACTCAGTAAGTTATATCAGCAAAGAATTCCATTCAATGATAAGTGCCGGGGCAAATTCAGAAGTACAAAGAAAAATAACAACTACAAAAGAAATTAAAAGAAAAATAGTGCTTGCGATGTGACCTTTACAGGTAGAAGCGTCTCAAGTTTGTGACGTGCCAGCTTCGGGGGATGAGGGTCCCATCGAGATGTTCAAGCTGATAAGAGCCGGAGTCGTGCGTGGCAATAACTCGGTAAGGGCCTTCCCATGAAGCATGTAGTTTGCCTTCGGGGGCAGCTTTGCTGGCCGAGTTGAGTCGGAGGACTAAGTCCCCGACATTGAACTGAGTACCTCGGACCCGGAGGTTGTAGTACTGGGCAGCTCGTTGTTTGCACTTAGCCTGTTGAATGAACGCGTGTTCCCGGCGATTCTCAAGCTCATCCAAGTTTGCGCGAAGTGCCTCGTCATTATCATCTGGAACTAATGTGAGTAGGCGAGGACTCGGCACACTGATTTCAGCGGGAATAACGGCTTCGGATCCGTAGGTAAGGCTGTAGGGAGTCTCCCCGGTGGAAGTGTGCGGCGTTGTCCGAATAGCCCATAAGACTTGTGGAAGGTTTTCAGCCCAAAGACCTTTGGCATTATCCAGGCGCTTTTTTATTCCCGTGAGAAGGGTCCGGTTGGTGACCTCAACCTGCCCGTTTGCTTGAGGGTGAGCCACCGAAGTGAAAATCTGTTTGATGTGGAACTCTTCACACCATGAGCGGAATGGATCGTTGGCAAACTGTTTACCGTTGTCTGAAATGATAGTGCTCGGGATGCCGAAGCGACAAACAATATTGCGCCACACAAACTTTAAAATGTTCTGTCCGGTGATAGCCGTAAGCGGTTCGGCTTCGACCCACTTAGTGAAGTAGTCTACGGCGACAACCAGGAATTTCAACCCTCCCGGAGCGACGGGGAAAGGCCCAACAATATCAATGCCCCATTGGATGAACGGCCATGCTCCTTGGATTCCGGTGAGCTCGGTCTGTGGCAAATGCTTCACCCTGGAGTGTAGCTGACACTTGCTGCATCTAGTCACTAAGTCGTGAGCATCGTTGAATAGGGTAGGCCAATAGTATCCCCAACGGAGGACTTTTTTTGCTAGAGTCCGGGAACCGATATGGCTTGCACAGGCCCCTCATGAACCTCTCGCAGGACTTGAGTAGCCTCGGCAGGGGCGAGGCACCGAAGATTCGGTTGTAGGTACGATTGTCGGTATAAAACTCCATCATGAAGGGAGTATTTGGGGGCTTTGAGCACAACTTGCCGAGCTCGTAGCTTGTCAGTGGGTAGAATCCCATCTTGGAGATACTGAATGATCGGAATCATCCAGTTCGGATCACTGTTGGTCAGTACTGAGACTGTAGCCTCATGAATAGCTGGATGGGAAAGGTCTTCAACCTTGATATCCGGAGATATATTAGTTTGGACCGCGGAGGCCAACTTGCTGAGTGTGTCTGCCCTGGAATTTTGGGCACGCGGGATTTTCCGGATAATAACTGTATCAAAAGTTGATATGAATTTGAGTGCTAGAGCGTGGTACCTGACCATTGTTTCTTCTTTGGCGACATAAGTTCCCTGAATTTGCTTAGACACGATCTTGGAGTCCGTAAAAAGCTCTAAGTGACGAACACCTAAAGATTGAGCGAGCCGGAGCCCGGCGAGGACTGCCTCGTATTCTGCTACATTGTTAGTCACCTTAAATTTGAATCGGATGACATATTTGACCTCGACCTCCTCGGGGTCGATGAGAAGCAGCCCAGCACCACTTCCTCGGACTGTGGATGCTCCATCTACAAATAGTTGCCACATCCGTGGTGGAGGGGTGGGTGTGACGCGGTGTGGTGCATCATTGTCTGCGGAGGACTCATGATTATCTGCCGGGGTTTCGGCCAGGAAGTCAGCAAGTGCTTGACCTTTAATTGCTCGGCGATGGAGGAACTGGATATCATACTCACCCAACTCAATTGCCCACTTAGCAAGGCGCCCGGACACCTCGGGTTTCACAAGGATCTGGCGTATAGGGTGATTGGTTAGGACCCGTATTTCACGCCCCTGGAAGTATGGCCGAAGACGCCGAGCTGCCATAACAAGAGCCAAAGCGGTTTTTTCAAGTTCTGAATATCGCGTCTCGGCTCCATGGAGCACCCGGCTTGCAAAATATACGGGATGTTGAACCCCCTCCACTTCGCGCACAAGAGCGGCGCTGACAGCTTCTTCGGCGGATGCCAGATATAAGTACAGTGGCTCTCCGGGGAGAGGAACTGACAAAGTAGGCAGCTGCTGTATATGCAGTTTCAAGGCTTCAAAAGCCTCGGTGCACTCCGGAGTCCACTCAAAGGACTTCGCTTGCCTCAGGATCTTGAAAAATGGGAGCTGACGCTCCGCTGCCTTCGATAAGAATCTGTTTAAAGCCGCTAGGCCACCTGTAAGGCGTTGAACTTCCCTGAATGTTTTTGGGGCCTGCAAGTCTAATACATCACGGAGTTTAGCCGGATTGGCTTGCAAGCCGTTCTGCGAAACCATGTATCCGAGAAATTTCCCGGAGCCCACACCGAAAGTGCATTTTGCCGGATTGAGTCGCAAGTTATAACGCCGCAGGGTGCGCAATGTTTCGGTGATATCCTGCACACATGAAGGATGGGAGGAGCTTTTAATGACCAAGTCATCGACGTAAACCTCAACATTGCGACCTATCTGGTCATGGAAGACAAAGTCCATTAGGCGCTGATAGGTGGCCCCAGCATTCTTGAGCCCGAAGGGCAATTTCTTGAAAGCATAGCATCCGAAGGCAGTGATAAACGCCGTTTTAATAGCATCCTGTGGATCCATAAAGATCTGATGATAGCCTTTGTACAGGTCCAAAAAACAAAGTGCCACGTACCCCGTAATGGCTTCGGCCTTTTGATCGATGGAGGGCAGAGGATAGCAGTCCTTGGGACAGTGCTTATTAAGATCGGAAAAATCGACACACATCCGCCATGCCCCACTGCTTTTTGTTACCATTACTGGATTGGACAACCAGGAGGGGTAGAATACCTCGAACAAGATGTCCGCATCTAGGAGTTGTTTCACCTCAATTCGAATGGCTTCATTTCGCTCTGGAGCGAATTTCCTCTGCTTCTGTTGGATTGGCTTGACACTAGGATCAATATTCAGCTTGTGGGTAATCACCTCGGGAGAGACTCCGGGCATGTCTAGAGGAGACCATGCGAAAACATCGGAATATTCTCGCAGGGTCTGGATAATGGCCTGATGTAGCCATGGCACGTCCACAGCCCCTACTGTTACTGTCTGCTCCGGCTTAGACGGATCTAGCGGGATTTGTGCAGTGGCATCCCCCAATGGGGTACGGTCCCGAGGTTCCAGAACCTGTGATATTACCTGAAGCTGCTGTTTGGGAGAAACCTTAGCAGTCTTCTTGAGCGCCACATACATGCACTCCTTTGAGACCCGTTGACTGCCACGGATGGTCACTTCACCATGCGAAGTGGGAAACTTTAGAGCGAGGTGATACGTGGAGCATATGGCTTTTGCCGGGGTGAGCCAATCTCGGCCCAATATCATATTATATGGTGAAGGAGAATTCACCACATAAAAGTCCACAAAGATAGTTTTTATCTTCGGATAAGTCCCCAAAGATGCTGGGAGAGTAATGATACCTTCTGGCCGGACTTCACCCTGGGTGAATGTCTGTAATGGCCCGGGGGCCGGTCGAAGTTGTTCTCGGGAGATCCCCATCCTCTCAAAACAATCCGCGAAGATGATGCTTACCGCAGCACCATTGTCCACGAAGACCCGCCGTATTGTTATATTGGCTACAGTCATGTCAATGACAATAGCGTCAGTGTGGGGTGTTATCTCCGGAACCGGATCCCTATCCGTGAAGCTGATAGTTTCGGACTGATGGAGGCGTTTGTGTCGCGGCTCCTCGGGAGGAGGACGTCGAGCCTCTGCCTTCAAGGCATGTCGTGAAGCACCGGTGGGTAGGGCTCCGTATATCACGTTTATCACGTGGGGAGGTGCATTGTCCCCGGGTTCGCCCGGAGGAGGAGGTGGAAGTGGGTGACGTGACGGCTGGCGATTGCCAGAATCTTGTCGCGCGTAGTTACTGGGCCCCTGCCGATTATTCTGCCAATGTGGCCGATTTTGTTGATTATCTCGATCATGGTAACCTCCGCGGTGATGAGACGAGCCCCCATTGTGGTTTGCCCGAGGTTGGTCTCCGGTTCGCGCAACGTATTGCCGCAGAAACCCTTTCTTGAGGCATTCCTCAATCTCCTCGCCGAGTTCTCGGCACTCCTCTGTCTCATGTCCGTGATCTCGGTGGTATGCGCACCACTTTCCACGGTTCCTCTTTTCAGGAGGCGCTGTCATCCGCGGACAAGGCCGGAAGTCGTTTTTGTGGAGTGAAAGAATTTCAGCCCGTGACTTCGTCAGCGGAGTCAATTGCGGAATTGCACTTCGGGATTCTGAATGCCCCGGTGTCAAACGTGAAAATGCGCTAGTTCGCGTACTAGGACCAGTTTGTGCCTTGTCGGCCTGTCGCTTGATTGCGTGCTTCTCACGTTTCTGCCGTGTCTGTTCCTCGGCCTTAGCAAATTTGCACACTGTTTTGAACAGTGCTCGAGTTGTGACCGGGGTGTTCCGAGCTAACTCGGTGTGGAGAGCTCCAGGGCGGAGTCCATTCATGAAGGCGTTGATGGCTACATCGTCAGGGCAATTTCCCACCTTGAGACTTACCGCTGTGAAACGGTCCAGAAATTGAGTAACGGTTTCGCCGTCCCGTTGTTCCATACTCATAATGTCGGCCAGAGTGGCCATGGGCTTCGCTCGAGCTTCGAACCTTGCCCAGAAGTGCTCGGCGAGTTCTCTGAATGAGGATATGCTGTCTCGCGGGAGAGAATCAAACCAAACCCGAGCTTCATCCTGTAAGTACTCCGGGAAAATCCTACAGTACTGAAGAGATGTGATGTTATCATGACTAAGCATACTGTGTCTAAAAGCACCAAGAAAATTGGCCGGGTCTCCCGTGCCGTTGTAAGGTGATATAGCTGGCCGTTTGAACCCTTCGGGAAGGGTAATGGCCATGATTTTGGAGGAGAACGGCGTGATAATCTCTCCGTTGGCATCAAGGCCTAGGATTCTGTCAAGTTCAACGTTGCGTTGAACCCGCTCATACTCTTGGAGGTCCTGAGCATGAGAGTCAGCATAGCGAGCTTTTTTAGCCGCACTAAGTGGACGACGGCGATCCACATCAGCTGGTTCCTCATTACGAGGTCGTGATCCGTTTGAACTCCCAAGGTCCTCGGAAGAACCAGGTCGTTCCCGACGTCGATCCTGACGCCCGCGATAGCCCGGTGCTGGCTGTCCGCGCGGGCGAGGTGGAGGTACGCCGGGATTATCATTATGGCTAACAGGTTCCGCGGCAGGCCTCGCTGGTCGTAGGCGATTGACTGCCCAATCTTGTAGGACATGCGCATGCTCCTGTAAGAAATCTTGGAGCAGTTCTGGTGTGATTTGAATGTTCACCGGTGGCTGAGCAACAACAATATTAGGGTCTTGCGGATCTTGAGGGGGTGGAGGGTTTTGATTACCCTGATGATTGGATGCACTCGTTTCCGGCAATGGCCTCGGCGGTGCAGCTTGATCCACGGGTGGATCCTGATCGGAATGGTCTCCACGACGGGCTTGATTCAAACGAGTTGTCACCATGATTCTTGGATGCAATGCGAACGTAAAAACTGCCTTGTCGTTCCCACAGACGGCGCCAATTTGATAATGCACAATCCGGTATCCACACAATTTAAACGGTAATCTATGTAAAAAATGTAAGAACACACAAGAATTACGTGGTTCGATCCGGAGATCTACGTCCACGGGCAGAAAACGGCAACCGCCGAGGTGTTTCTCCTTACTAGAACGCGGAGTTTACAGTACGTATTACAGAATGCAAAGTGCGAACCCTAATTCCGAGTCCTTTTCCCCTATTTATACTACTAAACCAAAACCCTAACTAAATCCCTATAATCTTGCCCACCAAATCTGCATGGCAGTTGGGACAAGATCATGGCCTTGATTCACGGAACAGATTTGATTCACTAAACAGAACGCGTGTTGCTGGCGCGCTTGCTGGGCCTGGGCTCAAGTTTGTGCATGCTGGGCCTCGCTGTTAGCCCGGCCTGAGCTGATCGGGTTGGTGACCCGACCCGAGCTGATCGGGTTATCCCTATCATGGCCCGACAAGCTCAAAGACTAGCAGGGTTAGGGTTAATTTCATAATATTATCGGTCCGATAAAAGTTGCCGGATTAAACCAAGTCCAATTAGCCCAAAAATCGCTAAAGTTAGTTCAAAATCGATAAGATTGACATTATTAATATTCCTATTTGGATATTTATGCTGGTTTAAGCATTTGTAATTGTTGAACTATTTGTGGTTAATTAGAGTTTCAAACAAATTAATCATTTTTATAAAAATATAATATTAGTATTACTTTTTATAAAAATCTTACATTTCTTATCACTACTAAAATCAAGACTTTTTGCAGCTATAAAATGTGAGAATGGTCACAAAAATATTTTTAATAACTACATGTCTACATGTGGTTACAATAGGGTAGCCACTTATAGTAAGATGCAAAATGTTTTTTTTACAACCACTTTGTAGTTGTTAATGTATATATTTGTATCTACAAGTAGTTGCAAAAAAGTTTATCATATTATAGCAATTTTTTTATTAAAATTGTATAAAATATTTTATGTAACTACTAATAGTTACAAAAAGGGCTATTTTAGTAACTACTCTTGTAGTTAAAAAAAGTGTAGCAGTAAATACCGTTTTTCTTGTAGTGTATAAAGATAAATGTATATTGTAATCAATTCATCGCACGAAAAACTAATAATAAAGGAGTAATTGTAATATGATTATAGGGGTAAAAAATAGAGAAATGGTTGCATAGAATAGAGGTGTCCAAAGCATGAGACATGGAGATAGGAGAAAGGCCCTTCTTTGTAGGAGACTTATCGTTTCTAATAATGGAAACAAATAACAAAAATTATGCAACACTATTCTTATCTTCTTCTCTTACCTTTTTGGACCCTACAATCTTCTTCATTCAGGTACTATTCTTCCTCCCTCAATTAAAGCACCATTAATTATATTCTTTCTGAAATTAATAGAATTCATCAACATTGTTTACAAACTGGAACATCATTTTCTTTCTCGTTCGATGATAATGCAAAATTTAGGGTTAACAATCAATAGTTGTGTTCTTATTTTCTCGTAAATGGTAGATTCTTATACACATGAAAATGTAAACATTCAGGTGCAGTGGATCGTTGTGCAGGCCGTCACGCGGGAGGAATCGGAGTTTCGGAATTGATTACCGAAACTTCATTCACAAATGGCTTCGACGCCGGAGCCCGGAGACAATAGTACCTCTCCACCTGCCGATTCCCCACCACCACCAACACCGTCCACGCCGCCGGAATCATCTCCGACGCCACCTACAACGCCCTCACCACCTCCACCTTCCGAAACAACACCCTCACCACCACCACCTTCCGAGCCATCAACCTCACCACCACCACCACCACCTTCTGAACCATCACCGTCACCACCATCGCCGGAGTCTCCGGAAACGCCCGTACAATCCCCTCCACCGCCAGAAAATTCGGAAACTCCAACAACACCTGCAGACTCTCCGCCACCTACCTCTGACGGAGGTGATCCACAAACACCAGCTTTGCCCAGTTCACCGCCACACACGCCATCAGCTGAAAAGCATTCACGTTCCCCGTCAAAGCATAGTCCTCCTTCATCTGATAATAATGATTTGCCTATTATTCTTGGGATTATTTTTGGAGGGGTGGCCCTCCTTTTACTTATTTTCTTTTTCCTGAAATGGAGGAAGAGCAAGAAAAAACAATTCTATGGGGAACATGGACTCCCGATTAAAGGTACCCAGAAAAAGAAAAAATATATTAATATTTCTCAATCGCTATATATTTTCACTATGGATGAAGCTATTTTTCAACCCTTGCATATGCATTTATTGCTATTTCGTTTAGTATAAATTCAGATTGGGGAAGTGTTTGGTGGCATCCCAACCTACTCAACTATAATAAAATCTTTTTGTTCCATAAGGGTCTATTTCAAAAACTTTATTGTTCCAGACTCAAAATAATAACAAAGAATTAAAACTTAAAAATAAAAGTTCAAGTCAAAAGTAAAAAAATAAGATACATGGACAAAATATGCGAACCGTTTTTATTGCAATTATATCTTCTGTCCTAGCTATGCCTCACACGTCAGCTAAGTAGTTTCAAGAAGTTCATAAAAATCATAAGGTTTAAGATTAGATCAAAATAATATAGTATTATGTGTGAAATACAATTGACACACAGAATACGCAGTACTTTTTCCTTGAGTTTTCCATGAATAATGATTACTTGTAATTTCAGTTGGTGACCAATACCACAAGGGTCCTAAACCGCCGATGCAGATGGACCCTAATGCTAAGTATCACCCGCAAGCCGGTATGGGAGGGTACCCGTACCAGATAACGAGTAGTGAGTACAGCTCGGGGCCGCATGGGGGACCAACGCAAAGCCCAACACCAAATAAAGTGATTGGTAGTTTTGGATCTAAATCTGAGTTCAGCTATGAAGCCCTAGCAGCTGCAACTAATGACTTTGCACAGGCAAATGTGTTGGGGCAAGGAGGGTTCGGGTTTGTGCACAAAGGGGTTTTACCAGACGGGACGGTGGTGGCGGTTAAGAGCCTGAAGGCGGGGAGTGGGCAAGGAGAGAGAGAGTTCCAGGCGGAGGTGGAGATCATTAGCCGCGTGCATCATCGCTACCTTGTCAGCCTCGTTGGCTATTGTATTGCCGGCCAGCAGAGAATGCTTGTCTATGAGTATGTTCCTAATAAGACTTTGGAATTTCATCTTCATGGTATGTATACCCTTCTTCTTCGACCTATACTTTCTTAGATCGTGCAACTGGCATATAAGAAATACTAAAAAATATCATGTTTTTTTTTCTTTTGAACACAAAAGTGTTTAATTTGAGAATCAAAGTTGGGGAAGAATTTGGACCACTTGCCTCTCGTGCGACTCGCATCATCTCCTACATAATCTTTTTTACCTCTTGTTGTATCATCCAATTCTTGTCAAGTAGAAATATTTTCCATGATGTCACATGTTTCAATTATGTGTTTCATCTTCTGTTTCACATTAGTTGTGTTTCATTTACCCATGACACGTGTATCGGATGATGTTACTAATTAACACTAGTCATGCGTTAAAGATTGTGTTATAAAAGATGTGATAGGTAGTGTAACAGAGAATCTGAATTGGAATCTGGGTTAAGCGAAGGCTTATAATTTTTTTATCTTTAATTCAATTGACGAAAAAAATAGTACAATTTTTTTCTTTTCATTTAATTGAGCTCGAATTGTTAGTGCGAATTTTTTTGAAAATCCATGTTGGTATATAATAGTAGCAGTACCTAGTAGTCTGCATTTGCTTCATATAAAAAATTTATACTGGTTGCAGGAGAAGAAGTTATGGATTGGGCCGCTAGGCGCCGTATAGCAGTGGGCTCAGCTAAAGGCCTAGCTTACTTACATGAAGACTGTAAGCATATATGGTTTTTTTTATTCAATCTTTTAAATTTAGAGCTTAATATATAAGAATTTGATTTAACATTCTAAGCATTGACCCCTTGTTTGGTATAAAATTACCTCTTAATCTTAGGTATAATAAGGAAAACTAAAAATTGTTAACCCCATAATCACAAACGCCTACATCCGTCTTTAGATGTAACTCATTGGGAAAACTTATGAGCCTGATATATTCTATGTATTATTTTTGTATCATCAATGAACTATGACTGGTGCAGGTCACCCTCGGATTATACATCGTGACATCAAATCAGCTAACATTCTCCTTGACTACAATTTTGAGGCCAAGGTAATTTATAGAACCATTAACTATTCATTAAATTTGTTAACCAATTTAATTAACTATATGAATCATCTACCAGGTGGCTGATTTTGGATTAGCAAAGCTCACTACCGATAATTACACACACGTTTCCACTCGTGTCATGGGAACATTTGGGTAAGCCTTACCTGAAAGATTTATCTCTCTCCCTCTCACCTATATAGACATTGATTCTAAGAAGATATAAAGTTTTGTGTTGATTATTTAAAATAGGTATTTGGCTCCGGAATATGCAGCTAGCGGCAAGCTAACCGAAAAATCAGATGTATTCTCATTTGGGGTCATGCTGTTGGAACTTATTACTGGCAGGCGACCTATCGACCCAACCAACATCATGGAAGATAGCTTAGTTGACTGGGTACATTTTTTTAATTAACTTTATTATAAATTCGGGTTCAATAAATATTAATTAAAACAATGATACATGACAACAGGCTAGACCACTTATGACTAAAGCACTAGAAAGTGGGGATTTTAGTGAACTGATTGACCCACGACTTGGAGACAAGTACGACCCTCAGGAGATGGCGCGTATGATTACGTGTGCTGCTGCTAGTATTCGCCATTCCGCAAGAAAACGCCCACGGATGAGTCAGGTAATACAATTTAAGAGCATTGATTTCCAAATTCATTAATTACTTGTTAATCTATTGTCCTAAGTTACCAAGATTTGAAAATTTGACACACATTAACATAGTCGTGAGTTTCCGTGACTTTTAGAACTAAATTTTACAACTGCAGGATCAGATAGAAATGTTTATTCACACAGTTCAAAAGAATGCTCCTCTTGTTTTTTCTTAATAAATTTTAACACTTTTAGCCTTCATAACATACGATATGAGTAACACATCTAGGCGTTCCATATATGTCATCTTGCACCATGAAATTAGGAGTCAAAAAATTGGTAAAAATTAATTAAAACTTTATAAAACATAAGTTACGGCTAACAACAATTTTTTTCATCACTAAATAGCTCAATTAGAGATTTTTACTTGACAAATTAAATAATTACAATGAGGGATTAATGGCAGATCGTACGTGCTCTTGATGGAAATTCATCATTAGAAGATTTGAACGAAGGCGTGAAGCCAGGGGAAAGTGCCATCTACAACCCCTACAACACCGGCGCGTACAATTCCGACATGATGAAGTTCAGAAAGATGATTTTGTCGACCGAAGAATTCAACAGTGGACCCAGTGAACCTACGCAGTCGCCAGGACCGAGCATGGGCGACTCAAGAGAAATGGGCTTGGAAAGCCCAAATGAAAAGCCAACAAACAAAGAAGGAAGAATTTAGGTGCAACTAATCTTTTTTGTTCTCTTCTCTCCCCCCCCCCCCCCCCCCCCCCCCAATTTTGGATAATGTTAATTCACATCCGTTATTTTTGTTACACATATGGATTTAGAGTTTAAAAAAGAAATATATGTCTTATAATGAGATATATAGCATGTCTTGAGTTGGTTGATTGGTAGTGCACAAGTTTAGATTTTTTGTGTCAACTTTTAAAACAATGATTTGTACCGCAGTTTTAGATGAAGTTAAGGACCTTGGATTTCTTTATTTCTTTTAAGATGTTGTGGATAATTTTGATAAGAGTCTATGTAGATGGAGAAATTTGGACATGTGGATTAAATCCATAATACAAATTACTCCACTTAGTCGATCAAAATTAGTTTTAAAGTTGTGGGCTTCAAATTCCATAATTAGGCTAGGCCAATTTTTTTGGATATATTTTTGGCTTTCAAATTCAGTGAATTCATCACTTGCACTTGTGGAGTGGTCATCTCGGCCCGTCCCACTACCTTCATTGAGCTCCGTTTGAGCATCGGCTCAAATTTTCTTATCACTTGACTTCCCCAAATGGTCCCAGCAAACTTCGGTGAAGACCTAAACCTGGCCCATAGCCACAGCCTACAAAGCCCAAAACCCTAATCCGAAACCCACCTAGACCATAATCACAAAGACTCACTAAGTCGTATTTATAAAGACACGTGGAAAAAAATGATGTACAAATAAAGAAGAAGACTATGGTCACATAGCACCATTTTCATACTCTTCCTCACCACTCTTGCCTTTTACTTCCAAGATAGTAGCTAACAAATCCTTTTCACTCTCCACAAAAATTAAGGCGTTGACCTCTTAATCACCAAGATTACCTACTGCCCCCCGATTAATCCCCCATCCCCCAAAAGTATGGGAATTTCTTACCAATTAATGTGTAGACATAAATAGCCCTTTACATATAGTTATAATTGAAGAATATCAAAGTAAATTGCTAATCATAACTGATAACTTTAGTGATCAATCAACTATTGCAACTTCAAAAAATTATCTTAAAGAAAAGATGGTGTAAATGAATGTCCAAAATAATTACTTTTTGCTTAATTTTGTTTCAGATTATTTAGGTGAAAAAATCAACTAAATCTTTAATCCTTGTATGGAGCAATATCTAAAGATTTAAGATCATAGACTTTCATTAGAAATAATATTAATTTAATAATTATAAAAGTTTTGTGGTGTGGTACATCAATTAGAATTACGTGAACTTGAGGCATACAAGTACGATGAACTTTTGTACAAAATTCTCCATTATATTTAATTCCTTCACTACAAGAAAAAAAGGTATTTGCCGCTACTCATTTTGCAACTACAAAAGTGGTTACAAAAAATAACCCTTTTGTAACTTATTTTAGTTACATAAAATATTTCATAAAATTTATCCAAATTTGTTACTCTATGACAAGCTCTTTTGCAACTACTTGTAGTTACAAAAAATAGTTACAAATATATTAATAACTACAAAGTAGTTGCAAAAAAATTTTTTGCATCTTACTCTAAGTGACTACTCTATTAGTAACCACATACTAAATGTGGTTATTAAAAATACTTATGTGACAACTCTCCCTTTTTTGTAACTACATTTTATAGTACCAAAAAACCTACAAAGTAGTTGCAAAAAAACTTTTTGCATCTTACTCTAAGTGACTACTCTATTAGTAACCACATACTAAATGTGGTTATTAAAAATACTTATGTGACAACTCTCCCTTTTTTTGTAACTACATTTTATAGTACCAAAAAACCTTAACTCTAGTAGTGCTTCCGCATTTATCATGCAACTTTACTCAAAAATGAAGAGTACGAAGCACATAATAATTAATATATTAGCTTAGAATAAATTTGACATAGTAAAATAAAGTTAGGTTAAATCCTAAAAGTGAAAATGTATGTTTAAAGTTTCAATAATCATATATAATGAAGTTAATAGAAAATCACATAGTTATTCAATATCTTATCAAAAAGAACATAATTAGCATCAACAGAAATTTGGAATGATTAAGTTTATAATACAATATCAATTATTCTAATAATAAAGTACAAATAATTATCAACTATTTATGGGTAGTAAATCAATTCACAATTTATTTATTTTTCACTTATTAAGTATAAAGATAAAAATACCTATTATATATATAACTTTTAATAAAAGTACCTTTTGTATATATAACTCTTCACAAAAATACCACATACATTAATTTCTCAACTTTTAAACTTTTGAATATTTCAATTGTGTAAGAAAATTAGATTCATATTAATATAAATTTAAAAAGCTTGTAAATGATATGCGATGAGAAAATATATATTAAAAAAGTCATACTAGATAAGGTAAGTCATTCAAAATAAGTTATTTAACAAGATTGTGTTTATTATAATTGTAATCTTATCTAACAATATTAATTTTATTGCAAATTTTACGTAAAACTATACTATTAGATATCAAATATAAAATAATAATTTTCATTGTTAAATACAATGAGATAATAGTAAAAAGAAAATAAATGTTATTATTTTGAGAACTATGATAAGTTTCCTACTAATTTGTTGAGATTAAGAAAAAAATATCATGATTAATATATTAAATTCTCTTTAAACATTCATTATTTAATATTTCGTTAAACAATTATTTACACAAACAAATATTTACATGCAATTGCCATGTTTGCAATAAAGAAAATGTAAATAAATATTACAACTATAGGAGCTTTAGTGTTACGACTAAATACATATCAAACAAACATTATATAAAATATTTAAGATAGAGTTAAAGTTGTTAATAATCTATTCTTTCTTCCATGTATATTCATGTATTGATCGGTTCAGCCTTTAATGTTAGATATCTATCTCATCTTAACGTTTTGAGGACATCTAGATTCTAGAAGTAGGTTTAATATATATTAATGTAACTAATTTTATCTTCAAAAATGAAAAATATTATTTATCAATCAAATAAATAAGAAAAATATATTGAGATTATTGATTGTGCATCAAATTATTTTGATATATAGATAATTCTTTTTAATTGGGTTGTTTTCTTCATATATATAACTAATAATATGTGTTTATACTTGTTAACAAGTTTTGGGGTTCTTTGATGTAAGGGGGATTAAACTCCTGAACTGTATAAGACTATGGTGAGACATTGTCACTATATTACTAAAGTATAGGCAAATAATATTTTCATAGTTATCGAAAGCTTGAAATACTAAAATATTTTTCTTAATAAAAAAATACAAATAGTTCTTAAAACCTCGGATGTATTAAAGTCTATACTTAATTGTTAAAGTCTACTTAAATCAATTATATACTGTATATTGTTAATTATTTTATTTCATAAAATACCATTCAATTTATATGTTTACTTATTTAGAATACTTATTTTTTTTATTTTTGTAAATTTTCGTGTCTCCAACTAGTTTGAATAAAAGGGGAGCATTACCAATAAGGTGGGCTTATGGCTAAAGGACGACATCAACTAGGAAAAGGGAATTGGGCTTTTGGGCAAGTGGAAATTGGGTTGGGCCAAAACCCAACATGCTCCACCTTTAGCCCAACGTCAGTCACTACCAGTTCACAATAAATGGGGGAGTCATAGGAATTTCATCATCGCCATACGGTACCTGCAAAAACTAAAAGGTTAATACAACTGAATTTATAGCAAACACAAAGTAAGCTTATCACAAAGAACACAACCACACAGTCTAATTACATGAATCAAAATTTAAAGTATTTAGACAAAACCTAAAGTTCTCAACAGGCAAACAATTAGCTCTCATATCTGCAGTATTAAACTCAGATGCTATTTTTCAAGATTAACTAAGCCCTTAGCAACAACATCATGAATGTAATGAAATCTAACATCGATATGCTTAGTTCTATCATGGAACACTAGATTTTTACACAACTATGTTCCAGATTGAATATCAGAATAAACAACAACAACATTAAAGAAGATCAATTTCATATGTAAGACATTTTAGCCAGATCGCCTGTTTCAAGGCTTCAATTACAGCCACATACTCAGATTCACTCACTGATAAAGCAAACACATTTTGAGACACTACAAAACAAATGCCTTCACAATGACTTTATTGATACATTAATTTTCAAATGCTTATAACTACAGTTTCAATAACACTATGAAGGCGATAGAAAGTAAGTGCGCACGTAAAAAGTACAACACATAAATGAAAGAGATGCATCTAAATAAAACGGCGAAGAAGAAAAAGATGGCTATGGCCACAATGCAATATGTTCTCTTCAAGTGGTCTTTACAATCTGCACTCCTCACCTCTTTTCCTACAATCGATCCGTCAATTTATGTTCAAGTGGTCTCTACAATCCGCATTACTCCCATTTTCCCTGCAACCGAAACATTGATTCTAAGTTCTAACAGAGGGGTGCAATAAAGAGAATAGTTCCAGTAGGTTTATAGCTTCAAATTCCTAACAGTGGAGAAGTTAATTTATTCCAATTCAATCCCTTATAAACTCTAATTTTTTATTTTTCCCATGCTATCCCTAGTTGAGCCGACTCGGTGACTTGCTCCTTCATCTTCTTCGGATATGTCATTTAAGTTATCCGCAAGCGCCGAGTGTCATTGGCCAATCCGCTCGCGTGCAATCTACATGGCTCATGGCTCTTATTTTGTTTCCCCTAATACAATTGATGAATGCCGTCAAAAGAATTTGTGCTTTCTTGTGGACTCGGAAAATAGGTCGCCGGTAAGCCCCGTTATGTGGAACTAATTGCTCAGAAATTATGTTCGGAGAGGAAGGTATTGGTGGAATTTTTCTTGTGATTGTAATATCTATCAATGGTTCCCTTCAATTTAGTATCCCGATTAGTTTTTCTTTCCATTCAAAATGAATATTTATTTTATATCTACATCTCTTTCATCATTTTTCTAATTGTCAAAATTTCGAGTATATTTTATTTGCTTGATATGTAGTGATACTTGTACTTTTCGAAACTACTTGGGCCTTCCTCGTTGTTGTAGGTTCAATAGGGAGATTGAACAACTACTCTTGTTGATCACGTTATGTAATACTCGTTGTTGTAAGTTAATCTCTGACTTAGAGCATCAATGCAAGTTGGTTGATTTGCTTTTGTCTAGATGATTTTTTCCTTTTCCTACTATTGTACCTAGTACTTTCTTATTTACAGCGAGCTATATTGTTGAAGACTTGAAGTAGCATAATGTTTAAGAGCCAAACTAGATGGCCAAACTAAATTAATTTGTTTGAAAGATAACAAAGTTCAAGTCATGTAGTTCTATTGAAGGTCTCTTAAGCTTGTTTGGCATCCATAATCTTTATGTATAAGCTTAATACTCCTGTATTTGTTTCCCTTTGTGTTTTTATTGTACTTGTTCATCTTTCAGTAGTACGCTGCCTGCTATTGATTGTATATGTAATTTTGTTACTATTTCATTTTGTGGTTATGGCTAACAAAAATCTAAAGAATAAACGAAAATGAGATTATGGCGAAGAGTTAGTTCATACTTCATAGTTTATGTTACATAGTCAATCATTCTCTTGAAGGATGCTTTAGATTAGGCATTCTCATATAGAATTGGGCACATCTTCTCTATCATTTGGATAACCTTTGACATTAGTGTTATGACAAAAACTGCTACCATTTCTCTCGCCAAAATATATTGGTATAGGTATTTTTTTTCAGTATCGTTTATCTTTCTTCCACCTTAGTTTCATATTTTTCTTGGTTGTCTTTCATATCATCGACAGTTAGAATGAGAGATAGATAATGCCTAGACTATATAAGGTATTTGAGCATGTTAATGAGGTTCTGATGTGCATATTAGTAGTAAATGATAGTGATAATTCTTTTAGGTTTTAGCACCTGATTTAGCCTTGATCCCGTGAGGAGGGATTATTGGTACCATTTCTCTGGTCAAACAATATTGGTGTTGGTAATTTTTCTTTTTGCTACCGGTTATCTTGTTTCTGCCTTAGTATCTAGGTTGTCATTCATATTATAGACTGGTTAGAATGAGAGATAAGACACTGCCTAGACTATTTAAGATATTTGAGCATGCTTGGGAGGTTCCAATGTACATATTAGTAGTAAATTATTGTGAGTGCTAATTCTTTTAGGTTTTTGGCGCCTAATTTGACCTTGATGTTGCGAGGAGGGATTATTGGGTACCATTTCTCTTGTCAAATTATATTGGTGCTGGTAATTTTTCTTTTTGGTAATATTTATCATTCTTCCACCTTAGTATTCATGATTATCTTGGTTGTCATTCAAAGCATAGGCTGGTTAGAATGAGATATAGATAATACCTAGACGATATAGAATATTTGAGCATGAATGTGAGGTTCCGATGTGCATATTAGTAGTAAATGATAGTGAATTCTACCTTTTTTAGGTTTTCGGCGCCTGATTGTCCTTGATGCTGCAAGGAGGGATTATTGGTACCATTTTTTTTTGTTCCGTTTTATCTTTCTTCCTTAGTATTTACTTTATCTTGGTTGTCATTAATATCATAGACTGCTTAGAATGAGAGATAATGCCTAGACTATATAGGATATTTGAGCATGATTGTGAGGTTCTGATGTGCATATTAGAACTAAATGATAGTGAATGCTATTTTTTCAGGTTTTTTCGGTGCCTGATTTGACCTTGATACTGCGACAAGGGATTATTAGTTCCATTTCTATTGTCAAATTATATTGGTGTTGGTAATTTTTTCTTTTTGGTACCGTTTATCCTGCTTCTACCTTAGTTTTCATTTTTATCTTGGTTCTGCTTCATATCATAGACTGGTTAGAACGAGAGATAAGACAATGCCTTGACTATATAGGATATTTGAGCATGTTTGTGAGGTTTCGATATGTATATTTGTAGTAAATGATAGTGAGTGCTAATCGTTTTAGGTTTTTAGCTCCTGATTTGACCTTGATGCTTTGATGAGGGATTATTGGTATAATTTCTCTTGCTAAACCATATTGGTGTTGGTAATTTCTACCATTTATATTTCTTGCACCTTAGTTTTCATGTTTATCTTGGTTGTCATTCATATCCTAGACTAATTAGAATGAGAGATAAGATAATACCTATCCTATATAGGTTTTGAGCATGTTTGTGAGGTTTCGGTGTGCATATTTGTTGTAAATGATAATGAGTGCTAAATTTTTTCAGGTTTTTGACGCCTGATTTGGCCTTGATGCTGCGAGGAGGGATTATTGAGTTGTCCGTGACAACCTCCCACGGGTATGCTTATATACTTGACTGCAAGTGACTCTGTGTTTGTGGTTTTTTTTCTTCTTCTTTATTATTTCTTTTTAACTTCTTTTATTATACTTGATTTTTAATGTGATGTATCTAGATTATTCCATTGATTATTTAGTTTCAGCTATAAATATTTAGTATCTAGCTTGTGGACCTTGAAATGCAGACAAGTTTTATATTTGGCATTTAGGAAAAGGACTTTCCTTGTCAGGTTGATTGTATTTGTCCTTCATGAAATGTTTTTATACTTTTGATTGTTTAATTAGTACGTCTTGATGCAAATTATGATTTAAGTGTTATTTCATCCCTTTAATAGGTGGTTCATCTCTGCCACTGCCAGCAAGCTAAGCTACAATATAGTTATAGGTATGACTTATGATTGCTTCGTAGAAATCTCTATAGGCAAAGAAACAAGAGCTATCTTGATTTGTGACTTTCATGGCATTATAATGTTCTTTGAAAAGCTTGACAAAAGCCACTGTCTTCATTGGAATCAGAAGTATAGCTACTTGGGGTCATTTGTTGGTTCACATTTCTCATAGAACTTGAAGTTTACATGGTCATAATACTCTTTTGTACTTTGCCTTTGTATTTTGGGTACATTCCATTTCAGTATCAGGTTATGCTATATTTTGATCTGTCATTTTGAAAATGGTGTTTTTTTCCTCTAATAATGCAGAAATTAATGGAGAAAGGAACTTATGTGGCATTGTCATTGCATTCCCTTCCCTTGTTGCAAACTTGCAACCTCTAGAGATTGTATATTTACTTGAGCGCAAGTATTCCAAAGTCCTGTATGAACTACTTTCGTGAATTTTACTAGTTATTAGTGTGTCCTGATAAGGTTAATGATGTAATTGAGATCTGATGAATTTTCTTTCTTTGTGTACTTATCTATGTAAGACAAGTATGTACACATTTTGATTATGTTTTAGAATTTTTTGAGGTAATGCATTGGAATTCATTATTATTAGAATCTTTGAGGAATTGTTTTTCTATTTATTATTATTATTATTATTATTATTATTATTATTATTATTATTGAAGTAGTAGTTGTAGTTGTTTCGCTATTGTTATTAATTAATTTATATATTAGCAATGTGAAATCTATTATAGCTAATATATACGTAATATATACATACATAATTCGGATATATGGAATCATTTAGGGCATTTGTTAATGTCTTATCTTCACCGAAAATGAGTATCGTTTGACATCTATTAATACATTTTTTTATTGCACCAACAATTGATAGTGTAAAAGAAAGGACCTTATTACTACACTCAAGAATCCCTCAATAGGTGATGATCTATTGCTACATTAGGATAGAAGGCATTTTTATTAAATGTCATCATAGATGATGTGTATTAACAAGTGAGATATAAAGGTACTTCTCAATATCCTGAAAAGTAATTTTTTCTAGTAGTGACTATATCTTGTAATTGAGATTTCCAGCTAATACAGGAGCCACACAAAGTGAACACGTATGAAATTGTTGATTTT
Organism: Ajuga chamaepitys; assembly: GCA_958295605.1. NCBI lineage: Eukaryota > Viridiplantae > Streptophyta > Magnoliopsida > Lamiales > Lamiaceae > Ajuga > Ajuga chamaepitys. The sequence continues at coordinate 6,880,854 of OY282504.1, forward strand.
CTATTGTCCATGTCATTAGCATAATTTGAATCCGCATACCCAACTAGTTTAACACCCTGAACATATTTTGAAAATTTAAGTAACATTCAAGGAACCCTTCAAATATCTATGAAGCCACTTCAATGCTTCCCAATAAGGCATACCAGGGTTCGGCATACATCTACTCGAACAACTACAACATAAGCAATAGCAGGTCTAATGCTTACCATAAGATACCTCACAGAACCAATTGCATTAGAATAAGGAACATGTTAGGAAATTTATGTTTTAGTTTTGATGATGGCAAAACGTCATGTAAGGTAGGAACTAGTGCCCCCAGAAATTATGTAAATATTTGTAATAGATATGGCTAATTCTATTTAGGCATAAGTCACAACAAGCAAGCATCAAGATCGTCAAAGTTACTTGAAGCAACAAGTTCGCTATCGCAGCAAGGAAATAGACTACAGTGAACAAGTAGTAAGGTTGTGTATGCCCATCCAGCATACAACATTGCTTGCAGCAATGAAGGTACAACTAGCAAGCAAGCAGAAGTTATATCAATAGTGTGAAAGTCAAAGTCAAATGTCAGGATATTCAAATTCAGATATATAGCCAGTATCGACAAGTTTAAAACCTTGTACTGACTATTAAATAGCATGGGGACACGTCACCTGACCAAAACAAAAAACAACACTAGACACTGACCCCAAGCCGCAACCCCTCAGACCTACTTTCTATGAGAAAGGACAAATGACTCTTTGTTGTACAAGGAGAATTAAATGTCAACGAGATTATTTCGCTCTCTTCAACGAGAAGAAATTTCAACAGCTATAAATAGAAGGAGATTGAGGATAAAGTAGAGGGTACCGAAACTCAAGCATTCAACATTACTTAGCATTAAGCACTCAACATTCTTATTCAATCCTTCAAAGCATGAACTCTGATAATCATTCCAGTGTTTATGCAAAGTACTCCCTCCGTCCCGCCCTAATTTGCACACTTTTCTTTTTCGGCCGTCTCACCCTATTTTGCACACCCCTAAAATAGAAAGAAATCTAACAATCTCCATATTTAAAATCTCCACCCTCTATCTCTACCTTTGAAAAGTCAACTAAAAAGAAAAAAAAATAACTTTTTCTTAATATACGCGTCGGAGTAGCTGTGCAAATTAGGCTGGGACGGAGGAAGTATATAAGAGCAAGATAGCAAGCTGCAAGTAATCTTGTGAAGATCAAAAGTTGCAACAACTCTCAAGGTCAAGCTAGCTCTCAAGCTTTACTCGGTCTTAATCCTTCTCAAATCAAGAAGCTTGCCAACACCTCAACTATATTCAAGTTCAGATGCAGCTACGAGAAGTTGAAGAAAAACTTTCATTAAAACAATTTCATGGAAGGTTTTTGAAAGGAGAGTCTTCTTTTGAATCTAGGATTCAAAACTGACTTGTGTTTCGAGGAACGTGTGTACTATAGAAGAGTAGTCTTCCAAGGATAGGCAAAAACTATTGTAAGGAGCAAAGCTGGAATTAGACTTCGGAGTAGCTAGGTTGTACTGTGTGTAAACTACTTAGTGAAGTTTCCCACTGTGTGAGGGAAGAGTGGACATAGAAGGATTACGACCACCTTCAAACCACTATAAATATAGAGTCTACATTTATATTTGCTTTTATTATTGTTGTTGGCACACTACGTATCTACTGCATAGATTTTTATGAAAACGTTTGAACATATTCTGATCCACGTAAAACTCCATTGTATAAGCTAATTCTAGCCACTCTGTTTTGTGCCTACTGCTTAAGTAAGTGTACTGTACTAGCTTTGCTACAAGAACCATTTTCGTGCGGTAAGCAGCAATCTTGTGCTTAAAGTATTTGTAAAAGAGAAAATCGAGTTAAAGGGTTATTCAACCCTCACCCCCCCCCCCCCCCCCACCTCTAAACCTCTACCACTTGGCACCAACAGAAAAAAAATCATAGAATTTATTCCAGTTTCAGACTTGGGAGACTAATCCTTACTTCACACAAAATGAGCTGCAAGAGGCACACTTGGAAGCAGACATAAAGAATTTACTCAAAATCTTTTGAGAAAAATTGTATTATTTTTTCTATCCCTCACAATGTTCATGCCTAAAATCTTATTTGTCATCTCCTAGACACTTCATATCAAAATTTTGACTAAGATAATTTTGAACATGCTCAATAGACTTTATGCAAGGACTAACCCACAACATATCATCCACAACATATAATCTACTTCTATTATAAAAGTGTGAGTTGTTTCTTACAAAATTTGGTTTGCCTATTATATCCTTAATGAATTTTAATTTTAAAGGTTAGTTTAGTAACTATATCTTTAAAGTTTTATATATATGGTTGGACAGAATTTGATTTGCCTATTGTATCCTTAATGAATTTTAATTTTTAAGGTTAGTTCATCAACTATATTTTTTAAGTTTTATTTATTTGGTTAGAGCCCTATATAGTTCAAAAATCATCTATCAATTCATGGATACGAATCATGCGATACCCTCAAAATAAATTCATGGATATAATATCTAATTCATCTAACGGCATAAGTTTAACCAACATATTGATAATATTCCATATTTTTCTTATTGTTAATAATATACATAACACTATTTTTATTTATTTTTATTTTTAAGTTTCTTTTTAAATTTCTTATCTCTTTTATAATGAGATTGTTTTATATAATTGTCAAAATAGAAAACTGTAGTAAAAAAATAAAAAAATTAAAACTTAGTAAATTTTAAAGCTAACTTAGTAACTTTATTTTTTTAAGTTTTATTTATTTAGTAAGATTCATTTTATAATTCAAATTCATCTCTCAAGTCTTAACTTATGAAATTTTCTATCACATTTCATATAATATATAGTTCAACTGATGACATAAGCTGAAACTAAATATTCATAATATTTTATATTATTATTCCTTTGTAGTAAAATACATTATATTATTGTTTTTATTTGTTTTTATTTTATTTTATTCTTCATAAATTTTTTATAAATTTTTTTATTGGTTTCTTCTATAATTGAAGAGAAGAGAGAAAGACCGATTCGGAAAAATGTATTTACAATAAATAAAATTATTTTAGTATACAATTCTCAAGATATTAAATAATTGAAGTTTACACAAAAGATATTTATGTATTTATAAAAAAAATATAGAAAATTAAACATCGTATAATTTAATAGGACTTTAGTAACTCTAAAGTTTGACTTTTTACTAGGATAATGATTCTAAGACTTTTAATTTCGAATAAGGATACTATAGAGTTATTTAGATATTAAATGCTTGAAAAACTATTAAGGTTTGGCGTTTTCACGGTGAAAAAAATACTAAAAGATTTTACGATTAGCAAAAAAAAAAAAAATCATACACGTAAACATTAAAACAATGACTAATAGTGAAATCTCCTACTTATCATATTTCATTTTAGAGATTTTTTTTTTTAATTTTTAATTTACTTTTTTCTTTTTAATTTAGGTACATCGTTATAATATATATATAAATATATATATATATATATATATATATATATATATCCTCATTCTACTAACCACAACAAAAAATATATTGACAGGACAACTATAGTGTATCATATTTATTTTATTTACTCTTAATTTTTTGTTAATAGATCTTTCTCCTTTCTCTACAATTGTAAAAGAATCCAACTAGAAGAACTATTAGAAATTTATGAAGAACTAAATAGAGTAAATAAAGAGGGAAAAAAAGAATAATGTATATTACTAAAAAAGAATAAGAATATAAGATAGTATGAATATTAAAGTACTTTAGTTTATGATTCTCGAAATATTAAATAAATGAAATTTACACAAAAGATATTTATGTATGTATAAAAAATTATAGAAATTTAATAGTTTAATAGAAGTTTAGTAGCTCAAAAGTTTGGCTTCTTTTGTTAGAATAAAGACCACAAGAATCTTAACTTCCAATAGTGGCATACAATAAAGGTATTTAGGCATTGAATATTATATTACGTTTTTGCATTTTCATGGTGAAAAAGTAATAATAGATTTTAGAATTAGCAGCAGGAAGAAAAAATCATATACATAAAAATAAGAACAATGAATAATAGTGAAATCTCGTATTGATTTAATTTATCATCTTTAAATTTTTGAAGATAATTTTTTTTAGTTTACTTTTTTCTAAATTTAGATGCAATATGTTTCCATAACATCTATATATTCATTCCACTAACTGCAACAAAAAATATTTTGACACGACAACTATAGTGTGTTGTATAATACTCCCTCCGTCCCGCTCAGTTTTGCACACTTTCCTTTTTTGTCCATCCCATTCAGTTTTGCACACCCTTAAAAAGGAATTTTCTCTTACAATCTCCTCCCTCAAAATCTTAACCCTCAATCTCCACCTTTAAAAAAGTCAACCAAAAGCAAAAAGCAATTTTTTCTTAATATATGTGTCTGTCCCTACGTGCAAAACTGAGCGCAACGGAGGGGGTATTTAATTTACCGCAATATATGAATGACTCAAGACTAATGATACTTACATGATAAAATATTTAAATTATGTAAAATTTAATAGTTTAATATGATTTATAGTTATAAGTTTGACTTCATAATCGAGTAATAGATACAAGATTGTTGACATATGATCGTACTTATATTTTTTTATGATATGAAATTGGTTGAAAGTTTAATTAAAAAATGCCACTAAAGATTTTTTTTTGAAAAAAAAAATAGATGAGATTAAATTAATATGTTTTAGTCTATTTAAACAATGTAAATGTTATATGTCATAACTATATATAAATGATTCACAATGATTTATATCACTATGTATAAATTATTGACAAATTCTTACATAGTGTTTGGTCATAAATAAACCAGCCAACTCTTATTATGTATATAAATTAGAATAATACTTATCTAATAGTAACAATTTATTTGTCTAAATTTGAATATTATAAATTTTCTACTTGCAATAATCTCTCTAATTTTCTAAATTATTGAAGTATCAATATTACAACATTGAGAAACAAAATTTATATAAGTTATCTAATGAAAAATAAAATATGAATATAAGATATTTAGACTAAAGTGTAAACTATTGAATTGATCAAGGGTTTGAGCTTAATGTGAATAGTAACTCAACTTCAATATAATATAAACTTGAAGCAAATACTAAAATCAAAGAATGAAATGACTTGCATGTGGAATGGTTGAGATTATATTTTAGAATTAACTTTTGAGTGAGTAAGAAGACATCTTAGAAAATTATTTTTTTTTTTTTTTTTTTTTTTTTTTTTTTTTTGTGTATACCACTTTATTAAGGTCCAACAATAGAAAATAATGTCAAAACAATTGAATAGGATCTATATGATGATAAAATGAATATAAGTGAAAACATGCATTGTGCAGAAAGATAACACACACTTATTAATAGACTTTATTATTAGTAGATATAACTTTACTAACATAATGAACAAAATTTAAAAAAAAAAAAAAAAAGAAACTAATGCAAAAATTATCAATATTAAAGGGTCTAAGTGAATTTTCATTATGTAAAAATAAACTATACTAGATGAACCTAGATAATATAATAGAAAAATCAAAGAATAAATTAATGTGATAAAGTCAGATATAATAGAATACAAAAACAAAAATTAAATATCTATATTATATATAGATGTACATACAAGTTATTACAATGTAGTATTTTGAAATTCAGAACAAACAAGACATGCATTTAGTCTTACTGTTCAAATTTAGATTAAACAACAATATATAATTTACACGATAAATTTCTTTGTATAAGCATTAATAAGTGAATATAAATCGAAGTATTATGTTTGTAGGAAATGAGATTATACTTTATATTTATTTTCAATGATTTAGAAAAAATGAAATCGATATACTACATAAATAACATTTATAAACATTGCAACAAGAGAAAACAATAATTGAATTACGTATTTATTGAATTCAAAATAAATTTATGCGTTGAACATCATTTTCAATCACACATCTTACACGCGTACACAAATCTATTCACCAATGTAATACTTTTAATAGGGGGATGTAATTTCTGTGATTAAAGAAAATTATTATGCTAGAAAATTGGGAAGAGACATCAAAATCCCAAGGTTTATAATAATTGGAGTTTAGACTGAGATGTGAAATTTTATTGTACTATTATTAATAATAGAAATGATAAAATGAAAAACGTAAAAATTAGTGGACATGAATCATTGCCCCAGATTCTTTTAAACATTTAAGATATAACATTAAATAAATTATTAAATCAATAAAAATATTATGCATATATTTTTAGCATATTTAATAACTTGATAAGTGAATTTACTATGCTATATAAAATTATAGGGTACAATGAAGAATAAAAAGGAACTATCAAGAAATAATGGACTAAGTTGTACTATGTGAATGATTAAAAAATCGTACTATGTGAATGAGTATCACATAATTAAATAAACAAATGCAGAAAAATAAAGACAATAAAATGTGAATGATAATTCTTGCTTGAGTATAGATTAGATAAAAAGTAAATAATATTTGCGTTGAATAAAGTATTGTATAGTCTAAATGAAAAATAAAATCAGAATGCGTGGTTTAACCATGTATACATAAGACTTTTAAATGGATGTGCAATGTGCGGAAAAAACATATTTATTTTGTAAGTATACTATAGGAGGATTTTTTTTTTAAATCACACATAATTTTTAAATTTCGATGTTGAATTGAGAAAATAATTAAGTGAATTGAAATAAGCAATCTTAAATCGATAAGTAAATTGTATTAAAGAGAGTTTTACTTAATAATAATAAAAAAATTAGAAAAGAATTTTCATAACAAAAGTTGGATGTTAGACCTTGACATTAAGTTGCTGGAAGTTTTTCCTCACATTAAAATATGTAAAGAATTTCATGTGCAAATGTATGTTGAAATTGACATTATTTATTTGAGAAATTATAGAAAAAGTATGTTAGGCCTAATATTTTGTATGTATATAACAATAATGAACTTATGGATCTCAGTTGATGATGTAATGAGAAATTAAACATGTATTTTTCTCCAAATGTCAGTGATTGGTGCAAAACATAAAAATCTATGCCACATTATTACATATATAGTTTTTTAACCATCGTATAACTTTATTCAAGATATATTAATGATGGTCAAGTTTGTGTATAATAAGAAGTAAACAATAGTTTTAATATATCAAACTTTATATATATAACATAAAATTTTGTAAGACTAAATATTTATACATTATATCATGGTATGTCGTTTTTTTTATGAATCTTTAACGTTAATTATTGTAACTTGTTTTGCTAACACTAAGGTTATTTAACTTTTTTATTTCTCTTTTGTGATTCTTTTAGTTTTACTTGATTCAAAATTATGTTTGTTTACTGGATTAATTTTTTATTACATTGAATAATTTACGAAGTTGTGTATATATTACAATGATCACAAGGTACAATTATTTTACTTTTAAATTAATTTTTTATTAAATAATAGTAAAAAGTTATAATAACGTGCAACGCACGTGCGTATTGCTAGTCCACATAAATGAGCAAGAAAACAGGAACAAAAACATTTTCTTTAAAGTAAAGGCAATGATCATTTAAACTCCTCTTAAACTTCGAAAAAAACATACAAACCAACTTCCTTGTTTCACTGTCTAGGAGACTGTTTCAAATTATACAAAGATTATTTGAGCAAATATACATGATCGGGTTTCTTGCTATCAATAAAGCCTTTCGGCTGCCTCGTAAAGATTTCCTTATCTAATTTACCATGTAAAAAGGCAATTTCAACATCCATTTGTTTCAACTCCCAATCATAATGAGCAACTAATGCAAGCTTAATAAAAATAGTGGTGAATCTGACAATAGGAGCAAAGATTTATGTGTAATATATCCCCTCTTTTTGAGTAAAATCCTTAACCACAAGTCGATCCTTAAATCTAAAAGTCTCATTTTCGTGTTTAACCTTATACGACCACTGATAATCCAAAACAGAATAATTTTCAGGTTTAGGCACAAAAATCCAAGTCTGATTAAGATGCAAAGACTTCATCTCATCATTCATAACATTTAACCATTCAACAAACTCATCAGATTTTAAGGCTTCTTGATACAACTTAGGTTGACTTCCATAAATGGACTCAAAAACACTAAAAGCATGTGAGATCATATAATAATCATCAAACTTAGAAGGTTTCCTTAAACCATGTTTATCAACAACCTTCCACAACTCAATCGATCAATAAAATATTCATTTCTCTCTCATCCACATACACAACTTACTCCACAACCCAAAAATACATTTTTGTATTTTATCAACAACCCAACACAACTCAACATTTTAATAAATACTAATTTCTTTTGTCCAAATACGTAACATATTTCTCAATAAAATTAATATTTTTGCTACGGTTTAATAATTGCATATTATTTTTAGACCTCCTTTAACAATGACTTTTGCATGCAGGGTCATAGCTACAAACAAAAGAAATGAGTGAAAAGAAAAGTCTGAATGAATTCATTTTTAACGCCTTCGGTCGTGGGATGGGTTGGCCAACCAACTCATTCCACAACCCAACCACATTCTACAACCTGCCACATGTTGGTACCTTATTTGTTGTATTAAATTATTTATTGGATATAATTTTAATAATAAATAAATAATATAATTTTTATTTTATAAAAATTAAAAAAATTATCAAAATTCTTATTTTTTTTCTCAACAAGTAGAAACTAATGTTGACATATTTTGAATAAAAATTTGAAGTTCTTTATTTTTTTTCTCTTTATAAATAACTGGGTTGATCCGATATTTTAGATGGGTTAGGTCAAAAGTCCGACGGACCCCGGGCCGATCTAATAATATTAATATATTATAGGGAATATCACGGGCCAGACCGACTATATCTAGGTCTGACCAAATTTTGTATTTGTAATTTAGTATTTCAGACATGTCTTTGTAACTTAATTTATTTTTTCAATTTCGCAATTCAGCTTTTGCAATTTTAATTTGGTTATTATTTTAGCATGTTATTTTAAACGCACCGGAAAAAAATCAACTTATTGTAATTACGGAATTAATTTTTTTTTATTCTTGAAATGTATTAGAAAAAGCGCAAAAGATAATATGCAATTATTAAATCGTAGCAAAAATATTGATATTATTGGAAAATAAGTTATGTATTTGGATAAAAGAAATTAATATATATTAAAATGTTGGGTTGTTGATATAAAGTGTGAAAATGTATTTTTTAGGTTGTGGAGTAGGTTGTGTATATGGAGGAGAGATAAATGAATATTTTATTGATGGGTTGAGTTGTGAGATATTGTTGATAAAGTGACTCTTAGAGTTCTTCTAATATATTTCGGTACCAAGAAAATAATCGGTTCAGAAAGGTCAAATAGTTGACGGATATTTTCGATTCGGAACTAATTCGATCCGGGTTTCGATCCAATTTCGGTAATCTTCAAGCTCCAAGTATAGCCCTAATGTCAATATTAGGCTCTACTTGTAGAGAAAAAAATAAGAATTTCCAAAAAAAAAAAAAAAAAAAAAATTGTAAAATAAAATTTATTTTATTTATTTATTATTAAAATTATATCCAATAAATAATTTAATACGACCAGGGTAGTGACATGTGGCAGGTTGTGGAATAGGATTGAGTTGTGGAATAGGTTGGTTGACCAACCGGGTTGTGGAGGACCACCTTCTCATTACAATTAATCTTTTTCTTTTACAAAGTTTTTTAACTTATTCGGATGACCCTCAGCTGAGGGTCACCGATAATCATAGTCTTATGTTTCTTCTAGTTCTATCCCTAGCAAGTTGATAATCATCTAACACAGCATCTTCAAACACATTTTCAACATACTCATCATGAACATCAGCATTCTCAACATTTTCAGCAGACAAATTTCCAAACACAACAGGTGGATTTATAGTTTCAACATGAAAATTTTCAGATTCATCAAAGTGACTCAAACTAGGCAATTACTCCACCTTATTTAGAGCAGGGTCAGACTCAACGACAGGAAAAGAGGCAGTTAAACAAGGAAATTCAAATCTCTACTAATTAACACTTTAAGACCAAGTTTACCCCTAAGCCATAATTTGTACCCTTTCACACCTTCATAATAGCCCAAGAAAACAAGTTTTATGAACCTTGATTCAAGTTTGTCAAGTTTTTTATGAACAAATGCAGCACACCCAAATACACGCAAGTTCAAAAAGTCAATATTCTGCCCAGATCAAACAAATTCAGGACACTTATCATTCAAAGGCACAGAGGGAGACCTGATAATCAAGTATGAAGCATTGATAACAGCTTCAACCTAGATTTTTTTTGAAAGACCAAAAGATGCAAGGCATACACCTCACCCTTTCAAGTAAAGTATCAATCACAAAGAGAAAGTAGCGGTTTCCACCATGAGTAGATACACTGGCAGAACCACACATCAGCATTGAAATATTCAAGTATATAATTTCTAACAGATTGATTGGGAAAGGGATAAACAGGAAATTTCACCTTATGTTGTTTGTCTAACACACAAGAGTCACAAATTGTCATACATGACAGTTTATCACTACCAAAAGAGCCATCTTTGTGCAAGATTTTCAAACCTTTACTATTCATAAAATGTGTAATATTGGGATATCAACATGGTGTCAATTGTTATAGGCTCTGCTGTTTTGAATCAAGAATGAAGAAAGTATTAATGAACAGAGATGTGGTCTTTTGTGAAGACCAGATGCCCTTCAAGGACAACAAAGTTCATGAGATAATCACAAGTACTGATAAGAGTCAGTTAAGTGCCAAGGTGGAATTAGATCAAGAAGAAGATGAATCAAACTCTGAAACTGATGGACTGAGAATTCTAGAAATGATCAAAATAAAAAATGATGATCTTAGAGATTATCAACTGGTAAGAGACGAAGAAAGAAGAACTGTGAAGCCTTCAAGCAGATATGGTGAAGAATATCTCACTACATATACATTGAATTTGGCAGAGGAAACTGAGTTCTTTGAACCAAGGAACTACAGAGAAGCCATTCAAAGCAAAGATAGGGATTAGTGGATGGTTTCTATGAGAGAAGAACTAGGTTCTATGGAAAGAAACGGAACATAGATTTCAGTTGAGAAACCAGCTCATCAAAAGTTGATCAGTTGCAAATGGATTTTGAAGAGCAAGGTTGAATTTGTAGGAACTAAGAAAGTAAGATATAAGGCAAGGTTAGTTTCCAGAGGCTTCACACAAAAACAAGGGATTGACTATGGTGAATTTTTTTCCCCAGTGGTAAAACACTCCTCAATAAGAATTCTTCTAGCTATGGTTGCTCAAATAGATTTGGAACTGGAACAACTAGATGTTAAAACATCTTTCTTCCATGGTGATTTGAAAGAGACCATATTCATGTCTCAACTAGAGGATTTTTTTCTTACCGGGGAATGAGAATAAGGCATGTTTAGTGAAGAAATCAAGGTATGGACTCAAACAAAGCTCAAGACAGTGGTATATAAAGTTTGACAGTCATATGAAGAAGAAAGGCTATGTGAAATCCAGGTATGACAACTGTGTGTTCATGAAGAAAGTCGGAAAAGAGATTTTAAGTTTTCTGGTGTATGTGGATGATATACTTGTGGCAAGCAAGAGTCATTCTGAAATAGAGAAGCTTAAAACAGACTTACAAGCAGGATTTCAGATTAAGGAGTTAGGAGAGGCAAGAAGGATATTGGGAATGGACATTGTTAGAGAAAGAAGAAAATGCTTGTTTTAGTTAGAACAAGAGTCACATTGAGAAAGTGTTAAGGAAATTTAACATGCATGAATCAAGATCTGTATCTGTCCCTTTAGCTCAACATTTCAAACTATTAGAGTTGCAAAAACCAAAGATAGAAGAAGAATTGATGGAAATGAACAAAATACCTTATTCAAATGTTGTGGGGAGTATAATGTATGTGATGGTATGCACTAGGCCTGACATCTCACATGATGTGAGTGTTGTCAACAAATACATGGCAAATTTTGGCAATCGGCACTGGGAAGCACTGAATGGGTAATGAGACACTTGAAAGGTGCAACAAATTATTGGATTATATTTCAAGAAAAGTGATGATTTAAGTGATTCTCTAAAAGGCTATGTAGATTCAGACTATGCATAAAATTTAGAAAATAGAAGATCTCATCCAGGCTATGTTTTCACATTGTTTGGAGCAGCTATCAGTTAGAGATCCGTGCTCCAATTAGAGGTTGCATTATCTACAACAAAAGCTGAATATATAGCTATGACAGAAGCTGTAAAACAGGTTGTGTGGCTTAAGGGAATTCTAGCTGAGTTTGGTTTCAAGTAAAAGTCTTTTAAAGTTTTGTGTGATTCCCAAAGGGCTCTGTACTTAGTGAAACATCAGGTTTTCCATGAAAGTTCCAAACATATTAATGTTAGACATGATTATTTTAGAGTAAGTGGTGGAGAAAGGAGATGTTGAAATGGTGAAGGTTAGCACAAAAGAGAATGTTGATGATATGCTTACAAAAGCTCTTCCAGCTGAGAAATATAGATACTGCTTGGACTTGGTCCAAGTGGTTCAACGTTGAAGATTTTGTTGGTGAGTGTCATGTCCTATGTTAGGACATGGTTTGAGGTGGTTTGGTGTGTTTGTTGAAGTTTCAATATGTGTTTCTACTTCGTGTGCAAGTTAGCTGGAGGGCATATTTAGTCATTACTTCCATATTAGAAAGGGGGCTAGAGAGAGAAAGATTAGAGGTGGTTTTTTACACACTTGATGAGAAGAGTTTTGGATCATCAAATTTCTTAAGTGTGAAGTTTTGATTCATGTGTTGTGATTGCATGTGTTTCCTTTGATCTTGTTGTAATCTTGAGTCATCAATAAGCATATGAGCTACCTCCATGAACGTAGATTATTTTGGATCGAACCACGCAAACCCTTATTTCATATTTTTCATTCAATTCGATTAGAGTGTTGACTAATTCTTGGAGAGTATCGGGTCTTGATTGTTTATCCAAAAAAAACAATAGCAGGAAAAATTTACAGTATAATACTTAAATAAATCTTGAATAATTACCATACCATTCAATTAGGAAATATGTAAAATCCCTAGGACTAAGCATGTAGTTGTTCAACCAAAAAGAACATATAAACCGAAAACTTGAAATTAACATTTTCTATGGAACCGAACCGAAGTATGAAGGAAAAACGAACCTAATCAAGCCGAATTTTTTTAGATCTATTTGATTCCATTGGATCGGTTTAAGCAATTTTCTCACAAAATTTATCATCATTTTGATAGTCTTAGAAGAGAAAATGAAAGGAAAAGATCTCATAAAATAACTCGATAAATAAGTGCAGTAACTTCAGAAAGTCAAGGTTGAAAAGAAGTATAAATACAATTAAGACATTGGTAGTATATATAAGACAAGCAGAAGAATTAGATTGTCAAGACAACAAATACATAGTAAGATATAAGCAAAATTACGTGCACAACAAAACATGAAAGGATATTAAGAACATAATCGCAACAAGAAAATGAAACAATTGCAAAATGAACTACTAATTAAACTAAAACAGACTTCACAGGAATGTAAATGGGTTTGACTAATACATATCTAAAAATCTAAATACTAAACAATAAATTAGAACATGAACATATATCTATCTATTACTAATATAAAAGTGTGAATGTTTCGTCTTTTCTTGTGATGTCTATTATATCCTTACTAAGGATTAAAAATAAGGGTAGTTAAGTAATTTAAAATAATTTATGTTTTCTTTATTTGATTATAAGATACTACCTCCGTCCCAGCTTAACCTGCCTACTTGTCATTTTAGTTTGTCCCACCTTAACCTGCCTACCCCATAAATAGCAAATTTCTCTCACAATCTCCACCCTCAAAATCTTTATTCTCAATCTCCACCTTTAAAAAAGTCAAAGATTCCACAAAATCTGTTTTTTCTTAATCTCCGTGCCCGATCAACCTAGACAGGTTAAGCCGGGACGGAGGGAGTATATATAAGCGTGTGTGTATGTATATATGTATATTAATCCTCATGAGATTTGTCTCGATCTCGCTATAATTATCATAGTTTTTTTTGCTTTTGTACACTACTAGAAAAAATCAAATTAGAGACGGATTTAATTACATGATATCGGTTTCTAAATTAAAGTAGTGACGGATTAGAGGCCAAATGGTTGGACTCTAAAATTTAGAGACCGATTTTATTCCGTCTCTAAATTTAGTGACAGAATTTCCCTCTCTATTATGAAATTAGAGACCGAATTGCCTGCCGAAAACTATAGTGTATCATATTTATTTTATTTACTCTTAATTTTTTGTTAATAGAGTATACAATTGTAAATTTTTTGATGGAATAGACATATCTTGGATGCCGGGTTATATTTGTTATTAATTTTTTGATGGAGTATACAAAGTACTAATGGAGTAAATTTTTAAACATTGTTCTAGAAATGTAAAATCTTGGACGCCGGGTTATATTTGTTATTAATTTTTTGCAATAATTTACCATATGAAGTTGCCCATTTTTTTCATAAACACACCTTAACCGTCCATAGCTAGACACGTGTATTAATCAATAACTAAAATTTATTCGAAATGATAATTTGAAACAACATGTGTACTCCCTCGATAAACTACAAACATTTCAACATGAAATTAAAATGTCAATCACCAATATTTTTTGACTAATTTTCGTTTTTAACCCTTAAATATTTTTAAAAAGAAAATAAGAGAATAAATAGAAAGAAGAAAAAACAAGAAAAAAGTAAAGATTTAATGAGCAAACAAGGTTTTTTAACAAAGATGTACATAAACTTTTACAAAGGAGTAAATATAAACTTTCGAAAATAATTGTAGCTTTATAAATGTTATATCGAAATTATTGTTGGTATAATCAGTACATCATGGATATTTTATTTATTAATATGAAAATATTGTGAAAAATTTTCAAATCTGTATTATTCTTAAATACAAATAACTTACTAAATTAACATGAAATAAAAAATATCTATCTATACTAATATAAAAGTGTGGATAGTTAAGTAATTTTAAATGAATATTTTCCTCACTTGATTATTATAATCAAGATTCCTTTTATATTTCAAACTCCTCATAAAAAGTGCATACGTTGGTTATTCTTATTCTACACTTTTAATACTTTGAATTTTGAAATAAAATTAGTTTTGTACTAAAACACTGTTAAATAGCTTTCCAATGATATGTTTTTTGCATATATTTCTTCTTTTGAAATACTTTAAAGATTTGTACCATAGTAACAAAATTTGGATACGGGTATTATTCGGCACTATCAATTATTCGCAGTTCGGGTTTTATTCGTGAATAAAACAGATAAAATCGAGAAAATAGCGTCTAATCGACCAGATTCGGCAAATTATTCGGGAATAAATCGGGTTTAATTCGTTAAATTAAAATTTTCATAATCTTAGATATCTTTCTTAATTTTATTAATTATCTTATGTTTAGGTGTTAATTTTATTAATTCTTTCTAATTTTATCTATTACTACACATGTTATTTGTTGTGATTTTATGCTATTTATTTCAAGTTCATTAAATGAAATAATTTCAAATATAATTGTTTTATTGTTAGAGTAACTAGGATTGTATTCTTATTATATCATATTTTTGTATTGCTCATTAATTAATATGTACTACTTATTTTCTCTTTATTTTAGAGAACATATTTTGAGTCCAGAAATCGTGATTCTTTCTTATATCTACATGTATTACTATTGATTATTCTAACATAAGCTTAAAGTTTATTGAAATTTATATTATTTACCAAATTTATAATTCTAAGTGCTATCTTTATCTCTACGAATATATTACTTCTAAACTGAAAATTTGGAAAGAAAATATAAAAAAAAAATTAAATAAAGTCTCACAATTCTCGAGATTTATACGGGTATTATTTGCGATATATTCGTATATATGACTATATTTTGAAAATCTCGAGTATTATTCGTATTTTTTACTTTTATTTAAAACTGCGGGATAAATACGAGAGAAATTGAAAAAATCGGAGTATTTTGTTACTATGATTTGTACTACATAATATAATTGGTTAAAGTATGGTACTATGAAAAAATCGAATTAATTTATTAAAATTTTCATCCTTTTTATAATTGCCATATTTGTACTATTTACACTGTCAATTAGTTTTAAAACAAAGATAAATTAATGGCATAATCTCACAACTTGTATGATACAAACATTTAAGGAAAAATTACAAATAATCATATGATCTTAGGTACTTATAAATCGCGGAAAGGTTATATAGGAATCCACAACGATGAAAATTATCTATTGTTAAGGGTAAAAAGGGACTAATGTCAGATTGTTATTTGTAATATTCCCTACATTTAATTTTCACTATTCATATATTTAAATTACAGGAAGAATTTTTATTTTTACATGTTATATTCGAGAACTTTGTAAAAATTGTCTCGTAAGTATAGGTCGGTTGCAATTTTAGAACTAATCCGAAATTTCGCTCGTGTATCTCAAGCGTCTCGTCAGAGCCCAAACTCCTCTTCTTGATATCAGACTTAGCAATCTTGAGACTTCAGGGCAGTAAGCTAAATTTTGAAAGTGCTACAGGACGACTGAGGAGCGAAGGTTGAAAAAACGAAGGCGAGGAATGATATCTGTGAATGACAGGATACCCAATTCTATTCCATAAAAAATTACATTGCATTATATTCCTTGTAATAAGCCTGTGTAACAAAATCAGTAGAAAATTTGTTAAATAAACCTAAACAAAAGCTACAGTCGATTCTATTTTGGAAAGGAATTTTGAGTTATTGTATTTTTCTTTGATTGTGTCTTATCACATATAAATAAAATGACCACTAAATACAGTAGCCCAATTTTTGTGTAAATAAAGGTACAACGACTCAATATATATGAACAAGCACAAAAAGAAAGTTTAACTAAAACAAGAATAATATGAAATTAGAAACTCATATATATTATTATTCATAAAAATAGTATATAGAATAAAATATTAAAATTTATATTGTTAATAGAACTAATATAGAAAAACTAAATAAAGATTTATAAATATATATAAAAAATAAGTTAGCATGTATGATTAAGATAATAAATATATTAGTAAAATTTACACAAAAACACACACATGTGAATGTCAAGAATGTTACAGACTTCAATAGTTTAACTTAATCTTCTATATTGAAAAAATTTCTAAGATGAAATTTATTTTTATGTTATTATGATGAATTATTTTGATTGCATTTGTTCGTACAAAGTTTTCATCAATCTTCTATTGGACTCGAGTCAAGATTTTGGATTTCCTAATTAAAATAAGAGAATATTTTGAGAAACGCATCATAGAATTTGCATGTGGCGTCTTGACAAAGACTACTTCATCACTAATATTATTTTAGGGAAATTAACAATTTGTCATCTCAACTTTGCATGCTTTTACACTTCGTCATACAAACTTCTTTTGTTACAATTAATTTACCATATGAACTTCCAAGTTGTTGCAAATTATCATCTGAATTTAAATCATTGATGATCAAAATGATGAGTCACAAATAAAAAAAAAAAAAAAAAAAAAAACTGATTGTTAGGCAAAACATTGTAATGTATTATTTTATAAAGTCTCTAGATAAACAAGTTTAAGTTATTGAAATATGATATAATAGTAAACAAAATAAGAAAAGATGTAAAACATGTTAAGATCAATGATGGAGATAATGTTAGAAGATTTGATTAGATCTACTATCTATTACTCCCTCCGTCCCGGCTTAAGTTTCCTACTTTGACCGGGCACGGAGATTAAGAAAAAACAGATTTTGTGGAATCTTTGACTTTTTTAAAGGTGGAGATTGATGGTGGAGATTTTGAGGGTGGAGATTTTGAGAGAAGTTTGCCATTTATGGGCTGGAAAGTTAAGTTGGGACAAACCAAAAAGGAAAGTAGGAAAGTTAGAGTGGGACGGAGGTAGTAGCTTATATTAGATCTAATATAATTTATCTTGTAGAATATTTATTTTGATTTGTTTCCTTTTAATTATTATGGTAGTGTTTTGTTGTTCTAGCGTTCAATTATTAGTATAAATAGGAGTCTCCATTATTGTATTACATGGATGATTTGATATTTTAACAATAGAAAACGAGGTTTGTTCCCATTTTGTATCTTTTTCGGGTATTCCTAGAATCAATGAATTTAGACTCACGTATCATTTTTCTTCTCTTGCTTTTGTCTGCATTAGTTGGTAATCAAAGACCAGTGACGATCTTCGATGACTGTTTCGAGGTGTCAACTGGTTCTTGATACTATTGTAGGCATAAAAAATTGTGTCCAATTGAATAGTTAACCGGATATTGCAGTGTCCAAATCTTTATTTCTTGGCAATCAAGATAAAATCTTACCAATACTTTGGTAACAAAATCAAATCAAGTCATATCTTCCTAACAAAGCCAAGAAGATCACCAAATCTAATCATATATTCCTATCCAAGGAAAGACTTATCACAAAATCAAAATGACTAATCAAATCATGTTATTTTATGGCAAGATGTCATATCCTACACCTATATAAAGGGTCTTGTTTTCATTTCAAGACATACCACAATAGAAGTTGGAGAATCCAGAGCAAAGGCGAGATTTTCTCAAATATTCAACGTGTCATGTGAAGACATTTAAAGTGTTCAGTCAGAGATCAAAGTGCGGAACCCCTCCGATCGGCGTTTATCCAAGCCAACTATTCATCAAACTCGAAAGCCAACCAAAGAGAAGAATCAGAGGCTTTCAAATAGAGATTGTAACACAAATTCTCAAATACATCAATAAATTCCAATTGTGTAATTTATGTTGTTACAAATTTTGACAAGCTCGGTGGGACAATCTCTACCTCTAATCTCCTCTTTGAAGACAAGTTTGAAGTCCTAAGGAAGAATTATCAATCTTCCATCAATGGCGATGTTTCGGTGAACCATGAAGATGTCATTTCAAACCAAAAGCATGTGGGGGCAAAGCTTCTCCCCGCACTCCAAGTGAAGAAAATAAGACTCAATGCTCTTTGATACGAGCATCAACTGTCTATAATGCTACTGGATACAAGCGAAAACTTTCTAAATTCTAAAAATAAAAAATAAAAATTCTCATTGGTACGATCCTAAACTGTCTATAATGCTCTTGGATAAAAAACTTTCTATAGTCCAAAAAAATAAATGATGCTTGTTGATACGAGTTTAAACTATCTACGATGCTCCTAGATACGAGCCAAAAATATCTATGTCTCTCAAATCAAATTCAAATTAAGACTCCTTGACACGAGTTTAAAAGGTCTACCAATCAAATTCAAATCAAAACTCCTTGACGCGAGTTTAAAAGGTCTAAAAACCAAACCCAAATCAAGGCTCCTTGACACGAGTTTAAAAGCTCTACATATCAAGAATGAATAATCATTGACACGGGTTTAAAAGGTCTACAAATCAAATCTAAATTAATTAAGGAACTCCTTGATACAAGTACAAACTATCTACAAGTCCAAACCTAAATAAGGAACTCCTTGATATGAGATAAACTATCTATCAAATCCAAGTACAAATATTAGGCTCCTAGATACGAGTATAAAGTATCTATCAAATCCAAGTCCAAATTGAAGACTCCTAGATATGAGTATAAACTATCTATCAAATAAAAGTCTAAATTAAAGGATCCTACATATGAGTATAAACTATCCACATATCTACACAAATCAAAGAAGATGTTGATCTACATAGTGAAAGGTTTCGACACTTATTCACTCCAAGACATGTTATCCGTGAACAAGTCTCGAGGGGGTTACTTGTAAGCATATAAAATTTGTGCCCAATCAAATAGTCAATCAGATATTGTCAAGTGTCTAAATCTTTATTTCTTGGCAACCAAGATCAAATCTTGCCAATATGGAAAAGAATTACCAATACTTTGGTAACAAAATGAAATGAAATCATATCTTCCTACCAAAGGCGAGCCGATCACCAAATCTAACCATATCTTCCTATCCAAGGAAAGACTTATAAACTAATCAAAATAAACAATCAAATCATGTTATTCTATAGCAAAGAGATTAAATCCTACACCTATATAAAGGGTCATGTTTTCATTCCAAGATACACCACAACAGAAGTTGGAGAATCAAGAGCAAAGGCGAAATCCTCTCCAACATTCAAGGTGTCATTCGAAGACATCAAAGTGTTCTTCGTCAAAGTCCTCCAGAAGCAGCTTACGATCCAAGATCAAGGTGCGGAGACCCTTCTATCGCGTTTATCTAAGCAACATATCCATCAAATTCCAAAGCCAACTGAAGAGAAGAATCAGAAGCTTTTAAATATAGATTGTAACATAAAGTCCCAAATAAATCAATAAATTCCAATTGTTCAATTTATGTTGTTACAACCATTTTCTATGAGAAGTTGAACGAAGACAAATTTATGCAAATCCACCAACAAATCGATTTGTTGGCAAATGATCATGATGGTTATGATGGACCACTAATTTTTTATGAGGAATTAGATGTCAATAAGACTTTAATTGGCGGGCTATTTTCTCCATCATGTGAATACTTCTCGGATGAGATTGATGATGGCGACTATGATCATCCACCAATTTTTGACGAGGAGATTGATGATACAATTTCTCACCATGAAATTATTGATACTTGTGTGGAGGTTAGCAGTGGTTGTTATGATGAACTATATTTTTTTATGATGAGAAGTCCAATGAAGAATACGCCCATCAAATTTTGGATGTGTTTGTCTTCAAAGCTAAATCAGATTCGATTACTTCCATGCATGGTTGTGGCTGCTGCATTTGTCTTACAGATTTTTGCTCACTGGGTCCATACATTTATGAATGTTATGGTTGATCCATGGGTGCATGAGAATAAAGATGTCCTGGCCCATCTTTCCACATACACAACCTACACGATTCGAGGACGAATCAATTTTAGGGAGAAGAGAATGATGGAGAATATTAGAAGATTTAATTAGATCTATTATTTATTAGCTTATATTAGATTTGATACATTTTATCTTTTAGAATATTTGTTTTGATTTGTTAACTTTTAATTACGTTGATATTGATTTATTGTTCTAGGGTTCAATTATTAGTATAAATAGGAGTCCAGTATTGTATTAAATGGTTGATTTGATATTTTTATAATAGAAAACGAGTTTTGTTCCCAGTTTATGTCTTTTTCGGGGTATTCTTAGAATCAACAGATTTAGGCTCACGTATCATTGTTCTTCTCACGCTTCTTCCTGTATCAGATTGTGAACTTAAAGAATAAGTATGACAATAAATTCTAAAGTACATTAGAAACTACAATTTAGAGAGAGGAAGACATGATCAAATAAATATAAAAAGTATAGCATAATTATGAAATTTAAGAAATTATATAATTAATAGAGAAAACATGTATTAACACTTCAATATATATAAATATTAATAACGTAGATAAACATGTGAAAATAATAGTAGAGGGATTATTTAAAAAAGAGTCTAATTTCCAAGAAAATCAATTTAGTTGTATGGCCAGATCTAGATAAAATTTATATTATTTATAAGAAACATATATTTGTAAACATTACAATAAGAGAATAATATTTCATATATGATTTTTAGCACTTGGTTTTGATCCTATATATACATAACTTCAACGTGATATATTTAATCAAATCTTAAAAATCTTTAAGAACTATCCTGAAATGTAATATTTTCAATGGATAATATATTTTAATATACTAAATAAAAATAAATGTTAAGTAATAATTTGGAAAGAGGTATCAAAATTACAAGATTTATGATCATTAGACTTAAGACTAATGTACAAAATTTTATTTGTTAGAGAAAACAATGTAGGATAATACGTGGAGAAAGTTCACAACTATATAGGTTTAAGTATAACAATAGGACATACTAATATTTTCTTAAAAAAAAATAAAAAAAAAAAAAGATGTCATAAGATTAAGTGGTGACCGTAAAGAACAAACATATAGAAGGAAAAAAATGAACAAGAAGCAACTAACTGAGATGTAGTTGACAATATAAATTAACGCAGAGAATTTTAAGTATAACTGAAAATTATAAAATTATTTAACAAATGGAGAAAAGAAATGTATCGACACCTTCATATAAAAAAAGGTGTGAAAAATATAGAGAGTTAAATTATAATTCATGCTACAAAATTAGCAGAAAACAAAATCTTTCGTAACTAGGTATACATATAGATTTTCTATTTAAATTAAATTTAAATTAAGCCAGCAATATATTTTTTTACATGACAAATTTCTTTATATGAGCATTAATAAGTAAACATAAATAAAATTATTATGCTTGTAGGAAATCATACTATTATATGTTACAATTTTTTTTTTTTTTGTATTAATAATAGAAGTAATAAAAGGTTAAACATGTCAAAATGAACATGAATAATTCCACCTCATTATTTTTTCTTAATATTTAAATCTATCATTAAAGAAATTATTAAATTGATAAAAATATAATATGTATATATAATCATATTTAACAATTGGAGAAATGTATTTACTTTGCTATATAAAATTATAAGCTATAATAAAGGGAAAAAAAGAACTGTAAAAAACTAATTTGTACTATATGAATGGCTAAAAAAAAATGTACTATGTGAACCAGTATCACATAACTAAATTAAAACATGCAGAAAAATGAAGATAGTAAAATGTGAATGTTAATATTAGTTAATTAGCATATGTCAGATAAAATAAATTATAATTACATTGAAATACAATGCGGTATAGTCCAAATAAAAATAAAATGGGAGAAACAAAACTAGAATGGTCTAAACATGTATATATAAAAAATTTAAATGAATGTGCCACCATGTGCGGAAAAGTGGGAGTATTTCACTAATACTAAAAAATGAAGACATAAAAATAGTTAAAGTATTTAGAAAAAAAAATATTATATTTACATAGAGCATGTGTCGCAATTGAAGATTACGAGATACTGTGTGTATAGTCATCCCTCCATAAAAAGAAATATTATTTATTTTATAATTATATTTTAGTAGGATTTTTATATTCAACCACACATAATTTTAAAATATCGACGTAGAGTTGAAGAAATAATTAAGAGTAATTGAAATAAGCAACATTAAATTAATAAGTAAATTATACTAAAATGGATAATGCTTACTATAATATTTTTTTAAAAATATGTTTTCATAACATAAGTTGGATGTTGGATCAAGACACAAGTTGCTGGAAGTTTACATTAAAATATGCAAGAAGTTTTATGTAAAAATGTATGTTGAGTGGAGTTATTAATTAGAGATATTAAGAGAAAGTGCATTAGGCTTAATTTTTTTGCGTGTATTAAAAAAATAATGAATTTATGGATGTCAGTACAAAATATGAAAATCTATACCTTCACTATTCCCCCCCCCCCCCCCTCCGTTTTAAATAAGTGTCGTTTTATACTTTTTTTTTTTTTTTGGTAAAAATTAGGGGGAGGGGGGGATTGGTGTAAAAGACAAATATGTCCCTATAAAATCCACTACTTCTAATATATTTTCTTTTTATGAGATATTTCTTTTTTCTAATTTTATTCTCTCTCTCCTATCATATCATAATGATGTTATTGGATTACCAAAATTTTGAGATATTAAGTAGGATTTGGTGGATTTGTTTAGGGGTAATGTAGGAAGAAATATGGGTAGTTTTGCTAAAGTGACTCTTATTGTGAAATTTTTCAAAGTGTCTAAAATAACACTTATTTTGAAATGGAGGGAGTACATAGTTTTTCAATCATTGTATCACTTTATTCCTGATATATTAATGATGTTGGATTCTATGCACATTGACAGTAAACAATAATTAGAAACATTTAACTTTATATATACAGTAGACAATTTTGTAAGATTAAATATTTCTCAATTATATATACCATGGTATACCGATTTTATGAATTTTTATAACTTGTTTTGTTAAGACTTAGATTATTTAACTATTGTCTTCTCTCTTTTGTGATTATTTTTAGCTTTTGTTTGATTGATTTTGAATTGTGTTTGTTCAATTGACCAAATCAATTCATTTTTTTTTCTAGCACTGGATAATCTAAGAAAATGTGTCTATATATTTCAATGATAAATAGTCACATTAAGTTTTATTAGAACGATAGAATAATACCACTACAAAAAGTACAATTATTTTAATTTTAATTAATTTTTATGGTTAGATAATTGTTGAAAAAATAATCACCACGTGCAACGCACGTGTATATTGCTAGTATATAGAAATGTAGCAAATGGTAGATCGATTTGATTTGGCTAACCGAATCATTTTTATGTTAAAATCAAATCGAACCGAACCGAATTTCGATTCTCAAACTTTCAATCGAACCGAGTATTATTGTAAAACCGAATTGAATTAAGGGATTCGGTTCATTTCGGCTTTTCGATTCCATTTCGTTTTTCCTCACCCCTAAAATTCCCTAATCTCGAAAGTTCTCTTTCTATCCCCTGAAGCCTTTTATATAATAGATG